>JAQMRL010000003.1:48507671-50907671 GCA_035578175.1 Catonia carolina
TAGAAAAGCCTTTGAAATGAAAAAAAGCTTACTGACTACAAACATTGATTTACAGATTAGGAAAAATTGTTTGGAGTGTAGCATTATACGGTAGTGAAACGTGGTTGATAGGGGCTGTAGAAAAGAAGAGGATAGAAGCTTTTGAAATGCGGTGTTATAGGAAAATGTTAAAGATTAGGTGGGTGGACAAAATAAGTAATTTAGAGGTTCTTAGGCGAGTGGATGAAAAAAGAAGTATATGGAAGCATCTTACCAAAAGAAGGGATAGGCTAGTGGGGCATATTCTAAGACATCCAGGTATTGGGCTATTAATAATGGAGGGTAATAGTGAGGGAGTAAATTGTAGAGGGAGGCAAAGGTTAGAATATATAAAGCAAATTACAAAAGATGTAGGGTGTTACAGGTATGTATATATGAAACGACTTGCGCAAGATAGAACAGGTTGGAGAACTGCATCGAACCAGTCGAGAGACTGATGACAAAAAAAATTAAAAATTTATTGAAATACTTTTTGCGTAAGGTGTCTTATCGGTAAAGATATCGTATCGTGTGGCTTGATTCACTATAAAAATACAATGAGTTTATGGAAAAAATATACTTGTGATAGAGTACCGTTAATTTAACCCCGGTTGAAAATAAAGTACTGAGTTATGCCATTTTACTGTGTTGAGTATTTATTTTTCGAATTTTAGTTGCTTTTTAAGGGAAGTGGCTTGTGAAATTCAAGAGAGTAGTTAAAGATTCTGTTGTTGATAAAAATTTCAGTTTTCAGTTGTTTGGGTTGTACCCTACCTACAAAAAAAGATAGATTGCTCTTCGTTAAATATTAGGTATACGGCCTGTTACGTCATTCAGGTCTCAAGATTATTGGTCCTTCCATCTTTTCCGTAACCTTCTCAAGCTCCCCTTCCCCCTCGGATTGTATTGTATCCCTCAATCACTTTCCGCGCTCATCTTTCTGATATGCACCAACCACTGCCCTCTGTAGTTGTCGGCTATTTACACTAATGAAAAATGAATTAGTTGTTGTCGAGTGTATACTTTATTTTGCAGTTTACAACCCGCCTCAAACCTTAGAAACTTCATTTCTGCATTTTGCTGTCTGGGTTTTTAGGCAGCCGTCATTGTCTTAGATTCGCTTCCAAACAGGCAAGCAAAAACACGCATCGCTCTACATAATTTTAGAGGTGTATCTCGTCTCGCGTTGTTCTTTAATGATTTCGTGAGTGCTGCAAAGATTTTGATGTATAAAACCAAATTTATAGGGAATTTAAAGATCTATAACTTTTAATTTAAGAATTTTTCTCTACAGAACGTGGTTTGGCGTGAAAGAGTGATTTTTCATATTATTAAGCAAATCTAAGGTTGGTTTTCATTTTGCATCATTCATTCATGATTAAAATTAGATTATGTTTTCAAGTTAGTTTTTTGTTTATTTCTAATGTTTTTTACTAATGTTAGGTTTTATTGTTTATTTGCATTGGCAAGAGTGTGAATGTTTCCACCAGATTTTTTATTTTTGCCAAGCGTTACTAATTAATTAATTAATTAATTTCTCAGTGCCAACTGTCACACGATTTTCCGTATTGTAGATGTTTAGTTAACACACCAACCGGTAATACGTGTTTTTTTTGTGGGTTCAGGAGACTTGAAAACGTGTATTTCTGGTGAAAAATCGACATGAAAGTGAATACTTTCCGTACTTATAATATTGATATATGACAACGGAAAGTAAACTTTTTGTTAATTTTTGATTTTTTTTTAGAATTTAGCAGTGTTCTTATTTATAAATAGATACATAGCCAGAGCTGTTACTTTTTAGAAATTTATGTATGTATTTATTATTTATGTATTGATTCGTGAAATTATATAATTAATTGTACGTTTTTCTTTGTTTTTTCAGGTAAGTTGGTGTGAACGCAAGTCTTGTTAGTCTGTTAGTAAGTAACGTTTTGAATTAAAATATAACCAAACATACTTGTTTCTTCTTTAGGAGCCTTCTCCTACCGGAAGTCGGCGATCATAGTAGATTCTTACTTTTGACACTGTTACCTTCAGTTGTTTGTTCTACGGAGGAGCAATGATAAACAAACTCTCAGGTTTTTCTTTAACTAGGATATTTTTCGACTTCCTTCGCATTTCTCTCCATGCATAACATGTCCGATATATTCCACGTAATTTAAAGATTACGTAATTTACTTTAATGAGAGATTTTAAATTGATTTACTACATCCAGGTTTAATCATTTCCTTGATTACTTTAAAATCTATTTGTTATAATTTGTATTAGTAATTTTATACTTACAACAAGAAATCTTTTCATGGTGTCAAGATAATGTTTATTTTCTTCAAGTATTTTATTGTCATAAAATTAAATGACAGGTACTCTATGCGGTCACAAAAAGTTTTTGGTAAAATTTATTTACAAACAGAACAACTCGAAATAAATTTTATCAGTAATCTGACTATACGTTCGTAAAAATGTTTGTAAACACTTGTAACATTTTAAAAGTACAATATTGTACAAACAATGGAAGTTATGGTAATTCCCAATTACTATAACTTCCATTACTCAGGTAGAAACCAAATACATAATTTAAGGGAAATCCCCCCCCCCATTGTTTATTGACAGTAAGTCAATATCAACAGTAAGCCAACGGTCAACCACATGATATTCATTAGGCCGGTGTATTTTCTTTCTCTGTGTTTTTGAGCCTTTCATACACATACCAACTTTCAGCCAATCATTGGGTTAGTTCTCCTTCTCTAGAAATTAAACATCTAAGACTTTTATTTGGAGCGTTTTTCTCTACAGAGCCTAGCTTAGCGTGAAAGAGTGATTTTTCGTATTTTTAAGCCGAACTGAGGTTTTTTATTTTGCGTCTTTCACTCATGATTAAAATTAGGTTATGTTTATTGAGGTTAGTTTTTTTGTTTGTGTATAATATTTTATCACTAATGTTAGGTTATATTCATCAATATTTGCTTTGGCAAGAGAAAGTTGTGTGAGTGTTTCACACCAGATCTTTTTAAATAGATTTTTACTTGCATTTTTTTTGCTAACAAATGTATGTATTTAGGTATTTTCCCCCGCTTACTGTTTTTTCATGCCATGTTAGAACGATTCCTGTTTCCAGTTCTAATTGGGTTTAATGTGCAATATCACATTTTGGCTTTGGTTGTATAAGGTTCTGTGAGAAATTAAACGCTTTACGTTTAGTTTGCCGTGAAACGCAGCCAGCGGGAAAGGGTTACTAGTTATAGTTATGTTTTCGTAGTAGTATATTTTTGAGCGGTTGTAAAATTTATTTTCTTGTTTAATGTTTTTTCTCCTTGCGCTTTTGCCCCCGTTTTTACTGAAGAAATTTCAGAATATTTGATGAACGCTAAACTAACCGTTATAAAAAAAAAGTTTGAAATAAAAGTTGTAGGATTTTAAATTCTCTACAACTTTTATTTTGTAAATTTTTGCCCTAAAATGCATATTAAAGCCGTAATCTTAAAAAAACAATTTCTTTACGTGAAAACAGCCACACCGAGAATTTCAGCAAACATGGCGCCTACCCTATCATGTAGAGCATAAAAAAATTAGTAAATCAGGCGATTGTAAAATAAATCGTAGGACCAGTTTTTGAGAAAATCGCAAAAAAGTGAAAAATTACACGAATAAATACTACTTCCGGTTGACCGATTTTGATGAAAATGTTCGTGTCGGGTCCGGTAATGAAATGTAACTTAAGTTTCAAGTTTCAAGTTCGTACGATGTTCCGTTCTTGAGATATTCTGTTCACACACACACAGACCAATCGCTAAAAACATGTTTTTTTGGGTTCAGGGGGTCTGAAAACGTGTAGATCCGGTGAAAACTGCATTTGTTAAAATCGACATGAAAACAATACTTTCCTTCCTATATATTCATATAGGCAAGATAAAGTAAAAATTGAAATACTGTATATTTGTTTTATTTATTTTTTTAATCACGTCAACTACTTTGGTTATTAGCGACTATTTTATGATCGAACACGAGACCTTACCTTTTGCATTGCGTCAGGCGATGATAACCGTCATGGTTTTTCGCCTTAAAAAAAATTTCCATTGTGCAATGGTGTTACATAAGTTATTGTACTGTTTTCAACACATGAAATATTTCTCTAAACGAATTCGAATTATTATTTTATACTTAGCGGGAATTGTTGCAGTTCTACGATTACCCAATTTTATGAGTGATGTAAATGTTAAGGTCTCATTAAGGTTCGTCGTTAAGTGTTCGAAAAATGATGCGGGGTCATCCAATGACTCAAGAAAGCAACCAAAAAAATTACTTATAAACGCTATTTTATTTTACTATTTTTCAATGTTCATTTTGTAACATGGGAAGACTATCTTCAGTTTTATTCGTCCGGTTTAGTTTATCAATAGTTCGTAGTGTATTTTTTTAGGGGGACACTGTATGATGGTTTTGACTGAAAATTTTGATTTTTGGTTTTTTATGTTTTTCAATAGACCTAGACCTAGATCTACCAAAAAAACATTAAAATTACGACAAAAAATATTTTAATCAAAAAAAAAATCAAGTTTTTATCAGATGTAACCAAAAAATTAACATGTCGCCAAGAACAAATTTTTCCTATTTTTGTATTGTTCGTTTTAGTGCAAAAAGAAATTTATTTCTTTTTAAATATCTGCTTCACTATTTTTAATATTCTCCACTGTTAGTGCAGTATTCTAACCAACTGTTGATGGGAAATTAAACTTGTTTGTGTACATTTTGTTTTTCATTTGTGCCTTTTCCTGTAAATTTAGATTTTTAACTCTTAGGTACGTTTTTCTTAGAAACTATTAAACCTACCTGGCTGAAATTTTTACCAGTTCATTATCATGTACATGCACATTCACCGGACATTGTTTTTATTTTCTCACGTGCTCAAAAAATTGGTAATATGCAAAAAACGTAGAAAAAATTGTAAAACTTTAATGTTATTCGTTATTCTTTTAAAAACTTTATGGTCCAACAGATTAAATTGAAAAAAAAATCAGTAGCTAAAAACCACCCTACAACTATAAGTGTGTAAAGTTTCATTTTCGTATCTTTCACCAATCCTATGAAAAATGTACCTAAAAGTATAGAATTTAACATTGGCGAGATACAAAGTACAGTCTTCCTTTAATAGAAAAGAGAATGTGATTGTTGTATCACTAGTGAAAATATAAATTTATTTAAGCTAATACGCGTGTACAATATACCTTATCAGTAAACAATCGTTAATGATTTACAGAACTGAACGATCTGAAAATTTTACTATTGGCTAAACTCTTGTTTCTACGGATATAATTGTCTGAAAGAATACTTAGTAAATTAGTATTTCGTATTGGTTAAAAGATTTACAATATAAATTTCAACTACAAAAAAATTCTTATTGAAATGATTGTTATATAGTAGATTCTCATTGGTAGTATTTTTCTGTCCGTTGTTGCTCATATTTTTTGAAGTGTCATGATTAAATTATGTATACGAGGTCTGTCCAATAAATACGCGAACTGAGCCCATAAAAACTTTATTTTGCAAAATTTAGTCTACATCAATTTTGTCCCCTTCAAAGTACTCTCCATTTGTTGTTATGCACTTATTCCATTTTCTTTTTCACTGTTTGAAGCACCCTTGGAAGTCCTCAACAGTTAGGCTTTTTAGTGTTCTCGTCGTTTCTTGCTTTATTGTGTCCAAATCATCCCAGTGATGTCCCCTCATCACATTTTTGCATTTTGGGAATAAGAAAAAGTCGCAGGGGTGATATCTGGCGAAGAAGAAGGATGATCAAGAATGGTGATTGAATTTTTTGCCAGAAACTGGCGAACAATCAATACTGAATGTGCAGGTGCATTGTCATGGTGAAGGATCCATTCATCACCTTAGCAAATGTTCGGTTAAAATAGTGTGCACTGTTGATTTTCCTAGATTCAGTTCATCAGCTATCATTCAGACAGTTTTTCGACGATCAGTAAGGACAAGGGACTGCACATGATCAATGTTGTCCAACACAGGTGGTTGAAGGTCGTCCCGGCCTTGCATCATCCGTGGCGTCTTGTCGGCCATCTTTAAAACGCTTAATCCACGTGAAAACTGATATTTTCTTCAGAGCATTATCACCGTAAACAGCTGTAAATATTTCAGTAATTTCTTTATAACTTTTACTGCACTTCACCAAAAACTTGATATTGATTCGTTGCTCCGTGATTTTGTCAGTTTCCATTTTCGACAAACAGTAAAGACAAGGACAACAGAAACTAACATAACTAGCACTATAGGCACAGTTCGACGATCCGCCAAGCACTGACGGCTCATTGGGAATCAGGCAACTAGGACCGCCAGTGTGTGGGACTATAGTCCGCGTCATGGGCGCTAGTTTGCACAAGTTCGCGTATTTATTGGACAGACCTCGTATATTGCTTATGTTTAATATTTGGTATTATCTTTTATCCATTTAGTATATTGTGTAATGTCAGCGTATACTGCTGGGTATTCTAATTTTCCGCATCCCTCTGCTCCGGAGAAAATTCCTATCAATTTGTTGTTGTATACCAATGGATTACCCCAGTCTAGCTGCAAACAAAAAAAAAACACTTTTTTACATTTGATATAACTTTTTTTTGTCATCAGTCTCTTGACTGGTTTGATGCAGTTCTCCAAGCTTGCGCAAGTCGTTTCATATTTACATACCTGTAACATCCTATATCTTTTGTGATTTGCTTTATAAACTCTAACATTTTCCTTCCCTTACAATTCACCCTCTCAATATTACCCTCCATTATTGATAGACCAATACCTGGATGGCTTAATATTCCATACCGTGTATAATCACGCGAGAATTTACAACCCCAGTCGTATCTCACTTCCTAAGCACCACCTCTCTTTGTCTTGCCAGTCATCAAAGACATTACCTCCTGCATACTCCAACACGTCACCTCCGGCCTACCCCTCCATCTTCTACCGGCTGGCGTCCACTCTCGTACACTCTTTGGCGACCTACTATCCTCCATCCTCTGCAAATAGCTAAACCATTTTAATTGCTTCCGGGATATGATATCCCGTGATATTTCCTTGAACGCCAGTTCTTCTCCTAATTTCGGAATTTGATCGATGCGTGACACACCAGAGCTCCGCCTCCAGAAATCCATGTCCACCGCTTTTAGTCGATCCTTCTGCCTCTTTGTCAGTACCCACACTTCCACACCATAGGTACACGTACACTCTCAGGATAGCATTATAAATATTATTCTTTGTCTCCTTCCATACTTCATCATTCCAAAGGAAAGCATTTTTTACTTTTTTTTTAAGAAAAAAATTTAGTAAATATATTATGTAGATTTTTCTCGTAAAGGGCCAATTTTAGATCACCTGAGGTGTCTTTAGATGTTGCTGGAAGCTCTCTGCAGTTTTCATTCTCAGCATTCGTTCATATCACTGTTGTTTCTCCTTTCTTCTTTTCAACCCGGTGTTCTGTTTTTGCACTTCATGGGAGCCCTTAAAGCCCGTAATAATTTATCTGAATATTGTTTGGTTCATTAAGTTTCCTCGGTTTATTCCGGTTTCCTCAATATCCTTACTGACTTCTTTAAATTATGGTATCAAAACAGCAATTCTCATTGGTCTAGCTAAAGTACCGCCAATAAAGATAGGTCTAATGTTTTAATCATTCATATCTGTGGCGTAGTAGGCTACTGGACTAGAATACAGATGATTCTGTATTCAATCTGGAAAATTATTCTACTTTTTCCCCCACTTTCCTTAAAAATAGTATTCTGCAGTTCCATAACCTCCATCGTAGTTATATCCAAAGAATTTAATGTGGCTTAAATGTGTATATATATCATTTCTCAATTTAGGCTAAATCACATTCACTAATCATTATTTTTGGAATTAAATATTAACTACGCTTTTGATTATGAAAAAGCGATGCGTATCTTAATTTATAAACACCAAGATCTTGCTTTTATTTTACGTCCAAATGATTTTTTCATTAATAATATTTCTGACGGTGAAGAGTAGATCTAGTAGATAACAATGTATGATTAAAAATACATTTCGGGTCAGCCCAGTCAGTCAGCTGGTAGAAATTCGCTGTTATTTGTTTAGGAACACTAGTTAGGCAAGCGACTTTGTATGGTGACCAGCTGAGAACCATTTCTAAACAAACTCCATTGCGGGTCCGTGTTCAAAAAAATCATGTCGAATCACGTCAAATAACAAAGCATCGATCAAATTGGGTGGTTGTCAATGAAGTACAGTTCCCGATAACAAAAGCAGAAACAAATGCCAAGACCTAACAGGGATCGAACTTGTTACACCAAAAGACCTGTAAAATTTTGCGGGTTAGGCTCAAAGTTTTACTTTAACAAGCTCCTAAAGTTGGGCGCCAAAATGTAGCTTTATAAGAGCCAAAGTAAACCTAAACGGTTGGCTAACCTGAGTGGTAGAATAATATTCCACAGAAGCGTTTTTTGCTCTAACCAAATACAATTGGTACACCTGTATACGATTTAATGCCACCGTGTCCATTATAATTCGTACACACCGTCAACACCACCAAAGAAACCCGTTCGCGAACGGGTATTTTAGCTAGTTCTTAATAATTATAAATCCTGCAAATCTAGTTTCTAAAATCATTATGGTAATTTGTGTTTTATTTTGTTTTACGTTCGACTATTTTGCGAGTGGAGACGATGATGCGTGATGAAAAAAATTCTAGACCTGACCGGGAATCAAACTCGGGACTACTGGCTTAGAATTTTGTTGTCCTGACCACTACGCCATAGTCCGGTCACGGTAGTTTGTGTTAAATTAAAGATAAACTAACGTATTACTTACTGGGCAAGGTCCAACATCTTCTTTTGATGTACAAATGCTGGTAGATGGAAGATAACTGTATTTTGCTTTACATCCATCATTGTAAACAAGTGGTACTTGAGCTTCTTTTAATTTTCCGTCAGTTTTCATTGCAAACTCCTGTAATAATAAAAACTGTGTCAAGAATCTTTGACCATTTATATCTAAATAGCTTGCTTAAAAAAAGCTTCTTTTATATTTTTCGAATTTCTTCAGAATTTCCCTTTCCGAATTTTTCATCCTATTTTATTTATTTATGTTATATAGTTAAGCATAATACAATTTTTATTACTATACTAAGCTATACACAATATTTTTAACTAAATATAATACTTATACGCAAAAACTCTTCTTCACGAAGAGTTCAATCCGCACATAGGAGTTAACGGAAAAAAATTATTTAAAAAATTTATAATACTAATAACTACTATAAAATCTAAAAAGGTACAAGAATTACGTTAAACAGTTTTTGTTAAAAGTATTGAATATAAAAAATAAATACCATTAAATTTATATTTAAAAAAATTGGTGTGAAACACTCACGACTTTCTCTTGCCAATACAAATAATGAACAATATAACCTAAGTAATAAAACATTAGAAAATAAACAAAAAACTAACCTCAAATAAACCTAACCTTATTTTAATCATGAGTGAAAGACGCAAAATGAAAATCAACCTCAGATTGCCTTAAAAATACGGAAAATCAGTCTTTCACGCTAAACTAGGCTCTGTAGAGAAAAATGCTCTAAATAAAAGTTGTAGATCTTTTAATTTTCTATAAATGTTATTATATACACTTTTGTCATGAAATGCATACTAGGGCTAAAATCTTTAAAAAATTGATTTTTACACGTTTTCGTGAGAAAAAAACAGAAAATTGCTATTTACCGCTAAACTAAGCGTTATACAAAAAAATGTTTGAAATAAAAGTTGTAGGATTTTTAATTTTCTACAACTTTTTATATACATTTTTGCGCTAAGAAAGTCGTGTAAGTATTTTACACCAGATTTTTTTAAATTATATTATTTTAAAGGAGTTTTGAAATCAGTTTAGGCAGTTCCCCAGTAATATTTTCGCATAAAAATAGAGGAACAGAACTTAAATTTTTGTAGTTTTTGTTAGTTAACTGTCAGTGATTACTCCCGTGGGACTTATTTTTTAAAATTAACGGGGTTGCCGGAACTACTTAATTGACGAATGAGTTGTGAAAAGTTCTTGGTTTAGTAAACTTCGTAGTGATTAATAAGCTGCATTTTAAATAATCATATTCCTTTTTTTTAGATTCATATCAACGACTAATGAGTTGATTGTATCATTACTAGTTTTAAAACAAACAAACGTAAACTAGGTATTAAAAAATCTGGTGTGAAACACTCACACAACTTTCTCTTGCCAATGCAAATAATTTAAACAATATAACCTAACATCAGTAATAAAACATTAGAAATAAACAAAAAACTAACCTCAAAAAACATAACCTTATTTTAATCATGAGTGAAAGACGCAAAATGAAAATCGACCTGTTTGGCTTAAAATACGGAAAATCACTCTTTCACACTAAACTAGGCTCTGTAGAGAAAAATGCTCTAAATAATGATGTAGATCTTTTAATTTCCTATCAATTTGATTATATACACTTTTGTTGTAAAATGCATACTAAGGCCGAAATCTTTAAAAACATCGATTTTTCACACGTTTTCATGAGATCAGAAAACATTTTCATGAACAGAAAATCGGTAATTACCGCTAAACTAATCAGTATACAAACAGATGTTTGAAATAAAAGTTGTAGGAGTTTAAATTTTCTACAACTTTTATTAGGTATATAAATTTTTGCGCTAAAATGCATATTAAAGCCGTATTCTTAAGAAAACAATGTTTTTACGTGAAAACAGCCTCACCAAGAATTTCAGCAAACATGGCGCCTAGCCTATTTTGTAAAACATAAAAAATTTAGTAAACCAGGCGATTTTTAAAAAAATCGCAGGACCAGTTTTTGAGAAAATCGCAAAAAAGTGAAAAATTACACGAATAAACTACTACTTCCGTTTGACCGATTTTGATGAAAATGTTCGTGTCGGGTCCGGTAGTGAAATGTAACTTAAGTTTTAATTTTCATGTTCTTACGTAGTTCTGTTCTTGAGATATTCTGTTCACACACACACACGCATGCGCGCGCGCGCACACACACACACGCACACGCACAGACCAATCGCTAAAAACATGTTTTTCGGATTCAGGGGGTCTGAAAACATGTAGATCCGGTGAAAACTCGATTTCGAAAAATCGACATGAAAACAATACTTTCCTTCCTATATTCATATAGGCAAGAGAAAGTAAAAATATAACAGACTTAAAAGAATTCATGTAATGTATGGGTAAAGTAAAGATAACTCGACAGTAAATTGTGTTAGTATGTTTTATAAAACAAGAAAAGTACTTTTAAATTGTAGGGAAACAAATAAGGTAAGCTACTGGATCTTCCAATTGTTGGATTTACTGTAATTAGACATTATAACTTATCGATTGTTTTCCGTTAAATTTTCTGATCTCATTGAATTTCGAAATTAAACCGTAAGAGTTTCCTTTATTGAGAATTTTTTCAAGTAAAATAAAGGCGTTAAAACCTGTTCTTTACGGAGGAATAAAATGACGTAGTACGTGTTTGTTGCCAGTGTTTTTTACTTTCTCTTGCCTGTATGAATATATAACAAAGAAAGTATTGTTTGCATGTCGATTTTTCAAAATCAAGTTTTCACGGGATATACACGTTTTCAGACCCCGTGAACCCAACAAGCATGTTATCAGCGATTTGTCTGCGTGCGCGCGTATTTACAAAATATCTCTAGAACGAAACAGCGTACAAAGTTGAAACTTGAAACTTAAGTTAGGAAAGTTTTTACCGTACTTAACGAACCCGACACGAGCATTTTCATCAAAATCGGTCAACCTGAAGTAGTAGTTTATTGTGTAATTTTTCACTTTTTTGCGATTTTCTCTAAAATGGCTCCCCTACGACTTTCTTTAAAAATCGGCTCATTAACTTTATTTTTGATACGCTACAAGATAGGGTTGGCGCCATGTTTGCTGAAAAACTTAAGGAGGCCGTGATCTCGTAGAAAAAAATTGATTGCTTAAGATTGCGGCTTTAATATGCATTTTAGGGCAAAAATGAATACAATCAAAGCTGTAGAAAATTAAAAAACCTACAACATATATTTTTAACATTTATTTTCATTACGCTTAGTTTAGCGGTAAATAGTGATTGTTTTTCATGAAAATCTGTAACAAAATGAAATTTTAAGATTTCGGACTTTAGTAGCTTTACGATAAAAGTGTATATAATAAAATTTATAGAAAAATTAATAGATCAACAACTTTTGTTATAAGAATTTTTCCCTACAGAGCCTATCTTAGCGTGAAATATAGATTTTCCGTATTATTAAGGCTTTTTAAGGTTGGTTTTCATTTGGCATCATTCACTCATGATTATAATAAGTGTAGATTTTTTGTTTATGAATGTTTTATTGCTAACGTTAGGTTATATGGTTCATTATTTGTATTGGCAAGAGAAAGTAGTGTGAGTGTTTACACCAATTTTTTTTATAAAGCTACAAAGCATATTTTAAATTTTAAGTCGCATTAACATCTTAATCATTGTGAACTTCTGTGGGTTGTGGAACTTGAACGCTGACTTTTCACTTGTACTAATTTCTGGTTTCAAGCTGGGAATCAAACCCTAGACCTTCCCCTTTGTAGATTAGCACGGTAATTACTACGACACGGAGGTGTACAAAACAATTTTAATTGTTATTGGCATATTTATTTCTAAGTATGGATTAATTATTTAATTTACCTGGCCTCCATATCCGGCAACCACTGTTTGGGATCCGTTTTTTGGTAATTCATTTGCATAGGCAATAGGTTTGATACTTTTGTCAAATTTAACTGATTTTGTTAGTTTTATTAACGCTAAATCATCAGCCCAATCTAAACCTGTGTATTTAGGATGTACTATGATGGTTTTTGCTGTTAATAATTTTCCACCAGTAAATGCTGAACTGCTACCTGCTCGTAAGGTCACGTTTTTTGGACTCTTCTGATATCTGAAAGAATAACAGATCGGTCATTTAGTTTCATCCAAAAATTTTTGTCAAGTAATATGTTTGATCTTTTTCTATTTATGCTACTTCAAATATTTGTAATATATATGTTCTGGCAAAACGTTTAATTATGGTTGTGTTAACAGTTTTAAAATTAATTACCTATAATAAAATAGGTACATTTTGTTTATAAAGGAAGTGTTCTCTTTTTTAATAGCTTTGATTATACGTTTCAATTAAAAAATTATTCCTGGAAAAATAAAGCTCTTTTAATTAATTTTTGTGCTGTATAGACAATTTTTTTTTACCTTACCACGTACTTCAAATCATTTTGGTTTTTTTTCTTTATTCATATATGGAATGTTGATTTCAGTTTTAAATTTTTTAATTGGTTACATTTAAGTGCTTTTATAAGCACAGAATTATCCGTTACGGAATTTCAGTGTAAAAACTAATTAAGCTACACTTGATCTGGTAGATCCAGTGGTATAAAGTTAGTTTTTTTGTCTCTTGTTTAGTCAAACAAGCGATTGAAGTATTTAAGGACAAAAGAATTAGTGGTGTAATTGACTTTAATCAGTTATCCCTCCTGAAATTATGAATCTCCTTATACAACCATCCAGGCGCTAAAAAGTTGTCAGGAGGACTGAAATATTGATAGTCATACTTTTCTAATTTATAAGACAATGATTACCTTTTTTACTACTTGTTTTACCGAATAGCATCTAGGGATTTAAACTTGTGTTTGCCTGTTGATCTAATTATACTATTAACCACGAAATTGAGACTTCCTAGTAAACCAAGCCGTCATCTACCTCCACTCGTCCTGCCATTCAGTGTTGCCACTCCACTCGCCCTGCCCGTGGCATTGGAATTGCTTCATTCAGTCAGTTCAATGCAAGTGTGACTTACATAAACTTTTTTAAGTCATTTCCGTTTTAAAAATTTGTTTATTTTATAGGGCTGGCCTCCGGGCCAGCCCAGTCAGTCAGCTGGTAGAAAGTCGCTATTATTTGTTTAGTAACACCGGTTGGGCAAGCGACTTGGTATGGTGACCAGCTGACCGCCATCTATGAACAAACTCTACTGGGGGTCCCTGTTCGAACTCATGTCTGATCCACTTCAAAAATAAAGCGAAATTAGCGATCAAATTGGGTAGTTGTTAGTAGTGTACAGTTCCCGATAACAAATAAAAGCTAAAGAAAAAAAAAATAGGCCTACCGTTTAATTTTTTAATAGTCTTTCGTTAAAAAAAATTAATTAGTTATTTTTCAGTCTATTAAATGTTTTTTTAGTTGTAAATGTGAATGATTTCAGTGATTTTGACGAACAAACCGGTAAATAACTCCGAACAGCGCCCGTCGTTATCGAAAGAAAGACTTCTGAAAACAAAGTAAAGAAATTATTAGTAATGTTTATAAGTTTTTTCAAAACTTGGCTGACTATCCTGAAGCAAAAACAAAATTAAATTTATAACATGTATGATAATAATACAATAATAAAAGATAAAAAGTTCGTTCCCACTCTACCGAATATGGCAACACTGCATTACTGTCTAAGGACATCCAGGCTCATAATTTCATGGTTACTAGTATAATAGGGAACATAATTGCAGTCCTTTATCTTGAACTGCAATAGTAGATAAATTTTCAAGGCGTAGTAATAACTGAAATGTAAGTTTCTTATTCATTAAAGAAATTAGCAGTTAATTCAAATCTAATTTTGCTTACCGTTGTACGGTGGCTCCAGCAGTTATTGCCCAATACTTGTTAAGTAGTATTGCTGAGCCATGAAATTTGTCTCCGGTTAATACTGCTAACTAAAACAAAGAGAGTAAAGTAAGAAATAATTGTTAAATGAACGAACTAATTTGATGAATTGTCTTAAAACTGCAGTTATTTTCTATAATAAAATGAATAGAAAAGTAAATTTTTTAAAAAATTTGAACATTTTCCGATAACAAATACGGATTGTTTACACTTGACTTTTTAATGTGTTTTTTTTTTGAAAAACATGTCTTCCAATATTAATTTTCTCATATCTGACAATGGTTATTTTCCTTTTTTTGATCAGCTATAATCCTTGTTAATGCATGTACTATTAATAATTTTTTTACAATGACTGTACTTACTATGTATGGATGTTTAGTGATCGGTACATCTTCACCACCGATTATTCCAGTTATCCAGGACTTTTTTACTTCTACATTATTGTGCTTATTGTGAGTTACTTCTCCGTGTACTGTCCCTAAAATTAAAAAATAAAACGTTAAAAGATTAAGAAAAAATATATTATCATGAACTAGTATTTTGGTATTTGTTTTTTTAAAAAGATTAAAGCCCGGTTCCGGTGTGGTTTCAATAAAATTGGAGTTGAAAATATCATAAAGATTACGATTTGTACCATTGTACTAGCAGTTATAAATAATGCACTATTAAGCCTAATACTCCCAATAATTAACCAAACCGCCATAATTAATCAAAAGGGCACTTGTAAGCAACTGTAAAAACGTAGAGATTGTTTTTGGACCAAAAATGTGGTACAGAAAATCAAATATTAATATAAAAAAGCTATTAAAAGTGTACATTTCGTGTAGTTTCCATTCAACATGAATAAATCACAGGAATCCAGAGATATAAACATTGACATCACACCCACACCTACCATAAAATCCACTAAGAAGATTAAAGAGTTGCTGAAATTGAAATATTATTTAAAACAGCGACGAGAGTTTGCCACAGGCTGATTTCCTCAATCAAGACGAAAACTGGACATTACATGCACGTACATTATAAATACCCCTGTTTTATAAATATACAGTTGTAGTTGCTACTAAATAGACAAAAAAACGTATACAGAAAAATGCATTTTAACATGTTATTACAGGTTCCAACTCCGCAGTTTTGTTTCGGTATTATACCTTTTCTAAAAAATATAAGTACGAAAAAATAAATCTCTTTTGGTTTTCCTAATGCTTGTTGCGTTGATTATGAAAATAAGTTCGCCGCATATTAGAGCCGGATTAGAGTGTACCGCTGAATAAATACATTTTGAATTTTTTTTGTCATTTCTTAGTTAAACCTTCGTCTTGTTTAAATCCGGAGGTTATATCACTGAGCAGTTAAACTAAATATATACAGTGACCTCTGTAAATCATCATCAGGGTCTAAAAACTATACCAAATCACCAGCGAAAGCCAAAAATTTTAAAGGAGTCAATTTTGCAAATCTCTTTTGTTGTTGCATGCAATTAGGTACTCAAATTCCATGTTTTCACAGCTTGTGTGGTCACGCGATTGTTCGTATACATATTTTATATAAAAAATATCGGTACAGAAATATATTTTTCCATCTAATAAGCTCCAAGATTGTGTATTGAGAGGTACAAGATACAGTATTCCTTAAATTTGAATAAAACTAATTACACGTGATAAACGAAACAGATTTTCATCCTAAATCTGCCAAAGGTCCCTGGAAGTAGCAGAAGAAATCAGAAATGACATACAAAATACAGAGTTAAGAGAGCAAGCACGTGAACTGAACCAAGTGCGGATCTCTGATTACGAAATTAAAATACTCTTACGTAGAGGAAAAGGAGAAGAAAGAATAAGTTCATATAGGGAAAATTGCAAAACATTTTATGACTAAAAATATAGTTTAAATGTTCGTAACTTGGTGTCTGATAGTCTTAAGAATAAGAAAATGTATTAATGCTGACAAGAATATGTTTAATTTCATGTTCGGGAATTTTCAGATAAAAAAAGTGTTATATAATCTTGTAAATATTTATATTGAAAAAAAAACGCAAGTTAACAAGTATTATTACTAACTAGTAATTTTTATTTAAATAACTTTATGAAAAGAAAAGTAAGATGAAGTACAAAGTTTGACAATTGTAATTTGCTTTAACTATTAAATTTTTATTGACAATTAATACATCTTTTACCTGTGCATAAATAAAGGAGTGCTGTTATATGAAGATAATACATTTGTTTCATTTTTAAAAATAAAGTAAGTAAATAATTCTTAGTGATGTACAATATTATACTACATACAGTGTTGAAAACTGTAACTACCTAGTGTTAAATAGTTTGTGACTCTGATTTTTAGAATTATTTCTATTGTGCTATCGGTGAGTTTGTTTTACTATCTATCTTAGTTTTTTTACGTTTATTAAAAATATGTATTTTATAGATTTCATTAAGTGAACCAAGCACTTAACTTGAGTTGCACTAGTTTATGCGAAAACACTTGAGGAAAGTTAATTGTGGTTTACCTATTTATATTTTAAATGAATAACAGGAATTAATTTGATTCACTCGTAAAAATGCATTATTATTTTAGCCACTATAAATTTGTATCATGGCAGCATATTTGGACGTTCTGGTAGCGTGATTATTAAGCGGAAAGGTTCCGGGTAGGGTGTGTAAATTTTAACTACGGTTAATTCCTCTGATGCTGTGTTCCTTGACAACTGTTGTCGCTAATTACCCAAGGTGTTGAAGCTGCTTTAAATGATTTAAAATGAAAAAATAGATATATAAATGTACAGAATTCCTCGACTGTACCTTATATGAGGTGTATAATTCCCAAAATTGTTCGTGAAAATTTTTAGTTGAAATTTGAGCGTAATTTTCCAAAACAAAATAGCGTTTTTCGTGTAAAATTTTTTGATTGAATATCGTAAGAGCTCATTGGTTTGACATTTGAATCAAATGGTTTCAGTTTTAAGTCTTTGTGTTATCTGGTTAATTTTGTGAATTGAGAAAATTAAAATCAGTTGTTTGAGCTATATCTCGTTCGCCATAATGACTGGTACAGCACTGATTGACTAACAAAAGGGTAGTCGATTTATATAATGAACACCCATAGAACCTTCTGGAAGGTAGTGTAGGTAATCTATATAAATCAAATTTTGATTTTGTCTATACAATTTTTCAAAATCCCCCAAATTTTGTTCCTATGCCAGATCTATCAAGTAAATACCGAAAATAAGGTTAGCTGAATTTTTGTCTGGTTTTCTGTTTGTATGTTACGGCATCACGCAAGAACCGCTGAACCAAATTCAATGAATTTAGGTATTTAGGTCCTGTCCATAATCGAAATGAAAATAGGCTATAATTTTTTTTAATATCACAAAGGGATGAGAGAGTTCAGACGGAGGAATAAACAAAAAACTACGAATATCTCCTTTAAAAGTCAATGTATCAAAAAATTTTATATAATCAAAAATGCGAAACATTTAAAGAAAAATAAGTTTGATGATGTAAAGTTTTTCATTTTCATGCATAATAACGTAGATATTACCAATTAAGAAAAAAATAAACATCAATATTTTTAGAATAACATACATACAAAATAAACAGAACAATAAACTAAGCCTACGCGCCGGTAAAACCCGCATTCATTCAGTCAGTTACCTACCTACCCATTCCACCAGTACCCTATACACCCATTCTCGGTCACATTGTCAAAAATGAATCAGTATCCTTAATAGTTCGTTAGTTAACTAACCATCGTGGTGTTCCTATTGTGATTTGCCTTTCATTTACTATAAAAATAATAAACGCTGCATATTATAATTTAAAAATACCAAGATCTTCCTTTTATTTTACGTCAAACTATTTTCTCTTTTATTGATAATAATGCGGATGTTGAAAGGAGGTACGAGTAGATAACAATGAATGATTAAAGAATATCAGACCTGACAGGGATCGAACTTGGTACACCAACAGACCGTCCATAGCACCAAGAAAACCGTTCGAAGAACGGGAATTTTAGCTAGTACAATAATAAAACTCAATCGAAACTTGTACGCTACTCTAAGAATACAAGACTTGCGTTGTCAACTTAAGTCACTTATACAAAATCCTCGTTAACAAAACACCATCGCCTAGCCGGTGTATGTTACAATATTTGTATAACTATCTCAGAAGGGCAAGATCCTACCTTGTAAGGAAAGTGTCAGTTTTAAAAAAGGCTGATCTTTATGACACACTCCTTTGAATAAATTCAGGATTTGATCATCCGTAGAAATATTAACAAACCGACTTACGTTGGGAATCCGTACTGATGTCAGCAAGTCGGACGCAACTACCAGTGTTTAAAATTTGTTGGTAACTTTAAAAAAGTTTTCATTAGATTCGTCGGCCAAGTTCATTTTACAAGTATTATATTATAGATGTCTTGATAAACAGCCCTACTTATATGAACAATTAAAAAAGAAAACCAATTTTGTTAATGACACCTTCCTGTAATAAATATTAATTACTTATGTCAAACAATGAATCATTTATCCATTTACTGTAATATTAAACGTAATTTCACAACATATTGTTATAAAGTATACCACCTTTGTATAAATATTGTAAATATATTATCAAGGACTGTAAAAATGTACTTTGATAGCAATAAATGTAGCTAGCTAAGCTAGGTACGGCAAAATACAATTTTTACAAATGAAATTTAATTAAATGACAAGTTTATTATCAATATTATTTTGCAATACTATAAAATATGATTGATAACATTTAAGTAGTATGTACACAATAAAATTCAATTAACAGAAATATTAAAACATCACTAGTAAATCAGGGTATGCAACAAAACAAAGTAAATATTCTGAAGAATCTAGTGTGAAACACTCATAAAAATAAGACTTTCTTTTGCCAGTGTAAATAATGCAGAACATAACCTAATTTTAATTCTAAGTGGTTGACGGAATATGAAAATCAACCTCCGTTGGATTTCGATATTTGATGAGCAAACTGTGGAATACAGTAACCTATGCTGAACTAAACACTTTATGTATAATTCCCTAAAATGCGTAGATATTGGGAAGTTATATGTTGTTACGAACCTGTTACCGCCAATTGCGAGGCCTTTGACGCCCCCAGGACGTACTCCTCCGCGAATGAATGAGGTTTATTTAAATTCATAATAAATGAATATTTCAGTGTGCTTATCGTTTTTTTGAAACGAAGGTTTAAGATGTAGGTAGTAAAAACCGCGATTATAAAACGAAAACTGTTCAAAACCGTAGTAGCTATTACGAACGAACTGACCGTTTCAAAAAAGCCTTTTAAAGGCTTTTTGTCCGTTTGGACAAAAGAATTAAGAGTCGATATCTTAAAATATTATTCGCTTTATTTAGGACAGTAAATGTTTTTGAAGCACTGCATTGCAAAAAGAAACACCTAGCCTAGCTGCCTGCAAAGCAATAACACGTAGAGAAATACGTAAGAACAATGACGCTCGAGACGGCGTAAGCCATCTCCAACGTGTAAGACCGCAATCTTAAAAAAAAAATACCACAAGAGTACAGCCCTTCCCCCTCACGAATTTCAGCAGTTGTGCCGTTTACCCCATCTTGTAGAGCACAAAAAATTAGTAAATGGCGCCTTTTAATTAAAATTGTTGGAGCCGTTTTAAAGAAATTTACAAAAAGGTAAAAATCGCATTAATAAATAACTAGTTGTTCCGGCTGACCGATTTTTATGAATTTCGTTCGTGTCCGGTCTCCTTGTCATAAATTTAAGTTATAAATGTCAACTTCGTACGGTTTTCCTTATTTCAGATATTTACCACACACCAATCGGTAAAAACTATTTTTTTTGTGTTCAGGCCTGGAAACGTGTACGGCCTATTTTTGTGAAAACACATTTCGAAAAGTCGACATGAAAACAATTCTTCGGTTACCTACAGTATTATACATTGGAGAAGTGAAAGTAAAAATTAAAATTACTAACAACCTATGTTTTTGACCTACATTCTACTACAATATTACCCATAGTACTATGCCGTATAAAATTTTACCTTATTTGTTGAAATCGGTCGATCGTTGTTTGAGCTTAGTGGAGTTTAAACGTAAATATAAATTCATTCTAACATATTAGCTGCAATACTCACTTTCCGGATTTTACCATTTTATGTAAACTATTTTAGTACCTCCGCTCTGTTATATGTTTTGGTCATCAGCCGAAAGGCTGGTTTGAACCTCTAGAGGCTTTACTAAGTAACACGGAGTGAGGTGGTTTACCTGAGCTTTCCTCACTGAGTGAAGTATTTTTATCAGCATGCCGGGCCCTCCAAAAAGCATCTATTTTCCACCCTGCAAAAGACACCTTCACTTCATTCATCACAGGGTCTGGCTGTATATGAAATTAATTTCTCTCAGAGGAGATAACTGTGATTAGTGTCTTTTACACCTCTACCTCTTCTGTTCTTAAATGATTCAGTCATTTAATTGGCTGATCGTGTGATAAGAAACAAAACTATTTTTGTAGCCTTGGAACTAGCAGATCGAGTGTAAATAATGTAACACTCCCACTGCCTGTTATGGGCAAAGCTCTATTATATATCCTATTAAATTTGAAGTTTTGCTGACCAGAATTTAAATTTTTTTTTCCTAATTAACGTGTAAAAATGCCGTACTTTATGTATTTTATATAGTTACCAGCCAATGTTCGTACCGCGAGGAAATGCCAAACAACTTCAGCTAGTCGGAAGTGTTGAAAGTCATGTTAATTTCTGATGACAAGTCTTATCTAGATTAGACTGAAATAGGTTATGTTAGAGTCTGTTAATTGTACAACGCAATCCAGTGGTGTGGTGTTTGGTACGGTAATCCTCCTGGGGGTCTTAACTGAGGACAGGCTTAAAACTACTGTTACCACAACAAGTGAAATTATTTCACCCGGCGTTAACTTTAAACAAAAATTCTAAATTAAACATATTTTAACGGAATTCAGATTTAGTATTATTTTCATTTGTTTTTACGATCTACACGTAACTGATTTTTAATTAATAACTAATGTTAGGCTACTTGATTTTTAATTTTGATTTTTATACACAAAAATTTGGAATCAGTTAATTTTTAAAAAGTATTAAGACATTACAAAAAAAATCAGGTACTAGTTTAGAATTATAAATTAGCAGTATAAAGTTACTAAGATCATTTTGAATAAAAATAATATTGGAGAAATCATGTAAGTGAGCTCAATGAGTGGTATTGGAGCTTCAAGTTTTAAATTTATTAATAATAATTTCAATATTTAAATTAGTTTTAGTACTTAAAATTACTTGTTAGTAGTGATTCTTTTGTATTATATGTTTTTAAGCATATAATAATATAGCTGTTTTGGTAGCGTAGTAGTCGAGTGTTAGCCAACTGAAATTCCCTGGTTTGTTTCATGGTTAGTGCCTGGAAATAATCTTCTCGTTATGCACGAGTAACATATTTTAAACCCAAAAAATAATGGGAGTGTACATATTGAACACCTAAGCGTAGGTTCGTTCTAAATCTGTTTACAATAACAAACACTTTCTCTAAACTTATAACAATTAATTACTAGATAATTAATTAGATTACTTCAATTGAATCAATTACAAAACTTATGCTTAAACTAAACTTGACTATAAGTGAGTCACTTCCAATCAAAACATTGGTTTGCCCGGCCACAACTGCTTGCTATCACCCCGTACGCACACGCACTGTTAACACAATTTAGAAGCAGTCCCGGAACGACGTATTTTAAACGGCGTACGATACTTACCTTTCACAATTCAATTACTGACTGAACCAATACAAAGGCGCTAACTGTTTTTATACCTGCAGTCTGATATTTTCCCAGACAATTGAGATCCTTCTAAAAAATTTACCCTTTTACCAGAACGTAGTTGAAGGAATAAAAATAAACGGTTTTACTAGTTTTGATTCCCGAGAATTCCTATTCAATCATCGCAATCCATTATCTTTGTTCTGTACACACTTTCTTAGTATACCAAATTTCTTAGAAAGAACAAATTATTCCCTTAGCAATTTCTAGAATATCACTGTACCATGTTACAATATTATTTGAAATTTCAAGGCCAAATAGATTTCATCATAATTAGCAAAAAGCTGGAGGATTAAAAAAAAATTGTATGTATCATACTAAATTTGACCCTAGAATCAAAATGGAAATCTTCGGCTTTCCAAGGCTATTTTCCGCAGCAAAGTTATTCCAAGTTAAAATTCAAATCAGACTAGTCTAAGTAAAAATTAATTTAAAAAAAGTTTAGGTAGTTCTTTTTTATTAATAATTATTGAGAAAAGAAATTTTTTATTTATTTTCTTTTTTTTATCATTACCGAAATTTTTTAATGAATAGTTTACTAATTGTTATGTTTACTGCCGCAGTTTAGTCACGATTGTTTTTGTAAAATATCAAATATTTACGTCTGTATTTACTGATGGATGTTAATTATTACATGATTTTATTTGAAATAAATTTTTGTTTGTTAAAAAACTTTGGTTTTTATGTACGAAGTGTGGCTATTAAATAACGAGACTGGCGTTGTAAAAAAATTTATTTTAATTTTATACACAATCACTTATTGTCACCTTCAGTATCCACTCCTTCTCTATCCCTACAACGCTTCATGCGAATTTTCCATTGTTGGAAACAGTGATGGAAGTCATCTTCCGTCAGCTCCTTCAGGTCACGTGCCGCTCAAAAATGTTTGTACTAACACTTTGTACGCGATTGATAATGACCCAAATTTTTTGGAAACGATAATAACATGTGATGAAACGTGATTTTTTTACTTATGATCCGGAAACGAAGCGCCAATCCATGCACTGGAAGAGCCGAATTTCACCGAGAGCCAAAAAAGCTCGAATGAGCAAGTCAAAATTTAAAGCAATGATGATTGTTTTTTTTTTTATATCCATGGGATTGTGTACCTTCACTGGGTCCCTGAAGGTCAAACAATCAATATTACTACCTTGAGGTACTTTCTAAACTACGTCAAAGAGTAAGGAAAAAACGCCCCGAAATGTGGAAGGACAAATCATGGGTTCTCCACCAAGACAATAGGCCAGCTCATTACGCATTATCTGTCAAGAGGTTCCTAGCCAAGTACAGCATCTCAGTGTTAGAACATCCACCTTGTTAACCAGATCTTGCACCATGTGACTTCTACCTATTCCCTAAGGTGAAATCTGCATTAAAAGGAACAAGATTTGAGTCTGTGGAAGCTGTAAAAGAGAGCGCCACGTGTCCTGAAGGAGCTGACAGAAGATGACTTCCAGCACTGTTTCCAACAATGGAAAATTCGCATGAAGCTGTGTAGGGATAGAAAAGGAGTGTATATTGAAGTTGACAATAAGTGATTATGTATAAAAATTAAAATTTTTTACGTCAGTCTCGTTTTTTAATAGCCACACCTTGTATATTTACTTAAGATTTTGACTTTGTTCGAAGTTTAATTAATGTTTAGAGAAAGCGGCTTTTAATAGAGAACATTATCGACTGATTTTGATTACTCTACTGCACTGAAATATTCTAATTGTTTTTTAATATCTGTATATTAAAATATCGGGAATGTAATTTGGTGCGTGATCAAATGAGACCCTCTTCTGATGTATACTCGTATGCATATAAATTTCTATAGTACTCCTAACATCAGGATGTTTTCTACTGCAGCTTAATTAAATTCGGTAGTACGATAAGAGGCTTAACGGAAAGCTTAGTAAAGTTCCAACACTAATGATCAAGTCTGTCAACCTAAATAATTTTATTACGTTCACGCATGAGTACGGAGTAAATTATATTACCTATATGTTCTCTTGCAAAATTAGTAATTTCATTTTATAATTTTGATGTTGCTTAATTGCTATTTAATATCTTGTTTAAACATATCCTTATTTATGACAAGATAAACTGTATAGTAGTTCGTTTATCCTACATTGTGACATTGATAAGATTCCTAAATCAAACCATTGAACTATAAAAATATGATTGAGCGTTTTTGAAATTTTTTACTTCAACTATTGTTTGTTGGCAGTTTATTTCTAAAATCGGTTTAATTTTTCTGTATGTAATAAAATGGTTTATGCAGTGCGTTCTACCTTTTTTTTTATCGCTAACACAATTTTCCCAAAATTGCAACTTTGAATGCTGTACCGTTGTAGAAATACAATTGTAAAAACAATGGACGTTATGGTAGTTCCTAATTACCGTAACTTCCATTATTTAAGGTATAAACTAAATAAATAATGTAAGGGAAAGCCCACATTTTTAATATTAGTTAAACTAGAATAGTAGTTAGACAACAGGTTGTAAATATAGCCAACGGTAATTCATCTGATATTTTTTAGACTGGTGTATTTCTCCCTCAGTGTTTTTGGGCCTTTCTTCCATCTATTAACTTACAGCCAATCATTGGGATGGTTCTTCTTCCCGTTGGCCTCCAGGTTGGTGGGAGAGGGAGGCTTGTCAACCAGAGGTTTTCTGGTTCGGATCCAGGAAATTAAAATCAGTTCCCTTGGGACTTAAGAGTGGAACAGAGTGGTTAGTTAAGAAGGAGCAGTGTTTAAAAAAATGACTAGGAGAATGAGAAGTGACCGAGAGAAACAGAAGGAGAATAAAAGGAAGAAAAATATTAAATTGGAAATAAATTCATTCATATATTTATTATGTGTTTGTTAAGTTGTTTTTGTATTTAAGTCGCGGGAGAAAAAAGTTGGCTATATTTTTAAATAGGTTAAGGATTATTTTGATAGTAGTTTCATATTATAAAATTATAGTTTCATATTATAGTATTCATTAGTTTAGTATTCATTAAATATTTAGTTTAAAGCAAGGATTAGTTTATTCATTTTTCTCATGCTTTGCTGATAGAGCTGTATTATCATCTAGTAAATTGAATTCATGGACGATAACGTGCGTAAAATGCAGACATTGATCTTCAGTCCAGCAATGAACGTAAAAGATAAATGAACTGACTGTATCATAAATGATAGAGTAAGTTTCATGATGTGACCACACTCAGCGCATTTGTGAACGTCATTTTGTAGGCAGACTAAGTCATTAACACGTGTTTCTCGATTTATACATTTATTCTTAATGACCAATGGGACAAATGATAAATTATACTGGAACATGTCTGGCGTGTTTAGTCGTTGCTCATTTTATAAATTAATTTACCGTTAGTATCTCTTTTAAACATCGGTCGATAGTTACTCAAAATTAGCCGTCCGGCAATTGTAAAGCTTATAATATTATACCTTTGAAATAATAAAAAAGTTTAACTTGTTACTTTCAGCTCAATTCACGCGACGACAGTTAAACTACAAAATTGTCGCCGATTGCAGTTGCGTTGTCCAAACGGACTGCTCTACGACTACATTGTAGTCGGGGAGACGCTGCTTGAAGTCCGTTCAAGCGACAGTACAACGACAGCTGAACGACACTTACAATAATATACGAAAATTTTTAAATTTGTATTGTACTAAAATGGTTTTAAAGAGGAAGCTTTATTTTATTGTTCTTTTTGCGTCATAAAAATAGATTGTTTTAATATCCCACATTAATGTGTTAAAAGATTGTTTTAGTTTGTCCCATAATAAAAAACAAAAATAAAAGCCAATTTAAGTTACTGTTTCATTCTTTAAGAAAACATTATGACTATTTTTTTGAATGAATATAAGTAGGTACTTTTGATGACTACGTTCAAATTTATAAATTTAATTGTTGTTTTAAAACTTCCCGTGTCAAACAATTAGTCTTCGATGTCAATTACAGGTTTTCCTACCATCTTAGTAATGAAGGAATAACACAAAAAAAAAATTTTTGGGCTTGCCCAAAAATTTCAGCTTACATGGGGCCTACCGTATCTTGTTGAGTATAAAAAATGTAGTATATGACGCGATTTTTTTAAAAAATCGTAGAAGCCGTTTTTGGGAAAATCGCAAAAAGTTAAAAATTACACGAATAAACTACTATTTCCGGTTTACCGATTTTGTTGAAAGTAATACAAGTCAATATTTTGAGTAAGAAGTTGACTAAAAAAAATGTTCTTACCATTTTGAGAATTTTATAATGTGATTGATTCAATCGCACAAGCGTTGTAAGATTAATGATAAGTTGTAAGGACCAATGTAATCGTTATTGAATTAGTATAATATATTGTACTTGACAATAATAAATAATCCATTAGTTCAGTGTGATAATAATAATATTTTTTTTACATATAAGTTTAGTGATGTTTTTTTAAATTATTTTATTATAAATGTGATATGAATATATAAATGGTAAATTTAAATGGCATATTCAGTAGATTGTTACAATCATCATTATAATGATTCGGTGGATCATTAATCAATCAATCAGTGTGATCATTAATAATTATCGGAGTAAGTATCATTGACAGAACAATTCAATTTATCACGATTTATTGTACGTATTTCTAAGCCTTATAATTTCAATAGGAATTAGTTGCAGCGTTTTACATTTTGAGCGATGTGGTTATATCGTGTTTTATTGAGCGAAATTTGTATTTTAATCAATTGTGAAACAATTATAGATGAAATTCTTTTTTTAATTTGTTCCCACTTCTCTTTTGAATAACCGAATTAATTTGCATATTAAGTTATTCCTGCTCATAGCAGGCCAGGTGGAGTGTCAAATTATTTACACTCAATCTGTTCGTTGCAGGGCTAAAATAAATAGTTCTCTTTTTTATTACGTGTTTAGCCAATTAAAATGACTGAATCATTTAAGAACAGAAGAAGTAGAGGTGTAAAAGACACTAATCAGATTTATTATATTTTATAGTTTATAGTTTTACGGAGATAGTATATTTTATTAAAGTAAATTTTTATTTGTTTCAGGTAAGTGTGATGTGTTTACTGTGTTATCCTAACATATCGGAGTAAGTAGGTTATCTTATTTTCTGGAAATGTTCACGAAGGTTTTTACCCATTTTTTACGGAGCTTTGATATTGGTATTATTTTAAATCAATTACATTTTTAATTCCCAGTGTGGCGTAAGAATAATATGTAAAACTTTTTTAATTCTGCAAAGGATCTTAATTACACCTGCAATTTTATATGTCTCTCTTTTAGTTTGTTTGAGGTATGAATTGAGTTTTTCAGAGTATTTGAATGGGTCGACGGAAAAACGTTCCAAGTAACAAAAACAAATTTTTACTGAAAATGAAAAATACCATCTGATTCTTAGCATTATAACGATTTTTTACTGTATGACGATTTTGTTTCAAGAATTTCCGAGACTTTATTTACAATTTCTACCCGTTAGAATTCACTATTATGATCAAATAGAGGATTTATATAGAACGTATTCCACTGAAACCTCACTTTTGTAAATTTTGTCAGTTGCAACGTTTTTCTGTTGAGCCATTCAATTTTCGATAAACCAATGTCCAGTGTTTTATATTGCTGTTTAAAAAGAGGTTTTGTTAACATCGCTGCAATACTTAATGAATTGATCGTAACGTATTTGACCTGAAGGACTCAGGCTTGAGTGCAGGTTAAAAAAATAATCGAAGATAAAACGTTTCCAATGTGCAATGGGTGGGGGGAGTAAAAGATTTTTTAGTGAAAGAGTTGGATTGGATTGGAATTACCTGGTGGTTTATGGCAGAGGAACTTAGATCAGAGGTAGATTAGACGCCAAATATGCTTGCCGGTGTAGCTGCGCCAACAGTTCGGATTCAGTCGGTAGATATCGTCTCTTAATACCGAACTGCCTATTAAATCACATGTTCTAAACGATGTACATTATCATCTATTAGCGACGTTAAAAAATTGTAAACATTGTATACATCAATTAACGCGTAGTACTGTTGTGCGGTTCAAGCTCCGTGTAGTTTTGAGGTGAAGGGTACGGGTGAGGTATAATGAATGAGTGATGCATGCTGGGAGAACGATTATTGTATTACTCTGATACAAAACATTCGTTTTCAAACTTTCCGTATTTACGATATTTGTTTGTATTATTTATTTACATATTTTGATATGAATTGGTAAGTTAAATACATATTATGAATTCGACCAAATTAATAACCCGGTAGGTATTTGTTAAATTAATGCGCCGGATGATTTTTTTTAAATCAACATTATTTGCAATCATTTTTTAAAAATAAACTTTAAAAAAATCTTTTGAATTTACAAATCACAAGTTGAGGCCCATTACCCTGAGTACCTCTCATTATAATTACTCATGTGTTGAAAGAGAAAATTACTATGTACAAAGCGCCGGATGATAAGAATATTTTTTGAGTCTAGTTAGTACACGCTACCACTACAAATGCATCAGCTGTGAAACACTACTAATTAATTCATTGTCTCACTACTATAACAATACACTGCATTTCTTCCAACTACACGGAGCTGGGACTCGAGCAATATATACAATACATTATAGACAAATGTTTTCAGGTTAGCTGATGTATAACGTTGCGAGAGCTATGTGACTGTGATCACAGCTAGTACAGCTCTGACCTTCACCTCTTCAATCCTGAGGTCCTCATATGAGGACATTTGTTTTTATCGATATATTGTATTTTTAGGACAAATAACTTCATTTAAAAATCATGGTTTTCTCAAACCTTAACTAGGGATTATCCATATTTAAGGTAGTCAGGTTTCAAAATCAGCTGTGTGTGATTAAAATAAAATTAATCGACAAAAACGATTGAAGAGGATGGCAACCGAGCGCGTCATTACCAAAATAAACCTTCTGCGCACTTAAGAACACCGACAAGCTTATTTGGCGTCCGCTCTACGTGGGAGAAGCCTATGGCCTGAGATGTACCTAGTTAGGGTATGGAACAAAGAAAAATAAGTATTATAATAGTGTAATTAAAATTGTATGGACATTAAGAAATGTTATTTGTATATATTATGGTAGAAAAAGGTATCTTTTGAGGTTTTTTATTTTGTAAAATAGACGTAGGTTATTTATTATTATTATTATTATTATTATTATTGTTAATATTATTAGTTTATTTAGAATTCCAACAATTGCGTAGTAATGAGCGATTTAATCAGTATACATTTTACGTTGGTCTTGTTCTTAACATGTATTAATTTTCTATATCGGAGCCAGAATTGAACCCGGTACCATTCACTTTGCGGCTTAACATGCTTACACTTCTGCGCTACGGAGGCGGCCAATTTAACGGTTTTTCATAATACGAATTTATTATTAAAGAAGAAAGTAATAATGCCTTTTAAAATAAAAAAAGTATTAACCCTCTTTATCAGCTACTAAAACGTATGTTCGAACAAAAACTTGTGAAAATTAGTCGAAATTATTTCCATGATCTTATTGCTTCCTTTCTCCGTTTAGTATACGGATGCCGGAGAAAGTAAACGCATTCTTTTTATGGATATGATTTTAAATTGCAAGTTACCATTAATTTAAATTTAATAAAGCTATTTATTTTCATTAACAGCTCCGCTGTATTTTTGTGATGTTGGAGAACGGGGTAATGTATTTTCAGTGTAATCTTATTATGAATCACAATTGTTCAATTATTATTTTATTCAGATCCTATTAATTTGCGAAACACAAGTGGGTAATTAGGTATTTAATCCTGGTGTGATACGCCTCTAAAAGTAATTTCACTAATTTTTCATCGCTGGTTTTGAAACGCAAATACGATAAGGCTAGCGAAATATCTAACTGTTGGATAAATTGTGTGTGTCAATACTGTATGGTAACGTAATTGTAATGTATTAAATATTTAATATTTATCGTTAATTAAACCCGTTAATTATCTATGTAGATGTTTTTTTTTATTCCTGTAATCCTTCCTGTCCAGAAGTACATTTAAATTGGAGGAGTTACAATATATATTTTTTTGTCATCAGTCTCTCGACTGGTTTGATGCAGTTCTCCAAGCTGTTCTATCTTGCGCAAGTCGTTTCATATCTACATATCTGTAACACCCTATATCTTCTGTAATTTGCTTTATGTATTCTAATCTTTGCCTCCCCCTACAATTTACTCCCTCAATATTACCCTCCATTATTGATACCTGGATGCCTTAAGACATGCCCCACTAGCCTATCCCTTCTTCTGGTAAGATGCTTCCATATACGTCTTTTTTCATCCACTCGCCTAAGAACCTCTAAATTACTTATTTTGTCCACCCACTTAATCTTTAACATTTCCCTATAACACCACATTTCAAAAGCTTCTATCCTCTTCTTTTCTACAGCCCCTATCACCCACGTTTCACTCCCGTAGAATGCTACAATATATTATGTTAAAAACATAAATTGTCAATGATTTTCAATATTTTACAGTTCAGAAAGATAAAACTTCGAATTTTCGTATGTCGAATTCATTATAATTTTTTTTTCGGGAACTGTTCAGTATTTACAACAATTTACTGGATCCTTGTTTATGATGTATTCGTAACTTTTATTAGTCGAGAATTTGAACAATGATCCCCGTACAAATTTGTGTGCTTAACTGTTGTTATTTAACTAATAACTTTCTACTGGCTCTTACAGATCCCTTCAGTACTTTCTTTACATAAATAAACTGACGTTTTATTTAATATTCATATTAATTTTAGGATTATACTACGTGCACGTTTCAATGTGGCAGCTGTAAAAGTAACCATAAGTTCACCAGTGTGTACCAACAGATGTCCATTAATAAATTTAAAAAAAATAATTAAAAACACCTATGTATTTTTAGAGTAGGTAGTCGTTCCGTTCACAATATGCAAAGTGTTGATGTTCGTGCAAAAGTATCCATCAATAAAGCCAATGAGTTTTATCTTTTAATGTAAACGAAAACCACTGATCATTAAGTTGAGAAACTGAAAAAAGTCTTTTTTACAAATAATAATTTTCTGTTGCTTTTAGACTACGGAAATTGTATTTTCTCATGAGTTTTCAATCTTTGCAACTCATAAAGTCGAGAAACTGAGAAAAAACTTCTGAAAGAAAACTGGCTTAATCTTAACAATTTTAAGTATTGGTTTCAGTATTATTAAAAATAATAACTTTCTGTTACTTTTAGAGTACGGAAATTGTATTTTCTCATGAGTTTTCAATGTTTGCAACTCATCGATGTATTTAGTTTTTCTCCCCCAGTCTCCACATCAAGATTTTTATTTTGTTGTTTTCAAATTTTGATCGATGGGAATTTTGTTATAAAACTTATACAGGTACATCACAGTAGAACATAAATTTATTCCCCTTCGGAAGTTCTTAATTTCCAAGTTTATTTTTTAGAAGTTTGTTGAAATTACATGGTGAAATTCTCTACTATTTGCACTTGGTGGATAAATATTTTGATATTGATGTTAAAAGTATTATGATAACAAAGAAATAAGTAAATTGATGTTATAAGATTGTAAAAAAGTTATAAGAGCGTTAAAGTTGGAATTCCGTTCCGTACCTATGAAAGCCCTTATTCTTCTACTTCGTTCACAAACAAGGCTAAGTCGAAGCCTGTTCCGAACTCACATCCATCTGTTTCTATATACATCTCTTCGTAGGCCTGCCAACGTCTCTTCTTTTTTGGAACGGTTCATCGGACTTGCAAAAGCATCCTTTGAACTGAAATGCTTTCCGTGTGCGGTATCCAACCTTCACGATATACTTTATCTGCTCATTGATTTTTCTTATTTCCTGATACCGGGAGGAATCATGTTCGTTACCTTTCAGCCTACCAATACCGTCGATTAACTTTTCTTCCTATACCTTCAAAGAAAAGTGGTCATTTTTCTCGACAGTAGAGGAGGAACATTTGCCCACGGAGGAACCTAGAAGGTGTGGGTCTCAAAATGAAACCCAGATCATTTCTAGATGTTCATTGATGGGAGCTCTACCATTGGTCTTTCTTCGCGCAGGGTTTGTAGCTCGGCCGGAGGAACTTGCATTCAGATTATAAATGTTTATTTAGCATAAATAATATAGAACAAATTATAAATATTTGATTCTGTCCATTAAAATAAACAGCAGTATACTTAAAAATTGCAGTTGTGTAAAATAGCTGTGCATTTATTAATTTGATATTATTATTTTATTGCTCATTTATATGTAGTCTATTATTTGTATTTGTTTTTTTTTGTATTATTTGTACTTGTATGTATGATTGTTATTTTGTCAGCCGTAGGCTAATTATATTACTGATGGAACCTCTAAATAGGGTTTGCCTTGGAGACCCTATTTTTTCCTTGTTTTGGCATTAGTTTGTAGTTTTTTTATTTAGAATTAATTGTGATTCTTTTTGTTTACGATGAGAATATGTTTTATTAATTTTATTATTTTTATGTTGTTAATGTATTTTTTTTCTACAACATGAGACATGAATTTTCTTGTTCTTAATTCACAAATTACCTATACTAGCGATAGAAGAAAAGTAGAAACTTTTTTTATTCTACAAAGAATGTTTTTTTTAGTCTACAAAGTAGTGTAAATAAATTTAAACTAAATCGGAAGAATATTGAGAAAAGTGATGTAGACAGTTTTTATACAAGCTGACTGATTGGACTTGTCCGAAGAAGACAATGGATTTAAAAATAAAATAAATCTAAATACAAAAATAAATAATTTATTACTCTTTTTATACAAATATATTTTTTAGTTCAATGATTTTTTTTATATGTTGAATTAAGCAGTTAGTGTGTCCTATTCGTGATATTGTATGTCTGTGTACAATTCTTTAAGTTCTTTTTCATTGCTGTTATCCTTGATCGTGTTTTCAATCCATGATTTTAATTTTGTGACGTCTGTGTATACTGCTGGATATTGTGGATCTGTACAAATTGGTACTCCTGAGAACATTCCGACCAGTTTTTGTTTATATACAAGTGGACTTCCGTAATCAAACTGAAACAGAGAATTTGTTTGTTTTAATAACGTGAAATATTAATCTTTTGAATCTTCCAGAATAAATTACCACCTTGTAATAAATTAACACCTTTTGAAGTTAACTATTGAAATTTAGCCTTGTGGAGTAGTAAGGTTGGTTTAAATTCCATCGAACTTGTGCAGTAATAGTATTTACGAGGTTTGATAAAAAAAAATTATTTCGAACAAAGTAATAAGCTTTCACCAAATTTGAAGTAATCTCCTTCAAAGTCCGTGGCGATGCATTTATCCCAACTTTGATTTCATAATTTGAACCATTTCTGGAAGGCTTCTTTGGGAAGGGCCTTTAAATGCTCTTGTGGCTCTTTCAGTGTCAGGAAAGGTGTCTAAACGTTTTACCTTCTGCACGGTTTTTACTATTGGGAAGAGCCAGAAATCTCATGGTGCTAAATCCGGAGAATAAGATGATTTAGACAGTCAGGATTATTTTTATCGGTCAAAAACTTGGGATTCAAAGGTGTGGCACGGGTCGTCAGAAGTCTGGAAGCAAATTTCGCACTCTTCATTTGCCAATTATCAGTTAAAATGTTTTGTATAAACCCATACGAGGTTGTTGTTCAGTTTTTCGATTAGCTCTCGATAGTCAATCTCCTTGTTTAAACGAACCAATTTCATCACTTTTTACACGTTTTTGTCTGTTTTTGAGGTCGAAGGACAACTCAACCATTGCTCATCTTTAGTCGACTCTTTACTGCTTTTAAATCATATTACTTAAAATAGATGTACCTTCAGAATTTTGTTCGTAATAAAATTATTCCTCGTATTTTTTTTTAACACACCTCGTAGATTACGTGCTTCTTGTAATATTAGTAGTGTTTAGGCAAGGCAAATAAGTTTCTTATGTGCTCTGAAATTCGACTGCAGAGCTAATAATTCTTCACAAGTATGATTCCGCTCGAAATTTTTATTATACAAGGTTCGCGACGAGTTAGCTAAATTTCAGGTAGACATTAAAATCATCAAAAATGTTTATGTAGGTATAGAATAGATACTAAAGTCACGAGATTGCCTTTTGCGTATGGTGGGGATGTGTGAGGAAGGGAAGTGAAAATACGACAGTGCTGCCAACCTCAACAGCGAGACAATACTCGTACATTTCACTACCGTGCAGTTTCTTCATACATTTTGAAGCTGTGGTTTATTCCGAGAAAATGTTTTCTTCATAAACCTTATAAGAAATAAATTTGACCTGTAATATTGCCTACAGATTAATTACATGACTAGAAATGTTTTATTTACTGTAATTACCAGCTAAAGTATTCAGATGAACTAATGTCCCCCAGCCGTGGGAGTGAGAGAATGCATAACGCTCTCACTCGCACAAGCCATACGCGCCGTTCCAATCACATTGTCTTTAATTTTACTCATTTTTGTGAGCAAGCGTTTATGCGTGCAGTAAACTAACAAGCAAGATAACGACTGTAGTATGTTTTCAGATTTGGATTATAACGGTAAAGACCTTTAAACGCATGCGTAGTTATGCCACATATCTCCCTCTCACTCGCTCGGCTATGGGACATTAGTTCGTCTGATACCTATACCTTATTCCATTGGAACAAAATTTTCTATGAATGAATCGCCTTCTAGCATTATAGCAATGCCCCTACTCCGGCAAATAGCCGGTCTAAAATATTTAATGATATTGATGTTGTAACAACTTACCGAACATGGTCCTGTACTTGATGATACTGCTGTACAAAAACTAAGATTTGTGAAATGTTTGGAATCCTTGTAATATGAAGTGCATTTATCGAAGGATATTGTTTTAAAAGAGGCAGCTCGGAGCCATCCGTCGTGAATGAAAGTAAATGGATGTCTCTGCAATGAGAAAAAAAATTAAAAATAAAGTTTGCTTCCTTAATTAATTATTGAAACATGTTTACTTCCTCAAACATTTCTTTAATAAATCTTAGGCAAATGTCAACTTGAACCTTAATTAAGAAGTTCCTCTGCTGGAAAGGTTCGTTGGAAAATTGGTTGTTTTTTAACTGCCTATTACGAAAATAATTGAAAAATCATTATAAAGTTTGTTTTTGTCACAACTTCTTTTAGTAATTTATCTTTCAATAAATAGTACTAAATGTCCCTTAACATTTTGTTTTCATAAAATTTGTTTTGTAGAATATTTTATAATAAAAATAAAACCTTGTTAAATTAATGAGTTGCAGCTGTAGCCTTTCACCTTTGTCCGAATCTTCTTTACTTTTTCTTGTTTTTTATGAATATATAGGGAAGAAAAATATTGTTTTCATGTCGATTTTTCTAAATCGAGTTTTCACCGGAAATACACTTTGAACCCAAAAAACATGTTTTTATCGATTGGTCTGTGTATGAACGAAATATCTCAAGTACAGAGTAGAGTACGAAGTTTAAACTTAAAACTTCAGTTAGGTATCACTAGAGGACGCGACTCGAACATTTTCATTAAAATTGGTCATCCGGAAATAGTAGTTTATTGGTGCGATTTTCTCAAAAACTGATCTTCCAATATTTTTTGAATCGGCTCATTTACTACATTTTTTATCCTTTACGAGATAGCGGAAGCGCCATGTCTATTAAAATTCGTAAGGGCCTGTGCTTTCATGGTGAAATATTATTTTTAAAGATTGCAGCCGGATGAGCATTTTAGTACAAAATCGTTTATAATGTTGTAGGGAATGAAGAAACCTACAACTTTTATTCTAAGTATTTTGTTCTACAGAGCTTATTTTAGCGTCAATTGTAGTCCGATTTACGAAAGAAAACACCTGTCTTAAGTGGAATATCTTTTGAACCGTTGTATATAAAAACAATTACGATACATCAAATTAAAGCTTGTTTTATTGTTAGTTACAGGATATACTTAATATTTTCGGAAGTCAATAATGTAAGTATTAAATACAAAGAATTACGCATAACAAGTACCCTGTTTTTAACCACTTTTCCAGTATACCCAACTTCAAGGTACTATTACTTTGTTTACGGGTACTTTGAAATGTGTATGGCTACTAAGTATTTTAAAATTAAGGTTTTAGTGAAGGTTTTTTATGGAATTGACTTCTGCAACATTAGACGAGAAATCGCAGTCAAACTGGACCGTTCATTTTTTTCACAACATCGCGCAAATTTAACTTCATCCACGCATAAAAAACATTAATAATAAAAAATCATGTCACGTTTTTGAATACTGTTGTTATATGTAACCGTCAGTACAAAAATTATTTCCGTAACATTACTGGTAGCCGAAATAACAATTTTTTTTAAAACGGCCGCCATTTTAAAACTAGTCGCCCAAAAATATGCATTACACATAGAAATTTTATAATACTTAGTAGCCATTTACATTTTAAAGTACCCGTAAACTGCAATAATACCTTGAAGTTGGGTATACTGGAAAAGTGGTTAAACACAAGGTACTTTTTATGCGTAATTCGTTGTATTAATACATTATTAATTTCCGAAAATATTAATATATATCCTGTAACCAACAATAAAACAAGCTTTAATTTGATGTATCGTAATTGTTTTTACATACAACGGTTCAAAAGATGTTGCTCTTTAAAGACAGGTGTTTTCTTTCGTGAACTATAGTGGTTTTCTGGATAATGCGTATCAAAATCGGTAAAAATGGGATTTTTTAAGTATTGCTTGCTTAGTTTGCATTTTAAGACAAAAATGTATGTTATAATGTAAGTTACTTTTTAAATTTACAATTAAAGTTATTTTTAATAATTTAAATTCTATTTAAAGTTAGTATTTAATACTGTATTTACTATTTAAAAGTAAAAGACGAATTATTGGTTATTTGCATGTTCGGTACGATAGAAGTCAGTTGTGTTTGAAGATATCAATTTCAGAACGGAACAATTTGAGTGATACAGAGTCCGGCAGAATAATCTGACGATTTTGGAGGGTCAATAAAAAAAAGCACGATCATAGTACAACAAAGTTTAATGGGTCAAATGAAAATTCAAATTATACAATTTTACTTACAGCGTTTCAATAGTTCACTTGAATATTTCATTTGAAAATTATGTCATCCAAATTTTTCCCATTGTTCCTCACGCACTCATTCAACCTTACAAATTTTCGAGAATTAGCTCACATGCTGTTTTGCGAGACGCGTTGTCATTTTCAGTAAGTTGTTGCACGAACATCATCTTGTACGAATGGAACTGAAGGTCTTCATGAAGGATTCTTCTCACACTTCGGTCAGACGTTCTTAGTGTGGCAGCATGCTTCACTACGGAACGCCGTGGAGACTGCGACACAGATAATCTTACAGCCTCAATGTTTTCAGGAGTTCTCACACAACACTTTCGTCCTGTTGGTTTCAGTTTCAAAGCAGACAATGTTAAACGAAAGTTTTTCTGCCACAGCAATATCGTATTCCTACTTGGAACAGACGCGTTTCGGTTTAAATTAAAAATGTCTACGAAATAAACGCTGCGTAGCAATAACAGAATCATTGTTTTTGAAATACGCTTTAATCACAAAAGCACGGTGCTCACACGATCAACTCATGATGGCAGCTAAAATGGTAGTATTAGCGCTACCCCATAACAACTGTACCAACTTCCTATTCACAGTGTTGCCAACATACCGATGAATACAAAATCGTCAGATTAATCTGCCGGACCCTGTACATTAAATTAAATTTTTTTTTTTGGTAGGCCTACTATAAATAGGGAAATCTTATAATTGGAATAAAAGTAATGAAAAATGCTTGATTTAGTCCAAAAATCAGTGCTCTATCTTTACGTGAAACCGATATAGTAACTTATTTTGAAACACCCGCCATATTAAGACGAACCATCGGGTGTTAATTTCAAATCATTAAATTTTTGAGAAAACTGTGATCTCTAACATACATTAACCCCAATTTTTTTATATTCAGCGTGGGCGACGTTACCTACGTTTTAGACGTAGCTCACGTTCAGAAAACCGACTAAAAGCTGAGTATTTTTTGTGCGTAAATTTCCGTAATTAATACTAGTTTGAAATAAATTAGTTCCAGTCTAACCAACCCAGGCAAAATGGAAAAGGTTTTATTTGGTGTATCATTTGTATGTTTGAGTAGTTTCTGAAATAGAGATCTGTAAACGCCAAGGATTTCTTTCGTGGCGAGAACTGGAGTACAGTCTTGGTAATATAAAATTTACTCACCTCTATCATTTTTCTGTTCTTGTCGACTAATCCAAACCCAGATATGATGGCTTGTTCGTTTTCTTTAGGAGCTTTATCTCCAATTTTGATCGCTTTTACATTTTTACCAAACTTCAGGGGTGTTTCTAGTTTAATTAGACCTATATCATTGAGCCATGGATTCTTATATTTGGGATGAATAAACATTTTTTGTACCCAACTTGTTTGACCTTTGTCGATTGCTGATTCACTACCAGCTCGTATTAGGATAACTTTTGGATCTTCACTGAAATATTAAAAATATAAAATGTATTAAAGTTTACTTTAGGCTAATAAATTAAATAAACTACAGTAAGTCCTCAATTTACCGTGCTTAAGTCTGGTCGGACACCGACATTAAATCCGAAGTTTCAAAAGGGGTGGGAAATTCATCTATTCGTGTATGTATGTATAGTGTAGTTCTACGTACTTCATTTGGCCTTACAACAGGACATTAATCATAATGTAGACATATTACTGAATAATATAATAATAAAATTTTATTTCCATATTTTTTACAATTGTAACCCATACATACACATTACTTCCTAAAGCTATAATATATTTACAATTCACAGTGTACAAGGTGGAGGAAATTGACCTACCCAACTAAGGATAAAAGCCATGTCCTAAGATAGGTGTTCTCTTCTTTTATTAAGTAGACTGTAGGCTACAACTGAGATACGAAACTAGTTTTGGGCTTAAAACCATGACAATTAAAAAAATATATGTACACTATTTCTAAAAAAGTAATCAAAAATTAAAAATCGAATTGACTAAAACATGTATAGTTAAGGTTTTAAGGATATGCAAAACAAAAACAATTGTATTAAAAATAAATATAAATACTATAATTATAATATAATAAATCTAAAAAACAAACAAACAAAAACCCTTACGAACTAACACATAAAAATCAGTGATCCAACTTCCAAAAACGACAAAGACGGAAATACTAATAACCCTTTGTCTATTATTTATGAATTTAACTTATATTTTGTGAACTTACCAGGGACTTTGTAAATTGTCAAACAAAAGATTTTTTTTAACGTCCGACTGTTGTGCAATTACTGCTAATGCAGACGGTGAAGGATGAAATGATTTTTTTGTAACGTATGAAAATATGCCGTGCCTGAATGGGATTCGAACCCAAGACCGCATGGTAACAAAAAAAGAGGTGGGGGCGAAATTTTTCTTTTCTGAATTTAGTGACATTAAATCGAAGCCACGATAAATGCGAAGGCGGTAAATCGAAGACCGTTTTTAAAAAAAATTCTTTTTACGTTTACAAAGGTTTATTTTCAAAATTCCTTAGCCATTGAATTGTTTCTATTAAAATATAAATTTAATTGATAAAAATTTGTCTCTTGGAAAACCATTTTCACATTTTCTATTAAATATTGAATTTCTTACCGTAAATTTTTTGAACGTTCATTATTTAGTAGTATTATTTAATACAGTAAAGCAACCTGACTCATATAGTAATTGAATTAGTTGGTAACTTTTTATATTGGTTACAATTTATTAGTTTTTGTTTATCTTCGGAGTCCCTCTGTTTTTCATTGCTAGAAACAAAGAATAGTTTCTGGAGGATGTATCCGAATGTGGGTATTATTACTCAGTAATAAACAATTAAAGATTCAATTAATTAGGATAATATTCTCCTCATTAAGAGTTAATAATTTGTTCTCCAAGTATGGAGGCATTGTACTAAAACGTACAATTATTATGTCTTACTGTTGACATTTCTGCTGTATTTGAAAATTTCTACTGAAAAAAATGTTGGTCTTAATTTCTTACTTACAATGAAATCAGCCAAGCAGATGTTAAAACCCATCTCTTATTTAATATAATCGCTGATCCAAAATGTAGGGTTCTTGCCATTACTGCTGCCTGAAATCAGAAACGTTAAAAGTTAATGTAACTTAACAAAGTAATGTAAAAAAAGCAGTGTTAATGTAACATAATTCCCTGAATTACACAAAGAATTCTTTACAAAGTAAAGTAAAAGTTACGCAATACTTTATTTTACAACTGAGTGTGTAAACATTTAAAAGTTATTAGAAATTCTTGTAAATTTAACTACGGTATATGGGAATCAAAAGACAAATTTAATTATTCACAGAAGTAAAAATTACAGCGCCTCACGGTTGAGTTTTTTTTTAATTTGAAAGAGCTGTTATATTCATGATTAGTTTTTATATGTATTTCATGGGGTTGTAAAACACATTTTCGGCCAAAATGAATTTCAAAATTTATGTTTCTAAGTGAATGCATTTTTTTTTTTAGTTAGTCGCATCAACATCTGGTCATTAGCGACTACTTTGGGTTAAGGAACGGTAAATTTGAACGTGAAATAATTTTCCAGATACTGGCCGGGAATAGGACCTGGTACCTCCATTTTGCAGTGTAGCAAATTAACCGTTGGGTCACGGAGACTGCTAAAATGAAAATATATTATTTTAATATTTAGTAAATTCAATTTTATCGGTAATGTGTGTTTTATAGTGTTTATACTACGAACAGTTCCGAATCATGAATTGTGTGCTACACACTCGTAATAAAATTGTGTAAGTAGGGTAATTGCAGTTTTTGGTGCACGTACTTTTGTTACCACTAATACAAATAATAATAAAACTGTGTGGTAGTATTATTTCGTCTTCGTTATGATTAATTATATCAGAATTTACTATAATAATTAACTTTTCGATTAGTTGGGTTGTACCAAACTAACTTTAATGTATTAGAACTCTGTTGATGGAAGTTGCATAATGTTGTTGGAACGCTTCAAATTTCTAACTATTGACAAGAGTTTGTTAGAAGTTACTATGACCATAACAGGCGGGAGTGTTAAATTATTTACACTCGATCTGCTAGTTCCAGGGCTACAAAAAAAAAATAGTTCTGTTTCTTATCACATGGTCAGCCAATTGTATGACGGAAGCATTTAAGAACAGAAGAGGTAGAGGTGTAAAAGACACTGGTCAGAGTTATCTCCTCTTAGAGTAATGAATTTCATTATACAGCCAGATCTTGTGGTGAATGAAGTGTAGTGTCATTTGCAGGGTGGAAATTATATGCTTTTCGTAGGGCCTAGCTTGTTTATAAGCATACTTTCCACTCAGTGAGAAAGGCTATTGTAAAAGAACTCACTCCTCATTTAGTTAGTAAAACCTAGAAGTTTAAACCAGCCTTTCGGCTAATGACGTTAACAACAACAGAAGTTTCCAAATTGACAGTTCTTTTCTTTATTGTTTTGTAATTTCTCCCATTGTAATAAGTATTCTTATCTAATGAAAATAATTTTATGTGTCCTTACCGTGTATGCATATTGTGAAATTGGTACTTTCTTTCCTCCGATAATACCAAAATCGTTTTCGTCGTTCTCAACTTCTGTTTCCTCTTCATTTGAGCCATTTTCATCAAATTCTTCAATATTCTCTTCATTTATGTTTGTGATCTTATTCAGCGTCGCTGATAAAACTGCAACATGATGCAAAAAAAAATTCTTAAAATATTAGGCTACGAATATTAAAAAGTTACCAAAAATTTTTTGTAGTTTCAGTTTGATTTAAAATACCTGAAATTTCTTGTGGATGAACACAGTTAAGTGAAATTTTTCGGTGCTAATTTTCGTTATTTTTTAAAACAACTAAATGTTTCTATCACATTTTTAGATTCCTGTGTATGGTCGACAATTTTAATTACGAATTATAAAAAAAGTAAATTTATTATTTTTGAGGTTAGATTTGAAGCTAAAAATTGGCAAGAAATTTTAATTTTACATATTTGCGTTTAGATCTAAAAATAAACTAAAACATTAATTGGTGAAGGAATTTAAAGATGTCTCCTATATTGAAAAAAATGGCTATAACTGCTTAAGCCTTCAGATTTTTGTTTTATTTGAAGTCGAATTTGTGCATTTCTGATGTAGGCAAGGGTAGAAGTATGCTTCGTTATTTTATCGGGACCAATAAAACATGTACTTAATATTTTATTGTTTTTGTTTAAATTGAATACCTCTTGATAACAAGTAATTGTAAAAGCTTCACTTAAATTTGGCATAATCATGCTTACATTATATGCAGCACTTACGGTCTCTTGTTTCGATGATTAAAATTTTTGATTAGTGTAAATGGCACGCGTCACGACCACTTCAACGCCATCTAACCTTATAAATTTGTAATATGGTAGTGAAATAAAAAGAACAATGTTAAATCACGTGACACAGTTTCAATGCTTCATCTTTTTAGATTTATCGGCTGAGTTCGGAGTTCTTCTTTTTTTAGTGACGATTCCATTATTGAAGCTTGGTCACAACACTCGCAACTCGCTTTCTAACCATGAGGCACCCTCAAAAAAATATGCGTACTCAACTTTGTCCAGGCTCTAATGTTCTTCTACCATGAGCATTTCCTTCGCCAAGCCCTGGAGCTTACCCTCAACGTTACATTCGAGAAGTTCAGAATTAATAACTTTTAAATTAAACGTTTTTAATCGGTGTTCAGACGGAAAAATACTTTGAATTTAGCTACAAAGATGAACGTATGTCAAACAACATAAAATAATTAAGTAATATTCATTTTTTTACTTTTTTGCGATTCCTGGATTTTTCACTGATCTCCATGTTCTGTGGTGACTTTCTGAAGCCAAAAAAATGGGTTTTCGGAGGTTTTTATGATGTGTGTTATATGCTGTACAACAAAATTTACTACTTGATTCTACTGCAACTTTAAAGCTATATGGTAGTGAAATAAAAAGAACAATATTAAATCACGTGACACAGTTTCAGTGCTTCATCTTTTTAGATTTATCGGCTGAGTTCGGAGTTCTTCTTTTTTTAGTGACGATTCCATTATTGAAGCTTGGTCACAACACTCGCAACTCGTTTTCTAACCATGAGGCACCCTCAAAAAAATATTAATATATTAATATATAAATATTTAATAGCACTTTGATAGTTAGGCTTCTTAACCATGTCTGAAGAGGGTATTTTTGTATTGAAAATGTAGTCCAGAAATTAAACGTTTGTAATTTCAGTTGTCAAATTGAAAAAATAAGTTTTGCCATTTGCGGCTATAACGAATTTGATTAAACTTTTCTCTTAAGCTACCGTTAATGGGCTTGTTAATTGGCCGTAAATAATAGGATATTTTTAGAACGGTGTAATACGGACTCTTCTCTTTAGAAAATATTTTCTAATTATAGCCTTAAAGAGCATTTTAGAATACAAACGCTCCTAATAAATGTTCAGGAATCTTCAAAAATTCATAACACCGTTTTAATTAGATCTATATTGAAATTTCCAGTTATGTTTTGGATGTCGGAAGTTATATCTTTCCTGGAAGAAGTATTTACTATCAGTCTTAATGAAAATTCTTCGTAAATATTTAATAAAATTTAAAATATCCTGCAGGAGAGCGCTCATTTGATATTTCAATAAATGTTTTTTTATTTTGATTTTTAAATTACTGGTTAACAGTTAGAAGATAAATGCAATAATGGAGATTTGTAGATGAATTAACATATAGAAAGATTTGATGAATAATTTTCTGGGACGATGTTAATTGATGCTAATACTAAGACAATATTGGTCAAGTAACAATTTAAGAGCTGATTTTCGGGACGAAGGTGCCATGGATCATATCTTAGGAAAGGTAATTACTTTTTGTACGGATTTTAATTGTAGAGATGGTTACAGGTGTGCTTTGATAGTTGGTGTTCAATTAACCATACATCCAAAAATGATCTCTACTACACGTCATACATATCATCCCCATTTCATTGGGTCATGGGGTTGCTTATTGTTTTTAATTGAATGTGTACATATTAGGGATTGAAAAAGGGACGATGTGACTTTATATGATAATAACTATTTTAAAGGTAAACTGAAATACTGGTACTTTAATTATCTGTAATATAACTTATATGTCATCAGTTTTGATAGGGCTGCTAAAAATTTGAATTCAAGTGAATCGGAAAGGAAGATGTAATATTCTGACCTCGTTAAGTCTTTATTTACTGCCATGGAGTAGACTAATAGAAACAACTGTTGGAAAATAAAATAACTCTAACTTACTTGAAAAAAGTAAATTGTCGAGTATTTCACGTAATAAAGTAAAGCTAATTGTGAATTAACCGTGCTATGTATTTTGAAGTGTTGAGTTGAAAAAAAATTTGTTAAGGATAAATATTCTCCATCTGCCACTTTGTTATTAACAATTTTAAATATTGACTAGACATTGTAAGTTTAATTGACTTATACTCTAACCGGGAATCGGACCAAGGATCTTCTGCTTAGCAGTAAGATCTAACTTCATCATTGCTCCACAAAGCTTTGTTGACATTTTTATCTATTTTAGGTATAAGAATTGTTGACAACCACCCAATTTTATCGCGCCCTTTGTTGTACTTTTTTTTTGGTTTGGCGTAGATGTAAATTTAACAGGGATCCCCAATATAACTTTTTTAAATGTGGCTGTCAGCTGGTCACCACGGAAATTTGTCGTCTGAAAGGGTGGTACCTAACAATACCTAAATAAAATCTTTTAACAGTGGTTGACTAGCATGGCTCGAAGGCCACACCTGGCTTTTATTTTTTTTTCAATTTTTAATCCTTTGTGTGTACGTTGCAATCTGTTCCACCTAGAACAATAAGCACCCGATGAGATGATGTAAATGAGGTGTAGTCTTGTACAGACCCAGGCTTGCCATTCCTGAAGAAAGTATAGTTAATTAACCCCTAACCATTCAATTCAAATTTATAATTATTGCAAAAGTGAATGTAAAATATTAATACTTCGGTTGTAAAGAAAATGTATTGGTGTTTTCTAGCAAAAAAAGAATTTAAGCACTAGTAACGAGTTAACATAAAAGTTGTAAAATATGAAACAATGCGTATTTCCCAGTGCCTATTATTATTTTTGTTGGAGCTATTGCATTACCATTTAAGTCTACGTTCGATGATTTCAAGAAGTTAATAAGTGCTTGTAGACATAGTGATCGCCACGAAAAAAGTCCGTTTTGTTTTAAGAACTCTTTCAATAACAGCTAGCTAACCGAAAAGTTTAATGGTACATCAAATAAAAGCTTGTTCCTTTCTGCCTTGATTCCTATAACTGATGTTTTTTTATTTTGTAAGCCATACAGAATTTTACGTATAGAAAGTACCCTGTTTTTTTTTATCTCTAATGTGTGCACGTTGTAATCTGTTCAATTGAAAACAATAAGCAACCCTATGATGACCCATTGAGATAAGGATGACGTGTAAATGAGATTTAGTCTTGTACAGACCCAGGCCGACCATTCGTGATAGAGTATGGTTAATTGAACCCCAAACATCAAAGCGTATAATAGTAACTACCTTTACTATAGTTGATGTCACGTTCAGAATGCAGTACGGGAAGTCCATAATCAATGTATTTCATTATGGGAGTTCGAGCGCTACTACGCTTAGTAAAAATATCGACTCGGCGCTACAACACGTTTGATTTACAAACTCTTATTGAATATCGTAATACGAAAACATAGTGATTGTTTTGAAAACTTGTTTATTATTTCTGTTTCCTTCCAATGTATGACTCATGATACTTCAAGTTATAATATATCATATTTAAAATTACAGATAAAATTCTATATTTTATAACAAAATAATAAAACATATATGTCGTCGTTAAAAGAAAAAAGTTATAGACTACGATGTGAAACGCAAAAAACGTGACGAGATTTAAACGTCCATTTTTTGTACGAGCGCATCTTATCCTAATATCAGAGTTTGTTAATAACATTTATAGCGTAATAAAATACAATTCATTAGGAAGCGAAAGTTTTTTTTTTCAGAATTTTGATTGAAAATGAGCTTGTTACAGCGTGGTAAGCGAAACTCTAAATATTTTTGCCCATGACCTTCGAATGGTGTCAGCGGAGGAGGGTTATTTTATTTGCTGTGTCTGATGTTCTCCGTACGCCTGATAACACAACGGGTTCTCATAAGAGGTGTACTGTATTCTGAACGTGAAATAGAGTATAGAATTTGAACCAGGAACCTTCGTCTCCGAAAATCAGTAGTTAAACAGCTGACTCCCAGCGACGACTTAACCTCTAGAACCAACCCGGTGGTCTTAAAAATTAATTATATTCGTTGGGTACGGTATTTAAATGATCTTATGTGATTGAATATATATATATTTCCTTGTCAAATTGAACGTGGTTTATTTTACCAAGTTCTGTCTGTTTACACAATACTCAATAAATTTCACTATAGATTTGATTTAAGGAACCTTAATTTAATTGAATTTACGAATGTAAATGTCCATGCACTAAAAACATATGAAAAAATAACTATATAATTAAAACTCACCACAACAATGATGTGTTAATACGGATATAAATAACAGAATTAAAATCGTCTTCATTTTTGAATTACCTATTTTCCCATCACATTAATTTTTTATTCTGATGGCTTTTATTGAATGTGGCTTTATATTGGATATCATTTTATCTTAAGTGCCTTGTTTTGAATCAGCTGCTCATTAACTACCACTACAGTACAGTGATAAATAGTGTTTTATTATTTCTCTTGATAAATATTGTTAATTAATTATTAGAAAATTTCGCCGCAAATTTTCACAGTAGGTTTGATAAAAATTACATGATTAATTAAAGGCTTTTTGGCATAAGTGTTTTGAAAATTAGGTAGCTAAATTACTTTAAAAAAATAGATACGTGTTATATGTATTTAAGTGGGTGTGTTTTGTTAGTATTTAAAGTCTGATGTTTTAAATGAATATGGGTGTGATCACAATTTACATACTTATGCAGATTAATTTGGAATCTTACGTTTACAAATTTGTGGATAACATTAATTTTATTTTTTCAAGATTTTTTCAAAATTTTATTTTTTCCTGGTTCAAATATTCTAGTAAAGATAACTTACTTTTATACGGATTTGAATAGTAGACTGCGGTTACCGGTGTACTTAGATGGTTGGGATTCAATTAACCATAATGTCTCAGGAATGGTCGGCGCAGACCCAGGCCCAGGATGTACCATTAAACTTTCCGGTTATCTAGCTGTTATTGAAAGAGTTCTTAAAACACAACGGACTTTATTCGTGGCGATCACTATGTCTACAAGCACTCATTAACTTCTTGAAATCCTCGAACGTAGAGTTAAATGGTAATGCAATAGCTCCAATACAAATAATAATAGCTAATACGAGATACGCATCGTTTGATTATTTTATAACTTAATAAAAATAGTTGATGTAAACTCGTTACTTGTGCTCAAGTTCTTATTTTTGCTACAAAAACCAATAAATTTTCTTTACAACTGAAGTATTAATATTTTACATTAAGTTTTGCAATAATTATTAATTTGAATTGAATGGTTAGGGGTTAATTAACTATTGTTTCTTCAGGAATAGTAAGCCTGGTTCTGTACAAGACTACACCTCATTTACACATCATCCTTAGCTCATTGGGTCACGTAGTTGCTTATTGTACTGAATTGAACAGATTGCAACGTCCACATATTAGGGATAAAAAAAAATTTAATAACACATCAGTTTAGCCTTACTCTGACGTGTACTGTTAATTAACACTTAAAAAGTTAAAACCCGCATTAACTTGCCATTAATTACATAGCTTAATTTATAGAAAAATCATAGCAAGCACACTAAATTTGCCACGATTTTTACAAAATGTTGTTTGGGTCATCAGCCGAAGGGCTGGTTTGAACCTCTTGAGGTTTTACCAAGTAAAACGAGGAGTGAGGTGGTTTACCAATGCCTTCTTTACTGAAAAGTATGTTGGTGAGCATGCCAAGCCCTCTGAAAAGCATCTACTTTCCACCCTACATATGACAACTAGGGTTGTTAGAGGGAAACTTACAAAGGTTGTATCTGGAAAGCTTGAAGTCAAAGCAGGCGTTCCACAAGGGTCAGTTTTAGGTCCAATTCTGTTTCTATTGTACATTAATAGGCTACCAGAAGTCATACCTAATGGCAGAGCTTTGTATTTTGCTGATGATACTTCAGTAATCAGTAACAGTTTACTGGTAGATGCTCTTGAAGTAAATACACATGTTAACATAGAGTCCGTAGTACAGTTCTTGAATCAAATGTTATTAACAGTTTATGGGAAAAAGTGTCAGTACTTGCAGTTTAAAAATAAAGATAACGTTTAAGAAAGTAGAGAAGTGGATGTATTTATTCATAATAATAGTTTAGAGCATGTAGAAACAGTGAAGTTCCTGGGAGTATCTCTAGATAGATCTTTGTCTTGGGACTTCTATACCAATCAAGTTTGTAGTAAAATATCATCTGGGGTATTTGCACTAAAACAAATCGCCAGATTAAATGATAAAAAATTACTAATGGCAGCTTATTATGGCCTCATTCTGTCTCATATCCGGTATGGTATTTTAGTATGGGGTAATTCTAGCATGGGTAATATGAATAGGGTTTTTAAAATTCAAAAGAAAGCTATTAGGTGTATGGTGGGAGCTAACCAGCTAACCTCATGCAGGCCACTATTTAAGGAGCTTAAATTGCTTACAGTTCCCTCTCTCTACATTTTTGAGGTGATTATGTATGTTAGGCAAAATAATTTTATGCAGAATTTCAATATTCACAATCATAACATGAGAAACAGAAATGATTATTATGTGGCCAATCACTCCACAAAATTTTTGAACAAAAACCAACTTATGCAGGGAGAAAATTCATGAATAAATTACCCCAATTTTTAAAATGTGAGGATTTGAATTCCTTTAAAAAAAATCTGAAAAATTACTTGATCGGTGAAACTTTTTATAGCGTACAAGAATTTCTTTGTTGATAGTAGTGATACATTGTGTAATTCTTATATGTATTTCAGGTGTTATATCAGACTCCTCCTGGAGTCTCCAGGGCGGAACAAAAATGACACCTACACTTCATTCACCACAGAGTCTAAATGTATGATGAAATGAATTACTTTCAGAAGAAATAACTCTTGACTAGTGTCTTTTACATTTCTATCTCTTCTATTCTTAAATGCTACAGTCATATAATTGGCTGATTATGTGATAAGAAACAGAACTATTTTTTTGTTACCCTGGAACTCGGAGATCGAATGCAAATAATTTAACACTCCTGTTATGGTCAATTCGATCAACTAGAGTTAATATCCTGTTCGTCTTTAGCCAACACCAAATTGCTCTTCAGAAACACAAACGAGAGTAGACATTATTATTCCTAATTCGAATACCCATCTTAGTCTAATAAAGTTATGTTAAAATGTTGAAGCAATTATTATTTGGCTATCACTGTAACAAGATTAAAAAATAAATGTATATCTATCAATAAACATTGATGTAGGAAGTAATTGACAGCAATTTATTAAACTGTCTTACAGTAAGGCGAACCATATAAACACTTTGCTTATAATTCTTAAGCCTTTGAAAAACCGCGTGGATCTTACAAAAGGAGAATATTGTGAGGTGATTCATAGTAGTGGTAGGTAATGCTTTGATCTGCTAATAATGTTTGATCTGCTATTTAACGTTAGAACAAGCAGTAAAATGTTACTTAAGTTACTGGAATTGTTCATTAAGTCTCCAAGAAATAAATTTCTTTGGAAATGTAGTTAAAATAGGCATCACCTGACATATAATAGTTTGATGATTAAAAATTGATAGAAGATGTAGGTTTTTTCTAATGTAGACTATACTATTGTACCCTGTATGATGTTAAAATCATAGTGGGTTTTTTTAGTTTGTTCATCATAATAATGTACACATTTTTATGTGGACTAAGTGATTCAACTACTTTTTAACACATACCGAATCGAAGTGCAATGAAAAGTCATTAAGCTCTCGCTAGACCCAAATGTATTATACATTCTGTTTGCAAATATCAAGCGTGCCTAACTATAAAGATTTCTTAACGTCTTAATTTATAATTTAAAAAAAATTAGTTGTAAATTGAACGTAACCCTAAAATTCCTGATATTCCAAAATATGTTGACTGAAATTCATAACTAATAATGCTGGAAGAATGACTCAAATACTGATTTGGTATTTTGTTGATACTGAATTTAAATTTTTAATGGTGTGTTGTAGCTAATGCTATAAATAAACGTCTATGCATGAAATTATGTGAATTTTTAATTCGTTAAAAAATAATTATAGGTAATATATAAGTTAAAAAAAATTCTGGTAGGAAACGACTTTCTCTTGTAAAAATGAAAAATATAACTGTGTTTAATCATGAACAAACAATGTAAAATTGAAAACATGTACTAGTTTTAATCGTGAGTGAATAACGAAAAATGAAGATCAACCTCTGTTCGACTTAAAAATACGGGAAATCATTAATTGGCGCTAAATTAAGCTCTGTAGAAGAGAATACTTGAAATTAAATTTTAGATTTTGTATTATAAAAATTTTTTTTGTCGTTAAATGCATACTTAGCATCTTAAAAGTCCCATTTTTTACCGATTTTGATGAGAAAGTACAAAAAATTGACGCTAATCTAAGCGTTGTAGAAAGAAGTTTTTGAATTAAAAGTTATGGGTTTTTAATTTTCTACAACTTTAACTATGAATACATTTTCCCTAAAATGTGGTAACTAGCTATTAAGGCCGCAATCTTAAAAATAAAATCCACAAAAGCACAGCCTTTCTAAGAATTTCAGCAGACATGGTGCTTATGCTCTTTTATAGAGGCATGAGAAATGTAGTTAATGAAGCAATTTTTATTTAAAAATTATGGGAGCAGTTTTTGAGAAAATCAAAAAAAAGTGAAAAATCACCCGAATTAATTAGACTACTATTTCTAGTGCACCAATTTTGATGAAAATGTTCGTGTCGGGTCCACTTATGATATCTGCGTTAAGTTCCAAGTTTTAACTTCGTCTGATAACCGGTTCTTGAAATATTTTGTTCACAGATATTACCCAGTCACTACCATTCGTGCGCGCACACACACACCCAGAAACCAATCGCAAAAATCATGTTTTTTTCAGGGGGCCAAAAACGTGTATTTCGGTGAAAAATTGACATGAAAATACTTTCCTTCCCTATATATCAATCTAGGACAAGAGAATTTAAAAATCGGTGTCAAAATATGACAAAATATGAAAGTAATGGTAAAATATGGAAGGAACATTCTAAGAACAGAAAATTAAAATTTGAATGTGTTTAAGTTAATCCGCAGTATTTATAACGAATCCATTTTTATATAACGATAAAAATTTATTAACATAAATAATATTGAGGAAAGAGAATAGAAAAGACTTGATGAACAAGTAAAAACACGAGTGTTGTCATTGTGTGTGATTATATCTCAATTTAATAAATTGACTGACATTTAACCGTCGTTATGTGTTATGCTTACACAATTTGTTAAATTATTTTTGTTTTACAATTTTCATGGTTTTTTTCTGGTAGACTACTACCTAAATAAAATGCATAAAGAAGTCTGTGGAATGTCGAACATAATGCATTGTTGGTAATACAGTCAAACTCGGTTAAAACGAATTCCACGGGAGCAAGTAAATTCGTTCGTTAAATCCGTTATTCGCAATAACCGTGACGTGAAATATAAGGGGTGCTTACATATTACGTACAAGAAAACAATGGAATTTTTAGATACTAATCATTAAACGCTATATTAATAGAGACCTAATATTTGAACAAAGAAATATGTATATTTATCTAAAATTAATTTTTTTACAAATAAAATATATATTTTTTATTTAAAAATAAATAAAAAATTGCAAAAACTTACATAAGTAGTATGTATGATGGAGTAAAACTCAAGTTATGGCATAAAAAAATTGTCTATTGTTGTTTGAGTTGTTTTCTTTGAGTACTTCAATTGTCTAAAACTGTTCCTCAAAACACTCAGTTGCTGGAACGTTTCTTCTGTAGAGTTACCTCTAGATTCCAGAAATCCAGAAAGAAGTTCCAAAGCATCTTTTGCATCTTTCCACGAAGTGGTTTTAATGATAGGTGCGTTGTCATCGGATTCGGAGTCACTGCTTTCTTGAACGATAGTGGAAACATTACTTAAGATTTCATCATCGGTCGGAATCCCTTAAGTCACTACTTCAGTATCTATATCCACAAAATCGTCTACTATTACATCCAAAAATCGGCAATCGCTCTTGACATTTCTTGACTTAAGCCATTGTGATAAAGGTAAGTAGTCCTCAGGATCTTCACTGTCATTTGGAAATGTTGCAAGTCCTGGTTTTTTAAAGCAGTTGCGTATCGTGTTTTCTGTCACATTTTCCCATGCATCGCTGAAAAGACGAATTGCTTCGAGCACGGAAACTTTGGCATCATAAACAGTTTTATCGGAACTGTTAATTTTTTCAATTAAATTTAAGACCAACAGTCGGCGATAGTTACATTTGAAACTTCTAATTACCCCTTGATCCATTGGCTGTAACACAGACGTACAATTTGCAGGCAAGAAAACCATTTTTATGTTTGTTAAATTGTGCAATGTAGGGTGAGCCGGACAGTTATCAATCAAAAGCAAAATATTTTTTCTCTCTTTTCTCAGTGATTCATCCCACTGCCTGATTTCTTTTTCAAAAATACTAGCCGTCATCCACGCCTTTTTATTAGCAACGTAATTAACGGGAAGACATTTCACATTTCTAAAACACCTTGGCTTTTGCGACTTTCCTATTACCAGGAGCTTTCTCTTATCGGTGCCGGTCATATTAGCGCATACTAAAACTGTAAGTCTGTTTTTAACAAACTTACCACCCATACATTTTTCACCTTTAAACTTTAACGTTTTATCAGGCGTTATGTTGTAAAAGACACCTGTTTCATCCGCATTATATATGTTGCTATCACTATAATCCCGCCTTATATCCGGCCACACAGTTTTTAACCAATCGTTGACTACAGTTTGATCAACCGCAGATGCTTCACCACTTATTTTTCCGTACACGATATTGTTCCTGTTTTTAAAGCGATCCAACCATCCATTGTTGCACACAAAGTCCTTGTACCCTAACTGTATGGCAAACTTTTCAGCTTGAACCTTTAATAGTATTCCACTAATTGGTAAACCACGGGACGATTGCATTTTAAACCAAGAAAGAAGAGCTGTGTCAATGTCACTTTTTTCACATTTTTTAATTTTTTTTACAATTTGTCTGATTATTTGCGAAGGCTAACAGTATAGTGTCCCGATTTTTCCAAATTGTAGATGTCGTGGATGCTGATAATCCGTATTTTTTTGACACAGATAAATTAGACGATCCATTTTGTAATTCGCGGATCACTTGCACTTTTTCAGAAACTGAAAAATTTTTACGCTTTGACATTTTAAAAACTGAAGTCACAGTACAGCGCTGCAATAATACACCACTTTAACTGAACGATACTACGACACACTACAATGCAATACAGTACAGTGTGCGTATACTGTAGTAAACTCGAGTTTTAAGAAACAAACTGTAGTACGGTACATACAGTATGTATTGAACTAGAGCCGATCAGTGTAAAACTGATTGTTGAGAGTCGGTCAGGTGACACATGTGGGCCTATGCCTATTCATAACCTATAATGGCTATCTATAAGTGGAGGAACAAAAGGAAAGAACTGAACATACTGTACTAGTGCGATTCTAAGAAGTGAAAGAAAATATTTTTGTGGTCAATAAATTTAGGCGTACAAGTCACAAGGGTCGCTGACCGCCATCCAATTACAGTAAAATTGTGTATGTACATACTGTACTGTAGTACTGAACTTAGTACAAAGTGAACAATGGGAAAACCAGGTAGGTACACCCTATTCATACTGCGTACAGTGGTGTCTGTTCTAAGAAAACGGTGAAAGTGTTTGTGTTGTCAATATCGTTACGTACTACCTGTTACAAAAATCATACGTATCTGATTCCGATATTTCCTATTTCTATCACACTGTTAGGTTCGTTATATCCGTTATACGCATTCGTATTAAACGTGAAAACCAATCATAAGAATTAAGTAAAATCAAATCAAACTATCTGATTTGTTCATTTTAACCGTGAATTCGTTGTAACCGTGATCGTTTTAACCAAGTTTGACTGTATTACTACTTTCCGAGGCGTCAATAATATCACGGATAAGTAGCGTTACGATTGACACGTTATCATAGTCATTTTCCTTGAACGTAATGAATTCATTGCGTAACTAAATTCTGTGATAAATTAATTGGCGTTTGCTATAAATTGGTACATTATTTACACGTATTTTATAGATATACAGAATCTCTTATGCCTCCTCTACACTGTTTTTTTTTTTTGCGTCCAGGAGACTCCAAAGGGAGTACAGTACATGTCAAGATAAAACTAATAAACAAAAAGTTTATCACAATGATAAATTCATCACTTACTACCAAAAATTACTTCAGTAGGCTTGTCATGAACCCCATTGTATCAAATATCACACAAAATTAAAAATTAAAAAGTCGAACACAATAAAAAATTCATCACTTACCAATAATTTTTTCCCGCTACTGCGTAACTCAGTAGGCATGTCATGAACCCCTTTGTATCAAATAGTACACAATAATTGTTTAATTAGAAGTTAAATACTTTTCAACCAAAAACTATTTAGAAAGGAATTCGTGCACACTGTAAGATGTTTCATCAATCAAATATTGTTTTAGCTTTTCTTGAAATGACTTATATTCTCACAACTTTTTAAACCTTGTGGCAATTTACTGATGTATTTTCTATCTGCATAAGTTGGTTTTTGTTCAAACAATTTAGTGTTGTGATTAGCAACGTAATAATCGATTCTGTTTCTTTTGTAGTGGTTGTAAACATCTAAATTCTGTAAAAAGGTATTTTTCTTTACGTACATTATGACTTCAAAAATGTACAAAGAAGGAACTGTGAGCAATTGCAGCTCTTTAAATAGTGATCTGCATGAGGTAAGGTGGTTGACTGCCATCATACTCCTGACAGCTTTTTTCTGTATTAAAAAAAACTTTTTTCCATGTTACACTGTGATGAATTACCCCATACTAATATGGCATACATGATATGAAATAAAATTAAACCATAAGTTGCTATTAGCAATTTTTTATCATTAAATCTGGAAATTTGTTTTAATGCAAATACCCCAGATGATATTTTACCACAAATTTGATCGGTATAATAGTCCCACGATAGAGTCCTATGTAGTGACACTCCTAGAACTTCACTGTTTGCACATGATCTAAGATATTATTTTGTATAAAGACATCCATTTCTCTGTTTTACCTTACATTGTGTTAGTTTTTGAACTGTAAGTACTGACACTTTTTGCCATTAACTGTTAACATTAATTCATTCTGAAATGGGACTACAGATTCTATGCTAATATGTGTATTCACTTCTAGACTATCTACCAGTAAACTTTTGTTTATGATTTTTTTAGTATCATCAGCAAACAATAAAGCTCTACTGTTAGGTAAGATTTCTGGTAATCTATTTATATACTATGGGCCAGGCAGTGGCCCAATCCTGCTGGGTCACCGTTTGGACAGGCGTTGGTCATGATGGGCCAGGCGTTGGCTTGTGTTGGCGTTAGTAGTGGCGTTAGTAGTGGTGTTAGTAGTTGGCGTTAGTAGTCTGCACACATCAAATTAGGCCAACATGCGCGAACCACATGCACAGTAGAAAAGTGACGCGTTCACACACTTCTCCAACATTGGTATTGGTTTGCTTGTCAACAAATAGTTGTTGATATTGTGATTTTCTTTTAGTTTTTTTTCTAATTAGTTTTTTTTATTATTACCCGTAGTTAATAATTTTATTTAGTGTCTACAAAATGTTTTCTTAATAAATAATGGATTTATTGTTGGTACTTACTTGGTTCTGTTCTGCTGAATGTTTGAGTTCACCATCTTTGTTTCTATGTATTTTTAACCATGTTTTTGTCAGTAATATGTAAATAACAATTATATACTCTAGTCAAACACAAAGCTGCAGCAGCGATTTTCTCGATATCCATTTTAATACGGAAGTAGTTAATGAAAAACAGTAGGGTTAGCAACTGCGTGTTGGTCCAACCTTTGGTCCAGTATGTGGAGCCAAGGTATGGCCAGCGCCGCCATTATCCCGTAGTGTAGAGGAGGCATTACAGCACAAGAACTCCTTGCTTCGTAGCTGCAAGAAATATTTCTTTTTCATTTTTGATCAGTTTATTAAATAAATTGTTTAAGAATAGGAGAGTTAGTGTTACTTTTCCTGACCAGAATTGTTTTCTCAAAAATCAGTCTTTAATTTCTGTATCTAGCTAAACTCTTTGGTGAATGAAGTGAAGGTGATATTTACAGGGTAGAAGTACATACTGTCAGGAGGCTTGGAATTGTGGGAAATAGTCATTCTTGTGGACAAAGTAAGGAAGGTAATTGTAAACCACTTTATTTCCCGATTTTTAGTTAGATCTGTGTGGGTTCAAAGTGATGCCATCTTTTGATGGATAAGAAAGGTACCAGAGCAGTAACATTATTAAGCCAATTATTGGCATCATGCGGAAGAAATGATTTCTTTCTTCGAGCATTTATTTAGAATACTGAACAGTCGAGTAACTAAACAACTCTTTTTTGTAATAAACTCGTGGAAAAATTATCCAAGGTGATAAGCCGAAATAAAGTAAGATAGCAAGAACTTAACATTACAGAAAAATATATTTTAGAAACATCTGAACAGCTTAAGTTGCTGAAAGATACAGACACAAGATTGGTCGAGAAAACTCGAGCTCCGTCGTCAAGATGTGTACAGATAAAATCAGACAGATCAGATCTCAAAATATGAAGAATTATTGGGAAAACGTAAGAATACTTAAACCAAACAAAAAAGGATTTCTAAATTTAATTCAAGTGGTCCAATGAGGCCGTAAAAGCAAAAAAACAAGTTTGTTACTAAAGCTACATCAGTAAATATCTGAAAGGAACTCTATCTTCTTGCTTAGTTAGTCAATTATTATCACGTTAAAATAATGGAAATACTCGGGTTTGCATAAAAACTGAATACTGTTACTTGTTTGAATGAGATTTTAATTATTTTATTTTTAACCAAAGAAATTACAATTTAGTTAAAATCGGTGTATTAATTAATATATTCAATATCCATATGGAGATCCTCTAGTTCTTTTGGACTTGAGTTCTTCTTTATGGTCTTGTTAATCCAGTCCTTGAATTTTATAACGTCCGTAAATACAGGTGGATATTGCTCATCAGCACATACGTTTACTCCAGAGAAAATACCAATCACTTGGTTTTTAACGACGAGTGGACTTCCCCAGTCAAACTGCAACATATATTAAAATTATTATAATTTCAAATTTATTCGTAAAAAAATTAATGTAAATCAAATCATAGTTGACATTTATATATTATACAATACGTGGTAGCGCCGATGCGAGCGTGGTGCGGTGCGTTTGTCCCCGTGCGGAGACAAAAAACGAAAACAAACGAAGGATCCCGCGGGACCCTCCTCCAGAGCAGTGGACTGTATGCGATGCGCTTGATGTTGCGCGTCTTGTGCCCTAATTATTTGGTTGACATACCCGGAACGCGATGTGAAGAAAAATACAAAATTAAGCAGCCTCTTACCTCCTTTTCCAGGGTGAATCGAACTCGTGATGAGTGGGGTGTAAAAGGGGATAGACAGGAATAAGGGATAGGTATACCCACTATACTGCTGTCTTCTTCCAAAGAGCGATTTCTTCGTATGAATTTCCGGTTGTAGGCCGTTATCCGGGTGCGCGTATAGGCGGGCGGTTCATAAAGCGTGGCGACGCACTACAATAAAAGCTGCGGACCGACTGTCTCCGGCGCGTACTGGCGAGCGAGTTCCACAACAACTGTCTGTTCACCACCAGAGCGCGGCAACGTCGAAAAGTTTGATTAGAGACACAAACAATACGAATATTTAATTGTACGACAATTCTACTGATTCGACTTTCTGATCGAAGTACATTTTAAGAAGACACCGTAATCAGTTTTAGAGTTGATGGATGTATAAAAAATTCGTTTTTGAATTACTGAGTTTTAATAATATTTTTCTCAATGAAACTTTCTGTTTAACAACCGCGTTGCGGTGTTCGAGTGAACCTAAAATTCTTGGATTGCTATGGTCGACATCGTTACGGACATAGTAATTTATGTACAGTGTAATTAATTGTAGCACGTACATGTTTGTGAGGATGGATGGGTTTTTAAACAGTACAGTGTTATATCTGTTATAAATTCGAAGAATTAAGGTTGTCCAAAATAAGAAACAAGCCTGTAACTAACATATGTCCAATGCAGCTGCAGGAGTGTGAATACCATTCTGTCATATTTGTTATAACGTTTGGCCAGATTTAAAAAATGACAATCTCAGAAATTTTAAAGTTAACTTTTGAAATTTTCTGATATTTGTTTTAATATTGAGTTTAATTTGTGATTCCGTGTAATACGTATGATTACTCGGTTAAATCTTGCTGTTTAACAAATTTCTTAATAATTCTATTGATTTAAAGTTTGTAGCATTTTTTATAGGTACTTTAATTTTGTGATAATAATCAAATTATATACATTAAGATTTTATGATTTAATTTTTTTAGTTTTGGACCTAATTGGAGCCCGTGAGTTATTCCATGTTCATATCTTTGAAGAACGAGCTACGGCGTTAGCTTGCTGCTGTCTTTTTCACTCCCATACCAGTTTCATATTTTTTGATCTGGCGGCCCTAATTTTCTCTATTATGATAGTGTTGAATTATTTTCTTTCCTTGAATGGGAGTTTTAATACTTTCGTTTCTTCCCGGTTTTGAATCATTTCCTCGGTTATTATTAAGTCTTTCATGTCGGACTTTATTTCCTAGAACCGTTTATTTTGAGTCTTATTTTTGAGTTGGTATATAAGGAGCTACTTAGTGGGACTTGTATCAGGTAGTCTGCAAAGGTGACTGAAAAAGCAACTCTCTTTTTCCTCATTTTTTATGTTTTATTTATTGCAATGGAAAATAATTATGTAGTTTGAAACAACAAAACACTGATTGAAATCTAATGAAATTTTAAGAAAGCTCTTGTTTGGCCTCCTCCAGGTCATTCCAGTCAGTTTATCTGGTGGAATCTGTTTGAATTCTTTGTGATTCCAGGCGGGTCAGCCATTAACTTTGTTACTGTGATGACAGGATAAACAAAACACCACTGTATGTGTGTGTGTTTTTGTTTTAGTCGCGCCGAAAACAAAATGATAAAATAATAGTGCTCATATTTGGAAGTTGTTTAAGAGATTATAGTTTCGGGTTCATAAATTAAGTGAAAAAATTTGTTTTTTTTTATTCTGAGTTAGATCATAACTTGTAAACCATAGGTAGTGTAAAAAAAGCATGTCAAAGTTATCTTACGGAAGTGATATTACTGTTTCCTGTATTCATAGTCGTGATTTGTTGAACTGCACTTGATAATATGTATGAAATTGGAAAAGTTTTTCCATGATAAAAAAGCAAATGGAGGTTTAGAAAAGTTGTTATGTACTAGAGTTCTGCTCTTTACAGTTCAGTTTTTACTGTAATTACTTGCGCATCTGTGTATACATTTATTTCTTTTTTATTTCTGATATTAGATGAGGTACTTCTGGGTAACATAAATTTATGAAGTCTGCCGATGCAGAATGTATTACAAAAAAAAAGTTTTTACTCACCGTGCAAGGTCCTACTGTTGATGACGCTTGAGCGCAGAAACTGACATCTGTGAAATATGGAACTCCTTGGTAGTATGATTGACAGTCTTTATATGTTATAACTTTTAAAGTGGTTGCTCTTAACCAACCATCGTGCAAATAACTAAGTTTTCCACTTTCCTGAAATAAAAATAAAAATGATGCAGTCTAATGTTTTGAAAAATTAATCCTCTTAACCCACTTCTTAATTTACTCTATTTCAAATTACGAGTACCTTAAGTACGTTAATTTTTGTATTGTTAATATTAAATATAATTATTTGTGTTGGTTAGTATTAGTATTTGAATAAGAATGCTATTGTGTGGATCATAGCCCACGCAGTATACTGATTGTACGCCTCTGTACCTTCTTTCGAAGAGAAGTTACTATAGCCTCACTAAATTTCTGACATTTTTCTTCATCCATTCCAGCAATTTTTGACCGATTTTGATAATTCGTATTAAAAAATATATTCTACAATATGAAATTATACCTTCTGCTTATCCTGTCCTAACTTTATTTTACGAAATTTTTAAATTAACGTTTCTGTAACGTTTGATGTAAATTAGTAAGCTGCTTGTATCGCATTCATTATTACATTTACGTAACATTATTTAATGGTAATTGAATTCAATAATTATCAATTCTGGACGAATCCGTTTTTATTTACTATCTCTAAGCCTATGTGAAATAGGCTATAGATAAGAAAATTTTGGCTATGTTTTAATGACGATTTTTTAAAATGGAGTTTTTACCAGAAATACGCGTTTTTCGATTCCCTGAACCCAAAAAACATGTTTTAACCAACTGGTGTGTGTGTGTGTTGTGTGTATTTGGTGGTCATACGCGCGTGTGATCGAAATATCTCAAAAACACAATATCTTAGAGTTAAAACTTAAGTTGGGTACCATAAGGGGGACGACATGAACATTATCGTAAAAATCCGTCAACCGGAAGTAGTGGGATATTCGTGCTATTTTTCACTTTTTGCGACTTTTTTAAAATCGGCTTGTACGATTTTGAGTAAAATCTTTTTTTTCACTAACTTTTTTGGTTTTTATAAATTGGGGGTAAGCGAAATATCTGTTGAAAGTCGTATACGAGGCTGTGCGATTGTATTTATTCTATTAAGATTGCGGTCTAATGCATTTTAGGAAGTGTATAATAATAACACTTTTACAAACCAATGCCGGCCGCATTGGCGTAGTTTGTAACGTGCTCGCCTCTTATCATGCGGTTGTGGGTTCGAATCCCGCTCAGGTACGGCATATTTTCATACGTTGCAAAAAATCATTTCATCTTTCATTACACACAAAGTTACAACCCAACGTCGTCCCTAAAGACCATTGTAGTTGATGCGACGTTAAATAAATAACTAAAAAAACCTAACACTTTGATTTCATATGCGTTTTTGTACTTACAGTGCTTATTTTAGTGGCAGTTAATGATTGTTCGTATCTTGCTCATCAAAGTCCAAAAGAAGTTGATTTTAATTTTGCTTCATTCACTCATTATTAAAGAGGCAAGAGAAAGTCGCGTGAGTGTTTCACGCCAGATTTTTAATTTTCATTTCGTGATATGACTCAGTTTTAGTCAAATAAATCTTCTGTGGTTATGGTTTTATTTTAAATAGGTTACAGATTGAATATTTTTAACATACTCCGTATCAGACTAGCTTAGGTAGTTGGAAATGTATTCTTTTGTTAAAATTTTCATAGAATGTACAAATTTAGAACAAAAGTAGTAATTCAAGTAGCTACCGTTAATTCATTAGTCGTAAATTTATGTATTGCTTTCAAATGAAGTTTTTGACGGTTTACCCAATACTGTTGTTGTTCTGTTTTAGTACGTCAACAGAATAACAGTATAGTATGTTATTATAGTTATTTAAGGCCAATTTGTTATATGTCACTATTTTATGCCTAAATTATAGGAACTTTCTTAAAATTATGTATTTTATAAATTGAAGAATTTCTTTAAAACAGAATTCATGAACTTGTGAATTTTTTGTGCATTTTCTTACCTCTCTGGTGTCTGTAGAATATTGGCGATTAGCGGTAGCGTATCCAAATCCTGAAATATCAGCTTTAGCTCCTTTTTCCGGTGTTTTAGTCGTTAGTTTAATAGCTTTGATATTTTTGTTGAATTGAAGTGGGTTTTTCAATTTAATCAAAGCTATATCATTTTTCCACGAGTGAGAGTATTGTGGATGGATAACTATTTTCTCGGCATATGAGGTTTGGCCCTTATCAATCGCTGAATCACTTCCTGCTCTGATTAGAACCTGATCTGCTTCTTCACTGAAAAATCATACAGTTTTTGGATTAATATAAAATGTTTTTCAATTGGTTAAATTTAAAGAAAGTAACACAGTGCGTATTGCATACACTTGATAATTCATATTATTTATGTAGGTATTTTATTGGGCTAATTCTTTTCTTGTACATAATAATTATTTTGCCAAATTTTTCATTTTTTATAAATTATTATTGAATCCAGCCTTTGAATAAAGAACAATTTCTTTACGTTTAAACTACTAGACGATTACAATTTACTAAAGATACACCCTATGACCATTGTTTTCTATTTAGTGTTCATAAAAAAGACCGAGGGTTTTCTGGCTCTTCAAATTTGTATTGTTGAGCACTGCAGTGCCGTAATATTCCCGTTCTTGTGACTTTTTGAAGACACCTCGTTTCGCTATCCACAACTTCGGTCTTCAAATTCCAAATCTATCGTAGAATATTAATATAATTCCTTAGAATTATTTTCGAAGCTTTGAATTATTTTAGCATTCCTTTACTTCCTTCCCACCCTTGGAGCTGAATACTGTTAGTCCATGATGGTTTTAATATTTGTTTATTTATTTATTGTTGGCTCGTTAAAAGTTGATAGGACCGACCTGTAATCTTCTTCTTCAGGTGCCTATCCGCTCCGAATGTTGGCGACCATCATAGCAATTCTCACTTTGTTCGTTGCACTGCAAAATAGCTCTTTTGAGCTTTGTCCAAACCAAGTTTTCAGATTTAGAAGCCACGACATCATTCTTCTGCCAGGTTCTCGTTTTCCTTGTATTTTTCTCTGCAGAATGGAATGTAGTAATGAATATCGTTACTCATTCCGCATTATATGTCCAAAGTATTGGAACTAATATCTGATGTAATTTTTTGTAGCTAAAAAATTCTACAACGTTCCCATGTGTGGTTAAAAAATTTTAATTATTTGAATTCCTGTCAAGCTCTTATTATAATTTACTTTGACAGCAATTAGTACATTTTTCTGAAAAGTGGAGGATCCCAGAATTGATTCTTAGCTAAAGTCTGGAAATACCACACGGTAAAACCCACAATTCCGTACTGTACCTTATAGTAGTCGCTGATAACCAGACCAGTTAATGCGCTTTTAAAACCCAGTTACATATTTCGTTAGAGAAAATTTATTTAGTTGTTTGAAAGCGTAACTTATCATTATTTTATGCTTCCAAAGAATATTACAATAAATTTTCAAGTTTGTTTTCATACATTTCGTTTGTCTGATTGAAAAATATCAGAAAGATTTTTAACGTTCTTCTAGTGTTTTCGTATTAAGGAAATGTTTTGCTTTAAGGTAATAGTGTTAATTGAGTGGCTACTATTTCACTGTTAAATTTTGTGATTTGAAATCGTACTCGACCTGGAATCAAATCGTCAGACCTCAAGGACACGTCATTTCATTTGAAGTCAACCTTTACGTCAATTTCGTTTGCCATGTTGAGTCTTATTACTGATAAAATACATTTCACCTTAGTGCACTTAAAGTCGCTTTAATGAGATAAGTAAAAATATTCAAGTGCAATTTAAGATAATGTTATTTATAAATTTTGAAGCTATTCTAAGATAGAATCTAATAAACATAGTAATAAAAAAGATTTAGAGCTAGAGTACAGGTACCAGCTAGTAAAGGAATTAAATGTTTAAATGACTAAGAAATGTAAGGGTACTATTAGGGTTAAGGGTACTAGATTGTTATAATAAATTATCTTTTTTCGGTGTGCTAGGTTTTGGGTCCTGGGGTTTTGTACCGTTAATAAAGTAAATGGCGTAATGAAGGATTTTTGAATGAAACTTTTTGCATAAATTGTTTTAAGAAGATTTGTGCGTGTAGATGTTCTGTTCTTTTTTACTTTCTCTTGCCTATATGAATATGTTGGAAGGAAAGTATTGTTTTCATGTCGATTTTTCGAAATCGAGTTTTCACCGGATCTACACGTTTTCAGACCTCCTGAACCCAAAAAACATGTTTTTAGCGATTGGTCTGTGTATGAGTGTGTGTGTGTGTGTGTGTGTGTGTGTGTGTGTGTGTGTGTGTGTGTGTGTGTGTGAACAAAAATCTCAAGAACGGAACATCGTCCAAACTTGAAACTTGAAACTTAAGTTATATACCACTACCAGACCCGACACGAACATTTTCATCAAAATCAGTCTACCGGAAGTAGTAGTTTATTCGTGTAATTTTTCACATTTTTACGATTTTCTCAAAAACTGGTCCTACAATTTTTTTAAAAATCGCCTGGTTTACTTAATTTTTCATGCTCTACAAGATAGGGTTGGCGCCATGTTTGCTGAAATTCTTGGTGAGGCTGTTTTCACGTAAAAAAAATTGTTTTTTTAAGATTCCGGCTGTATTATGCATTTTACCGCAAAAATGCATATAATTAAAGTTGTAGAGAATTTAAAATCCTACAACTTTTATTTCAAACATTTTTTTGTATAACGCTTAGTTTAGCGGTAATTAGCAATTTTCTGTTTTTTCTCACGAAAACGTGTGAAAAATCTATTTATTTTAAGATTTCGGCCTTAGTACGCATTTTACGACAAAAGTGTGTATAACAAAATTTATAGGAAATTAAAAGATCTACAACTTTTATTTAAAGCATTTTTTGTACAGTGCCTAGTTTAGCGTGAAAAAGCGATTTTCCGTATTTTTAAGCCAAACTGAGGTTGATTTTCATTTTGCGTCTTTCATATATGATTAAAATTAGGTTATGTTTATTGAGGTTAGTTTTTTGTTTATTTCTAATGTTTTATTACTAATGTTAGGTTTATTGTTAATTATTTGCAGTGGCAAGAGAAAGTTGTGTGAGTGTTTCACACCAGATTTTTTTTTCTTTCATTTTATATTACAATGGTAAAGGGGTCTACCAACTAGGCACACGACCGGGTAGGTCATGCTGGCAAGTGTTTTATGTATAATAACTAATAAGAAACACAACAAAGTAAATTAGTATATTGTATTTCTTAGTTTAATTAATTTATGGTTTGGTTTGGTTTGCTATATTCTGTGTACTATTTTGTATATTTTTCTTTTCTCTTGTTAGTAAACTTTAATGGTAAATAAAAACACTATTATTATTATTATTATTATTAAAATAGCCGGTTCATTGGAAGGTCGGTTAAGAAATAGGCCACTGTTAAAACAAATTATCACGATTTATTATCTGCTCTAATCAAAGCAGTAGTAGGCTATGTTGTAAACTGTTCATACGAGCATAAAGCATAAATCTGTTTCTCGTAGCATAAAGCGAGAAAGTATTTCGAATTGGCTGTGAATCCAAATAAGTAATAGTTTAAAATAAATACTCACTACAAAACAACCCATCCGGTTGTTAAAACCCATTTTTTGTTTAAAATTACGGCTGATCCTTCTAAAGACGTTCTTGTTATTACTGATGCCTGAAAATGAATTCAAAATATAGTATTGTTGAAACAAATAATGTTATTGATAAATTCAGATACAAAAATACATCTTTTTCTCTTCTCGGCTTTGGCAATCTATCTTGTTCTGGTATTAAAATGTTTTATATTCTATTAAAAAACTGAATGAATTACAATAAATTACTCCCAGCGTTGTAGTTTTCCCAAAATTTAGGAGGGAAGAATTTAATGTCTTCCTCCCTCAGGCCAGAACCTGTTTTGAAATTGTATTTCCCTTCGTTCCTTGAAGATTCTCCATCCATTTATGACGGTATTAACTGATTCTCTCGTCTACACTAACTTTTTTCTCAAACTATAATTAAAAAATGTATTATGTCTTTTTTATTTAAAAAAAATTCTCATGGTCAAATGCAACTTCTGAGGATTATGAATCGGTACGTTTTTCGTCTTAACGCCTTCACATCCTAATTGGTAATTAGGTCTGACCGGAAAGTGACCTGTGTTTTATTTTCATGCAACAAAAAATCAATAAAACAGTGCTAGTTTCTATATAAAGGTACCTGAAAATATTGATAAATTTGAAGACACAAATGAAAATTGCGAGCACTGGAATTTTAACAGTCATCTTTTCTAGGTTCTGAGTTCTTAAATTTATGTTGAGTCAACAAAGTTTGCATATTAACGTTAATGGAAACGTTGAATTATCATTAATGAAAATAAGTGATAAGAATTGGGCTTCTGGAATAGAGGCCAATTTTCGTGACTGTTAGATCAACGGGCCGGCCGAAATATTTTTTGAGGGTATCGGTCTAAGTTTACGTTGTTCAATTTGTTAATTGAAATTTACTAAGACCGTCACTGTGAACCATGAAGAGCTATGTACAGAATATCACGTGACATTTTTATGCCGATCAGATGGAAAAGTCGGTCTTCCTCGTGACGTACTTAAACTTCCGGGTTCTATTTTTGACAGGGTTTGAAATTTTAACACATCAATCCCAATGCAGACGGTGATGGGTGACAAATGAAAATAAGTGATAAAGAAATGTCAGGCCTAACCGGGAATCTTGGCATAGAACTCAATTACACTAACCATTACAGCAGAGGACATCGTAGTTGTTAATTACCAAGATGTTTTATTCAACAATTTGTTCCAGCAACCGAGAATTTGTTTATAGTACAACAAATTCTTGATGAAAGTGTTTGTTATAAAGAAGATATCATTATAATGTTTATCAAAGGAACATTATAAGAATATAGTTGGCCGGTTAGTGGAAAATTTTAAGAAAACCGCCTTTTGGGAATGCAATCATAGCATTCTTTAATTTGGAAAAAATATAAATTTTTTACGTTTTTATTTAGTGTGTCTTGTTTAAGTGATGCCTAGGGTAACGAGTGAAAATTAACAAGTTGAAGTGTACTTATAGTACCTTGAGATGATGCGACATTCTTATTTAGCCTTCTGATTCAGTTCAATTTAATTACCATTTTCATTAATATCGGTTACTTTTTTCAGTTGTTGTCTTGTAGGGTGCTTCTTTAAATTAAATTATTGTAGAATAGAATAAATAACTTTAAACTTAAAAAAACAATCTTGAAACTGTTCTTACCATGTATGGGTATTTTGAGATTGACACTTTTTTCCCTCCAACAAGTCCTGTGATAAGATTTGATTTTTCTCCATTTTGTGATTTTTCGTTTTCTTCTAGTGATTCTTTATTGGGTGCTGCAGAGGCTGAAATGACGAATGTTTTTATATGAATCGTAATAAATATATTATTTTAGTTTATTTTAAGTCGCATCAACATCTTGTTATTAACGACTACGTTGGGTTAAGGAACGGTAATTTTGAACTTGTAATAATTTTCCAGATCCTGGCCGCGACCCTGCGCTTTGCAGCGTAGCACGTTAACTACTGGGCCACAGAGGCGGCCAATGATTTTTTTATCTAATTTATACAGTATTAACGAGTGTGTAGATCAAGTATTCGAACCATATAATTCCTGAATTTTTTATACGAACCCTATTATATTAACTGCCTGGCCAAAATCTTATTTGATGATATAGGTTTATGTTGCATTTTCCATTGAAATACACCAGAAATGATGTCTCAAAAACAGGATAAACACAAAAGTTGCTTGTATTTCGCTTACTTCTCGTGAAATCTTTGAGCACAGCTATTATTCTGTGCATGATAACATAACTACAAATGCATAAATTTCGGGTATCAAACCTGTTAGATAACCTAACTAATTTCCTTACGTCCGTTGTACATTATTCATACATTTAGTATACTTATGTATTTGTAATTTTATTCTATTTAATTAAATTAATTTTGTGTTAAATATTGATTTACTTACCACAATATACGAGTGTTATAAAAAATATTACAAATGTCACTTTCTGTATCGTCTTCATGATTATAATTTACAACACGTCTTTGAGATGAACACTTTTGTATGTTAACATTTTATACAGTTTTATTATCTGAAGTGTTTTCGTAATACTTATTCTTACATAAAGTCATAAATGATAAATATAGTATGTCACTTTGATACGCCTAATTAATTTTTATAATTTTCTTAATCTTATTTAATTTTTAATTGCTTTCAATTTTGAAGAATGCCGAGTAGTATTTATTTTTATCGTTGGCTTTAATGATTTTTCAAAAGTTGAAAGTGTTTTCTTACTGGATAATTAATTAAGAATTTTCGTTGACGTTTTAAGATTTTATTTGTAGATGGCTATCAAATGTTATTGTCTTCTTGAATTTTCATTCTGTTAGTTGATATCGATGTATTACATTTCTTTCATTTCGGGTTACTGGCTTTCGATATCCTCTTTTAATTTTTGTAGTCCTTTTTTCTTTGTTATCTACCATTAGCTATGTCCACACTCGTGCGATGTAGCATATGACATCCCATGCGCTTAGAGGCATACCACCTTGCCGCACTCGTTTGAAGAGCTTTATATCAGAAAAAAACATTACGAATATTTTTGATCACTACACTAAATTAAATCCTGTTCTTTCCTGCATTGATTGGTTTGATTTAGATTGTTTTATTTAGAAATAAATCGGAGATAACTCCAGCAATTTACACAAAAATAAATAAATAAAAAAAGTACTGAGTTTTTAGCCGGTTTTCCGTTAATTTGGTTTTTAAACGTCCGTTACTCCGTCCAGGCTTTTCATAAAAGAACGGCGTTTAAGTACGTTGAAGATCAGATTTTTCTCTGAATGAACATTTAAAAATGGAAGTTTGATATTCCATTTTAAAATGCCGGCCATTTTTTTGAAGTGTATTTTGGCTTCACGTAAATATTGGGAAATGATTTTTGGACTGAACCATGCATTTTTATAGCAGGATTGTGCCATTTTTTTTTTAAATGAGCTGCGCAACTTATTGCGCAGCTCATTTTGTAAATTACTTAACGATGTTTTTATTAGAAAAAAAATAAATGCTTTGCTTGACATAATACGTTGTGAAAATGTAGGCTATGGTTCATTCCAAAAATTATTTCCCTACCTTTACGTGGAGCCGAAAAAAACATTTTTTTAAAAAATGGCCAGCATATTAAAACGGAACATGAGATTTAACTTTTAAACTATTCATATTATAGAAAAACTCTGTTTTACAACGTACTTAAACGCCGGTTTTTATGAAAAGCCTGGACGGAGTAACGGACGTTTAAAAACCCCATTAACGGAAAACCGGCTAAAAACTGAGTACTTTCTGCGTAAATTGCTGGAATTATCTCCGATTAATTTCTAACTAAAACAATCTAAATTAAACCAATCAATGCAGTAAAGAACAGGTTTTATTTTAGTGTAGTGCTCAGAAATATTCGTAATGTTTTTTTTTTTTGGATAAAGCTCTTCAAACGAGTGCGGGAAGGTGGTATGCCTCTAAGCGCATGGGACATGCCTGAATGAAGCAACAGACGGGTACATGAACAGAAAACCTACTAAAAACAGGGTACTTTTAATGGTTAAATTGCTATATTTCCGACAAATTTTTTGATAAAAAAACAAGTTAAGCTAATAATTGCAGAAAAGAACAGCCTTTAAATTACTGTTGCGTTGACATTTTTCCATTCGGTCGTGTTTAAAATTCAAACACAACGGCCGTCATTCGTGGCGGGCACTATAACTGTTTCAGTAAAACCCCAAAACTTCGAATTTGAAAAAGATATTTTCGTTATTTAGGTACCAAGAATAACTCTTGAGTTTACACTGAATGGCCATTGTAAACGTTTTATTTGTTTTTCTGAACTGTGAATTGAACAAGGTCTCGAGAAATTTCAAGCCTAGTCATAAAAATAAAAACTTTTTTCATTCTCTTTAAGATTCGATTCCCTTATTTGTTTTATTTGTTTTGTGATTCTCTCGTCTGTTATGGGGACATATAACATTTTAATGAGATTTGTGAATTAAACTGGAGGACATATCCATAACATCTGAATGAATTTTACTGCAATGCATAATAAGTAGTGTTCCGTTAAATATTGCATCGTATGTAAATTTTAATAGTTCTGCCTCGAGTGTGATATGGTGTAGCTACCAGGCAGAACACAAATTTTTGTAACCAATTCCATGAGAGACTTTTAATTAAAAATCTTTTGTTAACTTTTCATGTTAAGTTAATTGAAGAATATGTGCTTCGTGACTGGAATTTGTCGTAGGTTCCATTTAGCTCATACTTAATTGGCATTTATGATAAGCGTTATGTGCGTACGACAAAGCAGGCTTCTCTTGTAGTCTTGTGGCTTATATTGATGAAGACCTGTCATCCAATAGAATACGTTACCCTTCGATAAATTTAAAGTTTATTTGGAACGTTTTATTTTTATTATATCGAGGTGTATTTTGTACCAATCTTTTAGTGAAGTAATTGAATCCGATTTGTACTTAACACCCTGCTAAATTTGTGATTCTTAAATGTTCTGTGTATTGTTATTATGAATGTTAGATTCAAGTCGTTGCAACTTTTGATGTGGTAGGTGAGATTGAATTTTTCTTGAGTAGTCTTAATCTTTGTTCTTCCACTTTGGAAATTAGTACTTATATAATCGTTTTGATGATAGGTTAGTGTCTACATTTCAGATTTTGGTTGGGACAGGTTGCTCTCGTTTATAACTAGGAGGGATAATCAGTTATTTCCGGGTATCTTTATATATCGTTTGTCTAATTTATTTATTTTTGTGTGGAATTCCTGAACTTCGTTTTCCACAATGTTTACCATTAAGTCTTTGATTTTCACGTATTACTTCATATGAGTACCACCCGTTCTATCTTCTTTACAACTGTGCCAAAAATGAGCTTGCTCGTCATTACGTTTAAAATGTTTTCAAGTTTTCTTTTTACCAGAACTTGACAGTTTATATATATTTATATATATTCATGCGATTATTACAGCCTCAGCCGTATCTTGCTTCCTCTCTTTGTCTCGCCAGTCCCCATCAGAGAGCCGCCGCAAAGAAATTGCCTCCTGCACGCCATCCAACCATATCACTTCCGGCCTACCCCTCCATCTTCTACCGGCTGGCGTCCACTCCCATACCTTCTTTGGCCACCTAGCATCCTCCATCCTCTGTAAATGGCCAAACCATTTTAATTGTTTCCAGGGTATGGTATCCCATGATATTTCATTGAACGCCAATTCTCTCGCTAATTTCGGAGTTCGATCGATGCGTGACACACCTCAGCTCCACCTCCAGAAATCCATGTCCACCGCTTTTAGGCGATCCTTCTGTTTGTTTGTCAATACCTACACTTCCGCACCATTGGTACACACACTCTCCAGGATAGCATGATAAATATTAATCTTTGTATTATTTACTAATAATGTATTACTAGTATTACTAATGTATTACTAGTGTATTATTAGTAATGTATTTACTAATAATGTATTATTGTAATATTAATCTTCCTCCGTATTTGATCATTCTAAAGGACAGAAATTAACTGCCCTATAGTTAACAATTTATTGTACTTTAATAAAATTTCGTATAGCCTTCAGTATAATAATAATAGTGACAATAATAATGATTATCTGATGATAATAATAAGAATCTGTGTTTGTATTACAGAAACACAACTTAATTATTTTTTATACAAATTGTTTAACTGTTAGTAGATAACTTTTTTTATTTATGAACCGTTTGGTAATTTTATACTTCCTACAAGGCTGTACGAAACTCAAATCATTGGTATAGACAAAGGATATTGAAGAGCAAAACCAAAAATTTACGAATTAGTTTATTGAATTGCATTAAAATGTTTCCTGAACTTGTATCAATTAACCCTCTACGTAGTTCACGCAGATGTCTGTCACGTCTTTGGAATGGAGAAGTGAAATAAACAGTACCGTGAGATCACATTGTTGAATATGAGTTCTTACAATATATTTTTTCTCTCGTCGCTTCGTTAACTTTCAATTTCACCAAAATAGTTGTTTTCAAATTAATCAGTTGTAAATAAATGAATGTTAATAAGAAACCATTAAAAATTATAACAACCGGCTGGATGTCAGGAAATTTTTACTTGAATATAAATAAAATTGTATATAGAAAACCCCGTACTTTTAAATTAATTAATAAAATAATTATTTTAATTTCCTCTTTCAGGCCTTAATAGTAAATCTACTGTAACTACTAAATTTGTTAATAGTTAAGTGGTTTTGGTTCGGAAACAACTTTGTAAGGTAACCCGCTGACAAACCACCCACGACGAAACATTGCTGCGTATATTTAGTTGGCTTTAAGCCAGTTTTCCACGAGCTTTTTAATACTTAATAGTAGTCAGTAAACTAGGAGGTGATATCTAGAAAACCTTTTGTTATGTTGGAGTATATAACTGTATTTTTCTAGAGAGTAGAATGTTGAAAAATGCGACTGTGAAGGTCATTTTCTATTGTGCATTGTGTACAAAAATTGATGTACATTTATTCTGTGTATTATTGAAATGTACTTAACGCTTTTTAAGAACTACCCTGGTTCGATGTTTAACATTGTATTTTTGTATTAAAAAAATAAACAAAAGCAATGTTTATTAATTGTTATTTTGATTGTTGTGCCAGCATAAATAATTGTCTTCACGATTATAGCCTGAAAAGATAAATAATATTTATTTCTGGCTTTGCTGACTTTGATTGAAAAATTATCTTTAATTTTGCAATATAATTTTTATAAGTGGAAAATATTTAATCAGGCGCCAAGTAGTTAACATTTTTTTACTTCGTTTCGTTATATTTATAAATATATTCTATTCATGGGTTATAAAACAGTCTTGACCAAGGACTGTGAAAATATTTTGCCATCAAATTGATTAAAGTAAGATGAAGATGTATCTTACTATTATTAATTAGATCTGGATTAAACTCGAAATATCTCTTGTTTTCGTTTGTTTCGAGGTATATTTTGTAATTGATCTCTTGCTTGTATGTAAGTCTATATTCTTAACATCCTGAAACGTCCGTGTATCTTAAATATTTTGTGTATATTATATATAATTTTTTTGCAAAGTTTCGTGTGTTTGCTGTGAGTTTTTCTTGAATTTTTCTTTAGGCATTGTTCTACAAGTTTGGAAAATAGTTTAAACAATTAAGTTTAATATTTGTGGATATCTAATTTTCAGATTTGGTTTGTTTTAGTTTCAAGCTGAGATAATCTTTTTTCTCGTATTTTTGGTTCTCGGGTGTTTATTTTAATAATAATAGTTGTTATACTTCATCGTATAATCATATTCATTCATCGTATAACGATGTACTTCATCGTTCCCGGTTGAGTACACGGGCGCTCGAACAACCACGGACGGCGAACTCATGAAGTTTAGACCGCCGCTTCGCCCGGCACGACCGTTCGGCCACCGGCAACCCTCGGACGCTTGGCGCGAGAAACTCGTTCCGCCGGGGTGGAATGCCCTCGACGGACGCGCTTTCCGCCTGTCCGAGTAAGTAAGGAAACGATGAATCTCCTGAGCATTAAAAGTGTAAATCTTGATGCATTGTTGTCGATTTTAATTTTATATTTAACAACCCCATTCTAATATGCAGGTAGCATTGTGAATGCTGTTGTTTAAACGGATTTCAATTATTTTGTCTTATAGCGGTTGTTATTAAATAGTTGTGTGCAAGCTTATAATAGTCTATAATTATGTGCATTTTATAGTTTGTTCGACAAATTTTATTCGTTCTCTGAAGATTTTGTTGCCGATATAGAAATCAAAAGTGTTTTTAGTTAATTTTTATTTACAAGGTTTCCGGCTTCCATAAAAGTAAAGCATAGTTACTCAAAAAGTTAACATTTTTTATTATCTTTGTTTTTACTGTACAAAATTACAATGTTTATAATGAACTGAATTCTATTTAAATAATTAAAAGTATTCAATATCTGTAAGAAGATCTGTTATTTCTTTTGGGCTTGAGTTTTTATTAATTGTCTCTGCAATCCAATCACTGAATTTTGTTATATCTGTGTATACGGATGGATAAGTCTTAAATTGACAGAATGGGATTCCAGAGAAAATTCCGATTAACTGATCTTTAACAACAAGTGGGCTACCTTCATCATTCTGCAACAAAAAATTCAACTTACATGTAAGAAAACATCAAAGTCAAAGTGTAATATTAATTGTATTATACTGTGTTAAAATATTTTTGATTCTACCTGGAAAAAGACTACCCAGGGTGTTCTCGGTTGTTAAAAACCGAGAGTCAGAGATCCGTCTCTGTGCGTTCTTATACTGAGACGATCTTCTTAGTATGGTCTTTTTTCAAACTAGTGTTTCTGTGTAATTTGATTTGGCTTGTCGTGTTTTTTTTCTTGCTAGATAAGACTTCTTACCCGTTCGATAACATTTTCAGTAAAGCCTTATGTAATGATTTATTATAAAACGAATATGATTTATTTTAAATTGTAAAGTAACCGTACAAGTAAATACGGAGCCAGAATACAACTCTTTAGTCGAAGGTTTGCCCGTGGTGAGTTGCAGTGCCTAGCGCATTAGTCATTCAAATAAAATTGGTCCGTTAACTACTCGATGCGCATCAACTCAGGTTCAATACGTTTCTGCTTTTTTCATTAATAGTTAATACTTAAAGCATACAGAAGATATCGGCCTTTGGGATGTGGCACATTCCGAGGACAGACAGAATAACAAATAGAGATGTGCTTAATAAAATAGGCAAAGAATGTGTGTTGGTTGAGACAGTAAAGAAGGAAAAACTTCAATATCTTGGACATGTGATTAGAGGTCCTAAATGTCACATCTTACAATTAATCATGTAGGGGAAGATGAATGGCATGCGGAGCGTTGACAGACGTCGGGGATCCTGGTTGAAGAATCTGAGGTGCCGGTTTGGTTACAGTAATACGGAACTATTCCGTGCAGCTGCGAATAAGCTCCGCATAATGATGATGATTTCCTTCCTCCGATAGGAGAAGGACTTTAAGAAAAAGTAAAAGCATTATTTTCGACTCCTCGCGCTGCATCTCTTTTAAGCCATCTGTCATTTTAATCCTCAAGGACAGGGGTGAAGAGTCGACAAATCACAGAAGTTAAAAGGCGGTTGTAGACTGCAGTGATTGACAGTATCACAACCGTTGGAGAAGAGTATGGAAGATGTCAGATAGAATTGTCTGGAATAGAATAATCAGGAAGAAATGGAGATGGACTATTAGCGTCGAAGTAATGGAGTTACGAGATTGGACAGATTTAAAAATATGGTCATCCGGGATAGAGCCTGAGTTTACGTTTGCATTGTGGAAACAGTGGAATGTGTGGGCAACTGAGAATGATGTCTGAACGTAGATGACCTTAAGTGATATTTAAGTGGATCCTGGGAGAAGAACATCGAATTTGTCGTGGTGGGAGTGTTGTTTTTTGTTCGATAATGCTTGGTGGCTTAAAGGAGAATGACTTTACTGTATCAGGTCGAATGTAAGATAGGTACAAGAAACGCCGGAGGGTGTATTTCAATCGCATTTAAAAGTAATCAGGAAACCCTAAAGGATATGTCTATAATTATTTTTAAATATTTGTCTCTCAACTTCTGTTAACGTTACTTACCGTACAAGGGCCTACTTTTGCAGCTGATTGTCCACAGAAACTCACATCAGCGAAATATGTGTAATGACCATATATTGATTTACAATCTTTGTATGGTAAAACTTTCAGCGTCGTCGCTCTTAACAATCCTTCGGTTTTATGTACAGGTTTCTTATTTTCCTGAAAGAAAAAAGGATTAATTGTATTTTTCACGTAACAGCAACCAGTGTTTTAGTTTAAGTTTTGTGTATTTTAAGGCTAATACCGACGGTAAAGGGTAATAGATGAAAAAAAAATGCCAGATCAGACTAAGAATTGATCGCGGAATCTCTGGTATAGTATCCAGTTGCGCTGACGACTTCACCAACTTAAAAAAACAATCATAGTTGGACCTAGCTAGAGTCCATCCAATAATTATCATATTTACTCGATGAAAATTAAAAGATTGAAGCTTTGATTGGTCTATGTTCTTTAGTGTTTTAAGGTATCTTTTTCCTGTCGTTAAAGAAAGTAATATAGTTGGCCGACTCCGTTGCTTAGTAGTAATGAGTTAGCCCACAACGCGGAGATCCGGGGTTCTATTTTCGGCTGTGGTCTGTAAATTATTACAAGTCAAAACCCACCGTTAAAGTTAGATAACCCACCGTATTGGCTAATAACCTAGCTGTTGATGCAACTTAACATAAACTAAAAAAAAGAAAAATATTAAATTAATATTGGACTTTACTTTTTAAATATGTGAAGTAAGGAAACAATTTTTTACGGTTTAAATATGTGAAATTTGTGAAGTTTCTTCTTATATCTCATTTTTCTAACAACAGGTATTTTAAGATCAAATACCAATTATTTCAGAAAGTTCTGAAGCTATTGACTAAAATATAACTACTCTGGGAGAAATTTTTAGTGAATTGTTTTAAACCTCGAATTTATTGTTATGGTTGTTATGTAAAGGTATCAATTTCAGGTGACTTCACGTTGGTGATGAAAAATAGTTCTCCATTAAAAGTTATTATTTAAAAAAGTAGCATAGTAGGCCCGTGCGAGTAAATTCGCACAACACAAGTTTTTTCGGGTTCAACGCCCTATCATTAAAAATAAATTATTCAAGTTAACAAGAAACATAACCGTTCTTAGAAGAACGGGAAGTAACAACTAAGGCACAGTACTACGATAGTTTCGTCCTGAAAAGAACGATTTTAAACTAAAACAACGTTAACACAGTATCTAATACCAACTGAGTGTGTGGTGAGATGAGAAGAGAGATGACATAATATCCTGAATGCTTATGGAATATGGCTATGGAAGGGTAAATGTGGGAGAACCGCATTATATTACGCTGTATTTCCGCTACGTTGTAAACGAAATTTACTCTTTTTCATTTTGTAAAATGAAGCTCCTATTAGCATGAATTTCAAGTTTAGAACTTGAACTGGGCACATCAGGAAAGAATACTCTTTAAAACCATGTAAAAATTATAAAAATACGTTCGGTAGAACTCTGTATTTAGAAGTTAATAGAATTCCCATTTAAAATACATTGGAAGCTATTTTCCGTTTTAAATATATAGATTCTTTCGTTTAGAGTTGTGTTAAATGATACTGAAAATGAGGTAAAAATTTGAAGTCAATAATATATTTATTAGTTGCAGAGACAAAAAGACAAATGGGTCAAATGTTGGCAAGTTAATTTAGGCATCTTGATTCTCCATTAGGATCTTTAATTGCAAATTAGTTGGACTTACCAAAAACACTAGGTAATGATGTACTTTTCTGAAAGGCATCAACAGGTTTAATTATTGTCCTGATTAATCCTAATTTACTTACCCCTGTTAAATCAGCTACGTCACTCGCCGTGGAGTATCCATAACCTGCAAGATCAGCTTTCACACCTTTGTTTGCTGGTTTGGTTGCTAATTTTATTGCTTTGGTATTTTTGGTAAATTTTAATTCACTCTTTAATTTCATTAGGGCAATGTCGTTTTTCCATGAGTGAGTGTACTCAGGATGCACGAATATTTTATCGACTCGTGCTGTTTGGCCCTTGTCAATAGCTGAATCACTACCTGTTCTTATTAGCACTTCTTGTGGTATTTGACTGCAACAAAATACAGTTTTAATGCCTAAACATAATTCTTGTCAAATAACTTCAACTGTTTTTTTATGAAAAGTTTCATTCTTTTGAATAAGTTTTCGTTTTCAGTGATTCTAGCGTATTTATTTATTTATTCGGGATAGCTTAAGATTTATTTTCTCTTTTATTTTATGTTAACTATGAATCGTTATTACTGGTAATTAATATCTAATGTTTTTTATTTTGTTTCGTTCCGTTATATGGAACCTTTAAGAGAACCCAATATTAGTATTCTGACAAAACAAAACAAAAATCATACGGCCGCATGTAAGGCTACCTTTGCTTCAATATGCGGTGTTATTTTAGCCGTGATAGTGTTATAAATTAAAAAGAAAGTAGTTTGTGGTAAATGAATGAAGTTAACAATTTGTAATTGTGAATCACAATGGGTTTCTTTACATTTGTTCGACATTCTAAATAATACCCTTTTCCTTCAATTATTTTAATTTGCTCATCTAATGATGATAGTGACGTTATAAAACATGTTCACCGAAGGAAACGACTGTGTTTAATAGAATATCTGTTTTAAGTGGTCAGCTAATATATGTGTTGAATGATATCACTACAATAATTTCCGTGTGAACTGGTATCGTGGCAGTCAGTCGATCACGTAAACATTGTTATTACTTTCTCTTGCCTATATTAATATATAGCACAGTATGCCACAAAGAACACTTACAACAAGAAATCACTATCAATAGCCACAAAATTAAAACATTATAAGACAGTTACTCAACCAATAATAACTTACGCAAGTGAAACCATCTTTAAAACCACTAATACCATCGCAATAGACAAATTACTAAAAATTGAAAGAAGAATAATCAGAACTTGTATCAACAAAAGCTATCATGAAAATGGACACTGGAGATTAGCTTCCAACGAAACTGTATACAAAGAAATTGAACCTGTCACAAGTACAATGAGGAAAAAACGAATATCTTTCTTCGGTCACTTGATTAGAGCTCCGGAGGACAGACTGAGCAGAAGAGTTATTGAAAAGCTGTGGAAAAGTAAGACAAATATTCAATGGATTGAAGAACTCAGGGAGGATATGAGAGAGTTGCGCTTAACATTCGAGGATTTGAAGGACAAGTCAGACAGCATCGGAATCCTGAACGACAAACAGACAAGACTTCAGATCAAAGTCGGACATAGAATGGGAAGAGTGATTTCAGACGAGGAAAGGAAATTGATTTCTGAGCGGATGAAGAGATGTTGGGCTGAGAGAAGACGAAAGAAGGCTGGAAGACACTGACTACAGTGGTCCAATGAAGGCCATAAAACTATAATAATAATATAGGAAGGAAAGTATTGTTTTCATGTCGATTTTTCGAAATCGAGTTTTCACCGGATCTATATGTTTTCAGACCCCCTGAACCCAAAAAACATGTTTTTAGCGATTGGTCTGTGTGTGTGTGTGTGTGTGTGTGTGTGTGTGTGTGTGTGAACAGAATATCTCAAGAACGGAATATCGTACGAACATGAAACTTGAAACTTAAGTTACATATCACTACCGGACCCGACACGAACATTTTCATCAAAATCGGTCAACCGGAAGTAGTAGTTTATTCGTATAATTTTTCACTTTTTTGCGATTTTCTCAAAAACTAGTCCTACGATTTTTTTTAAAATCAACTGGTTTACTACATTTTTTATGCTCTACAATATAGGGTAGGCGCCATGTTTGCTGAAATTCTGCTTGAGGCTGCTTTTACGTAAAAACATTTTCTTTTTAAGATTGCGGCTTTAATATGCATTTTAGCGCAAAACGTTATATAATGAAAGTTGTAGAGAATGTAAAATTCTACAACTTTTATTTCAAACAATTTTTTGTATAACGCTTAGTTTAGCGGTAATTTGCGATTTTCTTTTTTTTTCTCACGAAAACGTGAGAAAAATCGATTTTTTTAACATTTCGGTCTTAGTATGCATTTTACGACAAAAGTGTATATAATTAAATTTATAGAAAATTAAAAGATCTACAACTTTTGTTCAGAGCATTTTTCTCTACAGAGCCTAGTTTAGCGTGAAAGCGTGATTTTCCGTATTTTTAAGCCAAACTGAGTTCGATTGTCATTTTGCGTCATTCACTCATGATTAAAATAAGGTTATGTTTTTGAGGTTAGTTTTTGTTTATTTCTAATATTTTATTAATAATGTTAGGTTTATTATTAATTATTTGCATTGGCAAGAGAAAGTTGTGTGAGTGTTTCACACCAGATTATTTTTATTGGTTGTAACAGTCATTTGTTTGCAGTAATACGGAACTCTGCCGTGCAGCAGCGAAAAAGGTTCGCATAATGATGATTTCCAATATCCGATAGGAGAGGGGCTTTAAGAAGTAACAGTCGTAACGCTGTTTATAATGAGAGATTTCTCTAAAGGTTCATTGAATGTAATATTGATACATTGTTAAAATTCTTAGTTTTCATACAATATTTTTTACTTGATTTAATTTAATTGTTGTGAATAATGTCGATGTAGTAGATTTTAACATTTCAATAGTGTATCTTTTTGGTTATAAATACCGTCCTCAACATTGAAGTTATTGTGAGGTTTCAGGGCTAATGATTGTCTTCGTCAAGGAAATGATTCATTTCGTTCATTTGGAAACCGATAATGTTGAACTAGTATTTTACAATCTAAATCTTAAAATTTACATTCTTAAAAACACACGTGTAGGTTTTTATGTATTCGAGGCGGCGAGGAAAATTCATGTTCACTCTCTCACGGCGGGGAAGTAGCTAGTGTTGGCCTCAGTTGAGGCGTCCTCGTCCAGTCACAAGGAGACCGCAACCGCCTACCAACCAAAAACCCGCCGCCTGGCCACTTGATCTGACAACTGCAAAAAGTATCCACCTCCCTCGGAAGTATTTACTTAATACAAGGAACTGCCCATAACAGACAGGTGGAGTGTAAAATTATATACACTCAATCTGTTCGTTGCAGGGCTAAAATAAATAGTTCTGTTTCTTGTCACATTGTCACCCAATTAAATGACTGAATCATTTTAGAAGAGAAGGGATAGAGGTGCAAACGACACTAATCAGAGTTGTCTCCTCTGAAAGTAATGAATTTCATTATACAGCCAGACCCTGTGGTGATTAAAGTGAACGTGTCATTTACAGAGTGGAAAATATGTGCTTTTCAGAGGGTCCGGCATGCTGATAAGTGTACTTTTTCACTTAGTAAGGAAGGCAATGGTAAACCACCTCACTCCTCATTTTACTTATTAAAACCTCTACAGATTCAAACCAGCCTTTCGGTTGATGATCTAAACTACAAGGAAAATGTAGGGTTAAAATTTAGCACACTGACAGCGGGCGTGGAAGTGAATCGTAGCCTGAGGCCGTCGTTAACTCGCTGTCATCAACCACTAGTGTGTTGGTATGTACTTACGGATTCTTGTTGTTGTTGTTGTTGTTGTTTAGGTCAACAGCCGAAAGGCTGGTTTGAACCTCTAGAGGTTTTACTAAGTAAAACGAGGAGTGAGGTGGTTTACCATTGCCTTCCTCACCGAGTGGGAAAATACGCTTATCAGCATGCCGGGCCCTCTGAAAAGCACATATTTTCCACTCTGCAAATGACACCTTCACTTCATTCACCACAGGGTCTGGCTGTATAATGAAATTCATTACTTTCAGAGAAGATAATTCTGATTAGTGTCTTTTACACCTCTACCTCTTTTGTTCTTAAATGATTCAGTCATTCAACTGGCTGACCATGTGATAAGAAACAGAACTATTTATTTTAGCCCTGCAACGAACAGATTGAGTGTAAATAATTTGACACTCCACCTGTCTGTTATGGGCAGGGATTCTTCTTATGTACCACTAAAATCTGTAACTGTAGAAAAGTGAAATTTAATCTGTAGATGATATTTTTATAAAGAAAAGATTACTTACGAGTCTGCTATTTTTGACGTTGTCAAGATCCATTTTTTATTCAATATTACTCCTGATCCTTTAAGACCTGTCCGTATTATGACTGCCGCCTAAAAATTTATAATTTTAATATTCAGTCATTTCAAAATGTGAATTTTTTTATACTAATGTTGCAATTCAGTACAAGATTTTGGGAGCCTCGTTGGCACAGTTAGCGTGCTACACTCCATATCGGAATGTTCACAGTTAAATTCCGGGAAATGTTATTACGTTAAACCCCTCCCCCGTTCCGTAAAAAGTAATTACTTTTGAGAGGTAAAGGTTTAAAATTAGCATTTAAAAGCTATATATTTAATTAAAATCTACGCCCAAAACTTTGTACTTTGCATTAATAACAATTTTTCATTGTATGATTTTTGGACTGATGTTTATCAGAGTTGACTTTTACCCGTAATTGACCACTCTGGATAATGTTGCTATTTTTTATGAAGTTTTTTTATATAGATTCATGACAATTTATATTTTCAAAAAATATTCAATGTAATTGATTCTGTTCAGTGATTATAAGTATTATAATGAATATCATTATAATGTATATTACTCTACCGAATGTTGATGAATAAATTTATTGTTATTGTACATTCTAATTAATGAAATGGAATAATTTTTATAATTTTCATTTATCCTAACATCTTAACATAACTTACCAAATAAGGATATTTTGAGATTGATGCTCTTTTCCCTCCAATTAGTCCAGTGATGAGATTTGATTCTTCCCCGTTCTTTAATACATTTTCTTCTCTTACGGATTCTTCACCGAGTGCCGCTGAAGACACTAGAAGCAAATTTATTAAAATAATTTTAAAACATTTGTTGATTTTGTGTATGTAATTTATTTGTTTACCAAAATTGATAAGCGGACTTATGCTGGTGTTGAACGTAACAAGAATAATGAGCTGTGCGTAGGTCTTAAATAATTAAAGTAATATTAGAAATTGTAAGGTTAAGTATTATTATAATAATTTTAATATTGTGAGATTGATGTTTGTGAAAATGTTGTATTTTGTATAAATAATAAGTTAAATTATTATTTTTCATTTTACTTTTTTTTAATTAACAGTGCATAAAATAATTTATAAAAGTTTACTTCTCTTTAAATTGACAAATATTGTATTAAAAATATATTTAAGGAAAAATCTGTTGTGAAACACACGACTTTCTTTTCCCAATGCAAATAATGAATAATATAACCTAACTTTAGTAATAAAACTTTAGAAGTAAACAAAAAACATAACCTTATTTTAATCATGAGTAAAAGATACAAAATTAAAATCAACCTCAGTTTGGCTTTAAAATACGGAAAATCATCACTCTTTTACGCTAGGCTCTGTAGAGAAATATGCTTTAAATAAAAATCGTAGATCTTTTAATATCGTATAAATTTGATTAGGCCTATATACACGTTTTCGTGAGAAATAACAGAAAATCAGTAATTACCGCGAAACTAAGCGTTATACACAGAAATGTTTTAAATAAAAGTTGTATGATTTTAAATTCTGTACAACCTTTATTATATACATTTTTGCGCTTAAATGCATAATAAAGTCGCCATCTTAAAACAACAATTTTTTTACGAGAAAACAACCTCCCCAAGAATTTCAGCAGACATGGCGCCTACCTATCTTGTAGAGCATGTGAATGTATGTAATCAATGAATGAATCTTGTAGTGTATGTAATCAAATTTATAGTAAATTAAAAGATCTACAACTTTTATTTAGAGCATTTTTCTCACTAGAGTACCTAGTTTAGCTTGAAAGAGTGATTTTTCGTATTTTTACGCCAAACTGAGGTTGATTTACATTTTGCGTCTTTAACTCATGATTAAAATTAGGTTATGTTTATTGAGGTTAGTGTTTTTGTTTATTTCTAATGTAAGGTTATATTGTTAATTATTTGCATTGGCAAGAGAAAGTTGTGTGAGTATTTCACACCAGATTTTTATTATAATGATGAAGTTATTGTGGAATTCTGCATGCGATTCATATAGTCTTCCTTAGATAACAAGAAACTCGGATTATCGAACCTTAATATAATTTACCATGAAGCCAATATAATTTTACTTATAAATTGTTTGTTGTGAGTAGTTTTGTGATTTCATCCATCTTCAGATTGCAACGAATTTGAGTTTAGATGAAATTTCACTTGTGATACTACTAAAGCCAGTTTGATAAACATATTTTATACTGATTGATGTACTTACCATAACAAACCAATGTTACAAACACCACTAAGGAAATCACTTTTTGTATCGCCTTCATGTTTGATTGGCAATGATAGAAAGAATACAATACTTTTAAGTGGTGTAAAATTTGACAAATTTTACATTTTTATATTATTTCATTCATTATCTGAAGTATCTCCTTAAAATTTCATAAACAATAATATTACGTTATAGATAAATAATTAGTAATAAAAAGAGCCTAAAATTTTAAATTGCTAATTTTTTCTTGTAAGGCCACGTCATTTAAATTTTTCCACAATTTCGGAATTTTATAATTTCATGTAAAAATTGCGGTACGAAAATATAATATGGAGTTAAGAGTGTGTGTTTAATAATCGTATATACGCACAGTGTTAAACTTAAATTTTTCCGGGAGGTTACGGAAAATTTAAATATATTAATATCCACCTATAACTTTTTGTAATTCACTGTAGATAGTGATTTAGCAAGCGTTGCAACTGTTGACAATTTTAATGTTAACTATAGTTAATAGAATTTTCTATTTTTTTAATTTTTTTACTTTTTAAATTTTTTTTAAAAGATTTTACTTTTTAAATATTCAGATTATTATTTTTTATGTAATGCCTGGATGAAGTAACAGACGTCTAAAAACCACACTAATAGAAAACCGGCTAAGAACTGAATACTTTTTATGCGTAAATTCCGGTATCTCCAACTAATTGTTAAATAAAACAATTTAAGTCAAACGAATCTATGTAGGAAAGAACAATTTTTAATTTGGTGTAGTTTTAAAAATTTTCGGTTCGGTCGTTTTTGAAATAGAGCTCTTCAAACTCAACGGACCTCTTTCGTGGCGGGCACTATAATTGTCGTATCTCACTTCACTTTCACATTCTCCGCGTGCTCGCCTCTCATCACGCGGTCTTGGGTTCGAATCCCACTCGGGTATGGCATTTTTTCATACGTTACAAAAAATTCATTTCATCCTTCACCGTCTGCACTAGCAGCAATTTGCAATACAGTCGGACGTTAAACAAAAAAAAAAAAAATTCACTTTCACATTCGTTTGTAGAGAGATGTTCTGAAAGAGAAACCTGGAGTAGTGATTCATCTTTCTTCTGGAATGCAATGGATAGAATTCGGATAGATTTGATAATAAATCAAGCTCCTTTAGAAGAAGAGGAAATATTAGTAGCAAGTAAAAGAGAAAGACGACGAAGAAAACGGGTATAATGACGCTTCAGTTAGGTAACGTACCATATTATTTTGAAGTTAAAAGTACGACGTCTCTTTTACTGGGTTAAATATTTAATACTTTGGTTGAATTTACTATAATGAACTGATTTAATTTATATTGTGGTTTCGTAATTCTACTGTAAATATTCGTTGATTTGTGCATTTCTAACAACATTAGCTGCCGTTTTATCGGTGGGTATCCGAAAGGATGAACCATTGGGAATTCTGTCGAGTGTTGTATTTCACTCCAGTGGATTACTGTTTATTGTAGTCGGATTGTGGTTACGAAATTTCAGATCTAATCAGGAAGAAAGGTTTGTTTGCTCAAACATACACACAGCATCTGAGCTCTATTGATTTGCCCTACGTATGTGTAAAACGACTTAAAGCCTACACAGTTCAGACCTAACTATTTCTCTTTGCTTACATCCCCGATAGAATTAATCGATCGAAATAAAATAAGTACCGCTGAAAATTTATTAGCCAGATATACGGAACGTTCTATCGGGGAGATAAATGGAGATACCTGTTTAACGTTGTTAGTTCTATATCGGAATCGAATTTTTTCTGGTTATTTTTTATCATCAATATTTTATTGCCTCATAGTCTCTGTGTTTTGTTATATTATATGCATTTTAGTTACGTTTTGCATAAACTCTAATTTTATATTGGTTTAAGATTAGAGGGAGAGTTAGTTGTCAATTAAAGCTAATTTCTAGTCTGGTCGAAACTTACTACTAGGTAGGAGAAATTTGGGATGTCCAATGAAACGTTGAAGAACCAGTTTTAAGGAGGATTGACGATTACACTGATGCCTGAAGTCTCTATTACATTAGGCCGCCAGGTGGCGCAGCCAGCCGCTGCGACACCTGTGACGCTGCTTGTCATTGGACTTTCTTTGTTATGGAGCCTATTAGATTAGGGGAACCAGTGGTGTTACCACGAACTGGCTGCCATGGCCCCGACCACGTTGGTGGCAGCCACGGGTCGCAGAGAGTCGTGGCGGGCATTGCATCATACTGAACCTATTACTCTGGGCTGCCAGTCAGTCCCACCCCCACGTGGTCAGTCTATTGAGCGCTAGTGATGAGAGAACATATCGGACAATTACAAAAAAGTGTATACAGCTATGCTCTTCGGACTGTTAATAAAAGTTAAAAAGGCGAAAGGAGAGAACGATCCATGTGTACACCCTATGCTAACGTAAAGGGAATCTAAAGTGTTGTACTCTAATATTTTTGATGAACTGTCTTCAGATGACAACAAGTTTTTTAATTACTAAGAATGTTTAAATCGTCTTTCTTTGAATTTATCTGAAAAACAGAAAAAAGACTGCTCGGTTGGCGAGAATTACCGAACTACCCTAGGACCGAACAACGAGTGATGGTTGCCCGGCACGTGTCGCCGATTGAGTCACCGGTGCCGCACCTGGTTGCGCCACCTGGCGGCCTAGTCTAATACGTACCTTGTACTTGTGAGGAAGAAGGCTCCTGCTGTACTGGCGAAATTCTCTTTTCAGAATTTCTTTCAATATTTTATCTAAAATTACATTAAACAGAATGGTGTAAGTTTATCTACTTGGCAAAATCCGGTTAAAATTTCAAAAGTTTTCCTAGTTTCTCTCTTTTACTGCACAGGATTATATAAATTTGTGCGCATCGATTTTAATGGATACATTTTTTTTTAATCCCTGATACTCGTTGACGTTGCAATCTGTTCAATTCAGAATAATGAGATGATGGTGTATATGAGGTGTAATCTTGTACAGATCCAGGTTGACAATTCCTAAGAGAGTATGGTTAATTGAACCTCAAACATCAAAGTGCATCGGTAACTACTCTCTAGTATTCAAATACGTATAAAATGAACATAAACAAATACTTTACTAAAATTTAACCTGGAACCTTCGTCTCCGAAAATCAGCTGTTAAAATTATTGATAAACGTTTCGAGTTTATGTGTGTATTTATTGTGAATACAATATTTTCGGATCAGTTAAACTTAACTTATCTCTTTCTATTTTTATGTTTGTCAAGTAATATCTTCATTAGTACAGTTTGTGGAACTCTAGCTTGGCGCACGATTTTGTGTACACCGTACCGGGCGGGAGGTGGGGAGTCATGGTTTTTCGAAAATATGAGTTGTACTTGACTGTTCTTTTACAAACTGTCAAGACACGCTGTTTGCGTTCGAGTAAATTATAAACTGACTGACATATATCACACATAGAAACATAAACAAAACAAGAATTGATGACAACATTAGAACGTTCGTGTTAATTAATTTTATTACTGTAAGTAATATTTAATTACACTTAAACATTAGTTGTAGTGTCGATAACGTAGACTTCCTTTCTCTCGCTTTTTCATAATAGTGTTTCTAAAAGTGAATGTTTACGTGTGTTTTGTGTTACTATAGTATATAATTAGGTTTTTTCCTCGAGGCGGCGAGAAAAATTCATGTTCACTCCCTTAGCTTAGTTTAGACGACGCCAGTTGGGAGGCAAGTGAAGTGAGCAAGTTACATTCACCAAGTAGAGACTGGCAAGTACCAAACCAAGAAGTGTTCATACTACGTTGTCGTTTTAGTTACAAGTGAAGCGCCAAGTAGTGTGTGCGATGGGGAAAAAACACGTAAGAAAGTTATAAAACATGTTTCGAGGATGTTATTTATTCATCTTTCGGAGGAAATTGAAGATTATCTAGAAAGGATTACTAAGAAAAAGCCATGGGTACGAAAATGGATAGGTAGAAGTACCCATGGGGGATCGGCCATGCTTTTAAAAGAACTTCGATTGGAAGATCCAGGAGAGTACAAGGCTTTATTGAGAATGCCGCCTGACGTATTTGATGAAAACAACCAAATACAACAGAAACACAGTAAATATCACGAGGAAATACTGACAACACCAGCTACTTGCACTAGATTACGCAATACACTGACCAAGTGGGTGTTTAGACGGAGCACGTGCAAAGGCAAGTCACTTGCTTGTTGTGGTGGGGGAAGGCAAGCTGCCCCGAAAATAGAACACCGGCCAATTCACTTGCCTTGCCTGACAAGTTGCCCGGCAACTTGACGGGCCAACGAAAATCATACAAGTAAATGTTCGCACTGAGCAAGTAACTTGGAGCAAGTGACTTGCTCAACTTGACTTGCCTCCCAACTGGCGTCGTCTAAACTAAGCTTTAGGACGGGGGAAGTAGTGTTACACTCAATTGAGGCGTCCTCGTCCAGCCCCAAGGAGGCCGCAACGCCTTACCAACCAAAAACCCGCCGCCTGGCCACTTGATCCGACATCAGCAAACAACCCTCTACCTCCCTCGGAACTGTTTATATAATACTACAAGGGAAATGATGGGTTAAAAAAATTTACATATTGTCAGTGGGGCGTGGAAGGGAACCGTAGCCTAATTCCCCTCTCGCTGTCACTGACCTACACTCACTTTCTCACTTTCATTCATCTCTTTCATCACCAGCGCAGGAAATTAGTGTGCTTACCTTATTCACTGAGATCAGGACAGGATTGATTCACTGTGTGAGAGGGCGATCCCGCTGATCTCCATATGTCTCCTCCCTCCGCAAACTGAGCGACCAACTTCCAGCTCTCCTCATCCCTCAGGATCACTGCCCCATCTTTTTCTGGACTCCACTGTGCAGCGCCTATCTTCTCAGATTTCTCCATTCTGTCGAGACCAAAATAGGGACAACTTTTGAAAATATGCGCAATGCACTCCTCTTCACAGTCGCACAGTCGACATTTCGGTTCTTCATGAAGTTTGAACCTCGTCCAATATACCCCAAAACAACCATGCCTTGTTAGAAACTGCGTCAGCTCGTGGGTGGTATCACCAAATGTCTTTTTTACCCTCACCAAAATACAATTAGGTATTAAGTGTCAATTGCGTCCTTATTATAATTCACTTTTTCAAATAAAATGTTAACCTGAAGTTCGGTAGATTTATAATTAGAGCGCCGACATGATCAATTTGCAAGATTTTTTTCAGTTAATATAGACCTAAATCAAATTTAAACAGTAGGGCTACTTTATGTATATATTTAATTTTACAATTTTTTGTAATTGACCACACGTCAATCGATTTATTGTAACAAAAAATAACTCAGCGTAGGTATTAAAGAAATGAAACAAATAAATGCATCAGTTTAAAGTGATATGTTTGAGTAAATGCTTAGGCGTTCGTATTAAGTAGTAATGTTTTTGGAGAGACTATTATGGCGACGGCCGCCGTGCGCCGAGCTCCAGTTCCACACACTGTATTTATTGATGATGAATGTAATTAAAAATTTCAAGAACAATGAACAATAGCTGTTGTTTTTAAAAGTACTGCTGAAGGAACAATATAAACGAAAGAGAATTTATAAAGTTGAACTTCTTGTGTAAACGATTGATAATTTTATTATATTAAAGAGGCGGTAACGATAAATCGACTAGAGTTGCTTTTTGGACTGTATAAAGGACCTTGATTAATCTAATAAATTGGGTAAAGTAACAAATCTCACTCCCCGGAAATCGCTAGAAAAGCTCGTATTTCTGTTAGTTAACTTGTTCAGTATTAGAGTTACTTGCATAGATTGGTCCTCAACTGAATTCGAATTAAGTTTTATAAGAATTGTGTAAAACTTTTGAAAGTTTGAGAGTGAGATTGTATTGATCGTATGTTTATTTAAGTTATATCCGATAACAAATAGTCAACTTAAGAAAATCATATTTAATTAGGCCTACTATAAAATTTAAGAATGATTTTTTATTAATTGTGGCGCCAGTCATTAACAATGACCGAATTTTTAAATACGGTTTCAGTATTGTTTACTACTATATTGATGTGTGATATTAAACGAGGAAGGTGATTGAGTTTAATGTATTTTCTCCAATTTTCAGAAATTGTTTAAATGAATTACATAATATTTTATTAAACTCTTGTAACAATAATCGCTGATTAGATAAGTCATTGTAAACTTAATTGTTATTTAATAAAATGTTAGAAATTCGTTTAATTGTCTTTTTTAAACCTTAACAATATCTACCAATTTTATCTTTCGTTACTTTAAGGAAACTTAAACAATTGCGAAATTTTTATAAAACAAAGAAATCACTGCTAGAAATAATATATTACTAAATGTACTAATGACATCTTTGTTAACATGTTATATAAAAATTTATTAGGTTTAATTGTGGCAGATTATGTGACTTAAGCGTTATTTGTGGTAGACGTGTAAAGGTGGTCTTTAGCTGAAAATGCAGATTAGGATTTATATAACGGTTTAATGTGGGCAAATATATGTCTAGCTTAAACAGATTAAAATTACTTTCAGTTTATAATTTTTATCTTGGTTAACGTTTAAAAAAATATCTTGAGCATTCATTTTCGTGGCGTAGAGTTCCTAACAATCGCAGTGTTGTCAGATTCCATTGAATCAAATTTCTTAAAAGGACTTTTAGAAAAATGTAATTTTGATATTATAAGCATGATGCGTTTCGTGAGTGGCGAGGTTAAATCAACGGTTAGCATGTATTTTTTCTCGCCTCACTGTGGTTTTTTTTGGCTTTCTTCTTTCTCTTCACTCGAGAAAAGGCTGACTTGTTTCTATTTTTTTCCTGAAGGTGTATTGTGTACCATTTGAAGAGATTTTTAGGAGTATCCTCTCCAGTTCAATATTTTTTTTTCTTTTACGGTACTATTTGTTTTTACAAGAACTATTGCGTTTTTATTTCATTACATTTGTGATATTTAGTAAGGTTTTTGTAACTGCTGATCTAGGTAATACACGCAATATAACCATGTCCTTACACAGGATTTAACAACAGATGCCCTCATACATATTTTTTTACCTCATTACTTAACAAAAAAAGTCTTAGCCTTTGGCTAACCAGTTCAGTCAGCTAGGAGAAATTTAATTAACACCGATTGGGCTATTGATTCCGTATGGTAACCATCTGACATTCATACGGTGAACAACGACCTCCGAGTGACTGTGATTAGTTGGTTTGCTGTTGAAGGAGAAAAACAGTTCCAGATAGCAAAATTAAGTTGAAAGTACATGTTTAATATTACTTTGGGAGTCATAGAAAGTATAAAATAGAATGTTGTGATATCTTATCCAGATTAATTGGATACCGATTAAAACTTAATTGAGTAGGTCACTAGTATTCCCGGATGGTTTCTGACTACGTTTAGTTGTTTTATTGTAATTGAATATTTCCCATTATCTAAAGTTCTGGTTAGGCATGTGAGCGAAAGAAAGGCTCACATCCTATGTGAGATGTAGGATCCTCTTTGACACAATGGTCTGCGTTAGATTTTCCAGGACTAAAGTATTTTCAACACATTTATAAAACGATTATATTTATTATTTTAAAAACATATACAATTTTATTTATTAAAAATACGGCAAAATTAATAAACTTATTTTTTAGTAATATTGAATATCTTTTTTAAGTTCTTCCAGTTCGTGTGAAGTGGAATGATCTTCAATTGTCTTCTCAATCCAATCCTTGTATTTCGTCAAATCAGAATAAATCGCTGGATATTGTGGCACTAAACACAATAATGATCCTGAAAACATCCCCACTACTTCTTTCTTGTACACAAGTGGACTTCCATTGTCAAACTGAAAAAGAAATTTTCATGCGTTATTTGTTTGCGTTATAAAATAAAAACTCTCTTAAATAACTACAGAGAATTTAATATATTTATTGTTTCTTCGTTTAATTTTTTAAAAATAAACTGGATAAGATTATCCTGGATTAGATTTTTTCTAAAATATTGCCTGGATAATCAGAGTAATTAAATCATTTCAGCCGAATAAACGTTGTCTTACAATGATTCAAAATTAATTTTAGTGCTTCCGTCTCCCGCTTATTTGCGTTTTCCATTTTAACCTCACCTTAAAGTTTATAATATTAATCGAAGAATTCTCATTTTTTGGTTTAAGCTATAACTTCATAGTTATTGTTATGGAACCGTAAGTTACTGTTATTATAGAACAGTGGTATTAACAACTAAAACTTTATTGTAAGTAGCTGTATTCAAGATTCGTACAATTATACCGATAAAATAATTGAGCCGACCGCATTGGCGTAGTTGGTAACATGCTTGTCTCTCATAATGCGGTCGTGGGTTCGAATCCCACTCAGGCACGGCATATTTTAATACGTTACAAAAAATCATCTCATCCTCTCACAGTTACACCCCAACGTCGTCGCTAATGACCGTTGCAGTTGATGCGATGTTAAATAAATAAAAAATAAAATGTAATTGATAACTTTTTGTGGAAAACATTTTTGATTTGGTGTTTCTTTACTATTTGTCCGGTATTGTTATTCGATGCAGATGTTATATACTTCAGCTGAATTTATGGGAACGTGTACTATATATTATAAAATCCTATTGCTCGAAAAATTAGCAATTTATATTTCTGCTGGTGTGAAACTGTAGCCTCAATCAAAAAAAGAAAAGTAAAAAAATAAATTACAGAATTACGTTACTATTGGAGATTAGTTTATGTACTGTTATATTTACTTATTATATGCTCGCATGAGTTTTAGTTTCATGTAGAGATTGGCCTCGAACTACTTGGTTCAAAATTCAAGACTTGTTTAGGTATATTATTATTGGGAACTTATGTATTTTAAATGAATACCCAATTGGTTTTACTAAATTTTTAATGTGAGTTGATATTAACTTAAAAAGAAATACTCACTGATTGTCTTTTGAAGTCACTATACTGAGCCATTTGCGTTGCTACTGTTGTTACCTGATAATTTCAAAGTTACTTAATACCAGCTGACTGAAGAGTCTCGCCCTAAACTGATAATATTATCTTGAAGTGGCACAGTAGTCTATATGGTAATATTGAATGACCTTTTAAAGCTAAAAATTAAATTTTGTGAGATTTCTATAACATTTTTATTCATTTTTGTCGAAATGAAGTACTATGATAGTTCTTAAATATGTTTTACTACGTGTTTATAAAAATAAACGTTTGTAGGGAAATACGGGATTTAAATATTTTCTCGTCGTCGTCGTCGTCTTCATGGATTAGGCTATTCAAGCCTGTTCCGGCGTCCATCTTTTCCTCGGCCTACCAATATTTCTCTTTCCGATTGGTTTATAGAGCAGCGCAGATCGAAGGAGGCGGTCTTGTGACATTCTTACAACATGATCTGACCAATTTTTCCTGTAGGTTCTCAATATGCTCAAGAGTGGCTGGGCATCACACTCTCTCCTTATCTCCTCATTTCGGATTCTATCCTCTCTTGTACAACCTTTCACCTGCCTCAGGAATCGCATTTCTGCTGCCTGAATTTTTGATTCTTGTTTCTTTGTAAGGACCCATGTCTCGCTTCCATAAGCCAATGCTGGGATCGCCATTACTTTATAAAATTTGAGCAGGGTGTTCTTTCTAGCTCTACTCCTGAGGGATCGGTTTATTGCCCCACATATCATGTTGAACCTTGATATTTTTTGTTGAGGATCCCGGTCATAATCATGCGTTATGTCACATCCCAAGTATTTAAAATTTGACACTTGCTCCAAAATTTTGTTTTCGACTACTATTTTAGATTTTATAGGCCATTTTCCACGAAAAGCAATGACTTTTGTTTTTCCTGCTGCTATTTTCATATTAAAGTATTTGCTTATGAGGCCGAGCCTATGCATCGCAACTTGCAGCTTGTCCTCAGATTCCTGTATGATTACAGTGTCGTCAGCAAACATTAAATGGTTCAGGTAAGTATTTCGGGTGAGAGAAATACCCTTGTCAACTTGGTGCTGCCACACAAACATAAGCTCGTTCACATAAATGTTGAACAAGGCAGGTGAAATTGGACATCCCTGTTTCACTCCCTTATTTGTCATTATTCTGTCCGTTAATTTTCCATCCTTCAGAGTTATCCTTATTGATGTTTTATTGTATAAATTTCCAATGTTGCTAATCAGATGTTTAGGGTATCCATACCTTGTCATTATGTTCCAGAGCAGCTCTCTATCCACATTATCGAAGGCTTTCTCCCAGTCAACGAATGCCATGTGGGTTTCACAATTGTGTTCTCTGCGTTTCTCAATAATCATTTTCAGTGTAAACACTGCATCAATGCAGGATCTTCCTTTCCTGAAACCCATTTGATTTTCTTGTAGTAGAGATTCAGTAATAGCCTGCAATCTCCTTGCTAGGATCGAAGCATATAGTTTGTATGCTGTATCCAGAAGACTTATAAATATTTTTCTTAATATTTTATTTCTTATTTTCTTTATTTTCTATCTTTTTATTTTATTTATTTTCTTAATATTTTTCTTAAAGACTTAAAATATTTTCTAGACACTATAAAACTTTTAATTATTAATCAAACTCGATACTTTTTAGATGGGTAAGTTATATAATACAATAGACCACTAATATTGTTCTTTAATGGTATTGAATTAGTTGATATTATGTAATTGTTTGAAGCAGCGGAATATTCCGTTAGTGTAATTCTTGGTCATGGAATTTTAATAAAGGGTTGCTGTCTTAGATATATCCATTTAATGAATGACTTAGCTGTTACATAATTTGAAAATTATACTTGCAACGTTGTAAAATTCTGGTAATTTATCATTCCGATAATAATGGATTAGCATTAGAGTAAAGCAAAAGAAAGTATTTTCCTTCTAAAAAGGAACGCCTGTCTTTTTGTCCGACACACAAAAGGCTACCATAATTGATGTTTTTACTTTCTGGATCGTGTCAAGACGTCCACTTTTCTTCCTTTCTCATAGTTACGTAACTCGCCATACATAAGTAAATATTATTTTCATGCGAGAAGTCAATTTTGACTTTATATTGTTGGCCTGTTCAGGATTAAGAGTTCCTTATGTCAAAATAGAACCGAAAGTTGTTTCTCATGAGGCCTTAACAAAAACTATTTAATGTTAACGTGTTACACAATTTATGTTCGGTTTCATTATTTTATTTACTAATTAAATTGTATGTAATTAATTATATGTACTTTAATGCAGTTTTTCATAATTGCAAACTCATTGCAGAATCGGAAATTTTCATCCAAATAATTTTCTTTCTTAGATGAAAAATAGGCAGTGCCTTTTTATTTCGTTATAGTATTTTTTTCTTGCCGAAGTGGTGAAAATTCCTGGATTTCTCTTTGTTGGATCTCTTACGCAATATATTCGTAATAAAACACAAGATTAATTTTTTTCATGGTGAAATATTTAAACGTGATCAAATGTATTTTAAAACATTGAGTGATGAAAGTAAGTAGTTCACATGAACAGCTGTTTCAGCTAATAACTGTGCCACTGTTTACACAATAGACTGACTGCAAGTATTCCAGTTCTCATGCGGATTATAATAGTGATATCATTCAACCCATAGGTATTTGTTACAAATACAGGGTGATCGTAAAGTCGCGCAACCCAAAATGATAACAGTCTTAGAAAGCTGTAATGTATTTATCATTTTTCTTTCAAAGTTTACGATACAAGTTATAATTACAACTTACTTACTTAGAAGTTCACAACAAGTGCTGGAAATGTCCACCGTGGTTTGCAATGCATCCATCAACGCGTTTTCTTACATTGCACGCAACCTTTTTGAGTGTAGCAGTAGCAATATTTGATATACAGTCTTCAATGTTTCTTCTAAGTTCATCTACTGTATGCGGGTTGTTTTTGAACACATTATCTTTCAAATAGCCCCATAAATAAAAATTAGGAGGAGTCAGATCTGGTGGCCGAGGAGGCCACAAGCCACGAGAAATTATTCGGTCATCAAAGAAATCTTGGAGAAATTGGATAGTACTGTTTGCCGCATGTGAAGTTGCTCCGTCTTGTTGTAGCCAGTAATAACGTTCGTCAACATGTAGCAGTGCTGCGAACTGCATGATTATTTCTTGATAACGTTCTGCTGTGATTGTATCCGAAAAAAAGATAGGCCCGACAATTCTCCGACGAGATATACCACACCACACCCTAATTTTTTGAGAATGTAATGGCTGTTCATGGAATTTATGTGGATTCTCTGCAGACCATACTCTACAATTTTGACTATTAACATATCCACTTAGATGAAACCAAGCTTCATCGCTGAAAAAAACTTTGTCCAGAACAGATATGTCATTTCGAATGAAATTTTTAAACCTATGACAATACCGCAATCGCTTCTCCTTATCTGGCTCTTCGAGCTGATGAGTTACGTTAATCCGGTACGGATGTAATTTTAATAGCTTAGTGGCTTTATGAACACTTCCATAAGACAGTCCAGTCTGAGTAGAAAGTTTTCGAAGAGACCTTTTTGGAGAACGAATAAACGTTTCACTTATCGTCTGCATACTGTCGTCAGATAAAACACTTGGTCGGCCGGTACGATTACGGTCATTCACGCTACCTGTATCCCGAAAACGATGAAACAAACGAAATATGGTCGATTTGTTTCGCACTTTAGCATCTGGAAAGGCATTGGAGAAATGTTCTTGACACTTCGCGTAGGATTTCGATTCACAGTAACTCAAAACAATAGAGACGCGTTGTTCTTGCGTAAAAGACATTGCGACTCGAACTGAACAATCCAACTGGTTTCTGGCTAACTGTCGCCCGGTGGCGTGATCTAGCAGTGCTGCCACATACTGTACTACTAAACGAAAAATTCCCATATTCTAATCATACTTTACAAATTTACCTTCAATTCCTACACGGCTTCAAACATTTGGTTGCGCGACTTTACGATCACCCGGTAGATTCTTTATCAAACGTCCGTTTATCCGTATCGCGTACGATTAGGCCTAGTCTAAGAGTTTCAGCCTCTAGATTTAAACGAGTAATTGTTCTAGGATAAAAGACATTCTGTTCGTAATACGACTGGAAACGGCACAAAATTTTACACAGCTCAAGGAGAATCAACTCGCACTACCGTATCTATACCGGTTGAGTAGGGCTACCTACTTGATGTCAAAAAACAAAATTTATTTTTCTTAGAAAATATTACTGGGCATTAACAATTGGGTAACAGGACTAAAAATCACTCTGTAGTTTTTCTTTCCGTAAAAGCATTCTATAAATTTATGTTTAAAGTAATCTACCGAACAGTTAGGTTACAAATCGGTTGGTTACCTTTGTTCGACAGACTTACCGAACAGGGCCCGTGTGCAGTTGTTACTTCTGTACAGAAACTGGTCTCTGTAAATGATGGATCTGATGGATAATATGGTTTACAGTCTTGGTATGGTATCACTGTGAAATCTGTTGCTCGTAACCATCCGTCGTGTATGTATATAAAGTTCTGTACACAAAAACAAAAGAATTAATCAGTGTTTACTCAAGTAAATCGTTGTTGTTGTTGTTGTTTAGGTCAGCAGCCGAAAGGCTTGTTTGAACCTCTAGTCTAGAGGTTTTACAAAGTAAAAACGAGAAGTAAGGTGGTTTACTATTGTCTTCCTCACCGAGTTGAAAGAGTATCCTTATCAGCATCCCAGGCCCTCCGAAAACCACCCACTTTCCACCCTGTAAATGACACATTTACCACATTCACCACAGAATCTGGCTGTTAAGTGAAATTCATTACTTTTAGATGAGATAACTTTGACTAGTGTCTTTTACACCTCTACCTCTTCTGTTCTTAAATAGTCCAGTCCTAACTGGCTGACTATATGATAAGAAACCGAACTATTTTTTGTAGCCGTGGAACCAACAGATCGAGTGCGATTAATTTACCACTCCACCTACCCGTTATGGGGATAATAAATCTTTACTCTTGCAATTATGAATTCCAAAATTTTTACTAAATATTTTTCAGGATTAAAAAAATCATAGTTTATTAATATTATAACCCTTAGTCAATTTTTAACGGGATTTGATTTTAGTATCAAGATGCTTATTGGGCACCTGTAGTTGATGGTGAAGCCGTTTAATAAAGTTAGTGATGTATTAGTTACTTCCTAATCCCTGACAGTGATGTACAGTGTGAGCGGGAATTGGAAGCCTTTGAGATGTGGACTTACCGCAGGATATTGAGAATTTCATGGACAGAACATGTGACAAATGTGGAGGTTTTGAGGAGAATGAACAAAGGTTTGGAGGTTCTACGTGAGGTGAAGAGCAGGAAACTGCAATATCTCGGCCACATCATGAGAGGTCCAAGATACAGGATTCTGCAGCTCATAATCCAGGGAAAAGTTGTGGGGAGAAGATCTGTTGGAAGGAGGAGAATATCTTGGCTTAGGAACGTGAGAGAGTGGTTTAATGTCGGGTCATCTGATCTCTTTAGGGCTGTGGCTTCCAAAGTTAAAGTAGCAATGATGATAGCCAACCTCCGAAATGGAGATGGTACATGAAGAAGAAGAAGAATCCCTGACAACGTTCGGCTGACAAACGACCTCATTTTGTGCTTTGGACATAATAACCATTATTATCTCTGCGGAATTCTTTAATTAGGTGATTTTTAATAATTTAGTTCGTTGATAATTTGTAACGAATTAATTTCAGTTAACACCTTGTCATATTGCTTCTAGCCGTGCTTAAAATGCTGAAAAAATTACTTTAAAATGTAATGAGGCTCAAGGTTAAGTGTGCATATTAAGTCACACTAAAAAATCTGGAGAGTTTGTACCACTTAACATTTTAAAGTAGTTTTTTTAAGACGTCTTTTCACCCAATATATGATGTAACCAATTTATATAGTCGTTAAATGATTATTAAGTGATTTCATCCCACACTGCTAGATGTAATAACGAGAAATTTAATAAGGGTGTTCGTTTTAGGATTTCATGGTCGAATGAAAGTGGTTTAATCGAATTTTCGATCCTAAAAATTAGGGACATATTTTGTTGGTATTCCGTGGTTTTTTAACATTTTTAGTGATTATTTAAAAAAAATTGCATTTTAAGCAACAATCTGTATTATTCTGTTCCCGAAACCAATTTAAATAAGGCTTAATCCCCGACAACGTTCGGATAACCAGAATGAGGAGAAACCGCTTAAACCTTTCCTAAACAAAAACAAACGTTAAATTGAAAACTGGTGATCTTGAAAACGATTCGATTTTCCTCAAAAATAAATAGAACCTAATTATAAAGTTTCTTATGCTATGTAACAAGAAAACCATACTACAATTACGTTTTTTAAACGGGCGAGGGATAGTTAATACAGTTCGGGTACACGTCTTTAATATACACAAACAAAACAACATTTTTGGCTTCTGGGAGATCGTGAAATTTGAATGTTAATGACATTAAGGAAATTTAAAAACTAAAGGCTTAAAAAATTTTAACTTCGTATTACTTTCATTTCATTGAGAAACAGGTAGGCCTATTATGTCACTTCCTTTTTTGTTATTTACTTGTTTATGTGACACTTTTAATGCTAGCTACTCACGTAGGCGCAATTGTTTAAATTACTTAAAACTATTTTTTTACATAAGTCCTCGCTACCTCTACACTTAAAAATCATCCTCTATAAATCACTAGTACGGCCAATTTGGCTATATGGTTGACCAATTTTTGGAGCCTATCACAATACAACACTGAATATTATTCAAAGACACCAGTCAAAAGCACTTAAAACAATAACAAACGCACCTTCTTACGTAATCAATCATACCCTTTACAAAGACCTGAAAATACCAACGGTTCAAGACTTTGTTAACGCAACATACAGCTCATTACACACAAAGACAATTGACCACATAAATCCAAATGTCCAATCTCTTTCAACTACCGATCTCCCTGTTAACAGACGACTGAAACGAAGGTGGAATAGGTATCTTCTCCGACCACCATAAAAAAAACATTTCAATTTAACTTGTCATGCCTGTGTCATTTCATAAAAACAAATAATCATCCATCATAGTTTATAAATCATTATCATTGAAAAATATTGGCACCACATTCCTTGCTAAATTTCACGCCGAAATCGGTCACTGGATCGATTCTCATTCACGTCACATTCCCGCTATTTCTCATTCATTCCATCTCATTTACTAGTTATGCTTTAAAAAAATGTATAAATATTATGCAGGTGTATCTATTAAAGTTAATACAAAATTCTCTTACTTGACCATTTTTTGTTGTTGGAGATTTTCTTTTGGTGTATCCAAATCCAGTGATCCGACCGATTTCTCCTTTAGCTGGCACTTTATTGGCGATTTTTATTGCTTTGACATTTTTGTCGAATTTAAAAGGTGTTTTGAGTTTAATCAAAGCTAAATCATTGTGAAACGAATGCGTATAATTTGGATGTTTTATTACTTTCTCAACCCAGCTTGATTGTCCATTTTCTATTGCTGAGCTACTACCACCTCGTATCAGAATTAAAGGATTCGGTTCCCTGAAATGAATTGTTTTTGTTATAATATATCCATCCTGAATTTTATTAGGCAGTATAAATTTATGTTGTGTTTGTATTTCACTTTTTTATAATAAAATTTTTAGTAGTTATTGAAGTTTTTTTATGAAAAACTTAATATGTTCATTCAGGAACTCTGTATATTCCTGTCTCCAATCCAAAAACGAGACAGATCTAAACAAGAACTGTGTAAGCATTAGTTATTGTAAAATTTTTCTTGTAAAATGAAAATTGTAATTGGGGAATCTTGATATTGATTTTATTAAATAATGTTTTCTGTTGATCTGTATTATGTACAGTGTAACCTCAGAAATCCGAACCCCTAAAATCCGAAATTTCGGATAATCCGAACACCAATTTTGCAATAAGCTAAAAAATTCTACTATTGAAAAGTGATGGAAAGTTATACTAATTACAAATCAGAAATGAATTTAATATTTATTTGAACATTTTAGTTGATATTTTATAATGAATACGTCACCTTAATTGGTTGGAACAAAATCGGTTATCTTCTTCTGACGCAAGGAAGTAATCCTGCTTGAAGCGGCGATGTTGCGCCAGCGTCGCATAAACATCACGTCCGTCGGGGTAGCGGCAGCATGCTGTTCTACGTAGCGTAGAGCAACTTCAAGTGCACTAGTGGCATATGCATGTGAAATAACATCAGTCGAGACGTCCTCTTCTTCACTTTCTTTGACTGCGGCATTATTTTGGTCTTGTTCCTGGACCATTGAAACAATAGCGCCATCGCCTAAATATTGATTACCGGCGTCGTCATCTGCAAACCATTCTTGAAGACAGTTTTCTTCGGCTTCTTCGCATCCAGGAATCTGTTGAACGAGTGGATAAGCGATGCGTACAGGTCTGGGGTCTAGAAAGTGTTTTGTTTATATTTTAAACAGTTTATACTATACCCACACAATTGTGTGGGTTGGGACTTGATTCTGACCAACACAATTGTGCGGGCAGGGTCTGAAAGGGTCAGACCACCCACAATTCATAGCCTTCTTTATTTGGAATGGTAAAGGTAAATTACCAAGTTCCCCGCATAATCCGAATTTTCCGGAATCCGAACGGGGGTCAGCCCCAATTAGTTCGGATTTCTGAGGTTACACTGTACTTTTAATGCTTACACAGTTCTTGTTTAGATCTGTCTCGTTTATGGATTGGAGACAGGAATATACAGAATTCCTGAATTAATATATTAAGTTTTTCATAAAAAAACTTCAATAACTACTATTCGTTCCTGAATGAAATTACAATAATGATAATAATTTTACTTTTTTGTATTTATAAAATAGAAAATTTTATCTATTTTTGTGTAGCTTTATTTTGTATACATCTGTTTATTGTATGTAGCCTTTCTCTGAGCCTCGGTATTGACAAAGGACTAATTTTTCTTGTAAAATGAAAATTGTAATTGGGGAATATACAGATAGGAATATACAGTACTGCAGTATGGCGTTGTCGGTTATTGCTCTTTGGTAATTGTTTTTGTAGTTCCTTCGTTAAAATTATTTTAATCAAAATTATCGGAAGTGTCTGAATTCATCAGTTGTAAAAAAATAAAAATTAGCCTAAAAATCTGGTATGAAACACTCACACAACTTTCTTTTGCCAATGCAAATAATGAACAATATAACCTAACATTAGTAATAAAACGTTAGAAATAAACAAAAAACTAACCTCAATAAACATAACGTAGTTTTAATCATGAGTGAATGGCAAAATGAAATTCAACCTCGGTTTGGCTTAAACATACGAAAAATCACTCTTTCACGCTAAACTAGGCTCTGCAAAGAATAATGCTTTAAATAAAAGTTGTAGATCTTTTAAGTTCCTATAAATTTGATTATACACTTTTGTCATAAAAGCTGAAATCTTAAAAAAAAGATTTTTTTACAGATTTTCATGGAAAAAACAGAAAATCACTAGTTACCGCTGAACTAAGCGTTGTACAAAAAGTGTTTAAATTAAAAGTTGTAGGATTTTAAATTCTCTACAACTTTTATTAATTATATACGTTTTGCGCTGAAATGCATATTAAAGTCGCAATCTTAAAAAAACAAATTTTTTTACGAGGAAACAACCTCCCGAAGAATTTTTACAGACATGGCGCCTACCCTACCTTGTAAAGCATAAAGAATTTAGTAAATGAGGCGATTTAAAAAAAAATCGCAGGATCCGTTTATGAGAATCGCGAAAAAATGAAATTTGACACAAATGAACTACTACTTCCGGTTGACCGATTTTGATGATGAAAATGTTCGTATCAGGTCCGGTAGTAGTATCTAACTAAACTTTCAAGTTTGAACGATGTTTCGTTCTTGAGATATTCTTTCATGTACGCGCGCACGCGCAGACACACACACACACACACACAGACCAACCGCTATAAACGAGTTTATTTTTGGTTCAGGGGTATCCGAAACGTGTACATCCGGTGAATACTTAATTTTGAAAAATCGACATGAGAACAATACTTTCCTTGCTAAAGCCTATATTCATGTAGGCAAGAGAAAGTAAAAAATTCTTAAACCGTATCAACCGTTAAGTATCTGTTATACGATTCTAAAGTAAAAGTTTCCGTACTTTAATTCATCTGAGGTAATTTTTTAAATTTCATGTTTTAGGCCATACTAGTACGTTTGTTGTAAGTACTGAATTTTTCAATATTTAAGTGGTTTTGGTTTGGAAAACATTTTTTTAAGGTAACCCGCTCATGACCACCTACGACGGATCATAATGCGTATATTTTACTGTTTTTAATCCAGTTTTCCATGAGCCTTTATTCCTAACAGTAGTCAGTAAGCTAGGTAGTGATATCTAAACCAATAATTTTCTTGAGTTTAGTGTTGAAAACGACATGAAGGTCATTTTTATTGTGTAATGTAACTAGTATAGGAAAAAGATGATGATATACACATGTATAGATGTAGGCATCCGATTTGGCGCATGGTGAATTGTGATGGTGACGAGTACAAACCATTTAAAATGTATTGAATGTTTAATTTAATGTTCCGAATACAAAAACATTAATAATTCGAAACGCTTTTTTACCTAAAGATTAAGCGATAAAAAATTTAGTTGAAATTATTTTACAGATTGTAGTATTTAATTGTAATTTAATTTCGCTGCTGAAATATTTTATTGGACAATTTATTTATAATGAATTATTTATTTATTACGTATTTATCACAGCAATATTAAAAGATTTACTTTCTAGATAAATTGTGATAAATGTTGTACAGTACGTTCTGCAGTATTTTTTTCTTTTTTGTGCATGCAATAGTACGGTTAGATACTTCGGCTTTTCCATAAACACGTTTAATGATTTTGTTCAAACATACATTTGATCTTCAAGCTACTTAACAATTTTTGTGTTTCTTCGTATCTAATAACTTATTGATATACTTACAAGAAAACTACCCAAGCAGTCGTCAGAACCCATTGTTTATTAATTATTATTGCTGTTCCAGCATGAATTGTCCTCACGATTATAGCTGCCTGAAAAATAAATATTATTTATTTCTGGCTTTGCATACAGTGATTCAAAAATTATCTAAAATGTGAACATTATTTAAAAAAAAAATTATTCTTAATGTCGTGTGTATGTTGCAGTCTGTTCAATTTAAGAACAATACACAACCCTATAACCCAATGAGATGAGAGTGATATGTATGACTTGTAAATAAGGTAGTCTTGTAAATGAGGTGTAGTCTTGTACAGAGTCAGCCCGACCATTTCTGAGTGATTAACGTTAATTGAACCCCAACCATCAAAGTACACCGGTAACTACTTTCTATTATTTAAATCCGTATTAAAAGTAACTTCTTTTATTAGGATTTGAATCACGGACCCTTCGTCTACGAAAGGCTGCTGTTAAACTGCTGACTTGCGGTGACGGCTTTATTACTAAACCTATTTGAACATTAAATAACTGAAAATTATACAATAAGTCTCCAATTAATTGAGCTATCAATTTTACTTGGTTTCTTTATATGTATGTGCGTGCTATTATATAGGTAACACTTAATTTACTGCGTAACAGCCCTGACGAATTCTATGAAAAATTGTCATCAAAGTTTTTTGATATATGTACAGCTATGGTAATTTTTATTGTTTATTTAAGACACGCAAACGAATAATATTCTATAACGATTGAAATTATTATGGCGAATTATAAATTTACAGCTTCAATGAAAGGAAAAAACTAAGATCTTTGTATAATAGTTTTTCATTTTTATTTTTCATATTTAATCCCTAATGTGTGTACGTTGCAATCGGTTCAGTTTATAACAATAAGCAACTCCATGCTTCTCCCCATCTTAGCAATCTCCCCAATCAATCAACCTCACCACCAGTCAATCAATCCCATCTCACCAGTGAGATGAGGATGATATGTATAGCATGTAAATGAGGGTCTTTTACAGACCCAGGCCGACCATTCCTGAGAGAGTATGGTTAATTAAACCCCAACCATCAATGTGCACCGGTAACCACTGTCTAGTAGTAAAAAGCAGTTCCGTATAAAATTAACTACATTTGGATAATAGTGATTTTTTTTGTACAGAATGATTATCTTGGTCTAATTTTGAGTTTTTCTTTAGGACGTGACATTTACGAAGATTCAGATGATTTAACAAGTACAGTATTCAGATGAACTAATGTTACCTAGCCGTGGGAGTGAGAGAATGCATAACGCTCTCACTCGCACAAGCCATACGCGCCGTTCCAATAACATTATCTTTAATTTTACTCATTGTTGTGAGCAAGCGTTTATGCATACAGTGAACTAACAAGCAAGATAACGACTGTAGTATGTTTTCAGATTTGGATTATTTTGGTAAAGACCTTTGAGCGCATGCGTAGTTATGCCACATATCTCCCTTTTACTCGCTCGGCTATGGGACATTCGTCGTCTGATACCTATACCACAGTATTTTCGGTGCCATTGAATTCACATATTTTTAGTTACGGGTTTGATATGAAGTTCTTTAAACATTTGGCTATGGACTAACTTTTTTATTTGTATGTAGTTGATTTTCCTTTCAATGAATTCTTAGGTTATAAATTATTAATAGTCATTGCAATAAATATTATACTCACTGTGTAAGGGTGTTCACTAATTGGAACTTTTTCTCCTCCGATAATACCGGTTTTTATATCTTCTGCGTTTTCATCTTCGTCTATAAATATTTTTTCATGCTGGTGTTTGTTTGGAAACGTATTGGCTGTAACGTAAAGAATAGTCAATTCAGATCTTTGTATGCATATTGTCTTAACAATTTTCGTAATTTCTTTGAATTCGATTATGCTTAACTATTTCTACAGAATTCCAATTCTTTGGTTAACTATTAACTCATAAAATCTCCCAATATGTACATTTTTCCGGTTAAAATTGATAAGAACGTTCTTAGTGGGCTATAATATTCTGATTTAACTAACACATTCGATAAGACAAATAAGTACATTAAATTTAAATAATTTAGCCTCTATTAATAGTTGATGTACATTATTAATGTTAATAATGTACGTATTTTTCATTCACAAAAGTTTCTTAAAAAGAAATTATAAAAATATTTGGTACCAGTTTGATTAATAAAGCATTTATTGTAATGTATAATATAATTATGCAGAGTGATTCTAAATTATGGTTAAATAATTTAGTACATGATTGTAGAGCTAAAAATAAGAAAAAAAAGTTCATACAAACATATGCCCGCAAACGGTTCATTAACGAGTTACGACAATCGAAAAATTTCGTTCCGATTTTCGTTCCCGTGGTGAAATACAGTGATACTGATTTTTTTGGGGGCTACTTTTTGCGACAAATGTAGTAGTTTTATGTAGAAAATCACCTAAAAAATTCGAATAAAGGCAGTCTGAAGAAAGCTCTAGTGTTAGCATTTTTTGAGAAAAATGATGAAATATTCAGAAAATCTTAGTAGAAAAACATTTTTCTACGTTTGATGCTCAATGACTTTGTTAAACGACCAAAGAACAAATTATTTTTTCCCAATAAAAATTGTAGAGAATTTAATTCTGAAAGTAATTAAGTAAGCAATGTAAACTAAATGTAAATGAAGTTTAATAAAATGGACTCTTTATGTAGTACACTACACAGCAATAATTTGCCTTTTTATGAGATGGGAACGAATAACTCATTAAGAAAAACATAATAATTACTATTGTATGAAAAATTTTATTTTTATATGGGATAAACATATCGAAATGATATTAAAATCATATCAAGATACTAAAGTTGATGTTCAAAATGACCTCCGTTGTTCACAATGCACGCGTTTTTTAGGTGATTTTTCATATAAGTCCACTATATTTTTCACCTAAAGTAGCTCCCATAAAATTCTGTATCATTGTATTTCACTAGGGGAACTGAAATCAAGGCGAAATTTTTCGCTAGCTGTAACTCGCTAATTGTGTTTGCGAACATTTATTTATATGAACTTTTTTTATTATTTTTAGCTCTACAATCATGTACTAAATGATTTTACCATAATTTAGAATCACTCTGTATTAAGCTTGTTAGAAATACATTTTTTTAAATATTTCGCAGTTGATAAATAATAGGTTTCAGCCAAAGTAACAAAAAAAATTAAGATATTGAGTCAGTATACACACTTTTGATGAGATCACATCGAATCTACTTGCTCTAGTTTCATTTTAGTTCTGTATGTATTGTAAAATGTGCAAGACATTTTGTGACATAGGCCTATTACTTTTTAGTATTATATAACATTAGATCAGGTTAAATTTTATTAGCGTACTTGAAATTAATAGCATTGCACTGCAAATCGTTTCGTCTTTTACATCCAGTTTCATGAAAGTTGCGAAGACCTCATAAAATTTTATTGTCTCGTTACTGGGTTTCATTTTGAGATATGTCTGTAGTATATTTCTTACTATTTTTAGTTTTTTCTTTCTCATTTTCGTATCTCTTCTTCATACTTTTTTTATTAATTTAAGACTTACCGGGATCAACGGCTTTATGTGGAACCGTAAGTCGACATTGACAATCATGTTAGAAAGAAACAGTTTTTTTAGCCAATTTTGTCAAAGGGGATATAAAGGTTTATAGCGACATCACTCAGTAGGTTTGTTGTTTGATTGATCTTTAACAACGTTGTGCAATTTTATTTTTTAATATTCTATAAATTTAAAACATTTTTTATTAAAAAAAAATTTAATGGATGTCCCGTCCGAATTATTAAAAAACAATGTTTCAGAGCAAAAATTTGTAATGTGAGGTTTTTAGGCGTTGAAAATTCAACTCGAGCTGTCTTTAAAAAAAAAATAAAGGTTATTTTTTTCTGGATCATTGTAGAATAATCAATCATTGTTTTGTATTCTGTCATTAATGTATTTTAACACTGTCTTTTAAAGTTATTTTTAGTTAATATCACTCATAAAAAAATTCGTTATATAAATTTTACAAAATTTGTTTGTTACTATCATTACTAATTCGATTAAATGTGCTCATGAAAGTGAATGCGAAAATCGGCTGGACCGGAAAAGAAACAAATAGTAAAATATTGGGAATAAGATGGAAAACAACTCAGTTAAGCTTAAAGGTACGCTTTATACGTTTAGGCTATATCTTGTAATGTTAATTTAGGCTTACATATATCTGAAACTGTTTTGATATAAATCTCATAAATTTTCATTCAAATTTTTATATTTCTTTATACTATATACCGTATCCTTTTCACATTTTTTTAGAATTTTAAAAATAAAGCCTGTCTGCCGAGCAGAAAAAGAGTATTAAATTTTATTTTCACCACCTTTACCAACGTATTAAAAAAAATATTCTGTTGAAAGTTAATTTGAACATGGATCATACTCTGAAAATTTGTACCAAATATTGTAAATTGCATATGATATATAAGTAGTTTTACCTGGAGTTAAAAAATACTGAGGTTCTCGGATTCGAGTGTTTGAGTTTAGATGGAGAAAATGTATCAAAGAAATATTTAAGCGAACAACTCACATGACTAAACAATAAAATAAAAGCTGTGGTTTTTTTACTACAAAGGATAGAACCTGGTTAACCAACACGTATAAAAAACATTAGAAAATATTCCTGTAAGTGCACTAAAATACTTTTGAAATACCTACGCAAGAATGCACGTATAAAATGGGGAAGCACGTTACACGTTAAAAAAAATTATAGTAAATTATTGGATCTTCACAGTTTTATCACTATTTTAAAGAAAACATTTTACATTATGTTAGTGGTCATTCCTAAAACTATTTGTTCTTGCGTGCCCGTAATTAAATGTTAAAATGCTGAGTAAGAGAGAAATAAGAAAGCCGAAGAGCCAGAAATGAAAAGATTAATGAAAGATATGATAAAAGGATAGTTATTCGAAGGAACTAACGGTTGTAGTTTTAGAATTTGAGTGAACTATCATTACAGGACTACCAAATTTTTTTAATGGATTTTGTTCTAAAGAACAGATATGCACATCACGAGACAACAAAATGTCAGCTGGTTTTTTTTACTTTCTCTTGCCTATATGAATATATAGGAAGGAAAGTATTGTTTTCATGTCGATTTTTCGAAATCGAGTTTTCACCGGATCTATACGTTTTCAGACCCCCTGAACCCAAAAAACATGTTTTTAGCGATTGGTCTGTGTGTGTGTGTGTGTGTGTGTGTGTGTGTGTGTGTGTGTGTCTGTGTGTGAACAGAATATCTCAAGAACGGAACGTCGTACGAACTTGAAACTTGAAACTTAAGTTACATACCACTACCGGACGCGACACGAACATTTTCATCAAAATCGGTCAACCGGAAGTAATAGTTTATTCGTATAGTTTTTCAGTTTTTTGCGATTTTCTCAAAAACTGGTCCTACGATTTTTTTAAAAATCGCCTATTTTACTCAATTTTTTATTCTCTACAAGATAGGGTAGGCGCCATGTTTGCTGAAATTCTCGGTGAGGCTGTTTTCACGTAAAAACGTTGTTTTTTTAAGATTTCGGCTTTAATATAAATTTTAGCGCAAAAACTTATATAATAAAAGTTGTAGAGAATTAAAAAACCTACAACTTTTATTTCAAACATTTTTTGTATAACGCTTAGTTTAGCGGTAATTTGCGATTTTCTTTTTTTTTCTCACGAAAACGTGAGAAAAATCGATTTTTTTAACATTTCGGCCTTAGTATGCATTTTACGACAAAAGTGTATATAATTAAATTTATAGAAAATTAAAAGATCTACAACTTTTATTTAAAGCATTTTTCTCTACAGAGCCTAGTTTAGAGAGAAAGAGTGATTTTCCGTATTTCTAAGCCAAACTGAGGTTGATTTTCATTTTGCGTCTTTCACTCATGATTAAAATTAGGTTATGTTTGTTGAGGTTAGTTTTTTGTTTATTTCTTATGTTTTATTACTAATGTTAGGTTTATTGTTAATTATTTGCACTGGCAAGAGAAAGTTGTGTGAGTGTTTCACACCAGATTTTTTTAATTGAAAAGGATCTGTACCTACTGTATTCTTCTTTACTGCTTCTTTACCTACTGCCCCCAAACATGTTCCTCCGTTAACATAAACAATACACCCATCCCACTGACTGACGCAGTTAGGTATTACTCTTGACAAAATGACTCACATTGAAACCATTAAATTAAAATGACAAATATTCACATACAGATAAAAATGCGTAGGTAGCTTTAATTTGTGACATTCTTTTTCTCCCTTCATCAATGAAATTAAACCTACAAATTGTAAAACACCGCTTTGGATATAGACCCACATTTACAGATTCGTTAAACCACGTAATCAAATAGCTCGGTCATAGTCATTCCAATTTAGATGACTTCAAATTTTAACAGATTATTTTTGGTTCGTACGGAACGAGACTACTCACAACTGCCTACGAATTCCCGAAACGATTAAACAGTACTATCAACGTTTTCACTAAAAAATAGCAAGATAAATATGAACTAATTAGGACTATTAGATTACTTTACTAGACATTCCTCCTAGTTGGCTAAAAAGAGCTTAGAGCAAAGATTTGTTACCACCTTACATATTCAGATGAATAAAATATAACTATTAACACTAATGCAAAATAAAATTAATTATAAATACAAAAACATAAAATCTTCACCCATGGGTGATATGCTTCTTCTTGTCGTTCATGTTACCATTTGTATCATCACTTTCATCTAATTTGTTATTATAATACATTGTAAAGGCACAAAATATAAAGGTAAAAACCTATTGTAATTTTTCACCGTAATATATGCATTCCTATGTATAATACCGTGCGTTCGGAAAGTCGCTGTGCACTGGAATTGTGACTATGGATTTATGAAAATATGTATAAAGAAATGACTAAGCATTTTGGAAAAAAATTTTTACGTTATTGTTCTGATATTTTAGAGAACTTTACGCATCAAATAACACAAGTGGAAATGAATAATGGTTGGTTCCAACAAGACGGGGCAACAGCACATACATCTAACATCTCAATGGCTTTCCTGCGCAACGTGTTTGGTGAACGAATAATTTCAACGAATTTGTGGCCTGCAAGATCTCCTGATCTGACTCCCCCCGATTTCTTTTTATGGGGGGCGGCGAAACAAACTGTGTATCGGAACAGACCACACACGATTGACGAACTTAAAGCCGCAATAACGGCATACATTCAAGGAATCACTGTTCTTCAGTTGCGAAAGGTGTTTGCAAACAAAATGAAACGAGTGCAATGCTGTATTGATGCCAATGGAGGTCATTTCGAACACCTTCTATAAACAATGTAATCACGGTTTAACAATGTAATTAAGGTATTGAATAAATTTTTTTCCAAAATGCTTAGTCATTTCTTTATACATATTTTCATAAATCCATAGTCACAATTCCAGTGCACAGCGACTTTCCGAACGCACGGTATGTTAGCAAATGCTGTACATCATTCATTTAAACGTACGCCTATTTTTTTAGTGGATGTCTTGAAATGGAAAGGCGTAGATACTGTAAGTGACGAAATTTGTCATCTAACATCTCTAAGATCTAACATGTCATCTGATACCATTATTCACACAAGAATTTAGTGTGAAAACACAAGACTTTCTCTTCCCAATGTAAATAATAAAACATATAACCTACATGTAATCTTAGTTAATCGGAAATGAAAAACATAACCTAAATTTAATCATGAGTGTAGAACACAAATTGAAAATCCATTTCCGTTTGATTTGACTCGAAAAAATACGGGGAAAAGTAAAAGAATATAATATAATATAAATAAGGGAAATCACTAATGGACGCTAAACTAGGCTCTGTAGAAGAAAGTGCGTGAAATAAAAGTAGTAGATTTTTACTTTCTCTTGCCTATATGAATATAGGAAGGAAAGTATTGTTTTCATGTCAATTTTTCGAAATCGAGTTTTCACCGGAACTACACGTTTTCAGACCCCTGAACCCAAAAAACATTTTTAGCGATTGGTTTTTGGTTGTAGTTGTTTTCTTAATTTTCAACTTCGTACTGTATTCCGTTCTTGGGATAATTTGTACACACACACTCACCGACCAATCGCTAAAAACATGTTTTTTTTAATTCAGGGGCTTAAATGAAAACATGTTTATCTGGTGAAAAATCGACATGAGAACAATACTTTCCTTCCCTATTTATTCATATAGGACAAGAGAAAGTTAGAAAGAAAATGATTATAGCATTGTTATAAATCTTTGTACTGTATTTACTTACCATATGATACCAATAAAAATAATATTGAAACTGTAATATACACTTCTTTAAACATGTTTTAATTAGTGTTTGATTACTACTGTTCTTGATTATTGGCCTTTGTATTGTATTATAGGATTTGGTTTTTATATTTTTTTTATTTTATCTCAAGTGTTTCAAATAACATTGGTTACATATGTTTTACATGACGTGGAGATTAATAACAGTAAAAAGCCTAGTATTTTATTTATTGTATTTTTTGTTATAATGGTTTTCGAAATGTTTTCGTAAGAAAAGATACTTAAAGTATTTTATTTTCGTATTTACTTATGTACTGAGTATTAAAATTTGCAATATATCTCTAAAGTATCTTAATTATCATTTTTATGTAATACGCTGGCCCTGTTTGTATCGGCGTAATTTTTTGTATTTAAGTACTTATTATAAATATTTTAATTTTCTGTAAATATTTCCTTGTTTTAAATTGTTACTGTATGAACCTCTACCAATATATATATTGTGAAATATTAAAATAGTTAGTTTTGAAATAAACAACGTGTGATATCTTATTAGATAATTTTTTTGTTGTTAAACATTGTAGTATAGTACATCCACCGTTTAATAAATTTCTAATTAATAACATAATTAATAAAATTTCTAATTTCGTTTAATAAAATTTCTAATAAATAACGTGTGATATCTTATTAGATAATTTTTTTGTTGTTAAACATTGTAGTATAGTACATCCACCGTTTAATAAATTTCTAATTTGTTTACTTTTGAGACCACAAAGGATCACTTTATTGTCAGCTATTTAGAAGGTCTCTCTGCATTCTTTTTTGTGATTTTTCATCAATATTCGGTTATTCTGACCGATCTGGCTTGTCTCTGCATCTAAAACAACCGTTTTAGTACCTCTGTTTTGGTTTTGGTTTTAAATCTAAAGTTTTTGTCTTAAAGTACGTCTGTCTTAACTCTCTTTAGCTCCACATCCTTAAAAGTTAAACCTAGTTCTTCCATTACCTCTTCGATTTGCTTGATCCAGATTGGTGCTGTTTTTTTTTTTTTTTTGGCAAACAAGTTATTTAAAATTTTGTTGATAATTCTGTCTTCTGGTATTCTAATTAAATGGCCAAAGAAAGATGTCCTTTTTTTAATGGAGTTTATTATTGGCTCATTATCTTGGTGGATAATTTTGTTGCGTAAGTCTCCATTCCCTCCCTATCTTCTTTGTGTTTTTTTTTGTTGCCTATACAAGTTCTAAGGATACTTCGTTCAAGTTTTTATATCTTGTTTGTTCTATTTTTTTGGTTAAGTTTAAATAGTTTCGGAGCTATAACTAATTTCAGGTTAGACAACTGAATTATAATGTCTGATCTTAGTCTGTATTGAACGTTTTATTATAAATAATTCTTAAAACCTACCTGAAAGCCAAAGAATGAATAAGAACACTTACCAATTGAAAGCTACTTTCGTGGCCTTTCCACATCGTCAGCTTATCACAACATTTAAAATCTACATAATTATAACATATCTCTGTATGTCATGACAATTACTGTAAATTCGCATAATAGATTTCCGTAGTTGTGTAATTTAAGTGTTGTGATAAGTTGACGATGTGGTAAAGCGACAAAGGACTATTTTCAATTGGCAAATGTTTTACTCATTCCTTGACCGTTTCTGGCGGTTTGTAATAATAATTTTATTTGTAGTTTAATAAGAAAAAACTTTTTATATTTATTTATATTCTTCTAAAGGAATGTACAACCACTACTTGTATTATCTTGATCTGTTATTTATAGCAAATTATCGTCTGTTTAGATTTTACATCTTTTTCATCTTTTTCTGCGGTGTAGAGTCCTGGACAGTCAATGAAGCTGTCACCAAAGAAACTAGAAGCTTTAAAGATATTATTATATCGGTAAATGTCGCGGTTATCATGAAGGGACTGTATGAACAACAACAAAGAATGCTAAAAAAAACTAAGAGATCATGAACACTATTATAATCTGCAATACATAATGGAAGGCGAGATTTAAAGGTGGTCCATGATGAATAAGGATAGGTTGTGAAATGGACGTGATATGGAAAAAATTGAATGATTTGTTCAGGATTACAATCAGCAAGGGAGCCTAATGCGAAGCTTTATCGAAGTTTTTGGATTTTTTGCGCAGAATTTACCGTAGACGATGGGATTTATACTTTTTTATGTTTTTTTTTCAAAATAAAGTAGCCGTTGTAAGAAACACTAGCCAGTAGAGTGGCCCTTGGAGTGAGAGTCAGCGCAACGGGCTTCTACATCAGGGGTGCGGGTTCGATTCCCAGCATCTTTCTAACTTTTAGTCTCTGTAACTGCAATTTTGTCATTCTAAGATGCTGTTTTGAGACAACACTAGTTTGTAACAGAAAAATACATTCATCATAAATGTTTCTGTTAAAGCAAACGGGACTTTTGGAGCTATCAAAAGCAAAGCATGTTATTACCGGATCAATATATTTGTGATTACCCTCCGATGTTACAACCTACTGTTGCTTTTTACTGTCATGTTATTTGCTTGTTTAAACTAAGAACGCACTGCGTCGATCGTGACGGTCTGCAATTTTGTTCGGATTGTGTTTTAATACTGTTTTGATTGGGGAAAGGGAAGACTCCAACGTACTGAAGCCGGCAACTAACTTGGCACTTATTTCTTCTGCATCTGCAGTTAATTTCAGAAACATACTAAAGGGCATGTGATTGTACCGTCATCTTTAATTTGTGTGTGGGTTACTTTATATTAATGGAACATCATGTACTAGCTCGTTAGCTCATACCAACGCGCATCGAAATTATAAGTTTTGTAAATTATTTGGACTTTCCGCATATTAGTTAAGGAACCCAGAAGGTTCCTTACTTTAGAGGTACAACCGGAAAGGAATAATACTCAAATTTTGCTTCAAATATGTAATTAGGTCTTCGTATTTACTACAAGTAATATGTAATTTTTAACTTTATATTCGAATGTATTCCAAATTATAAAAGTAAAAATATCTGTTCTTAAACATTAGTTTTCGGATCATTATATCTTAACGATTACTTTATTCATAGTATTGAACATCTTTCAATACGTCAAGCTCGTTGTCCATTTTAGAATGGTGTTTTATTGTGTCGTATATCCATTTTTTAAGTTTTGTCGCATCTGTATATACTGGTGGGTAATCAGGATCAGCGCAGAATGGAGTTCCTGAAAATACGCCAACCAATTTCTTTTTGTAAACTAGTGGGCTTCCGAAATCAAACTGAAACAAAAACGTATTATTTTTTATAATTTATTTTTGAATCTTACCAAAATAATTTTAAGTATACGTGGCCTCTTCATCTGCGGGTTTTCTATCTTTCCACTACATAATAATAATGATTTCAAAAAAAGAATAAAATTTTTAATTTAACATTTTATATTAATTTTTGTACGTAGATTTATTCCTATTACCACATTCATTCCAAAAAGCGAGGCGGTCGAAATTAATGTGTCCAACTGTGGTTAAAAAACCATGTGCCAGGATGTGAAAAACCATTATTTCACTAATCTTTAAACTATTTACCACAAAAATTATAGTAAGTGAGCTCACAGTTAACTTTGTGTTTATTTACCATCACTTCCATGCCGTTCCAACATTACCATCCCTTCAGACATTTAGTATTCATTTTGGCATCATTCTTAAATGTAATTTCATTCTGTTTAGTTACCGTATGTGTTTAGATAACAGGCTATAAAATTATACGTTCTCTGTTTGTTTGCACTTTTTAGCCGTGTATTTTTCTGTGGTGTTGAATTGTAGGCGTAATTGAGAATAGTTTTCATTGTTCTTTAAAATGTTTTTCGAATTGCTTATGAAATTCAGTTTTAGATACTGGTATACTAAAAGTGGCTTAATGTGCAGTATTTAGAAGTACCAAAAATTGTCAAAAAACTTATAAGCGGAGTTGGCAGTACTCCGTGGTCCGTGTTGTTTTTCGAATTGCATATGAAATTCAGTGTCAGTTACGAAAGGGATCCTAAACATGGTTAACTGTGCAGTATTTAAATGTACCAAAAATTGTAAAAAACTGACAAGCGGAGTTGGTAGTACTCCGTGTTCCATGAGTTGACGTAGTTGCGCTAATCGGACCAAATAAAGAAGCAGTATTGGCGCACCTATATTTCCTTTCCTACATGTATGAATGTATATTTTTTTAATAATTCAATATTATTATAATAGTTTATCTTACATCTGTAACGATTAATTAGAAAATAAAATTTAGTATTTCATTTAAAAATACTTACGAAACAAGGACCTTCATTTGTCGTTACTGCTGTACAATAACTTAATTTTGTAAACGTCTGGTAAGAGCCATAATATTTTCTGCAGTCTTCGTATGGCATGGCTTTTAGGGATGTAGATCGTAACCAGCCGTTATGTTCGTATAAACCGTGTCCCTGAAATAATTATATAATAAAAACTTTAGTTATGGTTATTTAAATTTGATTTTATGTGAGAAATATTGCTCGAGTCCCAGCTCCGTGTAGTTGGAAGGAATTCAGTGCGTTGTTATAGCAGTAAGAGAATGAATGAGTTAGTAGTGTTTCGCAGCTGATGCATTTGTAGTGGTAGCGTGTTGTAACTAGACTAAAAAAATATTCTTATCATCGGCGCATTAATTTAAAAATTACCTACCGGGTTATTAACTTGGTCGGATTCATGATATTTAACTTAACCAATTTATATGAAAATATGTAAATAAATAACTGTAATAAATACAAAAAAATATGTTAAATACGGAAAGTTTGAAAACGAATGTTTTTTATCAGAGTAATACAACAATCGTTCTCCCAGCATGCGCACTCATTCAATATACCTCACCCGATCCTTCACCCCAAAACTACACGGAGCTTGGAACCTCACAATACACCTACCTGTGTTATTAAGCGCATTTTACTTTGTCACTATTTCAGTATTTTATATGTAGGCCTACTGTGGTAATTAATGTTTTATATTTTTATTTGTTTTCAGGTAAGTTCTTGCTGTGGAATTGTCCTACTAAATTATTATTACTTGTAGACTGGATTATTTGTATGTAAGTAATGGAATAATTTTGTATCATCTAATAGATATATACGATTAATCGAATTTAAAAAATCTGGTGTGAAAAACTCACATAACTTTCTCTTGCCAATGCAAATATTGAACAATATAACCTAACATTAGGAATAAATAAAAAACTAACCTCTATAAACAGAACCTAATTTTCATCATGAGTGAAAGACGCAAAATGAAAATCGACCTAAGTTTGGCTTAAAAATACGGACAATCACTCTTTCACGCTAAACTAGGCTCTGTAGAGAAAAATGCTCTAAATAAAAGTTTTAGACATTTTAATTTCCTGTAAATAATTATACACTTTTGTCGTAAAATGCATAAGGCTGAAAAAAAAATCGTTTTATTTTACACGGTTTCGTGAGAAAAAAAATCGCTAATTACCGCTAAACTAAGCGTTATACAAATAAATTTTTGAACTAAATGAAGTAGGATTTTGAATTCTCTACATTTTTTATTATATACATTTGCGCTAAAATGCATATTTAAGTCGCAATCTTAAAAAAAACAATTTTTTTTACGAGAAAATAGTCTTTCCAAGAGTTTCAGTAGACATGACGCTTAGCCTATCTTGTAGAGCATAAAAAGAGGTTGTAATGAGGCGATTTTTAGAAAAATCGTAGGAGCCGTTTTTGGGAAAATCGCAAGAAAGTGAAAAATTACACGAATAAACTACTACTTCCGGTTGACCGATGTTGATGAAAATGTTCGCGTCGGGTCCTCTAGAGGTATCTAACTTAAGTTTCAAGTTCGTACGATGTTCCGTTCTTGAGATATTCTGTTCACAAAGACACACACACACACAGACAGACCAATCGCGAGAAACTTGTTTGGGTTCAGGAGGTCTGGAACGTGTAGATCCAGTGAAAACTCGATTTCGAAAAATCAACATGAAAACAATACTTTTCTTATTCATATAGGCAAGAGAAAGTAAAAATATTAACCTATATTCAATAGTTAAACGATTTTTGATGTAACTTCGGTTAAATCAATCTTTAATACGTAATTATATATAATTTTTTTACAAATGTGATTTAATTTTTATTTAGAAATCTAAGATGCACTGATTTCAGCAAATATGCGAAACTATCCAACGAATCTTAAAATAAGGTACCAGCAAAAACACTAGATTGAGATTTTATAAAACAATAGCAGTGCCGATGCTACTCTATGGTAGTGAAACTTGGGTGCCATCAAAGCGAGAGGAGAGTAGATTGCAAGCATCTGAAATGAAATTTCTTCGGCATACCTATGGGTGTAGTAGAGAAGAAGATCGTTACAGGAATACCGTGATAAGGAAAGAACTCAACATCTTTTCCTTAAACGACAAGGTATCTTAGAACATAATCCAGTGGTTTGATCATGTGAGCAGAGTGAGGCAGGATAGTATACCTAAGCAAACACTAGGCTATAAACCGGAGGGAAAGAGAGAACTAGGACGCCCGAGAAAGAGATGGGCAGATTTGATAGGTTTGAAACAGGCAGAGATGCCTAATCCTCGAAAGGTCGAAGAATAAATTTTAAAGGCACTGGTACCGCCTATACCTGTAATGTTAATGTAGGTATAGTATTCAGACGAACTAAAGTCCCCTAGCCGTGGGAGTGAGAGAATGCATAACGCTCTCACTCGCACAAGCCATACGCGCCATTCCAAAACATTACTCATTGTTGTGAACAAGCGTTTATGCATGCAGTAAAACTAACAAGGAAGATAACGACTGTAGTATGTTTTCAGATTTGGATTATAACGGTGAAGACCTTTGAGCGCATGCGTAGTTATGTCACATATCTCCTTCTCACTCGCTCGGGTATGGGACATTAATTCATCTGATACCTATACACATATCTCTGGAACTATTTGAGGTAGCTTCAAAAAAAATTTCTAACAAACCTGTATACATTTTTCTAATTTATAACGTATCCTTTTCAAATTTTCTTTAGTACAGATTTTTTTACGAAGTTTTTAAGTAATATATGCCAGTCGAGAAGAAAAAATGAAAATTTTTTCTCCCCCCTCAATGTGATATTTTTTATTGAGTATATGTTACTAGTTAAATCTATACATACATTAAGCCCTGAAAGTTTGAAGCAAAAATCTTGTATAGCCACTGATATATGTGTCCCTAAAGTTGAGAATAGCAGTTTTACGGGAAATAAGCATTAAAAATTGGCAAGCATTAAAATTGATGGTTATAATATGCAAAATGAAAACAAGCTCACATTAACCAACATTTATATTCTTTAAATTATTTTGAAATCAGGTTAACCTTAACTTAAATAATAATAATAAGAGGTAAATAATTTTTAGCAAACGCTGTAAAAAATTTTATCACGAAATTAAGGAAAAGTTCAGAATAATAAATCGTAACAACGGCGAGTTTAGGAGACTTGCAACGCTTCAGGAAACAATTAATTTTTAAAACTTTTAACGTACGTAGTTTCACAATATTACCACAATTTTAAAGAGGAAATTTCAAACTTTATATTAGCATTAAAACTTAAAAATTGATTTTTCCTTATATTTTGCCTGCACCGGTGCCCTTAAGGTCGTGTAAGTGGATCTTAGGAAGTCGGACTTGAAAAACTGATAAAAGTAATTTATAGATTTTAACATACGTAATATAATATAAAATTTTCGCATTTCCGTGGTACCTAACTGTAGTTCCTTTTTTCCATGTTTCTTAACAACCTGTGTTGTGCCATTCAATAAAGTTTAAAATAAAATATGTAAAGAACTGAAAGATAGATCTATAAAAAGAAGAAAGTTCTATCTTTTACATGTTTTGAAAAATGCGGCAAAACGTTAAAATTAAGTTTTTTAGGGAGTGGGAGTCCATTTAAGTTAGTTAATGTCTTTGAATATCGTATATTTATCTCATGTATTTTTTGTATCTTAAGTACTTGATACTATTATCTGTTACTTTCCCATGAGCGTCGATTTAGGCGCCTTAACCGAGCGTTTGGTTCATCCCACAGCGCCAGTTCTACTTACCAAAATTGGCCCACTTGGCACTCCGATCCTGATTACTCTGGCCTCATCTTACGAGCAGGCCGGAGAGCTCACACATTTAAAGTTTGAGGTCGTTTCGACCCCAAGGCCTCTAATCATTCGCTTTAACGCATGAGACTCGGGTATCTTTAGTCCCAGCTATCCTGAGGGAAACTTCGGAGGGAACCAGCTACTAGATGGTTCGATTGATCTTTCACCCCTATACCCAGCTCACACGATCGATTTGCACGTCAGAATCGCTTAGGACCTCCACCAGGGTTTCCCCTGGCTTCGTCAGGGCCGGGCATAGTTCACCATCTTTTGGGTCCCAACTTGTACGCTCCTACTAAAAACATTTAAAACACTTTTTGATTCTAAAAACTAAAAACATTTTTTGTTTCATAATGCTATTAGTTATTTTAAAATTCTGATCGTAATAGTTATGTGCTACTTACGTTGCCAGTGTGTTTTGCGTATCCGAAACCTGTAACGACCGGAATATTTCCTTTACTCGGAGAAACATTTCCAATTTTAATTGCCTTTACATCCTTGTTGAAATGAAGCGGTTTCTTTAATTTAACCAATGCCAAATCGTTCAACCATGAAGAATTCGCATATTTTGGATGAATTATCGTCTTTTCTGCCCAACTAGTTTGTCCTCCATTTATTGCAGAACTACTACCAGCTCTTACTAGAATTTCTGATGCATTCTCTCTGAAACATTACATATTATTTACATTGTTAGTCTTTATTATCATTCATATTTTATTTTTAATTCTCTCATTGGCCTTCGGGCCAGCCCAGTCAGTCAGCTGGTAGAAAGTCGCTATTATTTGTTAAGTAACACCGGTGGGCAAGCGACTTTGTATGGTGACTAGTTGACAGCCATCCATGAACAAACTCTACTGGGGGTCCCTGTTCAAACTCATGTCTAATCCACGTCAAAAAAAAAACAGCAAAAAGCAGCGATCAAATTGGGTAGTTGTCAATAAAGTACTTTTCCCGATAACTAATCCGAGCACCTAGTAAACTGAGATTTGGAAGATTTATTCTTTAAGGGTTTACAGAACTGAAATATTTACTTTCGTCCATTTGCGCCTGAGGGATAAAAATGATGATTATCCTAAAGCATTACACATATTATTTCTTTATCTTCCAAAATATTTTTTGTTATAAATATCGGAGTGTATTTTCCGATAATTATACGTAGGTGAATTATATTATTCGAATATAAGTTAACTTGAGAGGACCAACAAATTTGTTAGGTCGCAACAACTAAAGACACTTATAACAAAAAAAGGTATATCAATCCAAACTAAGCTCAGACTATAATACAGTTGTCAAACCTGAAATTAGATATAGCTCCGAAACTATTTAAACTTAATCAAAAAAAAAAAATAGAACGGACAAGATATAAAAACTTGAACGAAGGATCCTTAAACTTGTATAGGCAAAACAAAAACAAAGAAGATAGGGAATGGAGACTTACCCAACAAAATTATCCACCAAGATAATGAGCCAATAATAGACTTTATTAAAAAGGAAAGGATATCTTTCTTTGGCCATTTAATTAGAATACCAGAAGACAGAATTATCAACAAAATTTAAAAGAACTTGTTTGCAAAAAAAGCACCAATCTGGATCAAGGAAATCAAAGAAGTAATGAAAGAACTAGGTTTAACTTTTAAGGATCTGGAGCTGAAGAGAGTTAAGACAGACGTACTTTAAGACAAAAACTTTAGATTTAAAACCAAAACCTAAAACAGAGGTACTAAAATGGTTGTTTTAGATGCAGAGAGGCAGACCAGATCGGTCAGAATGACCGAATATTGACGAATAATCAGAAAAAGAAATGCAGAGAGAGCTTTTAAATAGCTGACTAAAGTAATCCTTTGCGGTCTTAAAAGTGAAAAAAAAATCGCAGTGTTTTTCGATAATAATACGTAGGAGAATTAAATAATTTGAATATAAGGCGCTTGCTTTTAAGGTATTTATATTAGTGATTACCATTACAAAAAATATTTATTCTGCTTCCAAAGGAGTTGGACCTCTGAATACCACCATTGTTTTCCCAATGATACAAAAACTAACGTGAGAATTGAAACCTAGGAAAAGACCAAACTAGTTTATTTAATTCATCCCTCTTAGGCTAAAAAATTCATGTAGGCAAGAGAAAATAAAAATAACATAATTTCGCGTAAATACTCTTGTATTCAAACGGATTTCCACATCATTGTATTTTGTAAACCTCGTGTATAAAAATCTTATGTGTACACTGCTATTGAAAAGGGAAACTTAATTGTAAAAGGTTGTTTATTTATTTATTTAAAGACTTTTGCACATTCTACTAATGGGTTTAGGGGTAAACAGCTGCCTTTAATGTCTTTAGAATGTTTCTGTTTTACCATTGGTAAAATTGTACGGAATACTGTTTAACCATTTTACCCCTTAAATGTATCTAAGTAGGTTTTTATGTATTTGACAACATAAGTTTTTTTCTGGGAATTTTTTAATTAATAAGATTAATGTTTTATAAATTATACTTACAAGAAAACTACCCATGCTGATGTAAGTACCCATTTTTTATTAATTATTATAGCTGATCCAACATGATGTGCACGTGTTATTATTGCTGCCTGGAAAACAGTTTAATATATGTTATATTTTTTATGTAAATTTTTGAAATTTCAATTATAAATTTAATCTATAAAATTATCTTAAATTGTAAATCATTCATTCACCTACAGTATTTTATTTCAGTATTTATTTAGATCAGTATTTTATTTAACAATAACACTTTTTTTGGTTTTAAATTATGTATAAAATATTTTTATACTAATTTAATTAGGCCTTTGTAGTAATTTACAATAAGTTGTTCAATTTCTCTTTTCCCCAAAATAATAAGCAGGGTTCAACTCGAATAACAGAACAGTAAACTCTCGATTATCCGCGGCGCCTACAGTTAAACGTTTTATGTATAAAATAAACAAAAACAAGTTTAGAAACTTAGAATCATTTCGTAAGTACGGAAATAGGTTTTCTAATTACTTTAATGTAATAAAAGTCATCATAAATAATAAAATACATAATAAACTAAAATAATGTACAGTACAACACGTACAGTATAGTATTTAACACGAAAAAACAAAAGCAATTGACCGATTTTTTTGTAAAAAAGTAAACATAACTTACTCTTAAATAATAATGTACAAAACGTAGATTTAGTTTATTATCATGTACGTTCTTTTATTATACAATAAACTGATTTAAAGCACTTGTGTGGTGTTTTTTAGTACCTTCAGACATTTCAACCGCTATCGGCAAATTTTCGGCTTATCCGTAAAATTCGATTATCCGCGGTATCCGCACCAGTCAATTCCGCGGATAATTGGGAGTGTACTGTATTATATTGAAAATGAACTGAAAGGAATTAATTCTCTGTTACAAAACTGTTTATATTAATAAACTTTACCGTCATATAAGTAACGTACGTTGTATTTTAAATTTAGAGGGATAAGGATCAGAAATTTTATTTTTGCACAGAACGTAAAAAGGAGAAATTATTCTTATATATGTTTATACTGTTCGCTGTTCTGTTTAAAGTATATCAACCATACGAAGCAATTTAGTTTTTGGTTCCTCCTGACAAATCGGAACTTAATTTTCAATATCAAGGACCGTACCCAATATTTTACCAATTAGTGACTTGTCACTTTTGAAATATCTGCTTAAGTACGTGATTAATTTAGATTTTGTTTTATGTACTTCTATCCACCATTGTGCTAGGTGTATTATGTTTTGTTTTGCATAATATGTAGGAATTATTTTCGTTAGCATGTGGCAGCTCTTTGTGCAATGCGTTCCGCCTCGGTGTAGCTATACGTATAGTTTAATTATAATATCACGGTGCTGTAAAAAATTCGTATAATCAAGGTTTTCGTTGTATCGAAGTTCGACTGTATAACAGTTTCCAGTTGAAAATATAGTAGAAAGAATGGATTATTACTACCTTTATTGAAAATTGAATACTTACTGTGTACGGATAATCTCGAATACGAGCAGTCTTTCCTCCAATTATACTAAAATTTTCTTCGTTGTTCTCAAAAGTATTTTCTAAATTGGTATTTAAATATTCTTCATTACTTTCATCAGTAATAATTCCTTTGTTGTTAATTATAATGTCACGGTGCAATAAAAATATTCGTATAATCAAGGTTTTCGTTATATCGAAGTTCGACTGTATAACAGTTTTCAGTAGAAAATATAGTAGAAAGAATGATTATGACTACCTTTATTGAAAATTAAATACTTACTGTGTACGGATAATCTCGAATACGAGCTGTCTTTCCTCCAATTATACTAAAATTTTCTTCGTTGTTCTCAAAAATATTTTCTAAATTGGTATTTAAATATTCTTCATTACTTTCATCAGTAATAATTCCTTTGTTGGGTGCACCAGATGCTTAAAACATGAAACGAAAAAATATAGCAGTCGATTAAAATGTTGGTTTTAATTGAATTTCTATACAGTATTGCGATATTGAAAAAGAGTACTTATAAGCATCGAATAATTACTTTATCAACTTTATTACTTGCTGTTTTAACCTTTTATATCTTTTGTGTATCTGGAATTTTTATTACAACGTTTTTCATTCGTTTTTAAGTGAAACAAACGTTAGGTTACTAAAGGCCCTTCAACTTCAAAGGAAATTATGAAAAAAATAGCTTACATTAATCAGTCTTAATTGGTTTAGGTTTTAACGATAGCTAAATGAATGTGTTTTATGAGAACGTATTCTATTCTATTGATCTATTTATCACGGTGATTGAGTCCTGAAAATATGTTTGTATTTGAAATTTTACTGAAAAATATTTTTTAAATGTTTAACTATTTTGTAAAGTGTTTTTATTTAGTTTTATTTAGTGAAACAGAGATATTCCCCGAGTATCTCTTTCTCTTTTACATACTCTTGCCCTATATGAATATATATATGGGAGGGGAAAGTATTCTTTTCATGTCGATTTTTACAAATCGAGTTTTCACCTGATATAGACGTTTTCAGACCCCCTAAACCCCAAAAACATATTTTTAGCGATTGGTGTGTTTGTGTGTGTGTGTTAATAAAATATCTCAAGAACGGATTATTGTACGAAGTTGAAACTTGGAATTTACGTTAAGTACCATAAGAGGACTTGACACGAACATTTTCATTAAAATCTGTTAACCGGAAGTAGTAGTTTATTCGTGCAATTTTTCATTCTTTTGCCATTTTTTTTTTAAACTGTTTCTACAATTTTATTTTAAATCGCCTTTTTTATGCCCTTCATAATAAGTAAAGTCATAAAGTCTTTAGAGCTAAGCCGCTAAAACCTGTGGCTTAGTATGGAAATTAATCCGAGAGCCACTTATTAACAGAAACCTTAGGGTTTTCATGTTCAAATGTAGGCTATACCAAGAAAAATCCACCAGAACCAGCGATCACATTGCTTATAAAACAGTTTTTTTATTTAAATTTAAGGTACAATGAATTCGTTAATTTTATTTTCTGCAAAAATCCACGTTGTCTTATCGGATGTAGACTGCTAATTAATTAAGTCAAGACGTTAAACAAAAAAAAAGTACTAATTAATTGCGGTTGCTTGCAGATGTTTATTAAACTTTCAACATTTTATGGTGAAAATTAATTTTTTTTAAATTCTTGTTTTATGTACGTTGGATTCTCTTAAATTTAGAACAATAAGCAACCTCAGACTCAGTGAGATATGTATGAAAAGTAGTTTTGTACACACTCAGGCCGACCATTCCTGAGAGTGTATGATTAATTGAACCCCAACTATCAAAGTACACCGGTAGCCACTGTCTGGTATTCAAAACCGTATAAATAAATTTAAACCAGAAACCTTCGTCTCCGAAAATCAGCTGTTAAACAGCTGACTCTCGCAGCGACGACTTTTACCATTAAGGCCAACCCGGTGGGTTTTTTTTATGACTTAACAAGTTATTTTTATTTGTAATTGTATAAAATTAACAAGCAAATGTGATAAAAAGAAAATACAAAAAAAAGATTGACAATTTTAAAGCATTGAAGAGATCGCTGCCCAATGAAAGTACTCCAACTGTAATCACAAAGTTAGTTTTTTGTTATTTTTTATTTACTTAACCCGGTGGGTTAATCATAAAACAATTAATATTTTATTTGTAAACACTTAGTTTGTTAAAGAAATAACAGGTTTGTTTTTTAAATATTTGTTTAAATAAAAATATATAACTTTCGAATTGCTGACTCTTCAATATATAATATTGGTTAGATTGTATATTTAGCAAATAAAAAGTAATTATTTACAAATTAAGAGAAAAAAACAGTAATTAAAAACATGAAAAAGCTTTTTTAGTGCTCAAGAAGTATTTCATTTATGAACTCATGTATTAATTAGTTTTTGATAAAAAAAATTGGGAAATACTTGAATGTATTTAATTAACTTATTTTTTAGCATCACCTTCAAAAGTAATTAGCGGCAATTAATTAAGACTAATTAATTAACTTAAAAGAGCATTCTTATCGATGGCGCGCGTTACTTTGCGTCAGGCGCACGTCGGTATTTCGTTTCCAAACTTATCTTGTCTTAAGCTTCAAGTGCAATGTTTTTATAAATTTCTTTTGAACAGTTTTCTCATAAAAAAAATTCTTTTAATAAATTTGGCCAATCTTTCTGCAGAAAATGATAGCATTAAAGTCTCTTATCAAAAGTTTGAGGGCGTTGTCATTTTATGAGAGTTGTACCTTGTGATTCAATTTGGGTTGCATTAATTTCTAAAAAGGTTAGCCTACTTTTTTGTTAGGAGATAGCCTAGTCAGGCTCTTTTAAAGAACCTTTTCATATACCGATAATAAGTTAACTGTGGCAAAATTTTATGAGGGTTCATTTTACCCTTTTTGTTGTCTAGGTCATCAGCCGAAAGACTGGTTTGAACCTCTAGAGGCTTAGTAAAACTAAACTCTAAAGTAAAGTCTAAACTCTAAGTAAAACGAGGAGAGAGGTGGTTTACTAATGCCTTCCTCACCGAGTGGAAAAGTTTGCTTGTCAGCATGCTAAGCCCTCTGAAAAGCATCTACTTTCCGTCCTGTAAATGACGTCTTCACCTCATGCTTAAAAAAGAGCAGAAAAGCTTGAACACGTCAAAACACGATTGCTGTTTTTGAGTATAATTATTTCTCAATTTAATAAATTGCCTGACATTTAACCGTCGTTATGTATAATCCCTACACAATTTCTAAAATTATTTTTGTTTCACAATTTTCATGGTTTTTTCAAGCTCTGTTGTTAAGGTCATCTGGTTTGAACATCTAGAGGCTTTACTAAGTAAAACAAGGGGTGTGGTGGTTTACAATTGCCTTCCTCACTGAGTGGTAAAGTATGCTTATCAACGTACCCCAGGGCCCCTGAAAAGCATTACTTTCCACCCTGCAAATGACACCTTCACTTCATTTACCATAGGGTTTGGCTGTATATTGAAATTAATTATTCTCAGGGAGATCTCTGACTAGTGTCTTTTATACCTCTACCTCCTCTGTACTTAAATACTTTAATCATATAATTGGATGACTGTGTGATAAGAAACAGAACTGTTTTTTTGTAGCCCTGGAACTAGCAGATCGAGTGCAAATAATTTAACACTCCTCCTGGCGGTTATGGGTAAGCAATTTACCCTATTCAATATTTATTAAGTCAATAAATTTTTAAAAGAATACTACCAAAATTTAAATGTAACTTTTCTGGGATTATCATTTATGTTGTATTGATTTTTATATATTTATGTCGTCTTTATAGTAGACTATATTTTTGTCGTTATTGATTGTTAACAGTCAATATCAGTTCACTCTCAATTATCTTACTTGTTGGAATTGTATTTAGTCTGTGGCAAAAGAGTAACGTTTGTGTGAACGAAGTAATGTCAGAAACTACTAACCGATTTCAAAAATTCCTCCACTAATCGAAAGCCTTCAACTTCTTGATTGATTCCAGCTATATTACGTTATGTAATATTTACAGTTTGGTTAAAAAATTTGTGATTAGTAAAATGAACTATTTCATAGGCCTATAATGTTTGCTAATATGCAGCTATCGGGTATGGTAGCGTACACTACATCTTTCAAATTACGGTCATATCTGATTTCTGCAAGAAGAGTCATGTTAACCTTTCAAAAATCAAAGAGATTGTATGATTTTGGAAGAAAGCGATTCTATTTATTTTTATAGCATATATTCAGTTACTCTCAGTTCGTATTTCTTCCCCTTTACTGGGGATTCTTTCTGATGTCAACAATATTCCCGTTTCCAGTAACTAATAATTGAATTTATTTGTACGGTCGTGTATTCAACGTGTAAGATTGTGTGTGAAGTTAAACGGTTTTAGTTTAGTTTTCCATTAAGCATAGCGTGGGGGTTGTCAGTTTGCTTATATACTCGTAGAAATCGTGGTTAAAGTAATTCAATCGAACCAAACCTTATTTTGTATTAAAAGGCACGGAAATCGTTTTAGTAACCGTGCTTTTAACACTGCTTCCGTGTTGACAGCGAATTATTTCAGTACATGGTTATTTATTTGTAATGAAATAAATACACATATTTTGTTTCAAAAAATAATTTTTGTAGTTTGTTACGCAGTAGAAATTTAAGAAATAAGTTAATATAAAAAAGTTAATTACATTTTCCTACTATTATAAAATAAAAACTACGTATTAATTGTTTTTAGGTTTTTTGTCAATCGAGCCATTTATTGTATATTGAAAAAAAATTGTTTTAAAAAACGCAAATATAAAACTGTATTGGTTCAAAACGGTTCCCACTATCCTGTATGGTTCGGACCGTTAGTCAGTGAGAAATAAGAGATATACCGGGTGTCCATTAAGTCTGGAAATGGCTGAATTACAGAAAATTGAGCGTGACTAGGTGACCAGAATGACTTTAATTGCTTGTTGCACCAAAAAAAATATTCTGGGTGATATTTGAAATTTTTGTCCGCCATATTGGATTTAACTTTCTTAATTTAAATAGGATGATGGTCATATGATACACGATTTCGATCTAAAATTTCAAAATAAATTCAATGACGAAAACCGGAAATCGATATCTTTTTTCGTTTTTGAGATATTACCATTCAACTATCCAGATCGGGGCAGAACGGCCATTCCTCCCTCCTCCGTCTTTGAGCCTACATAGACAATTTAGGTAGCAAGTGAACGACTACACATAAGATTATTGAAAATAATAAGTTTTTTAATATCTCCACTCGTTTATAAATAGGAAATTATTGTCATTAAGAAATACGGAAAACACTTTTAACGGCTGATTTATTGCATTATTAAACTACAGTATTTAATTTGTTACCAGTTAATACTTATTGTTTGTTATTTTTGTAAAGGTTAGTGTTTAAAAGGAACTAATTGTGTAAATGAGTTACGTAATTGAAAATAAAATTACCAAATGTTCCTGGACTGAAGAGTAGTTGCTCAAAGTGGCCTCCTCCTACTTGTCGACAATATATGATGTAGGCTACGTGCGTAAAAACTAGTAACAGCACGAATGAATTCCCTTGGGATTCCAGCAGATTCATTTAGAATTCTTTGTTTGAGTTCATGCAGACTGTTAGGTTTCGTTCTGTAAACTTTGTTTTTTAAGTATCCCCAAAAAAGTAGTCTAATGGACTCTCCTAAGTATTAACTGGTAACAAATTAAATAGATACTGTAGTTTTATAATGCAATAAATAAGCCGTTAAATTTTTTTTCCGTATTTCTTAATGACAATAATTTCCTATTTATAAACGAGTGGAGATATTAAAAAACTTATTATTTTCAATAATCTTATGTGTAGTCGTTCACTTGATACCTAAATTGTCTATGTAGGCTCAAAGACGGAGGAGGGAGGAATGGCCGTTCTGCCCCGATCTGGATAGTTGAATGGTAATATCTCAAAAACGAAAAAAGATATCGATTTCCGGTTTTCGTCATTGAATTTATTTTGAAATTTTAGATCGAAATCGTGTATCATATGACCATCATCCTATTTAAATTAAGAAAGTTAAATCCAATATGGCGGATCCAAGATGGCGGACAAAAATTTCAAATATCACCCAGAATAGATTTTTTGGTGCAACAAGCAATTAAAGTCATTCTGGTCATCTAGTCACGCTCACTTTTCTGTAATTCAGCCGTTTCCAGACTTAATGGACACCCGGTACAGTGTTGAAAGCTAAGCAATTAAATTTTTGAGCGCTAGAAAAGGGTGTCGTTTTAGGGTTGAATTATACACGAAGCACTGAGATAAGAATTTACGTAAAAAAAATCATCTGTTGGCTACTAAATCGTAAAAAATCAGTAGAAATGGTTTCCCAGCTGAATAAAATTGGGTGTAGACGTTTCCCACAAATTGCTAAAGAGTATCAGCGCGAAGGAGGCGGTTGGGGCAGCCGTAGAGAAAGTTGAGGGTTGTCATGCCCCAGGAATTCCCGTATCATTATTTGGAAACGTAGTAACAGAAGTAGATTCCCGTCTCCTAGTTCAGTTTAGTTTGAGAAATCGGATACTTTTTTTACTTTCTCTTGCTTATATGAATATATATTATAGGAAGGAAAGTATTGTTTTCCTGTCGATTTTTCGAAATCTAGTTTTCACCGGATCTACACGTTTTCTGAATCCCTGAACCCAAAAAACATGTTTTTAGCAATTGGTATGTGTGTGTGGGTAGAATATCTCAAGAACAGACCATTTTACCAACGTAAAACTTGAAACTTAAGTAAGGTACCATAAGAGGACCCGACACGTACATTTTTCATCAAAATCGGTCAACCGGAAGTAGTTTCTTTATTCATTGTCATTTTTCACTTCTTTGCAATTTTGTCAAAAACCGCTCCTACGTTTTTATTAAAAATCACCTAATATACTCAATTTTTTTATATTCTACAAGATAGTGTAGGCGCCATGTCTGCTAAAATTCTTGGGAAGGCTGTTCTCTTGTAGAAATTTTTTTTTAAGTTTGCGGCCTTAATATGCAATTTACAGCAAAAGTGTATATAATAAAAGTTGTAGAGAATTTAAAATCCTACAACTTTCATTTCAAAAATTTTTTGTATAACGCTTAGTTTAGCGGTAATTAGCGATTCTCTGCTTTTTTATCGCGAAAACGTGTAAGAAAATCAATTTTTTTAAGATTTCAGCCTTTGTATGCATTTTACGAGAAAAGTGTTTAATCAAATTTATTGGAAATTATAATCAAATTTATTGGAAATTAAAACATTTACAACTTTTATATTGAGCATTATTTCTCTACAAAGCCTAGTTTAGCGTGAAAGAGTGATTTTCCGTATTTTTAAGCCAAACTGAGGTTGATTTTCGTTTTGCGTCTTTCACTCATGATTAAAATATGGTTATGTTTTATTGAGGTTAGTTTTTTGTTTATTTGTAATTTTTTATTACTAATGTTAGGTTATATTATTTGTTGGATTATATTATTTATTTTTAGGTTATATTATTATTTGCATTGGCAAGAGAAAATTGTGTGTTTCACACCAGATATTTTTTTAAACTTTTTTAAAAACTAAAGAAATCTAGTACACCTTTTTCTCGTTACAGCTATTATCTATTGATAGGTGACAGTTTACTGGGTCGTATTACCAGATATGTCGGATTGTTAAATGGTCGGAGTATTAAAAACCATTCGTATATTGTTACGGGTTATTGTCAGTTTTATTTTCCTTTAAAATTAACTATACAATGTAAGATATTAAATTTTTACTAGCGAAAGCGCGCAGACGCGACTGCTGATAAATATCCCAATAGTAAGCTATTTGTCGAAACAATCACCAAACTATAAGTGTTTAAAGTTAAAGTAAATGAAGCCATAGTTCCAGGGCTACAAAAACATAGTTCTGTTTCTTATCACATGTCAGCCAGTTATATGACTGAAACATTTAAGAACAGATGAAGTAGAGGTTTAAAAAAAACTATTCATAGTTATCTCTTTCGAGAGAAATGAATTTTATTACACAGCCAGACCCTGTGGTGAATGAAGTGAAGGTGTCATTTGCAGGGTGGAAAGCAGATGCTTTGGAGAGGGCCTGGCGTGCTGATAAGCATGATTTTTCTCTCAGTGAGGAAGGCATTTGTAAACCACCTCAATCTTCGTTTTACTTAGTAAAGTTTCTAGTGGTTTATACCAGCTTTCCGGCTGTTGACATGAACAAGTAATTAAAGGTTGCTTGTCAGCAACACAAAAAACTGTTACATACATGTTAGGGGGAGAAATGTATATGGAACATAAAATACCAATAACAATTCTTGCAAAACAAAGGACATAAACAAAAATCATAGATAATAATGTTAACAAAGGTTTCAACCTCAGCGTATAAAAAATAACAATTCAGACAAACTGAACGGTTAAAAACGAAAAATGAATGTTCATTCTCCTAATTCTTGACGCACGTATATTCTGAAAATCAGATCGCCGAACCGATTTATGTGTATCTCTGCGATTAAAAATTTTCGGTCGTATTTTTTTACGGTAAGGACCCCAAAAACGGTATCGTTAACGATGCGATGTAATTTTTTACACCTAAAATTCATAAATACCCGAAATATCCGTATGGGTCAACGAGTAGCTGATGATTTTCATATTATTCATAAGTGTATAATTTAATTCGAATTAAGAAAATTTGTATAAAATTGTACCTTCTAGTCTTTAAGGAAGCCACAAAATGATTAACCATGACATTTTGCTACGGTAAATCTTTAAAGAACCAGGTTTTCATCTTCGTTTATCAGGAATTTGAAAAGATATAACAATTTTCAAATCTACAAGTATAGAGTTTTGTTTTAAAAAAATAAAAATTTGACCGAATTCGGCCAGTGGGACCTGTTTTGAACTCGATAAAAATCTTTCTTAGTTTAAAAACATAGATTAGATTATCTTACTTACTGTAATAAACGTGTGCGAGTGCAATTATCAAAACGGATATCCTCCCCGTTGCCTTCATCTTCTCTGGTATGCTGGATATTTCCTAATTGTTGCCTCCTATATCATCACGTTATAGTTGTAACGTTTTTATATTAATTTCTTATCTCAAGTGTTCGCAAAACCGTTTATTGTTATTATTATTGTGTTTCATGCAACATTAATGAATTATTATGACGCTAAGTAAATAAAAAACATGGTTCTGAAATTTTTCAATAGTTCATTTTTTTCTTTGTGCACTTATGATTTTTTCTAAATATTTAATTAGGTAGATTGTATCGTTATGTCAAGCAATGTGGAGAATCTATCTTTATGACGCATCCTTTGATCATATTTTTATATCATTGAATTTCAAGAATTTTAATCATTTTTTTATGCAATTGTTACCTAAAAAATATTATTCCTTTTGAAATTATAAGTAGAAATTTTGTTTACGCTGTGATGTAGAATCATTTAACGTTGACGTGAAAGACGTGTGATCGGAAAATATAATTACTGAATCATTTCTAGTTGCAGTTAATAAAGTTTTTACATTTTAGGAATTGTATCCACACCGGAAATACATGGTGGCCCATTAACACTTGCCCCAACGAAAATGAAGATCGTGAAATTAAATCATGCGAAAAAATTTCAAGAAAGAAAAATATTTATTGTGTTAACTATATATACATTCAGTGCTATTTTTTTGGAAATTTTTTAACTTGGTTAGTTTATTCACACTGTACAAAATGCAACTAGAGTAGCCAGGATGAAAAAGGTCTGATGGTGACTACGAAGACGGAGCGCTTCCTTCCCCCCCCCCCGCACCCACCAACGTTGCCACGTCTAATGTCATATTGTATTTCTGGGGATTAAATAAAACACTGTTCCAGCGAAATTTCGAAACAAAAACAACATTTATTTTAGTGTGAATGTTTCGTGTCATTTCTAAAAATAGATTTTTGAAGAATTCTAGACCGACAGAGCGCGAACGAATTGATCACCGTATCATTGGGTAAATTTCGAAGTAAACTTTACATTTTTAGTAATATTTTAAAGTCAAAAAACTATTTTTTCTCTTTGTAACCTATGACAAATAACATATAAAATTAAAGCTATAATTATGTACTTTATAACGAAATAATACAAAGTATATTTCATCGATTTCAAAAAAATGTTATTCGTTGTAAAACGCAAAAATGTCACAAAATTTAGTTTGCCTAACTTTATGCGCGCCCAACTGACCTAAAGATCATAACCCAATAATAGTTTTTATATAGTAATAAAAGATGCATCATTAGAAACCCACAGTATATTTTCGGGATTTGTTTTGGATTGAAAAAGAGCTTAAGACGGCTAGTTACGAAGACCTCAGGAAAATCTTGCCGACTTGAATGAATGTGCGGGCAGCGATCTGGCAACAATGCTTGAACAACCATCGGACCATTTTCGTGCCAGTTGCTATAGTGAATGTGATGTTATTGACAATAAAAATGGCGTTATGACATGGAGACCGCCACTCAATAGTGCTAGTCCAACGGTGGATTTATTTTAAATAACAAATTGATATAATTTTTAACTGCGCTATGATATCTCTACTCTATCGTCGTTTCAGTCTGCGTTGCGGAGTTCCAGGTAAGTTTGGGTTTGCCACCAATCTAATGAGTTAATTTTTTGATACTCAAATTTACGTTTGAACCGAGAATAGTTGTAATAAAGTGTGTCTGCCGTTTATATGGATTACGTAAATCGTTGTGCAATGTGTAACGTAAAGGGGTGCATTTTGTCAAAATGTAACTTTGATTGAAATCGTTGAATTCTGTACGACTTAAAACTGAATTAAAACCATTGGGCAATAACTGTTTATGTTTATCTTCATTAACGAAGATCAATACATTTTTTTCACTAATTCGTAATAATACCCCAAAGAGTAAAATTCCTCGGAGTCTGGCGAGCGCGGGGATCAATCAATTGTGCCACGTCTCCGGTTCATTGTGCTTACTTATTGTCATTTTCGGTTCATTGCTGGACAAATGAGTTGAAACAAACATTATAACTTTAATATCTTTTCTTTTTTTTAAAAAAAACCTGTTATTTTCATTACCTGTTTACTAAAAATCTGTGAGTTTTAATTAAGTGTTAACCATCAAAATTTTGAACTGCGCTAAAGTTTTTGGCTGTGGTCCAGTTCAGTTTTTCTAAAGGCGTTCCTTTGATGATATCCTTATATCCTACTCCGGAAATTATCTCTTCACTCACTTCCATTTTCTCGTTTCTTCCGCTTCCAAAACCCACTTATCATTGTAATAATTTACTTTTGTATTATCATTAGGCCTAAATGATTTTTTAATGGGTTTGGAAAACCAGTCTCATGTAATTTTTATTTAGTTCCGGCTTATAAGTTAACTTTTTGTTTTCTTTTATGCATTTTGTGCTTTAAATTAGTCTAATTATATAATTTAGTCCAAATTATATCAGTTACTTAATAAAATTAATTTATCCATAACAGTGAGGTGGAGTGTTAAATTATTTGCACTCGATCTGCTAGTTCCAAGGCTATAAAAAATAGTTCTGTTTGTTATTTCATGGTCAGCCAATAATTATATGACTTGAAGCATTTGAAAACAGAAGTGGTAGAGGTGTAAAAGACACTAGTCAAGAGTTATCTCCTCCGAGAGTAATGAATTTCATTACCTATACAGCTAGGTGAAAGAAGTGAAGGTGTCATTTGCAGGATGGAACGTAGATGCTTTTCGGAGTGCCTGGCATGCTGATAAGCATAGGCTTTTTTCCACTCAGTGGGGAAGGCAATGGTAAACCACCGCACTCTTCGTTTTACTTAGTAAAGCCCTCTGAAGTTTCAAACCGGCCTTTCGGCTGATTACCTAAACAACAACAACAATGAAGTCTACTATACTGGAAAGTATTATTTTGACGGAAATATAATTAAAGGAATATTATAATTAAATACTATATTTGTGAGCATTCAATTGATTATAGCGAATATAATAGCCTACCTAAGTAGTAAAAATAATGTTTTTGTTGTGTTAAATTAACTACCATATGAAAAAAATTACTATAGCTGCTATATAACGTTCTACAACTGTGCCACAAAGCACATAATTAAGTTAGTCCTTCGATTTTAATATCATTAAATTTCAAGTGTTTTTAATAATTATGACTGAATATATTAGAAAGCTCCTTGATTATTTAAATTAATTAAAAATAAATTTGTTAAGATAATTTGAAATAGTTTTTGCCTTTTGTTCTATTACATTGTAATTTGTTTAGTAATGAAGTTATTAAATTTTGGAACAAATTTAATTTGTTTTGGTTCCTGTGTAAATTTTAAGTTACTGTGTAGAGTTGTTTTGGTATTCCAGTTACTCATGGTAAAAGAAAAATGTAAATAAAAGGTAGCGTTTCTTGAAGCTTGGCGTGAACATGATTCTCAATTCGTAACATATTCATTGATTGGTCGGAAATTCGTGATTTCGGAAGTCGTGCACGTATTTCATCAAACCTCCAATAGTGTATATGAAGTAATTTCTAGTATCTTGTTTCAGGTGAAAGTTTTGGGTGTTTGATATATATTTTCATTTCAGCTGCATTACACACTTTTGCATAGATGAGCAAGTTTTCTTAATTTACTTCAGTAAACTTTATAGTCTTTCTTAGAACTTTAGACGAACGAAACCAAAGCGAAGTACTCTTCTGGTCGGTTCTCGATTTAACGGCAAAATGTGGGACGGCGAAGTCCTTTGTATCGAATTTATTTTCGGGTAATACAAAACAATGAAGGACGAAGAAATAATATAGGTCCACTGTCAAAATCTGACAGTATCGAATTTAATATGTATAGCATATAATCACCCAATAACAGGGAGGTGGAGTGTTAAATTATTTGCCCTCGATCTGTTAGTTTCCGAACAAAAGTTATGATTTCTGAAAAAAATTGTATCAAAATTCTTAAATGATAATTTTTTAAATTGAATCTTTTCAAAAAATAAATTGTTTGTTTGTATTTATTTATTGATAAATTTGTAAATAAAATATAATACACCAAAGAAAGGAATCACGACACTTCAACTTTTTTAATATGGTAATTCGCGTAAAATGGAGGAGCACTGGTTGCCACAAAAGATTTGGTTGTGGGTTCCATTTACACAAAAGAAGCGTCGAAAATTCATAAAAAGTGTATTGGGTTCGTTTGTATTTATTTAAAATTAAATTAAAATAAGGTTATGGTTTTTGTGGTTAGTAGTTTTTTGTTTATTTGTAACGTTTTATTACTAATGTTAGGTTATATTGCTCATTATTTGCATTAACAAGAGAAAATCGTGTGAGCGCTTCACACCAAATTTTTTGGTATGGTAAATTTGCAAAAAATGAAGCTGAGTACTGGTTCCCACAAAAGATTTGGTTATGTGTTCCGTTTAGACTGAAGAACCGTTGACGATCCGGAAAGGAGTGGACAATTGTGTTAAGAGGCATTAAGAAGAGGGGGGCTGGGGCTGAGTGCAGGCTACCAGCGGGGTCACAGGTGGCGGATAGTGGACGGCACTCAGATATGAGGGTTAGCTGCGAATATATTGAATAAGCAGTCCCCGACCAAGCAACGGCGAAGAACACCGAACGATTGCCGGTATAAGCAATCTCCCACTGACTGGCCAACAGCTGCGGGTGGAGGAGCTGGGAAGCGGTAGGGCACTCAATTGCCCTGGGATTAAGAAATCGGTTCCGAAGGCGGAGGAACCCAAACAGATGGGTCAACGGCATTTGGATGCAGAAGGCAACGGGAAACCTTTGCATTACAGATCCCTAGTAGAATCATCATGAAGACGTTTAATTCTAAAAATTCCGGAGTTTCAAGTCCCCCACTCGGGTCTCCGGGGGGGGGGGACAGTCCTGAACGATTTTGTGAGGAGGAATACGAATGTAAAATTAGCGACGTGGAAAGTTAGAAGTATGTTTGAAGCGGGCAAGCTCGCAAATGCGACTCAAGAAATGAAGAGAATGGGACTGGACATCTTGGGGGTCAGTGAAATGCGCTGGCCGGGCAAAGGAATTATTCGCAGTGGACAGCACACAGTGTTCTACTCGGGCAGCGACGACGCTCATCATCGGCATGGCGTGGCGGTAATTGTGACAAACACAGTCAACAGGGCGATCAAGAACTTCATTCCCCTGTCGGATCGAGTCATGCTGATTCAGATACAGGCTAAGCCGGTCAACATGAACATCGTTCAGGTCTACGCACCAACGGCAGACGCAGAGGGGGATGTTTTAGAAGCGTTTTACGCAGAAGTCACGTCGGTGCTACGGTTGACTAAAGCGCACGAGGTTAACATCATTATGGGAGACTTTAACGCAAAAGTGGGCAAAGGAAAGGTCGACGGAGTGGCCGGGGCGTTTGGTTTGGGCGTACGCAATGACAGAGGTGACAGATTGGTTCAATTTTGTCAGGAGGAAGATCTCAGCGTCATGAACACCTTCTTTCAATTACCACCGCGAAGGTTATACACCTGGAGATCATCACAGGACAATACAAATAATATTGTCAGAAATCAGATCGATTACATTTTAGTAAACAACCGCTTCCGGAACTGCATGACCGCAGTTCGTACGTATCCAGGAGCAGACATCGCGTCGGACCACAATCCGTTATCAGGAAAGTTCCAAATTAGACTTTAATCGACCAGGAAACGCACCATAAAAGCCAGGGTTGACGTCCGCAAATTGCAGAACGCCGATCTTTGCGAGAACATCCGGGAAGACCTGAAAAGGGGTTTAGAAAACATGAACAACCACGTTGATGTCAACATCCACTGGACGGATGTAAAGAATCTATTAATTGCAACGGGAAAGAAACACTTGAAGGCCAACAAGCAGCAGCAACACAGACCCTGGATGACGGAGGAGATTCTCGATCTTATGGAGCAACGGCGTGGTTGCAAGATGCAAAACCGCCCCCAATATAAAACAGTTCACAAAATGATTCGCAACAAGATCCGAACAGCGAAAGACCAATGGATGAGCCAACAATGTGCTGAGATAGAAGAGTTACAGAACAAGTAGGACTCTTTTCATCTCCACAAGAAAATCAAAGAGATGACAGGCAAACGGCTCAGACAAAACGTTGGAGTGCTTGTGGATGGGGATGACAACATAGTGGCCACCACTTCCGAACAATTAAAGGTATGGGAGCGTTATGTTAGCCAACTATTTGAAGATGACCGGGCAGCACACCCAGCCGTGACCACCACGGTAACCGGACCGGATATTCTCAAAGAGGAAGTAAAACGAGCCATCAGTAAGATGAGGTCGGGAAAAGCACCAGGACCAGACGAGGTGCACGCAGAACTACTCAAAACATTGAATGAGGAAGACCTGGATTCCCTGACGTCTTTGTGCAATAAAGTATATCAGACTGGCGTGATTCCAGACGAGTGGCTTAAGTCGACGTTCATTCCTATACCGAAGAAGCTCAGTGCAAGACGCTGCGAAGAACACCGGACGATTAGTTTAATGAGCCACGTTCTGAAGATTTTCCTGAAAATAATACATGAACGGGTCTACCAAAAGTGCGAAGAACAAATGACGGACACACAGTTTGGATTCCGAGGAGGCTTTGGCACGAGAGACGCATTGTTTGCCATGAATGTCCTTGTTCAGAGATGCCGAGATATGAACAAGAACGTATTCCTGTGCTTCATTGATTATGAGAAGGCATTCGACAAAGTACTACACGACAGGATGCTAGAAATTTTGCAACGAGTGGGCCTCGACGATCGCGACATAAGAATTATCGCCAACCTATATTGGAACCAAGGTGCGAGTGGGAGAGGAGCTGTCGGAGGAAGTGCAAATCCGCCGTGGGGTTAGACAGGGATGCGTGCTCTCACCGATGCTCTTCAACTTATATTCGGAGGCCATTTTGTCGGAAGCTTTGGATGGATGCAGAGAAGGCATTATAGTGAATGGAGAGGGCATCAACAACCTGATATATGCCGACGATACAGCGCTGATTGCAGATAGCGAGGAAGATCTCCAAGTGTTGCTGGAACGCGTCAACACAATTAGCAATGCATACGGACTACGGATGAATATATGTAAAACCAAGTTCATGGTGATCGGTGAAGAGGAGGTCAACGCAGGAATCACACTCGCTGGCTCCACCATTGAACGGGTGCACACGTACCTTGGGTGCTGCCTAAATGACAAATGGGACTACGGTCAGGAAGTTAAAGCGCGTATCGAGCAAGCCAGAGCAGTGTTCACGAAACTAAAACACCTATTGTGCCAACGTGATCTTAGTCTCAACACGAGGCTTCGAATTCTGAGGTGCTACGTACTTCCTGTACTTCTTTACGGGCAGGAAGGATGGACACTAACGAAACTTCTAGAAAGGAGGCTGGAGGCGTTTGAGATGTGGCTATACCGCCGCATGCTCCGTATATCGTGGACCGACAGAGTACGAAACACGGACGTACTGACTCGGATGGGCAAGGAGATGGAGCTGCTATACGACATCAAGCGACGAAAACTGCAGTACTTCGGCCATGTTTTTCGAAACGGGAAATACAGACTTCTTCAGCTGATAGTGGAAGGAAAGATAGCAGGAAAGCGTCCTGGCTGAAGAATTTGAGAGATTGGTTTGGTCTCAACTCCACGTCACTGTTCCGAGCAGCTGTTTCGAAAGTTAGAATAGCAATGATGATCGCCAACCTCCGACGCGGAGACGGCACTTGAAGAAGAAGAAGAAGAAGAAGAAGAAGAAGAAGAAGAGGGGAGTAAATGAATGAAGAAGTATTCAATACCGTTGAATGGCGTTTTGGGTTTAAATAAGGGGTGTTTTATTAAGGACGCAACCCTGATTATAAGAAGATTGAAGTAATACATCGGTAAATTTTCTGTCCTCCAATCGGTATGTTGGCAACAGTGTACTCAACTACCTAAGACAGTTAAAATGTTCCAGTCAAGTGTTAGTGATTATAAGAAGACTGATTATAAGAAGATTGAAGTAATACATCGGTAAATTTTCTGTCCCCCAATCGGTATGTTGGCAACAGTACCTAAGACAGTTAAAATGTTCCAGTCAAGTATTAGTGAATATAAGAAGATTGAAGTAATACATCGGTAAATTTTCTGTCCCCCAATCGGTGTGTTGGCAACAGTATACTCAAGGCCAACTACCTAAGACAGTTAAAATGTTCCAGTCAAGTATTAGTGTGTTGACTGCAGTCGTTTCGTTATATTGTGTCAGCAATGGTTTTTTCCAAGGAAGAACGCGTGTTTATTGTAGAGACTTACGTAGCGAGTAAATCTTACAAATGCAATGCCAACGCGATAAGGATGCAAATGTAACTTTTCGTAGCTCTAAAAACAGTAGTTAATGTTAGCCCAGCTTGCGATGATAATCTTCTAAGCGATTTTTTTAGGTGATTGAGTCAAACGATTTTTCAAACCTTCGAGAACTTCCGCGGTTAACTTTGTTGGCTGGCGAGATGGTTTCTCATCGAGTACACTCCCAGTTCTACGGAATTTATTTATCAAACGCAATATTGACGATTTATTCGGAACGGCAGAACGGGAAAATTTCAACTGAAACTTATCTTGCTCACATTTGTAAGATTTACTCGCTATGTAAGTCTCTACAATGAACACGCGTTCTTCCTTGGAAAAAAAACATTGCCGACACAATATAACGAAACGACTGTTGTCACCACACTAATGCTTGACTGGAACATTTTAAATGTCTTAGGAGGGGGCCTTGAGTTCACTGTTGCCAACATACCGGTTGAGGGACAGAAAATTTACCGATGTATTACTTCTATCTTCTTATAATCAGGGTTGCGTCCTTAATAAAACACCTGTTATATGGCCTAATGCTACAGAACAGTCAGTATAATAATAATAATAGACTTAATTATGGACTTTTTACTGTGCACTATTTGGTTTGTACATGTAGACATATTCTAAGCAATTGATTATTTTTATTTATCATTGTTCTCGATTATACAGGCTTAACTTTTATCTTATCATATTGTTTTTGTCTTAAATTTTTGTTGTTAAATTTTATTAGTTCGCTCTTATCCAATTCACACCTCTACATTTGTGTAGCATTTAATCAATTAATTTTATTTTTTTATTTTAAAAAGTAGGCAGTTGTTAAGTCACTTCACCTTGCATCTACTTGTAGTACACGTATAGTTTTTACTTTCTCTTGCCTATATGAATATATAGGATGAAAGTATTGTTTTCATGTCGATTTTTCGAAATCGAGTTTTCACCGGATATACTCGTTTTCAGACCCCTTGAACCCCAATGTTTTTAGCGATTGGTCTGTGTTTGGACAAAATACCTCAAGAACGGAACATCGTACGTAGTTGAAATTTGAAACTTTGAAATTTGTGTTAGGTAACACTAGAGGACCCGACCCAAACATTTTCATCAAAATCGGTCAATCGGAAGTAGTAGTTTATTCGTGTTATTTTTCACTTTTTTGCTATTTTCTTAAAAACGGTTCTTACGATTTTTTTAAAAGTCTCCTCAATTATTATATTTTATATGCTCTATGAGATGGGGTAGGCGCAATGTCCGCTGAAATACTTGGGGAGGCTGTTCTCTCATAGGAATTTTTTTAAGATTGCGGTGTTAAAATGCATTTTAGGGCAAAAGTGTTAATAATAAAAGTTGTACAGAATTTCAGAATCTAAAACTTTTATTTAAAACACTTCTTGTATAAGTTTCGTAGTTTAGCGGTTAAGATTACAGCCTTAGTATGCATTTTACGACAAAAGTGTATATAACCAATTTACAGAAAATTGAAAGATTTACAACTTTTATTTATAGCATTTTTCTCTACAGAGCCTAGTTAGCATCGAGGAGTGATTTTCCGTATTTTTAAGCCAAACTGAGGTTGATTTTCATTTTGCATCATTCACTCATAATTAAAATAAGGTTATTATTTTGAGGTTAGTTTTCTGTTTATTTCTAATGTTAGGTTATTGTTAATTATTTGCATTGGCAAGAGAAATTATGTGAGTGTTCACACCAGATACTAAATATTGTAATGGTTTAATCTAACTGGCGTAAGTAGTTCGGTGCTCTAAATTATTTGTTGAGGACAGAACACTGAGTAATAATATTTTCACTTTCCGTTGGAAAACAAATTTTTGTAATGTATATAAGCAGTAGGCCTACTAATATTCGATTACATTTATTTTAATTTACTTGTAAACATATGAAAATAAAATAATAATTAACAATATTAAAATAATTTTAGTGGTTTTTTATCTGGTCTTTAATCCATTTTGAAAATTGATGTAAATCTGAGAAAACATTCGGACTTAGCGGGTAGTTTACTTCTTCGTTTTGTTTCTCGTTTGACTTGCATGACTTGACTTCGAACCCTCTCCTACAAATACGTCCTCCTAAGTGTAGTCCCAGCAATTTATTTTGGTAAACTAAAAGTCCACCATAATACTCCTACATCAAAATAAAAATTATTAAAAAAATGATTTTATAGAATAATTTTATGTATATGTTATAATTAATAATTTGAAGAACAAATATTATTTAAATGTTAATGTTTCTTAACTCTGTCACGGACTATTGAATACAGTTGTTGGTATATAAAATCTTGGCTTTACTGTGTTCGGAATATTTTAGTCCCGTCAAAGAATCACGTACATAATATGTGTATTCATTATAAATTCATTTAAAATGCATGCACTATGAATTGAGAACCTATTCCGTTTTGAAGTCGGTTAAAAACAAAGTTTGTGTAGACTGAATTGAAAGTTACTGCTTGTTTGTAGCAAGTAAAAACTTACAATAAAAGATGCTATTCATACTATATCATTCGCTTGAAAAGAAATGTCAACATTAACAATTGAAAAATCCTTGCGTAAATTGTGGCCGAACATGAACAGTAAAAAATGAAAATCAAGACGAAACTGGTCAAGAACAAAGCTACGATTATGAAGACCTAGGTACTGATAGGCCCACATAACAACCGGGATATGTTACGTCATAGCTTTAGTATACTGCCGTGAACAAAAATATCGCAACTCGATGTACCCTTCCGTATACCGCTCTTCGTCCTCCTCCTCCTCGTTCTCTCTCCTCCCCTCTCTATCTATCTATCTATCTATCTATCTATCTATCTATTTTTAAGAATTGAAAAGAAGCAATACGCCCACCACAGAACACACACACACGTCCTTGCGCGAATATGTTGCACTCTTGCTCTCCTTTTGTTATAGTTATACTTTTTTGGCGGAGTGTGTTTGTAGCGGGGCAGAGACAATGTTTTCAGAAACGCACGAAACTACAGGCATAATATACCTCTACTCCTTTCTTTCCCCTAGTTTGTAACGGTTATTCAGCCTGGTTGTTTTTTTTTTATCCGAGGCAGCGAGATAAACTCATTTTCACTTCCTCACGATGGGGGAAGTAGTGTTGGACTCAATTGAGGCGTCCTCGTCCAGCCCCAAGGAGGCCGCAACCGCCTACCAACCAAAAACCCGCCGTCTGGCCACTTGTTCCGACATCAGCAAAGAATCCTCCACCTCCCTCGGAACTGTTTATATAATACTACAAGGGAAATATCGGGTTAAAAAATTTACATACTTTCAGTGGGGCGTAGAAGGAAACCGTAGCCTAATTCCCCTCTCGCTGTCACTGACCAACACAACTTCAGGCAGGTTGTCACACGGGTGGCGTAGCTGTACGCTAGCAATTTTACAAGATTACACGTTGTTATTCTGTTGAACAGCTCAGGGACGTACGTGAATAGATAAATAGGGTCGGTGCTGACTGCACAACGAAAGAGGAACTCAGTGACGAACAAATCATTGGTGCCGTCACCTAGACTACAGACGACGAGGAGGAACATGATGACGACTGCAACGAGAATGTTGCTCGAGTATCGCTTGCAGACGCTGAACACGGTTTTGATACACCTCTTCAATACATTGAACCAAACTCCGATTCTACATCAGTAGATATTTTATGGTTATGAAAATGGAGGAATATTGCAGCCAAATCAAGATTGTCTAGTGCTAAACAAACGAACATTACAGACTTGTTCGTCCTTCATAACTGCTCTTATTTTTTTAAGGTGTGTACTGTACTTTTCAACGTCATTTTCACTTAAATACATAATTATTTTATTATTATGTTCATTGTACTGTAATGTACGTTTGATGTACAAAATTCTGTACTGTACTGCATTGTCCTTATTTCTTGTAGATAAAGGTGTTCCGCTAATAATCCTACTATTTTAGCGTTCCAACCATGTTTTCAGTCCTGATTGGGTCGGATTAGCAGGGTTCTCTTGTATTTAGGTACCTAACATGTAGTTTGTTATTACTAATACAACACTGTTTTAGTTGCTATTATAGAAAATAAACAGAGAATAATCAAATTGATCTACCGTTAAACATAGGAAACCATGGTTGGGTAAATTAAGTTTCCAATCACGAGCTTATATAAATAATTTTAGATTTTTAAGTTATAATTAAGAGAAATTAAAGAGTGTATTGTAATGATTTTTGTAACACTGGGGAAAATAACATAAACAGGTTAGTAAACAAATTTGTTAATACAAATTTTGTGAGTTGTTAAGTGTTACGAATATTACACATAAAATTTAGGTCTAACTGCACCGGATTTGAGGTTGATGCAAGTTCGTCTAGATTTGTGATAAAAATTATAAAAAATTGTGGCTTTTTTAAACTGCTATATTTGATTGTATGTAAATATACTTACTTGAAGTGCTGCCAGAATTTTAGTATCTCCCGGTGTGCAAAAATTTGTTGAAGTGAAACTGTCATGTTTTGTGTAATGTAGAGAACATTGCTTGTAACTCATCAGTGGTGTTTCTAATTCTACGATGTTTTCCCCATCCTGTGTAAAGAATATGTTACAGTACAATGTATTGTAAATTTTATACAATGTATTGAATATTCACTCAGGTATAAGGTACGGTAGATTATTACTCTACAGTATGACATTATTCTTTTTGTTTTAATTTTTGAGAATTATTTACGAAACGGACTTCCGAAAAGTACTGTCACATCCGATTCCTACAAAAAGTTTTGTAAACCTTTCACAAATCACAGAGATCGTACTAATTTTTATGAAATAATTTATATTATTTTACCTACCTACTTTTTTTTACTACTCATTTTTAGTTATTCTCAGTTCGTACTTTTCCTCTTCCACTTATGGAATTCGTACTGATTTGATTTGAATTGATTCATTCTGATTTCAATTCTTTCCTGTTCCTTGTATTAATTGGTTTTATTTTTACAGCGTGAATTTTATTTTAACGTGTAAGGTTGTGTGAGAAGTAAGTACTTAGATTTGTAATCTTACCTTGAATATGAATTTCACTAAAGTATTTTCTTCTGGTAATTTCTCATCAATTGGAATTATTCCTGTCGTGGAAGTTATATTAATTGATCTTTTCAATTTCACCAATATTATATTGTTTTCCCACGTATTGTGGTAATTTGGATGGATAATCATTTTATTTACACCAATATCATGGCCTCCCATTAGAAATGAATCACTACCTATTCGAACTGTTACTTCATCCTTACTAAAACTGAAATGAATAAAGAATTGTGATTAAATATCTCCCAGTAATTATTCATTTATAAAATTGTATTGGAAATAATGTCTGATATTGAAAGTATGCTTTAATGTTCTTGTACGTATTCACTTTCTCTCGGCTCTAATTTGTCAGTATATATTTAATTAGGTGTATAAAAATTCAAAAGGTAAATTCGATGATTAAACATATCTTGTTACGATTTCCTACACATAATGGTTTTTTCATGTATTATCATTCTCTATAGTCTGGATTAGCAGAAATTGCAGAACAGTCAGACGTAAAAAAAAAAAAAATTTAATGATACCCTTTCGTATATGTGGAATTATGGATTTGTTTCTACAGGAAATAAAAATTCAAAAACATGTCAAAGTTAACAATTTTTTTACGATTTTTTTGGTAGCTAAATCCTGTACGTATATTACTGTTAGATAGAACTACTGTTAAATATATTTCATAGTTCTAATTATGTTTATTTAATTGCCTTTTAAATTTAGTTTAGTTGGATGTCAAAGGATAGATTGGCAATGTAGGCGTGGGGTAGGGCTCCAGGTAGTAAAGGAAAGCTAGGAAGACCCAGAAACAATGTTAATTTTATTATTGAGGACATGGAGAAATAAATGGTGTGTGATAGAGTCATAAAGATTATGGTGTGGAACATGTCTGAGGCGGCTAATAAAATATATTGTCTAGTATAGTTTAATGTTGTTATTTCTACTTACACCACGAGATGAAATGCTGTAGCGATTACCCATTGCTTGTCAATAATGGCTCCGAATCCTGCAAGGGTGTTTCTGTTTATTAATAGTTGTGCCTGTAAATTGATTTATCAAAATATTTTTTTGTTTTATTTAGTGTATCTAACAAAAATACATTCACATTATATTCACATCTGCCAAAGTAATACATTGATCTGCTGTCTTTCTATTTATCGGACAGATTGTTCCATGTAAAACAAGAAGACGAATAGCCGTAATTAAAAGAAATTCGAGCTGGTGTATCCAAAGGAATTTTCTTCGGACCTTCATTATATCTTATACTATACGCAAGTAACATCCCTGAAATAGATGGAGTTACAACATTTACGGAAGACACGGCCCTATGGACAGTGGATGCAAATCAAGTCGGTTCAACATCCAGACTTCAGCGGTCAAGCGGTCAATTTTGTCAGAAATTAAAAAGCGGAGGATAAAACTGAACGAGTAAAAATCTGTTCTCATAAATTTCACTAATAAACGTTTACGATCCATTATCAGTCACCATAAGTGGATCATTATATCATTTGCGAACGCAGGGAAAAATGTATTAATGACTTTGGTGTGAAACTGAAATGAAAGGAACCCATAAAGATAAAAACAGCTGAGGTGCTGAGCTGGGCCTCAAATTTAGTGAAATGTGTTTGTTCCTGGGATGGTTGTCGCAGCTGCCTCTACATAACAAAGTAACATCATAATCGAGTTTTACAATCATCTGGATTTATGGTATACGGAGTGTGGCTATTAAATAACGAGACTGACGTAAGACATTTTATTTATAACATAATCATATTTATTTATTTATAATTTTATTTTATACATAATCATTTATTGTCACCTTCAATATACACTCCTTCTCTATCCCTACAACGCTCCATGCGAATTTTCCATTGTTGGAAACAGTGCTGGAAGTCATCTTCTGTCAGCTCCTTCAGGACACGTGCTGCTTTCTCTTTTACAGCTTCCACAGACTCAAATCTTGTTTCTTTTCATGTAGATTTCACCTTAGGGAACTGGTAGAAGTCACATGGTGCAAGATCGGGTGAATAAGGTGGATGTTCTAACACCGAGATGCTGTACTTGGCTAGGAACCTCTTACAGACAATGCGGAATGAGCTGGCGCATTGTCTTGGTGGAGAACCAATGATTTGTCCTTCCACATTTCGGGGCGTTTTTTCCTTACTCTTTGACGTAGTTTAGAAAGTACCTCAAGGTAGTAATATTGACCTTCAGGAACCCAGTGAAGGTACACAATCCCATGGATATATAAAAAAAAAACAATCATCATTGCTTTAAATTTTGACTTGCTCATTCGAGGTTTTTTGGCTCTCGGTGAAGTTCCGCTCTTCCAGTGCATGGATTGGCCCTTCGTTTCCGGATCATAAGTAAAAACCACGTTTCATCACATGTTATTATCGTTTCCAAAAAATTAGGGTCATTTTCCATCGCGTACAAAGTGTCAGTACAAAAATTTTTGCGAGCTTCATATCAAAGATTTTTGAGCGGCACGCGTCATGAAGGAGGTGACAGAAGATGACTTCCAACACTGTTTTCCACTATGGAAAGTTCGCATGGAGCGTTATAGGGATAAAGAAGGAGTGTATATTGAAGGTGACAATAAGTGATTATGTACAAAATTAAAATAAACGTTTTTACAACGTCAGTCTCGTTATTTAATAGCCACACCTCGTATATTTTTCGGGCGGCGCCAGAGAAAGTTAGATAAGGATTTTACAGACATTTTAGAACAAAATAATAAGAACGTGGTTAATAGTTATTGGTACAATAGGAAGTGATGTGCACAGAGATTTTGACGTCCCTTTTGTATCCAATGAGATAAGATGATTTGTTCTCAAACAGGAAGCTCTGCCACATGGCCACATGAGTCCAACTTTACAATCAATCCAATTCAAGTTTTTAAAAATAAAAATGTTCCTAGAAGGCTTCGAGGATGAAGTCCTTCGAACTAGTACATTTTAAGTTTTCCAACAAACTCATCATTTTTTGTATATTTGTGGAGTTAAATCAGTATTTCGGATAGCCTCTGGTAAATTAAGGTATGTGATTGAGGCTATATAATGTGTTGCACTGCTGATAATGGTTTTATGCAATCTAGGGGCTTGATATCCAGTACGGGTTACAGCTCTGGTATGATAATTATGAGTTATTTTCTGTAGTACAGAAAGTTTATTAGATCTTATGTACAGTAATAAGTTCCTTTGTAAAGTTGCCGAATGTCAAGTACTCGAAATCTACCGTATAATAAATCAGAAGGTAATTGTCTGTCACTATTTAAAGAGCTTTTGTGACAGCTTTCTGAGCCGTTACGAGTATTCGAAGCAGTCATAGTAAAATTTTATTTTCTCACTTATTACATGTGCTGTTTTTGATCAGAGAGCATAAAATAATGTTCCTTAGGAAATATGATTATCATTCTTTCAAAAACTTCATTGTTTGAAATTTTTCTGTCCACCACTTGCATTTGTGATGCTGTGCAACAATTCGTCTTAATTTAGATTTTTAAAATTTGCAACATCGAATTACTTGTAATGAAAAAGAAATAACTTGCAATAGAAATAAAAGCGGCTACAACTTATTGATATAACAAATACTTTTATCTGCCAGTACGTTCAACAGAAGTGTGTATTTTCGTTTAATTTTTTTTTTAAATATTCATTTAATTATCTCAAATTTGAAAGATATTCATTGCTGAATCTTTAATCTGCGCCTCAAATATCATCAAAACGTAAAGAAAGTAGAAAAAATTGGAAAAGTTATTTTCACCCAAAAAACCGTAAATAGTGAATATTTGTTATATTGAACATCCTTGAATATTTTTTACTGCTTTTATTACCCTTTGTAGTTTTCAAAAATGTTAAAATTTTATTCTCATGTTTCCCATTCTTGGCCACCTTGAATTCAGTTTTAGTTGATGAATTCGTAATGTTAGGCTCAGATATCGTCAGTACCGCATGATTGTTCATTTTGAAAAATAGTAAAAACGTTCACGTCATGTTTCTCACTGTTCATCATATCAAATTCTATCAGAAACTTACAAAAATTGGGAAAAGTGATCTGGACCAAAACAATCTAATGCTGCCTTACTAGTTTTGAAAAAAATGTTAAAAATTTCAGTGTCTTATTTCTCATTTTTAAAAGTATCTTTCTACAGCTAAGAATGTAAAAAAATTGAGTCTTTGAATACATGATGATGTTAAAGAGAGCGCGTAATTTAGATCTAGTCTACAATATTGGTTGTAGCGGATGTAAAGTTGTATTGCGAGGCATTTAGTGTGGTTTATCGCCATTTGTATTGCATGTTATAATACTGACTAAATAACGATGTTTAGTTGTTTCCAATGATTTGTCTGTTTCATAAATATCTTGAAATTCTAATCCATTTTTTGATAAATAATAATCGGTTTCCGTATTTTTTGTGAATTTTTCTTCGTTTACCGACATTGAGTAAATACCTAAAGCAAAAACATTTTCCGTCTTAAAAAAATTAGTATCTCAATTTGAATTCCTGTGTATTTAATAAAATATTATTGTTATTCGAAGCAGGACATGAGCCGCTTGAAAAAAAATCTTTTTGAAATAAAATATTTATGTTTGATTTAGTTTTGATAGACTGGCCCATGCCAGCATAGATTCGCTTACCTATGACAGATCCTGAACGTGGCCTCGTTTTCAAGACATCTTTTCCGTACTTTATTCTGTTATGCTGTGGAATGAACATCTATCAAACTGAGGCAATATGTTATATTAAACTATCAAAATGTAAAATTTGGTCAGAATAAACTTCATCTGGCATTATTCACTTACTCTGGAAAGTTACTTAAGATCCGGTGTGAACGAATAGAATGATTAGTTTTTTTGTTTTCTTTCTTATTTATTTAACGTCGTATCAACATCAAGGTCATTAGCGACGGCGTTGGGGTGTAACTTTGTGTAATGAGGATGAAATGATTGTTTGTAACGTATGAAAATATGCCGTGCCTGAGTGGGATTCGAACCCAGGACCACATGATGAGAGGCGAGCACGTTACCAACTGCGCCAATGCGGCCGGCTTAGTTTTTTTTGTTAACGTTAAGAAGGAGGTATAGAACAAATGAAGATAAGATACTGACAAAACTAAATTAATTCTTTGTTAAGGTCATCAGCCTAAAGGCTGGTTTGAACCTGTAGATGCTTTACTAAGTAACGAGGAGTGAGGTGGTTTACGTTGTCTTCTTCATTCAGTGAAAAAGTTTGCTTGCCAGCATGCCCTCTAAACAGTATTTACTTTCCACCCTGCAAATCTCACCTTTACTTTTTATTCACCACAGGGTCTGGTTGTATAATGGAATTAATTTCTCCGAGAGGAGATAAATCTGACTTGGGTCTTTTACACCTCTACTTATTCTGTTCTTAAATGCTTCAGTCATATAAACATGGTCATGGTTGACCATGTGATAAGAAACAGAACTATTTTTTATAGCTTTGAAACTAGCAGATCGAGTGCAAATAATTTAACACTCCACCTGCCTGTTATAGGCAATTGTTAAATTTATTACTTAAAAATTCGTTTATTACCTTTTCATTACTACTACTGCTTGCTTACCTATTCACTTACTTACTTCACGAAGTAATGATTTTTACTTAGTAATACACAATTTTTATTGTAGCTTTTACTTTGTTTTGTTTTTTAATTTTATTTATTTATATTTAGAACTGTGCAGCTCTGTACTACTAGTAGAAATTTTTTCAGCTTATTTTATATACGTTTTCATTTTTAAGACCACCATTTATTAGCAGAATTCTAACATGAAATGTTGTAATATTAATTGTTACGTGAGTGTTATGGCTGTACGTTTAATTTTGTTAACAAGATAGAATGTTAAATTAATTAAAATATAATGACTCTTTTCTAATAAAGGTTACAAACCCAAATTAGTGAAATTAAAAATTTAGGTACTTAGAAAATTTACTGAAAATTATAACAAATCAAACCCCACCTTAGTCCTTAATAACCAAGCTGTTTACATGAATATAAAATAACTCTTAAATATTGTAAAATATTTCATAAATCAAGTATTTTTATCGCTATTTTTAAACAACTACGTCTTGACTACAACATTTTAAAGATTGTGGTAATTTTTAAATGTATTTTCTACCTAAGTTGGCTTTGGTTCAATCAATTTTCTTTTATGGGTATGAACATTTTTAGGTTCTGTATGAAAATATCTTGCGATACACACCACAAATTATCACTTCAAAAATGTAGAAAGAAGGAATTGTTATTGAGGCTACTTCAATGCTTGAATAAGTTTGGTGGGTTTTTTTCACTATGTACCTAATTGTTTTTTATGAATTTTTAAATTTTTTTATTAACAGTAAAAAAAATTGTATAACCCTGTGAAAAATTAACCCACCCGATTATAGTATATACTGGATGTGAGATAGTGTGGTTCCGTGATGATCATTTAATTTGTTCACTGCTCTTAAGTTGTTTATATTCTTTGCTTATATTAACTTCAGTTTCAAAAAACCCTAGTGATGTGTGTTAGATGTTGGTCGTCAGCCAGGCATCTTACGATGTCGCTTGCCCAACTTTTGTAACTTAATTCTTTGTTGCAGCGACTTTCTACCGTTTGTGTTGACCTATAGGTCACATTATAATTATTATAAGAAAATGTTAATATACTTACAACTTATGCTAAAGTACTGTAGTAATAACAGTAAATGCATTCTTCTAATTTTGCGACGTTATTACTTTTAATATAGACTCAAATATGAACATAAACTACAGTTTTCATTACAATGCATTGTTTTCGGTAACCTACAAAGGAAGTGATGAGTGTTTTATGGGACAATATAGAAATTTTATGGCGGCTATAGATAACGAGGTAATTCTGTGTTTATCGGTTTTAAATAGTTATTTCATTTTTATAGAAATTTCCTATTTCAGAACTTAATGTCATAAAATGAATTTATCTGTTTGTTACTCCGCGACCGTTTGTATGCGTTAATAGAAATTTTAACTAGACTATTTTTTTAAAGTAATTTTTAGAATTTTGTATTTCAATTTCATTATAATACGACGTTGTTTAGTTGCTATAACAATCGGGATCTTCAATACCTCAATCCACCACTGTTTATATTCAGTTCGTCCAGGGATGTTGTTTCTTAACAGTTGCAACTTCTTCCGCAATTTTTCTGATTTTTTTTCGATTAACGTATTAAGTTTCATGGTTGTAAGACTTCTTGTCCTTTCTGTGTAATTTTGATTTGTGATGAGTTTCTGTTGGTCGTAGTTTCTGATTGTTCTCTTTGTCTTCCAGTTTTGTTTCTGTGGAGTTAGATTGACCTTAATTTTCACCAGGTAATGATCCGAATCTGTGACTTCTCTGAGGATCTTGACGTTGTAGACTTCCTTGTGGACAGTTTTGTCCATACAGATAAAAAATGATCCAATTTTCAATCGGGATGTCGCCAAGTTTTCATCTTCCCTGGTTTTCGCATAAAGGCTGTTGACTTGGAAATGAGGTCGTGGTTTCTGCAGAATTCTACAAGTCGAGCCTCGTTCCTGTTTGACGTGATGCACAGTAAATAATTTTAACACCGTGAGGCTGTTACTTCAACTTTTCGCTTATTTTTTTATAGTTGTAACTACAACAGTTTTCTCTAATTTTAATACGGATTATTGTTCATTATAATCACATTGAAATTGTAATATAATATCCTTTTTTAAACGATTTGCTATTAGCCTTTTTAAATACATCCGAAACCAACAATGACGAAATGTATGTGAAAGTTGTGTGTAAGGATTGGCAAATTTTAATAAAATATCATTTTTGTTCATGAATACGGTTTTATAAGTTCGCATTGGTAAGTTTCGGACTTTTACCGCGATGGTAAATGTTAGGTTTACCAGTAAATTCTAGGATTGACCAAGATGTTTACTTTTACAGTAGGTAACATATTATTCATTACATTGTTGGATAATTTAAATTGCCAGTAAATATCCTTGAGCTAATAACAAAATCTAACTTTGATTATGTTTGTTTATATCGCTAAATTTTTCATTTTTATTTATTTCTTCACCAAAGTCTTATCTTATCATAAATGTAATTATCATCGTCAAATCTAGTGCATTAGTGAAAATTTTTCAGCATGTGTATTTTTTTATTGTTGTTAGTCTTTTGCACCTAGTTAAATGTTTTGATTTTTTTACTATCCTTTTCAGGATGATTTTTGATTAATTGATTTCATATTTTGTCGATTTGATAACCTGAAAATTTTGGAAAAAAGTTTCTCTTGCACAATTCAAACCTAAATTAACTAAAAGTTTCCTTAAAGTAAGCTCCAGTAAAATAACTGGAATCATTGGACTATTTCTCGTAATACAAAGTTGTATTTTATCCTCCCAGGACCTTAGACTGATTTTTCACCGATAGAACCGCACAGTTAATGATAAATTGGTGGATGTTTCTGTCTAGCTTGAATTCACAATTCTTGGATTAATCAAGGTATAATCGTGAATTAATTTCAGTTAAATTCGTTATCTGATTATCGTTGGTGAGATAATGTTCTCTTCTTCAATAGTGTGCCAGGTTTGGCTACATGCCTTGAAGAGATTTGTTTAACTAGAGAAGCCTCCTAGTGTGGCTGAATTGACGGACTTAATCGATTGGTTTCATAGAATTGACGGACTGAATAGATTTGTTTCATAGAAGCCTAATATTGTGAATGGTTGCACGTGGCGAGCTGTAATAATTAGGTTGACTGGAATCAATCCAGTAATAGCTGAAGGAAACTCGAAAAAACCTTATCCTTTTTTTAAGTATGTAGAAAAGGCTAACGTATGATGCAGCGTCAAAATCGGATACACTGCGTGAAGATTAGCTAAGGAATTAGTACGGGTTTTTGACCATTTATTACAAGAAAAAATGGGAAATATAATAATGTGACACAAATTTATTTCAGTCTAAATGCAAATTATTATCGGTACAAAGTTTGTTGGTTGAAAAAGTGGAGTTTTTCCTGTTATACATAAAAACAGTAGTAGTAGTTGTTCGTGCAAAGTGAATGCCACATACATATATCGGTGCCCTAGGGTAAAATTTCATTTCTCCTGCATATTTCATTTATGTAAGTTTGGTTTCGCTATTCATACATCCCACAGCTGAATTTTATTCATGACCTTTAATATCGTAGGAATTCCCTACTTCTTATGTCAAATTTATCAGAAATTTACATATACCTATAATATCAATTTTGTTCAACGATATGACTAGGTTATTACATTTTCAACTTTTCTCTGTAGCGTATAGACCTAGTGGGAAAGTATTGTAATGCGAAAACTTTTCTATGCCTAGATTTTAACTGATATTTACGTTTTCTAATCTCCTAATGCCAAAAATAAGATTTTCAGAAAGTAATATTTTCTTCATCCTTGAAATAATGATGTTGTTTAGGTCAAGAACTGAAAGGCTAGTTTGAATCTCTACAGGTTTTACTAAGTAAAAACGAGAAGTAAGGTGGTTTATTATTGCCTTCCTCTCTGAGTTGAAAGAGTATGCTTATTAGCATGCCAGGTCCCCTGAAAAGCACCTACTTTTCACCCTGCTTGCTGTATAGTGAATTCATTACTCTCAGAGGATAACTCTGACTAGTGTCTTGCTGATTAGCGACTAGCGTATAGACCTAGTGGGAAAGTATTGTAATGCGAAAACTTTTCTATGCCTAGATTTTAACTGATATTTACGTTTCCTAATCTTCTAATGCCAAAAATAGGATTTTCAGAAAGTAATATTTTTTTCATCCTTGAAATAACAATGTTGTTTAGGTCAAGAACCGGAAGACTAGTTTGAATCTTTAGAGATTTTACTGAGTAAAAACGAGGAGTAAGGTGGTTTACTATTGCCTTCCTCTCTGAGTTGAAAGAGTATGCTTATCAGCATGCCAGGCCCCCCGAAAAGCACCTACTTTTTACCCTGCAAATGACACCTTCACTTCATTTACCACAGGGTCTGGCTGTATAGTGAATTCATTACTCTGAGGGGATAACTCTGACTAGTGTCTTGCTGATTAGTGTCTAGCGTATAGACCTAGTGGGAAAGTATTGTAATGCGAAAACTTTTCTATGCCTAGATTTTAACTGATATTTACGTTTCCTAATCTTCTAATGCCAAAAATAGGATTTTCAAAAAGTAATATTTTTTCATCCTTGAAATAACAATGTTGTTTAGGTCAAGAACCGGAAGGCTAGTTTGAATCTAGAGATTTTACTGAGTAAAAACGAGGAGTAAGGTGGTTTACTATTGCCTTCCTTTTCTTAGTTGAAAGAGTATGCTTATCAGCATGCCAGGCCCCCCGAAAAACACCTACTATTCACCCTGCAAATGACACCTTCACTTCATTTACCACAGGGTCTGGCTGTATAGTGAATTCATTACTCTCAGAGGAGATAACTCTGACTAGTGTCTTTTACACCTTTAGCTCTTCTGTTCTTAATTAGTCATATAATTGGTTAACTACGTAATAAGGAACAGAACTATTTTTTTGTAGCCCTGGAAACTGCAGATCGAGTGCAATTAATTTAACCCTCCACCTGCTCGTTATGGGCATAAAATAAGGATATGTCCTATTTAGTAAGAAGTGTACTTTTAAAAATTATTTTTGTGTAGTAAAAATTATTAAAAAGGTGTTTGTTTTCCTGAAACACATCTGTTCTTTTTATTAAATTCGGAATTAAAATTATTTCAATATTTTACTTTTATTTCCTAAAAGTAGCGACTAATTTCAGAAATGATAACTTGGGTATACTTTCACCAATTTATCCTTAACTCATTTATCAACTAGTATTTTCTTAAACAGTAGATACAGAGCATTTTGTGTCATATGCTCAACTAAATAATATGTACCATGTACTTAACACGCTTTTAAATAGCTCGGAAGAGATATTACGCAGTGCAACGAACGAACTGAGAATTGCTATGACAGTCGCCAACATTCTAAATGAATAGCCACCTGAAGAAGTAGATATTTAACACGTTCGTAAATCTCAAAAACTTTTTTTTCAACTTACTCTTGCATATAAGAATATATAGGAATGACTATTGTTTTCATGTCGATTTTTGGAAATCGAGTTTTCACCGGATATACACATTTTCAGAACTCCTGAACCCAAAAAAAACATGTTTTTAGCAATTCGGGGGGGGGGGGTTGTGTGTGTGTGTGTGTGAAATATCATAAGAATGGAACGTAACACGAAGTTGAAACTTGACACTTAAGTTAGGTACTACTAGAGGACGCTACACGAACATTTTCATCAAAATTGGTCAACCGGAAGTAGTAGTTTATTCGTGTCATTTTTTACTTTCTTTCGATTTTCTCAAAAACGGCTCCGATTTTTTTTAAAAATCGCCTCGTTTACTATATTTTTTATGTTCTAAAAGATAGGGTAGGCGCCATGTCCGCTAACATTCCTGGGGATAATGTTTTCTCGCAGAAAAATCTTCTTTTTTTTTAAATATTGCGGCCTTTAAATGCATTTTAGGGCAAACGTGTATAAATCAATGTTGTAGACAATTTAAAAACCTGCAACTTTTATGTAGTAACAGTTTTCAGTATATCGCTTAGTTTAGCGGTTATTAGTGATTTTCTGTTTTTTTTCTCATGAAAATGGGTATAAACATTCATTTTTAAGATTTCGATCTTAGTATGCATTTTACGACAAAAGTGCATGTAGGGTATATAATATTATAGGGACTAAAAGAGCTACAATTTTTATTTAACAATTTTTCTCTACAGAGCTAGTTTAGCGTGAAAAAGTGATTTTTCGTATTGTTAAGTCAAAATAAGGTTGGTTTTTATTTTATCATTCACTCATGTTTAAAATTAGGTTATATTGTTCATTATTTGTATTGGCAAGAGAAAGTATTGTGAGTGTTTGACAATAAATTTTTAAATATTACATAGCACTTAGCTCTTCAATTAAAACTCTGTGACTTATTTGTGTCTGACATTTTATTTATTATTCTTATTTTGGCCGATATTTGTAATTTTCTGTGGAAAAATTGCATCAAAATTGGTTTAATCTGACTTTACTTCCGAAACTGCTTTTAAAGGCAATAAACAAAACTCGAAGGAAAAATTAAGGGTTGTTGAAAATAACTTCTTGCATTTGAATTGTTTACACTGTTAGTCAAGTCGTTATTTTTTCTAATTTTATTTGAAAATTACATTTCTATGAAATTTTTTCAGTTTGTTCTTAAATTACAGGTTTGAAAGCAATGTACTGCAGAAATGCAAGTATGAAAGGTTAGTAGAACTTCAAATCGAACATAACTTGATGCGTGTGTGTTGAACGCCTAGTTTGGCGTCCAAGAAAACGTCGCATTGTTATTATTTTTAATTACATATTTTCTATAGTCGTTTGCACGTTCAGTTGACACAATGGATCTTATGGGAATCGTCACTGCTATTAGCGCAACTAAAAACATTAATTAAAGGCATCTGGACGCGAATATTAAAAATTTTTTTAAACCTCTATAGAACACGTACCTATATTTTAAGGTAGAACTACAATTCAAGTTTTGCTTAACAGAAAAATAATTTTGTAATATGTAATATGCTATTCACGGTTGATGAGCTCTGCTGTTCCACACGTTTAGACCAATCAAAACGTTTGCCAGCGTTGTCAAATTGTACTTGACAAATATTACGCGCGCATGTGTATAAGAGCCGCAATAGTTCACTCTCGTCTTGCATCTCGTACTGAACACATCGATTATAGTGGGCGTTAACATGCAATACTTTAAAATATAATCAACTGATTATATGTTTATAGGTTATAAATAAAATTGGAATTGAAAGACCAAAAAAATGGCTGACGAAATATTTAATAGAGCTACAAGAGCAGGTGTTGGCAACGTTGCTGGCAAGTCATTGGCTAGCTGTAAAGTGGGTAGGGGGCAGTGCATACCTTCAGAGCTCCATCAGCCTTGAAAAATAGTATAGAATGTTTAATGAATTGTAAAAAAATTTAAAAAAAAACTGTAAAAACTTCTTCTATTAGGGAGGGATAAAATGGATGTCTTATCTATTTTACTGCAGACCTACTTATGCCTTCTCCACATTTCCTCACCGGACTTTCTAAACACTGCGTGATAAATGTAAACAAATGACGCAATCGGTTATTTCAAATCTGAAAAATCTTTCCCAGTACTGTACACATATCGAAAAAATATTTTACATTTGGATCTGCATATGAAGTTGAATATAAACTTATAGTGTTAATTATTAATTAATAGTCATATAGGCTACATAAAGCAAGGGAATGTTATTGGTTATGATGACGTTGATTGATCTACAAAGCCGATGTTTGTGTATGTGCTAGTAGCAGTCAGAGCCCCATAAGAAATATATTGTCCTGTACTGCTCCGTTGTGTCAATTAAACGTGCAAACGACTTTTTTATATAAATCTCTACGTTTCTAATATTTCTACGAACGATAGATAGAATTTTTCTGTAATACATAATTTTTCAGTATAATATTTTCTGTTGAGTATTTAAAGTTGCCTAAAAAAACTTCGTCATTAGTTATTACCATGTGTTAAAGAACATTATTTATTAGTGAAAATTTCGTGACCGTAGCAGGGGTCGAACCCTGGATCTTACGCTTTGCTGTCCAATTCTGTGTACCTTGGAGGCAATACGAGGTGTGCCTATTACGTTCCGGGATTTTGTGAGAAAACACTAGCAAATTAAGTTACGAGCAAAATTTTATTATCGATTTTCACAATAGTCTCTTACTAACTCTACACAACAATATTCCAACGTTGCTCCCACGATTGGAAGGATCCTTGGTAATCCTCCGAAGTTAATCCATTTACCATCGCGGATAAAGCTTCCTTGACCTCCTGTAACACGGCCATGATGAGTTCCCTTGAGGTTCAACTTCATCGTGGGGAATAAGAAGAAGTCGCAGGGGGCGATATCTGGGCTACAGGGTGAGTGCGGTAACGTTGGAATGACTTTTGTTCCAAAAAAAACTCTTGCACAATGAACGACGAATGGGTCTGAGTGTGTCGTGGTGCAAGATCCGGCCGTCCTCGGCGAGTTTGGGCCGCACACGTAAAATGCGTGCTCGCAGCCGCTCCAGGACGGTAACGTAGAACTGTCCAGTCACTGTCTGGCTGGCAGGAACATATTCACAATGAATGATGCCGCGAATAATGAATCGAAAAAACGATCAAAATTGCTTTTACATCCTCGCTTTCGTTCGCCGCTACCCACCCTTTTCCATCCACTGCTGATTTCGTTTACGGGTCTCGGGGTCATACTCAAATGTTCAGGTCACATCTCCAGTGTATATCTAACTCATCCAATCTGCCGTCGCTCTGAATGTGGGACAACAAATCCTCGCTAACCTCGCTAGTAATGTGAGTCACTCATTTTCACGACGCCACCAAAAAAGTTACTTTTGAAAAATACGCAAAAACACTAACCAAACATACTATCGACTTCAAACTTCGACTGCAACAAAAGGAAAGACCCCTATTTCCAGTCATATGTTTATGAACGATGCAGTGTTTCAAATTCCCGAGTTATAGCGAAATTCCCGTAACTTAATTGCCACACCTCGTATATCAATGATATGTTTAGTAATGACTGAATTGACAACATAAATAAACCTTAACTTAAAATTTATTGTTCTAAATAGTTACGCATGTATTTCACGTTCTATGTTAAAAGTAGTGGTTACACATAACTTCAATTAAACGGTACTGTACTCCAAATATTATATGAATGGTGGTTCTTCTTGGTAATAGTCGGCCGGTTCTTTGGATATGAACTTTTCATCTTTATTCATTTCTTCTAACGTCCTGTAGTCACCACCTCCTGGGGAAACATCGTCTGGTCTGTGTGCTATGTCTTCTAACCATTTTTTGTAGTATGTTATGTCCAAATACGCGCCGTATGATTTTTTTGAATTGCATCTGTGTGTACCTATATAAATTGCTACTAGTTCTTCTTTGCGGTTTATTACTGGTGCTCCAAAATTGTACTGAAAAAGATTAAAGACATTTATAGGCTAGCAGAAAATCTTAACCATAGTCAACATTCAGTAGTTTACTTAGCTCATTTCTATTCAACCTGACTACAAAAATTCTACTAGATATGAATAATCCACTTGGTTGGTCTAGTGGTGAAGTCATCGCCACGAGTTAACTGATTACGCAGTCAAAGGTTCCGTGGTTCAAACCCTAGTAAAAATAGTTAGGCTTACTTTTATTCGGATTTGAATAATTGATAGTGGTTTGTACTTTGATTGTTGGGGTTCAATTAACCATACTTCTAAGGAACGGTCGGCCTGACTCTGTAAATATCAAATATGAATTTCAGGGAAAATGTGTATGTAAGTAAAGTTGTGGGAAATAAAAACCCCATCAACTTTTATTTCTAACATTTTTTTCTACGACGTTTAGTTTAGCGGTAATTATTAATTCATTGATTGATCATCAAAATCGGTAAATATATTTGAATTTTTACTTTCTCTTGCCTATATGAATATATAGGAAGGAAAGTATTGTTTCCATGTCTATTTTTCGAAATCGAGTTTTCACCGGATCTACCCGTTTTTAAACCCCCTGAACGCAAATACATGTTTTCAGCGATTGGTCTCTGTGTGTGTGCGCGTGTGCGCGCGCGCGCGCGTGTGTGTGAAACGTAAGTTAGACACCCCTACCGGACCCGACACGAATATTTTCATCAAGATCGGTCAACCGAGTAGTTTATTCGTGTCATTTTTTACTTTTTTGCGAGTTTCTCAAAAACGGCTCCTACGATTTTTTAAAAAATCACCTCATTACTAAATTGTTCATGCTCTACAAGTAGGCGCTATGTCTGCTGAAATTTTTGGCAACGTTGTTTTCTCGTAAAAATATTGTTTTTTTTTTAGATTGCGGGTTTAATATGCATTTTAGCGTTAAAATGTATATAATAAAAATTGTAGGAAATTTAAAATCCTACATTTGTTGTAGGATTAAAAAAAAAGCTTTGTTTAGCGATTTTCTGTTTTTTTTTGTCACGAAAACTTGTAAAAAAATCGATTTTTTTAGATTTCAGCCTTAATATGCATTTTACGACAAAAGTGTATGTATCAAATTTATAGGAAATTAAAAGATCTAGAACTTTCATTTAGAGCATTTTTCTTTACAGAGCCTAGTTTAGCGCGAAAGAGTGATTTTCCGTATTTTTATGCCAAACTGAGGTTGATTTTCATTTTGCATCATTCACTCATGATTAAAATAGGTTATGTTTTTTGAAGTTAGTTGTTTTGTTTATTTCTAATGTTTTATTACTAATTTTAGGTTATATTGTTAATTATTTGCATTGGCAAGATAAAGTCGGTGAGTGTTTCACACCAGATTTTTAAGATATGGCCTTAGCACACAATCATTTGTGGCGTTGCATTATGCGAAAAAAGTTTATACAGTTGAACTTCTATAACTCGAATCCTTAAAGGATGGGGAAAACAATTCGAGTTACAGAAATTTCGAACTCTGAAAAAATAAAAACAAAGCAATTATTTAAAAAAAAAACAACATTCCATGTATAGGCTAATCCAGTACCCTACAAGATGTGGAATGTATAGGCTTACTGCACATGCGTAATTTCGTAATTCAGTACTGAACGTTTCATTTGGCCTAGTTATTGGCTGCAGTGTTAAGTAGGCATGCTGTACATATTGTATACAGTATTCAAAAACTACGCAGCACATGCTGATTACGATACATTGTACCGACAGACTACGGTTCTATTTTTCTGTGGTCGACCAATGATTCGTCGATTCAAAGAAATTCATTGTTTTGGTTTACGCCTGTTAGGCTTATACAAAGGCAACCAGATGACTTAGAAGGTCTGTTCCCTTTTATGGTCGAACATATCCTCTTATAATGAAAGAAGCACCTTCATTTTTAAAAAGACCAAAACCGCTATTTTGAGAACTATGTATAGAAATTTTATCAAAAGAAACGAAATAATTAGTTTGACTTAGAGAAATGGTGGCATTCAAGTTATAGATGACTTTTTACATGGTAAATTCATGGGAAGGTTTAAGTGGACTGAAATTCAATTCGAGTTATAGAAGTTCGACTGTTTAATCTAAGTAAATTAAAAAACTTACAACTTTTATTTCAAGCATTTTTTCTCTACTGAGCCTTGTTTAGTATTAGTGATTTTCCGTATTTTTACGTTGATTTTAATTTTGTGTCATTCACTCATGATAAAATTAGGTTAAGTAATCATTTTAAATGGTTACTCATGAGTAATTTGTTCATTATCTTCATTAACAAGAGAACGTGGTGTAAGTGTTTCACACCAGATTTTTAAACTTCGTGATTCCGAGTTCCGTAGTTTGGTATTTCTTTTGAAACATTTTTAAACTTACAAACATGTCTTCTGCAAAATTAATGTATTACAATACATGCGGTTATCTGTATACTACTGCCATAGTATTCTTACTATGGCAGCGGCGAATAAAGGAGGATTTTCTCATTTTCTTTTAAAGTGAGAAAATGTAAGAAAAAATTAACTATAAAATGTTAATTACTGTATGTTTTAAATGTTATAATGTGGATTACTGTAATGCATAATTTGCCAGAGCCAATACAGGTTTGAGTCAACAGTGAGCGATGAGCGGTTTGGATGTAGCAAGTCAATCTCATTTTTATTTATATGTATTCATTGTACTGTTCATTTTTATAATTTATAATATACCATATTTTTTACTTTGTCAAACATTCGCTTTGTTTTATATGACCCCTTTTTATAACAATATTCAATGAATCTAGTTGTAATTTTTTACCCTCTGAATATGGCCGTAAAAACTAATGTAAAATATTGAGTGTAATTACTTTATTACCCAAATTACCTAACTTAACATTGATCTTGCACACTCCGCCAAATATTATCTATAGTCCATCTACTGTAAGAATACTCCGCGCGAGGCAAGCGCATATAGGTTGTAAACGAAAGTTTTACACTAGGTGGCGCGTATCTACCTCTCCGCCGGACAATATTATCTTGCACTACGTTCCATCATAAAAATATGTACATCCAGCTAAAATAAACATTATCTTTTAAGCGTTTTCAAAATACCGTTCTGATTACTTGTAATTATTGTAGTTTCATAAAGACTCCTTAATTAATCATTTTAATCATAACATTTAACAAAACAATTTTTTTCTACTTTTTAATGTTTACCGCTTTTATGTTTCAAAAACTTAACACATTCACTATCACGCATGTTAACAAAACACAGCTTACAAAACTTTTCAACTTCAGTCTAAGAAGAAAATCGAAACGAACCGATACAATTCTAAAAGATAACTGATGAAACTAAAAATGAGTTAAACACGGGCAAGTGTAAACAGTTGTATTAAACTAGTCACAGACATTAATTTTAATGATATGAAATAAACAATCTGAAATGATAAACAACGAATCACTGGAATTGTTTACTCTCCTGTTATAATTCAAGCGCATTAGTCTTATATTACTACTTGTGATCAAAAATAAAATAAAACCTAGTCTATAATAAAAATTAACTAATCATAAATAATTATGTAATAATAGTAAAATTTTAGTTATTAATGGTAAACTAATGTTCGATTTATAAAACATTTTCTAACAAATGAATTGAACGTATTTTTATTATACTGAGCTTAGAGCGAATCAGTGTCGTATGGAATTTCTTTTTTGATCAACCTGTGCGTATTTTTAATTAATACACGTGCTCACTTGTATTGCTGGTTGCCTACGTCGGAGTACTCTTAGCGTAGACAGACTCTGTATACGCCGCTGATCTATTGGTTTATCAACACCGAAAGGTGGTTTCTCCGATTTGAGTTCCATTAAATCTTTAAACTTGACGTTGGATTAACATTAAGATCATTAAGTGTTGTAAAATATTTTGTTACTTACTTGACAAGGACCAAACCTTGTGTCTGTTATGCAAAATATATTCTGAATCATGTCTGCCGCATCAAAAAAGTATTCTCTGCATTGCATGTGAGGTAAATAATACCTTTGCACTCTTTCTAATAATGTCTGCCAATGTTTACTCTGTAATTAGCAATCGTAAAATTAATTATAATATTATTTATTTATTTTTCGACCCAAGATATTTAAGTATTATTAACTTATGAATTAACAATTGTTATAAATGCCGGCGTATAAGATTGCATTTCTGCTAGAGAGCGATAGTGATGGCCGGGTGAGGTACGCGGTGCAATAGTCATGCCTTTCTAATAACATAGTATTAGTATAGTAATGCTGCAGCTGATTTTTTACGTTATCACACTGTCAATAACAACTTTGATGTTATTATCTAAATTTATATCAGCTGTTTCCTTTAATTGTTGTTTATAGTTACAGTAGTACACACGTTCTAGGGGTTGCAAAGCTATACAAGTGCCATCTTATATGCCGGCATCAATATTCTGTTATCAGAATTTATCCGATGCTTCTTTACTACTAATGTGTGTTTACATCATTGTTTTTACCTTTCTCTTGTCCTACATGAATGTAGGGAAGGAAAGTATTGTTTTATGTCGATTAAATCGAGTTTGTATCGGAAATACTACATCTTTTTTTGGCCTCCTGAACCCGAAAAACATGTTTTTATTTGTATGAAAAAATATCGAAAGAACGGAATCTTACAAAGCTGAAACTTTGAACTTAATTGGTGACCATTAAAAGACCCGACAGTAGCATTTTCATCAACATTGGTCAACTGGAAGTAATAGTAATATTCATGTAATTTTTCACCATTTTTGCGATATTTTTACAATCGTCTAATTTACTACATTTTGTAGGATCTACAAGTTAGGATTATCGTCATATCTGCTGAAATTCTTGGAGGCTATGCTCTCGTGGTAAAAGTTTGTCTTCTTTTGATTGCGACCTAATGCATTCTAGGGCAAAACATACGTATAAAATGAAAGTTGTACTAAATTAAAAATTAACAACTAATTTAATTTTAACCACGTTTTACTTTCTCTTGCCTATATGAATATATAGGAAGGAAAGTATTGTTTTCATGTCGATTTTTCGAAATCGAGTTTTCACCGAATCTACTCGTTTCCAGACCCCCTGAACCCAAAAAACATGTTTTAAGCGATTGGTCTGTGTGTGTGTGTGGGTGTGAACAGAATATCTCAAGAACGGAACATCGTACGAACTTGAAACTTAAGTTACATACCACTGCCGGACCGGACACGAACATTTTCATCAAAATCGGTCAACCGGAATTAGTAGTTTATACGTGTAATTTTTCACTTTTTTACAATTATCTCAAAAACTGGTCCTACGATTTTTTTAAAAATCGCCTAGGTTACTAAATTTTTTATGCTCTACAAGATAGGGTAGGCGCCATGTTTCCTGAAATTCTTGGTGAGGCTGTTTTCACGTAAAAAAATTGTTTTTTTAAGATTACGGCTTTAATATGCATTTAAGCGCCAAAATGTATATAATAAAAATGTAGAGAATTAAAATCCTACAACTTTTATTTCAAACATTTATTTTGTACAACTCCTAGTTTAGTGGTAATTACCAATTTTCTGTTTTTTCTCACGAAAACGTGTGACATCGATTTTTTTAAGATTTCGGCCTTAGTAGCCTATGCATTTTACGAGAAAAGTGTATATAATCGAATTTATAGGAAGTTAAAAGATTTACAACTTTTACTTAAAGAATTTGTCTTTGCAGAGCCTAGTTTAGCGTGAAAAAGTGATTTTTGCTTCAAATGTCCATGGAGTACAGACATAAGCGTTCGCCGCAACCGAAAAATTTCTAAACAATGTCATCTACCTGTAAAGTCATGATTACCGTTTTCTGGGATTGTCATGGTATCGTTCATATGGAGTTTCTGAAACGTGGCTGTACTGTGAACTCCGAACAATATATTACCCAATCTTATCTGAAGCGACGGCTGCGTAAAGTTCGTCCAGACTACGAGCTAACTCTGCATCATGATTATATTCTTCATCACATCTAGTCCTCACAAAAGTCTAAAAATGCGTACAGCACTATACTCTATTCATCGTAATAAAAATGTATTATTAAACAGCGGTTATCGAATCAGCTGTTATAGCGGTCACTCAAAAAAATATGCGACACTTTTAATGAAAACAGCACGTGAACACTTATACGCGCTTTTAACCATATATACTTACAGAATTTTTGAAATTTTATTTAACACAATTGCCTTTCGCCACTTATTAAATACTTTCATTTTCGGTGCTTGGGAACAAAAAATTCTGATACGTCAGTCATTACGATTCCACAAAAATAAAATATTTTTAAGACTAAGTAAAATAAAAGCACACACGCATTTGCACTTTAAAAAAAATTAAAAATAGATTGCCACATATGGAACAAACTAAGGTCAACGTTCGGATAATATTAACAAACAATTGAATATAAACGAATGTGATCGTGTTGTTATACAGAAGAAAAACAGATGAGCCGTGGGTACTATTCGGCGCATCTGATTTACAACCTTTCGTCAGTTCGGAATCACCATCAGTGTGTCGTATCTACACGCACTACTACAGATGCAGTGTGCTTACTCGGCATATCTTTCTTACCATGAATAGAGTATAGAGAAGGTTGGGTTTCAAGGCGTTTTATCTTATCTACCTTGTAGCCCAGAGTCGGCTGCATTTGCGTAGTTGATAACGTGCTCTCCTCTCACCATGCGGTCTTGGGTTCGAATCCCATTCAGGCACGGCATATTTTCATACGTTACAAAAAATCATTTCATCCTTCACCGTCTGCATTATCAGTAATTGCAGAACAGTCGGACGTTAAACAACAAAAAAAATGTAGCTCAGATCTTGCGCTCTGTGATTTTTCCCTCTTTCGGAAGCTTAAGGAATATCTCAAGGCCATGCGTTTTTCTTCGGACGCGGTGGTGAGGAAATGATGCCGTACGAAAACTTCAGATTTCTTCCGTGATGGATTTTTCTAAAGCGTAGTACTTTTGCGTAAATGTGTCATTGATAACGACGATTATGTTGAAAAGTGATTGTATTGGTGAGTAGGTGACAGTTCAATCTATCATTTTACACGTATAGATAAACAATATATTCATTACTATTTAAGTTATAGCGATGGAGGCATTACTTTTTAATACATTCTCGTATGTTAACAATTATCTAAGTACGTAAAATTATACTTAATTACGTAACTACTAAATTAGTATATAGTATCTCTACTGACATACATTTGTTCCCCATCCGACGACTGTCACTTTAAAATGAGGACTTGGTAAATATTCTGCAATATTGATAAATCTTGTAAATGATCCGAATTCTACATAGTCATGCATTTTCATCATGCCGATGTTGTGTGCCCAAGTATAATTATAAATTGGGTACAGTATTCTTTTTACAACACGGTATGATTTTCCGTACACGTATGGTGAAACGCTTCCAAAATTTACTCTTAGATAACTTTCCTTTCCGCTGGAAAAATAAAAACATTTGTTAATTGTTATTCTCATCATATCAAGGTGAAAGTTTGTACAAAAGTTCTCCCGTACGATCGGTGAAACGTGGTATATTTTAATTAAAAACCATTATCTTAGGAACAGGGAAAAACTATTCAATATAGTACACTGTAATCTCATTTATCCGTTGATGGAATCACATCTGTTACGGATAACGGGAATTTACATTTTTTCACAGTTATTATAAATTTAAAGATTTAATACACAATAAATTTATATTGGAATGTCAAGGGCTGTATCGAAGTAAGAAATTATTTGTGAGTTTTCAACGGAAAACAAATAACATATCGTGTTTGAAGATTACAAAAACACAAAATTGAATTGTCCACCTCCTATATCGTCCTTATAATTAACATTGATGTACGCACAACCTCCCCTCAAATTTCTGTATTGCAACTTTATTGTTGTACAGGTGATTCACGAAGAACGGGAGTACTTCGCGAGATGAAACTACATTGAAAAATAAGAAAAAAAAGTTCATATAAACATGAGTTCGGAAATGCTTCGTTAGCATGTTACGGCTAGCGAAAGATTTGGACTAAACGACAAACAATAATCATGAAATAAGTTCGTAATGAAATTTTTAATGCGTCGTGTTAAAATTGTTCTTTCTTATGGTTTTTGACCTCAGAAAGCAAATAAAACAAGTCCTATAAAAAGTAACCATATTTTTATAAAACTACTACACAGATTACTTGAAAATTACTATTTTTCGAGAAATTTGGGGTAAATTGGAAATAAATAAGGGGAGAAACCCCTGTTTTTTATCCTTGTCGTACAATGATATCGTTAAATGGGCAATTAAAACACTCAATGGTAAATAAAATAAAATGAAATAAATAAAAATTTGTTTAAATATAATTAGTAGAAAATTAAAATTGGAAATAAACAAGGGAGAAACCCCCGTTTTTTTATGTTTGTCGTACAAATAATATATCGTTAAATGGACAATTAACACTCGATGGTAAATAAAATTTGTAAAAAATTTAATTTTGAGAAAATTGACCTGTAAATAAAGGCAACTAAAAAAATAAAAATAAGTTGCAAAAACTAATGTTTTGTTATCAAAATATCCGAAATTTTGTTTCTTAGCGAATAATTCTATACATTATATTTTGTATATCGTACGTGTATTGCTAACAAAAACAAGACAGTGTACAGGTCGATTGTAAAGTATTTGGAAAGGAATTCGTCTATACCGTAAAATGTTTTATCGATTCAGTAATTTTTAAGATTTTATTTTAACGAGTGAAAATTAGTAGATCTTTTTAAAAAGTAATTTAATTCAGTAATAACTCTTTGTGGAACGTCGCTATAATTCTCTTTCTTAGTTATGTTGAGTCATTAGAACACACTAATACTAATACTATACTAATACTATTATGCTAATACTATTGAGTATTAGAATTTGATAAAAACTTAAAACATAAATTTACTTAAGGACTTGAAGAAGAGGTGGGACTTCAACTTACTTTTTTTAGACCAAACGATATCACGTTTTTACTTTTTCTGGAAATTTATTTTTTTTATTTATCGTTGGGTTTGAAGTTGTTGTATGATGGTGTCACTATCAAATCAAACCATGTCTGTGCTACATTCATTTTGTCTGGTAAATTTAGTAGACTATCTTGTCATACGTGAGGACTGCATTAAAGGCTTTAAAATCTATTAATATTATAAATATCATTGTTGAAAAAGCACTGACTACTGATTTCCTTGAACTGTATTAATTATAATGTATATCGAACTAGTTTAGTAAAAAAATAACAAATAAGTCATTGCTTTAAAAGTAATTGAGTTACTTCTAAAATACATTCTTGATGGAAATTGTTTTTCTTTTAGTTTAAATTTCTTTTCTGATAGGCGCTGTAATTTTTTTTCTATTTTTTATGAAATAAAATTTATTGGTATTAGGCCTATATTACACTTTTTCACAAAAATAAATTATTTGAAATTAAGATTGCACTTCATTTTTATGCATACGAATTTAAAAGTAAATAAATATATACTTTTTTTTATAATTATCTAAATATACTAGTCCTCAAAGATGCATGATGACCGGAATCGACTGTAGGCTACATTCAATTTCAATGTGATAGTAATAAAATGAGACAACATATTGGACGTAATAAAATACAAATATCAGGTGATGTAATTTAAGAGTCAAAAGATAAACCTCGGTGGATGGAAAAAATCCATTGAACGAATGCTGTGTATACGTCCTAGACAAAAGCTCCTAACATTTTTCATATTTAAACATATTCGACTTGGTCTATGATTGCTGTGAACAAGTTAAAGAATCATGTAAATGTACAATTAATATTTATTTTTGAATGTAATTGCATACTACGTACTACATGCAGTTATAACCGGTTGTTACAACCCATAGTCGTGAAAGTAATGTTCCAACTCCAACCATATGTCCGTTCCTTAATATGGCTCCCTGAAAATAAAATTCAAAATAAGTCAGTAAATACAGGATTTCATTTAAAAAATTTATCGATGTTAAATTCCGTTGCACTGTTGAGAAAAATATTCCAATTTAATAAATTTTATGGGTAAGTAATTTCTTTGTTGTTTAGGTTATCAGCCGAAAGGGTGGTTTGAACCTCTAGAGGTTTTACTAAGTAAAACGAGGAGGTTTACCATGCGTTTCTCACTGAGTTGAAAAGTTTACTTATCATCATGCCAGACCCTCTGAAAATCACATATTTTCCACCCTGTAAATGAACCCTTCATTTAATTCAACACAGGGTTTGGCTGTGTAATAAAATTCATTACTTTCGAGAAAATAATTCATGTTTGTGTATTTTACTTACCTTTCTCCTCTTTATTAAATATTTTAGTGATTTTATTGGCTGACCATGTGGTAAAAAACTGAACAATTTTCTGTAGCCTTGTAACTAACTGATTGAGTTAAAATAATAATTTAACTTTCCACCCGTTTGTTATAGGCAAAAAAGTCATTTCATTAGTTCTTAAACGTTGATCTGGTTTATATTTACTAACATAGCTGAGGAGGGCACAAAACCCTTTAAACAATCTACGATAGTGATATATTACAAACATTATTATTGCAGTAACCAGCTATGGAATACAGAAATGGGACGGGACTTGTCAGTTGTATTTAGATCTTCTGGAGAAAATGTAAAGCTAATTTTGCAAGTATTCAATAAGAACCACCCGTTCTATCGTTCTGAGCAATTGTTTAAGGATTTTCGAGTACTAATTCGTCAACTGCATGCGTGGGACTTAATTATTCAGGTACACAAAAACGCATCGAACTTCGTGTAACGAATCCAGAATTATAGTTCAAGAACGCTATTCCGAAGACATTTTGTAACTGACCTTCATATTGTACGACCTATAGTATTCAGATGAACTAATGTCTCCAGCCGTGGGAGTGAGAGGATGCATAACGCTCTCACTCGCACAAGCCATACGCGCCATTCCAATAACATGCATAATTTTACTCATTGTTGTGTGCAAGCGTTTATGCACGCAGTAAACTAACAAGCAAGATAACGACTGTAGTATGTTTTCAGATTTGGATTACAACGGTAAAGACCTTTGAGCGCATGCGTAGTTATGCCACATATCTCCCTCTCTTTCGCTCGGCTATGGGACATTAGTTCGTCTGATAACTATACTTTCCTTCTCCATTATAGAATTTTTTTTTCTTAATTCCTAATGTGTGTACGTTGAAATCTGTTCCATTCAGAACAATAATCAACCCCATGACCCAATGAGAAGAAAATGATATGTATGACGTGTAAATGAGGTGTAGTCTTGTACAGACTCAGGCCGACCGATCCTGAGAGAGTATGGTTAATTGAACCCCAACCATCAAAGTACACCGGTAACCACTGTCTAGCATTCATATCCGTATAAAAGTAACTACCTTTACTAGGATTTGAACCAGGAACCTTCGTCTCCAAAAATCAGCTGTTAAAACAGCTGATTTTGGCGACGACTTTACCTCTAGACCAACCCGGTGGGTATTATAGAATTGTATGGAACATCATAAAGTTTGAAAGTAAATTACAGAAATGTCTTCTTAGCATCAGTAGGCACTACACAGAGGAAATAATTACACCCATCAATCTTTGAGCTCATTTCCTGCTTGTTTTATTCTTGACGCCCTGGTGTTTGAAATAAGGTGCACTAAATTGATTTATCCTAGTACTTAAAGAGTTCTTAGTTGGATAAGTTAATTTCCCACCTCGGTCTTAAATTTGATGGTAGAGATAATACATATGCAATGTAAAGTTATTCTTATGTAAAACAACTTTTTTTCACGAGGGAAATAAATTACTATTATTAAGGGAAAATTGCTTACTGAATCATTTTCTTCATATTGGGTATTTTTTCTGCTGACCGAAGTTTTTCAATTTTTTTGCGTAAACATTTAGGTTAACGCGAATTTTTTTTTAATTGGCTGCCTCTCTTTAATGTGAGCTATAAATTCTAATTAGTTCCTTATCGTGTAAGGTTATTTATAGGGCTGAACTAGAATTACAATAAGTCTTGTCTGTTTCATTGTCTAAATAGTTTTGTTGCTAAAAGTGTATAAACTGTTCAATTTTTTTGTTGCCGGGTTAATTTGTCATTTTCCTCGTCTAAATTTTTCCAACCATATCTCTCTCAGTATATTATGACCTTTAAAAATTTTTTAAGTTGCTTTTTAAAAATAGAAAATAATTGTCTTAAAAATATTTAAACTGCTCTGTTCCACAACTCTGAATGTTTCCAGGTTTATTTCCAGTGACGAAGATCTATTTTGTCGTTCAAACTGTTGTATCTGTTACTCCTCTCATAGTGTTTTTGTAATTATCATATAGTGGGTAAACATTTCTGTTCCTTTCTGATTTGTGAAAAATTATTGTTAAATTCCTGTCTAGTATAAATAAGTTTATGCCTTTAGATCTTTTGTATCATTAATAAACCGTTTTTGTTTTAATTTATGAAATATAAATCAATTATATATATGTTTGAGGTGTGGCTATTAAATAACGACACTGACGTAAAAAATTTTATTTTTATTTTATACACAATCACTTATTGTCACCTTCAATATACACTCCTTCTCTATCCCTGCAACGCTCCATGCGAATTTTCCATTGTTGGAAACAGTGCTGGAAGTCATCTACTGTCAGCTCCTTCAGGACACGTGCCGCTTTCTCTTTTACAGCTTCCACAGACTCAAATATTGTTCCTTTTAATGCAGATTTCACCTTAGGCAACAGGTAGAAGATAATAACATGTGATGAAACGTGGTTTTTTAGTTATGATCCGGAAACGAAGCGCCAATCCATGCACTGGAAGAGCCGAACTTCACTGAGAACCAAAAAAGCTCAAATGAGCAAGTCAAAATTTAAAGCAATGATGATTGTTTTTTTTTGTATCCATGGGATTGCGTACCTTCACTGGGTTCGTGAAGGTCAAACAATTAATCAATATTACTACCTTGAGGTACTTTCTAAACTACTTAAAAGAGTAAGGAGAAAACGCCTCAAAATGTGGAAGGACAAATCATGAGTTCTCCACCAAGACAATGCGCCAGCTCATTCCGCGTTATCTGACAAGAGGTTCCTAGGCAAGTACAGCAACTTAGTGTTAGAACATCCATCTTATTCACCAGATCTTGCACTATGTGACTTCTGCCAGTTCCCTAAGGTGAAATCTGCATTAAAAGGGACAAGATTTGAGTCTGTGGAAGCTGTAAAAGAGAAAGCGGCGCGTATCCGGAAGGAGTTGACAGAAGATGACTTCCAGCACTGTTTCCAATAATGAAAAATTCTCATGGAGCGTTTTAGGGATAGAGGAGTGTATATTGAAGGTGACAATAAGTGATTAGGCCTATGTGTAAAATAAAAGTAAAATTTTTTACAAAGTAAGTCTCGTTATTTAATAGCCACACCTCATATAATATGTAAATTGCAATTAAAAAAGAAAAGTCATTACGTTTACGTGTTTTTTTAAGTCGCATGAACAGCTTGGTTGTTGCGACTGCCGTTGCATGTACAACTGGAACTGTGGGTTTTGACTTGTGGAAATTTCTAGACCCTAGCCGGGAGTCTAACCTGGGATCTTCGCGTTCTATGTTACGGAGGTGACCTTTATGTGTTGAATTCCTTGTTTTCTTTTCCTTTTTTGTTTATCTGTATTAAATTTGATTTATTCCGTATGAGTTTCAGCCCATTTTTTTATATAAAGTATAGAATTTTTTTGAAGTAATTTTAAGTTTCGTAAAACTTGATGATGAAGGTTAATATTTGGTAAATATCAAAAGAATATAAATGAAATTGCTAATCGACTCAAGTTTTAAGTAACTGGTGACTTAATGAAGGGTCAAAAATGGTCAGTGACTTTCTACCGTTTCACCAGCAGTGTTCATTCATTAAACTTTATGTATTACTTTTTAAAATTTCAACAATACTTTTCCTATTTTTTGCAGTTTCAAAATAAATAGAACGTTTTGGGTGGTAGTCTCATTTTATCAAAATTAAAAGTAGAATTACTGCACTGTTTACCTTCAGTCGTAAAACTAATGTTTGGCATGGGCATTCTCTGATGTAATTGCGGTTGGTTTTATTCTATCTGTGTCATTTTTAGGTTGGAGGTGTTTGTGCGTAACTGAAATTATTTTCACACCTTATTAAATACAAGTTAAAAATTTTAATATGTGGTAAAACTTACCACGTAAGCGTGCCTTCCAATTGGTATCGTTTTACTCCCATGGAACTTAGGTTTTTCTAAATCCATAAAATTGTAAGGCATTCCTCTTCCAGTAATTGGAGTCATGTTAAACAAATGTACTTCACCGACTTCGTTACTTGGTTCCAACTCCGTTGATATGTGGCTCGGTGCCGATTCTATTTCATCAATCATCTCTTGAAATTTTTCATCAGACGTCTTTTTCCTTTTTACGGTTTCATTCATTCTCGTCATGGTTACTGTTATAGCCCTAACCATGACGCAGTATGTTGCTGAAATTCAGTTTTTTATAATTATTTTTTTGTTTGACTTATTACAAAATTGATTTTGCGTTTATAGAGTATTTCACTGACTAAAATAGCAAGTCTTGTAAATATTTGTACTCATTCTCGTAAAACTTTACTTTAAATCCATTACACTTACTAACCTGCATTAAAAATATCTGTTTTTAATATATTGCAATTATATTTTCCGTCTGGATTATATTTGAACGTCTGGATCATTAGAAATTACGGAAGTGTAATAAAATATAAAATGTGTGCGTAATAAAATTATTAGACCCTAGTTGGAAGTCGAAACCTGGGGACATTGGCTCAATTGAGCGCGCCTCATTAAATCAGGAAGCCGGTAATTATATTAGTCGCATAGTCAGTGTTTTTGAAAGGAACTAATCCCTGAAATATAAATTTCGTAGCTATTTAGAGGCTTGAAACATTTTGATTTGTTCTTGATATTTTCGAAATGGAGATAAAGTTCAATTAGTACAGAGTCAACTGGAGTAGTCATTTGGAACGCATGAAGGGAAGTTGTTTGCCTAGACTGGTAATGAATTGTAAGTCCAAGTGGTCGAAGTGTTGTTAGTCGATGAAATGTTGAAGATGGTTTTTGGAATAGGCCGTACTCAGGCCTAATCCGGGAAGAGAAGAATGTATTTTCGAAATGTGTTTTTTAAGGCGGTAGTCTACCATTTTATGACAGGTTTTTACTCGTTATAATATTATAATGGGTTTCTGTGTACGAATTTAAACTCATTGTATTAATATTTTTTAATTAAATACCCACTAAACATTAAAATTACTCAGTTGTGTGCATCACATTCAGTTTATAGCGAACAAAAAATTATCTCAATGTTAATTACAACCGCAACGAATAGGGGCTGAAATAAAAAATAGGGTGTTCGAATAAAAATCATATTTGTGTATTATTTAAACTTACCAACTTAAATTTGGTGTGAAATTAAAGATTAAATTAATCTTTGAATCGTTCGAACCGTTTTTAAATATTTTCCTCAGTTTTTTAAAAAATATTTTAAATTATTAAAAACTTTCCTTTCATGAAACATTGCGTTTCATGGCTAGTGTCAATTTTTTTAAAAGGCTTACCTTTGACCTGTGGCAAAAACCATTAGTGATTTCTGAATCTAATCTTTAAGATGAATCGAATGACACAATTTTTGTTTCTGAATTCCGACTTTCATAGTTTTACTTCCGGTTTTTGGTTACTTCTGGTCGAAATCGGAACTTCAAACGCAATCCAGGCCCACTAACTTTATATGTAGGTTACAAATCTGTAAACTGTTTGTTGCTATCTCTTGTAGTTTCTGATATTAATTTATTGACTTCCGGTTTTGGGCTAATTTCGGTCGAAAGCGGAACTTCAAACCCAATTTAGGACCAACAACTTATTTTGTAGATTACGAATCCGAAAACTGTTTTCTTACACCAGGGTGGGACGGACATAAGAAAATAATAGATGACTATTTTAAAAATTGCCACCAATAATTTATTATTGACTAATTTCTTTATGCCCATAACGGGCAGGTGTAGTGTTAATTAATTACACTCGATCTGTTTGTTCCATGGCTACAAAAACAGGTCTGTTTCTTATCACTTCTTCTTCTTCGTACTACTACCAAGGATTAGGCATAAGCCTGTTCCGAACTCACAAACCATCCTGTACGTCTACACAAACAGTTCCTTATCACATACACATAATCATCAAGTATATGACTGAAGCGTTTAAGAATAGAAGAGATAGAAATGTAAAACACCCTAGTCAGAGTTATCTCCTCTGAGAGTAATGAATTTCACTATACAGCCAGACCTTTTGGTGAATGAAGTAAAGATGTCATTTGCAGGGTGGAAAGTGGATACTTTTGGAGGGCCTGACATGCTGTTAAGCTTACTCTTTCAACTCAGTGAGGACGGCAAAAGTAAACCACCTCACTCCTCGTTTTTTACTAAGTAAAACCTCTAGAGGTTCAAACCAGCCTTACGATTGTTGACCTAAAGAACAATTGACTAATTATTCAAAGTAAAATAACAGTACATGAGTAGATAACACTTTATGATGGAAAGACCTACAAACATGACAGTATATTCAATTTCATGCACTGATTTAGAAAAAAAAATATGACTATTATAGAATCATAGTTATGATTTTATGAGGGTTTTATGACATTAGAATTGTAATTTACGGGAAACGTTAAATAAAGTTGTAAGCGGCGTCTAAATTACTATGATAACATTTTAATTATTAATTTAAAAGAAATACTTTCTTATGCCTTAGAAACAAAGTAATTACTCAAATTATTTTATTCAGAAAAATTTGGACTATTTTGCCAAAAAATAAATTTTCTAGTAAAAATATGTTTGTGTTTTTTAAGGAGACTCCCTACCTAATATTACATTTTACAATAAACGATCTTTAGGTTGGAATTATTAATTTTCTTATGAAATAGTATCCTTTCTCTGTTTGAATTTTGAAAAACATCCCAATGTCTCCAGTGTGGATAAAATGAAACATTTATGTCATCCGTTCAAATGCCGGCGTGTTATTAGAATCTCCAGCATTTTATTATTAATTTTATTACACACTTACAATATGTGGTGTTGTTAAATTTCTTTTATCACAGACTTTTGTTATTTTGCAAGTGCACAGATGCTAAATTAAATTTTAACTACTTGAATTATTCGTTTATGTAAACAAAAGATAATAAAACTATTTCTGATAAAATGTCTTAATTGTATTATTTTTTACAAATTATGAAATCATCGATGTAAATATCTATTCGGATTTGTGAAACATATTAGTTTTTTGAAAACTAATAAATAAAAAGAGCATTTAAGTATGTTTGACCGCCTTCTTGGTTTGTGGTTAGTTTTCTTTGGTTTAATTCTGAAGCTGAAATCTAAAAAAAGTATAACAAAATCACCCTTCTTAAAAGAAAGATAAAGCCTGTAGGTTTTTGTAATGTGATTGTAGTTGATTTGAACAGCCGAAAGGCTGGTTTAAACCTCTAGAGGTTTTACTAAGTAAAAACGAAGTGTGGGGTGGTTTACTATTGCCTTCCTCACTGAGTTGAAAGAGGACATAGTTACTTGCGTCACGAGTTACTCTTATTTGCAACAAGGGGTAAAGAGGGAAAAGCATCAGTGTGCATGCGCGACTGCTTTAATTTCAGTGCAACGAACATAACAACTTATTTTATACTCAGAGTTTTTTGTGCAGGCTGATTTCCAAAACTACTGAATGGATTTTCATGTAATTTGAGAGCATATGTGTATTTATATTAACATGTGTGTGTAAATGTATGTATTGCTGTTGAAGTAGATGAAGGGGTTGATGAATGTGAGAGACGTACGCGGAGAAAATTATCAAAACGTCGTTGTTTGTAAGTGTGTGTGTGTGTGTGCGTGCGCGAATTTTTATGTATGTGTACTATTGTTGAAGTACAGTACTATGTATAAAGAGTATATCGAAAGACGTTCGCGGGGGAATTTATCAAAACGTTATCAAAGCGTTGTAACTTAACATAAGTAATAAAAAATTTTAGAAATAAACAAAAAAATAACCTAATTTTAATCATGAGTGAATGATGCAAACTGAAAATCAACCTCAGTTTGTCTTAAAAATACGGAAAATTTCTGTTTCGCGCTAAACTAGGCTCTGTACAGAAAAATGCTCTAAATAAAAGTTTTATATCTTAATTTCCTGTAAATTTGATTTTATACACTTTTGTCATAAAATGCATATTAAGGCTGAAAATCTTAAAAAAATTAAATTTTTACACGTTTTCGTGAGAAAAAAAACAGAAAATCACTAATTACCGCTAAACCAAGCGTTACCTATACAAAAAAATGTTTGAAATAAAAGTTGTCGGATTTTAAATTGTCTAAACTTGTATTATATACAGTTTGCGCTAAAATACATATAAAAGTCGCAATCATAAAAAAAACCATTTTCTTACGCAAAACCAATCTTCCCAAGAATTTCAGCTGACACGGCACCTACCCTATCTTGTAGAGCATAAAAAATTTGGTAAATGAGGCGATTTAAAAAAAAATTCTGGGACCCTTTTTGAAAAAATCTCTAAAAAGTGAAAAATGACACGAATAAATTACTACTTCCGGTTGACCGATATCGATGAAAATGTTCGTGTCGGGTTGGTAGTATTACCTAACTTAAGTTTCAAGTTCGTACGGTGTTCTGTTCTTGAAATATTCTGTTCACAGACACACAAACCAATCGCTAAAGACATGTTTTTTTGGGTTCAGGGGGGGTCTAAAAACGTGTATATCCGTTTAAAACTCGATTTATAACAATCGACATGAAAATTATACTTTCCTTCCTATATATTCATATAGGCAAGAGAAAGTAAAAATTGATTGGTGTTTCGCGTGTGAAGCCGCGCGGGGTATGCTAGTATCCTATAGGCCTATACGAGTATATTTAAGGTAAACTTATAAAGTTTTGGTGTCTAAAGGTTATGCAAGTTGATTGGTGACAAGGCTTATGAATAAGTAGTACAATTATTATTTTTGTGTTTTTATCTATCGATATTTATACTATAAGATTTCAGCCTCAGTATATATATTTTACGACAAAAGTGTTTACAATGAAATTTATAGGAAAGTAAAAGATCTACAACTTTTATATAGAGCATTTTTTCTCTACAGAGCCTAGTTAAGCGCGAAAGAGTGATTTTCCGTATTGTTAAGCCAAACTGAGGTTTTTTTTCATTTTGCGTCTTTCACTTATTATTAAAATAAGGTTATGTTTTTTGAGGTTAGTTTTTTGTTTATTTCTAATGTTTTATATTACTTATGTTAAGTTATATTGTTCATTATTTGCATTGGCAAGCGAAAGTCGTGTGAGGGTTTTACACCAGATATTTTTTTCATTACGTTTTATGCCTATTAATTTTATGTACCGTTAGTGGAATTGAAATGATACGTATTATTTGTGAAATTTATTTTTAATGACATTTAATGTCGTGTAAACGTAAACGCGTGGTTATTACCATTGAACCGACGTCCATTAATGCAGCCTACTTTTAGTTAAACGTTTACGGGCCATTTTGTTATGAAAACTATTGGAAAATAAAAAACCAGAAAAAATGTTTTGACTTTCGAAAAATAATTAAAATGTACGGAAGATCTTTTACAACTAAATCGTACAAATAAAAGTTTTTAAGACACAGTAATGTTTTATTTTGTAATGTAAGACCTTTTAACTTGTCATTTAGAAAACCCTGCTTATCCAATTATTTCGGATTACTGGGGGTTTATTGTATATTTCATTTCATTTTAATTGAATGTATTTTTACTAAGTATAGTATAATTCTAAGGTATGTTACAAATAAATTTATATTAATAATTATTATTTTTATTAGTTAATATCTTGAAAATTTATAATTGATTTACCTGTATATATAATTATGTTGGTTATTATATTTGAAGCCATTTTAAATTATTTCATAAAATTTTGACTAATAAATAATTACTATACTTTTCACAATGACGGCTCATTAACATTATATAGTTTAATTCGATTTTAAAACAATTACCACTATTTCACCAGTTGATTACATATTGTACGTTAACGGAAGATCAATTGTGATTTGATTAGAACAATATTAGATGGCAGACCTTTGTGTTTTGATTGTTATCTTCATGTTACTTTGTATTATCATTGATTATTACTTAATACCAACCTATCGTACGTACATAGTTTTAGTTAAATTGATTAGATACTATCAACTGTTCCGTTTTATATGCTTCTGTTTTAATCATTCCGAAATGTTTTATCTATTTATTATTCCTAATGTGTGTACGTTGCTATCTGTTCAATTCAGAACAATAAGCAACCCCTGACCCAATGAGATGAGGATGATATTTATGACGTATAAATGTGGTGTATTCTTATACAGACACATGCCAACAATTCCTGATAGAATATGCTTAATTGAAACCCAACCATCAAAGTACACCGGTCTAGTATTCAAGTCCGTATAAAAGTAACTAACTTTACAAGGATTTGAACCAGGAATCTTCGTCTCCGAAAAATCATCTGTTTTGACTCGCGGCGACAACTTAACCTCTAGACCAACCCGGTGGGTCTATGAATTGTTAACAAATACGAGTAAAATGCACAAAAATTTTATCAGTCATTAAAAAAATATTGTAAGCCTTGATTCGTTCAGTATCCGGGTATAATAAATATCAAACAAACTTCCTTAAACTTAATACAATTATTTATTTACACAATATTAATTATTAAACATATCCTACTAAGAAACTTCACTTAAATTAATTACAAAACTTAACGCTTAAACTAACTTTACTAATTAGTTTTACAATTAACCGTAGCTTCTTATCTACGACCAATTTCAGTAGGAAGACCTTTTTCTAACACACTTGTTACCAGGTCTACAAATAATTGCTTTGCCTCACTCAACATAATCGAGTCGCAACTTCAAATGAACTCTACTATAAAGGGCTACTGCCTTTATCTACCTGTAATGGTTGTCATTCCTGTAAAAGCGTAGATTTTTACATAATAGAACACAATATCCATCGGGTTGGTTTAGAGGTAAAGTCGTCGCCGGGAGTCAGTTGTTTAACAGGAGACGAAGGTTTTTGGTTCAAATCCTAGTAAAGGTACCTTGTTACTTTTATACGGATTTGAATACTAGATAGTGGTTACCGGTGTACTTTGATCGTTGGGGTTCAATTAACCATACTCTCCTAGGCATGGTCGCCCTGGGTCTGTACAAGGTTACACATCATCCTCATCTCATTGGGTCAAGAGGTTGCTTATTGTTCTGAATTGAACAGATTGCAACGTTTACACACATTAGGAATTTTAAAACATCAGGTGTGAAACGCTTACACAACTTTATCTTCCCAATCCATATAATACACTTTTGTCGTAAAATGCATACCAAGGCAGAAATCTTAAAAAAAAATCGATTTTTTACACGTTTTCTTGAGAAAAAAAAGAACATCGCTAATTATCCCTAAACTAAGCGTTATACAAAATAACGTTGAAATAAAAGTTGTAGGATTTTAAATTCTCTACCACTTTTTTTATATATAATTTTGCGATATAACGCATATTTAAGTCTCAATCTTATAAAAACAATTTTTATACGATAAAACAACCTTTTCAAAAATTTCAGCAGACATGGCCCTATCTTGCTGAGCATAAAAAAATTAGTAAATGAGGTGATTTTTTAAAAAAAAATCGTAGGAGCCGTTTTTGAGAAAATCGCAAAAAAGTAAAAAATTACACGAATAAACTACTTCTCTTCCGATTGACCGATTTTGATGAAAATGTTCGTGTCGGGTCCTCTAGTGGTATCTAACTTAAGTTTCAAGTTCGTACAATGTTCCGTCCTTGAGATAACTCCGTTTACACACACACACACACACACACACACCAATCGCTAAAAACACGTTTTTTTGGGTTCAGGGGGTCTGAAAACGTGTAGATCCGGTGAGAATTCGATTTCAAAAAATTACCATGAAACCAATACTTTCCTTCCTATATATTTATATAGGCAAGAGAAAGTAAAAAATAAAATACAATTGGGGATCCAATTCAGAAAAATCCAAAACATTGTGGAAATGATCAATAACAGGCGTAACAAAGACTTTTTACAATAAACAACCATTTCTAGAATAATCACGAACTGCTATTGTGTTACAATATTTGGCTTTCCCACTTTTTAAAGTTATCTAATGATCATGTTTTTGATTTATAGTTTGTGCGATTACTAATCAGAACTTTTGATAAAATCCTGGGAGTTTTACGTAATAGCTAATGCGCATGGAGCGAGACTTGAATGTTAGAATTATCATTTGGATTTAGTTTGGAATGGTGTTGGACGAATCATGGTTTACCAGAGACAATGAGGAAGGCGTTCAAATATTTTTGATGCAAGAAGAAGACTGGTAGATCTAAGAAAAAAGTGGGCTAGTATACAAAAATGTTGATGTCTGTTAATTTTCTTTTGAATCGCAAAACGTAATGTACGTAGAATTGTGTGGAATAGAAGTAATTTAATTTAAAAATTGGTAATCCTCGTTTCTGTCTATAGTAATTCAACGTCCAGAGATTTTATTTAATCAATCGATTTATTGAGTTTCTGTTAATGTTTACGTAACTTAATTTCTTCATTCCCTTTAAGTTTGATCGGCCCATTGATGCAGTGGTCAGAGCAACTGTTGGGGTTCTGGGTAAGGTCTGGTATTTTTCCATCTGTCTTTTTTCCTCACCAATTTTAGCATTAATGTGCATAAATTTTCCAATAAAGTGTTCCACATAAATTTTTAGCATAATTATAAATGCGTAAGAGTGTATGTACCAATCATGTGATACTAAAATTTATGTAAAAGCCATTAGTATTTGATTTATGTGGTAGATGAGAGCCCCAGGTAAATTAAAAATTTAACATACAATTTATGAGTTTTCCCAATTTACAGGGGAAGTGTTAATTAACCATTTTAATTCCCGAAACTGTTCTAAATTCTGTATGAAAACTAATGAAACGGGTATCGAACGCAATTACTTATTCCTTTAAAGTCATATTTATTTCATTTCCATTAGGGATAAATTCCGTTTTAATGACAGAATAACATTTAATCATTCTTAAGTAGTTCAAATACTATGACAAAATTGTAAAGGCATTGTGAAGTTTATTCCAGGTTTTTTCGGGATCTGATTGTTTATAAGTAACAAATTTTTCTTCTAAATATGTGTCAAATATCTATTTCAAATAAATTACTTAGATTATTGTCTAAACTGTAACCAAGGCTTAAATGAAACTTAAATCTAAATATGGCTATTTACAGTTAAATAATTAATGAATGAAACAATTTTACACTAACTGCTCGTTACGAAGAACTACTACTACAACCGCCCATAACTGACAAAAAGAGTGTCAAATTATTTACACTCAATCTGTTAGTTGCAGGGCTAAAATAAATAGTTCTGTTTATTATCACATGGTCAGCCAATTAAATGACTGAATCATTTAAGAACAGAAGAGGTAGAGGTGTAAAAGACACTAATCAGAGTTATCTCTTCTGAAAGTGATGAATTTCATTATACAGCCAGACCCTGTCGTGAATGAATTGAAAGTGTCATTTGCAGAGTGGAAAATATGTACTTTTTAGAGGGCCCGGCATGCAATTAGCGTACTTTTCCACTCAGTGAGGAAGGCAAAGGTAAACCACCTTACTTCTCGTTTTACTTAGTAAAACCTCTACAGGTTCAAACCAGCCTTTTGGCTGTTGACCTAAACAACACTCCTACAACGCAACGGATTATGTATACAAAACTCATTTTAATACATTCTGATAACACTCAGGTCACAACCGATTTACTACTGACATTACTAATTGCTTTCAACTGATCCACAAAAGGTTAGCATAAAAGCAATCAGATCTTTTCACAAGTATAAACAACATAAAAAAAATCTGATTATTCAATGACAATAGAATTCTACCCTAAGCTATCTTTTTCTTGAAAAAAAAAACAAACTATTTATCCGCCAGTTTGATCCCGTACGGCAATAAATTTCGCTTTTCCAAACTCGTATAATAGTCACTACTATTGCCCCATTATTGTCATTTGTCACAGTAAATCGAAGATGTTCAAAAATTTGGGGAATATTTCATTTACCTTGAATTGTAACTGTTTATTTAAGGGGATGTATTTGTTATATGATAAAGAAATAAATATCTAGCCTGAAAACATATTGGTAGATAACACGCGAATTCCCTATTAAAGGAAAAATATGGGTCTTCTGTTTATAGCTCGACGTCCTAACTTCATAATCTCTATATCCGGTGTTATGATTGGTTCCCTTATTTTATTTTGTATTCTAAACCAACGTGTAATTTAGCTCCTGTACAAATGTACTTGCAATATTTTACAGTTAGTATGTTATTATTGTTTTGCATATTTCTTTTCTGTTTTAAATTTTATAATTTTTGAGGTTGTACATATCAAAACTTCTTAATATCCATTAACAAAATTGACATCAGAGGTAATTTTGTAGATATAGTTGAAAATTTTAAATATTTGAGCAAGGCCAATTACAAATATAACGGAAAAGTCGCCTGGAACGAGAGAATCGCCAAACTCACCATGGGACAACATCTCACCAAAAACACATACAACAAAAAATTAAGTCTATCTCTGCACACCAAACTTAAACACTACAAATTAGTTCTTATATCTCAAGTGATGTACGGAAGTGAAACTCTCTTCAGCATCAACAGTAGTGGAATCAAAGAGAAATTTAGAAAAGTCGAGAGAAGAATCTTATGAACTTTTATCAACATAAACCATCAAATCGATGGACAATACAGGCTTTTACCCAACGAATAAGTCTACAAAGATATAGAACCAGTCACAATTGCAATTAGAAAAAAAGCGAGTTTTCTTCCTGGGACGTATACTGAGAACTCCAAAACCGCCTTCTAAGAAGAATCACTGAAAAACTACTTACGCTAAATCTGAAAAACCCATAATAACCTGGCTCAGAGAAATTCAAAACGACATGAAAGAACTGGACATAACCATGGAGGACCTAATGCAACGTACATCTTGGTATAAACACCAAATGAGAAATCACAAAGTTCGATTAACCACCAAAACAGTCAAACGCACAATTGGGGTTTGTTCAGATGAACTAAAGAAAATAAGATCTTAAAATACGAAAAAGTTTTGCAACAGCAAGAAGAAGAAATTAAAGAACCATCCAAAATGACTAAAGTGATCCTGTGAGGTCATGAAAGAAAAAAAAGTTTTAGATTATCCAAGCTGACACCTGCGAATCAACGTACAAACGTAGTAATAATTTATTCTTAACTAATTTTACAATAACATCAACACTTATTTCATATTTCGCGGTCATGAAAGAAAAAAAAGTTTTAGATTATCCAAGCTGACACCTGCGAATCAACGTACAAACGTAGTAATAATTTATTCTTAACTAATTTTACAATAACATCGACACTTATTTCATATTTCGCGATGGTGTGTATCTACATCATTTATAAAATAAGATATGCTCCTAAAAAACAATTCCGTCACCATAATAGCTCTTCTAAACAAACTGAACTTTGCAAAATCTAGTTGATGCTTTTACCAATTTTAATTTTCCGGAGAATCCGAAAGTGTCCTCTTTAAATTTATTAATCATTTCGGTTGAACTCTATTTACATACGAACGGTATCTCAATTTTCCAACGAAATTGTTTAAATTTTCAACGAGATGCATTTATTTATTTGTTTGAAAGTAGATTTTTAAATTAATGGAAAAACAGTTTTTCATTGGCGTTTCTTTCTGTTATTGTGTGTACGGGGAGTGTCAGTTATACGAACTAATTGGGACCAGAATGGTTCTGATAAATAGTTAGGATAATAATCAAATACTTACGTTAAATTCTGTAATTTGATACACTGTACCGTAACAATGTAATAATCTAAATAATATTTAGGTTATAGCTTCTATTAATCTATTAAATATTATTTAATAGGTTAATATTAGCTTAACGTAAACTTTAGTTAAAGAAATCTGGTATGAAACACTCACACGACTTTCTCTTGCCAATGCAAATAATTAACAATATAACCTAACATTAGTAATAAAACATTAGAAATAATCAAAAAACTAACCTCAAAAAACATAACCTAATTTTAATCATGAGTGAAAGACGCAAAATGAAAGTCAACCTTAGTTTGGCTTAAAAATACGTAATATAACTCTTTCACGCTAAACTAGGCTCTGTAGAGAAAATGCTCTGAATAAAAGTTGTAGATCTTTTAATTTCCTATAAATTTTATTACAGACAATTTTGTCGTAAAATGTATACTAAGGCTGAAATCTTAAAAAAATTGATTTTTTATGCGATTTCGTGAGGAAAAAACAGAAAATCGCTAATTACCGCTAAACTATGCCAAAAAATGTTTAAATAAAAGTTGTGGGTTTTTAAATTCTCTACATTTTTTGTTAAAAACATTTTTGCGCTAAGGTGCATATTAAAGTTGCAATCTCAAAAAAACAACTTTTTACGAGGAAAACGGCCTTTTGAAGAATTTCAGCAGACGTGGCGCCTACCCTATGTTGCAGAACGTAAAAAATGTAGTAAATGAGGCGATTTTTAAAACAATTGTAGGAGCCGTTTTTGAGAAAATCGCAAAAAAGTGAAAAATTACATGAATAAACTACTACTTCCGGTTGACCGATTTAGATAAAAATGTTCGTTTTAGGTCCGGTCGTAGTATTTAACTTAAGTTTCAAGTTCGTACGATGTTCCGTTCTTGAGATTTTCTGTTCACACAGACACACACACACACACACACACACACATACAGAGACCAATCGCTAAGGGGGTTTGAAAACGAGTAGATCCGGTGAAAAATGGACATGAAAACAACACGTTCTTTTCCATATATTTATATAGGCAAGAGAAGGTAAAAATGAGTGATGTTGCTGTTATAAAAAAAAATTCAGTCTTAGTTCAAAAACAAATTCTAGATTTTCAGCTGATCACCGTACTCACTATCGGTTTCATAATTATGAAGACCCGAGTTTGAAGTTTTGCATTTCCAAAACGATGAGTCGAATTTCAACATACTTAAACATCAACATTTATCTCTCTTTATTCTGCGTTGACTTATAATAGTTTATTATTTTTTTTATATTTTTACTTTCTCTTGCCCATATGAATATATAGGAAGGAAATTATTGTTTTCATGTCGATTTTTCGAAATCGAGTTTTCATCGGATCTACACGTTTTCAGACCCCCTGAACCCAAAAAACATGTTTTTAGCGATTGGTCTGTGTGTATGTGTGTGAACAGAATATCTCAAGAACGGAAAATGGTACAAACTTGAAACTTAGAACTTAAGCTGCATACCACTACCGGACCCGACACGAACATTTTCATCAAAATCGGTCAACGGGAAGTAGTAGTTTATTCGTGTAATTTTTCATTTTTTTGCGATTTTCTCAAAAACTGGACCTACGATTTTTTTTTAGATCGCCTGGTTTACTAAATTTTTTATGCTCTACAAGATAGGGTAGGCGCCATGTTTGCTGAAATTCTTGGTGAGGGTGTTTTCATGTAAAAACGTTGTTTTTTTAAGATTACGGCTTTGATATGTATTACCTATAGCGCAGAAATTTGTATAATAAAAGTTGTGGAGAATTTAAAAACCTACAACTTTTATTTCAAACATTTCTTTTGTAAAACGCTTAGTTTAGTGGTAATTAGCGATTTTCTGTTTTTTCTCACGAAAACGTGTGAAAATTTTTTTTTTTAAGATTTCGGCCTTAGTATGCATTTTACGACAAAAAAGTATATAATAAAATTTATAGGAAATTAAAAGATCTACAACTTTTATTTAGTGCATTTTTCTCTACAGAGCCTAGTTTAGCGTGAAATAGTGATTTTCCGTATTTTTAAGCCAAACTAAGTTGATTTTCATTTTGCGTCTTTCTCTGATGATTAAAATTAGGTTATGTTTATTGAGGTTAGTTTTTTGGTTTATTTCTAATGTATTATTACTAATGTTAAATTATATTGTTAATTATTTGCATTGGCAAGAGAAAGTTGTGTGAGTGTTTCACACCAGATTTTTTTTATATTGTTTCAAAATTACCATATCGAGGTTGCCTGATTATCCATGTTCCTAGGTTGTGTAAGTGAGATCCTGTCGGACTGTCTACCTGACAGTAGCGGCCACCCCCCCACATGACCCAGTCTATTTTACATAATTTAAAAAATTCTACCGCAACATTGTCCAATCAATATTTCATGCATTAATGCATTTATATTAATTTTTCAGGCTGAATTAAACGATAGTTAGCTCGTGTCGAACGATTGAGCGGTTACCGAGATAGCAAGGGTTCAGAGTATTGTTAATAAACCAAAAATTTAAGTAACGTACGAATTTGAAATTTCGTACACGCTTTAAGAATATACTTCGCTGTGTTGTGTGAAAATTTCAAACTTGTCTGCCAAATACTTCTTGAGTTATACGCCTCTAAACGCATGAAATTTTTTGCGGTAGCAAAAATCCGGGTGTTATTGTCTTCCAACCTCGATATGGCAATTTTTAAATAGTTTTAAAAATATAGGACTATTGTAGGTCAACGCAAAATAAAATAGCCTAAATGTTGATATAAAGCATGTTGAAATCCAATTCATCGTTTTGGAGAAACAAGGGTTCAAACTCGGGTATATGTAAATGAAACCGATAGTAGTAACTCCTTAACAGTTCACATATTATGCTTGCTTGTTAATCAGAAATATTAACTTAATATTTTAAAATCTCTGCATAGTAAAAGTAAAATTTAAATTAATTATAAATATCTATATGTTTTATCTTTAAATTTAAATTTTACGGATGGTGTTATGATAATAATCTATAAATTAATTTATTTTCTAATCCTTTGATAAAAATAGCATCACCGAAATGTCAAAAGACAGTCTTCTTCAATCAAACACTTTACCGTATTCATTTATATAACTGTATGGAAGTAGTCAATCAAAACGGTTTTCTTATGCATACAGAGAACATCGATTCTGTTGGTAGTGGTGCCGTACTACGTTATTTTTAGCGTTGTATTGCCAGCGGACAGTTTTTGTAGTAGTTTCTGATTGCGGGAGTAGTAGTGTTTTGACGTCATTCCGTCGACACGCGTCGTCACACTGGAAATAGACGCCGCGGCGCCGCTGCTTGCCAACCTTTTAACGAAATTCTTTACTACCAGTAACTAATGAACTGTTGTTACTTACTTTACTATGCTTAATGTATTTTTTAACGGCCCCTTTCATTTTAATTCTAAAATTCTACTTATTCATAACGAAATTCATATGCTCTTATACGTTCGGCTGTATTAAAAAATTTAAGTAGAATTTTGTAAGTTGATTAGTTCTAAAAATACTTGATCGTTGAACGACTGGGAGAAAGCGTTGTACTTAATCACCTGTTTGAACTGTGAGGTTCGAACCTGATTTGTTTTACGTTAACGTAAACGCCCATTACATGCAGATCGATCGTTAAGCTAATTACATTTTACGTGTTATTTCCAAGGCTGTAAACGCTCTTGTTGCTAATAAAATTATCGAGGTGTTTATGAGGAAAGGAGATCGATTTTTTAAATTTTAAGGCGATAAATCGGGGTCTTTTTCTTCCGATATTGATGTGCATTAGGATGTATGAGACTCCTACACTTTACTGTATTTTAGTATGCGTTTGAGAACCTTTTTTTTAAATCCATGTGTGTGTGTGGGGTTAAGACAACAACTGGATGGTTTAAAGAAGTGGAGAGAGACCTCGAGGAAATAGGAATACATAAAAACGCTATCCAGGACAGAGACACATTTGGAAAAACCGTAGACACGATTTCAAAACTTTCAAAAGCAGAAACTCTGATTCTGAGAAATCAGCATATAAGTGGTCAGACGAATGAAAGAAGATGATGAGTGAAAGGATTAAGAGGGTCTGGGAAGATAAGAGAGGGAACAAAACTCATGCGATAAGTTAAACGCGGTCCAAAAAAGGCCAAAACGTTAAAAAAATTGTGCGTTGCAATCTGTTCAATTTAAGAACATTAAACAACCCCATGCCCGATAAGATGAGGATGAGTGTATGACGTGTAAATTCGGAAATCAGGTGGTTTTTTTTGCAATACTGCTAACGCAGACGATGAAGGATGAAATGATATTTTGTAACGTATGCAAATATGCCGTACCTGAATGTGATTCGAACCCAAGACCGCATGATGAGAGGCGAGCTCGTAACCAACTACGCTAAAGCAGCCGGCAAATAAAGTGTAGTCTTGTACAGCCTCAGGCTGACCATTCCTGAGAGAGTATCGTTAATTAAGCTCCAACCTCAGAGTACACCGGTAACCACTGTCTAGTATTTAAATCCGTATAAAAAACCACCTTTACTAGGATTCGAACCAGAAACCTTCGTCTCCGAAAATTAACTGTTAAAACGCTGATTTGTTGCGACGACTTTATCACTTGGCCAACCTGGTGGGTTATTTTTTTCTAAAAATAAAAATTTGTATGTGTAAACAGAAATATGCTGTATACATGCTAAATATTGTCATAATAAAGACTTGAAAATTGGGTTGTCAAGAGAATTATAATTTTCAATTCATGATCAAATTATAACAAAAATTGTAATAAAAGGTAATGAACAGACTTACATAATAGTAGCGCACACCTACAAATTTTGTAAAATTCTGAATCTGTCACTGTAGTGATGGTTTTGGATTTAGTGTGTATTTAAATATCAGTAATATAGACGAGAAAAGTGATAGGCAATTTTACCTACTCATACATTAAATATCATAAATAAACATCCTCTCATTGCCTTATACAACCTGATGTATTAAATAAATGCAAGGGTCGTATCTCGCCTAGTTTTATTATCGTCAAGAATATTTGGGTAATGACAATAATGAGTGTCATTGTGCCTGGATAAAAAGAAGTCGCATGGGGTCAAGTCCGGTGAATACGGAGGATGAGACATCATAATGGTGTTGGTTTTTGCCAAAAACTCACAACAAGCATGAAGTGTGCGCTGGCGCATTATTGTGATGAAGTTTCCATGAGTGGTTTTTATACAATTCCGGGCGTTTTTTTTCGTATTTAGTTGTGGATATAGTATAATTGAACTCTCAGATTAAAAAGTGACTGCTTTTTGGAGGCCTTACATAAGCAGTTAATTAGAAGAAAACAATAGTAGTAAATCTCCTTAACACATTTTACTTAAAAACAATTCTCTAAGAATCCAAACGATATTTTTTGCTGAGAACGTACAAGAAAATTATAGTTTTACAAAAATATTTGCTACAAAGTTTTTCACGAAACTCCATTTTGAAGCCGTGGACTTGGAAAGAAAGTACAAGGCGCCACTCGTCCTGTCTGTAGTAAAAGATTACGGAAAGGTCAAAGAGACGTAAGAATTGTACTTGTGCCTCAGGTGATAACATATTGAGGTTGAATATCCTCTCGTGCTTATCTTATGTGTCCGGAAAACATAGAGTATATTGTATCCGATATTCAGTCAGTGTTAAGTGTAGGTAAAAGCCGAGATAAGACCTTCTTTAGTTCAAAATCTGCTTACTCGTGGATGATATCTTGTCATATGTTTTTTGTGCTTTAAGTTTTGTTGATTTGTTTAATTCTCAAATAAAAACAATTTTTTTGGAATTAAATTTTAGTTACTTTGTATACTTTGATGTGTGGTTTTGGTCATCAGCCGAAACTCTGGTTTGAACGTGTAGAGGTTTTACTAAGGAAAACGAGGAGTGAGGTGGTTTGCAATTTCCACTCTGCAAATTACACCTTCACTTCATTCACTACAGGGTCTGGCTGTATAATAATATTCATTACTTTCAGAGAAGATAATTCTGATTAGTGTCTTTTACACCTCTACTTCTTCTGTTCTTAAATGATTCTGTCATTTAATTGGCTGACTATGTGATAAGAAACAGAACTATTTATTTTAGCCCTGCAACAAACAGATTGAGTGTAAATAATTTAACACTCTACCTGTCTGACACGGTCAGTCTTTGATATATGTATATAATCCTTGAGAAATTATTTTCAATTTTAGTGTAAAGAGGTTATATTGTGGATTTTGAGTAAATCGTATTTTAATGTACTATATGAAAGATACCACGGTGCCTAACAACCCTCTACCTAAAGGACCAGTGAGACCAGTCGGGGTTACGATACCTTACCTTAGAGAATCCAGTTTGATGTGTCAGATGCTTGCCCTCATTCTTCTTTTTTCGAGAAGGATTTTCCGGATACATGAAATATAATATTGTCATGTAAAAATTACTTGAATTTTCTTTTGATAGACCCCAACTCGATATCCGTACTTAGGGATACTCGGTATCCGCAAGATTACCACAGGGTTTTTTATACCTTTGTTCATAGCCTTTAATAATTTATGTCGGTGACATCCTGAGGCATCCGATGTAGTAATGGTCCTTTAAGGTTTTAACGTGATGCAGTTTTCCGGTAAACCTAAGACAATGTTTGGGCAGAGCTGGGAATTCGAACACTGAAGATTAGAATCGATGAGTATAGAAGTATATGGAGGAATAATATTCAGTAGATGCTCCTGAGAAGAATCCTTTTCGAAGTTCTGAAGTACGGACCTGAGGGCAACAGCAATGTGTTTATGTCTTGGAAGAGATGATCAGAGTATGTTTTTTAATCGGTGTATATTGGAGCAGCCGTGATTACCTTTTCATTTTGGAAAAAGAAAAAGGACTTATTCATGTACGGCTAATTCATGAACAGAATTCATGAGAAACTGAGGAATCCTTTACCAATTTCTGTTTATTCTAAAAATTCTTTTAGGATTCATTGAAGCTCGAAAGAGATTTGCGATGAAATCGTAGTATAAAATTCGGTACGTTATGGAACATTTTTTTATCATTTATTTTAATATAAAAATTTTAAATGGCTACAAAATATTGAAAATTTTTGTTAAGTTACAGTCGGGTGGAAACGAAAAATGTTTGGATATTAATCAAACATAATGGGTTGGCGCTATTGGTGTACCTTAATTTTTTACGTATTACTAGTAGCGAAGGGTGTAGCTCAAAAATTAGTCAGGCGGAGTTTAAAGATATCTTAAATCTCGTGTTAAATCGAGTATTTACTGTGACAGCGGGGAAGATGTGAAAGTTAACAGATGCGAAGGTGGTAATATGATGAATATCACTTTTATTCGTCCTCTTTCTTCCTTCCCCTCTTTCATAACCCCCCTCCCCCAACTTAACCACTCCGAAACATTGAGTAAAGAACGATTGCTTGTCATATTTCTTATTTAATTAATTTCACCTACTAATTTATCTGATCATCTTTTATATCCATGAGTAAATTAATTTTGAATCTTTATCGTAAGACATTTTTCGTCTCATAAATATTACTAATTATGTAATTTCTGAAATTTTCACAGTTAAATTTGATCATAAAATATCATGTTAAATTTGTTAGTTACTTTTTTATACGTAAAATTATTTCATGAGTTTAGTTATGATGTCTTAGTTAATTATTTTCTACATTTTCGTAAGTATACAAGGATTTTTTTTAAGTTGGTCACAATTTAAATCTCAAAAATTATTAAAATTATAAATAATATTAAATAGGGAACCGTCTCTATTTTCCTCTACTAAAAAGTACATTAACATGTTTTAAATACCAATCCTTTTTTTGGTAGATATTCATAAAAGTCATAATTTTGAAGTAATTTTCTTCGTTTGTATTTCTCTACAAAATTAACCGGTCAGCTGTAGATGTGAAAAATTTAACAAAAATGTTTACAAATAGCAACCAATTAGTTTTTTTTATTTTTGAAAATTGAAATTACACATTCGAGTGATTGTACTTCCTAAATGGTTAGGCTGAAGGGAAATATAAATTAACAAAAATGCTCTGAAATTACGTATTTTATAAAAATCTACAATAAAAGATGCTAGTTGGAAATATGAAGTACGAAATTATACAGATAATATTAAAGTATTTATACATAGTAGCTGCATACTTAAATATAATGAATTGTAAAATAATTGAAGTAATATGTTAAAATATAAAATATTCACCGTATTGGAAACTCACGGGTTAGTGATTGCAGCTCCTATACAGTTAAGTTTTGGAAAATCACATCTAAACAAAAGCGCCTTAATCCTTTCAGTACCAACGTCCGTAAAACAGGACGTCGATATATTTTACGTAGTGATAATATCCGGTTTACCGGACGCCTGTCTGTTATCCATAAAGTGCCAACGTCCGGATAACCGAACATTTCCTGAAAACTTGTAAACAAAAATTAATGAATGATGTATTTTGAAACTGCCTTCGTGGCGTAGTGGCTAGCACGCTAGCCTAAGTGAAAGGTCCAGGGTTCGATTCCCAGCTAGGGTATGGAAATTTTAACACGTTAAAACCACTGTAAGATACCAAAACCCACAGTAGTCGCTAATGACCAAGCTGTCGATGCGACTTGAAATACAGTAAAAAACACCATTTGAATATGTTTAGTGTTAGAATGATTTCTTTTTCATGAACAAAAAAAAAATTAATTTTAACAGGAAATTATATTTTTTTGTAACGTTGAAATTTTGGTCGGCAATGGCAGGCTTATGCCTGCAAGATTTCGAAATAAGGGTTGGCACTTTTTTTATACCCTTATTCAAATTAAATGGGACTTTAGATCAAACTTTTAAATATTGTTTCGGCACTGAAAGGGTTAAAATATCTATTTTTAAAAATCAACCCATAAACAATACAGGTGCTATTTAAGAATATGAATTTGTCCGCCGTATTGGAAAAATTTCTGCTATATCAAAAATGTTAATGTATTTTCAATATAGGGGAAAAAGTAAGGAGGCTTCCTGAAACTTTTAACCTTAATAGTTTTTGAATTTCAGTGGTGATCTAATTAAAATAACATCGTGCCAGTTATATTTAATTAAACTTGTCTTCTATGTGTAAACGTGGAATCCCCTGCTGAGTGACTGAGTCTTCACTAATTTTTTAACTTTTCGGCAATACCAGAGGCTGAAATTTGGCACTTAATTTCTGAGGTGATGTACGTGAAAACCAAAGCATTTGTGTTTGACCTTTTCCCTTAATTGGAATAAATACTATATAAGTCACTGTGTCAAAGATTTCCTTCTTCTTTGGTTCTGAAAAACAGTATTATTTCAGAAATATCAGAGTTTTTAATGTTGGCTTGTCTCTTTTTAGGGGTAAAACAGTATTAACCTAACTTAGGCAGTGACTCATAAAAAGTTTACTACGAAATAAGGTATGGACTTGATTTATACGTCTTTAATTATGGAGTGCAGTCATGTGTGCAACTCATGTGAAACTAGCAAAATAACTGCGCGCAGCGCATGGTTGATCATGTTCTGGAATAATTCCGAACTTGTACGGATTGAAAATGTCTTCTAAGTTTATTTATTATGAGTTTTAATAATACAGTGTTCTCTTTCGAATTTTTACTTTCTCTTGCTTGTATGAATATATAGGAAGGAAAGTATTGTTTTCACGTCGATTTTTCGAAATCGAGTTTTCACAGGACAAGTTTTCAGAATTTCTGAACCCAAAAGAAATTTGTTTTTAGCGATTGGTGTGTGTGTTAACAAAATATCTCAAGAACAGAACATCATACGCAGTTGCAACTTAAAGCTTACCTTAGGTACCTCTAGAGGATCAGACACGAACATTTTAATCAAAATCGGTCAACCGGCAGTAGTTTAAAGTGTAATTTTTCACTTTTGCGATTTTCTCAAAAACGGATCCTACGATTTTTTTTAAAAAGTCGCCTTATTTACTATATTTTTTATGCTGTACAAGATAAAGTAGGCGCTATGTCTGCTGAAATTCTTGGGCAGGCTGTTCTCTCCTAGAAAATTTTTTTTTTTTTATTGCGGCCTTACAATTAATTTTAGGGCAAATGTGTATATAATAAAAGTTGTAGAGAATTTGAAAACCTACAACTTTTATTTTAACATTGTTTTGCATAACGCTTAGTTTAGCAATAATCAGTGATTTTCCGGTTTTTTTCTCATGAAAATCGGTAAAATAATGATGTTTTTAAAGATTTCGGCCTTAGTATGAATTTTACGACAAACGTGTAAAAATGTGTCTTCTCTTTAGGTGGTTTGTATGTTTTCTTCCTTCCTAACTGGTCTAGAGCTATTATGATCTCTTATTTTCACATTTCTGCAACTTAAACATGTCTTTTCGTTTTTCATTAACTGAATCTGTTAATTTTAGAAATGTTTTAAAAAAATGGTTTTTATGAAAACTATAAATTAGGTTATATTTAATGATTTCTTTAGGATGATTTTGTTGTATAATTTTTTTAAAGAAATACATGTCTTTATGGAAAATTTTAAATAAGGTATTTAGAGCATGCTTTGATTAATTGTCTAGTGTTCAAGATATATCAAGAGTGTATTAAAGTTGGTCGTTATTAAGTACTGAACAGACTTGTTTGTGAAAAACTAATCTGTGTTCATCGTTAAGTTATATCAGGATTATTTCTGACAATACTGTTTGAGTTTCTAAAACTCGTGCATTAGTTCAACAAAGTTTTGTCAACTTGGAAAATGATAGTTTCTGAAACTATACGAAGTTAGTATAACCGGTATTGTTTCTTAAACACGTCTAGAGTTAAAGATGACAGTCTATAACGGCGTTTCTGATAATATAATGGTGAATTTAAAACCTGCGATTGCGCTTTAATCGTGTACGCTGAATCGCACGCGCGCAGCAGCTTTTGTTGCGATCCCAACGTCACGCTATTCTGCCGCACAGGTGTAATCGATGAGTGATGTAATCGGATCAGAATTTTCTAATCTAATTTGGACTCTTAATTGGTACCGGCGATTTTTCCATTGGAATTATAATTTACTGCTATGTCACACGAATATATTGTTATATAACTTTCTACAGAAAGTTACGTTTCATTCAAAAGTAACGAGTTTTGTAAATGTGATAAATATTTTCGATTTGGTTATCTTTTACTCAAAAAAAGAATATTATTTAATAACTTCTAATAATAATAATCATAATTTTTGAATGACAAAACTTCTAATTTTCAAATAAATCTTCTAATATTTATCCTTTAGTACTCAGTATTCCTCAGAATTCGCTTGGATGTTTTGTTTTTATTAATTTTAAAATGAAAATTATTTAAAAAGGAATCCGTGTACACTGTAATATGTTTCATCGATCAAGTAATTTTTTTAGTTTTTTAATGAATTCAGATTCGCACAATTTCGAAAGCTTGTAGTAATTCAAGCATTTTCTACTGACAAAAGTAGTGGTTTGTTCTAATGCTGTGATTAGAAACTTAGTAATCTTTTTTTTAAGTATTTTTGGACACTTGTATTCTGTATAAATGTATTTGGCCTGTCGTATATTTTCACCTTAAAAATGTAAGGAGAGGGAACAATAAACGATAAAGCTCCTTAAATTGTGGCATCTTGAGATGAGGTGGTTGGCTTCTACCGTGCACTTATTAGCTACCGAATTTTAAAAACTCTTTCCATATCACACAGAAGAATTACCGTACCATAAAATAGCATCCTGGTTTTGAGACAGAATTTGACCATGATAAACCGTCGTTAGTAATTCTTTTATCATTTAATCTGGCAATTTGTTATAATGAAATACCGCAGATTAAATTTGATACAAATTTGACCGGGAAATCCCAAGATAAATATCATGTAGTTACACTCTTAGGAATTCCAGTATCTGTGCATGTTTTAGGCTATAATTATCAATAAAGACATCCACTTCTCTATTTTCTTTTACGTTATATTTGCTTTTAAACTGTTTACAAAGGTTTAGTTTGAATTTTTGCGAGTTAATAAATCTGTAATCTACTTTTTCCCTGTCTTTCGCCGTATTTTGTCCTAAGTGATGATAAAATTAAAATGGTAGTTACCTCTTCAAAAACCTCTACCCCCTAAAATATTGTTGTTTAGGTCATCAGCCAAAAGACTGGTTTGAACCTCTAGAGGCTTTACTAAGTGAAACGAGGAGTGGGCTGGTTTACGATTGCCTTCCTCACTGAGTGTAACAGTATCCTTATCAACATATCTAAAATTTACAAAAATGTATATTAAAATTAAAATTCATGGGAATATTTTCGGGAGTTAATTTAAAATTTTTAAATAACATTTTTTAATTTTAAATTATTACAACGCTGCAGGATAAATTTTTATCTGCCACACTGCCGGCCACATTGGCGCAGTTGGTAACGTGCTCGCCTTTCACCATGCGGTCCTGGGTTCGAATCCCACTCAGGCACGGCATATTTTCATACGTTTCAAAAAATCATTTCATCCTCCATTGTACAATAGTTACACCCCAACGTCGTCGCTAATGACCGTCGTAGTTGATGCGACGTTAAATAAATTAAAAAAAAAAAAAATTATAATCTTTGTGTAAACTTAGGAATTAAGTGCAAATTAACGAAATCCCTTTCAACCCTCTGTTTCTGAAACTATCTTCATGGTTTTCCATCAGTAATTGAAAGTATGAACCTTTAATTTCTTAAAACAAAAATATCAACTTTACAATATTTGTGTTGGGAATTCATTAATTTTACTATTAGTTTAGTAGCTTTCAAAGGTTTTGTTACCCGACTGCTTCGCGTAGTTATAACGTGTTAGACTGCAGAATGATCCAGGATAATTTCCGGGCTAGGTATGAAAACTTTTCAATATGTAGTCTACTTGCAGCAGCGGTTCCAGAATCCAACGCGGGGCGCCATTTCGGACTGTCAAATAGAAAAAAAATTATATTATTTTATACGTATTCATTGATATAGGGATGTCTGTTATGTATTATTTAAAATCCTTATGATCCATATGCGTGGAATGTGTTTTGTTTTCTTAATATTGCTCTGTGTCGCTACATAACGACTTCATTAATATCATCCCATAGAGTTAAACATTGAAGCATTGACACCCAGTGTTAAGAGACCCCTGAAAGCCTACGACTAGCATTAATCAACTAATAGAATATTTTATAACCACTGTTAAATTTATTTAACTTCAGATAAACGAAAACAATTTTGGTATAGTTTTTTATTGTGATTTTTTATTCTGGAAATTAAATTTTTCCACCTTTCTTCTAAGTGAATTGTGTAAATAAAAAGGAAGCGTTAAATCTTAAATAATGTATGATTTTTTTTTACGGTTGGTGGAATTTACACTAGAATTGTTAGTTATTCTTACTTTTTCTAACTTTTCTTTTTCGTCCCTTCTTCGTGATGTAATTGGGTCGACATATAAAGAAGAAAGAAGAAGGGTCTTGGTGGTTGTTGGAAAGAAATATATGGTGCGGGATTACAGAGGTACCGATAGTGGGGATAGCCCAGACTATGGTATCGACCGCGGGCGCCCGAGGTAGGGTAAGTGGGCTAAAATACAGGGTTAGCGGGGTACATAGACCGTTCCCCTCCATACAGTTTTGCGTGCGCGTTGTAGTGTTGCGCCCTTGCTTCAGATCTGGTTGGCTTCATACTTTTCTCTTCTATTCTATTCTATACCGTTCTACAACGTACCTAAACCTGCGCAATGAATTTTTTAATTTAGTTAAAAAATTAATTATTTTCAAATGTAATGAAAATACCGCGGATGAAATTGAAGATAAATGTGCATTTATGAACTAAATTCTTTTCATTACGCTAAATTATCCACGTTGTTTTCTGCCCTTCTTCGAAATACGAAGGGGTTGGTGATCTAAAGCAAATCAGTTACTCTAACCTTCGTTTCACCTAAATTTCTTTTTTCACTCTTTTATTAATAACATGGCCCTACGTAATTCTGTGTTTATCTTCCGTCGCCCCTTTCATTAAGATCTTGGTGACTTTTTGTGATGAATCATTTATTATTTTTAAAAGACAAACGTAGTAATCGTTTTGTGTGAAAAGAATAATATGGTGCCGTTATTTTTTTTCATTTTCCAATCCTCTTGTTTTTTCATTTTCAATACGTCCATTATTTTATTGTAGTCTCCCTATTTTTATAAAAACAATTCCCAGTTTTTTTTAAAATTTTGATGAGGATAATAAGTTCATTTTTAATGGTGATGATGTGACATAATTTTTATGTAGGACTGTTTTTAACAATAATTAAAATTAGGTTACGTGAGGTTTCTGTAACGAATTAACCAAGGTAGTTCCAATGTTTCATTTGAAATTTTTCAAAATACTTTTTTGTCTTCATCTTGAATATACCTTACAGCGACAGAGTATCTAGTCAAGTACTAAATTCTTGTGTCCAAAGCCATTTTTTTCACACCATGCATTTCCTTACCTATCTCTTTTCTTATTTATTTCCAGTACATAGTTTTCCCAGTTAATTTTGGAGCTACCGATATTCCTTTTTCCCCAGGCCTTTTTCAACAAAAATCTCTTTGGAAATCTTTTATTTTGCTTTCGAGTGATTTGGCCTAACCATCTCAACGGTCTTTTGTAATGTAAACAGTAGTGATTCGTGTTTTAAACCTCTTCTGATACTGACATTCATATACGATCATGCTTGGGTTTCACCCAACCTCAGAAATCTCGTTTCTGTAGCAGTTATTTTACAAGCTATTTTCCTATTTACTGTCTAGCTTTCAGCAACGTTGGTTAATATCGTTAGAGATACAGATTTACAAATTTGCATTTCGTATTCCTTCTTTCATCCTAAATTTAAATTTGGAACAGTACAGTACAACTACTAAATGATTTACTTAAACATTAAAAAAACCAAATACGTATATGTATTAATGAGTAAAGAAAATCAATTCCCAGTGGGTTAAATTCTTAAATTGACTACCTATGCTGCGGGCAGTTTGCAGGAGTTCAGCCTCAATATTACACAGTGTGAATCACTTATCCTGTAAATGGTTCTTTACTTTCAGAGAATATACCACAGATCACTAATCTGTGATGATGAGGGTAGAGATAATGCCGCCTGTACCTATGTCTTCTATTCTCAAATGCTAAAGTCATTGTTTCTATGCGAAAATATGAACTGACATATTTTTAACCCTGTTATCAGAAGGTTTAGTGCAGTTCAAAATTTCTACCACTGTTGGTAATCAAATATGCAAAATAAATGATATAATCAAAATGCAATGAAATACTTCGTGTCTGAGTTTTGACTAAAACATCTACATATTTAAATTACATTCTATTTCGTATCATAAACTGAATACATAACTGTAAAACTAAAACTTATGACATCATTTATGTAAACGAAATTGATAATTATAATACACTTTAGAAGGCGTGGCCTAATAAAAAAGAAGGTGCAGAAATAACGGAAACTTTTGTTTTTTATTGCGTAGTGTAACGAGGATGTAAAAATTTGATCCAGTAGTTTTTCTAGTAACGTTATTGTGGAATGATGTTAGATGGAATTATAAAAAGAAAGTTTCTAATGCTGTGTTTACACGGTTCAGCTGAGTTCATCAGCTCAACTGAATTCAAGCGAGTGAAACACAAATTGAACGTATAAAACCACATATTCAGTTCGTTGAAGTCAACCATCGTAGAGTTGAAAAGTTGAAACGAAACGTGCTTAACTTTTTCTTTCAGTACTACATTGTGTATGATACGGTAAAAATGCAACGAGGGTTTAAAAATAACATAAATGATTATTCACCAATAGAAACGTCTGCACGTTGTAAATAATGAAAAGTAATATGAATACTTTAGATTTATAATTAGTTGTTTCAAAATTAATTGGAGAGGAAGATGTTTAGAAACAGAAGACCAAAAGTTAAGTGGATATCGTTAGAATGGAGAACAAATGGAATTTTTGAAATACTGGACGATAAAACTTAGTCGTTTTATGTAATTTAAGAAAGATCTTTCAAATTTAGAATGAAACGAGAAAAATATCGGATAGAATCAAGTTAAATTAGAAGTTAACAGAACATAAAAGATTTTATGAAAAGCTCATGCAGAAAACAAATTGATGAAAGAGAAACTCATACGTTGAAATAAATACATTCGTAGAACTTTGTTAGCAAAACAAATTCAAAAATATATAAAGTTACGTGATGTGATCTATTGTTTTTCAAAATATTTACAAAAACTTAGTGATCTTCCCAGAGCTTTGCTTTAGAAACAGCTCGTTCCTAGTTCCTAGGTAGGAAGTTTAACTAAAAAACAGATAGCCAAAACATTTAAAAAATGATAGAACGCGTTAATTTACGTGGCATTTTAAACACATACATATTATAAAGTAAGTGTATATATATATTATGATTATGGTGTATTCACTTGGGGCCAAATATTTTTTTCCATTAATAGGACATATAGGAATCAAGTGAGAGCTTAACTTTTTTACCTTCGGCTGTTTTTCAATTACTGCTGGTGCAGACGATGAGAAGGGTGATGGATGAAAATGAGTGATGAAAAAATTCCAACCTTACCGGGAATCCAAATCAATATCCCTGGCGAAGAAGCTAACTATTGGCTTCAATTTAACATTTTTTTAACCTCCTTGTTTTGAATGTAGTGTCAGTTAATATTAATGGGTATTTCATAATTTAGTTGATAATCAAATCCAGGAAATTCGGCACAAAATATAGATTTCGTGCTAAAATTCACCATCGAGGCGGTCTTCTCCAAATGATAACGTTTTTATGATCTGCCTATTTATTTCGAAATCGGATGGGATCATTTTGTTCATCGCAACATTTAGTATGATCCGTTTTTTTTAATAAATCGGAATAGGTGAAAAATCGCACGAATAAACGACTACTTTCGGTTGACCAATTTTGATGATAATGTTCGTGTCGGATCCCCTTGCAATACTTAATTTAAGTTTCAACTTTGTACGTTATACTGTTCTTGAGATATTTTGTTCACACACAGACCAATCGCTAAAAATATATTTCTTGGGTTCAAGTGGCATGAGAAACGTGTATTTCTGATGAAAAATCGACTTGAAAACAATACTTTCCTTTCTTATGTATTCATATAGAGCAAGAGAAAGTAAAAATAAATTTAAAAAAAAATATATTCAATTCAGAGTTATCTCAACTCTTACATTTTTGTTCAGGTCATCAACCGAAAGGTTGGTTTGAATCTGTAGAGGCTTTATTAAGTCTAACGGGGATAGAGGTGGTTTACCAATGCTTTCCTCACTGAGTAGAAAAGTATGCTTATCAGCATGTAAGGCCCTCCGAATAGCATTTACTTTCCACCCTGTAATTGACATCTTCATTTCATTCACCACAGGGTCTAGCTGTATAATGAAATTCATTACTCTCAGAGGAGATAACTCTGATTAGTGTATTTTACACCTCTACCTGTTCTGTTCTTAAACGGTTCAGTCATATAATAGACTGACCATGTGATAAGAAACAGAACTATTGTTTGTTGCCCTGGAATTAGTAGTATTAGTAGTTAGTAGTTCGAGTGCAAACATTTAACACCTCCACCATTCTGTTATGGGCAAACTCAACTCATTTAAACATTAATAAGGTATAAGGAATTAATATTATCTTTCATTGAACATAACTGTGTAAACAAGGTTTTGAATGAATTAGGTTAGTTTACCGACTCATTTGAACTGTGTGAACTTAGCGTTGTAGTTAATGAATATTATTAATTCATGACAACTCATTTAACTATAATTTAACGCTACAATAGGTTTGTGAAATATATCTAACATCCATTAATAATATAATTATTGAATTTGTAAAGAGGGAGTAATGAATCATTTTGAAAACAAATAATATGTAAACCGAAAATGATTAGTATTTGTTTATTTGATAAATTACTTTTCAATGGGTCGTAATTTTAATAAAGCAGTAGGTCAAGGGAAAGAAGATAACGCGAACACAACATTATAGTCCAAATAACACGTAGTTATTCAGTCTGGTAGTTGTAGATGTTGTTTTATAACTATTCGTATGTATAGTAAGTTAAGTAGTTGTGTTTTAAGTTAGTATATCCAGTAATATTATAACCTAACAACTTGGCACCAATATCGGTCTGATGACGGTGGTAAGAAGTTAAACGTCAGATGGGACGGACCAGATGTATTCCCGTCCTCTTGTGCCTTGATTTCGTTTTTTACAAGGAGTTACTAGTAGTGTTATTTGTTAATACGCGAACGATTAACGTATCTCGTCCGTTGTGAGATTTAACCTTTCGAATCGAATGATTGACGTGTAATTAAAATTTTTGGTTTCATTTTTAATTAACTTTTTACTTCAATAATGTTTTACGTATCCTGATAGTTAATTAATATTTCTAGTTGTATCATATTCATTTAATTGTTTAAAGTAATTGTGGTTTTTGCGAAAGAATTAACCATCTTATTCACGTTTGTTTTAATAATTGTCTTGTGCACTTGAAGACCTGTGTGCTGGTTTTTTTTTAAGTGACGTCATCTGATACGCCTACAATCTACGATATAGCACGAAATAATGGGGACGAACGATGAAGCGGTAGGCATAATTTTATTTATTTATCTTTGTTGGTTGTACGACTTGGATGTAGTAAATATATATCTGTTAGTATTTTGTTATTGTATCAACGGTCATTGTATGAATAGGCATATTATTTCCTTTTTAATCATATTGATGAAATGACGCTAAAAATAAAGTATAAATCATATAAGAGAATGTCGCTAATGTAAAATACTGGGTAGTACGTAAGTTATGTTTAATAATACTACAGGTTTTTGTGAGAATTTTATGTAGATTCATAAAGAAGATTCTCTACGAATGTAATTAAAAATTTTATTGGTTATTTTTCTCTGTTTTACTTTTCATCTTTTAGGCCCTTTATAATTTCCCTTACCCGATGGTCTGATTTGTGTTTGTAAACAAAAAAAATCTGGTGTGAAACACACGACGTTCTTTTGCCAATCCAAAAAATAAACTATTAACTTTTAAACAACTTAAAAGTTATAACAACTTAAAAATAATTTAAAAAACGATTTTTTACGAAAAAACCTTCCCAAGAATTTCAGCAGACATATGGCGCCTATCTTATTTTGTAGAGCATAAAAAAATATAGTAAATGAGGCGAATTTTTAAAACAATTTCAAGTGCCGTTTTTGAGAAAATCGTAAAATAGTGAAAAGTTACACGAATAAATTCTGCTACTTCTGGTTGACCGATTTTGATGAAAATGTTCGTGTCGGATCCTCTAGTGGTATCTAACTTAAGTTTTAAGTTTCAAGTTCGTACGATGTTCCGTTCTTGAGATATTCTGTTCACACACAGACCAATCGCTAAAAACATGTTTTTTGGGTTCAGAGGTCTGAAAACGTGTAGATCCGGTGAAAACTCTTATTTCGACAAATCGGCATGAAAACAATACTTTCCTTCCTATGTATTCATATAGGCAAGAGAAAAAAAATCTCAAAAACGGAATATCGCACTAGTTTAAAACTTGAAACTTAATACCACTAGACGATTCGACACGAACACATTAATCAAAACCGATCAACCGGAATTAGTAGTTTATTCATAAGATCGTTCACTATTTGCGATATTCCCAAAAACGGCTCTTTGGAAGTTTTTATAAAAATGTCTCATTTACTACATTTTTTTTGCAATCCTGCTGAACTTCCAGGATTGCCTGTGCTCTCATGGTATTTTTTTTCATGTTGCGGCCATAATATGTATTTATATATTTATTTATATACATATATATATATATATTTCTGAGTTGAAACCGACTTTTTAAATGAGGATAATTACGACTAAAACGCATATTTAATCATATTTAGGAGTATTTTTATTAAAATTGAAATGAAGTGATATTTATTTGCTTTTGATAATATTACAGTTAAACAAGGAAGACTGTAAATATTTTTTTTTAATTCGTGCTACTGCTATATTATAGTGGGTTTTTAATTTTAGTTTGAATTATCAGGAAAAGATCATTTTTGCCTTTTTTTAATCAGCTATCGCCTTCCTAGCTTCGTTATTTTCTTTGGGTCCTCCAGCGCCCATAAGAGGGGATGTTATCGCCCGCTTTTGAAAAGGTTGTTTTAGAAAGATGTCTGTGATCTAACAAAGTACTTAAAATGAGGTTTCCTTAGACATTTACTTCAATTTTGCTGTTTATTCATTTCATTAAATGACAAAATTTATCATCGAGGACATGTTATTAATATCGTAGAAGCCTCAAAAAAATGTTGTTTAGTACGTTTCATTCTTCCTTAGAAAATAGGTTTTTTTGTGTTGGCAATAGAATTGTGCAAAGCACAGGTGTCTGTACTAGTTAGTAATGTAATATATGCTGATTGAAAATATAAAAAATGATGTAATTAGGCAGAAAGTAAATTATTCATACAGATGTTCTTTTTACTTTTTACAATAGTGATCTTTGTTAAAAATTAAATTCAGAGATACAAAAAAATAGTACAAATGCTAGTGTTTGTTGTCTAATGAAGAACTCTATAGTACTCAGTGGTTTTTGGCAACCGTACTACGAAACCAAGGTATGTTTTACTATTTTCCATACGTACAGTCAAATGGGCAGCCAAGAAAAGAGTAAGCACATTCAAAATAGATATTTATAAACTGTCTGTTGTTGACAATTGCTTTACGCTGATTGAAGTTTATTTTTAAAGAAAAAATTAGGCCTCTACTTACAAAAATAGTTCAACCGTTCGGAACGTTGCTTAAAACTTCATATTTGGTAAATACTGTTTTGATTGTAGTTTCTTCTTTTCCTCGGTAATTGGACTGGGATTGAAAATAAATTCAGTTTAAAATTTCATCAACTTTCAAGGTCTCTATTGACCTCATATCAACGTAGTCGCTATTACGTCAACTTAAATTATTGTTTGGTCGTACAAATGCTTTAGCATCTAGTTTCTTAATTCTCGATCTTAACATTTTAATGATGTTTTATTGTTAGGTATAATTATACAGTAGCCGCCGCTTAGTGTGATCACGGTTAATGTTATCATTCGATTATTATACACAGTGATGTTTTAGTCATGTACCCAATTGTTAATGTCTGGTAATTTTTTTCTAAAAAAGGGAAATTTTGTTTTGTGACACGAAGTTGGTAGCCCTAATCAACCGGTATATATACGGCAGTGTGAATTGATTCTCCTTGAGCTGTGTAAAATTTTGTGCCGTTTCCGGTCTTGTTACGAACAAAATGTCCTTTATCCTAGAACAACTGGTTTTCATTCATGAACAATACTTTGCTACAAAATTGTACGCGAGTTTAAAAGAGTCATTTCAAATTAAATCTTTTGGTCTTACTCCACCAGTAAATCACAATTTGTAGGCTGACAAACCGATTTCGAGAGACAGGTAGTGTTTACGACAGAAAACGTAGTGGTCGACTAACTCTCTTGACAGATGACGTTTTAGAGAATTTGAAAACAAGATTACTCAATTCTCCACGGAAAAATTTACGAAAACTTTCCTCTAAAGTTGGTTTCTCTTATTCGAGGGTGCAGAAAGTTGCTAAAAAACTAAAATTCTGTCCGTATCGCTTACGATTAGTCCAAGAACTTAAGCCTTCAGATTTAAACAAGCGATTGTTCTGGGGTAAAAGACATTCTGTTCGTAACACGACTGAACACAATTTTACACAGCTCAAGGAGAATCAACTCACACTGTCGTATCTATACCGGTTGAGTAGCACTACCAACTTCGTGTCACAAAACAAAATTTACCGTTTAATTTAGAAAAAAATTACCAGATATTAACCATTGGGTAACAGGACTAAAAAGAAATCACTACATAATAATCGAATGATAACATTCGAAAGCTTTGAAAAGCTTGTGGTCATTTATTGATGTGAACCGACATAAGTACGTTTTTTTAAGTTGTAAAGTTACTTAAAAGTTGGTAAAAATATTCTTTACAATTTCTACTTGTACAAAACTGTACCGTTTAATCAAAACAATTTGAAATATCATTAAAGTTTGTGTTATTATAAACGTTTTTTATAGTTTTTTTTATAGGATAGTAGGTTGTTAGTTAAAAACCTGTATTTGATCCTGGTATCTTAATAAACCTTATTTTGAATGTTTTCATTACAGATATAATACCCCATAATTTAAAAAATATTTTTGTATTTACGTATTAGCGTGTTGTAAATTAAATTTTCGCTTTTTCTCAAATAGCTGCAAAAACGCAGACTACATATATTATTTTATAATGATATTATTGATTTTATGAAGAACTTAATAATTAAAAAAATGAGACGTGGCAATCCGAAATTATTTCGCCTTGGTAGCCTATTGGTTAGTATACTAGATTATAAAACCAATGAAAACCCGTAGGAGTTTTTAAAACATAAATTTTTATTACACTAATAAAATGAATTATGTAATTGCATTGATAATTTGTGGTTATAGTTTTTTTTTAAAGTTTTATAAGTCATATCATGTTACTTCTATACCCTAGCTGAACATCTTACACAGTACATTCAGCTTAAAAGTAACTGACGATTAGATCCTAATAAAAGTTCCTCATAACTTCTGATTATTATAATTAAGTTTAGTAAATTGATAAATATAATAAATTTAAAAATTTTGAGAATTGACTCGTTCATTTTTAATAGTAAGATCATTTAAAAAAAGTTATGGTTTTATAGATAATTTGTTTTTTTAGGTTTCTTATATTTTATCTATTGTGATAGTAAAGTAATGTGATTAAATAAAAAAAAAATTTAATAAATTAAAGGCCTTTGGGCCAGCTCAGTCAGTCAGCCGGTAGAAAGTCGCTAATATTGTTTAGCAACACTGGTTGGGTAAGTGACTTTGTATTGTGACCAGCTGATAGCCATTCCTGAACAAACTCCATTCTTTGTTCATAAGTTCATACTGATGGCGTGAAAAATACAGCGGACTGCAGTGATCTGATTGGATGGTTGTCAATAAAGTACAGTTCCCGATAACAAAGCTAAAAAAAACCCCTATTGGGTTGATCTAGAGGTGAAGTCGCCGCCGCGAGTCAGCTGTTTAACAGCTGTGATTTTCGGGGACGATAGTTCTTATAATAGTACCGGGTGAGCGTAAAGTCTTGCCCTGATTATAAAAAGTTATTGCAGAATAACTGTTTGACATAATAATTTAAATTTGATGCTGTTACATAGGTTAGTGTTAATAGTTTTTTTTTAAGATTACTTACATTAGTAAACTTCAACGTGTGCCCCCTTGGTAGCTCGGAGAACGTCGAAGCGGTATTCCAGTTCCAAATCGGTGGATTTTATGCTCACCCGGTATAGTTCAAATCTTAGTAAAGGTAGTTACTTTAAAACGAACTGGAATACTAGTCAGTGGATACCAGTGTTCTTTGATGGTTGGGGTTCAACCTCATTTACACGTCATATATATCATCCTCATCTCATTTGGTCATATAGTTGCGTATTGTTCAAAATTGAACACATTGCAACGTAACTTAGGGTTAATAAATGAAATGTTTTTGAAATGGCATTTTACGATTTAATCTTAATGATGAACGTATTTTTTGTATTATTGTGAAATTCGGTGGTTTTTTTCATTTTCAGTCAGCCGATAATACGATTTTATTGATACTTTTTCTGAAATAAGAAGAGTAGAAATATTTTACTTCAATATCTAAATTAAAATTCATTTACCAATCACTAAGCTATTTCTGTTATAAAAATAGTATATTGTTTGTTTATAAAAGATTGCATATTTACATACATTTTTATGGAGCAAATGAAGCTAACGGTATTATTTTTATAACTTAGGGTACGCTCGAGATGTATGCAATATACTACCCCACTCTAGAATCTTCAGTTGCAGGCTTTGTTCTAGGAAATTTTATTACTATGTCTTCTGTTGTTGTTTTTCTTTATTGTTTAAACTGAAATATCCGTATTTTTTTTTTATTTCTATCTTGTTTTATTCAATGCAGTTTTACAATATTAAAAATAAATGGGTTATATATTTTTTCGTTTGGCTTTGATCATTGTTACATCTGTCTCCGCATTTGTTTCTTAAGTCATGTAAACAATTTTCAAACCTGATTTTGGTAGTTTTGATGTTATTCTCTTTCACGCGCTTCATTTTTAATATAAAGTTCGAAAGTATTGAATGGTGCAACCCTACTGGACAGAAGAGACTGAAACTTAGAAAATTTATTTTTCTTAAACAACCTTAGCGGGTTTTTTTATTAGCTATGTAGCTAAAAAATTATAGATGCAGTTTGCTTCGATGAGGAATTTAAAAAAAATCAGCATTCGTGGGACTGACCAAGTGATTACTTAAATTATTAATTAAGTTAACAAATTAAATAAAAAATATATATGTAAATTAATTTAGGTAATTGTTTGCGTAGTAGTTGTTTATTGCCGAGCGTGACGTGACGGCAAATCAAAGATTTTTCCCGTGCAAAAAAACACAGTCCAGGCGCGCCAAAAGAAGTGGTCATTTCAAAAAAAACAATTTTCATCTTCGAATCAACCCGCCGGGTTGGTCTAGGGGTAACGTCGTCGCCACTAGTCAGCTGTTTAACACCTGACTTTCGGTTATGAAGGTTCCTGGTTCAAATCCCAGTAGTTACTTTTATACGGATTTGAATACTAGACAGTGGCTACCGGTGTACTTTGATGGTTAGGGTTGAATTAACCATATACTCTCTCTGGAATGGTCGGCCTGAGTCTGTACAAGACTACACCACATTTTATACGTCATACATATCATCCTCATCTCATTGGGTCATGGGGTTGCTTATTGTTCTAAATTGAACAGATTGCAACGTACACACTAAAGGAATAAAAAAATTCTTCGAATCAGATAAATTCGGATGAACGTATCGTGCGTGATAAGTAAAAATTTATAAAATTTGTGTTATGTAAAAAAATTGGTAAAGTTAGTTAATTAATCAGTGTTTCATGTAGGTGTAATTATGTATTACAACATACATTATACATTTTATTAATTCCATATTTATTCCATTAAAACTGTATGAATGGGAAGCGTTTATCTGGCAAGTTGTCGTAGGCCAGACCCGATTGCTTTACATTTGTCTTTTTTGCGGGGTTGTATGGAAATACTAGAGTATAGTGCAACATTATTTCGTAATTATTATTGACCAAATGAGTCACATCCTCATTGGCTCTTTCCGGGATACTTAATAAAATTATGTGTGATGTATGTTACGGGTTGACTTTATGTATGCCATACTTTATGTGCTGTTTAAGATTAGGTTAACTTATGCTGGCATCTTATTGTTTTGTATATCAAACTTTCTATTTGTTAAATTTTTACTATTCGAGACGAAGGTTCCTGGTTCAAATCTTAGTAAAGGTTTTTATTACTTTTTACGTTTTTATTATTATATTACTTTTATACGGATTTTAATACTAGACAATGGTTACCGGTGTACTTTAATGGTTGAGGTTCAATTAACCATTCTCTCTCAGGAATGGTTGGTTGAGGTTCAAATAACCATTCTCTCTCAGTTATGGTCGGCCTGAGTCTGTACAAGATTACACCTCATTTACACGACGTCATCTTCATCTCATTAGGTCATGAGGTTCCTTATTGTTTTGATTTGAACAGATTGCAACGTTTACTCATTAGGGGTAAAAAATTCTGTATTTTGACTATAACAGATAAGTTTGACATTTTGTTCTTCTTGCTATATTTTGATGCAGTTTTCCTAATTGTTATTAATTTACATAGGTGACACTGTGGACCAATTAAAAATAAAATAAACTAATTTTAATGAGGGTTTTTTACTGAGAATTGCCAAAATTCGGTGAAATACAAATAGAAAATATTTTTTACAAATGTTGTGAAATGTTTGATTCTTCTTTCACAGACAGCCTCAGTATCTTAGAATTAAACGCTGTTTCATTTAACCTTAGAACTTATTTAAAAGATCATACGAGCTTGTACAGACCCGGGCCGACTATTTCTGAGAGAGTATGATTAACTGAAATGATCAACCATCAAAGAGAGAGTATGATCAACCATCAAAGTACACCGGTAACTACTGTCTAGTATTCAAATTCGTGTAAAATTAATTACCTTTACTAGGATTTGAACCAGGATCCTTTGTCTCGGATAGTAAAAATTTAACAAATAAAAAGTATTTTATAGATTTTTCTCGTAGCTACTAAAACTTTTAAGCTTGCATTTTCAAAAGAATTCGATTTTGACACGGTTTTCCAAATGGAAACTATAAATAACGGCTAAACCGTGAGCCTGACAAAAATATTTGAAATTAAATAACTTTAGATTTTTTTTTTAAGCATTTATAACTTTTATTATGTGCTCTTTTGGCATAAAATGCATTGTAGGAATCTCTCCAGGGATATATATTTCACGTATACCATCTTAATGACCCACAACAAGTGAAGTGAATGCGAGAAGTTTAATAATAATTGTTAAAGCTGTTTTTGAGAAAATCAGATTTGTATTTTCACTGCTGATTTTGGAGCTATAAAGATAAAGTCTTTTCCATTTATCTTTGAAACTGATATAAACAAATGCTCTGATCTGCTATTGACTGTATGGGTAAGTAAAGTTGTCGAATACGAATCATACCAGTTTCGAGATTCCTCGCATCGAATTTAAAAATCTATTTCACCGCTAAACAGAACATTGCCCAAGAAAGAATAAAGCACAAAACTGCAAACAAGAAGCACCAAAGTATTGCTATATTTTTATACGGTTATTTTTACACAGTATGCTCGAATGATGTGTTGTATTAGTTCCAAAATTTAATGAAATATAGATTAATTCTAAGAATATATCTAAGGTTGGTTGAGGTAGCGTTAGTTTTTAATTTTTTTATGTAACAGCTTTTGCGGGTTTTGTTTCAAACAAATAAAGTAACACTTTATGAGTCGGACGTCCTTTAAACCAATTTTTAGCTTTATGTGATCATGAAATGTAAAGATTACTCGAAATTTAGGTATCGAACATTTTACATAATTATAGTGTTTTGTGTCTATCATAGAGCGCGTAGAATTATATGATTTACTGACGAAAATATCATGTTTACTAGAACCTTCCTGTATATCACAACCGCAACTAAATTTTTGACATTATTACATTAATATTTTTGTTTTACTCTATTTATAAAATAACTCTTGAGATACATTTTTTAATGAATGTATTTGAAGTACTAATAAAACATTGTGTATTAAATAAATAATAAATTTGTAGAACAAAAGAAAATTTGTTATTTTTGGAATTGGTTTCCCTTAAGGGCGACAGGTCACAACAACTGTTCAATGTAACGTCCTTTGGGACGTTCTTGAATAATTACGATAGGTCGACTACAATAGTCATATTTTATGCATGCCATTCCCTTCCTCTTGATGATTCTAGTATCGAAAAGTGGTTTGTTATAAATCTTTTTAAATCGCAAAATTAAATTCGTGTCTGTGTTTCCGTTTTGAGGATTTGTTTTTACCGTTTGGAATACGTTTTCCTTTCTTTTTAAAATTGTGTTATACGGTATAATTTTTAGTTTCATGTTATTATTCGTGAATACTTTTATCCTACCTATTTATTGTACTGTTTCTGTGGAACTATTTTTGTTGTGTATGATTACTTTTTTGTGTTAATAGTAGTCCTTCTGTTAAATATTTTAAGCATTTTTATTTAAATAAACATTTAGGAAAGGTGAATCTTTTAATCTAGTACTCTCTGAAAATAGAAATAAATGAAAAATCTGAGAGTAAATATACGATATGAAGAAAAATGAAAATACAGAATATAGGTACTGTGCTTTTTTTAGGGAATGGGAAAATAGAAAAGATAACTACAGATTATGAGAAAGAGGAAAACATTGGTTTTATGTACATATCTTTAGAATGGTCTAGAAAAGATTTAAATACTGTTATTTGATAAATGTAAAAATGATTAATTATAGAAATTAAAAAAGATCCGAAGGAGATAAAATTGTTTGATAGGATAAAGGATACAATTGAATTACAAAAAAAAGTTAAAGAATTTGAGTTGTTCCAAGATTAGGAAACATGGTATCAAGAAATTATCAAAACAAAGAAGAAAAGGTTTAGTGAAAAAATAAAAATCTAGTGTAATCACTCGCCAATGAAAATAATAAAAAGCATAACGTAATTCTAATCAGGAGTAAATGTCGCCAAACTGGGCTCTGTATAAAAAAATACTTGAAAGAGAAGTTATGCCTATAGATTTAATTTTATACACTGTTGTTGTAAAATTCATACTAAGGCCGCAATCTTAAAACATCCCATTTTTACCGATTTTGATGAGCAAAATGCAGAAAATCCCTAGTTGACGCTAAACTAAGCGTTGTAGAAAACGTGTCTAAAATAAATGTGGTAGGGTATTCAATTCCTTTCAATTATAATTAATACCAAAAAATGCATATTAAGGCTGCCGGTAAAAAAAAACACCATAATTTACCACGACATCACAGTCCCCAAGAATTTAATCAGTATGGCTATTTAAAGAAAATCGTAGGGGCCTTTTTTTGAGAAAATCGCACGAATAAACAGCTACTACTTCCGGTTAACCGATTTTGATGAAAATGTTCATATCTAATCTCCTTGTGGTACCAATCTTAAGTTCTAAGTTTCAACTTTTTACAATATTCCATTTTTTGAGATATTTTGTTCGCACACAGACCAATCGTTAAATACATGTATTTTTGGTTCAGGGGGCCTGAAAACATGTATATTGTTGAAATATCGAAATGAAAACAATATTTTCCTTCCATTTATTACGTATATTTTTATAGAGCAAGAGAAAGTAAAAAAAGCTTTGAAAAAAAGAAAAATAGGTTATGATAAAGAGAAAACATACATACATACATGATAACGACATTGCAACGCAGTAATTGAACCAGAAACCACGTAGGCCTATACCACCAATGAACCCCTTTTCAAACTGAACACCCAATCAACCAATGACAAACTACAAAAAATAGGGAGAAGAATATAAAGAACAGCCATTAATTTTAAACTTCAAGTTCATGGTAAATAATCCCTAATGTTGTTGTCTACTAGGCAAACGAGTCAATAATTAACACTATGAGAAAAAGGAGATATGCGTTTTTCAGTCACCTGTGCAGACTACCTCATACAAGACTCACGAAGTAGCTCTTTATTTATCAACTCAAACAAGACCCAAAATAAACGGTTCTAGGAAATAAAGTCCGACATGAAAGACAATCATAACCGAGGAAATTATTCAATACCTAGGGGAAAAGTAAGTGTTTAAGGATTGTAAGCTTTGCCGACTTCCCTTCAAGGAGGGAAAACAACTTAACACAGAAATGAGGGCCGCCAGATCAAAAAACGTGAAAATGGTATGGGAGCGTAAGAGACAGCAGCAAGCTAACACCTTAGCTCGTTCATCAAAGACATGAACAAGATAGGCCTATGCACATAAGTGCTCCGATTGGGGCGAAAATAAAGAAGAAAAAGAAAGAAAACATCAGGGGTGAGAAAAATTTCATTTACGTGGTCCTGATTAGGCTTAATCGAGAGAAGAAGGTTTCTTAGTCCGGAAGTTAAAGTTTAGTTTTTTTTTAACTTTTTATTCTGTATTCTCAATTTGTTAAATAAATAAACATTTAGTAAATTATAAAATAATATACAATTAATTGGAGATCTGTCAGTCAGCACAACTCCGTAATTGTTTCACGCTTTAGTTACATATTATTAAATCTAACCGCTGTATTTAATTATTAATTATCTATAATATTGGGTATTAAATTAAGCCTCAGCTTGTGTTTCATTTCTTTTTAGTTACAATACCAAAGTGTATTTTCAGTTGAACGTTTAATTTAACGATGGATAACTTAATTTGTATTTAAGCCTTCATACTTTATGAACATAACTACAAATAATTTAGCAGGCTAATTGTAATATTACTGCAGTTGAATAATTGTTATCACGTACTCTGTTATTATTAACCATGTCAATTAGTGTTGTATCTTGTGTAATGAGTTATTTATCCACCTGACTCTTCCTCCTCCCCGCTCTTTAGTCTCTCTCTCGCTCTCTCTCTCTTTCTCTCTCTCTCTCTCACTCGCTCTTTCAAAGCTGTTGAGTTTATTTGCGTAAACCTTTATAACCATAAAGGTTTATTCGTTTGTTTTACTAATCAACTCATTATTAATTAATTTATTATGATTTCTATTTATTTTTTAATTTATGTATTTAGTATAATTTCCATTTATTTTTTACTTTCACTTGTGCTTTGTTGTTAGTTAGGTTATAATTCGAAAGGCTGGTTTAAACCTCTAGAGGCTTTGCTAAGTTATACGAGTGAGGTGATTTACAATTGCCTTGCTTTTTGAGTGAAAAACAGCACGCCCGTGCATTATGCGGGATTTTCTGCTAAATCCGATTGTTAATTGAAGTTTCATTACATTTTTTTTCTAAGAGTGATTACTCGTAACGTCATCACAAAAAAAAGTTATGCCCAGAAGTTGGTGGGTTTTGTACTTAGGCTATATACCATACAGTTTTTGTAGTGTCACCGAATGGCGGCATTAAGTGGTGAGTTGAAACTTTTGCATTTTGGTGGCCCTGAAAAGGGCCGTTTAAGCGGTGGTCGTCTTGAAGGGAAGCGTCGGTCATAGTCGTGGTGGTCGAGGACGACACGGCGTGTCGTCGTCCAGCGGAGTATCATCTTCTTATTATCTTCTTATTATTATGGAAGAAGATTATCATCTTCTTCCCTCGCAGTAGTGCGTCGATGGCTGCTTCGTCGGGTCCGGTGGACGTAAGGCTCGGTCGAGGGACCGCTGTGGGCATCGCTCCCGTCAGTGGCCACTGACGGTTCGGTCGACGGCTTACGGTGACGGGTCGGCGAGCGGAAGCATCATCTTCTCTCTTGCGGGGTCGTCGATTAGTCTTCGCTGGAGTCCGGTAGCCATGTTGCCGATGTTGGACGTCTTGTCTGCTGTTTCGATCGGAATTGAATCTCTCGGCTCAGTGTAGCGCTCTTTATATAGTTGCCGAGAGGGCGGTTACTGGCTTGGCCTTGATGACAAAGGCCTCTGTCGGTGCGCAGCCGAAAGGTTTGTAGGTACGCCGCCAAAGGGCTTACCGCGCCGACAAGGGTCGGTAGAACTATTGCAGGCCGGCGACACAGTAAATGATTAATTAGAAGGGGTGGCGGTGACAGTAGTTTGGAAACAACTTGAAAACTGACCCTTATACGATTGTTACAAACGTAGAACGCCAGAGTTCGTTGACTTATACTTTTACTGATTCTAAATTTACCTTAAAAAGATTGAATTGTGTACCTAAATAAATATAATGTCAGTTACACTTTTAAAAAAAATTATTGTTTTGTGGACTTTTCATTACAGTAAAGCTTGCGTTCAGTAACTAGCTTTACTCAGATGATTGTATATGTTTTCCTTCTGTTCTGTTTTTAACGCGCACTTTAGTGGGCTGTTTGATCTGTCTAGACCATGGATTTGTGGAATGTCCATTGACGTTATGTTTGTGGGTTTACAGATTCTCTGTAAATATATTGTACGTATATATTCATATCTTTAGAAATGTCTAAAAATACATAATTGTACGTGAAACGTTATTTAATTAACTATCCCGCCTCTTTTTAGTATTCATTAAATTTATTTTACAAAACAATCTTGAAACGCATATAAGTTTAATTATTTTTTCTAGTTTTAGTTTTAAAAGCAGTTATTATGTTAAACGCAATCAAAAAATTTTGAAATAGCTAATTTTAGCCCTATTTGTATTGCAAAATATGTTAAAATACCGATAGAGCAGCTTTGGAAATTGTGTATTTTGGCTTAAAGTAAAGTGTATTTTTGGCTTGCGATACATATCAAAGCTTTTATTTTTAAAAAACCCATTTCAGAAAACTGAAAATTATCAGTAAACAGTGCGTCGGATGAGAAAACGTGTATACAATTTTAGCGATTGTAGTTGATTTTATTACACCACAACTGCATCAAAAATTTTAAAATTGTAATTAAAAAAAACTAGTTTTTCAATTTTCTTTCTTTAGTAGTAGGAGAGTTGAGAATTGTTTCTTACAAACTCCTACGATTAAAATTAAATCTATATAACTACAAAAATATTTGTTTTATGAAGCAGCCCTTCAAAGAGAAGCATCCCCTTAAAGATGTAAATCCTTGTCATACTCCAGATTTCGGGATGAGTTTGTGTTTGGGTTTCGTATATACGTATTTTCTGACGATAAGTATAGCTTTTGGTTTTTTGTTTGTAATGTGTGTTAGAAGGCCATACAGTTAAATTGATATAAGTAAATGTAGTTTAAAAGAAAATATTTTTTATTTTAGTTGGTCGTATAATTTAATAAGATGTTACGAAAGAGTTAAATTTTTGAGGGAATAAATGTTTTTCATTTAGCGTGTAGTAAGAACTCACATTTAGTCGTTGTAGGTTTTATTCCGAAATTCATAAATGCGTGAAATAAGGACTGTGAATTTATTTTTCCCAACTTTGTATTGAAATCTATTAGTTACTTAAGATCGGAAGCTTATTTACTTACAGACTTAATTCATGGTGAGTTTTTAGTGGATAAAGTCAAATTTTAATTGCTCTACAAGTTTTCTTTGAATCCCCTTCAATTTACGTTTGAAAATTTCTTGTGCGTCGGATTGATTGTTTTATTTAAGGTTTTCTGGTAGCGTTGATGTTTTAAAGTATTTTCTCTGGGTTCCTTGAAATTTTACGCTGATGTAATTGATTTTTTTTGTTGATAATTTGTACGTACTAAAATTTTGGAAGCAATTAAGAAGAAGTGTACGTATGAATAGTATTATTTTCCTAAACTTTTGTTTTACTTTTAAAAATATTAATGATCAGTTATGAACGTCCTTCAGGTTGCTTTGTGCGTCTGTGTATGATTTTTATTGGTAAACATCATTCTATGACATCGGAAAATAAATGTCGATAAACAAACAGACCACATTTTCTGGGTAGTAATTAACTTCTACTGCATACTGTAATTGTTATTTGTTCGTACCGTGTTGTCTTCTCCGGTAGATAGAATTGTAATATAATTATTGGTATTTTGTCACTAAAAAATTAATTTATGAGCACTTTACTGTGAACAAATATTTTTCCATAATTTATTTGAATAATAATTTTTTTGTTTTCTTTTTTGCAGGTAAGTCTGGATTCCTTGTTTTGTCTACGTATATGTAAGTAGTTTCATTAAAAAAATAATTCGCTCTAATTTAAAATATATCAGAATTGATACAATGCGTCACGCAGCGTTAAATAGATTTCCGATTTTAACCCGAAACAGGCCTTTCTACTAAAGTACTTTTCCACCAAATAATTTATTACTGTATTATGTTATAGGTCACGTAATTGCTGAGTAATTGAAATAACTTAGTATACTGCAGTTTTCTTAATCCTCCTGTTTCGTGCAAGATGTGTAAATTATGCATTGCGTGCAAACCGTATGGTAGTTTTCTGTTTCTACTAATATTGTCAAAAGATTCTTATCAAACGAACTTGAACTTCGTGGTCTAATTTTTAGTAATAATCTACAAACAGTCATAACCTACCTTACAGACCTTTTTTAATATATTTAAATTAACCTGTATTAATAGATTCTTCTTAAATAAAGAAATACTTTATGAAGTTCAAAGATATTAACTTTTTTTTGTAAAAACCTTTTCGGATTTAGATACTTCCTACGTTATACGTATTTTCTATGTTCCCCAATTAAATCCCTCGTATTTCTCCCGAAAATTAGTTATCCGATATTATAAAGTTTCTGGGATTTTTCAGTTGTTTCTTTTTTCTAAAGTAATCTGTTTCAACAGTCCCGATTTTTTTGAAAATTGGATTTTTGTAGTTATGAATATCGTTTTAGACGTTTCAAGCTAACTACAGTATTTAACAGAAATTTTATTCAAGTTTTCCGCCAATTTTCACTTTCTCTTGACTAGCTATATGAATATATAAGAAGGAAAGTACCTATTCTTTTCATGTCGATTTTCGAAATCGTGTTTTCACCGGATATACACGTTTTCAGACCCCCTGAACCCAAACAAAACTTGATTTTAGCGATTGGTGTGTATGTGTGTGTGAACAATATATCTCAAGATCGGACCATTGTACGAAGTTAAAATTTAAGTTAGGAACAACTAGAGGACCCGACACAAACATTTTTATGAAAATTATTTGCCATGTTTTATTACTAATATTAGGTTATGTTGTTCATTTGTATTGAAAAAAAAAGTCGTGTGAGTGTTTCACGCCAGATTTTTTTGGATAAAAAACATTCGTAATAAAAATGTAGTGTTATAATTTTTACCGTATCTATAAATTATATGTCTTGTTAGGCCTGAAAAATTTGACTAGGCTACAAGTAGACCTAACGCTTTTCGGGAAAACTCGACGTAAATAGGTTCTATCTTAACGTGCGTCAAGGTACCCATTACATGTCCTTTTTTTAGTGGTATGAGGTTAAGCTTATTTGAGTTATTCTGTGTGGTAATTTTAACTCTTCTTCTTCCGCCTCCTTTACGGATTAGGAACATTGCCTGTTCCATCTTCTTCGTGGTCTACCCAACGACCGTACTCCTTGCAGTCGGTATTGTAAAATTTTCCTAACGGCGGAGAGGCGGAAGAATCTAGGATATAGGGTTCCGAATGAAGTCCAGGTGCTCTAAGTTGGCTATCTCACCTCTGGTCTTACTTCGCGGACGACTCGTAAGTCGGTCGAAGGAATGCTATCTTTACTGGCGAGCTTCAGGATGTCTCGGATTTGGACAGATTTAAAGGTAATCAGAATCGGAAATGTCAATCAAAAAATTTTGGGATAACGGGACATTTGAGTGTTGCAACGTGGAATTCGCGTGGAGGTTTGGGGGGCAAGGAGATTAAGGTATTTTTAACATTCAACAAAAGTACTCTATGGAAGTCAGTATAAATTTGTATTTTATATTGATGTTATGCTTAATGCTTTAATCGTACCCATTATATATATATATATATATATATATATAGTAATATGAATAGCTGTTTTACGCGAATTTTTATTTTTTGACTTTATTTTAAAAAAAATAAACTACAACTGTGTAACAATTTAACACAACCAGCAGTTATAATGTCAGTAATTTTGTATAATTGTCTTGATATCACTCTTGTGTGAGGTAGTCGCCTAGCTGCAACCCCCCAAGACGATTCTCAAAAAGTCTCTATTCCATTGCCTTTTCAGTCTTCTAGGTGGATTGTGTGGTAGGTGAGGAGCGGGCAATGACTGAATTCTTGGATTTGTGTGATAGTGTAGTTTGCTATGAAAACGTCCGTATAGTTTCTTTATCGTTTCGTCCACCGTTTCAATGTTAAGGTCTCTATGTAATGTTTTGTTACTAATGTATGTTGGACAGCCTGTGATGATGCGTAAAGTTTTATTCTGGAATGTCTGAATACGTTTTATGTTAGATACTTTAGCTGATCCGTTGATCATTCAATCGTAGGTCCAAATAGAAACGCGAATTTAACACATTTTGTTTACTTTGATGTAGCTATTATATGGTGAATTTATTATCCGTAACTACTTATACAAGTATATAATTTTCCTGCCACATTTGTACCAATCGGATGTTTTGTCGATCCGTCCATTATTTATAGCAGAAATCTAGATGTATTTACCATTTTCCTATTTAAGTGCACGTGCGTAACTCAATTTTTAATATTCCATGTCGGCAATGTACATAAAGCCGTGCATGTTTGAATATTTGAATGTCGCAAACTGAATCCTCCGTAACGTTTCGTACCGGAGATATTGGGTTACAATTTGTATGGCCGTGACATGAAATTTAATTAGCTAATTGAATATTCATGTGTTTGGTCGACGCAGAGTGCAATTTGACATTGTTTATGATGACAAGACGGCGTATAATTATAGTATTATAATATAATTATGCATTATGATACGTCCTCTCTATTGGGCCGAAATGAGGTGTGTGAGGATTAACTTGCCTCGACCATAATCATTCACAAATCATGTTCCATCGGTGGTTTTGAAACGCAACCACTATTTAATACAATACCTTTGTTTCACAGTGGGTGATAAGCTTGACATAGACCTGAATGCGCAGGTTATGGTTCGTATATTATGCTTTGTTTAAGGAAATTTACTTCGCTAACATTAACTTTTATCGGAAAGGAATTGACAATTGTAACTGTAGAATATTATCGAAGTTACTTTTATTCAAACAATTTTTACTTTCTCTTGCCTATATGAATATATAGGAAGGAAAGTATTGTTTTCATGTCGATTTTTCGAAATCGAGTTTTCACCGGATATACACGTATTCAGACCCCCTGAACCAAAAAAACCTGTTTTTAGCGATTGTTGTGTGCGTGTGTGTGTGAACAGAAAATCTCAAGAACGTTGAAACTTAAAACTTAAATTAGGTACCACTAGAGGACCCGACACGAACATTTTCATCAAAATCGGTCAACCGGAACTAGTAGTTTATTCGTGTAATTTTTCACTTTTTTGCGATTTTCTCAAAAACGGCTCCTACGATTTTTCTAAAAATCGCCTCATTACAACCTCTTTTTATGCTCTACAAAATAGGGTAAGCGTCATGTCTGCTGAAATTCTTGGAAAGGCTGTTTCTCGTAAAAAAAATGAAAGTTGTAAAAAATTTAAATTCCTACAACTTTTATTTCAAACATTTTTTGTATAACGGTTAGTTTAGCGGTAATTAGTGTTTTCTGTGTATTTTTGTCGTGAAAATCTGTAAAAAATAGATTTTTTAAGATTTCAGCCTTATAATGCATTTTACGACAAAAGTGTGTATAATTAAATCTATAGGAAATTAAAAGATCTACTACTTTCATTGATAGCATTTTTCTGTACAGAGCCTAGTTTAGCGTGAAAGAGTGATTTTACGTATTTTTAAGCCAAACTAACTAACTCATCATGCGGTCTTGGGTTCGAATCCCATTCAGGCATGGCATTTTTTCATACGTTACAAAATATCATTTCATCCTTCATCGTCTGCATTAGCAGTAATTGCAGAACAGTCGGACGTAAAACCAAAAAAAAAAAAGAAAAAAAAAAAAAAACTAACTGAGGTTGATTTTAATTTTGCATCATAACAAATAAGGTTATGTTTTTTTAAGGTTAGTTTTTTTGTTTATTTCTAATGTTTTATTACTAATGTTAGTTTATATTGTTAATTATTTGCATTGGCAAGATAAATTTGTGTGAAAGTTTTTTTATAAATCTTATAATTTTTCAGAAAAATATATATTTTAATATTTACGCTGCCAAATTCTTAATCAGTATTGAAAGGCACTAAGTCATTTTAAAGATAGCACTATAAGCTATTATACATATAACTCCGAACCCAGTTGCATGCTGGACTGGGTTGAATTTAAAATTTCGGTGAATATAAAATTAAATAATGTTTTTAACAATTAACTTTTCTTTTCAAGATTTCTTGAATTAATCTACTCTACATATACGAGTATTAATATGATGATCCTCTGCAGTTCTCCAACACTTTTTCCTTCTTTAAAACAAAATATATTGTGAAAATAACTGTTCTGTACTGTAAAATTGTCCTCCATAACAGCTAGGTGGAGTGTTAAAATTATTTGCACTCGATGTGCTAGTTCTAGTGCTACAAAAAATAGTTTTGTTTCCTAAAGCGTGGTCAGCCAATTATATGACTGAACTATTTAAGAACAGAAGAGGTAGAGGTGTAAAAGACACTAGTTAGAGTTATCTTCTTTGAAAGTAATGAATTTCATTATACAGCCAAACTCTGTGGTGAATAAAGTGAAGGTGTCATTTGTAGGGTGCAAAGTAGATGCTTTTCAGGGGGCCTGCGATGCTGATAAGCATAGGCTGCCTTTATACTCGGTGAGGAAGATAATGGTAAACCACCTTACTCCACGTTTTACTTAGTAAAACCTCTAGAGGTTGAAACTAGCCTTTCGGCTGTTGACTTAAACAACATCACTGTTATAGATACTGAAGTCACGAGATTGCCTTTTACGTATAGATGGCTGTGAGGATGGGAAGTGAAATTTTGAAGTGCTGCCAACCTCAACAGTGAGATAGTATTCGTACATTTCACTACTGTGCAGTTTCTACATATATTTTGTAAGCAGTGGTTTATTCTGAGAAAATGTTTTCTTCATAAACCTTATAAGAAATAAATGTGACCTTTATTATTGCCTATAGCTTAATTACATGGCTAAAAATATTTAATTAACTGTAATTTAACAGCTACCGAATTCCATTGGAACAAAATTTTTTACGAATGAATCGCCTTCTTTACTATCGCTGTCACCGGCGTCTTCACTATCAGTCTCACTAGTATCTACCTAACCGTTTCCTTTTTTTACCAGGTGTCAACAAAACTGTTGAAGAAGACTTCTTCAAGTCTTCAATGTCCTTCTTTATTTTTCGAAATGTGGAAGAGAAACATGACAGTAGTTAGCCACTCGCTCACGGGTTTCGTTAAGAGACACGGACAGGCATTTTTGTTTAGCTTCAACTTCACAATATTTTATTACATTGCATATTATATTTCGTTCAGCACTGTGAATAAATAGTTCGACCACGTTTTCGAGAAACCGACATTTCTTTTTACGGTAACAAACAGTTGTATTCGTTCAGTTAACCTACAAGAGGTTCTGCAACATAATGTACAATATGCTTTGGGTATAGTATAAGTTGTTATGTTTGTCGTACCGAAATTAAAGCAGTCGCGCATGCGCACTGATGCTTTCCCCCCTTTACCCCTCGTTGCAAACAAGGGCAAACTCGTGACTCAAGTGACTATAAATGTGTCATTGGTAAGGTCATTTTTTCTATTTCTTTTAAACAAATAACTTTTTTAAATATTGCAGTTAGTAATGAAGTAATCGTTTGTATTACTTGTGTTGTGATTGTGTGGACATTCAGATTCTGTATAAAAATATTTTGTTTAATACACATTATACCTGAACTGCAGATGATTCAGTTCATAAAATAACTAATATTTGAATGAGTTTTAGGTATATTATCCGGTTATTCCAGTGCACATTGTTCTTTCATTACGATTAAAATAACGAAGAACCTTGTTTCGACACCAAGGAATTTTCATTTTAGAATAATATATTAACTTAACGATTGTTTCAATAAATTTATGTTTTCCTAAATTAATTCTTGTAGCGGTGTTATTATTACCTGTGAAATGATCTGAAGTAGATGAGGCAGGTAGAGGGGCATATGTTTGCAAGGCTGCCGACTAGTTATTTCACAGTGGAACGTTCTCAAGGGATGTGGCTTGCACTGCCCTCATGCTTTCCACCTCCAACCCTTTCCACTTATAATCATGTTATACTATGTTCTCGTTAAAATTTATTTTTAGAACTCTATTGTAACATCTACACGTTGAATTCAAACCACAAATTCTCCAAATAAGGTTTTTTACTTTTTCTTGACTATATGAATGTATAGGAAGGAAAGTTTGTTTTCAAGTCGATTTTTCGAAATCGAGTTTTCATCGGATCTACTAGTTTTCAGAATCCCTGAACCCAAAAAACATGTTTTTAGCGATTGGTGTGTGTTTGTGTGTGCGCGCGTGTTTGTGTGTTGTCTGTGTGTGAACAGAACATCTCAAGAACGGAACTTTGTACGAACTTCAAACTTGTAACTTAAGTTAGATACTACCGAGGACCCTACACGAACATTAACATCAAAATCGGTCAACCGGAAGTATAAACTACTACTTCATTTAGTACATTTTTTATGCTCTGCAAGATAGGGTAGGCGCAATGTCTGCTGAAATTCTTGGAGAAGCTGTTCTCTCGTAGATAAAAATGCTTCTTTTAAGATTGCGGTCTTAAAATCCATTTTAAGGCCACAATCTTAAAAAAGAATTTTTTTCTACGGAAGTACAGCCTTCACAGGAAATTCAGCAAACATGGCGCGTACCCTATCTTGTAGAACATAAAAAATTTAGTAAATGAGCCAATTTGAAAAAAATCTAAGGGGGTTTTTAATGAGAAAATCGCAAAAAAGTGAAAAATGACACGAATAAGCTACTACTTCCGATTGACCAATTTTGATGAAAATGTTCGTGTCCGGTCTAGTGATACCTTACTTAAGTTTCAAGTTTCAACTTTGTATAATGATCCGTTCTTAAGATATTCTACTCACACAGACCAATAACTAAAAACATGTTTCTTTTTGGGTTCAGGGGGTCCGAAAAATGTATATCCAGTGAAAACTCTAAATAGAAAAATGACATGAAGACAATAATTTCCTTCCTATATGTTCATATAGGCAAGAGAAATTAAAAAAACTCAGGAAATATGGGAGGAAGAATGGTAGACAAAAATTGTCTGCAGTTACAATATTCTTTTGATTTTTGTATACATTAGAAAGGAACGCCCAATGTAGTGGATACAAATTTGTATTTTAATTTTGTATATTTCGTTCTTAATAATATTGTTGCTATGAAATTTTTTGAATTAAATATAAATACTCTATCAAATTACAATTACGGGAAGCAAAATGAAATTTTATTTTCCTTTCTACTCCTGTTATCAAAATTTTCATTTAGATTATTAAAAATCTACTTTGAGTTTTAAAAATTAAATATATAGTCAGATAGGAAGTACTGTTATAGCTTTTTAAATAACTTTTTATTATTTTTCGTATGAATCGGTAAACAGTAGATGCTACGCTTATTTTTTTAAAGAAAAATGTAAACGTGAATACAAAATGGGTAGATTTTATGTTCAATTTAAAAAGCCATTTTAGTAATACCGTGCCCAAGTTCAGTTATTGCTTCTATGTACCATTTTATTTTTTATATCTTCGGCCTTCTATACAGTGTTCAGTACCTTGAAACTATATCTGCAGTGATCTTATTTGTATTCAAATATTATTTGCTGTGTTTATTTTATCAGTTATATCTTGCTTGCCAACGTTATTGCACGCGTTCTCACTATCTTATTGTGTACCGTATACTTACACTGCATCCTAAAATAACCGTTGTTCATATAAAAATGGGTATAACCATTACTGCTATATCTTAAATGGTAACCAAACCGGACGGAGTACATTGCAAATTCTAACATATTTATGTATTACTGATTTTTACTTTCTCTTGCCTATATGAATATGTAGGAGGGAGTATTGTTTTCATGTCGACTTTTTGAAATCGAGTTTTCACCGGATCTACACTTTTTCAGACCCCCTGACCCCAAAAAAATATGTTTTTTAGCGATTGGTCAGTTTGTGTGGGTGTGTGTGAACAAAATATCTCAAGAACGGAAATTGGTACGAAGTTAAAACTTGAAACTTAAGTCAGGTACCAATAGAGGACCTGACACGAAAATTTTCATCAAACGGCCAAACGGAAGTAGTAGTTTATTCTTGTCATTTCTCTTTTTTGTGATTTTCTCAAAAATGGCTCCTACGATTTTTTTTAAAAATCGCCTTTTTTACTGCGTTTATGTTATCGACAAGATAGGGTAGGCGCCATGTCTGCTAAAATTCTTAGGGAAGCTGTTCTCCCGTAGAAAAAAACTGTTTTTTTTAAAGATTGCAGCTATAATATTCATTTTAGCACAAAAGTCTATAGAATAAAAGTTGTAGGCCATTTAAAAAAATCTTAATTTTTATTTCAAACATTTATTTTGTATAACGCTTAGTTTAGCGGTAATTACTGATTTTCTGTTTTTGTTTTCATAAAAATCCGTAAAATAATCGATATGTTTAAGATTTTGGCCGTAGTATCCATTTTACGACAAAAATGCATATAATGAAATTTATAGGAAACGTGGCATTTACAATTTTTATTTGAAGCATTTTTCTCTTCAGAGCCTAGTTTAGCGTGAAAGAGTGATTTTCCGTTTTAATAAACCAAATTAAGGTTGCTTTTCATTGTGCATCGTTCACTCATGATTTAAATTAGGTTATGTTTTCTGAGGTTAGTTTTTTTGTTTATTTGTAATGTTCTATTACTAATGTTAGGTTGTATTGTTCATTTTTTGCATTGGCAAGAGAAAGTCGTGTGAGTTCATACCAGATTTTGACAATCTGCCAAGTAATAAGTTAAATTGGCATAAGAGTGTGTTTTTAAATGTATTGTTACGTGGTGTATCATTTCCATCCTTTAATTTTATGATGCACTTTTCTCTCAAAATTTACACTGGAAGACTGAAAACGGTTTAACAAAAAGAGCCAGCGCCGACTCTCTCTCGTAATATTTACTTTCTTTTGCTTCATATAAAATATAGGAGTTCTCATTGGAAATATACATTTTCAGACCCCTGAACCCAAAAAGCATGTTTTTACAGATTGATGTGTTAATTACTATTATTATTATTATTATTAATATTATTATATTGTTTGAGTAAGTGTGAAGAAAATATCTCAAGATTGGAATATCGTACAAAGTTAAAACTTGTAATTTAAGTTAAAATGATTTTAAATAGGCGTGGCAAGTTATTTTGAAATGTGTTTTGTGGTGGTCGGAGAAGATCCCTATTCCACCTTCGTTTAGTCGTCTGTTAACAGGGAGGTCGTTAGTTGAAAGAGATTGGTCATTTGAATTTATGTGGTCAATTGTCTTGTGTGTAATGAGTTGTATGTTGTGTACAATGTCTCAAAAATTTAGTTTTAAAAGTAAGTAGCAAAACAAAACTGATTTATGAATGAAAGTGTACAACAGAATGCTATCTCCTGTTACTTCGTACGGTTTACTCGAACAAGACGACTTATTGGAATGAGTTTTTCGCAAATTTTTTTGTTTAAATATTAGTAACGAACTTTAAAGAGAATGACCTAGTTAAACTCAGTACATAATTTAGGTTTTATCTCCGAAACGAATGATTTAATGGAAACAAAAATTCTGTATTTATTATTCAGATCGTGTAAGACTAAATTACCTCAATTTTTTATGTTCACTTTATTATAATTTGTATTATTGTATAATTTAACAAATTTTTATATTTTACAAGTAATTTTCTTCATAATATTGATTTGGGAAATAAATTTAAAGAATTTTTAAATGTCCTTTAATCAATCAACCTGAAATTTTCATAAAACTTGCTATCAAAAAACGTACTACGGTTATAAAAAATATAAAAGATTTTATAAAAACGCTTTATAAAGAATAAATTAATAATTCAAATTAAAAAAAAATACTAACCGACTGTAAGGTGCCGCAGTAACGGACAGCAAATATGATTAGCAATTCTAATAAAACTCATTTTAAAACTTCCTTTCAACGTTAAAGACAGTAATTGTATGTTAAAAAGTTCATTCTTAAAACTGAATAATGAGAATAAGAAAACACAATGTAAAATATACTTACTAAAATAAGGTTATTTTGTAAAATGAAAGCCAGTAAAGTATTTTCTACTTTATTATTTACAACAGTTGTATTAATAGTAATTTACAAAAAAGTAGACGACAAAATACCACTAAAGAATAAAAAATACTCAATTTTATTGGTATTTTTTCTTTGAAAAAAAAAATGTGTAAAACTAATTTATTTGTAATATTAAATAATAGTATTTTATTGGTTAATTAAGTTATCGATGACGACACGTGGCAAAACCTTGCTTGCGAATTTGGTGGCCCTGAAAAGGGCCGTTTAATTGGTTGGCGGTCGTGAGAAGGACCGCTGTATCAAAGTATGGATAAAGAGAAAATTTAAGGAATAGAATTCATAGCATATAAAATGAACTGTTTCCTAACTTGTTTGGAGGAACCGATGAAATAATGGAAAATATTGGCCAGAACAATAAAAAATGTTTGTTGTTTTATGATACATTAATTTTTTTATTACAAACTTTACTATCAATACAAAAATCAAACTTATCAGGCGGTGTAATTAATGAAATGTCAGGTTGTTGTATGTACGACGAATACAAATAATGATAACGTTAGAACATAATATATCAAATATATATATGTATGCTCTATCAATTTATATGTAGTGACGTGGCAAATGAGAGAACAGTGAGATGGAAAGAGCAAAATAGAGCTTGTCTCTTTGTCTCTACTGTCAAAAGTCTCTTTCATTATCACGTTCTCGGAGAACGTATCTGCTATCACTCAGCCATTATAAATGAGTACCGGTGCCGTGAAATGCAAGACGAGAAGACAGTACGAGAAACAATGCACATTCATGAATGTAGCAATCAACTAAACTCATACCTGATGTGAAACGATAGCATTGCAAATGAGGGCAGCGTTTCCATTTAACATCGATTTGTTTGTGTTAAAATTTCAGCATCTAGTGTATATTTAATTTCCTTGTTAAAAGGTACAAAACGCAACCATTCATGCACGAGAAGCGTCTGTCGTTTGCACGCACATACAAACAGCCAGGTATTCACCAAAGGTCTCTTTTCTGCCTCTCAATATTCATAATTCGTTACTGAAAGGAACAAAATGCCGATGGAAATTAATCACCATTTATTATTTACGTTATCCGATTATAAAACATGGTTATTACTTATTTCAATTGAAACGAGTAAAATAAAATTACCACATAATTTATAATTCAAATTCCATCACGAATTTAATTTTTAATATTTTTAAGAATAATCACGTACCAATAAGAAAATATAAGATTAAAGTAAAACAACCATATTGATAACAAATGCTAGTCAATAAATTCATCTCAAGTAATTATAAAAGGTATAAAGTAAAACGTAACAAAAGAAAGATACAAAAAATACAACTACAAGTATTTATAATGTATTAACAAAATAGAAGCCCTAAAACTGAACCATGTGGTACCCCTACGATAAAGTGAATTAATCGGTGTTAATAATGTCTGAACAAAGAAAACTACGAATAATATACATCAGCAAAATTCGAAAAATAAATACATTGGATAAGTAAGGCTTACTGAAATATTTGTTAAAAATAAACCATTTAGGGCAGGGTTATTGTGTGAACAAAAGGAAATTTTACTACAGTATGTACAATCCTTGCACTTAAATGGTGCCCGAGAATAATATGTTATGTATGTTCATTGTTATCAAAATTATTTCTACTTTCCATAGAAAAAAAATAGGAATTAACTGAGTCAATGTTCTTTTTAATTTTCATTTATTTGTTACTTGCAACTCACATAATTTTCTTTTGTTGTTTATATTGTACCTCAATCACTTATCAAATTGTTACCAACATGAAAAATATTTTTTTGTTGTTTGTGTTACCCGTATTTCTTTTACATCCATCCAGAACACTTATTTTTCTGTTTAGTACGTAAAGAATTTTAAGTCCAAAATTTTAATTTATATACTCGTAAAAATCTATTTAAGGATTTCCTTATTGGACGAAATGCCCTTGTACTTCAGTACGTCCGCGTTGTGTTGTACATGTGAAACTTGTATCAAAGTTTTACAAGTGAGCACTTCTGATGGGGAGTAGAATTAAGTTCTCTTTTTCCTTATATTTTTTCATTGCTTTGTTTTTATTAACTTCCCTTCGGAATATCCTTATAATTTTTTCTAATTGTTACTGCGTACATCTTTGTGTTTAGCGTCGTTATGTATTTTTTCGTCATTATCATCCTTCAAGGATTACGCTCAGTGGTCTGTTCCGGCATCCATCTCTTTTTGGGTCTTCTCAAGCCTCGCTTCCCTTTAGGTTTATATTTTCATGCTCGTAGAGGAAACCTGTGTGCTGACATGCGAAGTAAATGGTTGGAGTATTTTCTCTTATATATTTTTAATGTTACACACAGTGACAACATTTAACTCTGCGCGTTTCTCTCCCATATGTTATGAGTGGTACAGCCATTGCTGTATAAAATTTCATTTAGTTGTCCTGCCTCGTTTTATTTTCTATTGTTCTGTTTATAGAACCGCATAGAGTGCTGAATTTTTCCAGTTTCTCACTCACGTCATCATCTTTGTCATAGGAAACCTTTATCACTGCCAAACGTCAAATGTTAGCCTCTTTTCCTTTCCTTAAAATTAAAGCTAATTTTTTTAAATTTTTTTAATTAAAGTTGATATTTTTTAATCTTTAATGAAGTCTCATAAAATTTTCTCAAATTAGAAGATGTAGAGCAGGGTATACGGTATAGTATTGGTAAATTTAACGTGTTGTAATTTTTTTGCCCTTAAGGGGAATCCTACCCAACGACCTTTAGTTTGCTGTGTATCACGTTAAATACTACGGAATGAAAACGGCAGGGTTTTAAGTTTTTTAAAACGTATTTTGTATGTACATGTGCATTTTCTCCTTATTTAAGAAACAAAACCTTTTCTTTCGAGTTAATTAATTTCCAATGCCGTACTGAACTGCTACGTCGAAGATTTCCTGTTCGTTCTTATGATAATAAGAAACTTTGTTTTAGGTGTAGAAAAATACATTAACAACATAGAACATAAAAATAATAAAAGATATTCTTATTGTAAATAATAAAATAATCATAATTAATTCTAAATACAAAATAACAAAGTATGAAATGACGACAAACTAATTCCACAAGAAAAAAATAGGGTCTTATAGTGGTGATCTACCAATATTGCATCGTAAAAATAAATCAATCTCTTAGTTATCGGTAATGGTCATTTTTATTAATATGATTTATGATCACACAAGTCACTTCAAATTAAAATTAATATAAGATAATTTATACCCATAACGGGCAGGTGGAGTGTTAAATTAATTGCACTCGGATCTGTTGGTTCCAGAGCTACAAAACATAGTTGTGTTTCTTATCAAATCATTATTCAATTATATGACTAAACTGTTTAAGAACAGAAGAGGTAAAGGTGTAAGACTACGGCCGCACTGCAAGAGGCAAGCGTCGAGGCAAGAGTCTAGTTGGCAAGAGTCACTATGGCCGAACTGGCCTTATGGGCGGTGGCACATTCCAACTAGCTATGTCGACGTAATAAGCAGTTTACTACCAGGGGTATGACACCAGCCTCGACACGACACCTACCGAACGGACAAGTTGGTTTGCTAGGATGCACGCTTGGTTTCCGAAAGCGCTAAATGGCTCCAGTACGGCCACCACCTTATTGGTTTTAGGTGGAAGAAGCATCCGAAGGCCATTTCCATCTTGGCTCCTGCAGTGCGGCCGTAGCTTAAAAGACACTAATTCAGAGTTATCTCCTCTGAGAGTAATGAATTTCACTATACAGCCAGACCTTGTGGTGAATGAAGTGAAAAAGTCATTTGGAGGGTGGGTGGGTGCTTTTCAGAGGGCTTGGCATGCTGATAAGCATACTTTTCCATTCAGTGAGTAAAGCCTCTTGATGTTCAAACCAGCTTTTTGGCTGATACCTTAACAACAGAACTGATCTACTAATATTGCATCTTAAAAATAAACCATGTTCCTGGTAATCGGTACTGGTATTTTTTATTACTAGATTTATGATCACACCAGTCACTTCAAATTAAAATTAATAAAAGTTGATTATGAAATTGTTAATTTTCTTTAATTTTAAAAATTTAGTACGTGTTTTTAATACAAATGTAATCTCACGTTGTAAATATTCATATGGCTGTTACTTCATACAATTTTCAACTTCCTTTGTAAGATTATCAAATAACTGGATAAAACGGGATCACTGCAACTGTAACGAATAATACAAACCCGAGTCTTTGCATTATACTCGTACTATACGTATCCTAGTCTTTGTACTACTTACCACCACTCCGGTCTGATGTTGGATTTAATCGTAGTGAAGTCCACATAAATCTTCTCTTAACTAAACGAACAAAAGCCTTTTGTTAATGGCCAAACCAACCCATTATACGCTACTGTATTATTCTAAATCTTGACTGAATAAAATTGATAAAGCTTCTTATTGTCTTTAGTATCCTGATCACTTTATACTTTCAAAAAACGTCCCTCTAATTTGTTCTTTATTAATTACGTTTTAAGATGCCTCATTTTTAAAATTTTAATTAAAAGAATTAATTTTAGTCTCGATATTATTAACGTTGTATTTTTCTCCTGTACATATTTACTGGAAATTTTTGATTACAACCATGTAATTGTTTACTAAATTGATCTACGAAGATATATTTCATAACCGACTTTTCAAAGGATTATTTTTGTAGTGATTTATAAAGGTCTTGACTAGAAAATAGTCATATTTCAGGAAAAGCAAATGAAAATTTGAGACAGTATAATTGATATATTTTATATTTAAGGATAGTTTTTGCATGCAATTGTCTCTTCCAAAAATTATTTTTATAATTTGTTATGGATTTCTTTTGTTTTCTACTTAACAACGAAAATAAAAATTCTGTTTATGTCTACGCTTTATATTTAAAGAAATAATAAATATCGCTTTAAAGAAATAGTTTCCTTTATGTATTACCTACTGATGCTAAAAAACCATTTCTGTAATTCTGCTTTAAACTTCAAAATATTCTCTTTATTTTCATAATTTTTCGGAACTAGGATGTATTATTTGAGAGCCAGGTATTATATTTATAGGCTTGGATATTGGGTTTCCATTCAAAATGATTTTCAAGATTTCTGGTTTGGGGATCCATTTTAGCGTGTGTGTGTGCGCGCGCGCGCGTCCGAGTAACGTTGAAATTTAATCTCCAACCTTCCTAGGGTAAGACTACCTTACTTATTGGTAGTCATAGGAAAGTTGACCGTTGCTGCTTTTCTGGAAATGTTAATAAGTTAATTGATGATGTTTTAAAATTTGGTAATCGGGGTAATAAAAGCAACATCATTAGCTTTATTTTTAATTGAACCGTCTTAATATACAAATTGAAATTTTAGATTAAAAACAAAACAAAAAAATTATGTTTTTTGAACGAAAATATAATTTTATGGGCTGTTATGAATATAAATACAACACGTGGGGCCCTGTTGTAAAAATTTTAAACTTATTTTACGGATTGGTTATTTAATAACGAATTCAGAAAGAAAAGCTGTAACATTTGTTCAGCTAATTTTACCCATTTCGACGAAAATTAATGAATTGGAAAGATTTTCTATCACAGATTTTTGTATCCAGTTAAAACTAGTTAGTGTAAATTTGTGGTATATTTTTTTAAATGCACTCACATTTCTGTTAGCAAACAAAATTATACATCGTATAAAATTTTTCCAACCCACGTGCATACTATAAATAGTGTAATTTGTGAACAGGCCTACTAATTTATTTCATGCTCTTTAAAAATTTCCTATTTTATGTAGTGTTTCCTTTTGTAGTCATATCCTACAAAATATTTACTACTTAAATACTTTACTACTCTACTTAAATATTTTTCTTAAGAAATGTGTGAAAATTGATACTTCTTTCTGTTATTCACATCAGTCAATGACAGTTCTCTACTTTTCTTTAAAAATTGAGATAATGTAAATTATTTAATGGTTCCGTATATTTGTTATATATTTTTTTTGTGCCTAAGAGATTAATTAGGTAAAAGTATTGGAACTCTTGGTGCATTTGGCCCTCATACATCCAGTTGTCCAGATCATCCGGACCAATCGCGATGTTTCATACACAGTATTTGAACAACATTGCAATCTAGATACAGTACATTTATACATGGTATAGGCTGTACAATATTATAAGCTTATCAAAGTTTAAATATTGAAGTTGTCACCGCCACCCCTTCTAATTAATTATTTACTGTGTTGCCGGCCTTCAATACTTCTTCCGGCCTTTGTCGGCGCACCGACAAACCTTTCGGCTGCGTTCCGACAGAGGGCTTTGTCATCAAGGCCGAGCCAGTAACCGCCTCTTACCATAGCGCTCTGGGCGACTATAAAAAGAGCGCTCCACTGACCCAAGATTCAATTCCGATCCAGACACAGAGCGACTCAATTCCAATCCAGACAGAAGACAAGACATCCACCACGGCACACGGCTGCAAGACTCCAGCGAAGATTAATCGATGACCCCGCAAGAGAGAAGATGATGCTTCCACTCGCCAAGCCGTCGACCGGACCGTCATCGCCCGCTGACGCGAGCGATGCTCACAGCGGTCCCTCGACCGAGCCTTACTCCCACCGGACCCGACGAAGCAGCCATCGACGCACTGCTGCGAAAGAAGATTATGTCTCCGCTGGACGACGACACGTCGTGTCGCCCAGCCTCCGACCGCCAGGACGACTACGACCGACGCTTGTCCAAGACGACCACCGCTTAAACGGCCCTTTTCAGGGCCACCAAAATTAAAGGTTTCAACTCGCCACTTAATGTCGCCATCCGGTGACAAAGTATTAGTGCTTCGAATGATCGTACGCACGTAGGGCCTACTCTTATTTTCTTGGTGAGTGATCGCTGAACGACATCATGGCTTACTTGGAACAGCAGCCCAACACCACACTGGATAAATTTATGATGATGAGACGATTGCGTGATCGTGCCTTGCCTTAAAGCGCCGTACAAAAAGAAATAAAGAAAAATTAATATTTTGGTTAAGCAAAATTAAACTTTTGTAAATACTTAAACTATATACAGCATTTTTTGTTCTATAAACGTACGTTTTTCTATTAAATTTTGTTTTCATCAATTTTTTACTATTTCCGGTTTATCCGGACTATCGATTTTTTGATCACTTCCAGTCCCAATTAAGCTTCTAGCACACAGGACGCGGTCTGTCGCGGCAGTCAGCGATCTTTGCCCGCTGCGATAGGGTGATCTGTTTGTATAACGCAACAAAGCACCATCCCTATCACATACAAGGCGACACAGCCTTGACCGCGACGGCAGGCGATACGGTTGTTCAAAATTATCGCGCGATCCACTTCAGTTCGTTGCGTTAGTTCCTCGAAACTTTGTTTTGACATGCGGAAATATACAATAAATCTGTCTTCGTGTGACTAACGTTTCCTACAGAGACGGTGATATTCACCAATTTCTTATCTTTTTTTCATTAATTGCGTGCACGCAATATATTCTTTTTCTTCTGGTACACTGTAGTGCTAAAAGAAGGAGTTGCTCCTCATCAGAACTACTCATGTTCCTAGAAAACCCTACAATACACTGTAATTTGTGCTTAACATTACTGGAAACCTGTTTGTAAGAAAACTATCAACACTGGATCGCTCTGAATGTGTTGTAGCTGTATCACCGACCGCTGTGAATATCGCGCGATCGCTGCCCATCGCGACAGACCGTGTCCTATGAGCCAGAGGCTTTAGTCCGGATTTACCAGGTAGTACTTTATTAGTTTATGTAAATCAAAGATCTCAACATTTTTTTTTTTTAGCTTTTATTTGTTATCGAGAACTGTACATTATTGACAACTACCCAATTTGCTTGCTGCTTTGCTGTATTATTTGACGTGAATTAGGCGTAAGTTTTGATACAACACAGTCAAGCCTAACCAGTATACGCACTAACACACACACAACACACATGCAATTTACAGAAACAAGTTGTCCAGACTCGGACCAATCAGGAGCCGGCTCGCCATGCTGCTCTCTGATTGGTTACAGGTTGGACAACCTAACAGTATATAAGCAAGTAGTTTTCACACACAGAGCAGTCTTACACCAGCAGTCACGAGGGACACAACTAGACAACACAGCTCCAGCCGAAGAAACTCTATAAGGAAAACCAAGTCTTCTCGCTTTATTTCTGATGTCTCCTGCTTGCCCACGACGGGCCGTCCGCTGTTCCAGCGGCAATTAGTCGCTTCGCCGGGTTCGCCCCAGGCGGTGCTTCGCTGTTTCTCTCGGGAATAGCGGAGGTTCGCACCCATGCGAACAGTCCTCCACGACCTAAGCTTTCTACATAAACGACCCTTTTCAGGGCCGTCATCCTTAAGGTTAATTTATTTTATAATTTTTTTCCCGATTCCAACCTGCTTATGTCAAGACGCCGGGGAGGTAAAAAGGAGCAACACCGCCGAGCCCGACAACAATGACTCGCCGAACGGACGACCCCGTCACTGCAGCAGAGATCTCCTCGCCCCGTCGCATCACTTAGTTTAACCGTCGCGCCAAGGCCGGCTCCGTCACCCACCGTCACTGCACAATCTAACCATCATAAAACGGCCCTTTTCAGGGCCACCAATGTATTGCTCACCAAGGTTGCAAACCGCTACCCAGCACTGACTCAGGCCGGCGAACGACTCTTTGAGAGCCTCCTCGCTCCCTCCGCCGCCCGCCTGGTGTCAAGTTTGGCGCCCAACGTGGGGCCTCGACTTCGTAGCGACCTACGAGGGATCCACGACCAGCTAGCCGCCTTCAACACTTTCTGGAAAGTATAAACCAGTGGCGCCCATCATCCATCATCATGGTTATGCTCACTAGGGGACAGCTATGTCATTGCGCAACCTGTTTAGAACCAGAAGACGACATCAGTTCCATTGATTGCCGTCTCTGCGCCAAACCGCACCACAACGTCTGCCTAAAAAGGGAAGCTGGCGACACCACTGCTTTCCTGTGCCAGCCCTGTATCCTCGCCCTTCCGATCTCAGGTGGAAGCACGTCATCCATCACCGCCCCGGTTTCACCTTCACCGCCTCAAATCATTCAGTACCTAATGCCTCCACCAGCTCAAATCCTAGTACTCCCTGAATTCCGTGGCCAGTTACACGAAGACCCGGAAGCTTTTACAAAGAAATGCTCAACCGCCTTTGCCGGCCACAATACGCCTGAACACGCCTGGGTTCTACTAGCGTCAAAACAGCTATTTGACGACGCCGCGAGATGGTGGACGGACTACGGCGAATTCATATCAACCTGGGGCCAATTCAAGGCGAGAATCGCCGCAAAATTTGCGAGTTCCGCCCGAATCACAGCGGCCAACAAAGAACTATACGGCACGGAACAGCGGACCGGGGAACAAATAGAGAAATTCATACGACGAAAGGTCCAGCTTTTCTATAAGTTAAACCCGAACGGAGAAGAAGATTCCCTGGTCCCACTACTAATCGACCAGCTCCTACCGAAAATAAAATCTCTAGTCCGTGCTGCGAGGCCCGATAATGTAGAAGAACTCATAATGTATGCCACAGAATTTGAAAGTGACCAGACGAAACATAGCGGCAACAATATGACCCCAGCACAAACAAATACCACCCGTACGACGCAACCTGCTGCTACTCGCCCGACGCCGCAGAGCCAAAACATACCGAAGTGTCACTATTGCCCGGAGCGGCACTGGCACCGTGATTGCCCGGTCTACCAGGCGAAAAGAGAGCAGGGAAACGAAGGAGCTGTGAGAAATTCTGCCCCGATCCACAGCCAGCCTCAGGGGCGACCGAAGTAAAAACAGAAACGACTCCAAAGATTGCTACAACACCCACTACGATCGGTATTGCACACATCACGGCCGAATCTAACACTCCCTTGCCAAGGATTACGATCCACATCGGGAAGAAACCAGTCCACGCACTTTTAGATTCCGCCGCAACACATAATTTCATGAACACACGACACCTGCCGCCAGAAGCTGTTCCAACCCCACTGGATGCGGCCATCCACCTCGCTACTACTGATGCAGTGTGCGAAATTCGGGGAGACGCAGCAATAGAAATAAAAATAAACCGAGAACCTACAATTGTTAACTTCTACATCGTGGACAACCTAAGAGAAGATGTGATCTTGGGGCAGCCCTGGCTTCGGAACCAACATGCCTGTTTGGATTTCGAGGCTAGTCGGTTGCTCTACGGAGAGAAGAAAAGGCAAGCAGTATTTTGGCAACCAAAATCACGGGCCCAGGAAACAACACTGGACACGGAGAATATTCAACACTCCGCGCCCCAGTCACACGTGGGTCCGCTGATCGAGCTTCTCGAAACCTACAGCTCTGTATTTCACGAAGTCTCGCCTCCCCAACCGACAAATGCTGCGACCCACAAAATAACTCTCACAAACACACGGCCCATTTATACCAGACCCTACAGATACTCAACAGAGAAATTACAAAGTATCAAAGAAGAGGTTAAAATTAGGAAGGAGAAGGGCTACGTAGAACCGGCCGATACACCATTCAATTCCCCGATCGTGGTGGTAAAGAAGAAATCAGGCGCCAATAGACTGTGCATCGACTACCGACGTTTAAACGAGGTGACCGAGAACGAGACGCCGCCGCAAGTAAATATTCACGATGCCCTGAAGGCCATCGGAAAAGCTAAGGTGTTCACAACTCTCGATCTCAAAACCGGGTACTGGCAAGTACCGCTCGAGCCTGAATCACGACCGTATACGGCTTTCACGACACCGCAGGGAGAGAAGCTCCAATTCACCGTTATGCCTTTCGGTCTAAAGAATGCTCCCAGTACTTTTCAGAAAATAATGAACTCAGTCCTCAGCGGTCTAGAGGATTTCTGTTCGGCCTACCTCGACGATGTCATCGTTTTTAGCAACGACTGGGAAGAACACATACTGCATCTCTCTAGAATACTTGAACGACTCGATGCATATCATCTAACTTGCGCACTGGAAAAATGCCATTTCGGTAAAGACAGTACAAACTACCTTGGGCACTCTGTCACCCCGGAAGGCAATCAACCGCTCCCCGAGAATGTCATGGCTGTGGAAGAGGCCCAACCTCCTACAAATAAGAAACAATTGAGACAATTCCTCGGAGTAGTAAACTGGCTGCGTGAATTCATTCCAAGAATGGCAGAACTAAGCGCACCACTAACCAACCTACTGGCCAAAAACTCTAGATGGCGATGGGACGAATCAGCCGCGCTCACTTTCCAGAAGATAAAAGACGCAGTTAAGGAAATTACAACCTTACACCGCCCCGACCCAACAAGGCAATTAATTCTTCAAACAGACGCCAGCAAGTTGGGCCTCGGGGCCGTACTCTACCAAGAAGACGAAGAAAAGCAGAGACAAGTTATTTCCTATGCGAGCGCTAAGCTAAGTCCCACCGAGCAGAGATATCATGCGAACGAGCAGGAGTGTCTAGCAATAATCTGGGCAGTGAAAAGATACAGGCCCTATCTCGAGGATCGGGAATTTCTTCTCCGAACGGACAGTCAAGCCCTAACATGGCTGTCGACGTTAAAAGATTCCCGGGCCAAGCTAACAAGGTGGGCCTTGTTACTTCAAGAATTTAAATTCCGAATAGAACACTGCCCAGGGAAAAAGAACGAGCTGCCCGATGCTCTCTCACGCCAGCCTACAGGAAAGACGATAGACCCCGACGAATTTGACCTCGCTGACCGAGCCACACCACCGGAGCAGCCTCAAACGTCGCCAGAACCCCCGTCAATCCAACAAATAGACGTAGAACCAAACACTCTCGTGGAAGAGATCAAGCAAATCCAAGCACAAGACCCGGCGATCGAAGAGAAGAAACAGCAGATCGATCGGCTTTCCCAGTTACCTGCGGCGAGCCGATCTAGGATCGAGAAGAGATTCCTGGAACGCCACAGAGTGTCAGAAGACTTATTACAATTCCGACATAGCGACCAGTCTGAAGACTGGAAAATTGTAGTACCGGCAAGCTACCGTGATAGAATTTTGTATCACTACCACGACGAAGATCTTGCCGGTCACCCAGGCTCTGATGAGACGGGGGATAAAATTATGAAACATTTTACATGGCCCAACCTGAGGAACGAGGTCAATAAATACGTCGGAAATTGCTACATATGTACAACGTTCAAGGCAAATACACATCCAAGGACCGCCGGACAACGCCCAAGACAACCAACTCGCCCATGGGAAACAGTTGCCGTGGACTTAATGGGACCATACCCACTAACACCGAACAGAAAACGCGTCTTACTGGTGGCTACCGATTTATTCTCTCGATGGACCGAGGCATTCGCACTACCGAACTCTCACGCACCCACAGTAATCAAGAAAATGGAAGACGAAGTATTCTCTCGATGGGGCTACCCGGCCAAAATATTAACTGACCTCGGCACCCAATTCACCAGCCATTCCTGGAAGAATGCCTGTAGCCGATGGAAAGCTAAACACTGGACGACGCCAGCATATCACCCCAGAGCAAACCCCACGGAACGCCGAAACCAGGAAATAAAGAAAGGCCTCCGAGTAAGATTAGACGGCCAACATAGAAACTGGGAAAAACATTTACCGTCAGTCCTCTTCTCCTTACGAAACCGGCGAAATATCGCTACAGGCTACGCCCCGAGTGAATTGTTATTCGGTCAAACCTTGCACCGACCAGGAGACTGGGGCCTCAAGGCACACGAAAGCAACGAAGACGTTGCGGTAACACGGCAAGCTGGCGCCCTTCAACGGCAACAGGCAGCTAGGGACCAACACAAACGGTACCAAGCTAAACGGAGTGACCCTCCCACCGACAATCCAGCCTTCGAGGTAGGGCAAAAGGTGTACATTCGACATCACCCCCCTTTCCAAGAAAATAGCTGGGTTCCACGCCGGTTTTGCTCCCCGCTGGAAGGGACCATACCAAATTGTGCATCGCGCTGGACCCGTATACTGGGTGAACATCGACAACGAAAAGACTAAAGTGCATCAAGACGACGTTCGCCCTTACATCGAACCTCTGGACCTTTAGTGCAGTGCATAATATACACATACCTGTAAATCGGAATCTCATGTGTATAGTTTTAAGTAGTCGTAAAATCATAAAAACTAAAGCCCGGGGCCTGCGAGCTCTACACCTTTTGTTTGCTCTGTTCATTTTCCAGGGCCTGCGCGCCCTGCTGTCTCTATTAGTCCGTAAATTAGTTGTAAGGATTCTCATAAAATCTAAAGCCCGGGGCCTGCGAGCTCTACACCTTTTGTTTGCTCTGTTCATTTTCCAGGGCCTGCGCGCCCTGCTGTCTCTATTAGTCCGTAAATTAGTTGTAAGGATTCTCATAAAATCTAAAGCCCGGGGCCTGCGAGCTCTACACCTTTTGTTTGCTCTGTTCATTTTCCAGGGCCTACGCGCCCTGCTTTCTCTGTTAGACCGTAAGTTAGCTGTTAAGAATTCTCATCCAACTATGTATCTTATAGATCAATAAGTCCTTGTAAATCTAGACCTAAGAGCCAAACATTGTAACACACTTTTAAAGATTCAATAAACTTTCTTCGGCTGTCGCTGCTCTCACTCAGGGGGGAGTTGATACAACACAGTCAAGCCTAACCAGTATACGCACTAACACACACACAACACACATGCAATTTACAGAAACAAGTTGTCCAGACTCGGACCAATCAGGAGCCGGCTCGCCATGCTGCTCTCTGATTGGTTACAGGTTGGACAACCTAACAGTATATAAGCAAGTAGTTTTCACACACAGAGCAGTCTTACACCAGCAGTCACGAGGGACACAACTAGACAACACAGCTCCAGCCGAAGAAACTCTATAAGGAAAACCAAGTCTTCTCGCTTTATTTCTGATGTCTCCTGCTTGCCCACGACGGGCCGTCCGCTGTTCCAGCGGCAATTAGTCGCTTCGCCGGGTTCGCCCCAGGCGGTGCTTCGCTGTTTCTCTCGGGAATAGCGGAGGTTCGCACCCATGCGAACAGTCCTCCACGACCTAAGCTTTCTACATAAACGACCCTTTTCAGGGCCGTCATCCTTAAGGTTAATTTATTTTATAATTTTTTCCCGATTCCAACCTGCTTATGTCAAGACGCCGGGGAGGTAAAAAGGAGCAACACCGCCGAGCCCGACAACAATGACTCGCCGAACGGACGACCCCGTCACTGCAGCAGAGATCTCCTCGCTCCGTCGCATCACTTAGTTTAACCGTCGCGCCAAGGCCGGCTCCGTCACCCACCGTCACTGCACAATCTAACCATCATAAAACGGCCCTTTTCAGGGCCACCAATGTATTGCTCACCAAGGTTGCAAACCGCTACCCAGCACTGACTCAGGCCGGCGAACGACTCTTTGAGAGCCTCCTCGCTCCCTCCGCCGCCCGCCTGGTGTCAGTTTGAACAGGGACCCCCAGTAGAGTTTGTTCACGGGTGGCTGTCAGCTGGTCACCAGACAAAGTCGCTTGCCCAACCGGTGTTACTTAACAAATAATAGCGACTTACTACCTGCTGACTGACTGGGCTGGCTCGAAGGCCGATATCAACATTTAAAAAAAATATTAGCAAGGTACTGCTTATTTAGTTCCTTTCCGATTGGTCAATGTGATTAACCGATAGTACTTTGTTTCTGCTGAGAGTAGGATTCTCTGTAGGTATATCATTTTTAACTTGTGTGTTAAATTAGTTGTTTTTCTTGGATGTTTTAATAATTTACAGTTTTACCATTAACTTGACAACCATTCTATTCGTAATAAAAGTTTAGCAAAAGCTAATTTTTGTTTGTGTTGGGTGTTTGAAATTATTAAAAGTTATGTTCAAAATAAAGTTACCTATTTACAAAGTTTAATTATTACATAATGTTATAGAAAAGGTCCATTTAAACGTCAACTTGTAAGCTTCTCATGAAATTTTAAAAGGATCAGTTAATGTTATTTTTGTTAAGTTTTTCTAAGAAGACTACGTCAGCCATAAGGGGGACTATAAAGAAAAATGTGTGATATTAAAGTTAAAATAATATTTAGTTTGTTGTTAATACTGTATTCTCGTGCGTAGGATTCGGTTGACATTTTTTTAATTTTTTCATTAAATTGAATTAAACTGTTAAACATAATGTGAATTCGATACAGTCATTTATAATGAGCTACAATATTTATTTTTGTGTTCGTAAAAGTTAATGAAGATATATTTGCAAAAACAGGAAGTTTAATTTTAAGTCACGCGATTCTAAAAATTTCGATTAACAGTAGCCTTTAATGCTACTAATTTATCCCTGACCTAGCAAGAATTTTCCTATTCGATTTTTTTTAGATCACGCATTACAAAATTGAAAATGAAATGCAGTTTTGTCAGTTTAATAAAACGTAGGCTATAGGGCCTACATTATATATTCTGTGTAACGTTTTGATGGATTTTTATGAAGAAGTGGACTTTTTATCGTACATAACTTTTCTTTTAAACGTCACAGAAATTTTTATGTATTGCGTCAGAATTTATGATGATATTGTTCAAAATGTCTAATTTTAATCGGTAGTCTATTGTCAAACAAGTTATTAATGTTCATTTTTTCCATCGGCGAATAAACTTTATTTTTGCACGAAAAACTTAGAAGAAATATCCAGAAATATTTTTGTTTATTTAAAGTTGCATGAACAGTTTGGTTATTAGTGATAACGTTGCGTTAAGTGTAGAACAATAGGTTTTAACTTTTGAAAATTTTTAGAACGTGGCCGGGAATTGAACCCGGGACCTCCGTGTTGTAGGCTTGCACACTAACCACTGCGCTACGAAGGCGGTCAGAAAGAAATTATATTTTAAGAAAAATTTATTTTTTAGAGAGACTTTAAATATTTTTATTAATTGTTAACTAACGTTTTGTGTTTTGACGTTACTGGATTTTGTAAGACTATAGGACATTCGATGACTATTTGGTTTAAGATGTTTCTGTGAACTTTGAATTTTAGAAACAGAAAGATTATTAGGATACTAGCAAGAAAAAATCTGGTGTGAAACACTCACACAACTTTCTCTTGCCAGTGCAAATAATTAACAATAAACCTAACATTAGTAATAAAACATTAGAAATAAACAAAGAAACTAACCTCAAAAACATAACCTTATTTTAATCATGAGTGAATGACGCAAAATGAAAATCGTACTCAGTTTGGCTTAGAAATACGGAAAATCACTCTTTCTCTCTAAACTAGGCTCTGTAGAGAAAAATGCTCTAAATAAAAGTTGTTGATCTTTTAATTTTTTATAAATTTAATTATATACACTTTTGTCGTAAAATGCATACTAAGGCCAAAATTTAAAAAAAATCGATTTTTTCACGTTTTCGTGAGAAAAAAACAGAAAATCGCAAATTACCGCTAAACTAAGCGTTATACAAAAAAATGTTTGAAATAAAAGTTGTAGGTTTTTAAATTCTCTACAACTTTTATTATATAAACTTGTGCGCTAAATTGCATATTAAAGCCGTAATCGTAACAAAACTATGTTTTTACGTGAAAACAGCCTCACCCAGAATTTCAGCAAACATGACGCCTACCCTATCTTGTAGAGAATAAAAAATTGAGTAAACCAGGCGATTTTAAAAAAAATCGTAAGACATGCTTTTGAGAAAATCGCAAAAAAGTGAAAAATTATACGAATAAACTCCCACTTCCGGTTGACCGATTTTGATGAAAATGTTCGTGTCGGGTCCGGTAGTGGTATGTAACTTAAGTTTCAAGTTTCAAGTTCGTACGATGTTCCGTTCTTGAGATATTTTGTATACACACACACAGACCAATCGCTAAAAATATGTTTATTGGATTCAGGGGGTCTGAAAACGTATAGATCCGGTGAGAACTCGATTTCTAAAAATCGACCTGAAAACAATACTTTCCTTCCTATAAATTCATATAGGCAAGAGAAAGTAAAAAGGCTGAGTTTTAAAATTTATTTTAATGTGTATTTTATAATTTGGAGGATTCTTGAACACATCCAAGTGCTCATATAATAATATTGAGCTATCTGAATTTGAAACCTAATTTAGAACTTTCATAAAACAGATGTAGTCGTTATTAAACAACCAATAAATATTCTCAACTAACAAAACTCACTACATTTTCATTCACGATTTAACAAATTAATCCTAACACGTTACGGCCTTCTGTAAGTCCATCGTTAGATTCACAAACTAATACAAAGCTAAGTTAATATTTTAACTGTTATTTTTTGTTCAAGCTGATGGCATTTGTCATGTATTTTTACTTTCTCTTGCCTGTATGAATATACAGGAAGGAAAGTATTGTTTTCATGTCGATTATTCGAAATCGACTTGAAATTTGAAACTTAAGTTAGGTACCACTAGAAAACTGGACACGAACATTTTCATCAACATCGGTCAACCAGAAGAAGTAGTAATACTTTCCTTCTATTTGTGCAAGTTATTAATTGTATAAATCATGTAAAAAAAATAACAAAGTTAAACTAATGATCCAAGCGTAGTACACTCTGTAGAAGCTGGATTTGGTTTGTTAACAGTAGGAGCAAAGTAAGGACGGCTGAACTTTACGATGATTTGGTAGGTCTCCCGCTGATTTGTACTGCGTTTAGTCTTGTATGCCTTCATCTATAGGTACAACTCCCATTAATATCAAACCAAGAAGTCACTGCCTTAATAATTTGTATTCACTTGGATCTTGTTTACTCGAGTAATACATTTTAATAATACTTAATACATACATTATTATTATTGCTAATACATTTTTATTCTTTTTTTTTAAATGTGTGTCGTGAAAATACTAATAGTATATTTCTTAATATTATATTTATTTAATTTTTTGTCTCGATAATAAATATTATTGTTAGATTACAGGAATTTTTTCTGTATTTATAGTCCAGCATCTCTTAGTTTGCTCCCAATGTAAACAAATAATGACGTCACTGTTCATGCGCATTAAAAAAAATGTACACGCAAAATGTGTACACGCTGATTAAAAAGTAACAACAAAATACTTTCAAAAGTATTTAAATACAAAATACTTTTAAACGTATTTTTTTAAATGAAATTGTTTGGCCTACATCATATAATGACTGATGTTTTTAGTACTTTAAGTACTTATAATTTAAAAAATAGTTAACTTAATAGGAATACAACATCCGTAAAGTCGCAGACTGTAGCGTGCACCCTGTAGTAGCTGGCTTTTGTTTGTTGACAGTAGGAGCTAATTAAGAACGGCTGAACTGTACAAGAGTGATTTTCTGTGTTTTGCTCAATAAGATCGTTAAAAATTGGGATTTTTTTTTAAGATTGCGGCCTTGGTATGTACTATTTTACAACTGAAATGTACGTAATCAATTTTACAGACATTAAAAATGGTACTATTTCTATTTTAAGCATTTTTTCTACATTGCCTAGGTTAGCGTCAATTAATGTTTTTCCGTATTTTTAAGTCCTACAGTGACTTTTTCATTTCAGGGGTTTTCATTTTATATCGTTTACTTATGTTTAAACTTTATTTATTATTTATTATTTACATGGACAAGAATATTAACATATGTGAGTGTTTCACACTAGATTTTTTAATATTAGAATTTTCTTGCTTAGCTTTTCTTTTCGCTTTGAAATTTTAAAAATATTGTGGTTAAAAGCGTTATCCGGATAATTTTCGTATATAACCTATTATCTAATTGAGTTCGCTGCCTCAAATATAAAAGTATGTTATTTATTTCGGTTTGTTTGAAAACGAGTTTCAGTCAAAGGTCCTGGGTTCGATTCCCGACTAGGATCTGGAAATTACTACTCGTTGAAACTCATCGTTTCTTAATCTAAAACAGCTGGTAACTTGGTGATGCGAAAATAAAATTAAATAAATTAGGAAGTTCGGAATTATTAATAAATTTAACTATTTCAACTTCATGGGTTTTCAATATTTCAATGGTTTTTTTAATTATTGTTGTGTTATAGACGTATAAAACTTTGATTTAATGGGTTTCTTCTGTAATTTTGATAATGTCATTTGATTATTTAAAAGAAATAATACAATTTAAATTATGTATCTGTTATTAAATGTGTTTATTAAATTCTTAATTTTAAAATTTAAAGTTCTCAACCCTTGTCTCTAGAATGACTGTTGAAGTTACTTAAATGTTCTGCAAAACGTGCTGTGTAGTGAGTGAACAAGTAGGTCTAAGTATTTGAACTGATCTCTCTCTCCTGAGTGTTTTCTCTCATGATGGTAGTGATGACAATGATAGCGATGGGGCTGGATAAAAGGCATCAGCTTAAATGACAAGAGTTACACAAGCTCTGAAATTTCATTATAAGTATGAGGGTTTTGAAAATACTGTACATTAATGCATTGTGAACAAAATATGGGTGATATCCTCTCAAGAAACTGACACCCTTTTATTTATTCCATCGGTTTCCTTTACTTCTTTCTTTTTCATATTAATTTTCATGACTTAAACGTTTACTTTATATTAAATTAGTAAATGGTAATATGTTAAGTAGGTTACTCTTTGTTATTTTGTAATAGCATCATAATATTTTGTTTCTCGTATTAGTTTTGTCCTTAATAGTTTTAACATTAAAATTATTAGATTCGAAAATTTAAATTCGTATAATTTCTGAGAAAAACAGTTAAAAATAGAACACCTTATGACAAACGATCATAGTACATATAGCACAGTGTTAAAATGCACATCACTCACGATTTTTACTCGAAATGAAAAGTGATCACGAAGAATTTGGTCGATAAAGAAGCAGTTAAAACACCGTACAATTCTTGGATCTCACAAAATTTAAGATTTATTTTTTAAAAAAATCACCGTTATCACCTACTGATATTGTTGTCTGATTTAGGTTATCAGCTGAAAGGCTGGTTTGAACGTCTAGAGGTTTACTAAGTAAAACAAAGGAACGTGGTCGTTTACAAATACTTTCCTCACCGATTGGAAAAGTGAGATTCAGCATGCCTTCTGAAAATCATTTACTTTCCACTTTGCAAATGCTACCTTCACCTCATTCACCACTGAGTCTGGCTATTTACTGAAATTCATTACTCAGAGGAGGTAACTCTGACTAGTGTATTTTACACCTCTACCTCTTCTGTTCTTAAATGATTCAGTCTTATAATTTGCTGACCATGTGAAAAGAAACCAACTATTTTTTTGTAGCCCTGAAACTAGCAGATCGAGTGCAAATAATTTAACACTCCTGCCTGTTATGATCAAATATTTTTATATTATTGTAAAATTTAATGTTAGTTACAAACGTTTATATGCTTTAATTTTATGCTTTCGATATTTTTAATGAGAATGTTTTCATTCACTAGTGTATCTACGGTTTAATTTTATCTATTTATTTTTTCATTGTATCTTTTTATATGTAACGTCATCACTAATAAAACCTTAGTACTAGTATGCGACTTGAAATAAATCAATGAAAAGAAAAAGATTTGGTGTGAAACACTCACACGACTTTCTCTTGCCAATGCAAATAATGAACAATATAACATGTGTAATAAAACATTAGAAATTAACAAAAAAATTACCCTCAAATAAACCTAACCTTATTTTAATCATGATTGAAAAACGCAAAATGAAAATAAACCTCAGATTGGCTTAAAAATACGGAAAATCACTCTTTCACGCTAAATTAGGCTCTGCAGTGAAAAATGCTGTGAATAAAAGTTGTAGATCTTTTAATTTTCTATAAATTTGATTATATACACTGTGGTCGTAAAATGCAACGGCTACTAAGGCTAAAATCTTTAAAAAATTAATTTTTTCACGTTTTCGTGAGAAAAAAACAGAAAATCGCTAATTACCGCTAAACTGAGCGTTATACAAAAAATTTTTGGATTAAAATTTGTAGGATTTCAAATTCTCTATTCTATCGCAAATTTTATTATATAAACTTTTGCGCTAAAATGCATATTAAAGCAGCAACCTTAAAAAGCAATTATTTATGTGAAAACGGCCTCTTCAAAAATTTCAGCAGACATGACGCCTATTCTATCTTGTAAAGCATAAAAAAATTAGTAAACGTGGCGATTTTTAAAAAATCGTAGGACCAGTGTTAGAGAAAATCGTAAAAACTGAAAAATTACACGAATAAACTTGCGGTTGACCGATTTTGATAAAAATGGTGTCGGGTACGGTAGTGGTGTCTAACTTAAGTTTCAAGTTCGTACGAGGTTCCGTTCTTGAGATATTCTGTTCACACACACACACACACATACACACACACACACACACACACACAGACCAATCGCTAAAAACTTGTTTTTTCTGGTTCAGGGGTCTGAAAACGTGTACATTCGGTGAAAATTCGATTTTGAAAATCGACATGAAAACAATACTTTCCTTCCTATACATTTATATAGGCAAGAGAAAGTAAAAATCAGAATTTATATCAAAATTTCGAAACGTGTTTCTTTAATGTTACTTATCAACTAAGCGTTACACATTTCAAAAATTACCATTGTACGCCAAACGATTGCCTTAATTTAATGAAGTGTTTTGAAGTTGTATTATTTTGTTTTATTTTTACTTCGGGCTACATAAGTATTAACTTTTTCCTATATTTTTTCGAGCAGCATAGTAATTTTTCATTGTTTCAGTGCAGCTGTCTTTCTTTTTTCCGACCAAATGGGTTATGTTATCATTTTTATGATTGGGTCCTGGAATTCCTTGATTGTATTTGTGAGTTTCTTATATTCTTGTCTGTTGTTCGTTGTACGTATTATGTTTTGTGCTTTTGGTTCCTCGATTATTTTGTACTAATTTTATTGTATTATTTATTTATTTCAATTGCGCGTGATATTTTAATGAACAGTGTTAGTAGATTAAGTAAATAAAATTATTTGTACATTTTATTACCGTGCAATGTTATGCGTAATGGTAATAGTAAGCTTATATAGTGTACATAGTAAGAGCTTCTATTTTAATTTTTCTTGTCTTAATGAATACCTTCTCTTTTCAAAACTCATTCCTCATTATCACCTGATTTAAAAATACATTTTGAATTTCTTATTGTTACTTATTGTTGTCGTGTAAAGTTTTCGTAGAACTTAAAGATATTCTGTACACTGTAAGGTTCTTGTTCAAACTTGGTAGTTCGATACTTAAGCGTAGGTATTTGTTATTTCAGATGTTTGGTAGTTATTTTCCGTTGAATTTCTTGGACTTAAGTGGCCGGTGTGAGAGGCTATTTGGCCTCAAAATCTGAACACTTCAAAGTTGAGAATATTAAGTTTTCATTTCATTGTGTAAATTTTGTAAGTGTTCCCTTAAAATTTGCATTAAGTTGTTAAATTGGAGAAACTGATTTCGCCTCTACTGTAGTGTCTCTCCGTGTATGCTTTCCAAAAATTACCACTTACACAATCATTATTTTCATCGAAATACTCGTTGTCCTTGAAATAGTATCTACACGCTGAATAAAAGTGCAGGGTTAATATACTCTACTCTTCTGCAAGTATTGTTCTAAAAATCCGGGTCTTTTTGTCTTCCAAACTCGGATATGATAATTTTAAAACAATAATAAAAATATAGGACTATTATAGGTCAATGCAGAATGAAATGAGCTAAATGTTGATGTAAAGTATGTTGAAATCCGTTTCATCGTTTTGGAGAAAGAAGGGTTCAGACCCGGGTGTATATAATTACGAAACCGATAGAAGGCGACCAAATTGCGTGGTAGTTAATTACCTAAAAGTTGACGTTACTGCAAATAAATAGTGAAACAAAAAGCTTGCGGTGAGGCTTCCGTTCGACATTGGAACCACTCGTAACGGCTCAGAAAGCTGTGATCAAAAGCGCTTTAAATAGTGACAGACAATTCCCTTCTGATTTATTATACGGTAGATTTCGGGTAGTTGACATTCGGCAGCTTTACATAAGGAACTTATGTACACTGTGCATAATATCTAATAAACTTTCATACTAATTATCATACCAGAGCTGTAACCAGTATTGGATATGAAGTCCCTATATTGCATAAAACCAGTAACAGCACTGCAGCACATTATGTACCCTCAATCACATACCTTAATTTACCAGAGGCTATCCGAAATACTGATGTAACTCCACAAACACACAAAAGAAAAGTAATCAAATGGCTGATTAATTTAGGAAGAGGGCAGTCTGAGGATTTAATTAGTTCTATGTATTCAAATTAATTGCTCTTCCTCTTGTATCAGCTAAAAATGTTTTGTTAACATTGTCATCGAAAGTCTGCTTCATCCTTTGCCATTACATGACATATTATTTTCATTTTTAAATTAATTTTTTGTACTGTATCTTTTTTTTTGTACATTTACGTTAGGAAATTTTGTTGTATGTTTTTTTTGTAAATTTTTGTTTTTTCTTTTATTTAAATTTAGTGTAGGTATAAAAAGCTATTATTATAATAGAAATATGTAAAATAAACCAACTTATACCCGCGCATAGGATAGACCTATGCGGGTATTAGGCAAAAAGATAGGATAAGATTCATTGTACTTCTTTATAGCAATAATAAATAAATAAAAAACTTTCACATTTGCATCATTCTGAGTTGTTTGCAAAATAATTTTCCTTACTTTTGGGAACACAAGCAGCGTTTATATGTTTATTATATAGGTAGGCCTACTATTAAAAAGAAAATTTTAATTACCAGCTAAGTGAATTTTTATTTTTTGTTTGTTTGTAATATATACACTACGAAAAGAGAAATGTAGTCGCACTTGGGGAAAAAGAAGTTATGAATAAACGCGAAAACTTGGCAGCGTACTATTGTAGAGTAAGAAATGCCGAAGGGATAAAGGGAATTGACAAAGGGATAAGAAATTGAGCGTGAAATACCTACCCAATGGGAATTCCGTAATTTGGGTTCGAATTTTGGATTTGTTTCAGTTTGTTAAAAACGATTTTTTTTTAATACGCATGCTAGCTTGAATTTTATCCTTTGTATGTAGATCGTTAGGATTGCTTGAACGATTATTTTATTGTTATAACGTATTTAAAATTAAGTGGTGAGAATTTTCAAAATTACTTTAAATTGGAAAATACAATAAAAAAAAATCTGGTGTGAAACGCTCACACGACTTTCTTTTGCCATTGCGAATAATGAACAATATTACCTAACATTAGTAATAGACCATTAGAAATAAAGAAAAAAACTTAACTTTTAAAATTTAAATAATCTAATTTTAATCATGAGTGAATGATGGAAAATGAAAACCAACCTTAGTTTGGCTTAATAATACGGATAATTACTCTTTCACGCTAAATTAGGCTCTGGAGAAAAACGCTTGAAATAAAAGTTTTAGATCTTATAATTTTCTATAAAGTTTATTATACAAAATTTTATTTCGTCTTAAAATGCATACGACGGTCGAAATCTTAAAAAATCGATTCCTTTACAATTTTCAGGAAAAAAATTCTAATTATCGCTAAAGTAAGTGTTATACAAAGAAATATTTGAAAAGAAGTTGTAGATTTTTAAATTTTCTAGAACTTTTATTATGTACACTTTTGCCTTAAATTGCATATTAAGGCCGTAATCTTAAAAAGAAAACAGTTTTTTCTGCGATGGAACAGCCTCCCCAAGAATTTCAGAAAACATGGCGCCTACCCTCTCTTGTAGAGTACACAAAATATAGTAATTGAGGCCGATTTAAAAAAAAAATCGTAGAATCCGTTTTTGAGAAAATCGCTAGAAAGTGAAAAATTACCCGAATAAACTACTACTTCTGGTTGACCGATTTTGATGAAAATGTTCATGTCGGGTCCTCTAGTGGTATCTTACTTAAGTTTCAAGTTCGTACAATGTTCCGTTCTTGAGATATTCTGTTCCCACACCCACAGACCAATCGCTAAAAACATGTTTTTGAATATATATATTCATATAGGCAAGAGAAAGTAATAATAAATAAAATTTGAAGAAATTGTCTATTTTATGTACTAAAAAATCATCCCCTCTCCAAATTATTTACTGAACATTTTATATCAAATTAATATTAATCATCTTTTCATACTTCGCATATTAAAACAATTCAAAGACAAAGACTTCTAGCATTTGATGAAATTGAGTTTTTTCGTAGGCTAAGTTTTAAATTTCTTGTTTGAAATGGTTTTCACTTATGGCAAAGTAATAATTAACTTGTTATTATACTAAATGTATATTAGCTACATAATCAGTGTATTTATTTTTACGATGATGTACATTTCGTTTAATTTATCCGCCCGTTATTTATAAGGTTCGTAACGTACGTACGTACTTGGCCTGACAAACATACCGTATCGATTTCTTTGTCTATGAAATGCTATCCTCAGTTGAATAAAGGGTCTGGCCTATTCGTTGGTTGCTGGCGCCAATGGAATTTCATATCTCCATGTCAGCCAGACAAAGAGAATAGAATATGATAGGACGAGTGAGTGGTTGGTTCGTGTGGGTGGTGGAGGGTAACTCCACGGCAGTGAAGTGTGGGTTAGTAGATACCACCAAGTATTCCCACCGTCTGTTTATTATTTATTGTTAGAGCCTATTCTGAAAAGCCTGCATTCCATCTCGGTATTTTATTTCGCGCTTTTTTAGTTTACAATTATAGGCATTAGCCTACCACAGTTTTCCATGTTGTATCATTTGTCTTGATTTATTTATTATTAAAATATTTATTTGTTCTTTTTTGTGTTATTTATAACTTTTTGAAATTTTTGAATATATTTTTTGTTTTTTAAACTAACAAACAACTGAACCGATTAAAAAATTTATATTCTTTGATACAACTCACCGGGTTGGTCTAGAGGTAAAGTCGTCGCCAAAATCAGCTGTTTAACAGCTGATTTTTGGAGACGAACGTTCCTGGTTCAAATCCTAGTAAAGGTAGTTACTTTTATACGGATTTTAATGCTAGACAGTGGTTACCGGTGTACTTTGATGGTTGGGGTTCAATTAACTATACTCTCGTAGGAATGGTCGGCCTGAGTCTGTGCAAGACTACACCTCATTTACACGTCATGCCCATCATTCTCATCTGATTGGGTCATGGGGTTGCTTATTGTTCTCAATTGAACAGATTGTAACGTACACACATTAGGGATTAAAAAAAAATTCTTTGGTACGTAAGTCTTTGATATAATATCCACAATTAATCCGGATGTTGAACAACAATTTTTTTTAATTGATTGATGATATCCCATGACAGGCAGATGGCTTGTTAAATTATTTGCACTCAATATATGCTAGTTCCAGAGCTACAAAAAATAGTTCTGTTTCTTATAACATGGTTAGCCAATATCAATAAAGCGTTTATGAACAGACCGTATCTTGTAGAGCATAAAGAATTTAGTAATTAAGGGGATTCTTAAAAACTCGTAGGAGCCATTTTTGACAAAATCGCAAAAAAGTGAAAAATGACACGAATAAACTACTACTTCCGGTTGACCGATTTTGATAGCAATGTTCGTGTCGGGTCCTCTAGTCGTACCTAACTTGAGTTTCAAGTTCGTACGATGATGCATTTTTCAGACATTTTGTTCCCACACTGACAAATCGCGCTTAAAACATGTTTTGTGGGTTTAGAGGTCTTAAAACATGTATTCAGTACCTGGTGAAAACTCGATTTCGAAAAATCGACATGAAAACAATACTTTCCTTCCTATAATATTGATATAGGCAAGAGAAAGTAATAAAAAATTTGTCAATCCAATAAACAGATTACAGCATAGTAAGGCAAATTTTTAAAATAACGAATGCCTTTTTCTTATTTTAATCATTTACTTGTTCATTCATTCTATTTTGATTCGCGTCCTTGACTTTTAACCGTAAAATATTTCATTAAACGTTACTCTTCGCCGCGCTATTCACTTCTAGTTCAATTAATTGATTGAAAATCCATCGAATTAGCCTACAATTTATAATAATACTATACACTAAGTACGTATGGTTTGACATCGGGTGAATTAAGTACCACTAACACAATCTAGCGTTGCTTGAATAAACTATTCTCCTTCAATGCTAATAGTTAAATGTACTGAATTTATTGTGTTTGTTAATACAGTATGCTGTTGTGTGTTTGTCACTATACAGTAGTTTGATTGATAAACATGAAAATTGGTTGTGCTCTCCATTTAGGTTTAACACTTTGTCGTTTGCTGTGCAAGCCAATCACACTCGCTTTAGTAAAATGTTGACATGGTACACGTTTATACCTTAGTATACCTTAGTTACTACACCGTACATGTTCAATTTTGTGTAGTGGGTAATATCAGTACTACCATGTGAAATATGGTAGTAAATGCGTTGATTGTAAGAAAAAAAATTTTATTTTTATTATGTACCTACATTTATACCAAAAGATTGAACAAACTTGTATAATTTACGTTTCTATTTGTGTATTTTTAAGAAATTTATAGAGGCGCATTCGTCACCTTTCCCCTATGAAAATGAAAATTGTTAAAGTAAGAGTCATGTGGAAAACGATTCTGTACAAGAAAAAAAACCTGGTGTGAAATACTCACACAACTTTCTCTTGCCTATGCAAATAATACCTAACATTAGTAATAAAACATTAGAAATAAACAAAAAAAAACTAAACTCAAAAAACATAACCTAATTTGAATCATGAGTAAAAGACGCAAAATATAACACCACCTCAGTTTCCTCAATAATACGGAAAATCACTCTTTCATGCTGAACTAGGCTCTGTAGAGAAAAATGCTACAATAAAAGTTGTAGATCTTTTAATTTCCTATTAATTTCATTGTAAACTTTTGTCGTACAATTCATGCTAAGGCTGAAATGTTTAAAAAAATTGATTTTTTTACACGTTTTCGCGAGAAAAAACAAAATCGCTAATTACCGCTATAAGTGTTGTACAAAAAAAAGGTTTGAAATAAATGTTGTAGGATTTACAATTCTCTGCAACTTTTATTATAGTCTATTTATTTTTCCGCTTAATGCATATTATAGCCACAATCTTAAAAAAATACAATCTTTTTACGAGAAAACAGCCTCTCCAAGAATTTCAGGAAACATGGCGCCGCAATCGGACGTTAAACCCAAAAAAACCCTATCTTGTAGTGTAAAAAAGTGTGGTAAATAAGACGATTTTTAAAAAATCGTAAGAGCCGTTTTTGATAAATTCGCAAAAAAGTGAAAAATGACACGAATAAACTACTTCTTCCGGTTGACTAATTTTGATGAAAATGTTCGTGACGGGTCCGGTAGTGGTGTCTAACTTAAGTTCAAGTTCGTGCGATGTTCCGTTCTTGAGATATTCTGTTCACAGACCAATGGCTGAAAACATGGTTTTTGGGTTCACGGGGTCTGAAAACGTGTAAATCCGGTGAAAACTCGATTTGGGAAAATCGACATGAAAACAATACTTTCTTTCCTATATACAGGCAAGAGAAAGTAAAAAATTTATTAGATACTGTAATTTTAACGAAATCGTTCTAAACGTCCATGATGCACGATTTAAAATTGATTCACACGTATTTCTTCGTAATTGTTTATCTTTATTACCGAAGATAAATACATTTTCAATTAAAATTTTTAGTTTTTTTTTTGTTTGGAGTTTCAAGAAAACACCAAGTTCTCAAAAATATCCTATAAGCCAAATTCGCAAGGAGTGGGCATTGCTTTTATGTGGCGAGCGTGGGGGTGAATTGATTGTACCATAGCGACCAATCTATTCATTAAACTTGGAAGTTAAAGAATGTCTATCTTCTATTCCAAAATGGACAGGGACGCCATTTTGTTGCCAAATAAACGAAAATAAATGGAACTGTTTTCTAGTTCAACAACGAAGAATTGTTATACGTGTTGCTGCTAACGTATCGAGAAAATTATCACATTGCATGGGGAAAATAATATATGCCCCATCTGAGAGTAAAAGAAAAATTTTTAATCCCCCACGGTAATAATTTGTAAAATTTTTGGCATTATGCTAAAAAATATACTTTCTTTAAAATGTGTTGTGAAGAAAACACCTTTGTATTTACATTCACATGGTGTTTTTTCTTATAACTTAAAGAAAATTTCTTAAGATTTTTCTTGCGATATTTTTTAAAAATTATTAAATTTAAGCATTCAGCTGAAAGGAAACAGACTTCGTTCAGTGGCTACAATGTTATATTTTCCCCTAGTAGTAGTATCAGTTTTTACTTTCTTTTGCCCAAAATGAATATTCGTATAGGGAAGGAAAATATTGTTTGCATGTCGATTTTTCAAAATCAAGTTTGTGCGCGCGCGCGTGTGTAGACTATCTGAACGAAATATCACACGAACAGAATATCATACAAAGTGGTTAACCGGACGTAATAGTTTGTGTGATTTTTCACTTTTCTGCGATTTTCTCGAAAACTGCTCCTACGGTTTTAAAAAATCACCTCAAGTTATTAATTTTTTTCATGCTCTGCATTATAGGGTAAGCCCTACGTCTGCTAAAACTCTTGGGAGGGGGCTGTGCTCTCTGGATAAAAAAATTGTGTTTTTTTTAATCACGGCTTTACAAGGATTGTACGGCAGAAGTGCATGTAATTAAAAGTTGTTGGAAATTAAATTACGTTCAACTTTTATTTCAAACATTTCTTTCAAAACGCTTTCTGTTGCTTCAATTGATTGAGTTTGTGTATTTTTCTCATGAAAATCTGTAAAATGCGGGCTTTTTTAAGCTTTAGTGTAGCCTTGTATTTCACAACATATAATCAAAGTAATAGGAAATTAAAAAAACTACAAATTTTATTTCAAGCTTTTTTCTAAGGAACTTAGTTTAGCGTTAATTGGTGATTTTACGTTTTTTTAATTTCCACAATACGTTGATTTTTTTGTCATTCACTCATGATTAAAATTAAGTTTTTATTTTTTATTTTAGTATATTTTTTACTAATGATTAAATTTAAGTTATAAGCTTCATTATTTACATTGGAAAGATAAAGTCGTGTGAGTGTTTCACACTCCAGATTTTTTTTTTTAATTTTCGTCGGTTTAGCATTAGTTAGTAACAAGGTTGGGTGTAAAACTAAAAAAAAGGTTTCGTTTATTGGCTTATGTCTCAATAGTGTTTTATTTTTGTACCTATAATAGGCTATTAAAAAAAATTGTTATTGTGTATATGTTTAGAGTCTTGATTTAGAGTTTCGGTTCCAAATTATATAAAGATTCGGACAAGTGATGGAATTTTTAAAACTAAAGCTTACGTAAAAGGAATTGTTAAACTATTACCCAGCTGAGTTGTATGTACTTTTGTACATTTATTATAAATCCTTGTAACATTTTCTTACAATACATTGTAGTTGATAAATCGGCTCGAGTGCGCGCGCGTTTATTAATTGTTTCACTCTGGTGATGGAAGTTGCGTTTCTTGTTTCAATCGTTTGTAAAGTTTCCAGGATCGATTGTGTGAATTGGTGTCGGTGTTTAATGTGCCCTATTGTCCCTCTTCAAACAGGGAGCTTTAAAAGAGAGTGTTAATGTGAATTTGTAAACTCTGTGAACTTTCAGAGCTTTCTACGTAGAATTGTTTTTTGAAGTGATTTTCCGATACGTAATGTATAAAATATTTTCAGGTTCTCCATACTTCTATGTTGATCTTGAAAAGTATTATGGATTGTTGATTTTTTTAGGAACATTATTTCGATTGGAGTTAGATAGACATACGAGGTGTGGCTATTAAATAACGAGACTGACCTTGTAAAAAAATTGTATTTTTATTTTATACATAATCACTTATTGTCACCTTCAATATACACTCCTTCTCTATCCGTGCAACGCTCCATGCGAATTTTCCATTGTTGGAAACAGTGCTGGAAGTCATCTTCTGTCAGCTCATTCTTTTGATAGAACAACATTCTATACCGGGTGTCCCACGAAGAAATTATGTTTTTGAATTGATACGCCGGACGTATCGCACACTCTACTCACTGGAAACTTTACAGTTATAATAAATATGTATGTAAAAAGTACCCTCAAGTTTTATTTGATTATGATTAATCATAACGAATGGCGGACAGTAATGTTATTTGCGTAACCATTTTAAATTGATTTGTTACAGTGTTACTTAGGTAATAAAATGAAAGAAATATGAAAGTAATAAATTATTAATGAACACAATCTTGTTTCATTAACCTTTATTCGAACTGATGTCCATCAATAGCTATGCACTGATAGCAACAAAACAAAAATGAGTCATAAGCGTTTTTGAGAAATTTCCAAGGTATGAACAGTATCATTTTTGATATTAATTTATTATTCTACCATTTTGTTTAGATTAATCATAAGAAAATGAAATTCGAGGGTACTTTTTTACTTATCTATTTATTATAACTGTAGAGTGTGTGATACGTCCGGCAGATTAATTCAAAAGTAGCAATCTCTTCGTGGGGTACCTGTATGTATTTTTTAATTATCCATTTATCTGCCGAAATGATTATCAAAACATGTTTAATTCGTTAACATTTATTTCACCGACTGGCATATGAACAAATACATAAGTTAGTAGTTTTAAATTTATTTAAATTGTTTTTGTTATATGTCCAGGTCAATTTACTCAGTTAACTTTTTGTTTTTTATCCCTAGTGTGCGTACGTTGCAATCTGTTCAATGCAGAACAATAAGCAAACCCATGACCCAATGAGATGAGGATGATGTGAATGAGGTGTAGTCTTGTACAGATCCAGGCCGACCATTCTTGGGAGAGTATGGTTAATTGAACCCCAACCATCAAAGTACACCGATAAAAGTAACTTTTATACGGATTTGAGTGCTAGACAGTGGTTACCGGTGTACTTTGATGGTTGCGGTTCAATTAACCATACCTCTCAGGAATGGTCGCCCTGAGTTTGTACAAGACTACGCCTCATTTACACGTCATACATATCATCCTCATCTCATTGGGTCGTGGGGTTGCTTATTGTTCTGAATTAAACATATTGCAACGTACACACATTAAAGATTAAAAAAAAAGTAACTACCTTTACTAGGATTTGAACCAGGAACGTTCGTCTCCGAAAATCAGCTGTTAAACAGCTGATTTTGGCGACGCCTCTACCTCTAGACCAACCCGGTGGGTCACTCAGTTAATTAGTAAAAAAAAACCGATACAGGAAGTCAAGTTACACAGATTGAGCCCGTGAGTCTTTCCCGCCATTGGGTGGGTTAGGTGGTTCTAGTTCAAAGTCATGCTGACAGAAGCCACTCTGTGAAAAATATTTGCATGGCATAGTGTCAGATAACTAATACATGCTAAGAAATTCAACTGTAATTCAGTTCTATATTTTTATTTAAAAAAAAAGATACAATCAAAATTTGACCTTTTTTTCTAATAGTCGAGTATCTAATAAAGTGAATGATGAAAATAAAAATTCAAAATTTCTTGGACGATAAAACAATTTTCAAATTTAAAAATTTTAAACGTAATTGCTTATTTATGACATGTGTAAATTGTTGTTTTTATTTAGATCAACTACCGAAAGGCTGGTTAACCTCTAGAGTTTTTACTAAGTAAAACGACAAGCGAAGGGGTTTACCATTGCCTTCCTCACTGAGTGGAAAAGTATACTCATCAAATAAAACCTGTTTTCTGCTTCACTAGTTAATGTGTATAACGATGTTTGAGAGGTTTTAAATATTAGTGAAACGAAACCCCGGTTTATTATTGACTTAATGATTTTGAAGGTCATGTTATCTCTACATCAGGGCAGGTCAGGTGTTAATAGTTTTTTCTTTTATAATCAGTAATAGTAATTCAGTAGGATGGGTGGATTAATAAACGTAGTTTACCTTCTAGTGAATGGAAAAATAGAGGGGAAAATGTTAATTTGTAATAAAAGGGGGGGTACTTATATTTTATAAGTACACAGTATATGTCGCTTTTGTAATTGTAACTACGTACATATTGTATAGCTCTATTATAGTTAACTTTCAGTTGGGTTGGATAGTGGTAGTATTAATAGTGTGCCTACTCCTAGTGTGCCTACTCCTGCCCGCTCTTCTAGGTTGTTAGGCTTACTAGTCGGTCGGTCGGTCATTCATTGCGAATATGGTCCAAGGACACTCGGCTCATTCACTGTTTGATGCTTCATTTCCGCTCACTCAAAATTGTTCTGCCCTTTCTGATGATTGATGCAGCTTCTACATATACTTCATATTGCATCTTTAGTAGCTGTACTCACTCAAGTTTAGCGTATAAGAACGAAAATTTTATGTTCCAGGATGTGATCAACATGAGTTTGTAGTTAAGTCTTTAATTAACCGCATAAACGGCTTACATCCTTTTGCAGAATTTTTTTTTTATTTTAAACAAAAGCTAACAAATTTGTAAGTTTGAATTATTTTCTACTTTTTCTCTTGGATTATTTCTGTATGCTAGAAATAAAAGGATGTTAATTTCTACTTAATAAGGAAACAGAAATAATACGCACTATAAAAAGAAGAAAATTGGAATATCTATGACACATCATGCGAAACGAGAACAAGTACAAGCTGCTGAAATGCATTTTACAAGGAAAAGTACAGGGCAAGAGAGGCATTGGAAGAAGACGAATATCCTGGTTAAAGAATTTGAGAACATGGTTTGAAACATCCACTACGGGACTTTTTAACGCAGCAGTGAATAAAATCAGCATTGCCAGAATGATCGCCAGCATCCGGTAACGGATTGGCACTAGAAGAAGAAGAAGAATTTCTAGTGGACTTATGGGTTAGAGCTATGGGGTACAGCTATTTTATCTAATATAGAAATACTGCAGCGCTTTCAATCAAAATGCCTGAAACTAATCACTTCAGCCCCATGGTACGTAACCAATAAAATATCACACAATGATCTTAACCTGCCCTTCATAAAAGAAAAAATAAAACAACATAGCGAAAAATATTTACAAAAACTAGAAGACCATCAGAATCCATTAGCATGAACCTCCTCGACAACAGCGAAGATACTCACAGACTGAAACGTTTTAAAACACTAGACTTACCTTTAAAATTTTGTTAATCATTTAAACCTTTTACCTTTTCTACTTCAACTACTAATCATCGACATCTCATAAGCATCGTTATCATCTCCAGCTTCAACAACTTTGTGTTTTAAGATGTTGATTCACAGTTCATCAAGTTTAGTTTTGTACATATATATTTTTTCTTCACATTTACTCTTGTTGAAACACACTACTGAGTGTGGTTTCTATTTTAATTCTAAGGACATTACTCAGATTTTCTCGTCTTAGCTTAAAGTTTTTGTATTTATAAACTGATTGTAAAAGAAATACTCTGTTACAAAAAAAATTCTAGTTAAGTGACTACTAAAAATTTGCAAGACTTGGGCTGTTCGAATATTGCTCTACGGTAGTGTTTCCTGGATACTTGGGAGGAAGTATGAACGCCAGATCCAGGTATCGGAAATGTGGTTCTTGAGAAGAGTTTAAGAGGTGTAGTTTGATGGATAAAATTAAGAATGATGAAATCCGGGTCCATTTAAATGTTTCATTTCTCTTAGAAACAGTCGGTAAATACAGAGAGAAAAGGTAGACACATTTAATACGAATGAGTGAGGATAGATGGGCGAAACGGTCATTAAATTACACACTGATGGACGAAGAGATGTAGGTAGGTCTTGAAAGGATAGGCAAAGAATTCGAAACAGGTGGGAAGGCCTAATCCATGAGAGGAGGAAGAAGACGGAGATTTTCTACTTATGATTTTTGAGGAGAGCCACAAACGTAAAATATTTTTTCTTTTCATCATTGTAACAAAATTCTGTTATTTTAGTAATTGGGAAATACCTTACTATTGTGTTTTAAGATGTTGATTCACAGTTCATCAAGTTTAGTTTTGTACATATATATTTTTTCTTCACATTTACTCTTGTTGAAACACACTACTGAGTGTGGTTTCTATTTTAATTCTAAGGACATTACTTAGATTTTCTCGTCTTAGCTTAAAGTTTTTGTATTTATAAACTGATTGTAAAAGAAATACTCTGTTACAAAAAAAATTCTAGTTAAGTGACTACTAAAAATTTGCTACGAATTTGCTAAGAATGATGAAATCCGGGTCCATTTAAATGTTTCATTTCACTACTTTTTGATTAGGAAACCACAAAAAAATGTAGTGAGTGACTCGATATGATTACGACTTCAACTTGGAAATAGAGCCTGATTGGCCTGGAAAATTGTTTTTGAATGAATATAAAAATATACATGTGTTTGATACGCTAAGTTACCACCTGTTGTTGTTTTTGTTGTTTAGGTCATCAGCCGAAAGGCTGGTTTGAACCTCTAGAAGCTTTACTAAGTAAAACGACGAGTGAGGCGGTTTACCTTTGCCATCCTCACTGAGTGTAAAAGTATGCTTATCAGCACGCCAGGCCCTCCGAAAAGCACCTAACTTTCACTCTGCAAATGACACCTTCATTTCATTCATTACAGGGTCTGGCTGTATAATGAAATTCATGGCTCACAGAGGAGATAACTGTGACTAGTATCTTTTACACCTCTACCTCTTTTGTTTTTAAATGCGTTAGTCATATATTTGGCTGACCATGTGATAATAAACAGAACTATATTTTTAGCCCTGGAACTAGCAGATCGAGAGCAAATAATTTAACACTCACCTGACCGTTATGGGCAAGTTGATGATTGCAAGTTCCTGAAAAGATTCGAAAGAAATTTTTTTTGGACTGGTGAGGTAAGGGGTGTGTTGAGGGTACGTAAGGTTGAAGAATGCTCTCATAGAAGACCCAAAGATTGAGTTGGTTAGGGCGCATTGAGAGAATGGACACAAGTGTTGTTCACGCGATACAAGAGGAAAAACTGTACAAGAGAAGGAAGGACCATGTTAAAAAGAAAAGATAGATGGTATTATACACTACATAATTTGACTTTGAAAGTCAAAGTTAAAAAGTTGAAGTGCGTTAGCAACTAGCAGAGAAGATTGGGGGAGGGTTGAGTTACAAGATGTTGATGAACAAAAATTTTGTAGGTATTAGAAACTGAAATTTACACCAAATAAAACTTCTGGTCAACAGATTAAAATTATTTTACGACTATTCAACGCAATGGTAAACAGTCATAATATGTGAGTTAATAATTTTACATGAATTCCTTTTAGAGGTAAACAGTATATTTTGCAGTTACCATTGCAGTCCATGCTCGATTTAACAAATTCATTTTTTTGGAGAGGCCGATCTCCGTTGTTGTGAAAGTCCGTTAAATTGAAAGTCATTCAGTTATAACAATCGGTCACATATGGTTTCCTTAATATATTAAACTTTGGATTTATCATATTCTTATCATAACTTTCAAAAAACTGTACCTTTGAGGAAGAGCTGCAAAGCGTCGTTTACACTAAAACGATGTATAAATCGCCGGTTAAAAAACTGATTTTATTTTGTATGCTTTTACAGATACAGTACTACTAAATAGTAAGCTAATGGCGAATTTTTTAAAATTACAGTTTAAATTACATTAAAACACAAATAAATAAACACTTATTGTTATTGATAATTTTTCTATACAAAATTAACAACATTCCTTAGAATTTTGTAATTTTTAATCGTTTTATGTATTTAGAAGGGTCAGTCCGTTAAATCGAGCATCGACTGTACTTACGTCTAAATAAATTTGAAGTTATTAAGTTATGTTTATTACAGTCTAAAAATTCAAGTAAGGCAAATTGGAGTTAACAGTGGATACCATTAGGTAGAACATTTCTTGTTGATTTTATAGGTAGTTTACTCAATTTTTTCCAAGCTTATACATTTTTACTTCTAGGACAAAGAGATACATCTATCTACAAACACACACGCGTACACACAGCACTAGAATACATCTCCTTAATGGACATTTTTTATGCTGTCGAAATGACACAATAGTTGATGACTTGATTGATTGCCAGCACTGGAATCTCGGTTTCTCTAAAAGAATTTATAGTATTGTCATTGGTGTTGAGATACTAAATTGAGTTTTATTACCAATTCTGTGGGCACTTTTACTGGTTTTTTATGGCATGGTAGTACAAATTGATCCATGGTTTATTAATGTAATTAAATTACTAAATAAGATAGAATTAAAATTAGATGACAGCGTTTATGGTATCTCTGAATTAGTTTATTATATTTATTTAAACAGTTTATGTAAGTGTATTGTTCATACGAGGTGTGGCTATTAAATAACGAGACTAACGTTGTAAAAACATGTTATGTTTATTTTATACATAATCACTTATTGTCACCTTCAATATACACTCATTCTCTATGCCTACAACGCTCCATGCGAATTTTCCATTGTTGGAAACAGTGCTGGAAGTCATTTTCTGTCAGCTCCTTCAAGACACGTGCCGCTTTCTCTTTTACAGCTTTCACAGACTCAAATCTTGTCCCTTTTAATGCAGATTTCACCTTAGGGAACAGTTAGAAGTCACATGGTGCAAGATCTGGTGAATAAGGTGGATGTTCTAACACTGAGATGCTGTACTTGGCTAGGAATCTCTTGACAGATAACGCGGAATGTGCTGGCGCATTTTCTTGGTGGAGAACCCATGATTTGTCCTTCCACATTTCGGGGCGTTTTTTCCTTACTCTTTGACATAGTTTAGAAAGTACCTCAAGTTAGTAATATTGCTTAATTGTTTGACCTTCAGGAACCCATTGAAGGTACACAATCTCATGGATATAAAAAAAACAATCATCATTGCTTTAAATTTTGAGTTGTTCATTCGAGCTTTTTGGCTCTCGGTGAAGTTCGGCTCTTCCAGTGCATGGATTGGCGCTTCGTTTCCGGATCATAAGTAAAAAACCACGTTTCATCACATGTTATTATCTTCTACCTGTTCCCTAAGGGGAAATCTGCATTAAAAGGGACAAGATTTGAGTCTGTGGAAGCTGTAAAAAAAGAAAGCGGCACATGTCCTGAAGGAGCTGACAGAAGATGACTTCCAGCACTGTTTTCAACAATGTAAAATTCGCATGGAGCGTTGTAGGGATAGAGAAGGAGTGTATATTGAAGGTGACAATAAGTGATTGTGTATAAAATTAAAAATTAAATGTTTTACAACGTCAGTCTCGTTATTTAATAGCCACAACTCGTATAGTGTAGTGTACACCTAAACCTACGTTCGTTCGGGATCTGGGTATGATATAAATAGTAAACAGACTTACTTTAAACTTCTAACCATTATTTATTGACAATAAATAATGAATTATTAAACTTAACACTACTAATAAAACAATTATAAATAGGCTATATTACTACAATTAAATTAACCTCAAAACTTAAGCTTAAATTAAACATGGGTATATTTAAGACACCTGTCATTTATCAATCAAAACAATTATTTACCTGTCTGCAACCAGTTGCTATCACCTGTACATACTATTAACGTAATTTAGAACCAATCCCGTAAAAACACTATTTTGAAACGGCCCGACAACACTTTCCATTCACAATTCAAGTGTTGACTAACTCACTACAAAAGGCGGTAACGGTTTTTATACTTGTGGTCTGATATTTAATCGAAACACTCTCTCCGTTTTGCTGGAACACTGTAGAAGGAATAAAAATAAAACTACACTTTGATACAAGTTTCGATAATCTAGAATTCTGACTCAATATATTCCATTCATTGCAAATCATTGTACGTCTTCAATACACAATTTTTTACTATGAATAATTTATTTCTCTACCCATTTCTAGAATATCACTAACATGTTACAGTAATTTGTAGATTTTAGGAAGTTTGTACGATTATTCATGAATATTATTAGTAGTGGTCTGTGTAACAATTGTAAAAACGCTATTGATTGTTTTTAACATCAGTCTCTCGACTGGTTTGATGCAGTTCTCCAAGCTGTTCTATCTTGCGCAAATCGTTTTATATCTACATACATGTAAGACCCTACATCTTTTGTAATTTCCTGTGTATATTCTAACCTTAGCCTCCCTCTACAATTAACTCCCTCAATATTATTAATAGACCAATACCTGGATGTCTTACAACATGCCCCACTAACCTATCCCGTCTTTTGATAAGACGTTTCCATATACTTCTTTTAGGTATTGAAAATTAATAGACTAATAAAAATAATTAAATATATAATGTTTATGGAATTTTCCTACCTTTTGGATGGTGGTTATTAGGTATTACTGCTACCCTCATTTTTCTTGCACAGAAAAGTTCAATAGAGCACTGGAAATTTTTATACATTCTTTATCCTTAATTTTTTATTTTAGCTTTTTCATGAGTTACTAATTTTCTTTAACTACAAACTAGTCTTCGAATTACCCTGCTGTCAGTCAAATACGAACACACAGAATTTGATTTCGGTATTCGAATGATAAACTCTTTTTAAGCTGAATATATGACCAGAAAACAGTCTTTACATTGGTTGGTTGTTGAAGTACGAACAGTTCGGATAATATGGGTAAAACGTGCTACGATAATAATTGACCTTTCCATTTCCAAAACCCAATGTAGTTTTAAATGTATTATTTTTCTACAGAAATTTTTATAACGTTTTTTAACCTATATAATTGCACTAATGGTTTGTTTATTGATGCGTGTTATTAAAGGACTCTTAAATAAAGTTTTAAGTAACTCACAAGTTAATAGCTCGGGTAAACGAGGTTATTATGAACCGCTTCGTCCGTAAATAAACAAAAAAACACTGCTTCCAACCTTGTCTGTGGTTAAGATTAAAAAAAAATACATCTTTCGTTTATTTCACTGTTGGAGATTGAATTCATAATTATCTAACAAATATTATTTGTCGTTTTGGAATAAGCTCTCTAAAATCTCTATCTATACGAAAATGTGGTTGCTCTCGAGGGTTTTAAAGAAGCGGTACTGCTCTGAACCATTTGTTTTGCGAGCAGGGTGAATTAACCTTTTTTTAAATGTTTAGAAAAAGTTGTATGTAAATGTTATGAATTCAAATTATTTTAAAATAAATTACTACTGTCTGTAGATAGAAAATTTACAATTATACAGATCAAGATTAAATATGGTTCGATTAATAGATAGTGCAAGAAGTTAAGTAATTAAGAATTTGGATGAAAAACAATAATATCGAGAAAAGAAGTCGTGAAAATGCTAAAAGAAATTATTTCCTTACTAGAAGCACCTACTAAAAGAAAGCCCTTCTCTCATAACAGCCTACACAACACAGAAATGTAGCCTTTTGTCAGCCCCAACGGCTCCAAAACTTTCAGGCCGGAAAATAGTTTAATCGCTCGGAAGTTTCAAGATCAAAAATTCCTTAGAAAATCTTAAGGTCCTAGAGATAAATCGCTTAAGATATCAAACATCAACAAATCAATCCGGAAGTAGATTTCGATTTTTTCTTCACAGTAAAGGAATTGAAAGCTGACTGAACAGATAAGTCCTGTAAATATGTGATAAATCTGGAAGCTAATTCTGGTCAGATAATGTAAAGTAAGATCTGATAACTTATCAAGTAAAAGTGCTCAATAGAAATAATTCGGGTGGTACTGTCATAAAGTACATTGCAAAAATGTATAAAAGCCAGGACGAGAATTATGTAATTTTTACTTTCTCTTGCCTATATGAATATATAGGAAGGAAAGTATTGTTTTCATATCGATTTTTCGAAATCGAGTTTTCACACCGGATCTATACGTTTTCAGACCCCCTGAACCCAAAAAACATGTTTTTAGCGATTGGTCTGTGTGTGTGTGTGTGTGTGTGTGTGAACAGAATATCTCAAGAACGGAACATTGTACGAACTTCAAACTTAAGTTACATACCACTACCGAACGCGACACGCACATTTTCATCAAAATCGGTCAACCGGAAGTAGTAGTTTATTCGTATAATTTTTCACTTTTTTGTGATTTTCTCAAAAACTGGTCCTACGATTTTTTTTTAAATCGCCTGGTTTACTACATTTTTTATACTCTACAAGATAGGGTAGGCGCCATGTTTGCTGAAATTCTGCGTGAGGCTGTTTTTACGTAAAAACATTTTCTTTTTAAGATTACGGCTTTAATATGCAATTTAGCGCAAAACGTTTATAATAAAAGTTGTAGAAAATGTAAAATTCTATAACTTTTATTTCAAACATTTTTTTGTATAACGCTTAGTTTAGCGGTAATTTGCGATTTTCTGTTTTTTTCTCACGGAAACGTGAGAAAAATCGATTTTTTTAACATTTCGGCCTTAGTATGCATTTTACGACAAAAGTGTATATAATTAAATTTATAGAAAATTAAAAGATCTAAAACTTTTGTTTTGAGCATTTTTCTCTACAGAGCCTAGTTTAGCGTGAAAGCGTGATTTTCCGTATTTTTAAGCCAAACTGAGTTCGATTTTCATTTTGCGTCATTCACTCATGATTAAAATAAGGTTATGTTTTTGAGGTTAGTTTTTGTTTATTTCCAATATTTTATTAATAATGTTATGTTATATTGGTCATTATTTGCATTGGCATGAGAAAGTTGCGTGAGTGTTTCACACCAGATTTTTTCGGTAGAACTCGGGTATAAGGATAAATAGAATCTCCATTTAAAATACGTTGGATCCATTTGGTCGTTACCTGTCGTCATAAATCTATTTATATATTAAACCCTTATAATTCTCTCAGAGTTATTAGTGTTGTGCATTACTGTATGTTTGACGGAAGATTCAATTTCATTGCAAATCGATACCAATTCTGAAACTCCTACGGAACTGATTGATTACATAAATGAATGAAATATTGAATGGTACAAGGTTACAAATACGCACACATACACACTCAGACGATATTTTATCTGGTATGTAGATTTGTTAACACATTCAATTTGTACTAGAGTAAACATGAAGTAACCTTCATATTGGACGATTCAACGTTTTAATGGTTCAGTTAATATAGAGGACAAATTGTGTCGTTGGTAGTGATGGAACTGTGTCAAGTTTTTGTCGCTAAGTAACTACTCTACTCTGTTTTGAACGAAGTTGTCTATTTAATAATAAAAATTCTCCAACGCACTTCATTCTGTTAGGTTATCCGACTTTATAAATAATTTCAATTGTATTTTATGGTACTAAATGCTAATAAAGGGTGATTCAAAAAGAGCGCCGGTTTTTAAACGGCTGGTAAATTTTTGTTTATCGGTTGGCAACATTGTTTGACCTCATTTCTATTTTGGAGAACATTCCGATTGACGATTCAGTTGTAGTTTCTCTTGTATGCACAGCGAGTGGCAGTTTGGTGCGGCTTTTGGTCGGGCCGTGTCATCGGCCCTTACTTTTTTGAAAATCAAGAAGGACAAGCCGTGACAGTAAATGGAGACCGATACCGTACGATGATTAGGGAGTTTTTGTGGCGTCATTTGGATGGAATGGACATTGACGAGTTGTAGTTTCAGCAGGATGGTGCCACCTGTCACGCTGCACGAGAAACAATGTTGTTGCTCCGTGAACGGTTCCAGGATCGCATCATTTCTCGTAATTCCGACCATCAATGGCTACCAAGGTCGTGTGACTTGACGCCTTGTGACTTTCCTCTTTGGGGTCATCTGAAGTCATTGGTGTATGCCAATAAACCCCGAAACATCAATGACTTGAAGGAGGAAATTCGACGGGTTATCGGGCAAATGGAAGTCGAAACTTGTCGTGCAGTAATATCCAATTTCATGGACAGAGTTGACGCGTGCCAGCGCAGTAGAGGAGGACACATGCATGACATCATTTTTCATACATAAAATCGGAAGGAAAGATGAACTTGTTGATGTATTTATTTTCAGTTTTTCAATAAAATAAATCTCTTAATTTGATATATCAAAACCGGCGCTCTTTTTGAATCACCCTATATAATTAATGCAGATTTACCTTTTTGATTTTTATATCACTCATTTATAGAGTCATGTTGTTGTTATTTTTTGTTTATCACCCGAAAGGCTGGTTTGAGCCTCTAGAGACTTGACTATAATTATGTAATTATAGTAAAATGAGGAGTGAATTAAATCAATTCTTTCCTTCCTCTCCGACCATGCCTTCCTCTTCGTGTTGAAAAGTATGCTTATCAATATTATGTCAGTTCCTCTGAAAAGCACATATTTTCCAACCGGCAAATGACATATTCACTTCACCACAGGGTCTGGTTATATAATGAAATTTATTACTTTCAGAGGAGATAACTAGTGGCTAGTGTCTTTTACATTTCCATCTCTTATGTTCTTAAATGCTTCGGTCATGTAATTGGCTGACCATGTAATAAGAAACAGAAATATTTATAGCCCTGAAACTAGCAGATCGAGTGCAAATTATTTAACACTTTACCTGCCTGTTACGGGCAATATAAATCCGAAAACCCGTTCTTCAGGAAAAAGGAAATTAGAAGCATACAGTAAGGAAATTGTAGTTCGAGCGTTTTATGCGTCAACCTTGGCGGGGAAGCTTTACCCCTACCATTGCAGTATTATGCAGTAGAGACTCGGCAACAAAATGTTTGATGTTAACTTTGTGGGACTATTCTGTAGTAAGGATTTACCCCAAACTTCCTGACGCATGCGTACTGGGACTGCAACATCCTGTCGGTATAGCTATAGTTTATACAATCAATTTTACTGATAGCGTTTCATTCTAGCGTTAAAATTCACTTTCAAAATTTTCGAGTTTAATATTACTTTGGGCTTATACAACCAGGCGATTTATTTGTATTTATTTTCCCTGAATTTCCTTTACTGTAAATTGATAAATGTTTAGATTTTCAGCAATTTTGTGTAGTTATTTGATTGAAACTGGTTTAAAAAAACAACTATTACATTTTTTCATAACATTTTTTTAAATGATCCAATTGTTAAGATATAAACAGAAGTATCTAGGCCGTATCTATGCACTAGACAGGGGACTTGACATGAAACCATTACACCCGCCAAAAATTATTTTCACTAAATCACAGATTAAGGACTCTATACTCTACTCCACCTTATATAACAGTTATTTATTAAACAAAAACTAAATTGTCACAACTACGTAATTCGTAACATTGACGACACACTCACACATACAACAAAATCCACTAAGGAGATTAAAAAATGCTGGAATACTGATCTTATTAGAGCGACGAAGGTTTGTCACTGGGTGATTTCTTCAATCAAGGCAAAAAGAGAACATTAAAAACGTACATTGTAAATACTGCTGATTTTATAAATATACAGTTTTGTCAAAAAAATCGTGACAAAACCAACTAACTAATGCCACTAATTAATGCTAACTAACTAATGTGACTAATTGTTATTAGTTTATCCAACAATGTTGTAAATGTAACTTAATGCAATACTTACTTCATTGTGCACTTTTTTGCTTTTAAAACTTGCTCTATCACACTAAGCCAACTGATTTTGTACTGATAAGCTTTCTTAGAGTATTTTCGTTGTCGAGAAGTTTAATCGTTTCAGTTTTGACGTGCGCTTGTAGACGAACTTCATGTTTAGAAGCAAATCTTTATCGTACTGGTCAAAAAGATCTATGCAGGTCACTACCTAAGATACCAAGGAACATTACCCATGGCTGTTTTTTTTTCGGGAATCTTTGTACACAGAAGTATACTCTATAATGTGTGTTTTTCTTTGGCTTTATCCCGGAAATCCACAGCTTGAGTATACCCTTAAATCCATATGGGTTTTAAAATGTAATTATAAATTATTATTTTATTTTGAAGAGGCAGTCCCAGTAACCAACGTAATCTAGTATATTTGAGATCCTACTCTTCTCCTTTAATGTTTTTCCTTTCAGCAAATGACAAGATAAATTGTCACTTTTTACTGTTGACATTGTTCCTGAATTGGGCTACTGAAGTAAAAAGTATAATTTTTGTATTAAATTTTTTGAGAAAGTTCCACATTTGATTTTTAGAGTCGTAGATTTTTTTCAGTTTTCTTCATGCGTAGTTTGTTGTTCTGTTGGAAACTTTTAAATGTCAGCAACTTCTTTCATCCGGGTCGTTGTGTTTAGTCTTCGTCGTGCGATGAATTTATTGATGTTTACACACTTTACGATCTAGTCATCGTCGTCACCATAAATCACTTCTGGTTTTTGGTTATCATTCTCTTGTTAAATTAATTCCCAGATGAATATAAAATAATAAATAAGGATCGTCAAATCGTTCTTGAAGAGTATAAAATTGTTAAAAACCTTTTTAATCGGTTTATTTTAAGGCAGCTCTAAATATTTTAGTGGTTTTAGTTTTGCGTTGGTTGTTCAAATAATGATTAACACCATTTTCTCTTTCGTTAGCTGTCTTTGTTTAAGTGATTTTCCATTAACCCTATTTTCCTCATCAGTGTTTTAGTAACTTTATTTTTCCTCTTAAATTATGTTCGTGATCTGTACATTATTCTCACTGCCTAATTTTTAAAATTGAAATTTGAGTAATTAATATATTAATATAATTCATTTTTTAAAGATAAATTGTCCAGTTATAGTTTTTCTACTCATTTTAAAATACTTATTTCGACGGAATTCTTTTAAATGCGAAGGTTTTACCCTTTATTAATAATATGTACATCCCAGTTCCAATTTTTCCATTTTCAGCTTTATAGGTTAAGTGTTTGTTGAAAGATAGTACATATTAGTCATTCCAAAGCAACAGCTGAAAACGATTTCATTTATTCCGGTGACTACCCTCAGGATCGGATATCCACAGAATGGAAATACATTTTAAACGAGGGGACAACCTGCCCGAGTTGACACTGTTTTTACTGAACTTGGCAGTACCAGACCGGTTGGTCAAGGAACAAACCTTAACGCTAAGGTATTACGTGTTTTTTTTTCAAGAGCTGAATTCTACACTATTATCTTTAAATGAAGTCTTTGGGAGGCTGTATAACTCATAAAATTAAGCTTTACTTGGGTGTACCGGGATTTTCTTGGGTGGTGTCCTTTTCCGAGTTACCTGTAGAATCTTTATCCGTTTTTAATAAATATCATATTATGCAGTAATGCGTCTTCTTCTTACTGTTGTACATTTAGAGAGAAAACAAACTGGCAGTGATATCGTCAGGTAGTTGAACACACCCAATAACTAGCAATTGATAATGCCTGCCCCGCAGGCAGATTTTTCTGCTTTGTGAGAATTGTTACTGTGATATAAAAAATATTCTTATAATTTTAACGTTATGTGTAATGTGAAACAGGCGCAATATAATGCAATAGGTCTCATTGGCTGACTGATTCATTCATTTATCTCGAAATTTTTAACCTCCCGATCAATTGGAACGCTGAAAATTGGCGCATGTTTTCCTGAAGTTTTGAACAGAAAAAGTCATTTATATTTCAAGTACTTGAGCCTTAGGGGTAAATGGAGGTGACTACCCTAGAGTAATAAATATTACTCTTATACCTTTCTGAAGATCTACAGTTCCAAAATTAGCGTACTTATTCTTTTAGTGATCGAAACTTAGTTTACAAAAATTAAACTATTTTACGTAATTACGACTATTTGTTGGTGAGTTTTAAAAATCTAGTGTGAAATACTCAAACGACTTTCTCTTCCCAGTGCAAATAATGAACAGTATAACCTAACATTAGTAATAAGACATTATAAATAAACAAAAAACTAACCTCAATAAACATAACTTAATTTTAATCATGAGTGAAAGATGCAAAATGAAAATCAACCTCAGTTTGGCTTAAAAATACGGAAAATCACTCTTTCACACTAAACTTGGCTCTTTAGAGAAAAATGCTCTAACTAAAAGTTGTAGATCTTTTAATTTGCTATAAATTTGATTATATACACTTTTGTCGTAAAATGCATACCAAGGTAGAAATCTTTAAAAAAAAATCGATTTTTCACACGTTTTCGTGAGAGAAAAACATAAAATTGCTAATTACCGCTAAACTAAGCGTTACACAAAAAAATGTTTAATATAAAAGTTGTAGAATTTTCAATTCTCTATAACTTTAATTATATACATTTTTGCGCTAAAATGCATATTAAAGACGCAATCTTACAAACAATTTTTTTTACGTGAAAACAGCCTCACCTAGAATTTCAGCAAACATGGCGCCTACACTATCTTGTAGAGCATAAAAAATTTAGTAAACCAGCCGATTTTTAAACAAAGTCGTAGGACCCAGTTTTGAGAAAATCGCAAAAAAGTGAAAAATGACACGAATAAACTACTACTTCCGGTTGACCGATTTTGATGAAAATGTTCGTGTCGGGTCTGGTAGTGGTGTCTAACTTTAAGTTTCAAGTTCGTATGATGTTCTGTTCTTAACATGTTCGGTTCATACACACACAGACAAATTGCTAAAAACCTGTTTTTTTGGATTCGGGGGGTCTGAAAACGTTTTGATCCGGTGAAAACTCGACTTCGAATAATCAACATGAAAACAATACTTTCTTTCTTATATATTCATATAGGCAAGAGAAAGTAAAAAATGAAGCGACATTTCACCGGGAGAGTAATGAAGTAGTTTTATTTATGTATTCTTCATTTACCAATAAGTCTGTGAATACCGGGGGCGCAGTTTTTGTCTTTTTTGGTAAGAATTCATCTGGTAGATTCGTTTTCAACTTTTCTTTGTTAATTAATTGACGAGGATTATATTTTTGAAACGAATTATTGTATCATTTTGTGTTTTATTTGGTTAAATTGGCGTTGAACCTTTCTGTTTATCGATCGTGTTGGTACAATAAGTTTTATTAAGTTTTTGTTTTATTATATATATTACTAAAGTAAACTCGAATTATGTAAAACATTTCAAGAAATAATACAAAATTGTAATCTTGTTGGGGTTACCTCCTGTATGACAAAAATATTCTTAAACAGATTTTGGAATTGTTTACTTTAGGGGATTTTTTTACGTGTAAATAATGCAGTTTTAAGTAAAACGTATGTTTTTTTTTAATTTTCTCTTGGTTCTTCCGAAGATCTAGGCTTTATTGGGTTACATACGATTCAGAAAATTTAATATCATGTTGTTTACTCAGCTTTCCGTTCCAGACGGTTTTGTTTGCTGGAAAGAATTTTTTTATTTTGCCTAATATTGAACTTTGTGTTCCAACGATATTATTTCAGTGGATATCGATTCGAAATCTAAGGGTTATGTTTTTCATTGGATTAAGCTTTCATTTGTAGTGGTTTTTGATTTTAATAATTGTATGTTATTGTTGTAAACGAGCAAATTTATCTTCGCTTTAAATTATATGAATAAAATTCTTTTTTTTTGGTAGAATTTTTTAAATATAAACTCAATTATTTTTATTGAATTTTAGAATTTGAATTAAAAATTCCGAAGAGAATTTCGTGTATTCATGAAAACTTCTACAGAATGTTTTACTAGGAAATACACTTTTTCAGGTCCCTGAACTCAAAAACTTGTGTCTACCAATTGGTTTGTGCCTGAACAAAATAAATTAAAAACTGAAAATCATTCGAGTTGGAACGTGGAACTTAGTAAGTTAGATACCATTAGTGGTCCTTCTAGAACATTTTCATGAAAATCTTTACACCTGAAGTTGTAGTTTATTCGTGCGTTTTTTAACTTGGGTAATTTTATCATAAATGTGTATAAAATTTTGGATAAAAACGCCTCATTTACTAAATTTTTAGTGCTCTATAAGACGGTTAAGCGGCATGTCTGCTAAAATTCTTGGGGTTGATTGCGGCTTTAATATTTATGTTAGAGCAAAAGCGTATTTTATTAAAGTTATGGAAAATTAAAAACCTATAACTTCTATTTCTAGAATTAATTTTTACAGAACTCAGTTTAGCGTCAATTCGTGATTTTCTGTATTTTGCTCATAAAAATATCGTGTATGGCCAACGAAGTTAAATTTTATATTTTGTCATCCACTCATGATTAGGTTAGGTTATGCATTTCTTTTTGCTTCCTCTCCTCTACATTAACTACGGATTGGGAAAAGTATTGTGACACTTATCTCTGAGGTCCTTTCGAGATCTGGGTAAATAAAATATTTAACAAATTATCGTTTGAAATTTAAATATTTATTACAAACTAAAAATTACAATAATTAATAAAAAGAGTCTTAAATCTTCAAGTAAATTACAACTACTAAATAACCAAATAGTTACAATGAATTGATAATATCAAATAAACTTAAAAAATTACAAGATTATTTTCCACTTACTTAAACTGAGACCTACTTACTAAGTTAATTACGATTATACGTGTCTTCAATATACGCTGGATCTCTTCGCAGGCGTACTCGCACACAGTGTAACTCACTAACTGGCAGATCAAAACTCGTCGATGATTGATCAAAGACTAACTCAATTCAAAACGATGTGCTCCTTATATAGATGACGCTATGGAAGTCACGAGAAGAGCCGAGATTTTCTACATACTTAATAATAAAAATACAAGTTTTTACAACTGTAAACATGTAAACAACTCATTATAATTGAATAGAATGATTACAAAAAAAGCCGATTATTTAAATAGCTACCCGACTCCTTTAGGTAGTTGTACAACTTTTTTTTGTTTTTAACGCCCGACTGTTCTGCAATTACTGCTAATGCAGACGGTGAAGGATGAAATGATTTTTTGAAACTTATAAAAATATGCCGTGCCTGAATGGGATTCGAACCCAAGACCGCATGATGAGAGGCGAACACGTTACCAACTACGCCAATGAGGCCAACAATAGGGCGACCTATACCAAACAACCATTTGTGCGTTGTATTTTTATTTCTTAGAAACCCTATTTTATGTTTTACTACTAAGTATTATTATTTAAATTTACACCTTTTAAATCTCGGTCCTTCTCGAGAATTCTCGAACACACTTTCTTTTAGATATTGTCGCAGTATGTTTTCGTGTCAAATTTCGTACTGGCAAGAGAACGTCATGTGAGCTTATCCGACAGATTTTTTATATAAAATTATCAAGAACGGATAACAATATTTGATTAATTTTACAAGAGGCGATTCTGATTTATTTCAATTATTATCATTTGGGATTTATATATTACTAGCTAAAGTACCTGTTCTTCGAACGGTTTTCTTGGTGCTGTGGGCGGTCTGTTGGTGTACCGAGTTCGATCCGTGTCAGGTCTGATATTCTTTAATTGTTCATTGTTATCTACTCGTACCTCCTTTCAACGTCAGCATTATTATTAATGAAAAAAATAGTTGGACGTAAAATAAAAGCGAGATCTTAGTATTTTTAATAAAGATATGCAGAGCTTTAGTATTTTCATAATAAATAAGAGATAAATCACAATAGGAACATCACGGTGGTTAACTAACGAACTATTAAGAGTACTGTTTCATTTTTGACAATGTGACCGAGAATGGTCACATAGGGTGGAATGGGTAAGTAGGTAGCTGACTGAATGAATACGGGGTTTACCGACGCATAGGCCTTTGTTTATTGTTCTATTTATTTTGTATGTTAATATTCTAAAATTTATTGGTTTATATATTTTTTTTCTTAATTGGTAATATCTCCTTTATTATCATAAAAATGAAAAACTTTACAGAAACTTATTTCTCTTAAAACGTTTCGTAATTTTGATTATATAACATTTTTTGATATATTGGCTTTTAACGGAGATATTCTTAGTTTTTTGTTTACCCCTCCCTCTGAACTCCCCTATCCCTTTGTGATATTAAAAAATGTTATCATTTCGATTATGTCCAGAACCTAAATACCGAAATTCATTGAATTTGGTTCAGTGGTTCTTGCGTGATCCCGTGACATACAAACAGACAAAAATTCAGCCGAACTTATTTTCGGTATTTACTTGATAGATCTGGCGTAGAAACAAAATTTGGAGCATTTTGAAAAATTGTACTGACAAAATTACATTTTCATTTGTAGCTATAGATAGGTTGGTAGTTTATTTGATAAATTTCTATTCATATTTTAGTTGTTTTATTCTGAAGAAATTATCTTTATGTTTATTAAAGAGACAGTTGTACTGTAAATATAAATTTTAAAACAAATACTTATTACGTATTACCGTAATTTATACCTAACTGTTAAAGTTAAAATAGAATTTTATATAATATATAGAGTGTATGTATTTTAATATTTTTATTTAAAACAGTTCTGCGTCATCTTGTGTAATTTATTTTCATTATTTTGTTAGTGTTCTATTGTATTTGTGCCAGATTTGCTTCTACATTTGTCCTAGAGAACCTTATCTAATGTAACTCACAAATTTAGTGCCAAACCAACAAAATTTTGTTAAGGCGACTAGATTTTGTATTTTAATTTACTACCGTTGATCTACTAATTTATAATGTTCTTTTAAATGAATTAGGTAATGTTTAATTGGGGTTTATATCATTCCAATACACGCAGTTATATTCTTTGAAATTTCGTTTTTACTTTCATGAATAAAAATTTCTCGTATTCTTGTAAATACTGTAATCAGTTAAAATAAACGGACATTTTTTTTAACTACATGTCTGTTTGCTCTTAGTAAGTAAAGTTTGATAAAACTAAACGTTTTAAGTTTTTATATTTTCACGAAAAGTTTTCTTTTTGGAATTACCCTTACAATCCTGAAATTAAGACTGCTGCTGTCAACAGAAAATCAAATTCTTTTCGCAACTGCCTCGACAGATCGTGTTTTTAGTTTGGTTGTTCTGCTGAACGTTTTCACAATGTTTTCCATGGTCATTCCAAGCGAATATCTAGTCAGTTTTGTAATATTCTCAGCAGTATTATAACCTTCTATTTTATACTTCGATTTTTTTTTTTTTTATTAAATATCAAAGTATACATTTTTTAACGTGTTGTAAAAATTATATAAAATTAATTATTGTAATATAGTCAATTCTATCCTAATATTTTTTTATCTCATTTAAAAATATATTTATTATAATTTATTATTATTAAACCTTAAAAATTACAAAGTTTATTTATTTAATTAGTTACTTTGCAGCCTTTGCTTCATACTCGTAGACACTAAAGGTAGATTTTGGAAAAGTCGTCGAGGAGGTGTCTTTTACGTCTTGCCGCAAATAAATACATTCAGGGGAAAATATTCATGTACTTGTAGTGTATATTCATTTTAGTTGAAACATTTTTATATTAAGCCGGATCATCAAAGGGCACTGGAACGGTAGGTTTTGGCACGTAATCATTTCCAGACTCTAGCCGGTAATCGAACCCGAGACCTCCGCGTGGTGGGCTAGCGCGCTTCCAGTACGCTACGGAGGCGCCCATAAACTTTATTGTTATGCACAATAATATACGTTATTCAAAACAAACAAATCAAAAAACAACAAAAAATTTGGAGTCGGAAATGGGAGGGATATACTATTTATGCAAAGAACGCAAATAGGAGACTTAATGAATGAATACCGGATGTGTTTATTGTTTTAAACAGATTCATCGAAATTTTACGATACGATAGTTAAAATAATGCCAAATTTAGTCATTCATTTTAGACCAACGTTTTTTGCATATTAATATTCATATAATTAATTAATTATTTAATAATTGTTGATTTCATATTATTGATTAAATTTGAATTACATTAGTACTAATTTAAATTATCTATATTATATTAATCATTTGTTCAATATGAATAATTACACATTTTCCTTGTAACACAATAATTTAAATTGTTCCTACCTTCGACTTAATTCTTCAGATTGGCTTACAATTTTTATACCATTTAAATTCAATTAAAAATTCTATAAGGGTTCATTTTATGTACATTTAGGCCTATTAATGTCGGAAATTACTTACAAAAATGTAATTATTTTTGTATGAGAATCACATTATCGGTTAAGTACAAATAAATTTTAATTAACTTTTACCCAGGAGTTTTAATTCATTCCATGTTCTGAACTGTATAAAAATTTATTTTGAAATAGTAGATTTATTAAATTCTGATACTGTTTCTTCATTACAAAATATTACATGCAAATTAATAATTTGTTTTTTACATAAGTTATTGTTGAGTTGTAGACTACTCAAGCGTTTCAGTAAAAATATTGCTTTTTTTGTTTTGCGGGGTATAAATATTGGCTTCTCTGCTCATTTTAGTTTTTTCACATCGTTTGTTTAAAAAAGGAAACCTCTGGAGAGCTCTTCGATAATTTTCATTCTGCTGATTCAGGTGTTTGTGTATCGTTGTGAAATATACTCCACTCGATAAAAGTATCCCAATTTAGCTCATTTTTCTTTTGGGTTATTTTAGTCTCTTTTGTATTGAATAATTTTTTGTACACCTATTTTAATAGGTGCACACAAATTCTGTAAATGATAATTAATTTTATTTCGTGGTAAATGTTAACATTTTTCGTTTACAAAATAATAGAATAGGTGCATTATCTATGAATTCCTATAGACCTAATGGATCAAAGGTTGGTTTTGTGAATTTTGGCCGGCCCGTTGGCGTAGTGGTAGCGCAACTGGCTTCTACGCCGGGGCCCCGAGTTCGCTTCCCGGTCAGGTCTGGCATTTTTTCATCACTAATTTTCATTATCATCATTATACACCGTCTGCATTAGCAGAAATTGCAGAAGTCAGACGTAAAACCAAAAAAAAAAAAAAATTGTGAATTTAATGTGTCTCAATTTTCAGTCCCTGGCCATAAATAGAATTCAGGACCCGCCGGATTGTTGGTGTACTGCCCGGCACAACGGACTTTTATGTTGGGGATCCCGGGTATGACTCGTGATATGATCTGGAATTTTTTCATCACTCATTTTGCCTTATCACCCTTCACCGTGTGTACAAGCCCTAATGTACACAATCGTTGCGCGTTAGACAACAATTTAAAAAAAAAATCTAGAACATTAATCTTTTCCATGGAGTCGGCGAAGATTTCTTTTCGCACCAGAATTTGTTATTAATATATTATATTAATTAAAAACATACAGTCTGTATGTTTCATATTATAGCTTAACGAACTAGAGACTGCAATTGAAGGCGGAGCATAGTGACCTAGATTACAGCTCAGGGCCATCTGACTTTCGTTAGTCATATCCTGCGTTATCACTTTGTGGTCCCGCTGTGGATGACAACCTAACAAAAGAAGTCAGCTGGTGTTCTATGGAACAGAGTGTGACTTGGCGGAGGGGAAACCTTACACCCGACCTTGGCTGTTAATGGCTGTATCTTATCTGCAATCTTTAGTTCGATGGGGTATAAGTGTCATACTTTTTAAACTAAATTAATTGTTTCTTTTCTTTTTTACAGGTAAGTAACCGATTTCCAGTACGAGAGTATTTCTAGCCAATCCAATGGTAAACTAATAAATGATGTAACTCCACTGATCGTGTGGTTTTCATTTTAATTTATTTATCATTAACAGAGGTATAATTTTTAAAATTACTGATTGGTTTGTTTTTTAATTCTGCACTAAAATTATCAAAACACTTAATTAGCGCTTTTTATATTTAAATAGTTCGTAATTTGTATTTTTAAGCACTGATCATGGATTATGTTATTTAGTAATATGCTGGAGTCATACGAACGATGATTATAAAATAAACCTAATGTGGTTTGACGCATTGTGGTTGGAGGAGTGATTCCCCACCCACTTTCATTTGATTGGTTCAACAACAACCAATCAAACAGTCGTTACTTCAATACATTTTCCGTTGGGTATTAGTTAGTAAATATTAGTTATTTCGTTTCATTGCATTTTATTTTTACTTTCTTTAATAAAAAAATAAATAAGTTGTCCACGGAAACTTAATAAAAATACAAAGCGTAATATGTTTTGTTGTCCGGTATAACTAGATTATATTTTTTTGCAAAAAAGAAAAATTGGGATTGAAGTTGGAAAAGGAATCATTTTTCTCGGATGTTTGACATAACCACTTTGTTCTTTCTAGTCTCTTATTTATTAATATAACGTTTTGTTATTGGTGCTGTAAAAATGAACTCATATCAGAAACATTGTTTGCTGTTTCCTATGTGTTATTATAGTGATATAATAATATAGATGTGGAATAACTTTTAGTACTGATTTTTATGTGCTTTTGTATCTCAAGTGAGACATTTATGATATAATGATAGCCGGTGTTTCACTCTACCGGAAATTTTTTTTATCAATCTGCGTACGTTTTTATTCATTTTTTTAACAATAGGGATCGTTGTTACTGTAATTTTTATTGAATTTTATTTGCGTTTTGTTTTTACCTTTCATCGCCTTTTATTTTTATTGCAGTCACTCGTTTAATAGTAATAAAATACAATGTAAATTGTGTTCTCGTTTTGTTTGTAAATGTATTATTTATCGTATGCCTATGTAGGTACCGGTAAAATGTGACTAGCATTTTAACAAACTCCGTCTCGTTTTACTCGCTCGGACATTGTTTTATTATTATTTTATTTTTGTGTTATTTATTCAACTGATTACAGACATTTTGTATACTTCATAAATTTTTAGTCATTCCATTAATGTCAAATTTTGATGGAAGTTATTCGGTATTAATTTTATTCAAATTCAATACTAGTACCATTGGACGTTCAATGTGTTGTCCGATTTTTGTTTTGTTTTGAACGCTACCTACATTATTTTATATCATTGGTTTTGTTTAAAATAATTTTACAAAACCGTTGTTTTTTTGCTGGTATCTAAAAATAAAATTAATTACAATTTCTTTGGTTTCTATCATTTTTACTCGTAAATCGTTTCATTTTTAATGTCAATACAAATAATATCAAAGACTCGAGTAAAGTAAGAAAAAAATCGACAACAAGGATTACATGGAAATTAGTAGCTCACGTGGCCAGGATAGATTCGCTAAGGTTGGGTATAGAGTTCTGGAAGATGACGATATATTGAAAAATAAACAGTGAAAGACCCTGGGGCAAGATGATCGATGATATTGAAAGGAAAAGTGGAAGAAACTGGGGAGATTAGTCGAAATACAGGCGTGTCCTGAATATAAATTGAAAAAAATATTAATTTTTTGAGAATGTTTTTTTACATATTTTTAACAGTTGTTCTGGCACTTGTACCGGGTGACCAGCTTACCTAAATTTTCCACAGACAATCATCTTACCGTGAAGTCAGCCGTAACTTAGAAGGGGTTTTCTTTGCGTCGTCACCACATTTAACGCGCTTACCACCAAGTTCTTCTTTCATTTGCTGGAACAAGTGTATTCAGACCGTACGGGGTGAAGGACTGTGACAGACAAGTGCACCGGGTAATAAATAAATATCAGAGCACTGTCAAGTCGCTTTATTTCATGTACATCTGTCAGCATTTTTGGAACCCAGCGGTAGCACAGCCTGTAATAGCCCAAGCGGTCAGCTACAATCTCATGGAAAACAGTCCGTGAAACTTGTGGAAATTCATCTGAAAGCATTGTTATTGTGAATCGTCTGACTGTTCTCTTTGATTTTCTTATCCATTCTCCTGACCAAATTATCGTTGACAAGAGAAGGCCACTTACTTTATGGTTTGTCGTGAACATCTGTTCGTCCTTCATTGAATTTCCTAACTCATTTTTGCACCATTTCATCCCTCATGGCACTTTCACAGTAAATCTCTGATATCTGCCGATGAATTTCAGCTGCCTTAACATTCAAAAACCGGATTAACAGAACGAATCTCACAGTCGGCAATTTCATCGATTGTTTTAAGCATTGTAAAAGATCACAATAAACAATAAAACACAGTACTAGTCAACCGTAATAGTGTCAGCGAGGAGCTAATGAACTAGGGAAAGCAGAGCGCACGCGCGGCAAACGGACAGTAGCGCTGAGGTGGCAGTAGAACGAAACAGTTCTTACTTTCCGGACACGCCTCGTGGTTTAACAAGGAGGAATATTAAAGAGATCTCTCTTAGAAAGCTGAAATTCAAATTATTTATTCCTAAGGGATTGAACGAAGTGAAATGACAACCCTAAATTAGTCTATATTTTTTCTATACCTTCTTGAAGAGCTACAGTTGTAAAAATTGGCATGTTTATTCTCTAAATATTGGCTTATGACAAGATCTAAGGATTTAAATAATATAAGCTGCAGAAACTGTTAATAAATACTTTGCGAAAAGAATAGACTTATCGAGTGAAAATTTTATTCTTAATATTTTTTAGAACTGAATAAAACAGTTGATAAGCTGCAATTGCCACCCTATGAGAAAAATTATTTAATTCTGTCCAACTAGTAATTTTTATGTAACGGTGTAATCTGATTTTGGTATATTAATAAAAAAATGGGGTCTTAATATTTTCTATTTAATTTTTACGTAGTACTTTATATACATCAATTTTCCCAGTATTAGTTTTATACCTACTGAATGAAAAACAAATGACTTAACAAATGACTTAACAAATTGTGTTAAACGTAAAAAAATTTTATTTTCGACTCCTAATTTTGTGATTTTTCAGTTGTCTTATAAAACTATGGGAGACAACATTCTGGGACCTGTTAAATCCAATTTTTTACGTTAAAAACCGTAAGATTGGACGGAGTTTGCTTCTTAATTTAAAAGTATCCGTATGTGACCTCTTTTCATCAGGGTAACTGATATATACCAATACAGTACTGATATAAATCGGGGTAACAGGCTATATCCTTTGCCAGCTGTAATTCAGTAACTAATTGTTTCCGGATTTATGTTTACGTAAACATTTTTTCTTATTTTTAGCTGTACAATCAATCAGCTTCAGAGGGATTGTTGTTGAATTTTTAAACCCCTTCTATTTTTTATGGTTTCTCGTTTCAACGCTGAAACTGTTCAACATAATACAGAATTCATTTCGGTTTACTTAAATTAGTCGATCTTCTCTTTTCAAGATGTACCTTCCTAAATTAATGTCTTATAAAATATATTTTTTAATAAAAAATGCAGGTAATTAGAATAATAAATGGGAAATTGTAAAAGATGTATTCACTATTGAAAATCTACCATTTTTCTTATTAAAATGATTACGGTAACAAATTATTGTTTTATACAGATATTTTTGAAAAGTTGAATTTACCTTTACTGTAGTGATGAATATTAACACAACATTAAAACTATGTGGAAATTGTTGCATGTCTAAAGTAATGTGAATAAGTTGTTTTACCTGTTGTAGTTGTTAAGATATAACTGTTGTTAAAATTTGTGAAAATTTTATTGAATTCTTTGGTATTTAGTAAATGACTCTTGTTTTATAACATGGCCTTTTAGAAAAGAATGTGATACTGTGTGCAAGATAGAGGTTTGTTTAATGACGAACGTTGAATACTACGGTTGGGTTTTTTATATTTGTAGTGCTTGGACGTGGTAATTCCGGTGAAGTTTATACTCGTATCCCTTGGGCTTATGTTGGTAACGTTTTCATGTTTTTGTTGTTGGTGTGGTTTTCCCGTGTTTCCTGTAGTTCCCCTCATTGTCATGAATAAATTAGGTTAATTACTTCCCAATGGAAAATAGAAAATTATAATTAAGGTAAAATATAACCAACCTCTCCGCTTCGGTGGCTTTCTCTAATTTTATACAATGTGAAACTAGTGTTGTTTAGTGTGGTCGTTAATATAAAGGTTAAGCTTTGTTTTGTAGTTTGTGGTTTAAAAATTAATAGACCAATATTTTTGAAAGTGTATATTGATAAATTATCGTAATATAATCCTATTGAGTATTCCTGGTCATAAACTCAAATGTTCATTACAATTATTTGTAATGTTTGACCTCGAAGATGAAGAAGATATTTTGGCCATCCTCCACGTATTAGCATTATTTACAATTAATAAAACTGTATACGAATTATTATTAAATTTTTTGGTTAGGTTAACAGTCAAAATAATAGTTAGAATTAAGTAATTAAATTACCGAATGAAACGTGAAATGGTTTCCGTGTCTTTCTACGACTACTTAGCAGTGCGTTAGGGGTTCTGACAAGCTTTTACGTTTCCGCTTTCCAAGTGACAGTTCCTCAACATACCATGCAGTCTATAAAATGACAAACATTATTTTCAGTTGAGATACATTTATTCGTATCACACCTCTTATCTTTTCTGTTGTGAAATACTAGTTAGTTTATTTATTGTTGTTTATATTATCATTAGCCAAAATTTAGTTTGAATCTCTAGAACTTTTACTCAGTAAAACGAGGAGTGAGGTGGTTTACCTAACCTCCCTCACTGAGTTGGAATGTATGCTTATCCAGGCCCTCTGAAAAACATGTATTTTCCGCTCTGTAAATGACACGTTCACTTCATTCACCTCAGGGTCTGGCTGTATAATGAAATTCATTACTTTCAGAGGAGATAACTCTGATTAGTGACTTTTACATCTCTACCTCTTCTGTTCGTAAACGCTTTAGTAATTTAATTGGCTGACTATGTGATAAGAAACAGAACTATTTTTGTAGCCCTGGAACCAACAGATTGAGTTCAAATAATTTTATACTCCACGTGTCTGTTATCGGCATTCATTTATTCAACTGACCATAAAAAAAATCTGGATTATTTTGTATAATCTTAAAATCTTGGATTCTTGCATAAAATTATTATTTCCGATTGTAAAAATCTTCGTTCTACTTTTTTAAATCATGTATTTCCTTTTGTAGATACGTTCGTAGATTTTATGTAAATAAGTTATACATTTTTTATTGAAATTAGCATTTTTCGTTTGTCTCATAAGTTCGGAACATATGTACGAGTATTATTCCAGTTTTATCTTTCCTTATTTTAGGTTAGGAGTGAGATACTGGCAAACATATTGAAAAGAAGTTGGGGAGATTAATGATAAAAAGTAGACTACGTACGATCTCCTTTTTGTAGGTAATCAATTGATAGCGCGAGTCAGAAAAGAAGTTCTGTTCTTCATCTTACACTCCGTCTAAGAAAAGTAAGGGGTGGAGTTAATCCGTTCTGAAATCCCCCCTCCACCTACTTCTTTTTCTACTTTCTTCTTCAATACCGCTCTTATCACCGGCTGTGCGATTTATATATTATTTTGCATTTATCAGAATGAAAGAATCTTCTTTTATATACCATTTTTGTGACATTTATTTTCTATATCACTTCTTATATTTGTAGAATTTTTCGTCCAGTTTTTCTGGTATTTTATTTTAAATACCATTTATATGATTTGTTTTCCCAAAAAAATTAGATATTTTCTTGGAAAATTTCATTTACTAGGTGAAACTTAAGTTAGGGATGTTATATTAACTCCTACTAGTTAAGTTGTTCTTTTCGATCTTTGTTATCTATTCATGTAGATTTAGTTGTAGAAATAGTCATTAATAATGGCTGCTGCCGTGGTGCAGTGGTTAGCGCGCCAACATACAAAGTGAAAGTCTTGAGTTCGATTCCTTATTAAGGTTTGGAAATTAATACAAAACAAACCTCACCGTTCCATAACCCACAGTAGTTTTTGATGACCAAGATGTTGCGATTGTAAATAAACAAAAAAATGTATAATAATAAAATGGTCTTTATTTCCTTAATATCGACATTGTATTATTAACAAAAGTAATAAAACAATTTAACTTTACAAAAAATACCGTATTTGTCATCTATATTAACAATCAGTTGTTAAAATGAAAATGAAAACAACACAGTTAAGCATGGATTGAAGATTTATTTATGAAAATAATTAATTTTCGTTCTGGCAACAGTTTCTCATGGTTGATATGTTGGATGGTAGAGCAGTGAATCATCCAAAAAATTTATTTATGCCAAAGTGGATATTCCAACGTCAGTAGTAACACTTGTGTTTGTTTATTTTGGACAAAATGTACTAAAATGTCTACCAACACTGCCCGCTTCACATGTTAATAATTGTTTATATTTGTTGTTATTGTTATATTTACCTATATATATTTTTTACGTCTTGACTGTTTTGCAATTTCTCCGAATGCAGCCGGTGGAGAATGATGATGTATGAAAATGAGTGATAAAAAATGCCAGACCTGACCGGGAATCGAACCCGGGACCCCGGTGTAGAAGCCAGTTGAACTAACCACTACGCCAACGAGTCGCCCTATATACCTATAGGTTATAAAGTTTTTTGTTGCTTTAATGTGTAGTCACGAAAAACGTTACTAACAACCTACAAGTTTTGTCAGTTTCTTTTAGCTGGTTTCATGATATTTTGTAGATTAAATTTGGAAAAGTTGGCTTTCACCCGGTACTTTCTAAAGTCGGTGCTTTAAGAGATCTACTCCTGTTTTAGATAGTTCAGTTATTTAATTGACTAATCATTTGAGAATAGACGGAAAACTGTCTTTTCTTTCTTTAGATGCCAAACCTTCTTTTCTCCTAGAAGGTTGCCAATCATCGTGGCAACTTTTACTCTAAACAAATCAATGGAGCTTAATCATAACTCTTAATCTTGTTATTAAATTAACTTAACAATGTTCGACGGTTGTTTAACTGAATTATTTTCTCAAATTCATCAGCCAGGATATTCGTCTTCTATCACGTCTTCTTTTGCCATTAAGTTGCCGCTAAATTATTACATAGAGTAATCAGTACTTCTCTCCTGTAATCACATGTCCCAAGTATTGCAAATAGCGTATTTTATGGTCCTACTAACCTCTTTTCCTTTACTATCATTCTTACAACACCTTCGTCTGTGACAGTATCCACTCAGTTATACCTCAAAATCATTTGATGTGATCACATTTTGATCGCTTCCAATCTGTTGGTTGTTTCTTCTCCGAATACCAGGACTCCATTCCGTAAAAAAAAAAAAAACGCTTACAACAAATAATTTCTAAGAATACGAATTATTAATTACAATGCACATTGTCACACAGTACCTTCCTCATTTTGTTAAAAACAGTTCTTGCTCGCCAAAATCCCTAGATCTGATTTCTTCCTAGCTTTTTTATATTTCTGGAATTACTATGTGCAACAGAATTATGAGAAAATTACTGTTTCATTGTTGAATTATGTTATTTTAGTTGAACTTAACGAATGAACTCCAACGTTATTGCTAATGCAGCTGTTAAACAGGTGAATTTCGGAGACGAATATTCCTTGGTTCAAATCCTAGTAAAGTTAGTTACTTTTGTACGTATTTGAATAGTAGACAGTTGTTATCGATGTACTTTGATGGTTGGGGTTTAATTAACTATACCATTTCAGGAATAATCGGCCTGAGTCTGAACAGTATTACAACTCATTAACACGTCGTACATATTATCCTCTTCTGATTTGGTCATTGGGTTGTATATTGTTATAAATTGAACGGATTGGAACGCGCACACATTAGGGATTAACGTAATAATAACAACTTATTACTGATGCAATTTAAAACATATTTTCTGACAAAAATTTAAAATTTTCTTAACTACTACTAATCAGGTGAAGCGTTTTTTCACGTTTTTATTTTTCAGCTCACTGTAGAAAAAAATCCAATACAAATATCAATTAAACTATTCGTTCCAGTATTTCTACTCCTGTTTATTATGCAAACAAATTATATTTACTAAATTTTATTACTTAAGTTATTTTTACTGTATAACTCTAATCTATTGCATAATATTTGGTTTTTGACGAATGTAATTATAATTTAATGATATCGAAATGATTATTAAACATCTTTGATCTATAAAAAAATTAATTATAATTTATTGTTTAATTTAAGTTTTATAGAAGGTGGAATCTATCTTGTATAAATTATTTATTTAAATCCGTTAATCCATTTTACTTGTAAATTGATTTTATGATATTCTTGTGCTAAAGCCTAATATAAAATTCTCTTGTCAATGATTAAGTTGACATTTGTACGACTCTTCCCCCTACTCTCTTTGTCTTGCCATTAACTTCCTCATTTTATCGTCCGACTTGCTGTTCTTACACTCATTCCTTACTTTTTGTGTCAATGGTAACTTTGACGTTACTTGAAAAGTAATATAATATTTATACTCGTATTCGGCAATAACTACTGTTTCTCTTATGAATTATATGTTATAAGAATTTCATCAATCGAACAAAATTAGGTATTTATTTTTCATTTACAACAAAAGTTTTTTATGAATTTAATTTTTTATTTTTTTCCATTCTAAAGTGCCGTGATTTTTTTTACGTTTTCGTTGCAAGTGATTTATAAATCCTTTCGTTATTTATTCTGGCTGTATAAGTTTAAGCAACAAACAAATAAATATTTAGAAAGCATTAAAATTTTTTTTGAAAATCCTTGAAAATAACTGATATAATTAATGTTTTACAAAAAATTTTACTATTTTGTACAACTATTATGGCCTTTTTTGCATCCCAAACGCCAAGCCTCTACATCCAGCCAATCGCTCTTTTCCCGGCATTCCATCTACCGGTCCATCATTTTCATTGATCTACTGGTCTCCTTTTCTCGCTTCGTTTTAGTGTGTCGAATACAAATTCAAAATGAACGTATCAACAAACAAGACAGAAGTCATGGCATACGTTGGAAAGACCCCAATGAGATCCAAAATAGTAATTAATGGACACATACTAGAGCAAGTGAGCCCCTAAAAACACCTTGAAACTGATGTCTCGTAAGAATATAACTACGACGTGAAAAATAAGCTAAACAAATTTAATCAGATATGTGGTACGATTAATACACTGAAGAAATTAAACAACATAGCGAAAAACATTTACAAAAACTAGAAGACCATCAGAATCCTTTAGCGATTAGCCTCCTTGACAACAGCGAAGATACTCACAGACTGAAACGCTTTAAACCATTGGACTTAACTCTACGATTTTGTTATTCATTTAAATTTTTTTATCATTTCTACTTCAACTCCCTAATCATCGGCATCTCATAATTGGCGTCGTTTTCATCTCTACCATCGTCATTGTCATCTCCAACTTCAACACTTTGTGTTTCAGGATATTGATTCACGGTTCATCAAGTTTGATTTTGTATAGATATATTTTTTGTTTCTTCACAGTTTGGTCTTTTTCAAACACACTACTGAGTGTCGTTTGTGTTTTAATTCTAAGGACATTACTCAGATTTTCTCATATTTTCTTAAAGTTATTGTATGTATTAACTGATTGCAAAAGAAATACTATACTCGTACTGTTTAAAAAAAAATACACTGACGAAAAATATAGAATCCGAAACTAGGTTAAAGTTTTATAAGACGGTGGCAGTTTCAGCCTTGACGTACGGCAGTGAAGCAAGGGTGTTGAGGAGTAGGGAGAAAAGAAATACCCAAACTGCGGAAATGAAATTCTTAAGATCTGTCAAGGGTTGTAATAAACTATACAAGATCAGGAATGAAAACATAAGGCACGAATTGGGAATTTTTCTTCTTAACAAAAAAATGAAATTATAACCGTGCCCAATAGGTAATAATTTAAATAGAATCCCAGAAAACCGCTTACTTGGTTTACAAGAAGATGTAAACCAGTAGGAAGCAGAGATATGGGCAGGCCGAAGAAAAGATTGGTACCGGAACAGGCAGAAATAATAATAGCCTAAGGATAATTTATTGCATCAAATAAAAATACAAAGTTACTTACACATATATACTACAACATAAATATGAGATAGATAATTATGAAACTAATACAATATTTCTGTAGATACAATAATACTGTGACTCTTAGTCCTGTGATACTAATGTCCGTTTCGGGATCTTTGTAAATTAAATAATGAACACAAGAAAGTTCAAAATTACAAGTATTTTTTACAACTAAAAATTACAAAATGAAGTGAATAAAATACAATTAAATTACTTAATAAATAAAATAATTAATTATAATTAACTAATTCAATAAATAACTTATTACTTATTATAATAAAGACCAATTTACTAAATACTACTTACAAAAGATACAGAAATAACATTAAACAATACACAGTAACGTCGACCTTTTCTAACGTACTGGTATGCTTTATGGAATTCACTCACTTGATTACAGACAAAACGTACACTACCACTAGAGCGTAAACAAACCGGAGGTTATATAGGTGGGAGAGTTCGAGAAAAGATAGAAAATATTCGATATAATAATAAAATACAAAATCCTTCTGACGGCTTCTGAATAAATCTTAACTGTAAACAAAATAGGATTGAATAGAAGGTGTTACAAAAAGGCCAATTATCTAAATAAGTACCCGGCTCTCACAATACCCATTCAACAATAAACCTGTACTACCTGTAGGTACTATAAAATACCATTTATATTACACATAATAATTCTAACTATTTCTGGGAAAACCCTATTTATTACTCTTATTATTTACGTTAACATTTTTAAACTCTCTATCATTCTCGAATACTCTTTCCTCTTTGATATTGTCACAATACAAACCCACAAACTAAAAGTGTGTGGGAAGAAGTATGCCTGAGCCGCGTGAAGCGAAGAAAGGAAATTTTTTTCCTTCAATAATAGATTACTATAGTGTGTGGATATGCGCGTGCGCGCTCTATTGTTTAATGAAAGAAAGTATTAACGATTCACTTAGTTCTTTATTAAATATATTTTATTTTAATAAGGTTGGATAAACTTTTTATGTTTTGAGTACTTCTAATTCAAGCATAGCTATAATGTTGCTTTTTTTTAAGTATATTCTTATTCAATTTTTATCACATAAAAATTAACCTCGCCTCAACAGAATCATAAAACTGTTTATTATCCAGATACGCTTAACTTGGTTTATCAATACACTTAAGTTAATTCATTTAGCTTGCGTTTACAGTACTAAGGTTAATTACTAATTAACGCTATTATAGATTATATAATATTAAATTCTATGGGTTTTTAATGTTTTTCTCTTCTAATTTTATCTTTGCTTTATTGCCAAGTATGTATAACGTTTTCATTTAATTTCTATAACCATATTATACTCTTGTATACAATTTATTTTCGGATTGTACTGAAACACCTCTGCAGTCAGTTGATATCACTGTAGTAGGTCCCCTGCGAAACTTTGTGTAGGCAGAATTCAATACGTTTGCCTCCACTTTGTATAACGTGTCTGTGTTATTTCAGTATCTATATACTATTGTACTGAAGATATTTTCCATTTTTTGACAAAGAGGTACCTTAACTGTAGAATATCTACTAAAAAACATTAATGTAAAAATATTCCTCAAAATAAAAAACCGTACTGCCTTGTCCTCAACAATTTTGTTTTATTAATCCCTTAAAGGTTTTTGACGAAATATTACGTCGGAAGCATTGTACATGAAAAGTGCCAGTGACGTAATATTACGTTTCTGTCAAAACACGAACTTATTTTTGCTGTAGAATGTAATATTTCGTCCCCAACAGCCGGTAATGTGTACCAGTCTTTTGTAGTACTGTTCTCATCCATTGGACCCTAGCAGCGCTTAATGTTAATGTTAAATATTGTTAAAATTGTTAAATATTAATCTTTCCGTATTAAGTGACAGTTCCTACGCAACTAGTTGTTGTTATTACAGTCGTATAATATAACTAATGTTGTCCGTTACGCCGAAAACACACTGCATCAGTCAAAACAGCCTGGGTATGTTCGGAACTGCCTGGAGCTGTTCGAAGCAAACCTAAGTAACCGGTTTAGTATAGAGTCTAGCTTGGAGCAAACACACTGGGAAGGCAAACGTTTTGTTTGCTTCATTCTGTTCCAGTCATTGCCTGGTGTTTTTTTTTGAATTGCGGTTTGCTGCAAACATTTTCAAGCAAACGTACGTACATCAACGCTTTTATTTTCTTTCAATTTTATTAAGACCAACAATTAATAATTTTATTTCTTTATTTTAATCTTTTTACTTAAAAAAATACAGAATAGAGAATTATATAGTCCAATATCAATCAGATGATTTGTATACACATGTATACACATGTATGTACGAAAATATAAGCTACATAAGCTAGGATGTACGTATTATCACTCAAAAAACTTGAATTTATTGCCAACTACACAATAATACAATAATTTTTCATGGACATATAATTCCCAAAATTTAGCAAATATTAAAACACAAAAAAAATTGTAGTATACTGAGGTTATACAGTTTATTAAAGTATTTTATTTTTTCAAAAACAAAATTGTTTGAGTTGCATAAGTCTGATCGTTAAAGCACCTGTACATTATATTACGAATTTATAATACTAAGGATAATATTTGTTTATATTTTTATTTAATAATTTTATTTGAAATTGTATATTGAATTTTTAGATTGAATGCGATGCAGAGAAGCTACCTACTGGCTTTAGTTGAACAACGTCCATCGATCTACAATTTTAAAATGAAAGAACACTCAATTTATCAATTTTATAAAATAAAATTGATATATTGATTTTATAAAATAAAATTGATAAATTGTGGGATACAATTTCGCGCGAGATGGGCGCTGCATAATAATGTTGCAATTTTATGCATAAAATAAAAACAAATTATAAAATCAACATTTAACATTATTTTTATTGGTTTCACATACCTTAATGTCACAAGCAGCTTCTCATCTAGTTTAATACTATTTCGAAAATTAGAATCTACTTTTGTAATCCTATGCTGAATGACACTTACTAAAATCAAAACTTGTCGGATTCATGCTAAAATTACAATACTTGTTACGGTACTGTTTTAATTCACTTAAAAGTGAATTAGTATCTATTATTGTAATTTCTACATTGATTATAAGGGTGCACCCAATACTTCGGCCTTGATAATTTTGATTGTAGCCGTAAGCACTGCCATAAAACAGGTACACAATTTTCCACTTCTTCATCTGAAGAAGTAACTTAATAAAAAGAAAGTGAATTATCTTAATATAGTACACGCGCGTCTATTAATTATCACGGTTCACAACTGACTGACTGTGTTTGGCTGCAGTGTGGGTTGGAGCTGTTCGAGTCACGTTCAGTCGCAAACAAACATTTTGTTTCGGTTTGCTTCAACCAAATTGACTGATGCAGTGTGTTTTTGGCCTTACTTGCCGCTTGTTCGTACTATTAGTTTTATTATATTGTGACACTTGTTGCTAAGGTCCGTTTCGGGATCTAGGTTATTAAATAACTAATACACTAAAGTTTACAATTACAAAGATTTATTACACTAAAAGATCACAAAATAAATAATTCAACTAATTATAATAAGAAATACAATAAATGATTAAATAATTCACTTAAAATAAATAACAAACAATAAATAACTTAATAACTTACTTAGCCTACTTACAATCACTTTTATAGATTACACTAACATACAACACAAACTGAATTCACAAAACTACACATTAACTTTACAATACACACACAACAAAGAGACGGTATAACAGTCTTGAATCACTACAATACTCGGATGTGTAACCTGTAAATACACACCTCAATAATCGTACGGCAAAGATCACACGAATACTGACTGACCGCACCCGGGGGTCTCTTTTTATACCTACTCATTCACAAAGATCGTTCCAGAACAAAGTAGTGAAATCTACTCAAGTACAAAAATAACTCTTTATTTATGAATGCTAGAAAAATCTTGTTAATAGGTCAACTATTGTAAATAGAAACGTAAACAACCTCATAAACAACTTCATAAAAATAGCTGTACACAATAGTATACCTGAACTTTTATAATAGGCGTACTACACGAGTTTTTACAACTTTTGTGAATATACACACCTTTATTGCCATCATTGTAAAACTGTCATTCACAATTGATATTTTTATTATTCCCTAATTATCTCCATGAATGGAATTCTGGAACATTCGTGATCCGTCTAGTCGATTATGTTACAATATAGTATTAGTTTCATTTTTTGTTTTATTGGGGTTAAAATAATTATAATAATAGTTTTTTAACTGTTAATTTTCTTAAATATACCTATAAAAATGTCATATAATAAAAAATAAGAGAATAAAATAAATTATCAAAAATAATAAAAATAATTATTCAGTGGGAAAAAATTAAGTAAAATAACATTACTTTGGGTTAACCAAATCAATTTTTAAGGGGTTAACACTATCATGTTTGGGTGTCTACATGACCAACTTTAGACCGAGAAATGAACACTAAAATAACATACACTAAACGTGTACTCATCTGGATAGTTTTCAACATATATCTATAAATAATGTTTCTTTTATTACAATTAAGCCAAGATAAATACACAATGTAATCTCAATTAACTAAGATAGCCACTTGTACAACTTATAGAAACAACTTAAAATTATACTAAAAACGTTTGAACTTCAGCAATAACATACCGTAATCCCGAAAAGCTCTTTTGGCTATAATTTTCTTTATAGCAGTGTAGATTTATCGTGGGTGTCTTCTGAACCGTTCGAATGGTCCGAAGCTTGTAAAAACTGTAGTTTCAATTAACTAAACGACTAAAGTGTCATAAAGTAGCATTTAATATATTTTCATTATTTTAGCAATAAATAAATAAAACTCATTGGGATTCCACTTGGGCGGTTTACTTCAAAGTCAAGTGATTCTTGTTATTGATTTTTTATAGTTGTCGCTACATCACAATTATCGATGTGTAGTGTACACAAAATAAATATTTTTTTAACTTAATTCATTTATTCACAACTGCACAAAATACAACCAGTGAATGTGATGTTATTTACAAAAACAAAAATCTGGTGTGAAACACTCACACAACTTTCTCTTGCCAGTGCAAATAATTATCAATAAATCTAACATTAGTAATAAAACATTAGAAATAAACAAAAAACTAACCTCAATAAACCTAACCTAACTTTAATCATAATCATTTTAAGAACGTTATTATTTAAACTTAAATACTCTTTGCTTAAATTTTCATTTTTTTTTGTCATCAGTCTCTCGATTGGTTTGATGCTGTTCTATCTTGCGCAAGTCGTTTCATATCTACGTACCTGTAACACCCTACGTCTTTTGTAATTTGCTTTGAATATTCTAACGTTTGCCTCCTCCTACAGTTCACTCCCTCAATATTACCCTCCATTATTGATAGACCAATACCTGGATGTCTTAAAATATGCCACACTGAAAGAATATATTCTATACTGAAAGAAAAAACTATTCAACTTACATTAAAGGAAGTTAAATATCTGGGTTTACATCTAGATCGAAGACTCACGTGGAGAAGTCATATATATGGACGAAACGAAAGCAACTTACGAAGTTTGACGTTACGTAGAAACTTTGAACTTACGTCACTCTTTCTGGTTCTTAGGCAGTAGGTCTCAACTCTCCCTTGAAAATAAAGTACTCGTATACAAAGTAATACTTAAACCAGTTTGGGGGTATGGGTTAGAGCTATGGGGAACAGCTAGTTCATCAAATATATAAATACTGCAGCGCTTTCAATCAAAATGCCTGAGACTAATCACTGCAGCCCCATGGTATGTAACTAATGAAATACTGCACAACGACCCAAACCTGCCCTTCATAAAAGAAGAAATAAAACAACAAGCGAAAATCATTTACAAAAACTAGAAGACCATCAGAATCCATTAGCGATTAACCTCCTTGACAACAACGAAGATACTCACAGACTAAAACGTTTTAAACCATTAAACTTACCTATACGATTTTGTTAATCATTAATTTTTTTTCCACTTCAACTCCTAATCGGCGTCGTTTTCATCTCTATCATCGTCATCTCTAACTTCAACAACTTTGTGTATCAAGATGTTGATTCACAGTTCATCAAGTTTGATTTTGTATATATATTTTTTTTTCTTCACAGTTTAGTCTTTTTGAAGCACACTACTGAGTGTAGTTAATATTTTAATTCTAAGGACATTACTCAGATTTTCTCTTATTGGCTTAAAGTTATTGTATTTATTAACTGATTGCAAAAGAGACACTACATTTTTACAAAAAAACTTACATTAAAAGACCTTATTGCAAAAGAATTATACTTTGTTAAAAAAAACTATAGGCCTACATTTACCATAAAAGTGGAATTTCTAAACAAGTAGCCTGTCAAATAGGTTAAATAATACCGAGTACGTACCTTACTAATTTATTAATAATTTGTTAGCGGACGTTGTAAAAATATCTTGATGAACAAAACGTGTTAGCCTAATTTATTGTGCTTGGACACTAGAGTGGTACGTGACACGCACATGTAAAAATTTTATTGTAGTATTTTTTCTAGCAATTGGATAATGTTAGTCTGCTGTAATATATTTACATTTTATTTACGTGCTTTAATTTAGAAGATTAGAAATCTTTACTAAACAAGTTAGTTTAAAACCATTTCATCATATTTTTTATTCCTGTACATTTTTTAAATATTGTTCCAACAATTTGAGCTTTTAAACTCAGATAAACATACTTCGTTCGTTTTTTAATACTGTAGAACCTGCATAATAATAGTCTCAACGGGATTTGGGAAACATTGTGTTATCGAGGAACACATCTAGTTCGTGCTTTCAAGGTCACTCATTTTTGTCTAAAACTACTAAATATGCACTGGAAAGGTTGAACTCGGACTATAAAGGTTCCATTACGTAAAACGATGTACTACTTAGTTTGAAATAGAGAAATGTTCCCCCATGACAGGCAGGTGAGTGTCAAATTATTTGCACTCGATCTGTAAGTTCTACGGCTATAAAAATTTGTTCTGTTTCTTGTTACATGGTCAATTATTTGACTGAAGAATTTAAGAATAGAAGAGGTAGAAGACACTAGTGAGAGTTATCACCTCTGAGAGAAGTGAATTTCATTATACAGCCTGACCTTGTGGTGAATGAAGTGAAGATGTTATTTTCAGAGTGGAAAGTAAGTGTTTTTTGAAGGGTCTGGTGTGCTGATAAGCATACTTTTCCACTCAGTGAGGAAGATAGTGGTAAACCCCTCACGTCTCGTTTTACTTAGTAAAACCTCTAAAAATTCAGATCAGTCTTTCGGCTGATAACCTAAACAACAACATGGAAAATGTAAAAATTAAAACATTTTTACAAAAAAAAAAAATACTTGTGGTTATTAACAATAAATGTTTCGAACTGTTTATACATAAGCCGTTTGTTACCAATAAAACAACCCCAAATGGATGTAGGAAACGAAACTCTCATTTCCAAACAATGTTTTCTCGTTTGGACGGGAATTTAAATAGAAACATTGATAAATGCGTAAAATTTTTACGTAACATGTTACATGTTATACGTACTGGGTTGACTGTATTGTAGGGCGGATAGGGAGGGAAAGTGGGGGAATGAACTACAACGGGGCACAACAATGCATTATAACTTAGAAGTTCGGACTTACACTAACGAACGAATCCTTTCAAAATCCCCCTTATTCCTCGTTGTCCTTATTTCGTTTCCAACTCCCCTTAGAATAGGGTTGACAACTACTACTGAGAGACATGGATTTTTTCCTATTATTATTGTTATTGCATTTTTATTTTTTGTTATTTATTTCCTGTGTTTTTTTCATTTGTCTCGTGGAACGTAGTTTGGGAGTTCTATTACCCGTAGGGGATAAACAAAGCTATTTCTTTATATTATACTTTTACTGTTATTACGTAATTGAATTTCTAATCCAAACACACCATCCGTAGTTTCATTCCTATTCTGTTATGTTGTAATAAAAGTTATTATTACTATTGTAAAATAGTTATTATTAATCTGGAATTAATAATAGTCTGTTGTAGATTGTATTCAAAATTAAATAAAAATTGTTACGGTTTATTTTTTATTTTTTGAAGTTTTAGGATGTTAGGACACTTTTCCTGGATTATGGTTTTCTTATAGTATTAGATCCTAATACAATATTTTTTTTACTACAGTAAAACCCCGCTTGACCGAAATGTTGGGGGTGGACCCAATTTCGGTTACACTACATTCCGGATAACACGCAAAGTCATATTTATAGGGTTTACAAATACCTACCTAGTAAAAATTATTATACAGTATTTTTTCGACTGTTTATTAGTAGGGTTATGTAAAAAAAATACAGAAATTAAAAAAAAAATAAATTAAATAATGTACGATGACTCACCGGGTTGGTCTAGAGGTAAAGTCGTCGCCAAAATCAGCTGTTTAACAGCTGATTTTCGGAGACGACAGTTCCTGGTTCAGATCCTAGTAAAGGTGGTTATTTTTATACAGATTTGAATACTAAACAGTGGTTTCCGTTTTACTTTGATGGTTGGGGTTCAATTAACCATACTCTTTCAGGAATGGTCGGTCTGAGTCTGTACAAGACTACACCTCATTTACACGTTATACATATCATTCTCATTTCATTGGGTCATGGGGTTGCTGATTGTTCTGAATTGAACAGATGCAACGTACAGACATTAGAGATTAAAAAAAAAATTACTACGTTTAACAGCTGATTTATTTTCGGTGACGAAGGTTCCTGTTTCAAATCATAGTAAAGGTATTGTGCGGGTCCAAGCTCCGTGTAGTTGCGGGGTGAGGGGTACGGGTGAGGTATAATGAATGAGTGACGCATGCTGGGAGAACGATTGCTGTATTACTCTGATACAAAACATTCATTTTCAAACTTTCCGTAATTAACATATTTGTTTGTATTTATTACATTTATTTATTTACATATTTTGATATGAATTGGTAAGTTAAATATTATGAATCCGACCAAGTTAATAACCCGTTAGGTATTTGTTAAATTAATGCGCCGGGTGGTAAGAATATGTTTTTAGTCTAGTTAGTACACGCTACCACTACAAATGCATCAGCTGTGAAATACTACTAACTCATTCATTTCCTACTACTATAACAACGCGCTGCATTCCTTCCAACTACACGGAGCTGGGACTCAAGCAGTATAAAATCATTTTTGCGGCAATATCACTCCATCATATTATTAGAAGCACGTCCTGCTGGAAGTGAAGAATGAGTAAATGAATTCCCAGAATAGCAAAAACTCTGTATTCGTTATTTCATTCATTGGGCCCTGTGCGTGTATACAATATTGAAATTGAGTAATCACCAAACTAAGAAACAAGTTTTTCAGATACGTTTCGGTTAAGGTGGGTTACGGTTAAGCAGGTTTCGGATAAAGGAGGTTTTACTATATTAAGTACGTTTTATTATTTACCTATTTATTTCAAATCATCTTCTTCAAGATTATTCTTCTACGAGTATTATTCGTCCCTTTGTTTTGGAATAGCTTTAAAATCATATATGGTAAACCTGACGTCTTGGTCTGTTTGACCAGGTGGCCTCTCATTTTTATCTAAACTTCATACCTTATTAACGTTGTTCGGATACGTTTCTTTTCCGCGGTTTTTCATAGTTGCGTTGTCCACTTGGCTAACAACTGAACACTTAGAAATAACAGAACGTTTTACTTTTTCCCATACAATTTCAATTGTTTGTGGAAGGATAGTAAGTTTTCTTGGTTTCATTAATACCAAAAAGGTTTACTCATATATTTTGAATGTATCACCAACTCTTATTCAGCCATACTACCGTTTTTTATCCGTGATATATGGCTAAATTATTCGTGCTATTTTCTAATTATGAATCACTAAAATTAAAAAGAAGATGAAAAGTATTTTATTAGATTCAAAAGATGGATAACTATTTTCTTAGTTAACATTTTAACAATTACTTTTATTTTTATGTGTTGGAAATGTATTCTTAGATTTTACTAGCGTTTTATTATTTTTATCAAGCTTATTTATAATGGTGTTTACCGTAACATTTAATAATATTCCTTGAATGAAGCAGAAATATAAATTTTAATATTTTATTTATTTAATTACAGTGTTTGTTGTATATCCCGTTTTTGGAAATAAATTATTATTGGTTAATTTTTCCTTTCTCAGTTCGCCTCAAGTTTTCTTTAATTTCTGCTTATTTTTCAGTTCTATTTGGTTATGTGCAAATATTTCTTCTGAACAATAATTACACGTAATAGTAATTTTGAAGTCATTAAAATGAGGTGCAATATTAGAAAATTCAGTATTATATTTTCTTATTTTGTTTGGCTTCAGTCTAGTCCCGCGATGTATCCTTCTTTACTCGACACTTTATACGTGCTGTTTTAAAGATAGTCACAGAATATATAAACAACAAAATATATAAACAGAATGCTATTCGAATTAGTTAAAACAGTTAAATTTGTTTTATTTCAGAAGTAATTCTTGCGTTTCCCATGTTTTTTAATTACTGGATGTTAGATCCAGAGTTACTGCAAATGAAGTAGTCACTCTCTCTAGTTTTTATTCTTGAGATCATTACTTACGCTGTTTTACAGAGTGGTTGAAAATTTATATTATTATTAACTTTTAAGTGGATCTTCCACAGTGTTTATTTATGTTTTAGTTTATTTTTTGTTCGCATCAACTGCTTCATCTACATTAAGTTACGTAGTAACTAAGTATGATTTAAAGAATAAGAAAGGATACATAGAAACACAATGGGTTGTACTAATTTTAGACGATTAACGATTGATTTTAAAGGCTTCAAAAAAGAGGGAAAGCAAAAAACATTGGATGGAAGAAACGAGAAAGTCCGTCAGTGAAAAAATTCTCAGAATGTGGAATGGATGGAGAAATAGCTCCTAGAAATAAGTTATATATAGTGTAGAATTTTTGACATTACGTAATCTAAAATTGGCCGTATATGGAAAACCATGTACTTACATTATCTTTGCTGTTAAATTTATGCTTGAGATGGGAAATTAAATTTATCAAACTATGGTTTCCCATGTCTTAGGATAGGTCAATTGAGTTCCGCTTTTTCAAACACCAGGTTGTCCTGAATCATAACAGAACGTGAGCTCAGAGATAAGTGTATAATCATTTCCTTGTACTGCCTACCGTTGATAAATAGCTATTAACCCTGTGTTATAAATTGCCTAGCCGATTTTAATCGTATTTTCTACCCTTTTAAATTTTTTATAAAGTATAAACTTTATTTATTATTCCCACCCACCGGGTTGGTATAGAAGTAAAGTCGTCGCCGCAAGTAATCTGTTTAACAGCTGATGTCTGAGACGAAGATTCTTGGATTAATTGGATTTGAATTACACTTCATTTACACGTGATAATCCTCGTCTCATTGGGTCATGGGGTTCCTTGATGTTCTTAAATTTAACAGATTGAAACGTACACACATATTACGGATTAAAAACAAAAATATTCCTCTTATGAAGAGTTGAATCATTAACAAAAGTATTTGTGTACATGAAATTATCTAATAGGCATACCTTGTTAATGTGTTGTTCACCAAAGTGTGTTGTGCAAAGTGTGGTGGCAAAGGTGTGGTGTATAACCAAAAACAATCCCACAATGATTTTTCAGAATATTTGACGTAATAGTACTGTGTAATCTATAGTGTCTATAACCCAAATAAATTGTCAATGCATTTACCGCATTTTATCACTGTTCTATTTGTTGTATGCTATGTTGGTACTCGAGTACGAATATTTATTACTGTTGTATTTATTTTATTTTTAATAAAAACCTTTTGTAGCGAGTTCCAATCAATTCGATTTATTTTTTAAAACATACGATTTATTGTTTTTCATTTGATAGTGCTTTAAAAAAATCAAATGATCCATTTGATAAATAAAAAGTGTAGGTTATCCTCAGAGCTGTGAAATGAAGGTAATTTTTTGTAGTTTTTATAGAGAATTTTTGGTTAAAAATGTCTCTTATTTTTTAAAAAGGTTATTTCATTTATTATTTATCATTGACAGGTATTAATTTATTATTTAACGTGCCAATATTTCCCAATTACAAAAGGTGGGTTCAGCATTGATTATAATCTTTTGATATATACGAGTTATATATTATATATTACTCGTAAATGTCATTGATACCGCAAAGTGGGCTTCGGCGATTAAAAAAAAAATATATATATAGAATTGGGTATCATGGTCAAAACGAAATACGATTTGTTTTTTGATTCGTTTTATTTTTTAAATATTTGGTAAATGAATGGTTTGGTAACCACTGCTAACGTACCACTTTTGTCGCTGTCACTAACCATACCTGCGTAGAGTACTAAATTTCAAGTGAATTCTCCTTGAATCATTATATTGAACGATTTTTAATGTTATCTTTCTTATGTAAAAAAATTCTTAAATTTATTTATTTGAGTAATTGCACTGATTTGTTTTTAAATTTTCATTAAGATTATATTTTTCTTGACTATCCATCATTCTTTGTTGTTCTAATTTGTCAAAATATATAGACAGATTAAAATAATTGAATGTTTTTTTACAACGGAATATTATGGTCAACTTATAGAATTTTTACAATGATACAATATTTTCGTCGTATTTTAGTTTTGTATTTTAAACTTTTGTAGAATGTTTTGTTCTTTAGTTATTCAACTTGTATGCAGCTTTCCTCTCCACTTAACATTTAAATTGGTATTTTATACCGATTGGCTAGGGTTAGGTTTTTACATCAGTATTTATTTAGAGGCATCTGTAGCCAGAAATTTGGAGGAACAAAATAAAATTTTCTTTTTAACCTCAATTCTGAACTTCATAAAATGGTGTCCTTCGAATAAATTAGTTTTACCCTTGATATGTGTACGTTGCAGTCTGTTCAATTGAAGAACAATGAGCGACTTCATGGCCTAATAAGATAAAGGCGATTTGTATCACGTGTAAATGAAGTGTAGTCTTGTACAGAATCAGGGCGACTATTCCTAAGAGTATGGTTAATTGAACCACAGACATCAAAGTACACCGGTAGCCATTGTCTAGTATTCAAATCCGCATAAAAGTAACTCTACCTTTACTAGGATTTGAACCAGAAACCTTCGTCTCCGAAAATCAGCTGACTAGCGGCGATGACTTTACTTGTAAACCAACCTCGTGGGTTAGGTACTCCTCATAAAAAAAGAAATTAAACAACGTTTTACTTTTATCTATTAATTTTTGGTAACTTTTTCTATTATTTTTTTGTTTAGTTTATTTAAAGTTGAATTAACAGCTCGGTCATTAGCGCCTACGGTGGAATATGTAACGGCGGGTTTTACCATTGTAAAATTTCCAGATCCTGGCCAAGAATCGAACCCGGGACCTCCGTGTGGTAGATTAGCGCGCTACCACTACGCTACGGAGGCGGCCTTTTCAATTTTTTTTTATACCATATTACACATAAAAATTGACTAATTTCACTACAACTTTTAATAACCAGAACAGAATGAGGGAGGATAGGATACCTAAGCAGACACTGGGCTATAAGCCGGAGGGTAGGAGAGAACGAGGACGCCCGAGAAAGAGATGGGCAGATTTGAGAGGTTCGGAACAGGCAGAGATGCCTAATCCTTGAAAGGCAGAAGGAGAAGACTTGTAATAACTATGTGTATCGGTAACCCTGCGAGAATTCAGTTGGCTAACTCATATAATGCTTGAGAAAACGCGTCATAAAAAGGTTCCATTTTAAGACAGTATAGGTAGGCCTTCTTGTTTGCGGTCCCTTTAATGACAAGAATTTATAACTGTATATTTGTGAAGAACCGTGAAAACTTCCTGCTATTGAATAAGAATAAGAATATGATCAGACATTATGTTTTATTTTTACGCATTTTGTAGTTGTTTAATGTGCGGATTTATCGGAGGTTAAATTTACCACGCATGTAAGCTCAAAAATTTTGGAGAAGACCCTGATTATACTCTTGGTTCTTTGATCCGGAATCTGTACGGCCTTGTGGTATCAGGAGCTAAACTTTCATTGGTTTGCCGCTATACCGCGTCTGTGTCAACAGTGGTGTCGGTAGCGTTTCAAAGGCATCGTGGTTTAACGTCTTAAGATATTTATTTGAACAAGTACCGAGCTTGCAAAGATTGAGATACTGTATATTGCTACTCGATTTTCGTTCAAATTTAGAATTTAAATAAATTTTTTAGTTTCAAAACTTAACTATTTGGTTATAGATATTTTTTTTAGATACATTCATAACTGTGGGCTATATTATATATACTTACAAGATTGTTTATAAGCTTCTAATATAATGTGTGTTTGTTTCGCTTGCACGAATTAATCTGAGAAGTAACTCAATATATTTCAAGAATTCTTTTATTGTTGGAAGATTAGAGCTTCCTGATTAATATAGGTTACATTGTATCTCGTTATTTTTAATTTTTGAAAAAATGTGGTTGGTAAAGTAATTTCCTTTTTTATTTTTCGTTTGGTAAGATTAGGTTTTTTTTATCTTAGTTTGACATCATCCTCTACTTTTTTTTTGGTAAATTTTTAAAAATTATTTACGGGGAAGGTATTCGAACAAAATTTCTGCATATTATGTAAACCTTCCAAAAATCAAAACCTTGTACTGATTTTTTTTAATTGTTATTACCGAAATTTGTTATTTGTAACAAATATTTAGGACGTATTTATTTTCTTCCACTGGTGATTCATACTGATGGAAAAAAAAGTTCTGTTTGTATTACTAATTGGATTTGTACGTTGAGTCGTGTTTTGCATCCAACGTGCAAGGTTGTGTGAGTAACTAAAATGCTTTTTAAGTTTAGTTTGCCGTGAAGCGCAGCGAGTAGGAATTATTAATTTTATTTATACAAAATTTTATTTTGATAAATGTAAGTTATATTATATTTCAAATATTTTAATTCTGGTTTTATTGTTCGTGTCTTCACGTTGTCGGAAAATTTGTTTTATTTGTACGTAAAAGTCCACCGTATTTGTTTATTATTTCGGTAACAAAAATAATAATAATTTTAGTACTTGAATAATAATACTTAATTTAGGGTGGAATTTGTGAATTTTTTATTTAATTTAATTTTTTACAGCAGACGGATTAAATGTTGAGTCAGGGAGGCAGGACTCTCATAATGGGGATGTACTTGAGCTCCGATCAATATAGCAGGGAACCACCACGGCACCCCCACCCCCTTTCGACATTAGAATCGGGGTCACGTGCCCCGCCGGTCGAATCGAGTCACTTCTTGTATACCGTTATACACTTTACACTTTTGCACTTCTGGCGGCTCTACCTATCTCTTCAAGGCACTAATACACTTAAATGTTCCCACAAGTCTGATCTGATGCCTTTCTCCATCTTGTTGAAGACAACACCGATTTTCAACAAAATAAATCATTGAATTCGCCGTAAAACGGCTTCATTTTTTATTGAAACTTGTTCTATTCATTATCTAATACTTGTGAACTCATGTAAAATAAATTAATTGTGGAAATAGAAGAATTTTCCATATTGTTTATTACAAAAATTTGAATAACGTGGAAAGAGACCATTAGAATAACACGTAATATTTGAAATAAATAATTTAAGATTTAGTAAACGATTTGTGATATTTTCCTAATATTAGCACGACTTCTGTAGCTAAAAATTCAAATTTACATATTTTTTGACCAAGTATGGAGCTACGGAATAGAAATTTTCCATACAAAATATCTATTTCTTCAAAACTCATTAGTCATTACATTATTACCCTTTAATATTCCCATAAATCGGGTCACTACTATTACAGTACGAATTTACTCAAAATTAGATATTTGGTAACTGTTTCAATTTGGAAAATTTCTGTTTTTGTCTATAACCAGCGTATGTAGATTAATTTTTTGTAAAAAAAAATCATACGAATTAATAAATGATTAGCTTTTTATTTTCTCTTGCTTTTGTGAATATATAGGACGGAAAGTATTTTTTCACGTCGATTTTAAGAAATCGAGTTTTCACCGGATCTACACGTTTTCAGACCACCTGAACCCAAAAAACATGGTTTTTTTAGCACTTGGTCTGTGTGTGTGTGTGCGCGCGCGCGCGCGTGTATGTATGTAAGTACACACACACACACACAAGCCGATTCCTGAGAAAGTTTAAACGCCGACCATCAAACTACACGGATTACTATAGTTTAGTATTGAAATCCGTTTAAAAGTAACTAGTTTTACTAGGTTTTGAACCCGGAACCTTCAACTCTAAAAATGGAAACAGTTGTTAACAACTGACTCGCGGTGATGACATTACCACTAGACCAGACCGATGGGATTGAGATTTTTTGAGTAAATTGTTTTACAGGCAAAATGTGAAATAAGCCATAAAAATTAAAATGAACAAGGTTAATCTGCAGGTCGTAAAGTCATCACCCGTGGTGATCATAACGTGTCAAGTGGTTCCCTTAATGAAACTATTACTGATTAACTTTCGTTAACACCTGAACCTAACAACTTGAGGAAAGTTATGTTATATTCATAAATATTACTTGAAATTATTAACCACCAATTCGGTATGGTTATTTTAGTATTAATTTTCATAAAAATATTTTATTGTGTTTAAAATGTTTAATAAATGCCGGTTTTAAAGTAAATAAAACAAAGAAAATACATCCTTGTTATTTTTACTGATTTATGAAACCGACGATCTTCTTTCATCCTGTACTTTGTCGAATATGTTTTCTTTGTACTCAAAGAAAAATTACTCTTGTCGAGAATTGTGAAAATATTACTATCTTTTGTTGTAACCCTCTTTTCAACTCATATTACTTCTGGAGATTTTTACGTATACAATTGTCTAATTGTTAATTTTTGTTGATAAAATAATTATTGTTAAAACATTACTTTTAGACCACCTCCGTGGTATAGTGGTTAGTTTGTTACATTGCAAAATGAAAAGTTCCGGATTTGATTCCCGGTCAGGGTCCGAAAATGATTACAAGTTCAAATTCAACGATACTTAACAAAACCTAGTCGCTAATGGCTTTGTTTATGGATCTAACAATAAACTAATTAAAATTACAAATGGTTAATTTTGTTAAGATAATTGAAAATTTTAAAATGTCTATTAAAACAAAAAGTCTAAAGGAGAAAAATGGTTGTTTCAGATGAGGAAAGAAAATTAAGATCTGAAAATAATAAAAGATACTGGGCAAAGAGAAAAGTAGCTCAGAAAAATAACTCCAAAGATGGATTTTAAGTGGTCCTAAGTGGCCGTAAAAGTAAACAAAAAAACTAAAAATCTGTAACTCCTCTTTTAAAGTTCTTAATAAATTCTTTGTGGTGATTTCATTTCTCTGAAAAATGGTTTAATCACATACAACGTATGGATATAGGAGGCATTCCCTCAGTGGTTGAAGAATACGTACCAAAAAGTAGAAGTAGTTTGAGACGGCTGATAGAACGTTAAAAAGAACCAATTCCGAGACGGAATTTAAATGCTTTTGAATCAGGTTGATTTCAATACTTTTTGAAGAAGTTCGTTGTTAAAGACGAATAAATTTAAAACAAATTCATTTAAGTTCTTTGCTGCTTGGCGATTAGTGACTATTGGGTTAAGGATGAGTAAAAAGTGGTTTCAATGCGTTCTGAATACGATACCCTAGTCGGCAGTGGAACTTAAAACCCTCTGCTTTGCTGTCTACCACGTGATTTGCGGAATAAAACAGAATATGGAGGTGGCCAAAAAATATAGAATTATTTAGAGGGATGTTTAATAGTTCAATCACTAACTTCATTGTTCATTAAATTGTCCGCTATGGTTGCTGTTAAATTTAATTGTAGGCACACTCTATTATTTCCATAACGCTCTCTTTAATTTATAGCTGCACGTTTGTTTTGATGTGGTAGTTTTGTTTTAACGAGTGCTTTCGTTTTTATTTTATTGGTGGTAATTTTTTAAATTGTAATCATTTTGTTTTGTCCGTCCGTCACACCCAGATCTCAGAAACTAAAAGAGATAGCGACAAACGGTTTTCTGATTCGTAATCTACACAAAAACATTAGTGGGCGTAAATTGCGTTTGAAGTTCTGGTTTTAACTGGAAGTAAAAACTCAAAGTCAGAAACTACAAGAGATAGCAACAAACGGGTTTCAGATTTGTAATCTACGCAAATATTTAGTGGGTCTGGATTGGATTTGAAATTTCGGTTTTCGACCGGAAGTGACCCGAAATTGAACGTCAAAAAATCAATTTCAAAAAAAAATTACAAAATTTTTTCAAAAAAAAAATTACAAAATATAGGAACAAACTGTTTTCGGATTCGTATTATAAAAAAAACTAGTGGGCCTATATTGGGTTTGAAATTCCGGTTTCGACCGGAAGTCAAAAAATCAAAATAATTTAGCAACAAACGGGTTTCAGATTCGTAATCTACACAAAAAAATTAGTGGGTCTGGATTGTATTTGACCGGAAGTAACCCAAAAACGGAAGTTAAGGAATCAAAAGTCGGCATTTGGAAACAAACATAGCCATTCGATTCCTCTAAAAGAGTAAATAGTATAGAAATTATTGGGTTTGAAGTTCCGGTTTCGACCGGAAATCAAGAAATCCAAGCCAGAAACTACAAGAGATAGCAATAAATGGTTTTTAGATTCGTAATCTACAGAAAAATTTAGTGGACCAGGATTGAGTTTGAAGTTTCGGTTTTGACCGGAAGTGGCCCAAAATTGAACGTCAAGAAATCAAAGTCGGAATTAGGAAACAATAGTGTCATTTGACTCCTTTTTAAGAATAGATACTGAAATCATTAGGTTTGAAGTTCCAGTTTCGACCGGAACTCGCCCAAAACTGGAAATCAAGAAATCAAAGTCGGAATTTGGAAACAAAAACAAAATGACGTTCGATTCTTCGTAGAGTAGATACAGAAATCACTAATAGTTTGTGCCATAAGTCAAAGGTAAGCTTTTTAAAAATTTCCACCAGCCATGAGACGTCTCATGAAAGTGATTTTTTTATTTTTTGCCTTCAGACTATTCGAGTCAGTTGGTAGCAAGTTACTATTAATTGTTACGTAACACTTACTGGATGAGTAACTTTGTATCGTGATCAGCTGACAACCCCGCATGAATAAAACTCACTGGGGTTTCCTGTTCAAATTTGATGTTTGTTAATAGTGTAGTTTTCGATTACAAATAAAATTATTAATAAATATTTTTTATTAATATGTCGTTCGATTTGTTTCATTTTCATTTAATTTTGGAGTACTGTTCATCCAAATAATTTTACGATTCGAGAAAGAAAGTGAAAAAATAAATAGATAAAGAACGTGTTCTGCTTATGTTTCTTTAGTTGATTAGTTGCGAATGATTCTATAAATCCTAAATGTCTGTGCGAAATCGTTATTTTTACATAAAACTTTTGCACTTGCATACTTGCACACTACTTCTCTAAGTAGGTAGATTTACTTAGGTTTTCAAAATGTTAGTGCAGTGGTCCCCGTTTTAACGCGGGTTTAAGGAAGTCATTTACTGACTCGCGGTATAAACGAAGTTTAAGAGTTGAAGCGTTTTCGTACTAACTACAAAACATACTTTGCGCTTAACTACTTATACAACTTAAAAACTAAGGTAAATTTAGGTGCAATTTTAAAGTATGCAGCTAAAGAAAATACTTTACTGCATTTGTAAATTTCAATGCGGTTAATGTGATTAAAAAATATATGTTTTAAAAACAAATTAGAATGCTAAACAGTGGTTACCGGAGTCCTTTGATGGTTGGGGTTCAATTAACCATACAGTTCTCTCAGGAATGGTCGGCCTGAGTCTTTACAAGACTGCACCTCATTTACACGTTATACATATCATCCTGATCTCATTGGGTCAAGGGGTTGCTTATTGTTCTGAACTAAACAGATTGCAGCGTACAAACATTAGGGATTAAAAAAACAAATTAAAAATATACATAGTAGGCCTACTGTATTTTTAAATTCTGTAAAAAAGTGGGAAAAATTACGCGGAGATATAATTCAAACCTCGTTATATCCGTAAGCGCGGTATAAACGACGGCGTTATAACCGGCGACCTCAGTACAGTACTTCATTTAACGTCTGGGTAAATTAAATATTCTTTATTGCGATCTAAATATTTGCACCTAAAATATAGGTGCTTAAAAATTTCTATAAACAAAAAATGCCAAATTTATTGAACAGTCAAAATTTTCAGGTTTCTGTTCGTTTTAATAATCTTATGATGTCTTTTTTTGTAGATATATAATTGATCTATTCTTATATCTACATTAAGTTTAATGTACGTACGGTAGTAATTTCATGTAAACGTTTATCTTGAGATTGATTCTAAGTACTGAGAATGTTATTTCCTCACAATTCTTCCTCAACGTTATCCACGATTGCTGATTTAACAGATTTTTGGATACCATAAGGTGTGATAAAATGGCCTAGCTCTTCTTCACAGGATTTTTCCGTATTGGTTTTCCTTCCTTATTATTCACCTCAGTAGTTCCAATTTTCTTCTTTTCGACTCCCCTGCTACCTTTTTTACGAGTCATTATCATAGGTCACTGCGCTCGAAAGCTTTCAAGAATTTTTTTGCTTAAGTGCTATTTTTTTTTGTTTGTTCGTAAGGTACATTAGTTTAGATTATCATAGTTTGGAATACCTATGATTTTTTCCATTATACGTTAAATTTTATAATTTTTTTCTACTTTCGCTGCGTCCGTGGCGTAGTGACAAGCGCGCTAGCCTACAAAGCCGAAGGTCCAGGTTCGATTCCGGGCTTGCGTTTGGAAATTTAAACAGGTTCTAACCCACCGTTAAAGTACCGAAACCCACAGTAGTCGGTAATGTTTAAGCTGCTGATCCTTTAAATAATGTACTATACAAAAAAATTTACTTACATAATTTATTTATCACAATTATACAATTCATGTAGTTTTGTTACACTGTCGCGAAGTTTTGCATTTAAATTATTGACATACAAAAATTATTTAACTTTATTATAAGAACCATTTCTGTAAAGACTTTTGCTGTACGTACGTGTACATCCCCACTCCCAAGTAGTGGCGTCTGAATTGGGCTGCTCCGGTAGGTCAAACGTATACATTCTGTAGGCACATATACAATACACATATGCCTGACGCCCTCTTACTCAGAAATGAGGTGTCAGGAGTCAACTACTACAACTGTTAAGAGGGATGGTGGAAACAGCGAAGGGGTACAGGGAAGTTGTACGATTTTATTGTGTTTGTATCTACTGTAATTCAAACATTTTATTTTCTCTTGCCTATATGAATATATAGGAACGAAAGTATCGTTTTCATGTCGATTTTAAGAAATCGAGTGTCATTTTTCACGTTTTTCGATTTTCTTATAAACGGGTCCTACGATTTTTTTAAAAATCGCCTCATTTACTACATTTTTTAAGTTTTACAAGATAGGGTAGGCGCTATGTCTGCTAAAATTCTTGAGGAGGCTGTTTTATCGTAAAAAAAAATTGTCTGTTAAAGATTGCGGCTTTAATATGCATTTAGCGCAAAAATGTATATAATAAAAGTTGTAGAAAATTAAAAATCCTAGAATTTTTATTTAAAAATTTTTTTGTATAACGCTCAGTTTAGGGGTAATTAGCGATTTATTTTTTCCTCACGAAAACGTGTGAAAAAAAATCGATTTTTTTTAAAGATTTCAGCCTTAGCATGCATTTTACGACAAAAGTGTATATAATCAAATTTATAGGAAGTTAAAAGATCTACAGCTTATATTCAGAGGATTTTTCTCTACAGAGCCTAGTTTAGCGTGAGAGTGATTTTCCATATTTTTAAGCCAAAGTGAGGTTGATTTTCATTTAGCGTCATTCACTCATGATTAAAATTAGGTTATGTTTATTGAGGTTAGTTTTTTGTTTGTTTCCATTGTTTTATTACTATTGTTAGGTTATATTGTTAATTATTTGCATTGGCAAGAGAAAGTTGTGTGATTGTTTCACACCAGATTTTTATTTTTTATTAAAGAACATTACAAACAGTTACTTAAAAATAATAACAGACATGAAAATGACTTAATCAAGTAGATACTGCACTACAATCTGAAGTTTTGCAGTAATTGTTGAAGACAAAATGGAGCATACATTCACTTTAGGATTGACAAAATAAATACAGTATTGTTGAACACTATTGTTGTATTACTTTGAAGTAAACACTTAGTATCATCACAGATTTTAAATTAACACATACCTATTAGTGTGAAGCTTTTTTATATACTGTTCATGCCAAAATTTCATAACATTATTCCCATAATTTGTAGTTGACTCGGATGTTTTAAAAATAAGTTTTTCAAAATAATAATTCTTTCAAAAATTCTCTTACCTTCACAGTTTTCTTTTATTTGTGATTTACATTACAAAATATGAATGATCTACAATGAAAAGTGTGAAGTAATATCAAACTTCCAGGCCAGCTCAATCGGCCAGACAGTTGAAAACTGCTTTGAATTGTTAAGTAACACCGGTTCGGTGAGTAAGTGGGTGATAATCAGGTGACAGTCATAGTATGAACAAAATCCAATGGTCTTCTCCGTTGCGTAGTTGTAGCACGCTAACCTACAACGATCTCGAGTTCGATTCTTGGCTATGGTTTGGAAATTATAACAAGTCAAAAACCACTGTTCCAGGTACAAAACCCACCAAAATCTCAAACAAAGTTTTGAAGTGACTTTAAAAATGATCTAAAAGAAATGTAGGGATCGGTTAGTTATTTAAAATATAATAATCTCGTAGTAGTAACCAGGAAACAAATAATGAATATATGTTCTGGTAATTTTTTTTATCTATTTATATTGTTCATATTTTAGTAGTTTCATTTAACAATAAAACAATTTAGCCTTCTGTTAGAAAATAACCGCAAAAGACAAAATACGTGCGAATTTTCAATAAAATATTTTCCAGTGATAATCCGAAAATAATAAACTGACTTTCAACTAAGGTAGAATTTAGAATATTTCTGTTGTTTATCCAAGCGAACAACCACAAAACCATGTAGTCTTATGACATATATATATATATATATATATATATATATATATATATATATATATATATATATATATATATATATATGTAATTTTACCCTTGAAATTGAACAAATATTTTAATAGTTTAGCTACCGTTTTATTGTGCCTGATTTTATTATTTTTTCACATTAATAGTTATATTTTATTATACTACAGTCAATTCGGAATAATTGGGACACATCGGGACCGGACCATTTTGGCCCAATAAACGGCTGGCCCTAATATACGAATTCGTAAACTGAGGCGTTTACGATACTGTATTTTATTAAAATTATCACACGTAAATTTTACATGCAAGTTCTATCCATATACCTACGAACAAAATACAAGGGTGTCAGAACAATGATTACCTTTTTAGCAAAACCTTTTGACTTGGTTTTAAGCATTGTATTATTGACACTAACAACTTGCGAAGTTACAGTGGTGAACCATTCATTCAACGCTTCTCAACAAGTGGATCCTTCCTTCTCGTTTTCTTTTATGAGATGTTCCATGATCTTTTAATGCCCTATCTTGGCGTATTTTATTTTCTTGGAGCACGATAAAAGCTATCGTAATTTTCGGTACACAGGTTACACCCCAACGAACTAAAGACTGCAAATGAGATCTAGCCAATAACAGCCAAGGTCGGGTGTGAGGTTGCCCCTTCGTCAAGTCACACTCTGTTCCACCGACTCCATTGTTAATGATTTTCAGTGTCCATATTCACAATCCAACTTTCAGTTGTACATTCAACAGTGTTCACTGTAATTTACAAAAAAAAAAAATCTGTTGTGAAACACTCACACAACTTTCTCTTGCCAATGTAAATAATTAACAATGTAACCTAACATTAGTAATAAAGCATTAGAAATAAACAAAAAAACTAACCCCAATAAACATAACCTAATTTTAATCATGAGTCAAAGACGCAAAATGAAAATTAACTTCAGTTTAGCTTAAAAATACGGAAAATCACTCTTTCACGCTAAACTATGCTCTGTAGAGAAAAATGCTCTAAATAAAAGTTGTACATCTTTTAATTTACTATTAAATTTGATTCTATACTCGTTTGTCGTAAAATGCATACTAAGGCCGAAATCTTATAGAAATCGATGTTTTACAAGTTTTCGTGAGAAAAAAAAACCAGAAAATCGCTAATTACCGCTAATCTAAGCGATATACAAGAAATGTTTGAAATAAAAGTTGTAGGATTTTCAATTCTCTACAACTTTTATTATATAGCCTATATTTGCGTTTAAATGCATATTAAAGCCGCAATCTTAAAGAAAAATATTTTTACGTGAAAACAAGCTTCCCAAGAATTTCAGCAGACATGGCGCCTACCCTATTTTGTAAAGCATAAAAAATTTAGTAAACGAAGCGATTTTAAAAAAAGTCGTAGGACCCGTTTTTGAGAAATGCAGAAAAGTGAAAAATTACACGAATAAACTACTACTTCCGGTTGACCGATTTTGATGAAAATGTTCGTGTCGGGTTCGGTAGTGGTATATAACTTAAGTTTCAAGTTCGTACGATGTTCCGTTCTTGAGATATTCTGTTCACACACACACACACACACAGACCAATCGCTGAAAACATGTTTTTTGGGTTCAGGGGATCTGAAAACATGTAGATCCGGTGAAAACTCGATTTCTAAAATCTGACATGAAAACAATAGACTACTTTTCTTCCTATGTATTCATGTAGGCAAGAGAAAGTAAAAATTTAAAAAAGCGAAAAAATTAATCATTCATGTTTTCGTGAATTTTAGTCTGTTCGGCAATTTAATTTTTATTTTTATTTTTTGTAGCTAGGTCCTAAAACCAATTTATATGACTTCTGAACGATATATTTTATATTCATCGTAATATCGTAAATGTTACTTGTGGTTTACCTAAAATTAAACGTGTAAATTTATAGTTCCATAAGTCATCTTTAATAACTCCGTAATGTAGTAATAACTGATCGAATGGAATGCTTTCCACTACAGTGACCGCAGTCATACTGAAAGGGAGGGTGGGGTGGTTTACCCTGAACGCTTAAGTAACCGTATCGAGTATTTTATCTCCTTTCACTTATTTATATACAAGAGGTACTTAATTATAGATTATCATACAGAAATGTATTCTCTTTAATAATAAATTATTATATCTGTACTGAAAAATTGTATCTGTTAATACTATTTTACTTTCTCTAGCATATATGAATATGGTATAGGACGTAGACGGAAAGTATTGTTTTCACGTCGATTTTTCGAAATCGAGTTTTCACCGGATCTACACGTTTTTCGAACCCCTGAACCCAAAAAAAAACATGTTTTCAGCGATTGGTCTGTGTGTGTGCGCGCGCGCGCGCGCGCGTGCGTGTGTGTGTGTGTGAACAAAATACCTCAAGAACGGAACATCGTACGAACTTGAATGTTAAGTTAGATACTAGCGTACTACCGGACCCGACACGAACATTTTCATCAAAATCGGTCAACCGGAAGTAGTAGTTTATTCGTGTCAATTTTTACTTTTAGCGATGTTCTCAAAAACGGCTCCTACGATTTTTTTTAAAAATAGCCTCATTTACTAAATTTTTTATGCTTAACAAGATAGGGTAGGGAATCATGTCTGCTGAAATTCTTTGAGAGGCTGTTTTCACGTAAAAAAATTGGTTTTTTAAGATTGCGGCTTTAATATGCATTTTAGCGCAAAAATTAACATAATAAAAGTTGTAAAGATTTTAAAATCCTACAACTTTTATTTCAAACATTTTTTTGTATAGGTAACGCTTAGTTTAGCGGTACTAATTAGCGATTTTCTGGTTTTTTTTCTCACTAAAACGTGTAAAAAAATCGATTTTTTTAAAGATTTCAGCCTTAGCTGAAATTAGCATTTTACGACAAAAGTGTACATAATCAATTTATAGGAAATTAAAAGATCTGCAACTTTTATTTAGACAATTTTTCTCTACAGAGCATAGTTTAGCGTGAAAGAGTGATTTTCGGTTTTTTAAGCCTAACTGTGGTTGATTTTCATTTTGCGTCTTGCACTCATGTTTAATATTAGGTTATGTTTTTTGAGATTTTTTTTTGTTTATTTCTAATGTTTTATTATTGTTAATTATTTGCATTAACAAGAGAAAGTTGTGCGAGTGTTTCACGCCAGATTTTTTTTACTCTCTTTTGCCTTATATAAAAAGAAGGAAAGTATTGTTTTCATGTTGTTTTTTCGAAATCGTTTTTCGTCAGAAATATTTACACGTTTACAGGCCCCCTGAAGCCCCCCCTAAAAAATGGTTTTAGCGATTGGTCTGTGTGTGTGTGTGTGAACAAAATATCTCAAGAAAGGAATATCGTACGAAGTTGAAACTTAGAACTTAAGTTAGGTACCGCACTAGATGATTCATCACTAACATTTTCATCAAAATCGGTCAACCGAAAGTAGTAGTTTATTCGTGCGATTAAATTTTTTTTTGCAATTTTCTCTCAAAATGGCTTCTGTTTTTTTCAAAATCGCCTCAATTGCTACATTTGTTATGCTCTACAAAATACGGTAAGCGCCATTTATGTTGAGATTCGTGGGGGTTGCGTTCTCACCAAAAACTTTTTTTTACATTGCAGCCTTAATATGCATTTTAGGTTATAAGAGTACGTATATAATAAAGTGGTAGAAATTGAAAGAACCGCCGATTTTTTTTACAACGCTTAGTCTAGCCTCAGTTAGTGATTTTCTATATTTTGATGATCAAAATCGGTGAAAATCTTTCTTTTAAAATTTCGCCTTAGTATGCATTTAACGACAAACGCGTAAGTTATATAATAATCAAAGCAAATTAAAAATCGTACAACTTTTATTTCAAGCATTTTGTTCTAGAGTCTAATTTAGCGTGAATTAGTGATTTTTCATATTTTTAACTCCTGCAGGGTTGAGTTTCACTTAGCGCCATTCACTCATAATAAAAGCCACATGTTTTGAAAAACCGTTCAAAATACTAAAAAAATGTTCATATTTGTACGGTTTTGTCTGCTGTTTATTATGCATGGTCTACTGTAATTTTTCAAATACTACAATACAAAATAGTGTTCTGTATCAGTAACCTTGTAACTGTTATCTTTGTTCTAATTATTTTCAGAAGTTCTTTGTGAATTTTCAAATTTTCTTAAATTTTGCGTCACTGACTTTACATTTATGGTACTACCGTTTTTATTCCTATCGGCTTTTGTAGTTCCATCTTTCTTCCTGTTCTTGGACGGCCCGTTGTGTAAGTGGTCTGCGCAACTGGCTTCTGAGCCATGGGTCCTGTGCTCAATTCCCAGTCAAGTTTGGCATTATTTCATAACGCATTTTTATCTATCATTCTTTATCGTCAGGATTAGCGTTAATGTGCAAAACAGTCGGACATAAAAAAAAATCCTTCATATTCTTGAATTGTTGAAATGAAAATCATAACTAGCTTTTCTTTACTTTTGAAACATTTGATTAAAATATAACGTTTGCCATTGCTTTGATTGGTCATTCAAAAACAGTAGAGTCTTAAAATTTAAAGAAAAACGATTTTACTCCTTTGTTTGTGTAAGAAGTGCTTTTTTGGAATTTCTGATAACTTTGCATGAAAAATTGTATTTTTTATAATTTTAAATAAACAACATTGATTCCCGTAAAGTTATATACAGCTTTTGTTTATAATTTATATTATGTCGGTTATTGGAAATTTCTTTCAATATTCTCTTTTCTTAGAAGTTCGTCTTAAAACGTCTTATTTAAGAAAAAAAATAAGGAACTAAGAAAGGTTTTTCAGAATATCGTTGGATCTGTTTTTTAGAAAATATTGATGTGTTTTTAAAATGTTTACAAAAATAAAAATAAGCCTAGTCAGTTTTTTTAGAGTGTTCTGATAATTTTTTCGCTTAAGCTTCTTGAATAACCAGTAATTATGATAATCTGGAAGGAGACTTTATTTTTTCACCGTCACTTTCAGCAACCTTTTAAAAACAATTCTTTTTGAAAAATTTCTGAAACAAAATTTCTGCAGTATACTGAATTTTTAAATCAAAGCTGGTCGTTGAGAGGGATATAAAATTAACGACTCATGTAAACTTGGAAAATTTGTAATTGTATGGGACTAACATGTTTTTCTACTTCCTTATAAACTTTTTCATGGTTATTATTATAAAAGCACCATTTCGTACTTTAATATTAAAGTACTGTTTTGTAAATATATTCAGAATCAATAAATACTAAGTATTTAAATTTTTCGTACTATTGAAATTTATAATGCATGTTATTGGTATGACCTCAAGGTCTTTTTTTCATGCAACTAGATTATTATCACTAACTATTGCATAATTTTACTAAAAGAACTACTGTGGTGGTTTTATTGGCAAACTTATGTATCTTTTGATTTTTAAGGGGTATTCGTGAGTTCATTAAAGGAAATTCGTTTTGAAAGTGTGCCTAACCCAGTTGTATATGGGCGGATTTAAGTATCGTGAGTTTGATCGAATTGGTGTAGTTACTGAATTGATTTGAGATTTGCGTACGCGTTAATCCAGTAATTTTAATTAAACGAAAGCGGTTAGAATCCCAGCTTGATTACTTTAATAGGTTATATAATGCCTTTTGGTGTGATTTTTCTCTCTACACGCTGGTCACGTTTAGATCTTTTTCATCGTCAAACTATTTGTGATTGTCCTTAAAATCTTTAATAGTGAAGAAAAGATGATATTTAATAAGTTTTGTTTTGGCTGTTCATTATATATCATATATTATGTAATATATTATATCTATATGTAAAAGTTCAACAAAATTTTTAAAGATCGCATATCATACGACATTATCGTATCATATATTATCGTATATGTATTGAATGATACGATAATGTCGTATGAACGATAAATATTTTTGTTCTTTTTTGTCATTGATTAATTGTGTGGCTCTTTGTGTGTTATTATAAATCGCTCCAGTTACAATACTTGTGCACGGTCGTCCTAAAGTTCTGCCAAAACGTCGATATTCTGCTGACATTCTCGTTCCGTGTGCTGTAAACATCTTCCCCTACATTTTAGTACCCCTTTCATTTTCCTATCTTTACATGGATTCCTTTGTTTGCCAGATGCTGCAGATGTAGTACCTTTGTCACAATTATTCGTCTTAATGTTTATGTTACCCCCTTATATTATTCTTGGTTGTAACGTTTGTTCTGTTTTTAATTAAGAAAATTATATTTGTATATATTTTTTGCAATTTGCTGAATTTAAAAAAAAAACAAATGTATATGTAACAGACCGAACATTTTGAATAAAACGTATGTATAATGACTCACAAAGGGCAAACAGAGTACGTTTAGGAGGGGTTAAGTGACAAAAATCGGACAAATCTAGTTTTAGGTTTCACTTTTTTTACTTTTTCTTGCCTATATGAATATATAGGAAGGAAAATATTGTTTTCATATCGATTTTTCCAAATCCAGTTTTCTCTGGATCTACACGGTTTCAGACCCCCTGAACCCAAAAAAAACATGTTTTCATGTTTATTATTGGTGTGTGTGTGTGTGTGTGTGTGTGTGTGTGTGTGTGTTAACGAAAGATCTCAAGAACGGAACATTGTACGACCTTGAAACTTAAGTTAGGTACCACTACAGAACCCGGCACGAACATTTTCATTAAAATCGGTCAACCGAAAGTAGTAAGTAGTTCATTCGTGTAATTTTTCACTTTTTTGCGATTTTCTCAAAAACGGCTCCTACGATTTTTTTAAAAATAGCCTCATTTACTATTTTTTTTATACTTTACAAGATAGGGTAGACACCATGTCTGCTCAAATTCTTGGGGAGGCTGTCCTCTCGTAGAAAAAATATTTTTTAAGATTGAGGCTTTATTATGCATTTTAGCACAGAATTATATGTATTAAATGCTGTAGAAAATTTAAAAACCTACAACTTATATGTCAAATATTTTTTTGTATAACGCTTAGTTTAGCGGTAATAATTAGTGATTCTTTGGTTTTTTCGTGAAAATCTCTAAAAAAAAAATGTTTTATTTAAGATTTCGGCCGTAGTATGCATTTTACGACAAGAGTGTATCTAATGAAATTTATAGAAAATTAAAAGATCTACAACGTTTATTTAGAGCAGTCTTCTCTACAGACCCTATAGTTTAGCGTGAAAAAGTGATTTTTCGTATTATTAAGCCAAACTGAGGTTGTTTTTTATTTTGCATCATTCAGTCATGATTAAAATTAGGTTATGTTTTTTGAGATTTTTTTTTCGTTTATTTCTAATGTTTTATTACTAATGTTAGGTTATAGTGTTCATTACTTGCTTTGGCAAGAGAAAGTCGTGTGAGTATTTCACACCAGATTTTTTTTTTTTTTTTTTTTTTTAATTTACGAATATTTCGGTGTTATCTGATTTTCAGCAATATTTTTCATGTTACAATAAATATACGATTACATTTCGATTTTGAAAATCCCTATTTATTGTTTTTTAATTGTTATAATGGAGCTGCACATTTTAAGCCGACTGTTTAAATAATTTTGTTGGTTTTGTTTATTTTATTTTTTCCTAGGTACAAAGTACTGTACTAGTACTTTAAAAAAAAAGAATTAATGACCCATCTTCTAATAAATTTAAATTAATTCAATTTTTTTTAAATTATTTATTTTTTCTTACTGAGAAACTGTAGACTACAATAGAATCGTGTAAGTTAACGTAATCAATGTAGGAAAACCTACGCCTTTTAAATTGAAATATACAGGAGTGTTGAAAGATCCATTATTCATATTCCGGAGGCTTCGTTTTGACGCTGCAACGCAACTGTGAGCTCTTTTTCAGTAACCATTCTTTCATATATACATATTTGTTGAATTTTATATCTTTCATTAACCCTTCTAAAAGTTCTGGTTTCTCAGTCTTCCATTTCCTCTCTTACCCAGCAACAACAAACCGAGAAAAATATTCACATTTTATATAACCATTTTGCCTCATTAAGCGTACGACACATTTCACTTTTTGCTTGTTCAAGATTACTGTGAGTTTTCTGTGTCTGATTTCCAGTAGTACTTCATTATTCGAATTTTCAATTGTCCAGCTGATCTATCGTACATTTGTTCCGTAACCATTTATTGATCGCTTCTGGTTTTTTATCCTTTTTTCCCCAACATCCATGCTTCGCTTTGGTATTATAAACTACTTCAGATAAACAATTCCAGGAAAATTATGTGTTAAATTGGTGAAATTCATTCTTACTTTATGCATGCGTAAGTATTTAAATGATTTCTTCCCTTCCAGAATCAGCGATTTTTTTTTTGTTAGGTTTCTACTCTAATTTCCCCGAATCTTTTCATTATACTGCATAAATGGTTTGCTAATGTAAAATTAAGTTTAGTAAAGTTCTTCTACTCTTCGGTTTTCATGACAAATCATATCAATAAATATAATATTGTCTGAATGCACTTTGTTTCTGTAGTCTTCTTTAATAATTGACGGATTTGGGAACATAACCTTTTCTGGCTTAGTGTCATCTTTTTCGGAGTCTCTCCAAATTCTTTCTCTTCTTCTTGTCGTACCTAGCAGGTTTGGATGTCGGCGATCATCATGGTTATTTTGACCTTATTAGTCGCAATGCGGAACAATTCCGTGGGGCTCTTACCGAACCAGCTCATTAAATTGGCGAACCAGGACATTCTTCTACCAGGATTATTTTTCTCTCTATATTCCCCTGCAGTATATCTTATCTTTTTTGTTTTCTCATTACTGGAGCTTCCGGCACTTAAAAAATTTTGACCAATTCCAGAACCTTGTTCATTTGCAACAAAATTTCAACATTAGTCACTTCTGCGTCCACGAAATTCTCAATATTCTCCTATACAACCACAGTTCAAAAGCCTCAAGCTAAGCAGTCGCTTTGTTCAAGGTCCAAGTCTCAACACCATACAGAAGAACAGAGAACTCATAGCATCTAAAGAGCCGTAATTTGGTGCCCAATGTCAAGTCATGGCTCCGAAACACTGAACCCATTTTTTCTACCCGCTGGGTTGTACTGGAGAGCCGTCACTGGGATCTTCTCACCCAACAACCCCTCAATATGCTGTACGTATAGTTCTCTATTTATTAAAATTGTCTATAGAGAACTTACACTTCGTTCCAGTTCATTTCGGTTGTTACTACTTGTAAATTTATTTCACGTAGGGACAATTGTTGAAATAATTTTTCAGTCACCTTTATTTTTTTCAACTGCGATGGCTTAAGTAGCCTATCCATAACTCACGTTCATACATAATATTACTTCCATTATAATGGTACAAGAATCTGGTGGCGAATCTTCGTATCTCTTCTAGTTATTTTGTGAAAGGTTATTTTATGAACCCATATACCATTTAACATTTATTTGCGCTTCTAGAAATTTCGAAATCTTCCTCTTTTGAAACCCTATCCTAAATATTTGAAACATTTAATCTGGTAGAAGTAATTTGCTAGATTAAAGTAATTTTTAATATCACTAATTTTTAAATACTGTACGTAGAGTCAATATTTAAAGGTAATAAAGTTTATATAAATTTAATGCTTCGTTATTTGTACTTAATGTAACAGGGTTTGAGTATGATGGTATTCATATTAATTAAATTTGTTGTAATTTGGTTCGGGTGTTTAAATTTAATCGGTGTTGTATTGTAAGGGCAGGGCAGCGAAATGACCTTTATCAATACATTAGTTCTCTGGTTTTACATGTTAGTACCCGATGACATAATGACTGGATGAGAAAAATAATATATATGTGAAATAATATACTTGCTACTATTAACCGAGTGAGAAAGAACGATAAGAAAAAGTGATAATGTTGAAGAACGGTGTATGGCAGGCAGGGTGATGGGGTTTGCAGTTAGTATCGACGGTTTCGTGACGTAGATGTCATGTGGTGGGGGTCATATGGCGTCTGCGCGGGCCGTGTCGCAGTGTGACGTCACTCCGTAGCTTCACCACCTCTCTCTTCTCTCGTTGGAAGGGTTCGAGTCTAGCTAGCAGCGATGAGTCCGTCGCTCCCAGGCCGAGTAGTATGATTGTCGTGTGACATCTAGTTAGTTTTGTGCTTTAAGATCCAAGCTCCTCGACTACTGGTAGTTGGAAGGATACCTCGCCAACTGAACCGTCTTCCTTCAAATTTAACACAACTGCTGAAATCTTATCGACTGTTAACTGTTTGAATATCTCCGCCTGTTTCAGCCATGGCTGACAAGGTTAGATAACTATAACATTAGCTTTTCTCTTATCGTAATTAACGACACCGGCTCTGAGACACCTCCACTCTCCTCACCTTTACTAACACACAAGCACACGTATACTTAGTTTTAGATCACTTTTCATACATGACCTACATTAAAAATAATCAATTTTTGTAACTAATATTTTATTTCATAAAACAGATCATTGTGTGACCAATTTAAATGCTTTCAGAACATTAAGTGTAACTAATGAATTTATTTAAAACATTTAAGAACTGATAATGAAGTTTAAAGGTAAACTAATTGTATTTAAATAGTGAAGTACTTAAATTTTGTTAAATTGTTATAAGCTATTAAACAAATTTAATTAAAGGAACGTAATCTAAATTAAATACACCATTACTTTTTGATCGTAATTGCAGATCTAAGTAAATATTTATTTTATGTTTCTCAAAAATTGTGAAAAAATTAAGCAAAGTACAAGGGTTGTTCGGAATTTAGGTCATACAGGATTATCGATTTACCGTTTCTTATTATATATTTAAATAGATTTCTAAAATTGTAGAACTTGATTTTTATACATTTCGTTATAAATTTCATTTAAGTTAACACGTTTTTCAAGTAAATTTGATTGAATTTTACATGTGAAAAGATGCCGGTAGATAGCCGATTAGGGGGTAGGTGGGGTGACACACCGCCATCTTGAATTTAACGAATTCGTTTGCAAAATGATTTGGGGAGGGTTTATCGTACATTCATATATCTAATTAATATTTTTATGTTCTATTTTATGTATTTAAAATTTCAATTTAAAAATTTATGTCCATAATTTTTTTATGCATAACGGTTTTATTTATGGTATCTTAATTTTTTTTATATTGGAATTTCTGTAAATTTATTCACCGAATACATTATAAATTAAAAATTTTTAACATTTTTTTACGTTTTTGAAAGTAATTTTCCGAAATATAACGGTTTAGAAAATAATGCAATTTTCTTAAATTATGAATTTTCTTTTTTTCTTTTATTTATTATTTTACATTTAACCTAAAATTTGATATAATTATAATGTTCATTAATAGCCTACTTCAATTTTGGTATAAATTTTTTTTTGGAATTTTAGTACTGCAGATGAATATCTCAGGTGTTAGCCACCATAGGTTCGCAGTCGGGCAAACTAAATCGGAAAGGTTCGTTAATTTTCGTCACGAACTCTGGAAAATCAATTCCTTCGTCCCCATTCGTTCGATTTAAAACCAGCCGTGTGTCCTTTAGAAATGGAATACTGATTTTATTGCCATTGGCTATTAAAATTATTCCATTTCATGCACCGTATGGACGGCATTAATAATGTCTGAATTATTTATCAAACAACTCTGAGTTTCATAATTATTTAAATTATTATATTCATCGTAGAATATTTAACCATAGATTTAAAAGAAAATAATGTTTTATTAAATTCTTTTCTTATTTTAAAATATCCTTACTGTATTAAAAAAGTTTTCCGAATACCGTTTGCAACCTGTAAACTAATTGGTTTTCTTTCTAGTTACATAATCTATATTGGAGACAAATTCGATTATTTTTACTTTCTCTTGCCCTAGATTATTATATAGGAAAGGAAAGTATTTCGATTTTTCAAAATCGAAATTCGAGTTTTTATTTGAAAAATACCATTACCCATAATATTGTTCATTAATTGAATTTTATCATTCTCTAATGAATTTAATTAAACAATTTTTATAAATTTAATCTACTTCTTAAGTGTTTTCTGAATATTATAGGTAAAAGATCTGGTGGATGTAAGTAAATTTAACATAGCAATAACGAAAGAGTTCTCACCGAATATTCGCGTTTTCAAACCCCCTCTGAACCCAGAAAAAAATTTAACGATTGGTCTTTGTGTTAACAAAATATCTCAAGAACGGAATAACGTACGAAGTTGAAATTTTAAACCAACTACGTTATGTACCACTACGGGACCCGACACGAACGTTTTCATCAAAATCGGTCAACCGAAAATAGTAGTTTATTCGTGTGATGTTTCGTTTTCTTACAATTTTCTCATAAACGAATTTTTTTTATCACCTCATTTATTAAATTTGTTATGCTCTATAAGATAGAATGTCTGATGAAATCCTAGGTGAGGCTGTGCTCTCGTAGACTTTTTTTTTAAGATTGCGGCCTTAATATTTATTCTAGAGCAAAAGTGTATATAAGCAAAGTGGTAAAACATCTAAAAATCTACAACTTTATTTCAAACATTTTTTAATACGGTGGTTAGTTTAGCGGCACTACGTGATTTTCTGTTTTTTTTTTTTCATGAAAATTGTAAAAAAGGATTTTTTAAGATTTCTTCCTTATTATGCATTTTACAATAAAAATGCATGTAATTAAAGTTTAAGTTTAAAGATTAGTACTTCTTTATTGCTATGTTAAATTTACTTTGATCCACCAGATCTTTTACCTATAATATTCAGAAAACACTTAAGAAGTAGATTAAATTTATAAAAATTATTTAATGAAATTCATTAGAGAATGATAAAATTCAATTAATTATGCGTTATGGTATTTTTCAAATAAAAAATCTTGATTTCCTAAATCAAACCAAACCGGATATTTTCTGGCACTTCAGCCTTTTATTTTGATATTTGTGTTGTCAAGGCTCTGAAGCGTCTCAATATTCGCTCTTATAATAATATGTTTACTTAAAAATGAAGATCATTAATTATTATTTTGAATTTAGAACGGTTTAACGTGATAATAAACGTTGGGTTACTTCTGGTTCCTTGACGAGTATTAAAACTGGCATTTTCAACTTCCCGGATCTCTTTAACGATTAAGCCGACGAGTGTATTTTAATTTTTTATTTTCGTAAAAATATTCATGCATTTCATTCCGGTATTCCGTTTAAATTCGTGTATTTGGAAATAGCAATCCCTTATTGTAATAACATTTAAGAACTTATTTTAAGTCATAAATTTAATGGAGGATAATAAATTTTATTTATCGTAAAAGAGTTGAATAATGTAATTGTCGGTGTATATTAAAGTTCTTGAATTTAATCCCAAATTTTATAATCCGTGTAACATGAAATTTGCCCTTGAATTACAAACAAATTCACTGGACGAGGATAAATTTATTTTAATAAACTATTTTGGAAAATCAATTATAAGTTGTAGGTATTATAATTTCGCTAAAAACTTTAAATAGTTGCTTATATATTCAAGTTATTATTATTTTATATTAACTTTTTTCTCTTTAATGGAATTTCCATTGGAGAATTTATTTATTACAGATTTCAAAAATTATGTATTATATTTTCGTGTTTTTTTTTTTGAGTTTTTCTTTTAAAAAAGGGAAAGTTCTATTTTGTTACTAATTCATATACGGGTGTGGTTAGTCAATAATAATGATTTTCATTTCATTTTCAATACAGTCAAAACTGTTATTTCATGGTAAAATACATTGCTATTTCTGGAAGAATGTTTAGTAATCAATGATCTTTAAAATATTAGTTAAAATAGTAGCTACATAGTTAAAATTATATTACCGGTTTCTTATAGGCTACCGGAACTTTTCTTTAATATTTTAATAAACTAATAAATTCAACGTACACACTTCTGAAATTGATTTGAATCTATTTTTATTAATTGTATTAAATTAATAGCGTTGTCTAGCTTACTATTTATTAAATTTTACCATTTTACAATCAGTCAAATTAGGGATTTGGACTCCACACTTTTTCAGTCATTGTAATTGCTTTACAGTAAAGCTACCATTGGTTATTTCGTTTACAAATTATTTGGGTTGTATTCATTCAGGTTATTTGGTACACAGTTTATAAGTTTTTGTGATATACTTGTAAAGTAAATGAATGATTAGTGTTAATGATTTTCCTTAAGAACATTTTTATAAATTTAAGAAAAAATACGATTTTATAAAAATTAATATAGGCTTAATAGATTGATAGACTTGTTAATAGGTGTAATTTGGTTTAGATAGACAGGGTTGGATTAGTATATGAGACTCTTTGGGGGTGGTAACGTCATAATTACACTTAATTTTAAATTTATAATTTTTTAAATAGGGAATAAAACTGTTTTATTGTAAAGATATCTTCTGAATTTTCTATTCCTGTATTTTAACTCTGTTGATATTTTCAATTATATTAGTTTGTTGCTTTAGATTATTTATCATAACTTAAATACTTATTACCTATTACTTATAACCCTTAAATATTTTAAATTTAATTTGTCGTACTTCACCAACAATTATTTATTTATAGTTATTTCTAGGGCCACAAAAATTTTCAATTTTGCTGCATTTCTTCTTACCGAGCTTTCTTTTGTTCATTGGACTATTCTTTATGTAAGTAATTTCTTTCTTTTACTTGGAAGTTCTAAAACTCATTAATTGTTTCCTAGAAAATGATGTGTCTTCAATGTCAGTTTTTATCCAGTTTATTTCTTTTTGGTCCTTCCGGGTTTCTGAAAAAAAAAAAATTTATAGATTTATCCTAAATTAAAAATTATTTTTCCAATCTAGTATTTTTTTACGTAAAATTTTTAACAATTTAAGGAACGATTATTTCCCGATTCACTCCATGTTAATTAATATTATCGGTGAAATTTTTATTTCAAATTTTAGAGGGTACGTTTAGTTGGCCTAGTGTTGAAGGTAAAATGGTTTAGAGTTGTACTAGATAAATTTTCTTTTTTCTTATTTATTTATTTATTTTTTTTGTTTAACGTCCGACAGTTCTGAAATTACTGCTAATGCAGACAGTGAAGGATGAAATGATTTTTGTAACGTATGAAAATATGCCGTGCCTGAATGGGATTCAAACCCAAGACCGCATTATGAGAGGCGAGCACGTTACCAATTATGCCAATGCTGACCGCATTCATTTTCTAGATGAATCTCCTAGAAAAACGGTGCGCTTTCCCTTTTTTCTTGTATTAATATTTAATGTATCAAATGCTTTTAACTTTGTGAATCACTCGTTTTGTTTGATACTTTTAGACATGTATTTCATTAATTAAAAATCATAATTTTCGTTTTTTTACTTGTCAAAATAATAGGCTATCTTTTTTTAAAGAATTTCCCCTTAATTTTCTTCTTATTATAACTAGCAAATATTTTTTGTTTCTTCATTTTGTTGTTCAACTGCTTCATTTATTTGTAGTTTTAACTACTTTTGTAATTATCTTTTGGTATAGTTATTCCAGAAGTATTATGATCATTTTTCCACAAAATAAAATGGTGAATTATTCCTCATCTGTGCATCCCTTTACAGAGGCATTACTTATAATTAGGGAGGTATTTTAATTAATATTAGGGAGTAATATTAATATTATTTTTTAATTACGAATGAAGACAAAAAGTAATTTCTAGTTTTATCTTTTCATCATATAAACGTGATTTTAATTACTTATGAAACGAATATTAACGTAGGTTATATTAGTAAAATTGTTTAGAGAATTTACGTTTTGTTTCAGTTTTTTAGATAATTTGCCCTGTATTTTAAAAAAATATATACCAAAGAGCTTTATTTTCGCGGTGAGAAAATACCTATAGGTTAAGTGAAACCACCTGCAATATAATATGAAAATATTTCATTGCAATCCGTTTTAACTTTGATAAAATTATTTAATTATCGGTTTTCATAAAACATATAAGAAATTAAATTTTTATTTTTTAAATGTCTGTAGGCTACTTCTGATTAGTAATTTATTTTATAGTACGTTTACTTTTATATTATATATAATGATAGTCAGTAAGATTGAATTCTTGTATTTAAACATTCTGTAAGATATTCCTTAGAGATGAATTTAAGAACAATAATAGTGTTGTATGATACTGTAGTACTTTTTGTAAACTATTCATGGAGCATTATACATAAATTATGTTAATAATTAAGCTCAGCCTTCAAGTTGGAATAAAACCACAGGGAACTAAATTACTGATAAATTTTATCTCTAATTATAAATTTCAACTAAATAATTTAAAGATTGAAATGATTGTTAGGTTTTCAATGCATTTTCTTACACATTCTTTCTCTCATATTGTAAAGGTTTCGATTTACCGGCAAAATCATTAAATCGTTTCAGTAATGATTATTTTTAGTTTCCGTAAATCAGATTGTTACGGCCTTCCTAAAAATCTAATGTTAACTTTTTAACGGACACTTTTCAAATTCGATTAATTTTTTTATTTTATTTGTATATGTAAATTTATTGATTTATTTTATGAGAACGTTTTGTAATAGTGTGTTATGGTATAGCGGAAAATAATTTTCTGTAATCACTGAAAACAGAATAATTTGAATGATTAATCATTAAAGACAATAGTCTTTAATGGTTGGTTTGGTACTATGACAGTGGGTTTTAACGTGGTCAAATCCCCAGACCCAAGCCGGGAATCGAACACGGGACCTAAAGCTTCGGTATTTTAATTGTTGTTTAGTTAGATAATTTTTTTTTTAATTCCTAATATGTGTACGTTGCAATCTGTTCAATTCAGAACAATAAGCAACCCCCATGACCCAATGAGATGAGGATGATATGTATGGCGTGTAAATGAGGTGTAGTCTTGTACAGACTCAGGCCGACCATTCCTGAGAGAGTATGGTTAATTGAACCCCAACCATCAAAGTACACCGGTAACCACTGTCTAGCATTCAAATCCGTATAAAAGTACCTACCTTTACTAGGATTTGAACCAGGAACCTTCGTCTCCGAAAATCAGCTGTTAACAGCTGATTTTGGCGACGACTTTACCTCTAGACGGTGGGTAGTTAGATAATAATTTATTTTTATTCATACAAGTAGAAAATATTAATTTGTACATTCGTTTTCTTTAAATAAATGTACTATATTTTATTCAATATTTTTAAATGATCTTTTGAAACACCGTTTGTAAATTAAATCACAGATAATGTAACATTTCAGTGAAAAATTCTAGCTAAAATTTTGATCTTATCTTACCACCTACAGTTTGATCAGTTTTTCACTACCAAATGTTCCAGACGGAGAGTAGTCTTTAATGACCTAAATAATAAATGAAGTTACTATTAACCTCACCAAAAATCATGTAAAAATAAGAAAAATCAAGTCATGTATAAATTCATGCAACGTAGAAAATTACTACAGAATGATTTGTACATCTAGGCTAAGTTAACTAAAATTAATAACCTCCATTTACCATTTTACCATTGTAAAATCTATTGTATTTTTTTAACTTTTTGGTTTATTTGAAGTAGTATTAGCATCTTTGTTATTAGCGACTAATCTGGTGTACGAATAATGGGTTTAACTAGTAATATTTTGTAGACCTAATTCGGAAATCGAACCCAGGTTTTGGTAGCTAGCGCACTAACCACTACGCCACGGAAGCGGCCATTGTAATTTTTATTTTCTTTACTTTTTAGTTTCAAATAAAGGTTTTAATACTTCTCTCTTTTCAATACAGTATAATCCGCTTAGTACGATTTTCGTGGGCCCGACACAAATTATCGTCTTAGGCGGAAAATCGTCTTAGCTGAGAAGTGGCTAAGACAGTCTTAAGAGAGTGCTTTTTAAAGAAATCATTATTGAAAGCAGAAAAGTGTTAATGTTTTAACATTCTGCGTTATCTGAGAAAATATTACTAACAGTAATTACATAGACTATAGGTTATATGTACTGATGTTATGTTGGTTATAGTACATAAATAAACGTAAAGATAAAAAACTTTTTTGAACATCACGTTTAATTAAAAGAAAAAAAACAACACCACTAATACATTTATGTACATAAATACTTTAACTAATAACGAATTTCCATTACTTATTTTTACTTTCTCTTGCCTGTATGAATATATAGAAAGGAAAGTATTGTTTTCATGTCGATTTTTTGAAATCGAGTTTTCACCGGATCTAAACGTTTTCAGACCCCCTGAACCCAAAAATCATGTTTTTAGCGATTGGTCTGTGTGTGTGAACAGAATATCTCATGAACGGAACATCGTACGAACTTGAAACTTAAGTTAGGTACCACTAGAGGACCCGACACGAACATTTTCATCAAAATCGGTCAACCGGAAGTAGTAGTTTATTCGTGTAATTTTTCACTTTTTGCGATTTTCTCAAAAACGGCTATTTTTTTTTTTTAAATCGCCTCGTTTACTACATTTTTTATCCTCTACAAGATAGGGTAGGCGTCATGTCTGCTGAAATTCTTGGGGAGGCTGTTTTAACGTAAAGAATTTGTTGTTTTAAGATTGCAGCTTTAATATGCATTTTAGCGTGAAAACGTATATAAACAAAAGTTGTAGACAATTAAAAATCCTATAACTTTTATTTCAAACTTTTTTGTATAACGCTTAGTTCATCGGTAATTAGCGATTTTCTGTTTTTCTCACGAAATCGTGTAAGAAATCGACTTTTTAAAGATTTCGGCCTTAGTATACATTTTACGACAAAAGTGTATATAACAAATATATAGAAATTAATATATCTACAACTTTTATGTAGAGCTTATTCTCTACAGAGCCTAGTTTAGCGTGAAAGAGTGATTTTCCGTATTTTTAAGCTAAAATGAAGTTTATTTTCACTTCACGTTTTTCACTCATGAGTAAAATAAGATTATGTTTTTTGAGGTTAGTTTTTTGTTTATTTCTAATGTTTTATTACTAATTTTAGGTTATGTTGTTTAGTAGTTGCATTGGCAAGAGAAAGTTGTGTCAGTGTTTCACTCCAGATTTTTAAAATAGTCATCAATTTTTAGCGCGTATAAGGCGGAATTGATTGCTTCTTAAGCGGAAACATATACACGTGTTTTACGTTATCAATCAAGAGACTTCATGAAAATCGCGTTTTAAGCAGGAAATCGTTTCAGACGTGAGCGTATTAAACGTATACTACTGTAGATAAATTGTAAATATTATTTCAGTGGTTTTCTGAACTATTTAAAAACTATTTTTTTTTTTTTTTACTTATAAGTTTTGTTATCTACACTGTGCAGGGCCTCGAATGTAACTGAAACTTTTAAATTTGGTGACTTTTCATAATTTATAAAATAATTTTAACTTTTCAAAACGAAATTACGTATTGAGGAACATTTTGGGTTAGTTTGTACTAATTAAGTATTGTGCTGTTAAGGCTAAAAACAAAACTAGATTATTTTCTGACGATTAGTTCATCGTATAGCCTATGTAGCATTGTAATTAAAAATGAGAAAATGTGTTTTATTACACCAATTGAAAATTATTTTCTAATATATAGAGTACTAATAATCTGAAGAGTATTATTAATTTTATGATTGTCATAAAGTGAATATTAGTCTTCGTGACGCGAGTGAATCTGGAAATATCCAGGTTTATATTGTTATTTACGCAAATGAAGTTTCATTCTGTAGTTTGTAGCTTTTTAATGTTATTTTTAGAATTTCTACATCTCAGCGTCTCTATGGTTTTCTATTTCGGCTTTCTTTGTTTTGTCATCATTGAACTAGATACTGCAGTTTCTTCTCTTTGATTCTTTTTGACATTTTTATAAACTATAATTTTTCTCCAAATTTATTCCAGAAATTTGCTGTTCTCATGGATTTTATTTTTAGTGTATTCGTAAATTATTAACACCCGAATTTTTAATTAATTTTTTGTCACTAAATTTATAAAATTTTACTGTAAAAAACATACAATTTAATTTTGAAAGATTTTAAATTTTATCGGTAGAGTGGTATTTAGAAAAAAAAATCTGTGATAAAAATGTATTCAGTTACTTGTTCCGTGAAATATTCGGTAGTTTTTCTCATTTTCCTTCAAGGCCCAAGTGAAATTGTTTGTTCATTCAACCATAAATTTTCAATCAAAATTATTTAAATGTACTCTACATTTTTTTACAGCTTGGTCATTAGCGACTACTGTGGGTTTTAACGTGTTAGAATTTCCAGACCCTAACCGGGAATCGAACCCCGGACCTCTCGCTTTGTAGGTTAGCGCGCTAGTCGTTACGCCATTGAAGCGTTCTTTTATGATTTTTATTAGGACAATTTTGTTTCTGTTGTTTTTATATTGTGTTGTTTATACTTTAAATGTAATTTGAAACAGTATCAGAGTAATTCAAGTTACAATAACTGATAATCTAATTCCAAGTTCCACAAAAAATAAGATTGAGGTGGAACACTTTTTTATGTTTTATGTATCTGTCTAGGATTACAGCTGAAATATTATCTATTTAGCAGATTTGACAAGATTTCTTGTTTTCATGAATCTAAAATCATTCTCTTAATACATTATTTATCTAATATGAAATTCAACAGATTGAATCATTTGTTATTACCACCAACAGATCTATCTGATTTATTAAAAATAACCTCTAAGCGAGAGATAATGTTCGCGTCAAAAATAATAAAGACCTGAGTTTGAATATGGCATCGATTGTAACTTTCTGTGTCGAATTAATGCCTGTTTAATTCTGCGTTTAACGGTGAAAACTCGAAATTTTTATGTATTTTTTTAAACGTGATATTGACATTAGAACAAAAATCCGTTTTTTAAGATTTTTACGGATTTTTCAAACTTAATGGCCTATAATTTCGTAAATACTCGTCCGATTTTGTGAAATTTTGTCACAGTGTAGGTAAGAGTGTGTTTTTTTTGTGTATACCGAATCCCAAAACGGTACCTTTTTTACTTTTTTGCAACTCCTTGTTATCTCGCCAACCGGGATTACAAACCATCGCTGTGCTCTGATATATTTATATTAAAAAATTCTTTATTATAATTTTATTCTTTATCTCGTTCCTACATCTTTATCCATGTTTTCCATTTTGATTAGTTGTATGTTTTTTTTATAAATTTAAGCTTTTCAATTTTTATGATTACCAATCACGGTTATTTAAAACATTTCGTGACCTTTATGAGTTTATGGAATTCTTTTACCCTGGTAGATAATCTCTGCGTTGTTCGTCATTTGTCAAGTTCTGACTGGTTTTAACTGGTAGAACATGTTCGAAAATCGTGTATGAATTAAATTACTTAATACTTTACATTGTTAAGAGTGGTGATTTAAATAATTTTTTAAATTTACAATTATTCTTTATGACACACAAGTGTTAATTTTATCTGTACAGAATATTTTCTTCGGTAATCCTTGTATTTTGTTAAGCTTTTATTAGCATGATTATATATAATTCCCGGTAATATTAGTTACTACATAGATTTATATTTTTATTTCAGTCTTTGTACTGGTTTATATTGGTTTTTCATGTATTTTTTTCATTCTGTTGATAAGGTAAATACAATTATTTTAGATTGCTTGTGAAAATGTTTACGTTTTAATAAGGTTTTTTTTATCTGGTTTTATTTGTGTTTATGGGGTTAGGCCTACATTTATAAAAGAACTGTAAAACTGAGTTCGATAAGGTAGTTTGAATTTTTTTAAATTATAAACGGTGAGATGGTATTGCTGTTAACTTAAACATTTTTGATTAAATATTCAAATCGTGTACTTCCCCATTACCATTTTATTTTACCACCTCCACTTGCCTTCACTTCTTAGCACACCCCTATCGCCAATCGTTTTATATCACCCTTATAGCCTTCACTTTGACCTCTAGGTTGGGAAATGCTTTTCAACCTCTACTAAAAATGTTAAGTTTAAAAAACTTAGCATTTTTCTTGGCCTAAATTAAGAAATTTTGACGGACTTCAAATATTATGTAACGGTTTTTTGTCAAAAAAGTTAAATTTGGATAATACTTGTAACACAACTTTTAGTTTATTGCTTATTTTTCAATTATATCAACAAAGCGGAAATCAAAGGTGTAGATTTCATTAATATACAGTCGCTTTGATGAATAATGTGAAGTTATCATACTTTACAACCCAGATAGAAAGACAACTGTAAACCAATTTATGTTTTTTTTTTAGTTTAATTAAAAGTGTTAGCGACTACTATGGGCTTTGGTAAACTGTAAATGTGGGTGTAACGTGTTAAATTTTCCAGACCAAGGAAATCAAGAACCCGGGCCTTCCGCATAATATGCTAACGCGATAACCACTAAGCTATGGAGTTGGCACGTCTCGTCGTTTTTCTTGGTAGATACATCTATAGTTCAAATACCTGATAGGCTGGCCCGTTGGCGTAGCGGTTAGCACAACTGGCTTCTACGCCGGGGTCTCGGGTTCGAATCCCGGTCAGGTCTGGCATTTTTTCATCACTCATTTTTATTATCATCATCATCATTATCCACCGTCTGCATTAGCAGAAATTGCAAAACAGTGAGACGTAAAAAAAAAAAAAAGCCCCGAACTTACTTACGGTAAATATCCCAAAATAGTTAATTAAAAAATAAATATTAATTTCTGTATTCAAGAATCAAAGAGATTTCAGCGCGAGTTTTAAAAGAAGCTAATCTTAACGTGTTACGACTGTACTTGATAATTTTTTTTTAATTTATTTAAAGTCGCATCAACTGCTTGGTCATTAGCGACTACGGTGGAACATTAACTGTGGGATTTGACTCGTGAAAATTTCCAGACCCTGGCCATGAATCGAACCCGGGATCTCCGCGTGGCAGGCCAATGCGCTAACCACTATGCTACGGAGGCGGCCTCCGTAACGTAAATAAATTTTTGATAAATTTATTTTATGTACATAATTAATCTAAGCTACAAATACTGCGTACAAGTGTACTATTCCGTTGGTTTTTTTACAAACCACTATGAATTGTGATCTTTTCGATAGTAGAATATATCACCTGAAATTTCTGGCGGTCGCCATGGCAACCAGTTATCGATTTTTATACATATTAACCATGAGTGTAAATTAAGCTAGAAAAACTCTCAGTTTCACAAAAACATTTTCCACTTGTAATGGTACACATGAGTTTTTGTGTTTCAGTATTTCAACTGAAATAATTGACTGTCATCATGGTAACCATTTATTGATTTAGGTAACCATTTATTGATCTAAGGCTGAAATATTAAAACATCGATTTTCTACACGTTTTCGTCAGAAAGAAACAAAATTGATAATTACTGCTATACTAAGTGCTATACAAAAAAAATTTCGAAATAAAAGTTGTAGGATTTAAAATTTTCCACAACTTTTATTATTATTATTATTATTATTATATGTCGTAAAGCTCCCGAAGTGGAAGACGCTAAGTAAATCTGGTTTGTTTTTGGGATTTCTTGTCCCTTTTTATCCGCCCACCAGTTTTTCATTCTTTGTGAGATGTCAGCTTTTCTCTGTTCACTCCACTTTGTTCCGGTTCTTGGAGCTTTTGTCTCTGGTCTAACCTCCCATTTTTTAACTTTTGTTCTAAAACTGTCTCTTATGAGAATTTCTTCTTTGGTGATTTTGGCCAATTCTAAATATTTTTTAACACTTTGTATCCATTTTCCCCCATTAATAAGTGATGTTACATATTTTACTATTCTCTTTGTGAGTCTATTGTCGGGAAGCCTCATAATGTGGCCATAAAATTGAAGGCGTCTTTTCCTCATGTCTGTCTCTATGTTGGAATATTCTTCAATTTCGACGTTCTCTGTAATCTGTACCCGTTTTCGTTCCATCTAGGTCCAAGAATTTTCCTAATTATTTTTCTCTCTTCCCTCTTTAAGCCTTCCACAACTTTTATTTTATACATTTTTTCGCTAAAATGCAAATTAAAGCTGCAATCTTAAAAAAACAATTTTTTACGAGAAAACAACCTTCCCAAGAATTTCAGCAGAAATGGCGTATACCTTATCTTGTAGATAAAAAAATATTTAGTAAATGAGGAGATTTAAAAGAAATCGTAGGAGCCGTTTGTGAGAAAATCGCAGAAAGTGAAAAATTACACGAATAAACTACTTGTTCCGGTTGACCGATTTTGATGAAAATTTTCGTGTCGGGTCCTCTAGTGGTACCTAACTTAAGTTTCAAGTTTCAACAACGTTCTTGAGATATTTTGTTTTCACACACACACACACACAGACCAATCGCTAAAAACATATTTTTTGGGTTCAGGGGTCTGAAAACGTGTAGATCCAGTGAAAACTCGATTTCTTAAAACCGACATGTAAACGATATTTTCCTTTTTATATATTCATGTAAGCAAGAGAAAGTAAAAACAATTTATCAATCGTGCAGTATTCGCTAACAAATTTATTAAAGTCTTTATATTGTTTATAACATTTTATCGTTAATAATAGATTAGACTTAAATAATGTCACTCTTAAGATATCGATTGTATTATTGTTTATTATAAGTAATTTGAACTACATGTGCATGGAATCCATTTGATAATATTATTTATCATATTATCTTCTGACATAGTATGTAACTTAATGAAACAGTATTGTTCGGAATAAAAATATTTATAATTTTAATGACCGGTAAGTCAATATTTAATTATAGATTAGTAATAATAATTAAATAGACATGTTTACACAATTTCATATACGACATTCCTGGACTAATAACACCATAACTCTTGTAATTTTATCAAAGTTCAAAAAATTTAGAAAAATCTTTTAGGATTACAATACTTTCTCATACTAAAATTATAAATGTTAAAGTTTTGGTGTAATAAATGGTTGGATGGAATTGTACTGTTTAATATGATGTAAATAAACAAATATTACGAAACGAACACGTAATAAACTAATATAACATTCAATTAAGATAATGTATTTAATTTTAAATGTAGAAAAAATAAATTGGGAAGCGGCCAAAACATTATACATTAATTTTCGACCTTTAGCTTTTTAAATCTATCTAGACTATTATATTTACTTTTGCACTATCATCTTAACAATGTTCGAAAATTTGTCATTTATATAATTATTATCTTTTGCAATTGAAGCAAAATTAATAAATTCGATAAGACGGGATTTTTGTAAATACTGTATTATGTAATATTATTTTAATAGAAAATTCTTATAAAACTGTTGTGATCCTTAACAGGACAATGACTCATTTAGTTTAGGGTGGGTGCGTGTTTTATAATTTCATTAGTTTCCACGGTGTAAAGGCAGGTACAAGGACCTATACTTATTGCGTGTTCGTGATTTTACTTAATTCATTTTTTTTGTCTCTTTGTAAAACACATTTTTAGTGTTTATCTAATGTAGCGTTTTGAAACGGTAATATATTTAAAAAAGATCGTAAAAAATGTTTTATTATGTATGTTAGGTTAATTGTATTAAACTGCATATTAAAGATGTGCTAATTTTGAATTGGGTTTTCTATAAAGACTCGGGACCTTAAATTTTGAGTATACAAACCTAGGATTTCTCAAGTGGATGTTAGTGGATCCAATTCAATCTGAAAATGTCACAGAAGCCTAGTATCTCAATTGGTTGATAAACGGCGCGTCTGTGCGCTATATATGTCACAGAGTGTGCTATGTGTGCGTCACAGAGGCTTTTCCTCTTGTATCACATTGTCTCGGACAGGAATCTGAGTCTAACTGTTACAATGTATAATAATATTCTTCTGGAATAAATTAATAGAACATTCCTTAACTGATTTTCCTGTTGAATATGTATTATGTTCTATAATATACTTAATTAATCTTTTTACCTACAATGTACGGTAATTGAAGGAATCTTATCAAAATCGTTAGAACCACCTTGAAATAAATTCGATTTGTGAATTTTTCGACAAAAATAATGTACTTTACTCTATTTCGTACAGTATTTCTCTTTTTGAATTTTTTAAAGGCTATAATTTATTTTTTATACCTAAATTATTTAAATAAAATACTTCAAATCAACAATGTAGCCTACAGCAGGTTCATTTTTTACGTTTAAAGAAATTCAGTAGAAGTTTTGGTCACTAATTTCATATTACTGTTCTTATTTAGACACCTAAATCAAGATTTTACTTATTTTTCAATCTAATTTTCTATGAAAACCTAGTGGTGCTTGTTGTGTTATTTTAGAAGATATTTATTTTTAATAAATTGGTCACTTTTGGTCATAATAAACTTTAAAAAACTTGCGTAAAATTTTAAGTGGTGATGTGAGAGGTTATTTCGATAAGTGTAATAGATTTAAGTTTTTGAAACATCATATTTTTCTCTTTGTAATTTAATAGCAGTCTATGTAAGAGTTTTATGTTGTGTACATTTTATTGTTGTTAAGTTATTTTTGTTTTAAGTTCGTTGTCGTACAAGTTTCTTGTATAGAGTAATTATAAATGTTGTAAATCGCTTGTTGATTATTTTTATCTTAATCAGGAATGGACCCAGAGACCTTTGGCTTTTTGCCAGTTAAATAGTTTCATTTTTTAATTACAGAACTGACTCTGGGCCAGTTGAATCAATCAGCTGGTCGAAAGTCGTTTTGAATTGAAGAGGTTTGTGGATGAAGGAGCTATGTAACAGAAATCATAATTTTGAAAAAATTCATATTATGCAATCAGAATGTTTTACAACTTTTATAACAACATTATACTCTACATCTTAATTTCATACTTATTGTTTTTACAACTTCTTTATGCATTGTTATTGTCTATTTAAAAAAATTTTTATTGACATTGTATTCTTTGAGAATGGATGAATGTATTTGAGTCAATACAAGATGATATATCTAAGACAAGATGTTATGTAAAACAACCAAATTGTTAATAAAATTTTTTTCTAAAGGAAAAGAACACTTTTTATGTGTGTTGTTAAGGTCATGAACTGAAAGGCTGGTTTGAACCTCTAGAGGCTTTACTAAGTAAAACGAGGACTGAGATGATTTACCAATGCCTTTCTCACTGAGTGGAAAAGTATGTTTATCAGCACGCCAGGCCCTCTGAAATGTATCTACGTTTCTCCCTGCAAAATGATAGCTTCACTTCATTCACCACAGGGCCTGGTTGTATAATGAAGTTCAGTACTATCAGAGGAGATAACTGTGACTAGTGCATTTTACACCTGCACCCTTTCTGTTGTTAAATGCTTCAGTCATATAACATGTTATAAGAAATAGAACTATTTTTGTAGCTCTGGTAGTAGCAGAATGAGTGCAAATAATTGAACACTCAACCTGCCTGTTTCAGGCAAGAATAACGGTTATCGTTCTACAAAGAAAATGTTTATAAGATTGTAGTGTATTATAAAGTAAAAATAAAAAAAAATGGTGTGAAACACACACGACTTTCTCTTGCCAATGTAAATAATGGTAAACATAACCTAGTTTTTTAATCGTGAGTGGCTATAGAGTTTTAATGACGCTAAATTGAAATCAACCTGTATTGAACATCGATTAGTAAAATATGGAAAAACACTGATTGGAACTTAACTAAGCCCTGTCGGAAAAATCCTTGAAATAAAAGTTAGGCTGCAATCATTAACAAACCCATTTTTACACGAAAGCACAGGTCCCCACGAATTTCAGCAGACATGCCGCTTAACCAATCTTGTAGAGCACAAAATGTGGTAAATAAGATGAATTGAAACAAAATTGTAAGAGCCGTTTTGGAAAAAAGTGAAAAATCGCGGGAATAAACTATTACATCCGGTGTAGTTACTGATTTTGATAAAAATGATCGTGTCGGGTCCCTAACTTAATTTCCAAGTTTCAACATCGTACAACTTTCTATTTTAGAGATATTGTGTTAACACACACAAATAAAACGGTAAAAACTTTTTTTCTGTTCAGAGGACCTGAAAACGTGTATTTCCGGTGAAAACTCGACATTACAACATAACTTTTCTTACCTATATTTTTCAAATAAAGAGAGAGAACATAAATTAAGCAATACCTCCCTTCTTTGTGCAGAAACTGCAGAGCTTGAGTATTTTGTTGTCATCTACATAACTAAACATGTATTTAACGTCTTTTCCAATCACCAAAAACTAAATTTTGTAAAAATGTTACATAGCACTTTTATCCACTCAACTCTTTTAATTGTTAAGTAACATCAGTTCGACGAGCGATTTAGTGACTAATTAATCATCTAATAGATATATATGAACAAATATTATTTGTTTATAGATTGTTTAAAATAAAAAATTATAATAGTTAAATAAAAAGAAGAATATAGATAAGTTTATTGGTTCATGTTGTACGTATAAATATATCTTTTAGGTGTAAAAGTTGTTAATGTCTTAACTAATCTGATTGTTATTAATAAAATAAAATTTCTTTTTTTTAGCTGGACAGTGGAGATAATGTAAGAAAAATTGATATAATATATTTTTTTATATTTTTTTTTATAATCAATTATCTTTTTTTTATATAAATGTTGTGTATGTTTATATATTACATGTTTGGTGCAAAATTTATTTGTTATAAATTGAATGTTAAGGTTTTAGTGAATTATTATTATAACAATTTTTGTTTGCAGCTTTCTTTTAAGTAAGTGCAGCTTTCGTTTTCAGTCATAATTAAAGTCATTTTGATTATTCACACGAGTTATTTTATATTTCGTTTTATGTACTTGAAAATTATATTGAAGTACTAAAACCATGAACGTTTGAATAATCCAGTTAATTAGTTAAGTTTACATTGTGTTCAGTGTGACCTATTTTCTTGCCAACATAGTGTATGAACAAATCAGGTCAGAAAAAATAAAACTATTTGTCTATTATAAAATAAATACTATATGAAAAATCTTAATTATAATAATACTATTATATTATTTTTGCTATGTTACATTTTTTACAAAAAATTAATTACTTATACTTTTTTCTTATTTCTACATGTAGACTACTTATAATTATATGAATAAATATTATAATAATTTTATTACATTTTTTTCATATTACAATACTTATAAATTAGAATATATATACAAGGGATATTCGATAATAACGAGAAAAATTAATCTAGAGAAAACGATTCATTTAGTATCAGTGAAACTTTTTGAGAGTCAAGTTGGCAGCTTTGGGAATATAATTACTATACTGTAAACACAACCTCCATTGTTGGTTTCAAAATGTCTCCGCTTGAAACATGAACGCCAGAAGATCACAGTGATAATATTTTTGCTACTTAAAGGTGTAAAACCTGCGGAAATTTACTCAAGAATGTTGAAAAAATATGGTGAGAAGTAGTTTAAAAAACAGTACCTTGTATGAGTGAGTAGAATACTTTAATTAGTGCAGAACTTTTGTCACTGATCTCCGTTGCTCTGGGAAGCCAGTTGAAGTTTCCACTGTAGCATTGCACAATCGCATAAACGATCTTATTGGCGAAAATAGGCGAGTAAAAATTAATCCAAATTTCTAGTTTATTAATAGTAAGGACTATTTAAACATGTTCCAATTGGAGACATAAGGGCGATCTATTAAAAGGCGTGATTAATTTGCATGACAACGCGCCCCCTCCTACACCGCTCATAGAACGGGAGAAATCATCGAGAAGGTGGTTTGGAAGTTGTTAACACATCCTCTATACAGCCCAGTTCTCGCTCCGTCCGATTTTCATTTCTTTTCAGACTTTTTGTTTGCCAAGAAGTTTGACAACGAAGTGATGAAAACAACCAATCACGATTGGTTCAAACGGTAAAGATTTCTACGTTGCGGGAATCAGAAAGGTCACAGAACGTCGGTCGGGAGGAGTATCCTAAATGTTGCTAGAGACTAAGTTGGAAAGTCTTTTTTAATTCCTAATGCGTGTACGTTGCAATCTGTTCAATTTAAGAACAATAAGCAACCCCTGATCCAATGAGATGAGGATGATGTGTTGTATGACGTGTAAATGAGGTGTAGTCTTGTACAGACTCAGGCCGACCATTCCTGAGAAAGTATCGTAATTGAACCCCAGCCATCTAAAGTGTTTACACCGGTAACTATTGTCTAGTATTCTAAACCATAAAAAGTAACTACTTTTACTAGATCCAGGAATCTTAGTCTCCGAAAATCACCTGTTAAACAGCTGACTCTCGGTGACGACTTTTCCGCAAGACAAGGTGGGTATGTCGGAAAGTAGTGTTTCGTTTCATTGTCTCTGAATAAATAGTTTTTTTTTTATTTATTTATTTAACGTCGCATCAACTGCTGTGGTCATTAGCGACGACGTTGGGGTGTAACTGTGTGAAATGAAGATGAAATGAATTTTTGTAACGTATGAAAATATGCCGTGCCTGAGTGGGATTCGAACCCAGGACCGCATGATGAGAGGCGAGCACGTTACCAATTTATTTAGCTCTATTTGCCTCGTTAATTATTGATTGTCCCTCCTAAATTAAATATAATTTTTTCTTAGTTCTACATGTACTATTAAAATTAACTAATGAATGAAAAATTGAAGTTATAATAATACTTTTACATTATTTTTATTATTTTACAAAATTTATAAATTAGAATATACTTTTTTCTTATTTCTGCATGTTAGTTATAGTTAACCGGTCAGCGTTTGTCGACTAAATCAATGGATACTCGAATATAACTTAATCATAAATCACTGGTTTTTAACTTAGGTGTCAAATCAAAGAAAGATAACTATTTTGGTACGATTTCACATTTTCAGTTTTGTTTTCATTGGGTGTTTATAAATGTGTCAGAAGTTAGAGAATTTAAAATTATTTTTACACGTTCCCGTTTTCTTGTAAGAGGGAATAGGGAGAAGTCCGAATTGTATTTAACTGTGTTGGTGTAAGTTCTCTCCATTTATTGATTTAGTTAGGCCTTTAAATCCGGAATAAAGGTGTAATATGGTTGAGTGGTTAAACGCATTTACTTGGTTTCAGAGTATTGACACGGCTAATACTTTTTAACCATTTTGTGAAACAAAATAGAAGCAAGCTCAGTTGTTAAAAACCATTATTCTTTTGTTTTAATAAATAGGTTTGTTTATTCACTTTTAATACTATGAACAAAAGAGAAGAAAATTAAGGTTTTAATAATTTTGCGTTCATTACTTTCAGTTTACCGCATTAGACTAGCGTTAACGCTTTTCACCCTTTATAAAGGTCAGAGGTTTATATTTTTACTGTTTTATCTAACGTTTCATTTTACTTAAGACCACGTTGATTTTTTTCTCACTGCTGATGTTTTTCACTTTTTCATATTTTTTGTCTTTTGGCTTTTCTAATTTCTGATCATTTCTTGTTATCAGTTGTCGTTTTTTCTATCACTTGGAACCCCTCAAAGTCTGTAACCCTTTTTTTAATTCATTTCTTTTCTGCATTTTACATAACATTTTTATGTCCGCCAAAATTTTTTCAGTAGGCCTATCTGTGAACCATCTGAGAAATTTTGTAACATAAGTTATATATCTTCTTTATATTTTTTTATATTTTATTTCTCTTATACTTCTTTGCTGTTGTTCTTTAGGGCCGAAAGGCTGGTTTGAACCTTTAGAAGCTTTAATAAGTAAAACTAGGAGTGAGGTGGGTTATCTTTGCTTTCCTCACTGAGTAGAAAAGTATGCTTATCAGCATTCCAGGCCCTCTGAAAAGCTTTCAGAGGGCAAATACTTTTCACCCTACAAATGACACCTTCACTTCATTCATCACACGATCTGGCTGTATAATGATGAAATTCATACTACGAGAGGAGATAACTCTTGACTAGTGTCTTTTACACCTTTACCTCTTTTATTCTTAAATGCTTCAGTCATATTATTATTGGCTGACCGTGTTATAAGAAACACAGTTATTTTTTGCACCCTGGAATTAGCAGATCGAGTGCAAATAATAATTTAACTCTCCACCTGCCTGTTATAAGCATATACTTCTTTATTATTATATATATTCTCCTTTTTTATTATTTTTGAATTACTTTTTTTCTTAGGACTTTTCTGTCTCTCATGTCTATTATCTTTCTAAAACATTTCTTCTAATGGAATAGTTTTTATTCTATTCCATTAAATAAGTTACTTCAGATTTTAAAAAATATATTGTAGAATCTTATTTTACAGTATTTACTTTTTTACATTTCATTTAAAGTTGCATCAACATCTGAATCATGAACGATTACTGAGTTTTGAAATAAATTATTTTAATGTTTTATACAGTCTAGATCCTAACGAGGTATCTAACCTGCTACTCTTTCCCTTTTACAGTCATGCACACTAACACTGCGTGATGTACTGCTGTTAAATTAATATTTTAGTACCTTCTAGAAGACTTCTTTGTTTGTTTGGATTTGATTTTTGTTCATCTAAATCAATCGAATAATTGTTGATTATATAACTGAAAGTGTAATTATATTTTTATTATTTAGTTAATCTAACTTTTAATTGTGATTTTGGATTTGCGTAAATCATATATAATACTGTTTATTGTAAGTCTATATAATACTGTTGTGCAAAGTATTTTGACATATGGATCAGAAACCTGGGAGATGACCAAGAGAGATCAGCAGAAAATAAATGCGGTAGAAATGGACTTCTTACGCAGAAGTTGTCTGGTTTCTAGGGTAGACCGGGTTAGAAACACCGAAATTAGAGCTCGTACACAAAAACAAGACACCACAATGGAGGAAATCGAAAAACGACGTCTGGTATGGCTGGGACATGTGCAAAGAATGGGAGATGAGAGATGGCCAAAGAAAATAATAAACTGGACCCCTTGGGGACGAAATAAGCGTGGTAGACCACCTGAAGCATGGATAAAGCAAGTATCGAAAGATATGCATGCTAGACAATTGGAGGGAGGAGACTGGATGGATAGAGAGGGGTGGCGTATGGGATGCGAGAGACGGCCAGAGCTGTAGAATAACTCGCTTGATATATATATATATATATTCTAGAAATATTCTGATATTTTGATAACATCGATACATATTAATCAATAACAATAACTTCCATGTTTTAAAATTTTATGCCGGTTGTTATAGTTTGAGGAGGAGTCAATAGTGCGAATAATTGTCTTTTTAAGTAACGCTACGTCCAGTGCTTAAAAGTAATTACAGTAAAAACAACTCCAAATGCTATTGTCATAGCTGTTCGTGTTTCTCCTTCGTTAATTTTTGTAGTCTATCAATTCTATTAAATAACCTGTACGGTCGGAACGTACATACCTGTTTTTCGTAATCTTAAAATCTTTAATTATAAAATCTTAAAATTTTTACTTTTAAATGTGCAAACGTGTCAGTAAAGTTTTGTTTTCCATTGTATATACATTTATTGAATACCATTTGTTTCCAGTTTTTCCTTGTGCAGTATAGATTTTGTATTAAAGTAGCATCAGCTCTACCCACGAGCCTTAAAAGTAATCCTACCTCCTCAAATGTTTTATTTTCCTTAATTTTTCTCGTGAATCTCATTTCAGGATATAATGAGAATTGTAAATATTTTGTTGCTAGTGTTTTATGATTATTTTCATGTAAATGAAACAAAGTACTATTCAACACTGATTCAAATGCACCTTAAGTAGACCATTAGTAACCATCGTGACTATTTTTATTCCCCCACTAGCATGCCCCGCGCGGCTTCGCACGCGAAACATGTGTAAATAACTTTTTTAAATAAATATGTAACAGAATAGTGTAGCAGCTAGATCGACTGTATACTCCAACGTACACACGTACACAAGGCGATTTTTGATAACTTCCCCTGAGTTCGTCTCTCCACATCAAACCCCTTCATCGACTTCAACAGCATACTCACATGTACACACACACACACACATATTTTTGAAAATTTTCATTAGGGCCCTTAATGTTATCATTTTTGAAAATTTAAAAATAAAATGTTGCTGTGAATATAAATAAAAATATGCCGTCAAAATTTCATGAAAATCCGTTCAGTAGTTTTGGAAATTAGCCTGCACAAAAAATACTTTTATCTTTATAATATTAGTATCGATAACGTTCTAAATTTAATATTTTTAAGAACTATTGGCTGTTCCCATATTGGCTTACGGATATCAAATCTGAACGATAGGTTTAAGAAAGGAAAGTGGGCTGCAAGCTTCTGAAATATGATTTGCCTGTCAAAGTTTGTTCTAAATTGTACACGCTTCGTAATAAAAATATTCGAGCACAGCTGGGAACCTAAGCATTGAATACTAAAATTAGTGAGTACAAAAGAACATGGTGGGATCATGTTCAACGGATGTTCCCCGGAAGAATCACCCTCAAATCACTTAGGAACAGATTTGAAGGAAATTGGGGGTGTGGATAAACTTTGTAGGAAACGGTCAGAGTCAGTTTAATTATAAATGTGGATCAAACAGGCACGTTTACCTAACCGCGGAGGAAAAATAGGAAATTCGCTTTGAATCGTCAAGGAAAAGATTTGATAATAAACTACATATTTTTAATGAACTACCACGGTTAGATCTTGGATTAATTAACACAATGTTATCCCTGTTCCAGAAATTTTAATTTCTCTAGTAATGCTAAAACTAATTTTTCTATAAATATTTAGGAATCCAATTTTTAATCGTGACATACTGATTTGTTGAGAATCTAATTTTTTTATCTATTACATGTAATTTTCTCGGCAGTGGTATGAGAATGCAAAAATATTGCTATTTTTATTGACGATGCATTTCATTATTTATTTTCTTACAATAACCTATAATAATTATAATGTATTAGCGTAATTTTCTTTTAATTCTTATGCATTTTTTATTGTTTCTTGTTATTTACTTCGATTTTTACCTTATTAACTGATAAAATTATGCAATGTAGTAGTTCTGGGTATATTTTCAAACGCGTTGTCTACAGTATTTCAATGTTTAATTATTAACAGACTCAGTCTATTAGTACATTTTTACTGTATTTTAACGTCGGAAATCCTTTTCTTGATAATCTTATCGGTCTGGTACTCTGCGTCACGCTAATGTTTAAGCCAACATAAAAGAACGTTTCACAATATTAAGTGTTTGCATGTCACGGATGTTAATATTCTTTAACTGAGTAAAGCGAAATCTTTATTCTTATTCTTCTTTTCATGGTATAGTCCATCTAGCTTGTTGCGGTGTCAAAATGATTTATCTTTTCATTAGAAAACTAAAATGATAATTCCAAGCGTTGTTGACAGCTTCCCAAGTTTCTTCTTATGTATCCCAGAACCTGTTTTGGATTTATACCTCTGTTCTTTGAAGATTCTTTGGAGTGATTTAATTTTACGAAAGAGGCACGTACATAAATCTATCCACTCATCTTTTACCAGAATGTTGAGTACTCAATTATCAGGGTTACTGTCCATAAAGCCAGGTTACGAACATAAATTTAAATGGACTGTAAATCCTAATTATTATTTCTAGTTACCTGTACTGGCATGGAGCGAGGTAACTAGTAGACTGTGTACGTTGCGTACGCGTTCCAAAAGACAACTCTTCTTATCGGAAAGCCTGGTTCGTGTAGATACCGGTCAGCTGCAAGTAAGCGGCGGCACTAGTCGAATGCGAGGGAAGCCCGCGAGTTTAAAGTTCTAACATAAACCCCCCACCAAAACAACTGCAAGGGGTTTTCAGTTCACACACTAAATACATATATAAAAATAAAACAAAAACCTTTGAGGAAAGGAAAACTATGTACACAAAAAAGACTAAATAAAACAAAATTTCTTCTTAATGGCAAAAGAATGGTCTAGGCTGTAGTAAGTGGAGCGATATTGACTACCGGTCGACGGAAACTGCCTTGGGTAGTTCGTACTGTCACCACTCTCACTCGATTGTCTTTCCCAGGATGGGTGTCTTCAATTCGTCCAAGCCGCCAATGAAGAACTGGAGACCTTTCTTTCAGGAAGACTATTGGATGTTTAGGTTGAGCAGGCAGGTCAGCATGGCGTAACCTACCCCCCACCCTAACGAAACCCAACAGGTCAATGAAGGGGCTGGGCCTCTGAAGGTATGCTGAAACATTCTTGCTCGCTTGAAGGGCTTCTATATCTGGTTTCAAAGATTGATGCTGAATTTCCTTAATCCAAAATTTTAAAGCCTTGCGCCATTCTTCAGCTGTAAGGCTGGAGTTCACTCGCTTGCCGGTCTGAAGGATGCTGATAAAGCGGAAACACCAGGCTGTTATCCTAATAAGCCGGGAAAAGGATGAAACCTTGTTGAGTAAATTCGTAATTAATGGTCCTGACTCTTCACTCCTTGCGCTTATAACCATAGCAGATGGCTTACATTCTTCAAGGCTGTCTAAGGTGTTCAGATCGATGTTTTGTGAAGGCCATTGTTCTACTGGAGTAGTCAGCCATGCTGGTCCTGACCACCATAACGAGTTGCAAACTAAGTCTTCTGGATAAATCCCACGTGAAGCGTGGTCAGCAGGATTATCTTCAGATGACAAATGGTTCCATGATTTTGGCGATGAGAGATCAAGTATTTCACAAACTCTATTGGCTACGAATGTTTTGAGTAGATGTGGTGAAGTTTTCAACCAGGACAATACGGTTTTAGAGTCAGTAAACAAATAAATTTCTTTGAAATTAAGTTTGCTTGATAATATCTTATGCGTGAAATTGAAAAGTCGAGACAGAAGTAGAGCTCCACAGAGTTCTAGCCGAGGTATAGACAGTGATTTTAATGGAGCAACCTTAGATTTTGCAATTATTAATGATGATTTAACGGTAAAACGTGAGTCTTGCACTAATAGATAGATGACTGCACCATAACCCTTTTCTGAAGCGTCCGAAAATCCGGCGATAGAATAACTGACGTGCTCTTCAGTGAGGACAAATCGGTTGATTTTTATTTCTGAAAGTAATTCTAGTCTACTTGCTATCTTCCGCCACTCCTTTTCTAAAGATGATGAAACAGGATCATCCCAGTCTAGGCCTGACAGCCAAAGTTGCTGGAGTAGGCACTTTCCTCGCATAATAACAGGGGTTAGCCATCCCAGAGGGTCAAAAATGCGCGCAATCTGAGAAAGAATAGATCGTTTAGTAGGTGCTGCAGTGGTTAGCTCTATTTTGTAAGAGAAAGTATCTGATGAAGGTGTCCATTGTAGCCCCAATATTTTCATTACATGCTGACTCTCCAAGTCTAGAGGCACTGATGATTCTATGAATTGTTTTGGAATATCTTGTAGCAAAGCAGGGTTGTTACTAGACCATTTATGTAATTCGAATCCTCCCCGGGCTAAAAGATTTATAAGCTGGTCACGTAGTTTTAAGGTTTCTTCCAATGTTTCTGCGCCAGTTAGAATATCATCCATGAATACATCTTCTTGTAGCGCAGCAGCAGCTTGAGGGTAGACATGCTGTTCATCTTGAGATAACTGTTTCAATACCCGCAACGCTAAGAATGGGCTTGATGCTACACCATATGTTAGCGTTTGGAGCTCAAACTCTTGTATAGATTGTTCTTGAGATTCGCGCCAGAGAATATGTTGATATTTTCTTTCTTCTGGAAGGATTTGAATCATCCTGTACATCTTGATTATGTCCGCTGTTAAAACGAAAGGATGAAGTCTGAATCGAATAATAATTTCCGTGATGTCTCGCTGTAGCTTAGGTCCAGTGAAAACCACATCATTTAATGACTTTCCAGAAGTGGTCTTGAAAGAAGCGTCAAAAACTACTCGGAGTTTTGTCGACATGCTAGCTTCACGGATCACGCAGTGATGTGGAATGAAAAACTTTCCATTTGGAGAAAGGCTTTGTGGCACCTTTTCCATATGACCAAGAGATTTGTACTGGTTTAAGAATTCTTGGTATGCAATTTTAAGATCAGGCTGACGAGCCAAACGGCGTTGAGTTGATCTTAATCTTGATTGTGCTAGTTCAAATGACTCTCCTAACTCTTGCACAGACGGTTTTAAAAGCATTGGAACTACAAAGCGTCCACTTGGTTCTCGATAATGATGAGCTAAAAACATTTCTTCACTAAGAGTATCTTCTGGGTTTGGAGGAATTTGGCGTGGAATTTCTTCTGTTTCCCAGAACATTTTCAATGAGTTATCTAACGAGCTAATAGATGAAGTCAAACAAGTTGAAATCAAAGTAGTTGGAGGTTTGAGAGCCTGTATCTTTCCTGTAACTACCCAGCCAAAGACACTGTGCATTGCTGAAAGACCAGTTGGCGTAATTATAGTCTGGCCATCGTAAACATAAGGAAATATATCTCCAGCAATCAGAAAATCTATTTCAGCAGGTTTATCAAAGTTGGGATCTGCCAAGAACAGATGTTTAAAATGATTGCAGGCTGATTCTGGAATCTTTGTAGAGGGCATGTCTAACGTTATCTTCGGCAATATAATAGCTTCAGTATTGAACTGAGGTTGATCAGAGTCCCTTGGTTTGAAAAGGCACGTAACTATTCCTTTTGCATCAGAAATTTTGTTCTGTCCTAAGCCAGCGACAGAAATATTGCACGTTTTATGCGATAGGCCTAAGCGCAAGGCGCACGATGACGTAATAAAAGAGGTTTGCGCCGCGGAATCAATAAGTGCGCGTACATATTGAAAAGTATTATTTGCGTCCCTTATGCCGATAATTGCTGTGCCGAGGACAACTGAAATTGAATGTTTTGCTTTGTCCGTATTCACATTAGAGTGACACGAAGTCAAGTCATTGGCTCTAACAGAAGATGCTAAAGTATTATTCTGAATGACTGAAGTTGAATTATTCGGCTGATCGGGAGTATTGATTACAGGTAGTATAGATTCTGGTACAGTGGTTTCAAAGTGTAAAAATGAATGATGCCTTCCACCGCATTTTAAACAATTTGTTTTTGATGGGCACGCAGCGATCTGATGCGAACTTTTCAAACAATTAAAACAAAGCTTCAATTTTGTAACTTGCTCTTTGCGTTGAGGCAAACTTAGGCGAAGAAAATTTGGGCATTTGAAAACGGTATGAGGCTGACTGCACACCGGACAATGAGTTTTCTGTGTTTGTTGTTTAACTACGGCCGACGTATGAGTCGAGACTGGATTATAAGGACGAGGTCTGATCGTGTTGCTACCAGTAAATTTGTTGTCAGGTGACAATGCTGACGATTTGACAGACTTATTATTCGACGATTTTCCCGTCCAAATTGATGGTTCCGAAATTTCTAGAATTCGAGACTGATTTTGAAGGAATTCTGCTAATAACTCAAAGGTCGGAATGTCAACACTACTATGGTGCATCTCGAATTGTTTTCGGGTTTGATGCGGCAAGTTTCGTAAGGCAACAAATAAGATTATGAAATCTGCTAAATCTGGTATACCAACTGCTTTTAGTGCAGTAACTTGTTCACAAAAATTTGATAAAAAATGAGATAACGATGCAGCTGATTCTGTAATTCTTGGTTGATAGTTGAAAACCGCATCGAGTAAGCCGTTTCCCAACACTCTCTTATTATGGTATTTGCTCTTAAGTGATCTCCATACTATATCATAATTGGCATCGGTAATTTGCAAGGAATGAGCTATTGCTAATGCAGGACCAGATAAACAAGATAACAGATAATGAAATTTTTCAATTGCTGTAAGCCCACTATTATTATGAATGAGAGAGACAAAACTATCATAAAATGGAATCCACTTAGTTAAAGTCCCATCGAATCTAGGAAGGTTAATTTCCGGTAAACGGGGACGAACAAGTTTTTGTTCTGATGTGGTCTCGGTTACAGAAATCTCAACTGGACTGCAATATTTTTTATAAGCAGCAATTGTTTTGAAATACAATTCTTCAAATGCCGTAGTTGAAGCGACTGTCGGGTCTGAACTCAAATCTTTATTTATCTTAACGGAAAGAGAGTAAATCTCTTCTTGTGTGGATTCAAATTGGTTAAAGGTTTCCTTTAAATTTTCAAATCTTACTTTGAACTCGTCCAATTTAATTGGATCCGAAAGTTGCGCTATTAAATCATGTAAGCTTTGGATTCGGCGGAAAAGTTTTTCCCGACGTGAAATTGCCCCTTTTAAGGCGGCTTCTAATTTTTCAGCCATTTTTGAAGGCGATTGAAATTAAAATAAATTTTTAATTTTCTTGATAGTAAATAAATTTAGTATTTTAATTTGAAATAATATGGTTTAAATGTAATAAACGTAGTTTCAAAAATAAAAATAAATTGATTGAAAACTGTAGTAATAACTTGTAATCTAATAAATAGATATTCAATATTCGGTAATAAACAACATTTTAAACTGCACTATAAATGTATCAGAATAAATTTTAATTAATCGTATTTAATAAAATTATCTATTTTAATAAATTAAATGAATTTGTAGAATCGTTGAAAGTAAATCGTTTTGATAATATCCTTGCGATTAATAATTTGTTGAGATAAGAAATCGTTGATAAGATATTATTGTAAATGTTTTACAATCGGGCTTGAAAAAACCGGTTTATGAAAATGTACCGATGCGTACACAAACTTCCTTGTACAACCTAGACCATAGATTAGTGATACTGATATGATATATGATATTAATATTGATGACCATAATATAATATCCAAAATAATTTCTTTATATTAAATGAATGCTTTTACATAATATACAAAAAGAAAAATAATTATTTGAACCCAAGAAAATGACTTATAAACTTGTTTATAAAATAATAAAAAGTTTTTAAGTTGACGACGTATTTAAGTCTATAAACAAATTTTATAATTAAACATTACTTACGTACATGTATTTAAGTATAAAAATACCTTTCCTTTTTATTGTGAATAACTTTGTTTCCATATACGAAAAAATACGGCTCGCGTATTCGGGCTTCCCAAACGAACACTTTTAAAAAAAATAGAATACTAGTAATTGACGGTATACACTGATACGCAATACACCGAATTCGAATCCGGACGTGGATAACCGAACACTGGTTTCGAACCCGATCGCGGACGACTAAAAACTTTTTAATAGACTGGTTTCGAATCCGGCCGCGGATGATCAAAAAACTATGTCCATAAAGCCAGGTTACGAACATAAATTTAAATGGACTGTAAATCCTAATTATTATTTCTAGTTACCTGTACTGGCATGGAGCGAGGTAACTAGTAGACTGTGTACGTTGCGTACGCGTTCCAAAAGACAACTCTTCTTATCGGAAAGCCTGGTTCGTGTAGATACCGGTCAGCTGCAAGTAAGCGGCGGCACTAGTCGAATGCGAGGGAAGCCCGCGAGTTTAAAGTTCTAACAGTTACTATTATACTCTAGTCGAAATATCTTTGTTTGGAGGCGCCGAAAACTCGTTTTTCACTCTTTTCCATTATGTTGTGTAGTGATAATCCATATACCGTCATGCACCAAGAGGTTGAGCCGAGGGCTCATGGAAGTAGAGTTTGCTCGCAGAGCTCAACAATTTTAAAATTAGAAGACTATGTAATTTCACGGTAACGGTAGGCATTTAATGGTGAGATTTATTCGTCATCGATCTTCTTGCCAGTGTCTTTTACCTGCTGAACCTCCAAAACATATTCTAGGATAGAGATCTGAAGGAAAACGAAGCTTGGGAAGACCTCGGCAACGGAAAGAGTAATTAGTTTTAATTACAGCTTTTTAATGAGATGAAATAAAGCATTTTGATGCCGGAAGAGGCTTGATGACCTTTGCCGTGAAGAAATGAAGAAGAATTACTTATATTTACTAAATCAAATAATCTCCAAAGTATAAAACAGAATTTTTGTAATTTTGTTTTTTTTTTTTTGTTTTTGAAACATACCTATCCTTGTGGGAATGTCCCCTACCCTTGAACACTATATGGAGACAAATTCACTTACCGGACACTTACAAAGATTGCGTTAATTACACAAGCTACACAAAAACATTAGACTTTATAAAATTTTTAAATATTTAAAGACAATTTTAGTGAAAATAAAAATACAATTCGTATAAAATTATTTAAAAAAATCGAAGATTTAATTGTTAAATGTAAATTTTGTTTAATTGTAAAACATTATTGTAAACCTAATGCGTTCTGTTACAATCTTATATTATGTAACTTTTTTATTATGTAACGGGGTCGCTAAAAACTTATAATGTTGATCCGACCATAATAATCTATTTTATTTTCATTTTATTTGAAGTCCTTTTTTTCCTGATGATGAATATAGTGGATTACGGAACAGTACCAGTAGGTTTCAGTGTTTTAAAATTTTCCAACACTAGCCGGAATTCGACTTTCAGAATAATAATTGCTGTCCTCCTGGATCTAGCGTTCTAAACCACTCTGCTACGGAACATATAATTATTTCAGTTTTATAAAATACATTTTAAACACTTAAAAGTTCTTTTAGAGACAGATACTAAACATGTTTGTGTCATTTTTCCATTGTATTTTACTGAATAATTTACAATGCTTTTGTATGGTTTTTGTCGGTCGAACATTCTGAATGATCTTTCAACTGTTAATAGAGTGGCCTACTTGCCAATATTATACACTGAAAATCCATTCAGTTGTTAAATAAAGTTTACCTAGGAATCATTTCTTCTGTTCTACACATTTCCTGTGCAGTTATTTCGTGTCAGTTTTGTTGTGCATTGTATTCATTCTTAGTATTGTTTATTTTATTAATAGACTATTCTTTTATTTCTAAGTAAACCCATATTGACTAACAAGTTGGCTGTTTGCATTGTAAATAATATTAGTACCTATCGATATTCTGTCCTTACAACTAGTTGTATCGATTGATATTATTTGTTACTACAATATCTAGTTACAATAAACTAACGTATCATATTACCTATTGACATTGAAAAATTCTTTTTGTATTTTTATAGTAAGGCTGTGTAATACATTTTTTATACAATATTTTTATTTAATTTACTATTATAAACTTGCTTTCATTTTCACTTGATCAGTGCAGTCTTGGTTGAATAAAATTGAAAGCGAATCTTCTGTATCGATCAATTCCTATGTTATATTTTATTCTCATTGAAAAATTGACTGTCGCAAGACTATTATCATAAAGGTTTTGTAGTATTGTATTACCTTAATTTTATCTAAATAATATAGGAAATTTTAAACCATTATCTCAAATTTTATTTAGGTTTTCCAAATATCGTTACTAAGATATTTTCAGGATCCTAACATTATTGTATTGGATGGTGTACTTCTTAAGTCGTTTCATTTTTATAGTGTGAAATATTCACACAAATTTTTCTTGTAGATGTAAATAATGAAACACATAACCTGATTTTAATCATGAGTGGATGACGTTATAAAATTCAACCTCTGTTGGACTTTGATTTTGATAAGTAAAATATGAAAAATCACTATAGTCCGATTCAGAAAAGAAAACACCTAAAGACAGGTGTTTTCTTTTTCTGTTTAAAGACAAACAGCCATATATTTTGTACTGTTGTACGTGAAAACAATTACGATACATCAAATCAAAGCTTGTTTTATTGTTGGTTACAGGATATACATTAACATTTTCGGAAATCAATAGTGTATTAAAATATAACGAATTACGCATAAAAAGTACTGTTTTTAACCACTTTTCCAGTATTCACAACTTTAAGGTACTATTACATGCGTATTTTAAAAATCTGGTGTGAAACACTCACACAACTTTCTCTTGCCAGTGCAAATAATTAACAATAAACCTAACATTAGTAATAAAACATAAGAAATAAACAAAAAACTAACCTCAACAAACATAACCTAATTTTAATCATGAGTGAAAGACGCAAAATGAAAATCAACCTCAGTTTGGCTTAGAAATACGGAAAATCACTCTTTCTCTCTAAACTAGGCTCTGTAGAGAAAAATGCTTTAAATAAAAGTTGTAGATCTTTTAATTTTCTATAAATTTAATTATATACACTTTTGTCGTAAAATGCATACTAAGGCCGAAATGTTAAAAAAATCGATTTTTCTCACGTTTTCGTGAGAAAAAAAACAGAAAATCGCAAATTACCGCTAAACTAAGCGTTATACAAAAAAATGTTTGAAATAAAAGTTGTAGGTTTTTAAATTCTCTACAACTTTTATTATATAAGTTTTTGCGCTAAAATTTATATTAAAGCCGTAATCTTAAAAAAACAACGTTTTTACGTGAAAACAGCCTCACCGAGAATTTCAGCAAACATGGCGCCTACCCTATCTTGTAGAGAATAAAAAATTGAGTAAAATAGGCGATTTTAAAAAAAATCGTAGGACCAGTTTTTGAGAAAATCGCAAAAAACTGAAAAATTATACGAATTAACTACTACTTCCGGTTGACCGATTTTGATGAAAATGTTCGTGTCGCGTCCGTTAGTGGTATGTAACTTAAGTTTCAAGTTCGTACGACGTTCCGTTCTTGAGATATTCTGTTCACACACAGACACACACACACAGACCAATCGCTAAAAACATGTTTTTTGGGTTCAGGGGGTCTGAAAACGTATAGATCCGGTGAAAACTCGATTTCGAAAAATCGACATGAAAACAATACTTTCCTTCCTATATATTCATATAGGCAAGAGAAAGTAAAAATGTATAGGTCTGCAAAGTATTATATGTTAATGTAATCCTGTAACCAACTATAAAACAAGATTTAATTTGATGTATTGTAATTGTTTTTACATACAACGGTTCAAAAGATATTGCTGTTTAAAGACAGGTGTTTTCTTTCGTGAATCGGACTATAATTGGTGGTAAGGCTCTAGAAAAAAACGCTTGAATTAAAAGTTGTAGGTTATAAACTTTTCTATAACTTTTAATTTTTGCCTTAATGGATATGAAGACCGCAGTCTTAAAAAACAAATGTTTTTACGAGACCATAAATTTCAGTAGACTTTCGTTTACCTTGTTTTGTAAAAAACAGAAATTGTAGTAAATGAGGCGGTTTTGAGAAAATTTTAAAAAAGAAAAAGTACACGAATAAAGTGTTTTTTCCTCTTAACTGATTTTCATGAAAATTTTCGTTTCGGGTCTTCTTGTGATACCTGTCTTAAGTTCCAAGTTTCAACTTCATTAAATTTTACGTTGTGAGTTATTTTGTTCACACACACCAATCGGTAAAAATATGACTGTTGGGTTATGAAAAACTGAAAACGTTTATTTATGTCTAGTGAAAACTTGTTTTCGAAAAATTACGTGAAAACATAACTTTCCTGCCTATATTTTTTATCGGCCAAGAGAAAGTAAAAATAGTGTTTTCCAGCTGGATTGTTTGTGACAGTAATATAGTTGGTCGATTTAAATGGTCGTTAAGTTTAAGAATACCTTACATCCCCTTGCGAAACATTATTATCCCACTTGAAATTTGCAAGAAAGGCGTCGGGTAACAGGCACGTTTGACGTAAACTTCTTCTCCTTGAATCGTTATGATAAGAAATATCGATAGAATACATGAATTTGTAGTATTTATCATCATCTGTAGAAATTGAGAATTGTTCCACCGTTTTTTGACAGGCACCGACTTATCTGTTCTTTCTTTATTAGTTTTCGTGTGTGTGTTTCTAAAAAGGAAATTTTCGGTTGGACATATTGCATTTATTTTCCTGCAGTAGTATGGAAGGCCAGAGATTTAGTAATGATGTAAACCTTTTGTGTTGGTTTAGTGTGCAAAATAGTCTTACTTAAATGAAGTTAAAGTTTGATATTCTTGTAATTGTTCATGAAAGTTGTATTTATTGACCTTTAAAAATTTCTGGAATTATTTATACATTCTTCATCTTAAAGATATTCTCTGAATTATTTTCTTCTCTATTCCGTTTTTCTGTTCTGTGCTTTTGCTCGTTATGGAAACCTTTAGAATTGTAATGTGCACTTTATTTAGTTTAATTTTGATTTCTCATTCCAATCCGATTTTATATGGTTTTTCGTGATTTTAAACTATTATCAGACACATTGAATCAATCTATTGACCCAAGTTCTAAGTAAATTTCTATTGTATATCGTTTGCCAGCCAATCTGTATTTCTGTAGAATTTTGGTCATTGTTAAATTTGGGGTCTCGTATATGAAACGACCAAGTGTAATTTTTTATCAACCATCTCGACGACCCAGTCGACAACTTTTAACTTTCTATATAGTTTTTTTTTATTACGTCTGGACGTTGTCAGTAATAAACAAGACGTGATTTGAAATTAAAAACAATTGTAAAATTTAACAAATTCCGCAAAAAAGGAATTAAGAAATTATATTTTAATGACAGTAAATAAACATAATAAACAGTTGTATTTTTTATTAGGTGTTCATCAATTTTTTACATTTTTCACAAAGTGATATTGTCATACTAAGTGCGCATAAAGTTATAAAAATATAGTAATTAACTTTGTAGCCGATAAGATAAGGTGAAGGAATTATATAGACTTGAATTTAAGTTATAAAATTTTTTCAGGAAAATAAACGAATCCAGTATTTTACGCGTAAAATATATTTAAAAAAATTGTTTTATTTCTAGAAAATTATGGAACTTTCCGTTGAACGGAAATGCGACGTAAACGACACCTAACTAAGTTAGTATTTTTAGACTTTGTCGATTTTGCTAGAGAAATTAAAATGTGTTAAAATGTGATTTGTTATTTATCTTGGGACGATGATTCACCGTAAGTCTAATTTTTTTCTAATAATTTGTTATTTCTAGTAACGTTTTTCGACAGATTAATGATTAATGTCTTAAACTTAGAATTTAATCTGTAAGTTTTCATTCAAGAATATTTTCGTTAAACTATTATATAAATTCTGGATAATTTATTTCTATTTTGTATGCAAGATGCACGAGTTTTGTAAATTCCTTTTAAAACTACTAGTCTTAAATTTAACTGTATAACGCATGTTTTTTATTTTTATTTAATAGTGAATGTCTTTATTATTTAGAGTTTATTTAGATTTCAGTTTTATATGTTTTACTTGCTTACAAAATTTGTTAATTTTGTTTTCTGTGCTTAACTACGGATAATAATTAAACCAAAATTAGGCACTATCTAGTATTTTTAAAACAAGCAATTTTGTTCGGAGTTGAAGTCAATTATAATACAACATGGTAACATGGGAAAACTTCTGGCAACAGAAAGAAACGTACTAAAAATATACGGCCCAAGAGAGAAAATGGAATGATTTGAAGCAAAACAAATATAATCAGGAACTGTTAGGTGATCAGCCGAAAGGCTGGTTTGATTCTGTAGAGGTTTTACTTAGTAAAACGAGGAGTGAGGTGGTTTACCATTACCTTCTTCACTGAGTTGAGGGTCTGGTATGCTATCAGCATTCCAGACCTAGGCCAACTAGGTCTGTTCCCGAAAAGAAAACTTCAGATAATTTGTTCTATAGTATAACCCACAAAACCGTGCAGAAGATGTAAACAGACTACGGGTTGAAAGGGGAAAGAAAGGGAAAGTCAGTAAAAAGGATGCGTAATCATGTTTCACTCTACCAACGCCTTCAGTCAAAACAATCGGCGACAGACCAGTTGTTTTATAATAGGCTTACTGTATGAATTCTTTCTACTGCTACTGTCGTATTTTGTATTTAGTATATGTTTCAATTAGTATATAGCAAGTTTCATCTGATAAGCAAAGACAATTTTTTATAACTTGATTGGTTCGCGCTACAAAAATCACTCTGTATAAGAATCTAAACGTTGTACGATTATTGTAAGTTAATCTATCCTTTTTTTATTACTCCACTTACAGATATTCCACGTGAATTTTATTAAACGGATAAGCAGTTTGTTTACGTAAATTTAATAAATTTACTTAATCTATCTGTTTATTCTGTAAAGTGTCAGTGAAAATTAATTATTTGAAAAAAAATTAGCATTGTTTGATCCTATATGTTATACTATTCATGAAAATGTTGCTAGATCTAAATCATAAAATATATTCTTGTTGTAGAAAAATTAAAGGTTTATATTATTGTTAAATACATAATAACGAATGAATTACCAGAAATATTTGTTTCAATTTTCTGGATAAAATTTTATCTAATAGGCTTGTGATAACGAACGTATAGTTTTTGTAAAAGATTAATAATAAATATTAACTTCAAAAATAATTTCTTAGTGAATTTTATAACTTAAATAATTTTGAAACTGATTTTGCATTGTATAAAAATCCTTATAACTTTCTGTTCGCAACGTGCATGTCTAGCACGAAAAGTAAAGTGATGGCTTTCGTAAGACTGTAAGGATTCGTAGGATTGTAAGATTCTAATTTGTGATTATAGATTAAGCATCTTCAAAGAATGATGGGAGAAATCCATGATACATTCTGGGGTACAGACTTGAGGTAAGAAGATGCTTGGGGATACTTCTACAATATTGGGACTAATATAATTATTGTAATTACTTTCTAATGAAACATAGACATTTTGATGACAAAGAAGACAATTTTTGGGATTTGTATTAAGATGATGAAAATGGTCTTGTTTCAGCCATCATTTGTTTTTTTTTAGTAGCGTTTAGTGGATAAGTTTAAACAATAAAGTTATCTACAGCTTGACGTTAAAACTGTATTAGTATCCCTAATTTATGTACTTGCAATCTGTTCGATTTAAGAACGATAAGCAAACCTATCTAGTCTTGTACAGACTCAGGCCTACCATTCCTGAGAGAATAAGGTTAATTAAACCCAAATCATCACACTGTACCGGTAACCATTTTCTAGTAATTAAATACGTATAAAAGTAACTACCTTTACTAGGATTTGAACAAGGAACCTTCGCCTACGCAAATTAGCAAACAGCTGATTCGCTACAGCGACTTTACCACTAGACCAACCTAGTGAGTTAAAAAGCTATTTTTTTATCCCTAATATGTATATGTTGCAATCTGTTCAATTCAGAACAATAACAAATCCTATGACCCAATGAGATGTGTTGTTGTTTAGGTCATCAGCCGAAAGGCTGGTTTGAACCTGTAGAGGTTTTACTAAGTAAAACGAGGAGTGAGGTGGTTTACCATTGCCTTCCTCACTGAGTGGAAAAGTACGCTTATCAGCATGCCAGGCCCTCCGAAAAGCACCCACTTTCCACTCTGTAAATGATACCTTTACTTCATTCACCACAGGGTCTGGCTGTATAATGAAATTCATTACTCTCAGAGGAGATAACTCTGATTAGTGCCTTTTACACATCTACCTCTTCTGTTCTTAAATGATTCAGTCATTTAATTGGCTGACCACGTGATAAGAAACAGAACTATTTATTTCAGCTCTGCAACGAACAGATTGAGTGTAAATAATGACACTCCACCTGTCTGTTATGGGCAGAATGAGATGTGTGTGACGTGTAAATGAGGATTGTCTTGTACACGCCTAGGCCGATCATTTCTGAGAGAGTATGGTTAATTGAACCCCAACCATCAAAATACACCGGTCACCACTGTGTAGTATTTTTACTTCTGGTTAGTTTATGATAAATAAGTTTGTATGGTAAATTTTTAAATAATAAAAACTGTATTTAACCATAAATTTTCACGAAGTAACTTATCGTAAAATCAACATCTATTTTAAAATGTTAACTTTAATAAAGTTTTGTAGTCGTAGCCAATGCTGTGAAATGGTACATTGACACTAAACTGACCGCGTTCAAATGGATACAGTATTATGAACTCTATTTATCAGTGTGATAATTAAGTACATACTTTTAGTTACTGGTACAGTAATTACGTTGGTACTAATGCGTACATCATCTTATGTTGACAAGGTCATTTTTATTGTTTACTTTTTGAATACGTGTTTTGTTTAATATTTACATATGTATCTGTTAACGAAACATTCCTTACTTCTAATTTTGTTAATAATTTCAAATTTTTCCTATTTTATTTACGGTGCACTACAAAATAATTAAGATTGTCTGCGTTGTCAAATCATATTTGCTATAAATTTTACTTAAATGTTGTAACTAATGAATTAGGAATTTAATAATAATAGTTGTGATTAACTAAACAGTAACGTTAAGAACAATAGATTGTAGTTTACTGTTGATGATAACGTGTTGATAAATAATTTAATTTGTGTTGTATAAATTTTGTTCGAAAATGCTATGGTTGGTACTACGGGTAAAGCAACATTTCTTTTTAATGAGGGGGCATCATTCTTGTTAATTATAACAAACAAAAAATCTGGGGGTGAAACACTCACACAACTTTCTCTTGTCAATGCAAATAATTAACAATATAATCTAACATTAATAATGAAACATTAGAAATAAACAAAAAACTAACCTCAAAAAACATAATCTTATTTTAATCATGAGTGAAAGACGAAAAATGCTCTTAATAAAAGTTGTAGATCTTTTAATTTCATTTAAATTTGATTATACTTTCTGTCGTAAAATGCATAATAAGGTTTAAATCTTTTAATAAAATTAATTTTTTACAAGATTTCGTGAGAAAAAACAGAAAATCGCTAATTACCGCTTAACTTAGCGTTATACAAAAAAATGTTTGAAATTAAAGTTGTAGGATTTTAAATTTTCTACAACTTTTACTAGATACATTTTTGCGCTAAAATGCATATTAAAGTCGCAATCCTAAAAAAAACAATTTTTGTAAGTGAAAACAGCCTCTCCAAGAATTTCAGCAGACATGACGCCCTACCCTATCTTGTAAAGTAGCCTATAAAAAATTTAGTAAACGTGGCGATTTTTAAAAAAATCGTAGGACCCGTTTATGAGAAAATCGCAAAAAAGTGATAAATGACACGAATTAACTAGGTATCTACTACTTTCGGTTGACCGATTTTGATGAAAATGTTCGTGTCGGGTCCGGTAGTGGTGTCTAACTTAAGTTTTAAGTTTCAAGTTTGTACGATGTTCCGTTCTTAAGATATTCTGTTCACACACACACACACAGACCAAACGCTAAAAACATGTTTTTTGGGTTCAGGGGATCTGAAAACTTGTAGATCCGGTGAAAACTCGATTTTTTAAAATCAACATGAAAACGATACTTTCGTTCCTATATATTCATATAGGCAAGAGAAAGTAAAAATCTGGGGGTGAAACACTTACACGACTTTCTTTGGCCAATCTAAATAATAAAACTTATAATTATGTTTAATTTTGTGAAAACAATATGTTGTTTTTGTCATTAGCCGAAAGGCTGGTTTGAACCTGTAGAGGGTTTACTAAGTAAAACGAGGAGTGAGGTGGTTTACCATTGCCTTACTCACGAGTAAACAATGTATAATGAAAAACGTAACCTAACATGAAGTTTTTGAGTGAATGACCTTGAATGAAAATCAACCTCTATTCGACCTAAAAATACGGGAGAGCACTAAATTGATGCTAAACTAAGCTCTGTAGAAAAAAATGCGTGAAATAAAAGTTGAAAAGATTTTTTATTTCGGATAATTTTGATTGTATCATATTTGTCGTAAAATCCATACTAAGGTCGCAATATTAAAAAATTCATTCTTTACCGTTTTGATGAATAAATTACAGAAAATCACTAAGAAGTTAAATATCTAAAGTTAGTCTCTTTTGTAATTCAAAGCTGTTTACTTTTTCGTCGACTCGGTTCAGTTCTGAATTCATATAGGCCTAAAATGAGTGAAAATAGGGGGGAAAATAAAGTCGGCAAAAAGGTTCAAGTTTTGCATAGTCAAAGTCTTGAAATTATTAACAGTGTGATAACGTTTTTTGAGCGGGAAGTGAAAGAGGGACCTGATGTATCATTGAATGATAGAAAGTGTGCCGTTATGGAACGCGTCTTACAGGCAACAGGGATTTCAAAAAATACTTTTTCTTAACTACTTTTTAATTGATTTCAGATTGCATAAATGTCAATAAATTAAGTTAACTGAAAGTCTGGTTTTCATTTCTTATAATAGTAGCTAATAATATCAGGCAGAGTAGTAGCGTTCAAGCTGCCGTTGTTATGCGGTACGGCTAGTATTACACGTGATGTGGAGTGGGAATTCCTTTCTCACTTTCTCAGGACTACGATTTTTTAAAAAATCGCCTCATTTAATATATTTTTTGTGCTGCTCTATGATAGGGTAGGCGCCATGTTTGCTGAAATTTTTGAAGAGGCTGTTTTCTCTTAAAAAAATTGTTTCTTTAAGATTATAGCTTTAATATGCATTTAAGCGCAAAAATGTTTATAAAGTTGTAGAGAATTTAAAATCCTACAACTTTTATTTCAAACATTTTTTGTACAACGCTTAGTTTAGCGGTAATTAGCGATTTTCTGTTTGTTTCTTACGTGTAAAAAATCGACTTTTGTAAGATTGCAGCCTTAGCATGCATTTTACGACAAAAGTGTATATAATCAAATTTATAGAAAATTGAAAGATCTACCAATTGTTATTTAGAGCATTTTTTCTACAGAGCCTTGTTTATCGTGAAAAAGTGATTTTCCGTATTTTTAAGGCAAACTGAGGTTTGATTTTCATTTCGTGTTTTTCACTCGTGATTAAAATTTAGTTATGTTTATTGTGGTAAGTTTTATTTTGTTTATTTCTAATGTTAGATTATATTGTTAATTATTTGCATTGGCAGGTGAAAGTTTTGTGAGTGTTTCACACCAGATTTTTATAAACAGTAATGTTCTGTATAGTACACAATTATTATCTATATAGAATAGTGTACACATTTATATGTTATGTAATAAAATATACCAAGTGAGATAGCATATTTAAACGATGGGAAGCACCAAGGTCGCTCCTGACCTCCGCTCGCAGTGTCAGCCCTGACGTCATCTACTGACTGAGAGTGATAAGTGGTCTGCTTGTTGGGGTGGGGGTAGCCTTGCAATTGTACCGAATAATTTGCGAATAGTATAAGCCGGAAATCCTTTCATTCTCTTCCTCCTACTGTGTAGCCAGTCGCATGTGTAGGCCTCATGATGACCATTTTCCATACATTGGTCTGAATACGGTAATAGTCCATTTAAAAAGTAGCTATCTTTTTTTTTCCCGCCATTATAATGTTTCATGATAACTAATTTTCATGCAATTACGTTTTAAACTTCAATATTTTTTTATCTAAATGTTATACATTTTCATAATTTTGTATACCTTTTACTTTCTCTTCCTGTATATGAATATATAAGGAAGGAAAGTATTGTTTTCTGTCGATTTTTCAAAATGTAGATTTCACCGGAAATGCACGTTTCAGGCCCCCTGAACTTCGAAAAAAGTTTAAAGCAATTTGTACGTGAAGAAAATATCTCAAGAACGGAATATAAGAAATTTGGAACTAGTTAGTAGGTACCACAAGGGGGCCCTACACATACATCTTCATCAAGATCTGTCCACCAGAGGTAGTATTTTCTCCCTGCCTTGTTTGAAATTTTTGTTGACTTGTTGACAATTTTCTCAAAAACGGCTCCTACGATTTTGTTTAAAAACGCCTTATTTAGTACATTTTTATGCCCTAAATGATATGGTAACCATCGTGACTGGTGAAATCTCTGTTGGTGGGGAGGGGGGGTAGGCTGTACTGTCGTGATCATTTTTTTAAAATTGTGACCTTAATATGCATTTTAGGTAAAAGCGTTTAAAATTAAAGTTATAGATAATTTAAAACCAACTTTAACTTTTGTTTCAAGTATTTTTTTCTGCGACATTTAGTTTAGTGTCAATTAGTGATTTTCCATATTTTGTTCATCAATGTCCAACAGAGGTTGACTTTCATTTAGGGGCATCCACTCATGAATAAACTTAGTTATATTCATAAATATTTTTCATTGTTTACATGGGCAAGAGAAAATCGTTTGAGTGTTTAACACCAAATTTTTTTTTAAATTAATTTTTACATGATGCGTCCATATTTTGAATTACCGTATTTTCCGGACGATAAGACGCACTTTTTTCCGTAGGAAAATGACCTAAAAATTACCATGCGTCTTATGGTCCGAACACTAGCTATATTTCAGGGTAGATGCTTTCTATAATAATATTTATAACTACCCTACTCTACTTAAACACGTTCAATAACTAGGGATTTCAAAACAAAACATACAATGATATAGGATGTACCGTAGTTTTTAAACTGTATCGTCTTGAAGATTCTAAGCATACACAGTAGTTTCTGTATCGATATTACTTACGGTAAATATCATAGCATTTTAAAATATGAAGCAAGTTTCGCACTCTTTCGCTTTTAAATAAAAGTGGTTCAATATGCAAAAGATAATGGCATTCGGGAAGTAGAAAGGCATTTTTTACCTCCTCCAACAAAAAAAAAAATGATTCGGGAATGGCGGAAACAAGAAGATTTATTACTCAAGGCAGATAATAAGAAACATACCAGTAAATATCGAACTCATGCTGTCAAATGGCCACAACTTGAAGCACAATTGAAAAATTGGATTATCAATTACTATTAGACTAATCATTTTGCCTGAATCTGATTGTCTACCTGATTTGACAATGCAGTATGTCAGTTCAGGTAGACAGTCCGACACGATGTCACGTACACAAACTAGCAACATGGATAGTAACACCCATCCCCTGCATTACGAAGTCTATTTTTCAAAATTCTAAAAGTTCTACCGCAATATTGGCCAATCGATATTTCATGTTATTAACATGTCTGTACTAAGTTTTTTACGCTGGATAAAACAATAGTTTGCACGAGCCGAACGATCGTGTGGTTACCGAGATAGCAAGGGTTCAGAATATTGTTAATAAATCAAAATGTAAATAAATTATAAATTTGAAATTTCGTACACGCTGTAATAATATAATTGTCTATGTTATGTTAAAATTTCAAACTTTTTGGTCAAATATTTATCGAGTTACACGCCTCTAAACGCATGAAATTTGTTGCGGTATCAAAAAAACCGGGTCTTTTTGTCTTTCAACCTCGATATGGCAACTTTTAAACAACATTAAAAATATATGACTATTACAAGTCAAAGCAGAAAAAATGAGCTAAATTTTGATGTAAAGTATGTTGAAATCCTACTCAAAGCTATGGAGATGCAAGGATTCAAACTCGGGTGTCTATGATTACGAAACCGATTGTAGTAATTTACGTACTTACAGTTTCTATATCCATGTCTTTTTGTAAATTTATGACTATAAAATAATTATATTGTATCTTCTGTACTTGCTGTTTTTCAAATAAAGAAATCACATTTACCTGTATTAAAAAACTAATTAAAATCAGTCAAAATAATTTTTAGATAATTTATGCCTTGAAAAACAAGGGTGCGTCTTATCGTCCGATGCGTCTTATCGTCCGAAAAATACGGTACTTTTAATTGTGAAGTATATACCTGTAATTACCTTTAATTACCTTTGAAGTTTTTTAATTAAAAAATTTGTTTACTTCTTAAAAAATAATATGTGTATTAACTAAATTTAAATGTATCCTCATATTATTTTATTGGCAATTTCCTCCGGAAAGTATTTTTGGAGTTCTTAATAGGAAATTAGATAGTGTGCAAGCCATAAATTTCAATTTAAGTCCAATTTATCTATTTAAAATTTAAACAACTCGTGTTGTTATGGAAAATACAAGATAAAAAATAAGTGGTCATAGTTAAAACGTAATCTGTAAATGTTTTGGTGGAGAATGATAAAAATTGTGAAAATTTAATAAAAAGATTTCCTTATTAGTTGTAATAACTACAGTTAATTTTAAACTCCTGCTTGTTGAAATTAGAAAATATCTGTTTTTAATGAAATCTCTTTTATGCATTTATTTATTATTTATTAAATAAATAAATAATTACAGGGTATTTCAGATCAGTGCAAAAATGAAATTGGTTGTTTTTCTTAAAATTGACTGTAATGATTTCAGTTTAACTACTTTCTTTATTTACTACATTGGTTAAACTCTTGAAGAGTGTGCAAACAGTATGGTTAGGAAAATTCATGTTAGCTCTGTTGTTTTACAAAACACTCATCATATGAATTACAACTAATTAAAAATTCAACCATATTTTGTACAGTGGCTGTGTGATGCTATGGTATGTAGTGGTAATTTGTAATTCTACCTAAAAAAACCACATCAAAAATGTTTTTTTTTCTAAATTACAATAAATTTTAAAATGAATTTTGTGGTAAAAGTTCACTTAAGAAAAATAAAATAGAAAATTCTACAATTTTTGGAGCTTTTGCTTTAATTTTTCATATAAGACTGTTTCTTACATTAATGCTAAATGCAGATGATGGAGAAGATAGGTGAGAATGAGTGATGAAAAAATGCCAGACCTGACTGGAATCACACCCGGGGCCCACGGTGTAAAAGCCAGTTGTGCTGAAAACTACATGACAGGCCACCCACTTTAGCCGTGTTTAAATTCACTTGAAACGCTGCATTAAAATCAATCATTTCCAAAATCACATCTAGTGCATCTTACTAAAAAGCTGCATTCTTTTTTTTTTTTTTTTGTTTAACGTCTGGCTGTTCTGCTATTACTGCTAATGCAGATGGTGAAGGATGAAATGATTTTTTTGTAATGTATGAAAATATGCCGTGCCTGAATGGGATTCGAACCGAAGACCGCATGATGAGAGGCGAGCACGTTAAAACAAATTTGTATTGTTCAAATTTTTGTTCATTCAACATAGGTTATAACCAGCAGCAAACACTGGTCGAAAATTTTCTATTTTAGACCGGTTGGCAAATCATTACTTGAATTACATCATATCTTTTTATGTATAATTGCACACACTTTATTGTTTATGTTGGTTTTTGTATCGTTTTAACTGTCTGGAAGGTTCTGGAACATTTTAGTAGGCTTGCGTAGTGACCTGTATAAATAGGTGTGCGCTAATGAATCTTTGGTTAGTCTTGTTCGTGAACTTGTGTTATAAAGATTAATGAAGTTGTTCAGTGTTGTGATATCTTATTATTTTATAATAACATATCAAACTTCTGTGGTGTTATCCCAAAGATCTCTCTAAATTTTTCATAGGTAGCCCAGAAAAGAGTTATTCACTTCAATTTGCATGTTCTACTGTCTTTCTTAATTTGATTTTCAGGATTAATATAAGTGTATTTATCCACTAATGCTACCTCATTTTTGTCGTAATTTTGTCATTTATAACAGAATTTGGTGTTAAGGAAATTTACTGACCTACCTTAGCACACCCTGTGAATTACTTGAAGCATTTATTTAATATCTCTTATCAGACACCAAAACCACTTTTTTGTCTTAACAATTTTGTTGTGTAAACAGCATCAAAATTCAGTCAATAGTTAATTAAATTGTTATGCAATTTAATTACGTATATCTGTTTATAAGTGAAGCAATATTATTAATAACGAGTATATAATTATTAATGTAAATTCTGCATCAACTATGTAAACGTATTTCAGTTTGCTTAACTGCTTTTGTCTGTTCTCTCTGTGTCAATACACTAGATTCTGTAGTTGAGTTACATTAACCAACTCTTGCCCGTTATTTACTGTTCAGTTGATATATATATAGTTCAGTTACTCTGTTATCTTCTCAAGTAATAAGATAAACTATTCTGAAATTTGAGTTTATACAATACTTCAGTACATCAATATTTATTTTATCTATTCTAACTGTTGACCGAGTGCAGTGAAGCTTCAGTGATCACTGCGAAGTGTAATATCTTCTCTATATTGTTATTACTTAAATTTTTAATTTTCTTCATAAAATGTTTTCTGATATATTTTTACTTTCTCTTGTCCTATATGAATATGTACGGAAGGAAAGTTTTGTTTTCATGTTAATTTTTTAAAATCATGTTTTCACCAGATACACACTTTTTCAGGCCCCCTGAATCCAAAAAAAAACAATGTTTTTAGTGATTGGTCTCTGTGTGTGTGAAGAAAATATCTCAAGAATGGAATAGCATATGAAGTTGAAATTTAAGTTAGGTACCACTAGAGGACCCGACAGAGACATTTTCATTAAAATCAGTCACCTGAAAGTAGTTTGCTCGTGTGATTTTTCACTTAACTGTGATTTAATTAAAAACGGCTTTTACAATTTTTTTTAAAATTACTTCATTTACTGTGTTTTTTATGCTTAATAGGTAGGACAAGCACCATGTCTACTGAAATTCTTGGGGAGTCTGTGCTCTTGTAGAAAAGTGGTTTTTAGATTGCAGCCTTAATGTGGATTCTAGGGCAAAAGTGTATAATCAAAGTTGTAGAACATTTAAAAATCTTGAACTTTTATTTCTAACATTTTTCGTGCAATGACAATTTAGTGGCAATTAGTTATTTTCTATTTTTTTTACATTAAAATCTGTAAAAAATGGGATTTTTAATATTATGGCATTATTATGCATTTTATGACAAAAGTGTTAATAATCAAAGTTATAGGAAATTAAAAAACGTACATCTTTTAGTTTAAACATTTTTCATTTACAGAGGCAATTGCTGTTTTTTTTTTGTATTTTTAAGTTGTACAGAGGTTTGATTTTAAATGTTGCGTCATTCACTCATGATTCAAATTAGGTTTTGTTTTTAATTTTACATTGTTTTACTCATGATTAAACTTCTTACGTTATAGTATTTTTCATTATCTGCATTCGTAACAGAAAGTTGTGTAAGTGTTTCCCAAAAGATTTTTTACTGATGCATTTCCCTCATTTGTATTATTCTATGAACAATACTTAGTATTGTTCATGGAATTTTAATTTTACAAACAAGGAAAGTAAATAAGGAATTTCAGGCCCCTGAACCAAAAAAACATGTTTTTAATGATTGGTCTCTGTATGTGTGAAGAAAATATCTCAAAAATGGAATAGTGATTAATTTTGCCCATAACAGGCAGTTAGAGTGTTAAATTGTTTGCACTCAATCTGCTAGTTCCAGGGCTGAAAAAATTGTTCTGTTTCTTATCACATGGTCAGCCAATTTTATGACTGAAGCATTTAAGAACAGAAGAGGTAGAGGTGTAAAATACACCAGTCAGAGTTATCTCCTCTGAGAGTAATGAATTTCATCATTATACAGCTAGGCCCTGTGGTGAATGAAATGAAGATGTCATTTGCAGGGTGGAAAGTAGATGCTTTTCAGAGGGCCTGGCATGCTGATAAGCATACTTTTTCACTCAGGGAAGAAGGCAATGGTAACCCACGTCACTCCTTGTTTTACTTAGTAAAGCTTCTTGATGTTCAAACCTTTTGGCTGATGACCTACACAATATAACATAAATAAAAGCTAAAAATAATTATTACAATTTAATAACTAATTAATATTTAGAAGACAAAAGTAAAAGCAGACATTAAATAATAAAGTTTATACATAATTTCAAAGGTGTATTGGGTACAAAAAAATTAAAATCTTGCCGGAAAACAAAAAACCAAGTTCGTAGATAAACATGATGCAAGAAAGTTGCGTCAGGGTAGATAAACTCAAGATTATGAAAAGTACTTAATACACAAGGTGTAAAATAAAGTTAAAAAATCATTTTATTAATTCCACGATAAAGCATTAATGCTTCTTCAAAGAACAAAATAATCTGATTTAATAAATAACTTGCTGTAACACATGCCAAAAACATTGAAAATATTAAACACAAATCTCTCTACCATAACTTATCAGAAATTAATACATAAGTTAACAGTGTCAAAAATTAATATTTAAAGTAAATGAACAACAGGGATAAAAATTAAAATTCTAGAAATCTAATTAAAATAATTAGCTGCCTAATGACTCGATTGGTAATCAGTTCAACTGATAAATAATAAAAAATTGAAGTTAAATTTTCAGCTTGGATCTTGAAATCTCATTTATATACTTTAGAAATCTTTGCATTTATCGCTGGTTAAAAGAAAATGTACTGATAGCTTTGCTTAGTGTATAATGTTTTAAATTTAACGTTTTCAATACATCCTCAGTTAATAATTTTTTTAAATTTTGTTTTTGTATGTTAATTATTGTTTTAAATTAGAGCAATAGATGTTTTTTTTTTAAATTAACTGGTGGATTCAGATTGTACTGCATGTTGATATTAAATTATCAAAGCGATATTTTATTTAATCCTTATATTATTTGCTGTGTAGGCTAGTAAATAGACAATTATAAGCTAGGTTAACCTTCCGTCTAGTGCAGTGGGTTATATAGCTCATTGAGTAAGCTGCTATTGTGTACTATTATTGTTGTTATTGACTTCATTGAAGTGCTTCATCTATTCAAGGTCTGCATCACACCTATTAGTCTCATTTTTTGTTGTCCATTTTATTATAAGTTTCAGTTATTCAAATCAGTTAGGTAACCACCTGTAGTTGTCATTTATTGTTCTAAGTATTTATTCATATTAATAAGATATTCTAGTACTAGCAATTGTCTCTGAGGGTCCATTAAATAAATCAGTTTATTGCTTTTCCCAGATATCCTGGGTTACTCCTCATTTTACTTTTCTATGTACCTTTTAGAAAATAATTATGCCAATTTTAGATCTGTAGCTCTTCGGTAAAGCACAGAAATTAGTATTTTGTTAGGACTGTCATCCAGTGTTACCCCTAAGAAATTAATGTATGAAATTTTTGTTGTGTTGGTAATTGACAAGTTAGAGAATTAATTTTGAATTAGTTGGTGATGACTTTTGCATTTATACGTATGTAGAGAAGTAAATTGAATACATTTATTATTGGCCATCTTCATGGACCAAATGGTAGTGCGTTTGACTGCATTGCCACTGCATAAAAATACTTTTAAAAGTATTTTGTATTTAAATACTTTTGAAAGTATTTTTTTGTTACTTTTTAATCAGCGTGTACACATTTTTATATAATGCGCATGCTCAGTGATGTCATTATTTTGTTGACAGTAGGGGCAAACTAAGAAAGGCTGGACTTAAGTAGATAGGAGAAAGTGAAAGTATCAACAAAAGAAAACTTTTAAAACTAGACTTCTTGTATTACATGGTTAATAAATTAGTTTTTTTATCCCTAATGTGTGTGTGTACGTTGCAATCTGTTCAGTCAAAGAACAATAACCAATCTCATGATCCAATGAGATGAGGATGATGTGTAAACTAGGTGTAGTCTTGTACAGAGCCAAGCCGACCATTCCTGAGAGGTATGGTTAATTGAACCCCAACCATCGAAATACCCTGGTAACCACTGTTCAGTATTTAAATTAGTATAAAATTAAGTACCTTTAGCAGGAAAATCTAAAAGAAAGCTATTAGGTGTATAGTGGGAGCTAACCAGCTAACCTCATGCAGGCTACTATTTAAGGAGCTTAAATTGCTTACAGTTCCCTCTCTCTACATTTTTGAGGTGATTATGTATGTTAGGCAAAATAATTTTATGCAGAATTTCAATGTTCACAATCATAACATGAGAAACAGGAATGATTATTATGTGGCTAATCACTCCACAAAATTGTTTGAAAAAAAAACCTACTTATGCAGGGAGAGAATTCATGAATAAATTACCCCAATTTTTAAAATTTTGTGAGGATTTGAATTCCTTTAAAAAGGATCTGAAAAATTACTTGATCGGTGAAACTTTTTATAGTGTACAAGAATTTCTTTCTTGATAGTAGTGATACATTGTGTGATTCGTATATGTATTTCAGGTGTTATATCTGACATGTCCTATACTCCTCCTGGAGTCTCCAGGGTGCAAAAAAAAGGATTTGAACCAGGAACCTTGATCTCTGAAAATCAGCTGTTAAACAGCTAGCACATTAATGATCAAGCGGAGTTGTAATTCAGCCCTGGTAAACAACCTTGACTTATAATAAATCGGGTTAAGTTACAAATCTGACTGCCCTACAATTGCAGAAAAGCTTGCATTTCTGTGATTCCGACTATAGTAGTAATTTTCAATGACTATGGACAGCTCCCATTTTCTATGAGCCATATGAGTTGGCACAACCATAATTTTCATATTCATTAGCAAATACAGTAGTTATAATATTAATACAGTAGTTATAATATTTTCCTACAAATCATAATTTATTTGCATGGAATGTTACAAAGCTATTAAACTGTAATGAATTCAAATCTGAATCGATAAAATTTAAAAATTTATGTATGTACTACTTGTAAATTGTATTAGTAATTTGTAAATTTTAAAACAAATATAAATCAGTAAAGTTGATAATTTATGAGCTAGAAATTCTTTTTGTTTCTGTTAAATAGAATACGAGTTATAGTTATTTCTGATGTAATATGTGTCAGAATATTAAAAACTAACCCACTTGTTATGTGTGTGTAAAAATTGTGATTTAATTCTACAGTAGTATATTTTGTTAAGTCTACAGTACTTAAGTTGATTTTACATTCTAAATGTCAACAGAAAAGTTATATTTTTAATTTAATTGTACGTGAGATGCATGTCAAACTGTTTGTTAGTTTGTTATTGGTGCTGTTGTAGATTTGTTTGTTTATTATTATTTTGTTGTTATCATAAATAGATAAGTTAATTGTTAATATGTTTTTAAACATCAGAAATATAATTCTCATAAAGGCTATAATTTTAACGTAATATATTCATTAAAGTAAGTTTGTGATTTGAATTGATAAGAATTTTGTTTATTCATAGATCATAAACCATAACCTATTAGATACAGTTTGTGTTGTCATCCATACTTAAATGCTTCATTAAAGAAATCTGTATTAACTTAGTCGCAGTCCCATTCCATTCAAAATATCAGAACATAGTTCATCAACATAATAGTATGTAAAAAATCTGGTGTGAAAACACTCGCACAACTTTCTCTTGCCAATACAAATAATAAACAATATAACCTACACTAGTAATAGAACATTAGAAATAAACAAAAAACTAACCTCAAAAAACGTACCCTTAGTTTGGCTTAATTTTTTTTTTGTAATCCCTTATGTGTGTACGTTGCAATCTGTTCAATTCAGAACAATAAGCAACCCCATGATCCAATGAGATGAGGATGATGTGTATGACGTGTAAATGGGGTGTAGTCTTGTGCAGACTCAGGTTGACCATTCCTGAGAGAGTATGGTTAATTGAACCCCAACCATCAAAGTACACCGGTAGCCACTATCTAGCATTCAAATCAGTATAAAAGTAACTACCTTTACTAGGATTTGAACCAGGAACCTTCGTCTCCAAGAATCAGCTGTTAAACAGCTGATTTTAGCGACAACTTCCTCTAGACCTCGAGACCAACCCGGTGGGTTAGTTTGGCTTAATAATATGAAAAATAACTCTTTCATGCTAAACTTGGCTCTGTAGAGAAAAATTCTTGGTAAAAACGAAAGTTGTAGATTCTTTTAATTTCCTATAAATTTGATTACGTCCACATTTGTCGTAAAATCATACTAAGGTCGAAAATTTAAAAAATCCATTGTTTTACAGATTTTCATAAAAAAACAGATACTCACTAATTGCCGCTATTAAGCATTATAGTACAAATAAATGTTTTAGATAAAAATTGTAAATTGTAGGTTTTAGAATGTACTACAACTTTTTGTAATTTATTTTATACACTTTTGCCCTAAAATGCATATTAAGGTCGCAAGTCGTTAAAAAACTATTTTTTTCTACAAGAGCCCTAAGAATTTCAGCAAACATGGCGCCTACCCTATCATGTAGATGAAATGAGGCAATTTTTTAAAAAATCGTAGGAGCCGTTTTTGAGAAAATTGTAAAAAAGTGAAAAATTACACGAATAAACTACTACCTGTTGATTGATTTTTATGAAAATGTTTGTGTCTAATCCTCTAGTGGTACCTAACATAAGTTTTTAGTTTCAACTGCGTATGATGCTCTGTTCTTAAAATAATATTCTAACAAAATATTATTTTGTTCACACGTGTACGCGCACGCACATGCACACACACACACACACACAGACCAATCGCTGAAAACATGTTTTTTGGGTTCAGATGTCTGAAATCGTGTAACTTATATCCTGTGAAAAATCGACATGAAAACAATACTTTCCTTCCTGTATATTTGTATAGGCAAGAGGAAGTAAAAATGTGTACAGAACTAACACTGACAAAATAGTTTGTCTTATATTTCTATTAACAATATTTATTTTAAAACTTTTTCCATTTTTAAGGTTAGATAATAGCATTCACTTATAACATATTCACAATAAAACCTAAATAATAAATTAATAAAATTGAATTGACAAAGTTTTCTGCATTTTTTTAAATCAGTTATTGAATTGAGAACTCTAATTCACAATAGTTAAGGCATATTTTAAAAGATTGTTAACTACCTTATCAAAAATTTTAACTGGTTAAATTTTTAAATCAATATCCATATCGAATTCCTAGACTGGCCAAAAGTTATGAATCAGTTAGATGCTTTGATCTAGTGTGATCAGTGGCTAGGTGGATGCTAGAACAGGTCCTGGAACGTAATCCTTGAATGGTAGCAGAAATTTTTGAATTTTGGTAATTTGTTTAAAAAAGTAATAATAAGAGTTATAATGCATTCCTTGTGAGAACTTAAAAGTTGTGTATTTGTGGATTCAGAATTCCCCACAACTTTTAGTTTTGTAATTGTTGTTGAAATTTTATAAAAATAATTCAAGATTTTTTTGGAAATTTTAAAACCTCCAAAGTGTAGTGACAGTATCAGAAGAATGATGAATTTTATGAAGAAATTTTCACACATCTGTGATTTTTAAATCAAATATACAATATGTATAAAAATTCTTATTTTAGCTATTTAATTTTTATATGGAATACATTTAAATATGCAGGATTTTTGTAATTTAGCAATTCTTAGCTCTGGAGCTTTTTTTAATAACTAGAGAATTCATGAGACCTTAACTGCAGGATATTGTCAGCTGCTGAAATACTAAATAAACAAAAACGTTTTTTGTAACATTTGATAAAGGAGACAGGAAAATTAATTATTAAATAGATATATAAACTTTGACCTTTCATTACAGCAAGAAAAACTTTGCTAGGGGTTTGTAAAATACTATATTGAAACCTTTTTTTATCCATAATATATGTGTGTTTATTGCAATCTGTTCAATTCAGAACAATAAACAACTCCATGACCCAATGAGATGAGGATGATGTATATGACGTGTAAATGAGGTGTAGTCTTGTAGAGACCCAGGCCGACAATTCTTGAGAGAGTATGGTTTATTGAACCCCAACCATCAAAGTACATCGGTAACAACTGTCTAGTATTCAAGTCCGTGTAAAAGTAACGACCTTTATTAGTATTTAAACCAGGAACCTTTGTCTCTGAAAATCAGCTGTTAAACAGCTGACTTGTGGTGACGAGTCTACCCTTAGACCTACCTGGTGCTTCTAGATTGAAACTGATGATTACTTTAATGTGGTTTCTACCACATTGAGGAATCCTACTTAATATTCCTAAAAAGTAAAACATTAAGGCGATATAAATTAGTTGTGTGATTATAATTATGTTAATTCACTTTTTAGAATACTTTAAATTTTAGTTATGTACAGTTACCTCTTATTCTTCGAGAAATTCTGTTATTAATTTCTTAATTTTGGTAATGTACTTTATAATCATGTTTTAAAATTGTTTGCCACATTTTTGTAACTAACTCAGTTTGTTGACCTTATTCTATTACATTAATGTTTGAAAGTGATAAGATGCGTTGTTAATATTTCTTGTTAAAATCAGTTTAAAGTTATATGAACTTTACGATGCTGATCACAAAATGAAGTGTTTACTTAAGGGATACAGAAGCATCAAGTTAAACTCAACAAAGTGAGTTTACTACTTTATTAGTTGTTAGCTACGAGTATTATTACTTTAATATTGTTCTAAAGTTTTAGAGATGGTGAAATTTCATAGGCTGTTTGGAGTATGACAGAATATAGATTATCATAGGTTATGGTATGTTAATTATTTATTCTCTCGTATGATATCCCGTAAGCAACTTTGTCCTATTAAACCAACTCTAGTTAAGACTACTTTAATGAAGTATTTTAAGTACTATCTTTGAATATGGGTATGTTAAGAGTTTATGATAAACCAGCTGAAAATTGTATAGAACTGTTAAAATTACTTTGAATCTTTATTAAAGAGAATATAATTTTAAACTGTATTGAATGTATTAAGTGTAATGGTGAAAATTTTCAGTGGCATATAATTCATATTCCAAGAAAGAATATCTTGATATCTTCAAAGAAACATTAATCCTGTAATCCGAAATAGATAATTTTATGCTCTATCTAAATTATAATCATTAGAAACAAAAATAGCCTTAGAGTTTGTTGTCTCTTACACTATTTAGAATTATCAGGTAGTTCAGATTAAAAAAAAAATTGTTTACAGCCACATCATGGTGTACTTTGTACTGGTTAACATAACTGGCTTCTGCCAGAAATTTTTAAGGGCACATATTATTTCATCTTTTAGTCAATTAGTTGTTAATCTTAAGCAATATGGAAAAGTATTCTATTTTTATAAATTGAAAGTATCTAAGAATTCATTTAAGATGACAATAAGAATTTAGATAACAATAAACTGTTAACAACAGCTAACCACGGTTTAATCCTGTATGCTAAATTAGTCCGATATAATTTGTTACGGTGTAAGATGGAAAAAGTTTTTGAATTTCAAACAAGAGCGATAAGGTGTTTTGTGGGGGAAAACCACTTAAACCTAATGCACATCACTATTTGAGAAGCTTTAGTCACTTCCAGTTCCTTCTTTGAATATTTCTGAAGTGATATAATCTGTAAAAGCAAAATAACTTTCCACAAAATTTAAATGACCTGAATTACAACAGAACGAACAGAATTGATTACTACGTTGTTAATCACAACACTAAATCGAAAGGTACTATGAAAAATTTAACATATTTTTTCTGAATTTATCTTTAAAACACTTTTTAAATAATTTTCCGATCATACAATTATTAAATTGGCCGCCTCCATAGTGTAGCGGTAGCATGCGAGTCAATGATGCGAAGATCTCGTGTTCGATTCCCAGCTAGGGTCTGGAAATTTTCACAAGTTCAAACCCACAGTTAAATAAACCACCTTAGTTGCTAATAATCGAGCTGTTGGTGCGACGTTGAATAAAACTAAAAAAAAAAATATTAAATTTAAAATCTGTATGATAAATAAAATATGACTTTTTTTCATTTAATTTCATATTACATTGATTGTGTTGCTCAACAGTTTTAATTTTTAGGATTGTTTTATCGATAGTTCCCCATAACTAAAAAGTCTGAAACCATGGTTAAAATTTTTTATATAATCATAATATTTTTTGGTGGCCATTTTTCACTGGCAGTGTAGATTTTTTGTGAAAATATATTTACAAGAAACCATCATGATAATTACATGATATATATTATACGATATTTACAGCTCCTTTTCTTTTAAAGATGAATCATGATCATTTAAAATAATTTTATATTATTTTGTCCTAAAATTTTAAAAACATTTTATTTCATCGTCTAATAAATAGCATCTAGAATCCTGCTGCAAAATGGAACTTTTTTTTCTAACAAAAATCTAAAGTACTTATGATCAATTGAGTACTACAGTGGTAATGGCTACCTCCACAATAGAGTGTGTTAAACTTCTGAGTCATGGGTCGAACTCCTGGCTTGAATCAAGAAATTTTAACACATTATAGCACCCAATTCCATTACGCACATATTTGCTAATGACTCGATAGTTGTAACAGCTTTAAATAAACTAAAGTAATAATATTAAAAAGTAAATTTGTCATATTTAAATTTGGTAATTAGCGTAAGAATGTTCTTCGTTTACTTGAAACGTATAATGAAATTGAAATGCAGAATATACCGAGTTGTAAATGAAACATTTTTATATTTTAAAAAATCATTTATTTTTTATCTTATCCATTAATTGATTATGTGTATTTTACAGGTTTGATAAAACTTAAAATTTAAATAACTAAAACATTAGTACTATTACTTAATTAACTACCTACTGACTTAATTATGTCACTATAGTTTATATTTTTATCGTCGTAATACTCGTAACACAAAATCGGTAACAAGCATTTATTAAATATATGTATATAGTATAAATTTTGTTATAAATAAAGCGAAAAATGTATTGAAGTACGACTGTATTATTTAATAGATTTCAGATAACAAGTAATTGGTTTACAAAGTAAACTAAGCATTTAAAAAAATAGTTTGTAATATTTATGATGTACATAATCCAAGTGCTTCATCATCAATTAATTTATACATGTCAAGAAATTACTTATTGGATTCTAATTAATATTAATTTTACAGATTGATTTGTTAGACTTGTTATAAAATGGTTTTGATCATATATATTTTATCTTTGTATCTCATGTAGGGTCAGTTTTAGACCACTTGAGGTTACTTTAGGCATTTTGGGAAGCTCTTTTTCCAGTCCACATTCTCAGCGTTTGTTCAATGTAGGGTTTTCTCCTTTCTTCTGTCCATCCAGTGTCGTGTTTTTGTTCTTCATGGAAGCCCTTAAAGTATGTAATTAGTTGTCTGAATTTGATTCGGTTTATTCCCGTTTTCTCAGTATCCTTTCTGCCGTCTTTAAACCATTCATCCAACACATCCTTACATCTATTGTTAAGTGTTTTAAAAATGTGTTTTATCATCCATTCTATTCAGGTGTTCATAAAATTTCAGTCTTGTTTTTCTAATAATTTCCATTAATTGTTCATTTTCCTTGTACAGTTCTTCTCAACCTCTTAACATATTTTTAATAAATACATATTTCTAATGTACAAATATTTACGTAAAATACATATTTCTTTTATCATGATATGAAATTTCAAATTTTTAATCTTTTGGAAATATCTAACTTATATTAAAAAATATGAAGGTACTAGAAAAAAAGGAGAAAGATTATGTTTGTTATCGTTCTTTTTCTGAATTTTTTTATAATATAATTTTCTGTTTTCCTAGGAGGTATTAACTTAAAAATCTCTGTGATTACAAAATAACAATTTATTTTTTCTAAATATTTAGTTTGTTTTTCCGTGAATGATAAGTATCTGTATTGCTCTATCATAATAAGTAATGGCTCAGTCGATTTCAGTATCTATGAGGAAATAACTATATTTTTTTAGTGTTATCGATAAACACAAATAAATTTTTAATTAAAAATATAAGGAGCTTTCTTTTGAAACCCTTTATTTTTTTCCTAGCATGTCAAATTTTAATGTAGGTCATGTCGTAGTAAAGTGGTTTTGAGTTGCAATACTAATCATGATGCTTCATTTAATTTCAGTTTTTTTATTATTAATATATTGTTTTACATATATTTTTTGATCAGTTCAGGATTATTTTAATTTTAATATGTATTATGTTTTTATGTAGTTTAGTTGTGTGAATTTTTAAGTTGCTCTGTTACAGGGGAGATCAGATTCGTACCGTGTTGCTACAGGACCAGTTATATATGATGACAATAAGACTGCTGATGGAAAGTATAAGGTATTTGCAAACCAATTTAACGACTTGTATTATTCTACAGGTGTCGGCACAATTTGATTCTTCTTTTTTCTGTCAATTGGGGTTCTTCATTTTTGTTTTTAATTTTTACAGTTGATGAAGCGCTACGCTACTATTGTATTTGTTATTACTCGCCTTCTCTCTTCTACTTTTGCTGCTGCTATTTTTAATTCTATTGTATTATATTATGAAAATATTCGCTTTTCTTATATAACTGTCTTACTTTTTTAACAGATTATTTATTATGTATTTCATATTTTATATACACATCTGAAGAATAACAATATCATAATTAATTATAGAATTATTTACAAAATTCTGAATTTAAATTAATTACAAAATAGGACTGTGACTGGCCAAGGGCGGAGAGGAGAGCGAGACCAATGGCCAATCAGTTATGAGAATTCTGTACACTGTTGCCACACCTGCGCTCTAGTCTTAAGTCACTGCTCTGCAACTGAACTGCACGTTTTGCTGCTTACTGTGTTGTCTCGTGACCTGCTATTATCGTGGTGTTAGAATTTATAAACAGTCCGTTCCCATTCGCGTGCATTTAAAAAATGAATTAAGTACAATAATAATGACATCAATTTTGAAAGAAGTGTATGTTAATCGAACATGGTTTGTCTGCAGTGTACAGCCAAGCAAGCCAGGTGGTCAACGTGGCAATGCCACTCCCTTTCCCTTGTCGAATGTCAGTCCTATTTTGTAATCAATTCAATTATAAATAATTAAAATTTTAAATTTTTAAATAATTAAAAAGTAGTATTAATATATAGTATTTTCTTTTATTCTAATGTTTAACAATTAATATAACACGTAACTACTACTAAATAGTACACTGGACTTGGTGAATAATGAAATGTTATTGAGAAGGCTAGTAGCAAGCCGATTCTGCTCCTCTGCGCAAGGGGCAATCAAATCTTTGCCACACATAAGGTCAAATAATTAATTAATAACCTCACCTTCTTGTTTTAGGAATCGCATAATTTGTTCAATTAACCGATTATATATTCTGACTATTACATATTCTGACTTCATGAATGTGTTTTTCAAAAGTACAATGTATTTTCAACTTTTTTTTTTGTTTTTCCATGTGTATTCTTTATATGAATAAGTTTTTTTTTTAGTATACAACCAAAAGTTGCCTTGGGTGTTTTTAATTAGAGAAAAAAATCAGACAGGCAAGACAGTGTAATCATTTTCAAACCTCCCATCATCATCATCTTGTACTGTTCTTGCAGAATTCTTCTTTATCAAAAATTCTTTCCTTATTATGTTTTTTTTTATAAAAATCATTGAACGTTGTCACAAAATTGTTATAGTTATCTAAGTTCCAAGAGATTTTAAATTCTCTAAAACAAATTACGTGTGAAAACCTAAACATATGTTGATACTTCATTAAACTTTACGAATTGGAATTTAAATATAGTGAAATATAATGTATTTTTATACCAGAATTACAATTTTTCAAATGAACACAAAAATTAAACAAACGGTATAACTAAAAATATTTTCATTGTAATAGTAAGGCCTCAATAGAGACCACTTGATATGTTTTGATCTCGTCAGCCAAGTCTAGATAAGTGGACGTCTGCCAACCCAATGATACTATACATAGTTACCAATTTCAAGAGTACCTTACCAACCTAAAAACTATTTTTTGTACTATTGAATGAAATCTTCTGTTCTGTTTTCTTCGAGTACAAATTAGATTTTATTGTATTTAGCTGGTTTCTGCAGATTCAAATGTAACGTCTATGTAACAATCTAATAAAAACAAAAATTTCTTAATTTTCTTTTAATATATTATTATTTATGTGTTGTAACAGTTCTTAGTATAGATAATACTCTGATTTAATACATGTGGCTTTGTTGTAGTATTTGATTTCTATAAACAATTATTTACATACTACACATATTTACTATATAGCCCACTTGAAGAAATTTTTTACAAAGCAATATAATTGTAAATTTTTGTATTGAAAGATGTATTGGGTGCCTCCGTAGCGTAGTAGTTAGCGTGCTAGCCTACTACGCAGAGGTGCCAGGTTTGATTCCCGGCCCAGTCAAAACCCACTGTTCTCAATGCATTACTCATTGTAGTTACTAATAACCAAGCAGTTGATGGGATTTAAAATAAATAAATAAAAAAGATGTTTTGGTATGTCAGTTGCTAGGTATCATTCCCCATGTCACTAGCGCAAGTGTCAATTATCTGACATTATTGTTAAGAAATATAAACTGGCTTAGGGGTAGTGACAAGTACAACCAAGCTTTTCTATGCCAGAGGTCCTGGGTTTGATTCCCGTTAAAATATGGTGGGATTTTTCTTTTCAATATTGCCTTACATTTTCACCTACACACAAACCAAGGCTGAATAAATAAATAATTTAATTTTGTTAAAAGATTTAAGGTATTGGTATTGCAATTTTTCTTTAATGGTTGTTTACATTATATTTAAATCTTATTCTTCTTGTTATCAAGGATTGGGCTCACGCCTGTTTCGAACTAATTTTTATATATATTACTATTTTCAGCTAATAGCTATTTATTTTGATTAATTCAATTCTTAGATTTATCACACTTTCTATAATTTAGCTACTACCATTTTCTCCTTACCAAGATTGACTTTTATTCATTTGTTCAAGCTAATTATTCCTAATTCGGCTCTTTATTTCTTCATTCTGTGTATCGTCTTATCTTGTGCTGCACTCTTTTGTCCTTCGTAGAAACCTCATCTCTGCTGCCAGAATCTTGCTCTCTAATGACTTTTTATATTTCAATAAATATAAAATTTTTGTTACGGACTCATTATTTCCATGTTCTTTTTTTGCAAAATTTCTGGAAAAGTACATAATTATTAGAACAAAATTTTAATGGGACTTACTGAAATTACTAATCTTAATGTATCAATGGAAAATTCATCTAATCAGAGAAATCAGACAAAGTTTTTTGGGTAATTTAATATTTACATTTAAGAGAAGCGTTCATAATTTGAGAACCTCCTCTTCCCATCCTCCTTTTTTTATTATTATGTACATTTTTGTCGATAATCCAAATAGAGACCCGTCCCAAATAGGCTTGGATTAGTGGGGGGTTGTTGAGAAATGCCAGCCTCACCATTTCTATTTCAACTATTTCGAATGAGTTTTTTTTTACTGCTGGCTCCAGATTTGGTGTAATTAAACTTCCTAAATACCTAGATTTCTGAAACCTCCTCAATTGGTTGATCATTAAAAACTCACTTCAAGTGGGAGGAGTCTTACTCACTAACACCACTTTAGTTTTCAGTGGGCTGAATTTTAGACCTAGCGCCTGTCGAAGCTTTAACACTCAAAAATTCATTTTTACTGTTTTGTAATCTGCTGTAGTAACTAATATAATTATTAAACCGTGGCCAAGGCTTTAAATTAATTAAAATAAAACAATTTCTTAAAATTTTTGTGTTATTTATTAATTATTAAATTATTTCTTCAGATGTGCATATTTTCATGGTATTATTTAATAAATATTTTCCAGCAATATAAGTAACATGTATTTTACTAATTAAAAGTGTTTTTACATTTTGCATGATGGCATTCATATATCATCACAAACTTGTTAACATTTTTGTATTTATTTCATGTATACACAGTTTTACGTAATGAAGTTTGTAATTTATTTCACATTATGTCTGTAATTTTTTCATAACAAAATTATCTTTTGCTTCTTACATAACATAATTCTCTTACGTACTCTTTTGTTTACACAAGCTTTTTAAATGCTTTATTTTATTTTTATCATATCTTAACACAATTATTTTAAATTTGAATATACAGTTTTAATACTCTTGTACAATTCTTTTTATGTTGTGTACATTTATATCACCAAATTTTTCCGTCACTTTATCAAATTTCAAACACGTGTGGATATTATTGTGTATTAAATTTATTTGTATTTGTGTGTGTGTTTTATTGTTTTGCACATTATTTTATACGTTCATTTATTATTTAATTAAGGTTAAACATCAGCTGGTGAGGAAAGATGGCTACTGCGCTTTACATTTCTCACAACCTTTGTAAGAAGGTAGAATTCTTGAGACATGCCAAGTTTAGACATTAAAATATTCTGATAAACATGTGTTTCTGTATGCGAGAGACAAATCATGATTGAGTGGGAATACTGACTAAGTGAAACTGAATTTCAAGAGAAAGATAAGATGAGTTAACTGATTTAAAGAATCTGCTCAGAGGAAAATTAGAAGAAAATATCTGATGCAGTGAAAAAAAATAATACGGAATAATGGAAATATCAAAATTTTGGTTTCAAGAAAAATAAGAAAAAAAGTGAAAATGTATTTTCTAATTGTGTAATCATCATTTGGTCTGTTCACAAAGAAATAAAGGATTTAAAATGGTCATGAAGACTAAAATTTTCAACAGAACGTACTAATGTTATTTAATTAAAGTTAAAATTGTTATACCAACAAATAATAGATGTAAGGTCTCAAATTTAACGAACTAAAGAAATTAGAAAGAATTTTAATAAATATGGAATAAATCAAGAAAATATTATGTGGTACTGAATACAGACTACTGATTTTAAGGCTTTCACAAAAAAATAAAGCAGAACAACGTACGGAAAAAATAAGAGGAAAAGCATACAGTAAAAAGAATTCTGTAAGAAATGGTTGCAAAAATGTGTGAAAATTACTTAAGAAATCCTAAATGAAACAAGAGTCCACTAAGGTTTCTTTGCAAATTTATTTTTAAAATTTTATTAGGTCTATGTGAATTGAATGCTGTATCATTAAATGAACATTTATGTACAAGGGATACTGTGTTTTCTACGAAGAAAATTGGTCATAAAATAATTCGTCTGTTTGTTTATTTGTATCTGTTAGTTTTATGGTTAGGTTAACTATAACAAATTAAAAATAATGTTGTACTCTTACAGATATGTAGTAATTTGCAATTATTTATTTAAAAAATTAATTAATCCTTTATTGGACAGTAATGAAACCAGTCATTTTTATACTATTTTTTTTTACATTATTATTGATAAATTTTAAATTAAATATAATTAGGTTAGCTATATCTTACGCTAACTTATTTTCAAAATGATATAGTAAATTTCCATTGGTGCTGTAAAACACATAGTGATAACATTAAGGTATTATTTGTTGTATAATACATGTTGAATAGTATATTTCTAAATTTATTTGTATTTAAAAAAGATTTGGCACTTTTGTTTAGTTCTTTAAAGTTTGGAATATTGTCAGAACAACAGTATAACTATTATACAGTTTTATAGAATATTCATTTTCAAGGTCATTCAGTTTATTCTTAATTTTTATCTCCTTTATTTATTTTAATTATTATTTTTACATTCAACATTCTTTTAACATAAACAAAATTCTTTAATCAATTTGCTTACAAAATATATAAGGCGGTGCAAAAATAATTTTACAGAAAAGGAAATATAGAGAAGAATGTGTTATCATTAATACAATATAGATCAGTAATTTTGGTTTCTAAAGTTGGCGTTTATAAGAAATCGTAGCATTGGCACTATCACAAAAAGTAGGTTGGTATAACTGCAGTCCTTTCAGTGATGTAATAGATTTTTATGTACTCTGTTGTGACTTACTATAGAGTTTTTTTATTATTTTAAATATAATTTATCTTACAAAAATGGGTGTTAACCTTAAAAACTTTTATAAATGATGTAATAAATAATCATATCAGCCACCTTGTGGCATAATGGTTGGCATGCTAATCTTCAAAGCAAAAGGTCTTGGGTTTGATTCCGAGCTAGGCTGTGGAAATGATAACTTATTAAATCATCATTCCAGTACCATAACCCTCTAAAGTTGCTATAGATCAAGTTATTGATACAACTTTAAATAAACGAGACAAATTATTTCAACAATATTTATCTTTAGGGAGAGCACACCAAATCAATATTTTAATTTCTTCTTCATGTTTTCCTGACGTATCCTTTTCTCTCCCAATCTCTTCATTCTTTTGAATCTTTCCTTATTAAGTCGTTCTATGTTGTGGAGTACATGCCTCTTCTTTTTATTCTCCCCCGAAGATTATTCCCTGGCTTTTTTTTCTGAAAATTTCCCAATTCTGTGTGTCTTCTGTGTCAATTTTTGCTTCATTAAGGTCATTCAATGTTAATGGGAACCATTTTGATTTGATCTTGAGATTTATTATTTTATCGAAAATTTGTTTTGTCAATCTGCTATCTTCAAACTTCAGTGATATTATTGTACAATTTTCAAAATTAATTTAAGACATCGATTCTCAATGGTTTCTTATTTGTGAAGAGTTAAGTGGTTGATGGTACTATGTAGCAGAAATATAGTTTTGAGAAAATGTAATCATTGTTTAATGGCTTCCAATTTTTTTTTGTTAATTGTCTGATTTTTTTTTCATTTTGATACCCTCATATAAATTATTGAAAATTTATATTATGCAATTAAAAGTTTTCAAACTTCTCTTTTCAGTATTATTCTTCATTATCAGTGTTTTTTGTTTGTTTGTAACACCCTCATCCCCTATAAATCTGTATTGTGCACCATACCCTCTCAGAATGGATGAGCAGTATTTTAGTTATAGTAACTGTTTCATACGAGTCATAATTTTAAGAAAAACTTAATACCTTATAGCTATGAAGATAAATGTTTTATTACCACAGTTAGTTACGTGATAATTTCCATGCGATTGTAGTGCATTCTGTTGAAAGAAGATGTCAATTAAAATCTTTATTCGTTACAGAACATAAAAAATTAAGCAGTGTATTAATTCACTAGTATTTCTTTAAATTGTAGATATAGAGTATTCTATGACTTCTACATAACTAAATACATCCATTTAATTACATCCTGCATCCACTCAGGTATTCATTACATGAATTACTTTGAGAATGTGTTTACAGTATTGGAAAGTGATTAGGACCTATAAAAATAAAGCATAATAGATTTTTTTTTACTCCTATTGTGTCTACATTACAATTTAAGGACAATAAGCAATCCCATGACTCAATGAGATAAGGATGATAAGTAAATGAGGTGTAGTCTTGTACAGACTCAGGCCGATCATTCCCGATATAATATGTTTAATTGAACCCAGCCATCTAAGCACACCTCTCTAGTATTTAGATCTGTATAAAACTACTACCTTTACTATGATTCGGACTATGGAACCTTCATCTCCGAAAATCAGCTGTAAAAGAACCGACTCAAGGTGACGATTTTACTACTTGATCAACTTGTTGGTTTCCATATAGTTTTAATAGTGTACGCAAGTATTTGAAAATAGAAAACACTTTTAAGATAATAAAATTATGTTATTGATATTAATGCTACATTGAAATATAAAGTAACTCATTATAAAATTGGACCCATCGGGTTGGTCTAGCGGTAAAGTCGTCGCCAAAATCAGCTGTTTAACAGCAGATTTTCGGAGACGAAGGTTCCTGGTTCAAATCCTAGTAAAGGTAGTTACTTTTATACGGATTTGAATGCTAGACAGTGGTTACCGGTGTACTTTGATGGTTGGGGTTCAATTAACCATACTCTCTCAGGAATGGTCGACCTGAGTCTGTACAAGACTACACCTCATTTACACGTCATACACATCATCCTCATCTCATTGGGTCATGGGGTTGCTTATTGTTCTCAATTGAACAGATTGCAACGTACACAAATTAGGGATTACAAAAAAAATTATAAAATTGTCAAATTATTTATGCACCGCCTTGTTTCATTTTAAATAAGTCATTTAAAAAATATCTGTTCAAAAGGTTCTATTGCAGTATTCACAAAACATACTTATTTAAAATATTTTTGTAAAAAAATATTAAAGATTTTGCAAATTTACAGATGTACGATAAAATACAGATTTTACTGTTTTGTTGGCAAAATAAACAAAAATTGAGATTAATAATGAAAATAATGCATTTTTATGAAATTATCGAAACATTAAATACAATTTTTTCTTATTAAAATGTATTTTTATCAATGTTCAACACCAAGCATATAAAATTGAAAATAAAAATTAAAACAAAAATGACTTTTTCTTGTGTATTGATTGATGAAAAAATAAACCGTAAAATTAGGATTTCTCTGTGCTATTTTTTTTTTATCTAACAGGAATACATGTATACATCACTGATAAATCTGATAAAGGATTGTTAAAGGGGAAATTGACTTTGAAAAATGAGTTTGTGTAAATAATGAAAACTGATAATGGAAATAGATTTGTTTTCAATAGAACATTCGTAAAAGTTTTCTGATAAGAAATAAAATCAATTTTCAATAAAAAAAGAACTTTTTATATGTGTATGGTATACTGATTTTTTCTTTTAATATTTTTAGTTTGGTATTACTCTTGTATTATTTTATTAATACTTTTACATTTATTTTTGTATGTTATGTTTTAATAATAATAGTGGTGTGTTAATGCCAGGAAAACTCATTAAAAAAATTGCATGTTTTATTAAGAGTCAATCTGTTAAGAATTTTTTTATGTAGGAGTTTATTTTTATTTAATTACATGTTGAGTAGAGTACAAATAAAATGATTACATAATAAATATTTATTTAATGATATTGACGAAAGACTTACATCATTTCCTTTTTGAAAATATTAATTTATTGTCGTATTTGGTATTTTTATGAGTTGCCTTTTTATTAAAATAAGTTACTTAAAGCATTTTTATTGTTAGGAAATAAGAGTAGCCATTGGTTTTTATTCTCTTATAATAATGTAACCCTTAGGTGGTTTAAGATTGAATAAAATTGTTCGTTAGTCTAAGACTAGTTACAATAAATGTAATTAAATAAATAAAAAACACTTAAAAGAGATATTAGTCATGGTTTTTGAAAATTTAAATCTAAAATTTAAAAGAGTCAATTGGTTGATTAATTATTACTAATAACTTGAAATGAATTCAGTCAGCCTATTCTCTTTTAGCATTGTCTCTAATATGGTAAATTATTATGTGGAAGGTTTTAGGTTTGATTCCCAAGGTTTAAAATTTTAACTAGTTAAAACCCATTTTAACTGTTTGTTCTACAACCTATAATACTCACAAAGATGAACGAATAAATCTTCAATAAGCATCCTGAAACTTGTAATCAATACAAACAATAAAATATTATTGTAATAAAATATTATTGTAATATTATTAGTTGTCACTATCCTGCAATAATTTTAATGGTACTTTAATTTTCTTTTCACTTTTTTGAGCACTTACGTGTTTTTGTGGATCCACCATAAAAAAAGTATTGTACATTTACAAAGTATACAAGATGTAATTTCCATTTAATGATGGTCTGCTACAGTCGTTTGATATGATCTTGAGCTGTGAGACGTGCGAAAAAATTCTAAATTATCCCTATGATTCTACATTACATATAAAGTTCTCTCACCATTTCATTATTATTTAGGATCTAGTCTCACATTTTTAGCCTCTAATAGAGACCCTAGGCCATTATCCCAAGAGGTGCAGGTAAATACTTTTTAAAGGCTCTGTTACAAACTTGGTAAGAAAAAAAAGGCGTTAAAATTTTTGTTTTTTTCACAAGATTTCAGTCACTATGGGCATTTTGGTAACAACATTGACATTCCCCTTCTTCACACATTTTTCGTGTGGATCTTTACATTTTCCGATTTTATTTTCTCTCCAATAAACTTTCATTTCATCAAGTTTACCTTTTTTAGCTTTTCAGAAAGTCCTGTCTTTTTCTTTGATGGTTTTCCTTCTCTTAACCTCCTTTCTTCCCAATATTTTTACATATTTTTTGATCTGGACTTTCTCAAATCTTCTAGAAGCTACCCTTTTACTTTGGTGGTTTTCTTAATTTCCAAAGCAAGAATCAATCTATATAATTTGCTTTTAAATTTAGTTTTGTTAAATTTCAGTTATTCCATTTCCAATTGTTTATTATTAAAGTTGATTTTGTTTAAACTGTTCTCATTTATAAATTTCATTTGTCCAAAAAATGTTTGCTCTTTCTTCTTTTGATTTTATCTTCTAAAATTTCAATGTCTTTGTAAAGTTTTTGGTTTGGCTTATTTCATCTTTCTAATTCTTTAATGTTTGCATTGTAGATTACAGAGAATTTTCCTTTCTATTGCTTCCAGATTTTGCATATGTGTTCTGTTTGTGATCAAATGAATAATAGTTTTTTTTATTTCTTCAAAACATCCACCTATATCTGTTAAAAGATTAGAAAATTTTGCTTATGGCAAGGGCCCTTTGACAATTTTGTCCTCTTTTTACTTCTTGTACAAACTTGGGTTTTGTTGGATTATAAAAATGCTATTTACTGGCTAAATTGTTGTAAAGATGCTCATGAATAACAGAGATCTTATTAATGTTAATTTTAGTTGCCAGTAATTAACCTGGTTTTAGTCTAATAAATATTTATATCAACCAATAGAAGTACTAAATAATTAACTTAATTACTTTGACAGATTGATTCTAATTTTATAAATGAATACTGATAATATAGTTTAAGTTTTTTAACATGGTAAAAATGCTGTAATGTAGACATCAGGTTCAAAAAATTTACATTAATTTAAATCTGATGATTTTCATCAACACTCTCAGTAGTAATTTCTTTTTAGTCAGAATAATTTTTATGCTTAATCATTAAAGAAAATAAGTAATTTTTTATTATTAATAATAATTTTATGTAATTCACCAGTTGTTTTGGTAAAACATAAAATATGAAAATGTATTTTAAACAAGTCAGCCTGCCAAATTTAATAAAAAGCTTCAGGTATTTTGGTTCATAGAAATTATAGAAAACTAATTATAAGTTTTCCTATTTAGTTATTAATTTTTTGGATTGTTGGACTATATGTTTTTAAAACAGAACTCATAGTTACGATATTTTTTCATATGTAAAATCAAATTGATCAAATAATAATTTTGAACTATTATGTGTTCTAATGTTTTTATGTGATTCTTTTAATGATTTTTAGAAATTTTTCTGATTTTAATTGTATTAGATCTTTTTAACTGTATTTATTTCATAATTTGGTGTTTATACTCTTATCATAAAATAATAATTTTGTATTTTTTCAGGATTTCTTCTTCTCGTCTCCTTGCTAACTAACATTTTTCATTCAAATAAACTTTGTAATACTAACATAAATTTTTTTTAATTATCAGTTAGATTTTAAAAAAATACTAATTATTTTTTTTGTTTGTGTTACAGTCAAGGCGGAAACGTACTAAAACACAGAAAAAAGGAGATTTAGATGACCTTAAACAAGAATTGGACATCGACCATCATAAAATCTCAGTAGAAGAATTATACCAGCGATTTCAAACACATCCAGACGCAGTAAGTTGTAGTCTTTTTTTATAATCAAATTAAATAATGTGAGGCGTGTTCAAAACAAATAGTATTGATTCAAGGTTTCCTGTTTTTATAGGAATACTTCAGAAAACGTATTAAAATTTTCACTGCTGAACAGCTGAAATAAAATATAACCCCTGTGTTAAGTTTTTCGTTGGTAAAAGTAGAAGCCTTCTATCAAGTATGAGGTGCTTGGTCAGCAGCGAAAGTATCAGTGTACTTGTTCTGAAGCAGTCTAGTAACAATGTTTCAAAATAATCCATGGTATCTTCAGTGAAAGTAAAGTATTAAAATCATGAAAGAATCTGGATTAAGAAAGTTTAATCGATGTGGCTTATTGGTAAACATTTGTGCTTTCTAACTCATGATGAAAGGCAGTAGTAAAACATCTAAATCTGGATTAGCCCATGGTGTAGTGGCCAAGCTGGTTTCTGGTCAGGTCATATTTTTTTTGTTATTAATTTATTTAAAGTTGCATCAACTGCTAGGTCCTTACTGACTATGTTGGATTATGTAACATTAACTGTGAGATTTGACACATGAAAATTTCCAGACCCTGGCCGGGAATCGAACCCGGGACCTTCGCGTGGCAGGCCAATGCGTTAACCACTACTCTACGGAGGTGGTCAGGTCATCATTTATTTTCGTCTATCACCCTTCTTGTTTAGGTCATCAGCTGAAAAGCTGGTTTGAACCTCTTGAGGCTTTAATATTAAATGAGGAGTGAGGTGGTTTACTATTGCCTTCCTCACTGAGTGGAAAAGTATACTTATCAGCATGCGAAGCCCTCTGAAAAGCATCTACTTTCCATTCTGTAATTGACACTTTCACCTCATTCACCACATGGTCTGGCTGTATAACGAAATTCATTACTCTCGGAGGAGATAACTCTGATTAGTTTCTTTTACACTTCTACCTCTTCTGTTCTTAAATGCTTGTCATATAATTGGCTGACCATGTGATAAGAAACAGAACTACTTTTTGTAGCCCTGGAATTATCAGATTGAGTTTAAATAATTTAATACTCTACCTGCCTGTTATTGGCAATATCACCCTTCATCATGTGCAGTAGCATTAATGTGCAAAACAGTCAGACATAAAACAAAAAATCTAAGTCTATTTCCTATTTAATAAAAACTAGTTTTCAACAATTTTTCAAGTTTATAACTTAAAGCTAGTTCTGTATTTGCATTTTTTATGCATATAACTGAAGAAATTCATTTAAACTAGTTAAGTAAAAGATTGGAAACCTAATTACACTAACTTGTTTCAACATTAATAATTCAGTTATAATTAAATTTTTCATCTTTTTCACCATTTGGATTAAGCAAAATTGTTAATCCAGAAATCTTCTCATTCAAGGATGTTACTTTAACACCTTTGCACCCTGTGATATAACAGTCTTTGGCTGTAACAATTTTTTACTTTTTATTCTGCCGAATTGATTTTACTGATTTATTTTTTATCATTTCTTTCAAACTTAAAATATATATCCTGCGTGAATTTTCTTTGTTATTTTGTATTTCAAAAAATGTTTACTTGCTACTGTTATAAAACTTTTCTCTCCGCTGTGGTAATTCTGTGTATTCATCTTCGATCAAATTAGTTTGATAGTGTTTGTAAATTCGAGTGCTCATAATGTTGAGTAAGGCAAGTTAAAAGACGTCATAACTGAGTTACACCAGCACAATTATTTGCTAACATTACACTACAGTTATGTGGAATCCAAATCTGTCCTGTCTAATTTCTCTTTTAGTTTCTTTCTTGTTAATAGTTTGTATATTTCTTTTTTCTTATGCTTTTATTGCCTGCTTGGTTCCTTTTTAGTCAATTCCACTTAATGTTAAAATACCCTTCATCTGTTAATATTTAATTTTTAAAGGTATTCCCAAATGCACGGATTTGGTGTTTTATCTTTTAGTTGGTCATCCATTCAATCCAGTGTAACTTTTTCTTGCTTTCTATGAGATGGTGGATTTTTTTGTAAAGGACCTTTCTATATTTTGACTTACAAAGGTATTTCAGCCTTGATTGGAGCAAGCCCACAGAGAAATTCCATTTTAGTTCACAATAGAAGCTTTCCAACTTCTAAAAGCTATTTGTCCTAACCATCTGGATGAGTGAATCAAAAATACTCGTATTTAAAAAAGTGTAATTTGATAAAATTATTTGAGTAATTAACTCATTTGAACTTGAATAACATCAGCTTAAATTATTTATAATTTAATCAATGTTTCTTTAGATCTCAGTTATCCCTGAATTATATAGGATCTCTATAATAACTACAGTAGTTTTACAGAAATTGTAAAAATAATTTTATTGAGTTGATAAACTCTTGTTCTGCCCATAACAGACAGGTGGAGTGTCAAATTATTTACATTCAATCTGTTCGTTGCAGGGCTAAAATAAATAGTTCTGTTTCTTTTCACATGTTCAGCCAGTTAAATGACTGAATCATTTAAGAACAGAAGAGGTAGAGGTGTAAAAGACACTAATCAGAGTTATCTCCTCTGAAAGTAATGAATTTCATTATACAGCCAGACCCTGTGGTGAATGAAGTGAAGGTGTCATTTACAGAGCGGAAAATATGTGCTTTTCAGAGGGCCCGGCATGCTGATAAGCTTACTTTTCCACTCAGTGAGGAAGGCAATGGTAAACCACCTCACTCCTCGTTTTACTTAGTAAAACCTCTACAGGTTCAAACCAGCCTTTCGGCTGATGACCTAAACAACAACAAACTCTTGTTATTGGCATTCCATTTTTCCTATTGTTTTGTTCTGTCCTAAATTCTTAACGTTAAGTTTTCTTTTATTTACGTACCATTTAAAAACTGCATTCATTCAGCATAATTTAATAAAATCCAATAAAAAATGCCTTTATCATATGTACAGAAACTGTAGAAATAATTTTATAGAATTGATGAACACTTGTTATTAGCATTTAATTTTTCCTATTGTTTGGTTCTGTCGTAAATGTTTTTTACGTATTATTAAAAATTACATTTAAGCAGCATAATTTAATAAAATACAATAAAAATTCCTTTGTCATATGTTGATGATTCAGGACATGATTGTTATGAATATAACTGTATTCATAAAAATATGTGTAGTTTATTTCAAGAAATCTGTTGTAATTAAAATAAATGCATTGATAGACAAAAGTAAGTTCTGTGAATTATACTCATATTTTTACTACCCTGGTAGATATTGTATTGAACTAGAATCAGAATTGATCTCAGATATATATAGTTTAAAATTGTTCTTGGATTTTATTGCCATTATTTATTTCAGCAGCCAAAATGGCTTGTTTGAACTTTAAAACAAAGTAAAATGAAAAGCAAATTAGTTTACCATTGCCTTCTTTAATTTTGAAAGTATGATACTTTCATTTCATTTACCTTAGGGTTTTGCTTTATAATGAAATACATTATTCTCATGGAAGATAACACTGATTAATCACTTACACACCTGGATCTTGTGTTCTTTAGGTGTTAGTCGTTTGTTTGGCTTTGCCGAAGCTTTGAAGTAAAAGAACGGTTATTTATTGTCCAGGAAGTAGAATAGTATTTGTGATTAATATTATACTCCTTTTCAATAAAATGGCCTTTTGATGTAATGGTCAGGCCTGGATTTTTTTCACTACTCATTTACATTTGTCACCCTTCATCATTTGCATTAGCTGTAATGTGAAATTAGGAGAAAGTTGGGTGAAAAACCAAATGAAAATAAAACCTTCTATTAAACGCACAGTAGAGCAGTACAACAATTTAAATAAGAGGTATGAATATTGTAGGGTATTTTACATGTTTATTTTTTAAAATTTTAACTTGTTAATTAGTAAAGTGTAAGAGATAAAGTAGCACTTCAAAAACTTAATTAACGTGTGAAAATTTTAAAGAATAAATCTGTAACCTACAATATTCTTATCTCTTCCTTTTTCTTCAATTGCCTATCTGTTTCAAATGTTTACAACCATCATAGCAATTTTCATTTTGTTTGTGGCCTTGCGAAATAACTCCTCTGAGCTATTTCCGAATTAAGTTTACAGATGTAGAAGCCACAGCACCCTTGTTTTCCATAAATGTTTCTTTGCAAAATGGCTTGTAGTAACGAATATCATGAGTCGTTCTGCATGATATGTCCAAAATGACTTTCATGTCTTTCTTCATTCTCCTGAGAACTTCTATATTTGGCATCCGAGCCGTCCATGGGACCCTCAATTTTGTCTGTACCGCCATATTTTTATCTACTGTATACAATGTTTGCACTACTCTACTGACCATTTCATTGATTTTCACATCGAACTGTTATAAAGTATAATATTATGTGTCTCACTTGGCGCGCAGAGTTTAGCCTGTAATAATACAAGGTGTATAAAAAATTACCGACCTTAAAACAAAATGCATGATAGTTTCCTAAAAACCGTACATTTATACAATAATATTCATATAGACCCAATTATAATTTATAAATCTCTTTCTAATCTTAGCTGTTATGAATGTCATTGATATTCTTATTGTCTAAAATGATTTGCCATTAGCTAATAAAGTCTCTAGTTGTACATTAGAAAAAGGTTATTTTTCTATTACAATTAGAACTAGTAGGTACCGTAAAATGATAAACACTACACATGGTATTCTATAAATTCCGGTCCGCACACATCAAAAAAGACCTTCAACACTTTTTAACTGTAACGATCGCTCTGAACGACAGGTGATTGAACACTGAATGACAATATTCACTGTGCATTTAATTCGTTAGTTAGGCGTATGTAGTTGATAATCATTTGCTGTCAAAACCAGTATTATTTTTAAATAAACTGTGCTTACTAATAAGCCTATGACTAATAATAACAATAATAACTGATGATTAGTTGTAATACATTACATCACTCCCCATTCGCTTTGTACTATATTTCTAATAAAAGTATTTTACTATGAAATGTAGAAAAATAATATTTTTCTAACTAATGTATATACTATACTAATGTATATATTATATACATTAGTTTTGTAAACAGTCTATAACACTAGGCGAGGGATGGGTGGATGTAGTATATGTAAGCTGATTTATTGGAAGCCTCGACGTGCCAGATGACATGCTTATACTTATAGTTACTATTTAGTGGTGACAAAAATACCAGGCCTTACTGAGAATCAAACCTGGGACCCCTGGCATAGAAGCGCGTTGTGTTAACCATAACACCGACTGTTCTTGGCTTTAATTAAAAATCACTCATGGCATTTTTTTTATCACTTATTTGCATCTACCGATCTTCACTGTCTGTATCTGCCTTAATGTGCATAACTATATGATATAAAACCAAAAACAAAACAAAATTCATCAATAAAATGGGTAGGCCTAATGGGGAATAGCACTAGAGGTGAATATTGTTGGCTACATTTTTTTTTTTTTTTTAACTTTCACTTGTTAGTTACCTATTAGGGTGAGATAATGTAGCGCTCCAAAATCTGAATTATCAGCTTTGAAGTCTGTTTAGTTGATTAAATAATTTTCTATTTTTTTAGAAAGATCTATTGAGCTGTGTAGGTAGTATAAAGCTATTATGTAGGCGTTTGAAAACAACTTGTTCCATCACTTTTACGTTTTGTAAAAACATAATTTCAAAGGAACTCATTACGAAATGAGTTAGAACGTTGATAAAATTCACACCGTTATGAGCATTTCACAATCGTTTTTGAAACAACACCATATATTTTTATTTAGCCTGTTAAATTTACCCGTATTTACTGTGCCTTACTCTAATTGTTTTGCAAGTAAAATTCTTTGTTGTATACATTATTCTGATTTTAATCTTGTGGTATCTGTTCATCTTAATAGCTTGTTATCAAAATGTTTAATCCTTTTATTTAGTATTTATTAAACCTCATTCGTTTGCCTTCTAAATGAAATGAATAATGGAATTTCTTAAAAATCCCATTTTTACACTAATCAGAGTTATTTCCTCTGAAAGTAATGAATTCCATTATATAGCCAGACCCTGTGGTGAGTGAAGTGAAGGTGTCATTTGGAGGGTGGAAAATATGTGTTTTTCAGAGGACCTGGCAGGCCTATCAGCATACTTTTCATGAGGAAGGGATTGGTAAACCACCTCACTCCTTGTTTTAATTAGTAAAACCTCTAGAGGTTCAAACCAGCATCTTGGCCGATGACATTAACATTAATAATAATTGACAGTTGCATGCCAATATCTTCATTTACATAATGCTGCTCACTACAATCTCCACAATCTGTTGCTTTTGGAAGTATTTTCAAAGTATCGTTCCAAAGAAATGGAATAAAATTTTTTAAAGTAGATGGCATTTTTCGTAGTCTGAATTTATTTGTATTTCTACTTTTGCCTTATCTTTTCTTTAATTTTATATGAGCTAGATATCAGTCTCCAAGAGAGAAATGATTCTTTATCACTGATAAAAAAAGAATGACTTTTTTTTAATTTATTCTTAATTTTATTTAACTAGATATTCAGTGTGATTTTTTAGTCCTGTTGAACAATATCCTGCTACAAAATCGTACGCGAATGTAAAATAATCATTTAAAATTAAATTTGTTGGTGTTCCTTTACCAGAAAAAATGTCAATTTCTAGGCTACCAAACCGATTTCAAGAGACAGGTAGTGTTTTTGCGACAGAAAACATAGTGGTCAACCAACTCACTTGACAGATGACGTTCTAGAGAGTGTAAAAACAAGATTGCTTAATTCTCCATAGAAAAGTTTACGAAAACTTTCCTCACAAGTTGGTTTGTCATATTCGAGTGTTCAGAAAGCTGCTAAAAATTTGAAATTGTATTCGTATCGCGTACGATTAGTCCAAGAGGTTCAGCCTCCAGATTTAAACAAGTGATTGCAATATTTCCATTGGTTTAGGTTTTTCATAAATGATGACGGAATTGAAGTTTTAAACGGAGTTCTTTAGCGATGAAGCTTGGAACTATATCTACAGTTATGTGAACAGTAAAAACACTCGAATTTGGGATGAATTTTTTACACGTGTGTACGATTTTGTAGCAAAATATTTTTCAAGAATGAAAACCCGTTCTAGAGTTAAAGACATTCTGTTCGTAACACAGCAGGAAATGGCACAAAATTTACACAGCTCAAGGACAATCAACTCGCACTGCTGTATCTATACCGGTTGAGTAGGGCTACCAATTTTGTGTCATCAAACAAAATTTCCCTTTCTTAGAAAAATTACCAGACATTAACAATTTGGTTACAAGACTAAAATCACTTTGTAGTTATAAGTGAGTATAGCAATAAACTTTAAAAAAAATCTTATTCTCATAATATAAAAATCTGTTGTGAAACACTTACATGACTTTCTCTTCCCATTGTAAATAATGAAAAATATAACCTATGTTATGCTAAACTATCAATGACAGTCTGTAGAAAAAAAATGCTTAAATAATCGTTGTAGATTTTTTTATTTTCCATATCTTTGATTGTATACTTTTTTGCCGTGAAATGCATACTAAGGTCGCAATCGTAAAAAAGTGGTACCTAACTTGAGTTCAAAGTTTCAACTTAGTACGTTATTCTGTTCTTAATATTTTTTGTTCACGTACACACACAGACCAAAGACTAAGAACATGTTTTTTGTGTTCAGTGGGCCTGAAAACGTGTAGCATTTTCAGTGAAAAGTTGATTTCGAAAAATCAACATGTAAACAATACTTATACTTCCTTTTTTCTCGTTACCTATACTTTTTTCTTTATATTCATATAGGCCAAGAGAAAGTAAAAATAAACAAGTCTTTTTATTTTCTATATGATGGTACAAAATCCTCTCTTAAGTAAGTATGTTAGCTTATTGTTAAAAATTTTTAAATATTAAATTAGTTGTGTTTCACCTTCCTATTTTGAATACTGATAATATTACCTGTTCGTGAATGATAATTTTATACATTTTACAATAGAATAAAAGTGATTTGTATCCAATTGTTTTTAGTTTTAGAAGTAATATTTAACGTCTTATGCCACATTTATTGCCTTCTTGTTATTCCGTTATCATACACTAGATTATGAAGATTTATTTAACTACTTTTGAATTAATATCATTATTATTCTGTATGTTACTTTCTTGGTTAACTAAAAATGATAAATTGTGTCCGACCACCTTGAAGTCTGAATTAGGAAAGTAATAGGCTGTTAATCTGAAGGTCATGGGTTCGATTCCTGAGTTTTTAATAGGAAAACAATACTTTCCATCTCTATATATTCGTATAGGGGAAAAGAAAGTTAAAAATTATGAAAGCATAATCTAGAATATGAGTATTTTAGTTGACCTTTGATTAATAATTTTTCTGTTTATGGCCATCGACCTACAAAAATACTATTTATTGTATCGAATTGTATAGTACAAATATTTTCATTTTGTATTATCAAGTCCAATCTTTAATTGGTTAACATTAAACCAAGATAAACATGAATTTAGAACAATGGCAAGTTCTTTATATTGTCTTTTGGCACTTTTAACAGAGATTAACTGTTAGTGTTGGCTAAATACCAATAACTGTGTTTAAAACATCAGTGCACTTTTCAAATCTTTAAATGCATTTTTTCTTTTATAATCGGTCCTGTACTTCTAGGTAAAAATACGTATGTAATTGAAAATGCTGTAATATTTGTGTAACCAGTCTAAAATTTACATTGTGCTTATTGTTTAATATTTTCATGGTTATCTTTTTATTAATAAATTTTTAGGTGATCAACTGCTAAAGTCATTCTTTATTTTGTTCATAGTCTTTTTCCATATTATGCTGGATTATAAGCCTCTTCTAGTTTCCTCTTGATTCCTTGTTGTGACATGTTCTCATTGACTCATTCCCAGTTGTTCCACTGACATCACCTGTCCAGCTCATATCCAGTCTTCCAGCACTTCTGTTGGTTCCATGAGTTCTCCATTAAATTATTCGGTATGCCCATTAGTCACTGTCCTGCCTCGTCACATGTCCAACCCATCCCTATTTGAGATCCACAATATTTTCCATGAGATCATTTCTACTTCTTAAAGTTCTTCTCTTATTGGAGGTAATCATCATCATTACGTGGACCTTATTTGCTACTGCACGGAACAGTTCCATATTACTGCAACTTAACCAGTGTGCCAACGTTCCGCTTTCCCTTTATCTTCCCCTCCATGATTAATGGTAAGATGTGATATTTAGGACCTCTAGTTACACGTCCTAGATATTAAAGTTTTCTCTTTTTCATTGTCTCAACCAACTCAATATTCTTTGCCCATTTTATCAAGCACATTTTTATTTGTTATTCTTTCTGTCCACTGAATACGCCACATCCTGCGGTAGCAAAAGGCCTGTATCTTCTCTAATGGATATTTTTGAGTGTCCATGCCTCCATCCCATACAACATATCAGAGGAGACATAAAATTGCAGCATTCTCGTCATAAGCTCAATGCCAAGATCCCGAATACACAGCAATTTCTTTAGCGACACAAATGACGATCTCGCATTTCTATCCTTGATCTTATTTCATTTGTTTGCTCTTCCGGCTGTTCTACTCATGTACCCAGATATTTATAGGTAGTAATTTTTTGTATCATGGTGTTTGAAGCAGTTCGATTCAACTGGGTTTCTGTGAATTTTGTGAAAAATATCCATGCCATTTTTCTAAAATTTATTTTTAATCCTAATTTTATTTAAGTTATACGTTCGTTATGTACTTTTTTTATCTCTATTTGTTATTCTGTCTGTCCACGGAATACACCACATCTCTATCCCGTACAACATACCAGAGAAGACAAAACATCGCAGAATTTTCATTCTGAGCTTAGTGCCAAGATTTGAATACACAGCAAATTCTGTAGTTACACAAATGATGATCTCGCAATTTCTATCCTTGATCTTATTTCATTTGTTTGCCCTCCTGTCTGTTCTACTCATGTGCCCAGATATTTATAGGTAGTAATTTGGTATACCAAAGTGTTTGAAACTGTTAGATTCAACTAGATTTGTGTGAATTCTGTGATAAATATCCATGCTTTTTTTCTAAAATTTATTTTTAATCCTTATTTTATACATTTGTTGTATACTTTTTCCAGCAGGTGTTGTACACCAGTTGACTTCAGTTAACTTTGTTTTTTCTCAGATTACCTCATTTCTCACTCTGTCTTGTACAGAAATCCTAACATGACTCTTTCCACTGATCTTCGTGCAACTTCTAAAGTTGTTGGCCGGATTATTCTCATTTTCCCATGGTTGTTATTATAACAAACATACAAGGTGTGGTTATTAAATAATGAGACTGACGTAAAAAATTTAATTTTAATTTTATACATAATCACTTATTGTCACCTTTAATATACACTCCTTCTCTATCCCTACAAGGCTTCATGTGAATTTTCCATCGTTGGAAACAGTGCTGGAAGTCATCTTCTGCCAGCTCCTTCAGGACACGTGCCGGTTTCTCTTTTACAGCTTCCACAGACTCAAATCTTGTCCCTTTTAATGCAGATTTCACCTTAGGGAACAGGTAGAAGATAATAACATGTGATGAAACGTGGTTTTTTTACTTATGATCCGGAAACGAAGCGCCAATCCATGCACTGGAAGAGCCGAACTTCACTGAGAGCCAAAAAAGCTCGAATGAGAGATTCAAAATTTAAAGCAATGATGATTCTTTTTTTGATATCCATGGGATTGTGTACCTTCAATGGGTTCCTGAAGGTCAAACAATTAATCAATATTACTTACTACCTTGAGGTACTTTCTAAATTATATTAAAGAGTAAGGAAAAAAACGCCCCGAAATGTAGAAGGACAAATCATGGGTTCTCCACCAAGACAATGCGCCAGCTCATTCCGCGTTATCTGTCAAGAGGTTTCTAGCCAAGTACAGCATCTCAGTGTTAGAACATCCACCTTATTCACCAGATCTTGAACCATGTGACTTCTACCTGTTCCCTAAGGTGAAATCTGCAATAAAAGGGACAAGATCATGTAAAAAAATTGTTTTTAAGATTGTAGCTTTAATATGCATTTAAGCGCAAAAATGTTTATAATCAAAGTTGTAGAGAATTTAAAATCCTTCAACTTTTATTTCAAACATTTTTTGTATAACGCTTAGTTTAGCGTTAATTAGCGATTTTCTGTTTTTTTCTCATGTGTAAAAAATCGACTTTTGTAAGATTGCAGCCTTAGCATGCATTTTACGACAAAAGTGTTTATAATCATATTTATAGGAAATTAAAAGATCTACAACTTTTATTTAGAGAATTTTTCTCCACCGAGCCTAGTTTAGCGTGAAATAGTGATTATTCATATTTTTAAGCCAATCTGAGGTTGATTTTCATTTTCTGTCTTTCACTCATGATTAAAATAAGGTTATATTTTTTGATGTTAGTTTCTTTGTTTATTTCCAATGTTTTATTACTATTGTTAGATTATATTGTTCATTATTTGCATTGGCAAGAGAAAGTTGTGTGAGTGTTCACACCAGATTTTTTAGTAATATGTGAGATTTGTTTACTGTCATTCTACCATAATTTTATTGATCAACATAACTGTTAATTTATCTGTCCTTTTATGTTTTTGCCAGCATCTTTCAATACATTTTTAAGTACCATTTATTCAATCAAATGGTCTTGATCTTACCACTGTTATGTAATGCTTAATTATCACCATCTTTGTAATTAGATTCATGTTGTATATAATTTTACTTTCTCTTACCCCCCTATGAATATGAATATAGGGGAGAAGTGTATTGTTTTCATGTTGATTTTTTGAAATCACGTTTCCACCAGAGATACATGTTTTGAGGACCCCTGAACCCAAGAAAACATGTTCCAGTAATTGGATCATTTGTGAACAGAATATCTCAAGATCGAAATATTGTACGAAGTTGAAACTTGGAACTTAAATTAGGTACTACAAGGGGACCCAATAGAACTTTTAATCAAAATCGGTCAACCAGAACTAATAGTTTATTCGTGTGATTTTCTCAGAAATGACTCGTACAATTTTTTTAAAAATTGCCTCATTATTCCTGCTCTACAAGATAGGGTAAGCGCCATGTCTGCAACAATTCTGGGGGGGGGGGCTCTTATGGTAAAAAATTGTTTTTTTTAAGATTGTGGCCTTAATATGTATTTTAAGGCAAAAGCATTTATAATTAATTCTGTAGGAAATTTAAAAAATCAACAACTCTTTATTTCAAGCATTTTTTGTTTCTACAGAGCCTAGTTTAGCATCAATTATTGATTTAAGTCCTACAGAGGTTGATTACATTTACCTGTTTAACTGACAGAATGGGTAAATAATGAGCTAAAACCTTTCATATATTTAATTTCTTCATATTTTTTGTGTTTCAGGGCCTGACACATGCAAAGGCAAAAGAAAATCTAGAACGAGACGGACCCAACGCATTGACACCCCCTAAGACGACACCAGAATGGGTAAAGTTTTGCAAACAGTTGTTTGGAGGTTTCGCCCTTCTTTTATGGATAGGTGCAATACTTTGCTTCATAGCATATTCGATCCAAGCCAGTACAGTCGAGGAGCCCGCCGACGACAATGTTAGTATTATGTGGTTTATTTTAAATGTTATTTATTTGTGAAGTTCTGTATTTGTGTATTATAAACACCTGATCTATTAACACTGAAATTGAGAAAATTTGAAAATTTCTATCAGTTTAATATTGGTTATTTAAAACAATTTCCTGATTCTATAAGACTGCTATTATTTTTTCCCTACTAATATTTCAGATACTCATTAGCAAAAACGGGAGATTGAAATTAAGTCCAAAGTAGCTTTCAGAAAGAGCATAAAAGCTAACAATTTCAGTGTAAAAGTTTTAAGCTTCTATGTTTGAAGTGAGTAACAATGAAATTGATAATTTATTTTTGAAACCAGTGCTACTTGTTATTTACTAACATGACTGTTTTGGTATCCAATTTTTGAATTGTCCAATTTGATAACAATTTGCTGGTAGTAATGGAGTTATTATTTTTTTAATAATACATTATATTGTATTCTACCATTACTTTGATGTCTCGGTAAATGAGGCACTGTCAGCTAACCTAAACAGTGTAAGGCAATAAAAGTGGAAACTTGTTGCCTATCAGCAAATTCTGTGGTTTAAAGCAGCCTACTAAAAATTTTATGACATTTCGTTAGCCTACTTTGCAGCTTCTAATGTTGTTAACTATTAAATCTGTTGTTGATGAACATACAGCTACAACATTTTGTGTTTAACTTGTAGTGAAAGTATTAATTATCCATTTACTGTAGATCTAACGGTGTTTTAATTAATTTTAATTAATTATTCTTCATAATTTACAAGAATCAAAACTTGAAAACTTTTGGTGCTTCATATTATTCCTCTAGTGAATTAATTTCAAAGTTATCATTTCTGTAATTGTCTAATTAAAGTATATTTACTTCTGTGAAAAGTTTTTTTCATGGATGAATATCATCACATTGACTACCATTTTTAGTAAAAGTTTATTCCTTTCTCTTGTTGAAATGTGGCTTCCAATATCATTATTCGTATTTTGTACTTGTGTAGGTTTATTTTTTCTGTTATTTTGTTATTACTTAATAGTAGTATTCTCAGTTAATGATGGTGTATTTCATTTAACCAGTTAATCATGTTTAAATGAACCAATAATTCTTCTTGACAATCACTAATCTTATCGCCATTTAAATTTCCCATTCGGATTTTCCTAAACAGTTTTATTTGATAGGTATATTTGTTAATTGTTAAATTTATTTTTCAGTGTAAGTAATTACATGATAATTTCAATGACAATCGCACACATACTAGTTCCAATATTTATAAACTTCATGAATGGTTTTTCAATTACAATATGAATTTTATAGATTTTCCTTCAGTAGAAATTCATCTGCTCATGAATTTAAGTGTTGTGGTATATTTGAATAAGTTTTGTTTACCTTTATGAGTACTGTTAAATTAAAAAAAAATATTGTATTAAATTTTATTTATTTAATAAATTAATAATGCTTTCACTGATGGCTCTGATTCAGAAACCTTAAAGAAATGTTTGATCGTATGACAAAAGGATACTTATGGTTGTAGGAATTAAGTCTTTTTAAAGAATTAACTTGTTCTTTGACTAAAATAATTGTGAACAATCTTGTAGATTGATTTACTAACTCTTTAACTTCCCAATAACAGAGAGCTGAAATTCAGTGTATTTATTTCTTAGGGGTTGAACAGAAGAACTAAAAATTTGAACATTTGTTTAAGGGATAAAAAGTGGGTGACTGTAATAAAGCAATACATATTATTTCTTTATCTTCTAAAAAAGCTACAGCTCTAAAAATTGCAGACGTATTCATTATCTAAGTGGTACAAAAGGTTGTAATTATCTTAAATATTATTTCTGTATTTTCTTCCTTCTTTTTCATCTTAGTGTGCCGACTTTACTACTACTCTGATAAATCACTCCCTATCATGAACAACTCTCAAAAGAGTGGGCTTGCTCATGTTTGTCTAATATTTTTCAACCGTGATAATTTTTTCTTTATCCAGATATGTGTCTACGTTCACATTCCTGTACGTTTATACAGAACTCTAATTCCAAACATCTGCATTAGTATTTCTTAAGCTTGAACCTTGATACCTAAAAGATGTACAGTTGGAATAAGAATGGGGAAACAGTAAACCAGTTTACCAGGCTGTATCAAATATAATTCCCCTCAAAGAAGTGCTTGGAGGCCAGTGTTTCAATGACAATGAAGCAGTGGAAGCATTTGTGCTCCAATGGCTAGAAGAGTGTCCGAAGAATTTGTACAACGATAGAATAAAAAACTCCCAATCCAATGGAAAAATGTATTTCTAGGGTGGGAAAACATGTACTTTATATTTGTAAGCCGAGTTATGTAAAGTTAAAATTTTTTTCTAAAAATGAGTCCTGTTACAGAATATATTTGATACACTGTCTTGTGTAATGCATCCATCTGAGACTAGCAATAATCCTATTGCATGACAAGGATGTTCTTGGTAATTTTAAATAAAAATTTGAAGTAATTATTAAAATTGTTTTATTTGAGAAGAGTTTTGTTTATAAAGAGAAGTTTTAATAATAATGTATAAAAGTCACCTAAATTGAATACAACAATTTAAAGGATTGTTATTGTAATGATATATTTTTGAAATTTTCTGCATATAATATTTATTAATTAATAAAGTCTGCATAGTCATGACCTATTTATCCTTTGTTGTATAAATTCTATTATAATTTTATTGCCAGTGGATGCTTAATAAAAAGAACTACGGTTAGCTAATTAACTAGGACTAATTTAGAGTATGGTAGTCGATGCCCAATCAAAAAAAAAAGGACTAATTAATTTTCTGCTTTTATGAATTGTATGAGTCATTAGGGATTGCATTATATGTGTTTAATTATTTACATTGTTAATTGTATGACTGTTGATTTTCAGGTACATTACTAATTTCAAATTTATTATTAACAGGTATTATTTCGTATTTATGGTGTTAGGTTTTGTTCCCAACATTATCGATTGCCTCTCCAATTTTTCACTCCGTAGGGTGTTAACTTGGATGGCTAATCAGCCCGGCAATGTGAACAAAACCTTACTTTTATTTAAACTTTGTGACAAATATTTTAAATGTGCTTGCAATAAATATTACAGTTATATCTTGGAGTTGTGTTGGCTGGTGTCGTCATTGTCACAGGGATCTTTTCATATTGTCAAGAGGCCAAATCCTCGGCCATCATGGAATCGTTTAAAAACTTAGTCCCACAGGTAAGCCGGATAATATTATCCGGCCTGGATAACTCACAGTTTAAAAACTGGCTTCTAGTTATCTCTAGTAAGCTGGGATATTTAGGTCTCCTTATTGTATACAGAATGTTCAAAAAGTAATACATCAGCGTCTGCATTCAAAGTTCAAATAGAAGGATCATATATCTTTAATAGATGGAAAGAATGCATGAATCATTGACAAACAAGTAATCCTAGATGTTTTCGTTAAATTTACTGTATTGAAATTTGATTTTTCTATCTAGTAAAGGACTATATGTACCTTCAATATCAATGCAATCGTTTTTGTTTCCTTTTGAACGCTCTGTATAAATCCCTAACTTTATTTGCAACTGCAATTCTGTCATGTTATTACCTAAGATGTTGTTGTTTTTTTCTCAAATTATATTTCATTTTATTGAAAAATTAAAATATCAAATGTATTCTTTTTAATTGATTTATTGCATCTCAAAATGTATAGTTAATACAGTGCACCATGGTTTTTTTTTATTGTTACATATTAACATGCATTTTTAAAACTACAAGACTGTACATGTGCTTTAAATGTTATTTATTTCATCTTCATAATCGTTAACACATTTTTTTATCACTTAATGTACAGTCATTATCATAGACAACAATGAACCATATAATAAAAAATTGCTGTATCTAAAAATAATAAATCATTGTCATTATGGCTGATATAAAAGTTCATGAAATTATTTTAATGCTATTCATGTTTAGTGTCTCATTCACTTTTTTTCTCCATAATAGTGATTGTTTGTAGTTTAAATTTGTATATTTAGTTTTGTGTTAATTGTTCTAGTTCAGTGTATATATGGCTTAAAATTTAGTTTACTAATGGTCTTGGATACTGATTGCTTTACAACCTCAAAACAAATTCAAACAAGATATCTAATTCCGATAACACCTGTAAATCATTATGAATTATTTTGTCATAAAATAATCGTGGTTTTCAGAAAATACAATTATAGCCAAGATGTTGCTTTTAAACAAAGAAAAATAAAAAATACAAATTTAATTTTAATTTTTTTAGTTTTAATAATTAATATTTCGCCTCAGTAGTTAGCATTGCCCAGTGGTTAGCATGCTACGCTGCAAATCAGAGGTCCCCAGTTCGATTCTGGACTTAAGAGTTAAAAATTATTATTACACAATCAAACCCATTGTTTCTTAACTCAAAGTAGTGGCTAATCACCAAGATGTTGATGCAACAATTAATAAACAAAAAAATAATAGTTTTTTATTTGCCAAAGTTGTTTTAAAATTTGACAAAGTATTATGTGTTAGTAATTTTTTTGTATCAACTTCTTTATCTTCTATCTATATATATAAAGCTGAGTGTAGCGGTGTTTGTCCGGAAATTCTAACCTATAAGGAGGCCTCCTAGCGAAAAAATGATAAGAATCTTTTTTGTTCCTCACCTCCTGAAACCCTCAGGAAAAATCAAAAATCCGGGGTGCGACCACTATGGGGCTCAAAAAACTTAAAAAACGGTATAACTCCTTAACGGCTAGAGATATCAAACTCAGACTTTTTTTAATCGATTTCTCGACCCAGAAAACATAAAGTCCTTAAGACTTAAATTAGCTTGAGTACTATACCACAAGAGTATTATACTTAAAGACATTTTACAATATTTTTCAATTTTTATGTCACTACGTAAAGGGTAATAACACATCATGTGAAAGTACCGTTATCCCTATTATTGTATGTATGACAACCCCTATTGTCACCACGCCTACACAATCCCATTGTTCCAGTCAGGTCTCAGTCTTCGGACAACAGTCTTACTGTGCAGTTGCAATTTTGTTGTTTGCTACTGCTATATTTGTTACAATTTGTTACATTTGCGTATCATTGAAATAAACAGTTCTTTTAAGAACTGAACCTTTTATAAGTGGCAACCTGTTTTGCATTGCTATATTTGTACCATAGCGTATTATTCAAAATATAAACAGGTCTTTTAAGAACTAAACTAATATTAATTTAAGTATAATATCAGAGTGTTTAATGATATTGTAAGGACCATTTTGTTTTGCAATACAAAGTGGATCTCGAGGTCCTGACTCGATAAACCAGGTCGTTTACCATTAGTTTAAACAGTCATCATCATAATATTATATTATCCGTATTTTTTATTATATATATTTTTTAGAACTGTCATTTACCGTTAGATTACAAATGGCTGCTCATATATTACCTTTATCCGAATCTGCTGTTGACGAGCTGATGAATAACGATTTATTTATCTACAGACCACGTAAGCAAATTTAATGAAATTTTGTCAGCACACACGGAGTTGCAACCGCAAGAAGCTCTGTTAATGTGGAATCTCATCGAGGATATAATTCCCATTCCCAGAAATTACTAACATATCCAGTACTACTACCTTCCAAAGCCACAGAACATATTACGCACTGGATCTGTACCTAACCTATTACGACGGAAATATTATTCATGTATATGACAGCTTAAACCCAAATAAAAATTTCAAAATAACTGACCAACAACTCAGTTTTCTTTTCGCTTTATTTTCCCACAAACCTTCCATTGATTATGAAGATTGTCAACAGCAGCAAAATTGGACTGATTGTGGGGTTTTTTTCTATTGCATTTGCAGTTTCTATCGCGTTGGGCATGACCCATCTGATCAAATTTTCAAAATATCGTCAATGTGAACTCACCTAAAGTTCATTTTTGGGATTGATTTACGTACTGCCTGCTTTTCGCACGGACAGTTACATGTTTCATGTTCGAGGGTTAGCGATAAAAACAATTTACACATTTTAGCGCCAACAGGACAAACTAAAAATGATGTTTATAGATAGCCTTTACATTAAATGCTTCCACTAACCCTTAAAAATTTAAGAACCAACAAATTTTTATATTTAATATTCATATACATTAACATAATCTCATTATGTTTTTCCAACACGTGCAGCGAAGCGCATGGGTCCCGCTAGTATTATATATTTAAATGGTTTTGTATTTTTATGATTAAGATGTCCTTCATGTCTGCTACTGGTTTTTGGCAACTTTAATTATGTTACGTATTAAAATTATAACCGTGGCGTTGTGGTTGCTTGCTATACTATAAAGCTTTGTCATTAATTTGTGGCTATGTTCTGGAAATTTTAAGATGTTCCTACTGTTGTTATGGATGGTGGGTACACCCCAGACCGCTCAGATCATACTTCTTAAAACAGTGGCAACACTGTCGTATACTCAGTGTGGTAGAGGATCATGCAGTGCCCTCTTGGGGTATGCCTTGGCAGTTACTCATTCAGCATGACCAAGGGAAACCAGTTGACATAAATGCGGAGAGGGGCACCTCAATCCAGATTCACGTCACACCCACTAATTTGGGTTTGCCCTCTTAATAGCAAGGGGTGACCTAGGTTGTAATTTACCCATTGACCCAATGTGGGTTCAGGTCATGTTGCTCAGATGTGGGTGGTGGCGATGATAGGTCCAATATTAATGATGTTGCTACGAGCTATTTAAGCAGCCATTCGAAACAAGTTGAAAAATTCATTTAACAAAACCAAAAAGTCTTCTTCTGCCTTTCAAGAATTAGGCATCCCTGCTTGTTTCGAATCTCTGAAATCTGCCCATGTCTTCCTCGGGCATCCTCGGTCTCTCCTTCCCTACAATTTGTAACCCAGTGTCTGCTTAGGTATCCTATCCTCGCTCATCCGGTCCACATGCTATATCCAGTGTAATTAAAAAATTTTTTTTTTGTAAAATTACAAAACTAACAATTATTAAATAAAAATATTTAAGTGTATATTGTAAAGCAATAGTATTAAGATCTGTAAATAGTTGTCGTGCATTTCTGTATTGAATGTTCCTTTTTGGCATGATTAATGTAACTCGTATATATTTTGAAATCACGTATTGTTTTGGTTCGATTAGTAAACTTAGCATTGTAAATATTGTAGTCCAGGTGAGTGCTTCTGTATTGTATTTTATATGTTTACTCACTATTCTCTGTTTTTTATACATTTCATTTCATCTTAACTGATTTTTCATGTTCTCTTTGTTTTTAACCAATTCTAGGGGTATCATAATATTTGAATATTGATTATCTTTGTCTAAATTAAGAAATACTGTTTGAAACCGTCTATTATTCTTAAAATATATAATATATTAATTTTTATTCACCGAGTCAATATTAAAAACAAATAAATAATAACATGATAAGAATTTATATATTTTCTTTAAATATATTTAAATGATTTTTTCAGCTTCTTTTTCATCTGCTTCTTATTAAAAGTAAATTAAAATTTATAGCGCTGTTATTTTATATTATTTTTTTATTTTAAAAACATTTCTTATTGAGGCTTATGTTTTATCTTTTTTTCCCGTTGATTTCTAAGTAATCTTGTATTTACAACGTATTATTTTATATCTAATGCAATTTTTTCCTTTTGCGTAAAAAAGCAAACTTATGTAATTCTAATGAAAAAGAAAATTGTTTTTTAATTCATTAAAAAAGCTTTTTACCACTGTTTTTTCTTTATATTTTCATATTTAAATAAATCATTTGCAATTATATTTCTGCAGTTTATCTTTCTGCATTTTAATTGAAACCATTATTTAATTATTATTCTGTCTAAACTTTTTATTTAATTCTTATCTTTTATTATAATTCTTTTTTTGGGTGTAGATCGGTTTGGAATTGAATTAATTCTATTGGTTGAATTATTAAAATTATATTTCTTGTTTTAGCATTACTTCTAAAGGTATGGTTGTTTGTCTTCAACTGAGTTTCTTTCTTTAGTTTATTGATTTATAAGTCTAAAGTAATTATTTTTTGGGGTGTGTAAAATTATTAAGATTTTCAGTTTCATTTATTTTCTCAATATAAGTATTTAGTTTTTAAGTTAAGGCAATTGTTTTTTTTTTTGTAAATTTCTAGAATAGTTGTTGATATTATCATTTACTAAGCTGTGTGAGTATCGTATCACAATGCACAGGTTTCTATGAACAACATAGAACCCCCACTTGTTACAGAAATGTCAGTTTATATGCTGCTACCTCTCTTTCATGCCAGCAGGATTTATCCAAAAGAGTAGAAGCCTAAGCCAGGCTTTTTTTGTCTCTATAAAATACATTATCCAAAAATTTTCGTCTTTGCTCTCCTCAGCATTAAGACTGTCTTCCAAACCAGATCTCCAGTAATCAGGAACATCAACTATTCACCCAGATTTTGAAGCTAAGATGTCCTTCTTCAGCCCTTACCATATTTTAATTTTAGCTTTTGGTGTAACAAGTTTTAATTTAAAATACCACACAGTAAAAAATAAAACTGCAATAGTTTTTTTTTAATCAGTAAGTAAATAGGTCTTTTGCCAATGCTGACCATTTTTGTAAAAATTTAGTTATATGGTATAGTTAAAAGTCAGGTAAATAGTAATAGGGTGTAATCAATCTTTTTCTATTTATAGTGCCGACTCCATTACTGGAGGGTGGGCACAACATTCGCAAATCACTCTCTATCATGAATACCTTCAAAAGAGTGCGTTTACTCAAGTTTTCCCGGTCTTTAATGTTCTTCAACCATAAGCATTTCTTTAACCCTGGCCTTAATACTTGGTCTCAGCTTTATTCTTGAGAATCAGTCTGAGAAACTCATACTTATCACCCATGTATGAATGACCAAGGTAGGCAATTTCTTCTTTTGGTTATGCCCATCAACTTGTGGTCTGCACTGATACATCTCAAAACATCAACATTGGTAACAACTTCCATGAAATCTTAAGCATTCTTCTAAACACCCATAACTTGAAAGCTTCTAGATGGTACATGGACTTCATACTCTAAGTTCCCATTTCCAAACCATATAGCAAGCAGGACTGAGTGATGTGTAATCAATTACAGGAAGAAATTCCTTTTGGACCCTGAGGTGCAAAAATGTTATATTCTTTGTTTAGATGATGTTTTTCGTTTATGGGATATTTTTTTTTAAGTGTAGAAACAACAGTTTCTACATTTCTTTCTAATCCATCTATGGTTCTCACGTGTAGCATGTTTTTCCACTGATGTTATGATTGTCACAAATCAATTCTTCTAGCCTTCTTAGCATGTGCTTCATCCTCTTACCACCCGTTTGGGTAATTTCAAAATTAGCATCCTTAAAAAATTTGTGAAGTTTATTTGTGATATTCCTGATGTAATCTCGTCTTTTTTTCTATGCAATACTCTTCTGATTCATTACGTGTATTTGAATTGGTACAAACGTTGTTTTGCTCAATGAATTAATTTTTTAAGTATACAAAACCTATTAATCACTCAGGGTGTCCATTTTTTATTTTCGTTTTAGTATTTCTCAAGGGAGATCTAAACAACTTTCATCTGTTATGTGTAATGCACGATCACTTACACTTAAATCAGAGTTTATTTACCCACCAAAACCCATCTACCAAATACCCAACTGGATCTGATTTTTTCTAAATGCTAACAAAATGCATGAGTTCTCCTTCCCCTTATAGTCTATTGTTTACTTTACTTTTCCACTTCAGTGTATTATCAAATAAAACAATGCAACATGGAAAAACTAGCACTCTGTATATACTTCCTTTGTGAAATTTTATTTTTCCTCTACTAATATTGTTCTGTAAAGAATGTACTGCACGAGTTCTTTGTATTTTCACAATTACATCAGATAAAATCTTTTGAACTATAATATATTTTTACATTTTTTTTTATTCTTTTAATGTATAAAATTTCTACTCCCTATTTTTGTTGACATTTAGTTTTAGGTGTAGATCTTTTAAGATACCTGGTGGTATGTGTTGTTTTGTGAGTCTAGTTGTGTCTAGAATAATTTCAGGTTATGCATTCTTTTTAATGTTATATCACCAAAATTAGTTTTGTTTGAATTGTCTTCTCTTTTATCTACTTTTTAGTTTTGGAAAGGTTTTGCTAGTTAGTTTCAAACGTATGTTTCTAATATCGACCTGTTTCTACTTTCTCACATTTTCATAGTGTAGAGATAGTTCTTGTCTAACAGAATGAAGTTCTTAAGGATTTTGTTTAAAAATCAAGGTACTTCGAGAATCTTGAGTATGGGAAAAATTGTATTTGAATGATGTCAATCTGTCTGTGTGTACAGAACAGTTGGTTGGTTTTTGGTTGTACCTTGTCAGCATTTTAACCAAGCGTCCAAGGTTTTTTATTTAATTTTTTAAACATGAACCTACTCCGAGAAAAAAAGGTTCTTTTCTTTTAAGCCCAAATGTTGTATATGTTGCGATCTGTTCGTTTAAGCACAATAACCAATCCACAACCTGTAGAGATGAGGATGATACATATGACTTGTAAATGTGGTGCAGTCTTTTACAGACTCAGGCCAACTATTTCTGACAGACTGTGGTTAATTGAACCCCAACCATCGAATACAGTGGTAATCATTGCCTATTCAAATTTTTAAAAAGTAATTACCTTTACTAGGAACCAAGGAATCTTGGTTTGGTCTTCAAAAAAAATGTTCAGATCTCTACTGATTCTAATCCCAAAAATGAGGTCTGCTAAAATTTGTAAACCTCTGTATATATTTTCTGTTAATCCTCGTTGTAGCATCCTTAATTTTCAACCAGTCTTAGTATTTGTTTTTCCCTTTGAAAATAAAAGGATGAGTTCATTAACAAAATTGAACCACAGGAAGATGAAAACATAAATTGTAAATATTTCCATTAGTATTAGTCGTATTGAAAAAATATTATATAACTAAAGTTGTGGAAATAGTTATTTTCTTTCATTTATATTCTATGCAATTTTTGTGTATATCACACAGGAACTAAAATTGTGATGATTTTCTCGTAATCGAGCGATAAATGAGATTTCTTATAAGTTTCAAAATCAATTTTTTTGTAAGTAGAAGCAAGACAAGGCATAGCATATTAGATTATTCTGAAATGCAATTCTAATGGTCTTGAGTTTGAAACTCAGCTGAGTCTGGAAAGTTTTTACTCATTAAATACCTCTGAATCTGTTCTGTAACCTACATCAATTGCTAATAACCAAACTGTTGGTTGAATAAAGTAATATCAAAAAATTGGACAAAAGAAATCTGTATAATTTAAGTAACTTCTTCTTCTTGATGGTCTTCTTTATAACAAGGTGTGTGTGTTTGTAGTGTTTCTACAGGGTGCGGCAGAACCAATTAAGCGGTTTTGAGGAGTTATAAAAAACAATCTGGGTATTTAGAGAGAACATTATTTTATTTTCAAATTTAGTAGTAAATACCATTTCACATTCAATCAGTTTTGAAAATAATGTCCTCAAGATGGCGGCCATTAGTAGCAATACACTTTTGGAGACTATCTCTGATGTTTTGAACAGCTCGTGCACACATATCGCGGGGTATTGCGTTCACTTCTTCAATAATCCACTCCCATAGCTCTTGTAGGGTGTGCGGGTGACGTTTAAACATCTTTTCCTTCAGATAGCCCCAAAGAAAGAAGTCACAGATGTTCAAATCTGGTGACTGCCTAGTTCACCCTACATCAGCCTTCAAAGAGATTAGACGTCCTGGAAACATTTCTCTCAAAACATTAAGTGAATTTCGGGCTATGTGAGCTGTAACCCCATCCGGTTGGATGGCTGAACCCCATCTTCTTCAACAATTTCTTCAATTCTGGGCTGCAGAAAATTTTACAACGCTGTAACATAATGTCCAGAATTCACAGTCACTGTTGTTACACCTTCCTCCTCAAAGAAGTAAGGGCCTATCACGCCAAATTGTGAAACAGCACACCACAACGTTAGTTTAGGGGAATTTAGTGGTCTTTCTTGAATAACTCGGGGCGGGCAAGGGGTATTTTTAGCCCAGTAGCGAAAGTTCTGTTTGTTCACGATTTCACTGACGTTAAAATGTGCCTCGTCACTACTGAAAAAAGCTGCCTCAGGAGGGATCTGTGGAACCATTTGCTCATACAGATTTCGGAAGTTGGCGTAGTCTGCTGGATTTGCGCTCTGGTCCAAACCGTGTTGGCTACTGAATTGGGAACAAAGAGAGACCACAGTCAACCGCCCAAGCAATTATAGGTTGAAACTGCTTAGTCTGTTCTGTCTTGCTCTTTATATGGGGTGTTTTTATGAAATGTCATGGCTATAAAATAAATTCTTCATAATGGTTGCTGGAAAATGTTTTCGTTCATTTTTGGCTCAGGTTGATCTTATTGAATGTATCGTTTTACAGAAATGGAAGTGCTTGAAACTTGTTTTGGATGAGTTTGTTCAAGTAAAAAAATAAATGTTAGTTGGTGAAGGGTATCCACTTTGAACAATCCATTGTCACAAGTCATAGTTAAAAATGTATAATGAGAAAATGTTTTAGGTCAATTTTACTATTTACTGAATGGATGGATGATTATTAAGACTTGTTGGAGAATATTAGTTTTTTAAGAAGACAGAATAGTTATCATTTATAAAGTATATTAGAAGTAGTTTTTGTTTGTAAATTTTACCTGTGTGTGTGTGAGGAAGTATACAATGATCTAGCACCGTGTTTTGTTGGTTTAACTTTTTTTATCCTTCACTCTAATTTCTGTGGAATATGTCGTAGTCTTATGGTTCGTGAATGTACAACTAAGAAAATTGTGTATGTTCGTATCTCACACTGTCTGTTTCTTATAGTGGTGAAATATTGGAATTTGTTTTTATTATTACTTGCGATACGTCTTTTTTTTTAATAGTAAATCATGCATAATTTTTTAATGATCATACTGCAATTAAAATTATTTCTTCAAATCACTTAATTTCATTGCAAATATTTCTTTTTTATAATACTTTTTATAATTACAATTGAATTAAAATAATGGGTACTAATTTTATTCAAATTATGCATGCTTTAAAATTTTATGGTTCAAAGACTAAACATGAATATTTTTAAAATTATTTCTATCAAAATTGTACCTTTTTATAATTAAGACATTGTTGTTTTATTTTATTGTTTTTTTTTTAAATGAAATATACAATTTTTATTTATAGTATTTACTAATAAATAGACGTAGAAATTTTAGGTTGTATGAGTTGGGGTCAGGTTATGTTAGTGGCATTTCAGTTGCAAATTAGTAAAACGATAAATCGCACGTCGATAAGTTCATAGAGCCAGCCAAGTTATCACATACTTCATGACACCATTGTATATATAGCAAGCATTGTATTAGTTATATAGTTTTTATTTATTTTTTATTTTGTTATTTTTGAGTTGTGAATTGCAACGATATGAGAGTGCTTGTGTTACCTTGATTAGTATGTAGTAATTAGACTGCTTTCTGCAGTTGTACCTGGGCATAGTGTTGGCAGCTGTGGTTATAGTCACTGGCATCTTCTCATATTATCAAGAAAGCAAGAGCTCCCGTATTATGGAGTCATTCAAAAACATGGTTCCTCAGGTTAGTTTTCCTTCTCATTCTCATCAAGATATTATTTTTCATTTAAACAGAATTATTTAATTTTATAATATTTCATATTTTTTAATAAAAAGGTTTCTCTCTCGGTTATTAATTTTTAAAAAATCAAATTTCATTAATTTAATCAATTAATATGACTTCATTTTGGGGGGGGGTTCTATTTAACAGTACTTAAATTTTCATTTTGATCTATTTATTTTTGGGCAACCCCAGGCAAAGAATTATTAAGAGATTGTAACTGAGCTGATAAAAATCATGGTTTTTATCCCGTAAGTATGAGTCAAGTTAACAGAGTAAGTTTGTAAGAAGTAACGAAGTTGTAAAAAGAGGATCTTTAAATCAATTGTAATGGACTTTCTTCAAGAATACCTTTCTGAAAGTAATATTGAAAAATATAATTTCTCAAAACCTAAATGAGGTCCCAGTAATATTTATTAGCTGGATACCATCTACTTTACGTTAAATACGTAAAACATACTGGGATGTGACTTATTTGATTCAAGGACTTTAGAAATGTTAAGGTCATCAGCTGAAAGGCTGGTTTGAATTTCTAGAGGTTTTACTTAATAAAACGAGGAGTGAGGTGGTTTACCATGGCGTTCCTCACTGAGTTGAAAACTTTGCTTATCAGTATGGCAGGCCCTCTGAAAAGCACATATTTTCCGCTCTGCAAATGTCACCTTCACTTCATTCATGACAGGGTCTGACTGTATAATAAAGTTTGTTACTTTCAGAGGAGATAACTCTGATTAGTTCTTTTACACCTCTACCTCTTCTGTTCTTAATTGATTTTAATTTAATTTAAGTCATTTAATTGGGTGACCATGTGGTAAGAAACAGAACAATTTTTTTTTGTTGTCCTGGAACTAAAAAATTGAGTGTGAATAATTTAACACTCCTGTCTGTTATGGGGAACAGTTACTTAATGAATCAGAACTTTTAGAGAGAATTTTTTTTGTATCAAACAATTTAGGACAGAAAATTTATTCCAATTGTAAAAATTAAATGTTTTTTAAAGGTTCACGACTTATTATTACTCCGTAGCTATTAAGATTTAATGTATTGTTTCAAAAAGCCCAAATCAGAACTGTTCATAATACCTTACATATATTTTTCACTAACTTATTTATCATTTCATTCATAGGGTTTTTAACTTACGATTTCAAATATATCTATTCAGGTAAATTTCATAATCTGAATCTTTAGTTTTACAAGTATTTTTTTAATAAACAAGAACATTAATGAATAGTTTATTGTAAAGTACTATATTTTAAGATATTTTTGTTTATTACAAATTAATTTTAATGTCTAATATGAACATTTTTCGTTTAAGTCATTGGTCTTTTAGAAAGAAATAATTAATACTACATTGGTGAGAAGAAATTACTTCGTTAATCATATTGGAAACGTCGTATGGTTTTGAAATATTTTTATCATATTTTCTCATCGTTATCATTTTCATACATATTTTCATTGTTTATAATAAAATTCATGCGTATAAAATCTAAAACTAAAATATTTAATTTTTAAAAATAAAATTAAAACATGTTTGTTTTCCCACTTATTACATCTTTTTTTTTAATGCAGAATAGACTTTAATCTGTATTCTCAGTAGAATGTTTCGTCTTACTTTTTTCTTACTTCTCTGTTCTTAAGTATTTTTTATTAATTTTCAATATTTTCTAATTATTTATTTATCTAGTTTTATTGCTTATTTTTAAATACAGTGCTATTTTAAAATTCAATTAATTTTAATAATTCTGAAAAAGCAGATACGTTGAAAAGTAAATGGTTTGTTTCTACTACTGAAATTTTTGAATCTAATATAATTCTAGGCCTTTTTTAATGATTTCTTTTTGATAGTAGTTGTAATACCAATTTTAGTAGATCTCTCAAATTTCTGTACTTTTTTAATCATATTTTCATGTTTCAGTTTTCAATCTTTTTTTTTCTTATCCGAGATAGTAATTTTTGAATTGTATTGTAATCTCCTATAAAAATAATTTCCTATTTTTCACATAATTGTGACAATAATGTTCTGATAAGATCAGCATTTAAATGGATTTTATTTTTTTCTAATAATTTTCTTGAACACTGGTTCTAGCTTTCAATCTGCTTTCCTCAGATACCAGAACCAGGAACATATAATTATATTATGAGTCTTCTGATTAGTAAACTTTTTGTTATTTTTTTCAGTATTACTTAAAATATTTACTTTACGTTTTGTGGGGGTCCTACTGATTTCTCCACTTCCCCAATTTTAAACCCCATCATCTTCTGACTTCCCAGTCACCCTCCCTAAGATTCCTCACTACCATAACTTCTTGAACTCCTTGTATTTATGTTTTCCAAGGGTGACATCTTCTCTTTGTATTTTCGGATTGGAAAAGGAACACTCTTTGGAGCCATCTGTCTGCTTCCATTATTTGGATATACCCATACTGTACCAGCTGTCTGGTGTTTATTCTGTCTGCTATAGTATTCTGAGAACCAGTTCGTTGCTTCATATCTTTGTTTCTCACATGTTCCACCCTGAATACTCTGTATGATTTTCATAACCAGTCCAACGTTAAAGGCCTCCAGCCTTTATTTAATCCTAGTGGTGATTTTCCAACACTCAGCACCAAATGCCACTAACTTCTTCAATCTCTACTGAATTTTAAAACCCTGAAAATTATATTTTATTTGTAAATTAATTACAGAATTATACTTGTCCAAATTATCAGATGGTTGATCTTATCTACTTAGCAATTAGGCAGTTTAAATAGATTAATTCTCAGTCCTTGCAAGTGAAGTTTTTCTATGAAATAATTATTATTTAAAAATAAATAAATAATTTTAATGTTATTAACCTATAAAATTAAAGTATGTTGCATTATAAAAATGAATTTAAATTAAATGTGTTGCTGTTTGAGTAATTTTCAACCATAAGTAATGTTCTGTTGATTTTTTTTATGAATATTTTAATTTGTTTATAGTTTATTTTATGAATAGCTGATCAAATGTGTAATTAAATTGAGTTTTGAAAGAAAAAACTTAATACTTGAAGTTGAGAAAGATTTTGATATACAGTTAATTCCAGAAAATTTGGGGCACATCAGGACTGGAGAATTTTGGCCCTAATAAACGAATTCATAAATTGTGGCGTATACGAAACTGAATTTTATTAAAATTATCACATATATAAATTTTACATGCAAGTTCTATCCATATACACAAAAAAAAAAATAAAAGGTTATCAGGACAATGATTAACTTTTTACCAAAACCTTTTGCCCTGGTTTTAAGCATAGGACCATTGACGCTAACACCTTGCGAAGTTACAATGGCAAACCATTCATTGAATGCTTCTCAACAAGTGGATCCTTCCTTCATGTTTTCTTTTCTGAGATGTTTTATGATCTTTTAATGCACACTCTTGGCATATTTTCTTTTCTTGGAGCACGACACAAGCTATTGTAATTTTCGGTACACCGGTTAGTTCTGATAGTTTACGTTGGTTTAAGTTAGGTGGATGCGTTTTTATTTTGTTGAGAAGCTTTATTCATTCACAGTCATATCATTACGCGGCATTTTACTCACAAAGACGTTGATAGTAGGTACTGAACTGTAAGCCTACACATGAAAATATCAACAAAATGTGTGAAACGACTGGGAATTAAAAAATAAAATAAAAAAGTAAGCCTGCAGATAACAAAACAACCTGATTTGAAAAACAGTGTGTTACAGTACATTCATGAAATCACAAAAACTGGTGAGAAGCATAGAATTACAAATGTTCTATGTATGTATGACAGGTAACAACTAACCATAAGTTGCAAGGAAGTTATACAGCTTGTAAGGTTGGGGATAACTAATGGATATGCTCTAATATAACTAATAGATAATTTCCATTCTAAGAAAATATCAGAAATCTTTGGTGGTTGAAACAGTTCAAACAGCATTACATTACATTCTTATAATGTAAAAAATAAATAGATAAAATATAAATATTCATTTAAAAAAAATCTCATTGTCATTCATTTACCACGAAAGATTTTTTCTAATTTTTTTTTTAATTACTCATTTTCGTTCTTTAATCTTGTTCAAATGCTTCTGCATGTGTAAATATACTGATTGTATTTAATTAAATTTTTCAAAATTTTACACTTTATTCATTGTTTTACTTAGATGTTTTTTTCGATGTAAATACAAAAACGTGCTGCTGCTTATATGTGTAATTTTTGTATATTGTAATTTATTATAATTAGTTGTTATTTACTCTATTATACAGAGTAAAATAATGCTTTAAGATTAATTTATTAATGTAGGCAAATTATTAGTGGTTATAATTTTGAATCTGTTCGGTTTTGGTTCCACTGTTTTTTATAAATTAATAATGTTGGAATCACAATTTTGTGTATCCAAAAAAAAAAAAATTTTTGTTACACAAATATTTGTAACTAATTAAATTTATATTTCAAATTTCATTTAATTCAATTTTTTATATTAAATTCAGTTCAAAACATGACAGATTCAAATAAATAACCTATTTTCATTTTAGAATAGAAATGCTATTTTAGAATGGTATTAGTCGAGCTAAAATACTGTAGTTTATTTGCTTGTAAGCTTTAGGGATTTGGCTTTATAAATCTTACCAGATTCTGTACCCTTTATTTCATAAAGATTTTTAATATTTTATTTATTGCAGTATTGCAAAATTACTTAAATTTTTTTGTAATATTTAAAAAATGTATTTGTATTGTTGACAGATTGTCAAATTTAATTTGTAATTGACTTCTATATATTTTAGTATAGAAAATGTTTTTCTAATATTAAAAATTAAACATCTTTTTTATGGTTTCCCAACACAAGTTCAAATTTTTTAAATGTCAAAATTTTAAATTTGTATTTCTAGGCTTAGTGGTCAGTGTGCTAGCCTATTAAGTGGAAGGTCCCGAGTTTAATTCCTGTCTAGGGTCTGGCGTCAAAACTCATCGTTACATAATCCTCTATAATCGTACAATCCCTCTGTTGCTAATGATCAAGCTGTTGATGTAACTTTAAATAAATCTAAAATGTAAAAAAAATTATAGGCATGTCTTTAAAGAATTGTGTCATGTCATATGAATGGCTTTAACAACCATAATACAAAATTGTGGATTCTGTTGATAGTACTGTATTTTATAGATTTATTTATTAATTAAACTAGACCATTCATAAAGATTTTTGACAAATTTATGGTCATAACTAAGGTTATTCCAAAATACATAAAAAAGAAACTTCTTTCTTGTTTAATTTTAATCATAGGACTCCTTGAAAAGTTAAAAAATAAATAAATTGGGATTTTATTTCTTGTAGCTTTTCAATACAAATACATTGACTTTTTTATAATATTATGATTATTATTATTAGTCTATAAATTTAGTAGTTTAAGTTGTATAATGTACAGGCAGCCCTTGAATTTATATCACATTTTTAGACTGCACAGTTAACTTAAATTATGTTTGTAAAACACTTTTTCTGTGTTTCAGCATTATTCAAAGATTATCGTGTGGCTGGCTATCATTAACTATGCATTTAACGTAAAAATCATAGAAGTGTTAGTAAAAGTATGATGTAATAAGAAATGTCCTAAACTGTACACAGTTGTGTTCTATTATAAAAAATTAGTTTTAGTTTTTTCCAATTCTCAAGCCAGTACGTTTATAGAGAACTAGTGAATTTATTATTTTTATGTTTGGATATTTATTTTCCCCTTTTAATGCACCAATACAGGTTGATAAATTTTTAATTCTCAGTAAGTTTTATCTCTATTTTCTGGTAAAATTATTTTTTCCCTCATGATTAACGAACATATCAATATTTTAAAAATCATTAATTATCTGATTTTGAAAATAAAATTTGTGTTAATTAGAAATAGTGCAATGATGTTTACATTGTTTACACCAATAACAACAATTCTTAACTTGTTTGTATTTACATGAAACCCATTTGGAACTAACATGCTAATCATGAGTGCAACTGGTTCTTAGCGTACTCAATGATTTTCCCGATGCCATGTAAAGTTCAAGTCAAGGGTTGCTTGTATTAAATCTATTTATTATTATCTTTCTTTATGTAGATTTTCTACGTATTTTATACATATATTAATATATTAAATCTATTTGAGGGGTGCCCTCCCTTTTAGGGAATTAATTTATACAAATTTAAAGATATTACTCTGCAATATCTAGAAAAATCTCTGCTGCTCAATTTTTAAAATAAATTCGAGAAAGTTTTTCTTAGTAAATAATTTATCTCTTTTAAATATTCAAATTATTTTATTTTGTGATTGCATTAAATGAAGCTTAAATTTTTATATGCAACTTTATTAATATTTTCAGTGTTATGACAGTATGTTTTCTATTTTGCAGTACAATAACTTCATCAGATTAGACATAATGTCTAAACATAATAATGCATACTGTTTAATTCTCAGTTAACTAAAGCAATCCTGATTATTTTCTTATTTTATATATAAAAGTTTGCTTCTTTTTTATTATTAAAGCATTCAGTTTTAAATTTTTTATCATTTATAACACTCAATTTCTTTTATGCTGATTTTTTAGCAGAATTAATTTTCACAATATTTTTTGTATAATTAATTAGCATATGCTTTTTTGCATATATAGATTTTTTCATAAATTTCTCTCACGTAAGCCTTTTAAACTGGTTACAGGCTACTCTTTCAATTTTGTTTATAATGTAAATTTTAGTTAGTAGTAAGTAAAGATGGTTTTCTGAAGATTTTTTAATAGTTTTTTTAAAGTGGTAAAAGTGGGAAAATATAAATATTTCATCTAGAATAGATAATATACAGTATATAGATAGATTTTAATTTTTAGATTATTGATTTACTAATATGAAAATACTTTTGTTCAGTTTGCTACCGTTATCCGACAAGGTGAAAAATTGACGCTCAGAGCGGAAGATATCGTCCTTGGTGATGTTGTGGAAGTTAAATTTGGTGATAGGATCCCAGCTGATATTCGTATTATTGAATCTCGAGGATTTAAGGTTGATAATTCATCGCTTACAGGAGAATCTGAACCTCAGAGTCGTGGTGTCGAATTTACTCATGAGAATCCACTTGAAACAAAAAATCTTGCGTTTTTCTCTACTAATGCAGTTGAAGGTACAGTTTATGTTTTTCTATTTTTTCTCTTGTAAAAATGAATTCCCTAAATAACCTTAATTGGTAATTGGTGGCAAATTTGAAAATTGTAATCACTTTCCTTTGTCCTTTTAAATTTTTTTTTTTTTTTTTTAATACAATGCCTTTATTTAAAACATATTAACAGCATATCACAAAAATAACAATACAAAAGAAAATAATACAAATGAAAATGAAATAAAATGAAATAACCAACAAACTCAGCATAATCTTGACATGACCTATAGATGGTCGTCTGCCAGGATTAGTAAATTCAGAATAAATCAAATTAAACTGCCTGTTTTCCTTGAGCGTAGCGATAAAATAAACAAATAACTAAACACTTAAACTTCTATTATTTTACCATAAATAAATAATTCTAAAATTTGATTAGAATATTACAAAGAATTCTTTTAAATTGTTCAATAGGAAAAATAGGCCTAGCCAAATCAATAATTATAAAAATAAATCAGTTGTTAATCAACAGGAAAAAGAAATGCAACGGGTCTTTCAAGCAAATCAGCATCCACAATTCAACAGCAGATAATACAGATATGAAAGGGCGCACACTGGTGATTTACCATCTCCCATCCTCACACGCAATCTATCACATACTCTTTTACACAACATACACATACTACATAATCACATACACATACTCTCACGCACTCTGTATTTTTTTTTTTTTTTTTTTTTTATCCTGCACATTCATATAATTAATAATTAAATTCGTTTACTAGCCCTCTTCTATAACAAAGTGCAACTCGTAAATATCCCGCTAGTTTCTTCCAACTTTTACCATTTAACCAGTCCAACACTTCCTCATCATTCAATTCAGATTTACCGAAATAATTTACACGTATACTACTTAATATGGGACACCTTCCCATAAAATGCAAAGTATCTTCTTTACTCCGTAAGTTACACAGGGAACACAACCACTGGGGTTCCTCCCTATCGCATCTGAAATTTAAACTTAGTAATTCTCCCCTAGCCCGGAAAATTAATCCCGTAGTACACCTATCTAAGCCCAGATTCAAAAAATTATTTTCTCTTAAGTCGTGCTCCAACCGACTAAACAGACTATGATATTGCGCATCTGCAGCTCGCCGTAAAAAAATCTCCTTAAAATTGTTTTTAGCACATGCCAATATACTTTCCAGCTCATCCCTCCACCCTGTCACTCCATGCATTCCTCTACTTAAAGCACACCCATACCTTTCACTCAATCGCAACCACTCTCCATACCACCCAATTTCACTCTCAATCATTCTTTCGGCTAACATACGTGGCAATCTATGCCTGGGCAACTCCAACACTCTCAGTACATAATTAAAATGCATACGAAATATAAATAGAAAGAGCATTTCAGCATTTATTCCTAAATAAATTATATAATTAGGAGTGGCTCTTGGTAAAGCAAGTAATTTTTTGACAAAAAATCGCATCACCTCCTCCAAACAATCATATTGCCGGAAGCCCCAGATCTGTGCGCCGTAGGTAGCCACTGCCCTACTCACCGCCCGAAAAATTTTCCACTTAGCCTCCATTGACACTTCCTTCTTAATGATAAAATTTTTCCACACACCATTTAGGCCAAACTTAGCAATCGCTGATCTTTCTTTAACATGCTCAGTGAAAGACAAACTTGTAGTTAACGTAACTCCTAAATATTTATACTTCTTAACTACTTCAATTTCCTCATTCCCCAGAAACCATTTCTCACAAACCGCTAAACGACCCCCTTTCCTAAACACCATTATTTTTGATTTTTGAGTATTAATTTCTAGTCCCCAACGATCACAATAATTTTTCAGGTCCCTTATCATTCTTTGTAAATCCCTTGGCGTGGATGCAAGAATAACCATATCGTCCGCGTACAATAATATTTTAACATTTATATCTCCTAACCATATTCCCTCCCCCAGATGATCCCCAATGTCATTTACAAAAATAGAAAATAATATAGGAGACAAAAGACATCCTTGTTTTAATCCTTTTACGGTATCAAAAAATTCTGTAATCATATTATTACACCATACCCCAGCCTTAGTACCCCTATATAGTTCCGCTATAACACATATAAAACGATGAGACAGCCCCAATTCATACAATTTATAAATTAACGCTTCTCTATCTACTCGATCAAAAGCTGCCTTTAAATCTACAAAGAAACAGTAAACTTTTTTACGCCTACCCCGTAATTTCAATTTTACTATGTTATAAAGATTAAATATGTTGTCAACCGCGGAATAGCTCTTCCTAAAGCCAGCCTGACATTCGGATAACACGTCATTTTTATATATCCACCTCTCTAATCTACTTAACATCACGCCCGAAAATAACTTAGCGACTGCATTTACAAACGAAATCCCTCTATAATTTCCCACCTCAGCCATATCCCCCTTTTTATAAATCGGAAAAATCACCGATTCCCGAAAATTCTGGGGCACAGACAAATGCGTTAAAATATTATTAAATAATTCCAGAACTAAATTTAGTACTTCCCTTGGTGCATTCTTAAAAAACTCTATCGGAATACCGTCCGTACCGGGCGCCTTATTATCTTTCGCTCTAACCAAAACCATCTGTAACTCGCCCCATTTAATCTCACCATCAAGCATTTCGTCCACCCTATACGGCATCGCATATGCCATCGGATGTGCTGCTATAAATTCACCTAATAAATTACTGAAGTGAAGTCGCCAAGCTTGTGGTGAAATTCTCGTTGACATTTTAAAAGGCTTATTCCTAAAAATTTTCACAAGTCCCCAGAATGATCCTGAATCCCTAACAGTACCAATCTTCTTCGCTGCCTGCCTATAAAATTGAAATTTCTTATTTTTACACAGCTTGGTATAAAATTTATTCGACTGCAAATACGCATTTTTTGTTTCCACATTATTACATCGCCTATACATATTTAACTGTTTAAAGCACCTCCCCCTAGCCCTCTCACACTCCCAATCATACCACTCCTGTTTAAAAACCTTATTATTTTTTCTAACTGGCCCCCTATTATCTGCAGCTTCCTTGATTAAACTAAGTATTTTATTACTTGCTTCACCTGTATCCCTGGGTAACGGACAAATTTTTTTAACATTCCGCCGGATATAAGCCTCATATTTTTCCTTTCCTGATTTGACCCAATAAAGCCTTGGTAAAAGAGCCAGATCAACAACATCCGGCGCATATTGCGATGATATAATATCCACCTCCAAAGGCATGTGGTCTGAATAGATAACTTGACCCACTTTAAAATTACTAACAAGATTCACCATATCCCATGACACGCAACACAAATCAATCACCGACTCACCCAAACTACTTACAAATGTAAATTCACCAGTCGCATCCCCCTTCACTCTACCATTCAGAACCACCAAGTTAAAGTTCTCGCACATATCTAAAAATTTTCTACCTTTACTGTTTATAATTTTATCTTTTGATACTCTACAATAATTTATTAAATTTGTAGAACTGAGAATTTGCTCTGGTAGTATTTGATGCTCACCAATCCTACAATTAAAATCGCCAATTAGAATAATACCATTATTTGGACTATGATTTTCTAAAATTTCCCACAAATTTGACCATTCTTCCTCCCACCTTTCTCTATCGCAACTAAGATACACGGGAATAATCATAACCGGAACCTGCCTAAATTTGACATTAATCACAACCCTGTCATCTATTGTCATAAACTTAGCATCCTTAAATTTATTTTTCCTAAATCCAACAACGGTTCCACCCTTAGCTCTACCCATATTGTTAACTCTTACTGCCGTCGTCAAACAAATATCATACTCAGCGAAAAAACCAGTAACCCATCCCGATTGCCCCTCCTCCAAAAAGGTCTCATATAAACAAAAAATATCAGAAGTTTTAACAAAATTATGAAAATGAATATCGCTACATTTACTTTTAAGACCCGCTACATTAAAACTAATCAACCTAATACCGCAATAATTACTCACATGCAAGCCACTAACATCACCACCAATTCGAGTATTTGGACTACCTTGGCAGACGACATCCTCCTATGCATAATTAACCTCTTCGTTACTACCTAATATCATTTCTCTGTTTTTCAGAAAACTCAAACCAGAAAAGTCCTTTCCGCACATTTCTTTCAATTTTTCCAACCCGCACCCATTTTTTGATTGTAATCCGGCACTCTCCGAAAAAGTAAACACCTGCCCTCTAAAGTACAGTTTATCCACTGCCACAAAAACCCCTTCTTCCCCCACAGTTTTCATTATTTCTTTTTTCAAAGTCAATAGCACACTGCGACTTCTACGAGTTTCTACACTAAAGTCTCTATGTACAACATATCGGGTCCCCTTTAATTTATATGCATTCTTAAGAATACAATTTATGTCCCTTTCTTCCGGTATATGTGCTATGATAGGAGCATTGTCTCTGTTTTTACCCAAAGAGTGTGCACGATTTATTTTAACACTATTTGAAACTGCTAGAATCGTGTTGCAAAAGTTCTCAACGATTTCACAACAATCACTCCCCTTGTTATATGTAAGCCCCTTGAAAATTAAATTATTCCTTCTAGAACGATCCTCTAGATTAACAATTTTACACTTCAAAAAGTTATTTTCGCTCTTTAACTTTGATACCTCCACTTTTAAACCAACATTTTCTTTTATTAACTCATCTATAGAGTTTTTTAGTTCATTCATGTCGTTTTTAGTTGCTAAACTACTTAACTTTTTATCCAAAAGCCTTCCCAAGACCGCTTCCATATCCCTTACTGAAGCCTGTGTCGATCCAGAAGTTCCTGATCGCGAATCCATACCTTTTGCGGTTTTCTTCTTTTCCTGAGCCAAATTCTCAGGGGAACTCAACGACCGTGGACGCTTATTCGGTGAAAAATAATTTTCAAGTGCGTTCGGCATTCAAAAATACACCAATTGAATATTCCCAATAAAAACAACACAAAAATAAACGAAAATGCAAATACTAATGAATATAAATACAATTTTTCACTAACGGACACGCCGCCACACGAACAACGAATATTTAAATAGTATTTATCTATTCCGATACGGACAATGACAAATACGTCTACTCTCTACGACTGCCAATTTACTAATCCTCCTTTGTCCTTCCAACACACCCAGTTGTCAGAAACTACAAAAGCCAATCTTCCACTGGCTTGATACTTTTGCTTAGTTTGTGAGTCATACTCGTATTACCAACTCTCATCACCTGTAAATGACTTAGGTCAAAAAATTTGGATCACTTTCATCTGTTTTTTCTATTCCTGACTCAAATTTAATCAAATTTTTGTTGGCCCTGTTTGAGAAGGTGAAGCAACACGTCTCATTTGAAAAATTCTGTCAAAATCTGCTGGCATGAACTCTAACTCACGCCTGTCTCTTCTGAAATTTCATTAATCGTGAAATGACGATTCTCGTTGATTTTTGGCAGATTTTTCAACGTTTTCATCATTTTGAGATGTTGAAGGGCGCCCAGAACGAACTTGGCCTTCAACACTCATCTAACCTCGTTTAAAGCTCCCAAACCATTCAAAAACTTGTGTGTGGCTCATAGCACACTCCTTGAAAGCGTATTGAAGCATTTGGTAAGCTTCTGTTGCCGATTTCTTCACGAAACAAAATTTCAAACACTGTGTATTCTTTTAAATATGCCATAACGACATTGCAGGCGGAACTTGACAGCAGTTAAAGAAACATACCACTAAAATAAAACGTAACAAATGAACTGACGCCATCTGAGCAGTTGTTTGTTGAAGGTCTCTACTAGCTCCATCTAGCAGGAGAACTCTCTACTACGTCTACGAACGGCAGCGCACTCTCAGTCCAGTTTTTTTTTTTTAGGTTCCCCTGGTACAAGTGTAAGGATGCATTGTTGACGGTAGGATAAAACTGAGCTTGAACTGAGAGGTTTTGGTTTAACTTCGCAATCTTAAATATTTTTTTACAACATTCAATTTTTGACTTTGAACAGATATGAAATACGAGGGGGTACCCAAAAGAAACCGGAATTATTTTTTAAAACTATTTATTTTTAATTTTTTTACAAAAGAACCTTATCCCCTTCAAAATACTCTCCATTACAACTAATACATTTGTCCCACCGGTGCTTCCACTGTTCAAAACATTTTTTGTACTCCTCTTCAGTGATGGCTGCCAGCTCATCCGTCGCTTTTTCTTGACATCATCAACGTTGTTAAATCGGAGACCTTTCATGCCCCTTTTCATGCGTGGGAACAAGAAAAAATCACACGGAGCCAGATCGGGTGAGTACGGTGCGTGTGGTAGCAAAACCATGCCGTTTTTCGCCAAAAACTGGGTAACCGAGATTGCCGTGTGTGCAGGCGCGTTGTCGTGGTGGAAAAACCAGTCCCCTGTCTGCCACAAATTAGGTCTTTTACGACGAATGCTGTTTCGTAGTCTTCTTAACACTTCAAGATAAAAAGCTTGATTTACCGTCTGGCCTGGTGGAACGAACTCTGAATGGACAATTCCCCTCACATCAAAAAAACAAATCAGCATTGTTTTGATGTTCGATCTGACTTGACGACTTTTTTTTGGTCGGGGTGATAATGAAGTCTTCCATTGACTGGATTGTTGTTTGGTTTCTGGGTCGTACCCATAGCACCAAGACTCATCACCCGTAATGATCTTTGACATGAAATCTGGATCAGTTTCAAGCTGTTGTTTCAAATCACTACACGTTTCAATTCGACGTTCCTTTTGAGTGTCTGTCAGAACCCGAGGCACAAACTTGGCAGCGACTCTTTTCATTGTCAAGTCTTCTGTTAAAATACGTTGGACTGAGCTCCAAGATAACCCACTAACCTGTGATATTTGGTCAATGGTCTGTCGTCGGTCTGTTCGTACAATTTCTTTCACTTTCACAACATTTTCGTCTGTTCGGGAAGTCGACGGTCGTCCAGAACGAGGTTTGTTCTCAATCGACATGTCCCCATTTTTAAAGCGCAAAAACCACTCGTACACTTGGGTTTTTCCAATAGCGTCGTCTTTGTAAGCTGTGTTCAACATTACAACTGTTTCCGCGGCGTTTTTACCGAGCAAGAAGCAAAATTTCACAGCCGCACGTTGTTCATTAAAACTTGCCATCATGAAAAACGACACGAGCACAAAACAGCACTAGCGAGAACAATCACTGCACGAGAACAGAACAAGCTAGATCAACGAACAAAATGGCATTGAACTGGCAATGAGTAGCGCTACAAGCAGCCTAGTGGCGGGAATTTGTACTGCACAAGCTCCGCCCACAGCAGAGCTATTCCGGATACTTTTGGGTACCCCCTCGTACAGTATTTAGAAAACTAGTGTTTAAATTATACCGGTTGTCCTTAAAGTTTGAAAACGGTGGAGTTTCACAAAACCAATGTGATTAGGATTCCAGAATAATTTTCATTGATTAGGCTACTGTATCAAAAAACTACTACTCTGGATTGTTTGAACATTTTTTCAACCATATTGAATTTAATTTTCCTATTTTGAATGAGATTATGGTTATATGGTATGTAACATGATTTTAGTGTTAAATTTGATAACAATAAAACTATAGCAAAAACTACGTATCATCTTTATCCATATATCTATTAATATATTTATTATCTTCATCCATTTCTTAGATATTGGCCATTAACTGTCCAGATCAGGGTAAAACAACCAATCCGCAAAAGCAATTCTGCATTATTATTTGTGTAGCCAAGGGGATGATAAAATTTTAATGAAATATTTATGCTGAAGACAAATCTGCAAACCATTTTCCAATATCTTTTATGAAATCCAAAAAATTTTTATAACGCTTATGAAAAAATATATAGACATTTAAATCAAATTTGTAACTAAAACATAGTCTTAATATTTATATTTTTGTTTGCAGGAACAGCAAAAGGTGTAGTAATAAGTTGCGGAGATAATACTGTAATGGGTAGGATTGCTGGTCTCGCATCGGGTTTGGATACTGGTGAGACGCCTATCGCCAAGGAAATTCACCATTTCATTCATATCATTACTGGTGTCGCCGTCTTCCTTGGAGTTTCATTCTTCATTATTGCCTTTGTCCTTGGTTATCATTGGTTGGATGCTGTTATCTTCCTTATTGGTAAATAATTCATTTTATTAACTTATAAAATTATGAGTGTGTAGATTTGAGCAAAAGTTTATTATCGTGAGAGAAAACTGATAAGTACTTCTATTGTTAAAATGTTCTTGCAAATTAGTATGACTCAATGTTGTCATGTATAATTTGTTTTTGCCACAAGGTTGTACAAACAATAAAAAATTCTACATGGAAGTTATGCGCCGATTGCGTGAAGCAATACATAAAAAATGCCTGAAATTGTGGACAAACCACTTATGGAAACTTTTTCACGATAATGCGCCAGCGCACACTTCACTGCTTGTTCATGAGTTTTTGACAAAAACCAACACTATTATGATGCCTCATCCTCCATATTCACTGGACTTGGCCCCTGCAACTTTTTTTATTCCCAAAATTAAAATGGCCCATGAAAATAAGGTGCTATGACACAATTGAGGAGATAAAGTCCGCATCGTTGAAGGAGCTGAAGGCAATACCTAAAAACGCTTTCCAGAACTGCTTTGAAGATTGGAAAAAGTGCTGGCGTTAATGTATTACATCTGAGGGGGATTACTTTGAAAGGGACAAAATATGTATTGACAAATAAATATTTTTTTGGAAACATGAAAAATTCGGTTATTTTTGGGACAGACCTCGTATTTGGCTGATAAATCCGTGAATAAATTTGAAATACATTTTTGTGTACAGATTATGTCATTTGGCATAATTTTACTTTTTCACTGAAATGCTGTGCCAGCATGATTCTTCTTCAATGTGTTAATGAATTATTGACTTTTCATTAAAAATTTGAATTATTTTTATAACAATTAAGAATTTTATTAATCCCTGCATTGCATTATCAATATTTTGTAGTAAACAGGTACTGTCTTGATTAATAAAGAAAAACCTTTATTGTATTTATTAATTTTATCACAATAATTAGAAAATCATTGTATTAAAAAAAAATTTATTTTATCAATATTTCAGGTATTATTGTGGCCAACGTACCCGAAGGTCTATTAGCTACTGTAACAGTATGTTTAACATTAACGGCCAAGAGGATGGCATCAAAGAACTGTCTTGTAAAGAATTTGGAAGCTGTAGAAACATTAGGTTCAACATCAACAATTTGTTCAGATAAAACTGGTACCTTAACGCAGAACCGAATGACTGTCGCTCACATGTGGTTTGACAATCAGATCATTGAAGCTGATACAACTGAAGATCAGTCAGGTAAATTTTCTTTAGTGTATCTTAGTCTATAAACCGTTAAGACTAGCCTTTTCATTTTCAATCTTTTCCTCGTTTTCAATTTTTCTCATAGTTTGTTTCATGTAACATTGATTCGATATACTATCTTTGTTTGTGCTAATTTCACCTGAGAGTAAGTGATGTTAACTCATTGTGTTATGTACACATTGATAGATTTTGTCAATTGATTCAATATCTATTAAAAGGTTGTATAAATCATCTCTTGAGCTTATGTAAAAGAAGATTTTTTTATCTAGAAAAATGAACTGAGTATTAAGCAATAAATTAGTATTTTACAGTTTGCTAAATTGAGAGGTGATAAAGTTTAAGTTAGTAATAAAATGGTTTACTGAAAATCTTATTGACATTATAAATGATGTGAGACAAGAGAAGATTTTTTTGTTTTGTTTTATGTCGGACTGTTTTGCAGTTACTACTAATGCTGTGTGGTGAGAAGGATGATAAATAAAGATTAATGATGTCAGACCCAGCATCGTAGCAAGGTCCTTCTACTCCCTGGGCGAGTTTGACAAATGTGCCCCCTCCAATACCAGGGGGGGTATTAATAAGTTATTTTTTATAACCTGAAAGATTTCTTCCATTAATGCGGAATTTTTGCTTGATAAATTGCACCAGTCTAAAAAAATGGGAATTTTTCATGATTAATTTTGTGCCCTTGGCGGGGGCACACCTCACTACGGCCCTGGTCAGATCTGACTGGGAATTGAACTTGGGATTCCGGCATAGAAGCCAGTGGCGCTGATCACGATGCCATGGGACACTCAAAAGAAAGAGGGAGAGTGACACAGATATCATCTTTAAATTTTTCTTCACAACTCAGCATCTAATGAAATGTTTTTAATGGTTTTCTTACAGGTGTCCAGTATGATAGAACGAGTCCAGGATTTAAAGCTCTTGCTAAAATTGCTACATTGTGTAACAGAGCTGAATTTAAAGGTGGTCAAGAAGGTGTACCAATCTTGAAAAAGTATGTTATTATTTTTTTTTTATAAATTCTATTTTAAATATAGCCTAATTAAGAACACTATGACACTACAGAATATTATTTCTATTTCATATAATGAATTAATATAATAATTTCACTAACCTTCTTTTTAAACTGCGTCACCTTTATTTTATTTCCTACTTATACGTGTTTCGGTGGATCCACCATCATCAGAGTAAATGAAAAATTGAAACTAAAAAACTAAACTAAAAAATTTTTAGTTTCAATTTTTCATTTACTCTGATGATGGTGAATCCACCGAAACACGTGTAAGTAGGAAATAAAATAAAGGTGATGCAGTTTAAAAAGAAGGTTAGTGAAATTATTATATTAATTCATTATATGAAATAGAAATAATTTCAAACTGCAGGATGCATTATAAAGATTTATTTTACAGAATATTAGTTTCAGTTTTATCCATAAAGATGCATTATTCTACTGCAACTAATGTTGATAAATTTGTTTTGGTTCTTGTAAGTAGAAGAAAGTAAGATCTTCATTTTTACCTGTAAATATCTGAAAAAGAATAATGTACCTGTTACATTTGGTGATTACTAAATTTGAAGTGAGTAGTTTTGTTGCCATTATATAGAAAAATATCCACTTAAGTACAATTTTACCTGAAATTTTGCATTTTGTGTAATTTTTGTATGAATCTAAAGTAACATTTTAATTCAGTTTTAGGCTGACTCCTCATCCAGTCATTATAACAATATGTTATGCTAATAAATGTAAAAGCAATATTTTTAAATTTATGGTTTATATTAAAAAATATTAGATCATGTATTTTGGTTCAAAAACCAAAACACGTGATCTTTGCAGACGACTTGGCAATATGGAGTGAGGAGATCAAGGAAATGCAAGAAGAACTGGATAAACAGAATAGACAGCTTCAGCAAGTGGAGCTTGAAATCAATAAAGAGAAGAGTGAGGTGATGGTAACAGGACAGGACAAGAGATTGGAAAGGGATCTCCAGTTGAATTAAAAGACACTAATGGTTTCAGAAAGTTTTACTTACTCAGGAGCAGAAATTTCTAATCACAAAATAGTACACAAAATTACAAAGTGATTAGAAAAAGGAGGAAAGATGTACGAAAGTGGTGAGACACCTGCTCTGGTATAAGAAAGTATCAAGGAAGGCCAAGGAGATGATGCATAAAATGTACTATGTATTAATAGTGACTTACGCATCGGAGACATGAGTGAAGAATGGAGCAGACTGCAGGCAGGAGAGATAAAATTTCTCAGAAATATAGCAGGAGAGAATAGGATGGATAAGATAAAGAATGAGGATATTAGAGAGGAGATCGGGATGGTGAGTCTGAGAAAGAGGGTGGAGGATAACAGATTGAGGTGGTTGGGACTTATAAAGAAAATGGATGGTGGCAGGATTACAAGAGTGTGGGAAGAAAGGAAAGAAGACGGTGAAAGACTGACAGGACCTCCATGTAAACGGTGGCTGGATGAAATAAAGGTATTCTTGCAGAGGAGACGTATTGTGTGGGAGGAAGTGGGTAGAGAGGAGACTTGGAGAGACATGGAGAAATGGAGAAGTTTAGTCAACACCTAGACTCACATATCATGGAACAGGAGTGGATATGTGTGTTTATATACGTTAAATAATATAATTATGATTGTGTAGATTCATAACAATGTGATACTGAAGCCATGTTTTTAGATAAATTTCTTCTAATTAAAAATGTTATTTGATTTTTTTTGTGTTTTAGGGAAGTCAATGGAGATGCATCTGAAGCTGCTCTCCTAAAATGTATGGAACTTGCATTAGGAGATGTTATGTCAATTAGAAGAAGAAATAGAAAAGTTTGTGAAATTCCGTTCAACTCTACTAACAAATATCAGGTTTGTCATTCAGTTTTTGTATGATTATAATTAACAATTTTCATGTTGTTTTTATCAGAACTCGAAATCTGTGAAGAAATGTAACAATTAAGGAACTATAAACTTTAAAGATGGCATGCTAAGAAAATGTGTGCCTACATTAAATTGTTGTTCTAAATATAGTGGCAACTCATTATTTGTCACAGAATTGTACAAGATAACCAATGAAATTTCTGATGTATTTAAAAATGAAATATTTTTTAAAATCAGTTTCATTAGTTGTATGAAACCGTAAAAAGATTTTTTAAAGTTGTTGATAGTTTCAGAAATCTGCGCATTCTGTAAATTGCATTACATTTTTCAATGAATTGTGTATTGTTTTAGGTTTCAGTTCATGAAACAGAAGATCCTAATGATCCTAGACATTTGATGGTAATGAAGGGTGCCCCAGAAAGAATTTTGGATCGTTGCTCAACTATTTTTATTGGTGGAAAGGAAAAACTTTTGGATGAAGAAATGAAAGAGGCCTTTAATAATGCTTATCTTGAACTTGGTGGATTGGGTGAACGTGTGCTTGGTATGTTTTTGTTTTTCTTAGTTGTTGTACTGTAGTTGAGAAAATAGTCTAGATAATTCTTATATTTATTTAGTTATGGGAAATGTCTTAAAGGCATTAGATATTTAACTACTTTAGTATGTAACTGTAAATAAGTTCAGTACCTGAGAATTCTATCTATTTCAACAGTTTTTTGACATCAGTCATGAAACTAAGCTTCCTTGAATATTCATACTCCAAAATCTGGTCATTAAATCTTATAAATGTTAATTCCTTGACTGAAAAAATGTTCATTTTATTTATTTATTTTTTACGTCTGACTGTTTTGCAATTTCTGCTAATGCAGATGGTAGAGAATGATGATATATGAAAATGAGTGATGAAAAAATGCCAGACCTGAATGGGATTGAACCCGGGACCCCGGCATAGAAGCCAGTTGAGCTAACCACTGCGCCAACTGGCTAGGCGTTGTTCATTTTATTTATAAAAAATATGAAATATCTTGAAGAGTCACGATAGTTTCATAAAAGAGCTTAAGTTTTTCTGTTCAAAATGCCTACCCATTTTTACGATTTATAGTTTCATTTCAGCAGTTGTGTTGAGCTCAACCTGAGGAAACTTGGAAAAGGGATAAAGAGGATGATGATGATAGTGATGATTTTATGGTATTATTATGAAGGATATTCTATTAATAAATAGCTAATTCAAATTGTTACTGTTTTACAGGATTCTGTGACTTTATGCTGCCATCTGATAAATTCCCTCTTGGTTTTAAATTTGATTGTGATGATCCTAATTTCCCACTTTCCGGTATGAGATTTGTTGGTTTAATGTCTATGATTGATCCCCCTCGTGCCGCTGTGCCAGATGCTGTTGCTAAGTGCCGTTCAGCTGGTATCAAAGTTATTATGGTCACTGGTGACCATCCAATCACTGCCAAAGCCATTGCCAAATCTGTCGGTATTATTTCAGAAGGTAAGTAACATTTTATTTTATTTTTTTGTGGAAACAAAACATTCAATATTTTGCAAAATATGTCACTCATTGTACAGCACTGGACCAAATTTAGTCAATGAAGAAGATAGTAATTGGTCGAAACTAGCGTGTTTTTTTGTCAGGTTGTCCGGAACAATTTCATAGCAGTTCAAATATATTTTGTATTGGCTGAATCACAATGATCAGGAAACAACTAGCAAAATGCTAAGCGTAATGAATTTTTTAATTCTAAATCAAAGAAATTCCTTTGCTTTGGACTGTGTAGATTATTTTGAGACAAAGCAGTCTTAACTGAAGAATGTTGATGTTAATGTTGCTTAATGCTCAATAGGTGGTCTTTAAGTACTCATAAACAGTACAGTATGCAACACTCGTAAACAGGGTAACCTCAGCTTGTGGCAAATATGGTCTAAAGCTCAACACTTCAAAAACCAAACTTATGGTAGTTAGCAAGGCAACAATACAACCTGTACAAATCAACGCATACGATATAAGGCTAAAAAGAGTTGAAAACATCACTTATATGGGCGCCAGTGTCAATGACAAATGGGACATGAGTAAGGAAATAAAGATCTGTATTGAAAAAGCCAGGACCGCCTTCTTTAAATTGAAGAGAATTCTATGTGACAGAGGAATCACCTTAAAACTAAAAATCAGATTAACACGCTGTTACATATTCTCCGCTTTGTTATATGGTGTGGAGAGCTGGACGCTGACGACTACTTTAATGAGGAGGCTGGAGGCTTTTGAAATGTGGGTCTACAGAAGAATTCTCCGAATAAGTTGGGTGGACCGAGTAAGAAATGAAGAGGTCCTACAGAGAATGAAAAAGAGCACAGAAATAATCAAAACAATAAAAACACGTAAGCTCGAATATTTTGGCCACGTGATGAGACACCCAGGAAAATATAACCTTCTGCATCTAGTGATACAGGGTAAAATTGCCGGAGGGAGAGGACCGGGACGAAGAAGGACGTCTTTGCTACGAAACCTCCGAGAGTGGTACCACAAAACATCCACTGAGCTATTCCGAGTTGCAGTGAATAAAGTGATGGTAGCCAATATGATTGCCAATGTCCGATAGTCGGGCATGGTACTTAAAGAAGAAGAAGTACTCATAGTTATTCTTATGTGAGACTATTAAAAAAAATAGTAGCCCTTGCTGAAAAATGATCTATTAAAGTTTTTTTCGAAAACGATTTAATTTTGGTTGTTTCGTAGTTATCTGTTAATTAGAGAGCATTTTCTCTTTGAAAAAGTCATAGTTATATTTAATAGATTTCCTGTTTATTGAATGACTTAATTCTATTCAATATGTTGTATTGTCTTTTCTTTTATCTACAGGAAATGAGACTGTTGAAGATATCGCTGCTAGATTAAATATTCCAGTATCTGAAGTTAACCCAAGGGAAGCGAAGGCTGCCGTTATTCATGGTACTGAGCTTAGAGATATTCAAGCTGAACAACTGGATGAAATTCTCAGGTATTTATTCTTTAATGTTAACATCAATTTTATTACAAAATTATGTATTTAACTTTTTAAGTGACTTTATTACAAGAATGATTCTCAATTAAATTTGTATATGTTTTGAAATTGTAAACATTTGTAATTATCAACAAATTTTATTAGTAATTGCATCGACACATTATTCTAGCGATGTGGAAGAGTAGGAATCCCTTTTATAAAATTTAAAAATTTTTTGAACACAATTTTGTATTTATAGATTGTAAATTTTATTTTAAAGTTTTTGTGTTCCTTTTGTAATATGAATAAAAGGCAAAAGACAATTTCTCTGAATAGGTTAAAAAAATTTAATAGCGTGGAGAATTTATCCACTGTTAATTTTTTTCTAGTTGTTAAATTTTTTATTCATTAATTCTGTTGCAAGCCATTGTAATTTAAAAAAAAAAAATAAGAGGTTAGAGTAATGAGAATAGAAAGGATAATAAATGATCCTCAGGCATTGCACCCATTCATAACAAAAATAGACTCTTTTTAGTAAATCACAGACCCCTTGAAAAGTTGTTAATTCAACAAAAGTGAAAACACTTAACTGAATAGAACCACCCAGGATAACTCTAGTCATTTAGAAGGAGTTATACAAAGAATTTCCTGAATCTTATTAAAAAAAATATCTCTTTCAACAAACACTAATTTTATCTGATTCATTACAGGTACCACACTGAAATTGTGTTCGCCCGTACTTCACCCCAACAGAAATTGATCATTGTAGAAGGTTGTCAAAGAATGGGTGCCATTGTTGCTGTAACTGGTGATGGTGTAAATGATTCACCTGCGTTAAAGAAGGCCGATATTGGTTTGTATTTACTTAGTTGGCAGTTTTAAGATAGTTTCTGAAAAGTTATTTTTTTACTAATTTCTAATTTTATCATGTATCTCACAAAAATGTTGATCCTGGAGGATCATAATATCAAGAAGTTTTTGGGTATTGTAAGAAAATTATGTGCAACGCATATTTTGTGCTAACAATGACTTATGCGGTGGAAACGTGAACAGGTGGAGGAAAGGCAGAGGAGTAGATTGCAGTTGGCAGAAATGAAGTTCCAGAGGAGTATGTAATGAAAGACAAGAAAAGATAGAGTGAGAAGTTATGTAATTAGGGAACAATATTGGGAATGGAGAGCCTGACAAGGAGAGTTGGACCGACAAAGCTATGATGGTTTCATCACGTCACCAAGATGGAGATAAGCAGGCTGCTTAAAAGGATGCTGTACTTGGAGATGTAGGGAAAAAGGCCTAGAGGAAGACCAAGGGTGAAACGGATGGGTTTAGTTATGGATAAACTAGTAATAAAATATGATGCCAGGAGAGATGATTCAGCAATAGAGAATGGTGGAGAGAGTGTTGGGCTTAACTCGAGGAAATTTGAAGAGGGATAAAGCGGGTGATGATTATGTAAAAAATTAAAATATTTACTTAATATTATGTTGTACAGTTTTACAACAAATAGATAATTAAAACAAATTGTGATATTTAGATACTAACAAAGTAAAAAATGTAAAATAATTTATTGGTTCTCATCTGACATACAGGCCTACTCATTAATGTACCAGTTATTGAGTTAAAGAAAACTACAAAGAATGTTAATGAAATAACTGTATTTTTAAGTCTTCTGCTACTCTACTGGCTGAAGGCTGAAACATAGTTCTAAAAACATAAGTCAAGAAAACAGTAAGGCTGGTGGCACATGGTTTAGGTTATCGCTCGGACATGTGTAGCAGGAGATTGTGAAGCATGATGAATGGCACACGTTCTGGGTGTTTGTTCATCCAGGCTATAAAAGCATCCGGACCTTCCTGCTAAACTGATCCAGGCATTCACCCAGACTTCTCTCTAGTGGGATATTGTGTCAAATGGGTATTGAGACACAGTCTGGGGGTAGTGGATCTGTGCACTGTCTACGTGTGTAGCTCTGTGCTCTCTACCTTTTATATTTATAGTTATATAATTTTCTTTTAAATAATTAGTATTTTATTTGTCTACATTTTATTAATTAGTATTTTATTTTTATCAGAGTATTATATTTTAGATTATTACATTTTTATTTTCTCTTGCCCCTGTATGAATATAGGAAAGGAAAGTAATGTTTTCATGTTGATTTTTCAAAATCGAGTTTTCACCGAATGTACATGTTTTCAGATCCCCTTAACAAAAAAAAACAAACATTTTTTTAGCAATTGGTCTGTTTGGGATCAAAATATCTTAAGAACGGAATAGCCTACGACGATAAAACTTGAAACCTAAATTACGTACGACTACCGAACCCGACATGGACATTTTCATTAAAATCGATCTACTGGAAGTAATTAGTAATTTATTTGTGTGATTTTTTTACTTTATTGTGATTTTCTTAAAAATGGCTCAGATTTTTTAAAAAATTGCCTTATTTACTACATTTATTATGCTCTACAAGATACAGTAAGCGGTAAGTCTGCTGAAATTCTTTGGGAGGCTGTGCTCTTGTAGGAAAAAATGATAGGTGGATTGAAGGATATTATCCATCACAACGAAAGAAAGTTCTATTAAAATGAAGTAGTAAAGTAATACTTGTTCGGACAATTACCTGGCCATTTGCCAGTAGCCTAGATGTTCTGTTGGACATGGATTCTTTATTTCTGAATGCAAGTAAGTTTGAAAATTACAGCATAATCTTAAAAGAAAAAATTCTGTTTTCATGAATCATGAATTATTTGAGGTTATTTTGTTGACAGGTGTTGCTATGGGTATTGCTGGATCAGATGTATCAAAACAGGCAGCCGACATGATTTTACTTGACGATAATTTTGCATCAATTGTAACTGGTGTTGAAGAAGGTCGATTGATTTTTGACAACTTGAAGAAATCAATTGCTTACACTTTGACATCAAATATTCCAGAAATTTCACCATTTTTGGCCTTCATCTTATTGGACATTCCTCTTCCACTTGGAACCGTTACTATTCTTTGCATTGATTTGGGAACAGATATGGTCAGTTTTATTTATTTTTTCCAATATTTGTAATTTATTTATGTCGTTATCTTTAATGTTCATGATTACAAAAATACTGGGTCATCAAAACGTGTTGAACATTTTTTTCAAAAATTTGCACAAAAATATATTACAAATGTAGCAAGCTTATCTTTACTATGATGTTTATTGATGGCTTTATACATCATGTGTACAGTAATTATATCTTTAATTTAAAAGTTCAAATTTGCAAAATCACTGCAATAATACCTTCAGATTCAATACTTACATCTAAAAAATACATTTGTTCGAAATTTTGGAATGATTGATGATCCCAAGTGTCACATTTTCAGAAGAAAAAAAATTATCTTATACTTTTTATGTTCTTGTTATATGTGTGGGTAGAAAGGTAAGCTTGTCATAGACCAACATAACTATTATTTTTATGTATTGTTATGTAAACTATAAGATTGACTGTTTTTAAAAAAAAATTTAATGTTCCTTAATATGTTATATCTTAGAAAATTTTTGCGTATTTCTTAATTCAATGATTTTTCTGTTTGGCAAATGTATATTATTGTGCAGTCATATGTGAATATTATATGAATATCATCTAATGAAATTTTGCTTTGCCCCTATAAATTTGTATTTTGTCTAAAAATTCAGGACCATAACTATAAACATACTCAGACCTTTTATATTTCAATCTTGCAAACAAAAATTATATGAATTATATCCCTGAGATGTGTACCTGCTGAAAATTTAAAATGGTTCAAATTTATGTGTTCTTAGTTTTTTGAATAGGAGACTGTTTTAGAATACTTAGTTGTTTGATAAACAAGTCGGTATGTTTTATTCTTTCAAAACAGTGTTTTATGTTAATGAATAAACTGGTTCTTTTGATAATACATTTGAGGAATATTAAATTATTGTTTTTATGTCTTAGATAAATATACTGTTCACTATTATTGGATAAAAACATTGTTATTTAATGTCAAATAATATAGTGTTATATAAATTAAAGTACTGGATTTCCTGATATAATTGGTTTGATATAGTTTTTAATATGTCTTATTTGTCAGTGGTTTTCAGTTTATAGATATTGTTGGATGTTTGTTACCCTTGAATTAAAAAACTACTTATAAGTAACTCAACCCATCCAGGTTGTTCTTGAGATAAACTCGTTGCCGCAAGTCAGCTGTTTAACCGCTGATTTTCAGAGACAAAGATTATTGGTTCAAATCCTAGTTAAGGTAGTTACTTTCATATGGATTTGAATACTAGACAGTGGTTACCGGTGTACTTTGATGGTTTAAGTTCAATTAACTGTACTCTCTCAGGAATGGTCAGCCTGGGTTTGTAAAAGACTACATCTCACTTACATATCATCCTCATCTCATTGGGTCATTGGATTGCTTATTGTTCTGAGTTGAACAAATTGCAATGTACGAGGGTAGGCTGATAAGTAATGCACACATGCTTGTAGAAGACAACTAAATAAACTTCAGTAGCGCGCCTGGTGGCATGTGGAAGTACTATTTCTCCTCTACAAGTCTGCGCAGTTTGAAGGCGTTGCTTTCATTCAGTTTGTTTTGAGTAGTGGAAGTATGGCGTCGTGTTCTGGTGCTATGTCAACGAGAATTAAACAACGCGAATTGAACAACTTTTGAAGCGCTACCGTGACGAAGGAGACGACTTTCTTTTGAATATTGTGACGGGGGACGAGTCATGGGTTCATCATTACGATCCCGAAGAAAAAAGGCAGAGCGCTGAATATCGTCATCCACATTCTCCTGTTGTGAAAAAGTTCAAAACACAACCGTCCGCAAAAAAAATTCTTTTGACTGTGTTTTGGGATGCTCGCCGAGTTTATGTGACTGATTATCTGGAACGAGGGGCAACGGTAAATTCTGCTCAGTATATACAGACTCTGAAACACCTCCGACGTCGAGTTTGTCGTGTTAGAGGCAACCTGGCGCCAATAATTTTGCAACACGACAATGCTCGTCCACACACTTCGCGTGCAACTGGAGAGGCTCTGAGAAACCTGAAGTTTCAACCAATTTTACACCCTCCGTATTCTCCCGACCTTGCGCCTTGCGATTTTTATTTTTTTCCTCTACTGAAGAGAGACCTTAAGGGTAATCATTACAGCTCGGACAATGAGGTGAAGGCAGCTATTGCGTCCTGGGTTCGAGGAAAGTCGGAAGAATTTTTCAGTGACGGAATGAAAAAACTTGTTAAACGTTGGGAGAAATGTGTAATGCTTAACGGTGACTATATTGAAAAATAAATAGATAATTTGGTAGGTTAAGATTTGTACTTTAATTTGTTATTTACCCCATCTTGCTATTTCTTTTTGTTCGTCTTCTACAAGCATGTGTGCATTACTTATCAGCCTACCCTCGTACACACACATTAGGGATACGCAATAAAAAAATAACTCTTTACAATTTTTTGTTTTACATTTTTTTTTCTAGTGTACTTTTATATTGTATTTAAAATGGAATTTACCAGACATTGTTAACGTCCTTTCATCATTATTATTTGTACTGGTGTCTTGTAAACAGTTATAAAATTTCCTTCTAGTAAAGTAGTTTTGGTGATAGAGTTTGATTTATGAAATAGTTTCTAGTTCAGGATCATTATTTTTTCAAAATCCGTTTTTATATAAAATCTAGTATTAATGTCATAAGCAGTTATGCAATGTACTTCAATTGGTGCAAATTTAAACAAAAATCAACGTAAATATAAATTGTTATTATCCTCTTTGTAAAGAAAAATCTGTATTTCTTCGTTACTCAATATTTTTTTATATATATTATTTTGATGAACTACCTTTATTATATACAAAGCTTCTGAATTCCAGATTCGTTGCCTTACATTTTTGTAATAATTAATCAATAAATATTTTTGTAATTTTTGGCCTCATGTACAATTTACTTCCGAGACCATAATTGTAACAATCGATTTAAATGAGGCATTATAAAATTTATTAAACATTTAGTGAACAGTATATTTATTGATGTGTTTTAATCAATATCTTTTTCAGCTAATTACGCTAATTGTTTGTGTTAAGTGAGTGTAATTTTATGAAGTATGTTTTTTTAACCGTTGAGTTATTGAATTAGTTAATATTAGTTTTTTAGTAGCCATTACATTTTACATTCGTAGTATTTTTAATACCCTATTCTGTCTCTTTTTACTATTTCTATTATAGAATTTCTAAAACTTATACTACTTAAATTTACTTACTATTTATAGTTTTGAGTCAAGTAGATCAAGATTAGTAATTTTTCATCAGTCTCTTAGTTGATATGATCATTAATTACTTGTTGTTAGTTTAATAAATTTATTTTTCAGTAAGTAATTAGTTATAACATTTCTTATAGATTTTTCAGATGTTACTACTTTTCTATTTCCCTTGTATCTTCTTACGTTTCTACTGTAGATTGTTGTAGATCAATTTTACATATTTTTATTGTTATTTAAAAAAAGTTATTCTGTATAGTTAATTATTATAGTATTTTAATTAGTTGTAGTGTTTCTTTTAATTTTAGTAAAATTGAATGCTAAATTATTTTTCTAAAAATATTTTATAATGTTTTCAACAACTCTTAAAACAGCGTGTTATTTTTGATAACTTTTACTGTTTTAATACCATAAACTTCCAAAATTTATTGTGTCAAATTAAGAAAGATTTTTTTCTGATGAAAATTAAGTTTTAAAAAAGTTAGTATAATTTTCAGTTTGTTGATGTTTGAATTAATGTTTTTTTTTCAATTATGGTTGAATTTATCAGCATATTGATGAAACTAAAGTTGTGTAACAGTTTAAGGGGGGAGTCTGCCTTAAAAAAACTTTGCCTTATGTTAACTTAATAAAATAATTTTATTTTGTACGAAAAGTTTCTTCTGTTAAAACATTTTCATATTAAAAAATTTCAAATATTTCCTCCCACTCCTTTGTAAAAAGGGATGCAGGGTGAAAAACACGTATTTAAAAACATAGATAACTTTGCTATAATTTTCCCTATTTACATGAAACTAGTGCCAAATTAAAGCGAAAATTATTCTTAAGGGCTTTGTCTATGAACAGAATGGTTGCTTCTACAGAACAGTGATTTTTTTTAATATTTGAAAAAATTAAACTTTTTTGAATTAAATATTAGTTTTTAAAAATACTTTAACTCGTTCTACAATTTTCTTAATAGTACAGGACCTAGATATTTAAATTCTGAGCATTCTAAAAAAAAAATCAATCTAGTTTTAATTTATCAAAATTTGTGATTTTTGAGAGATTGTAAACATGAAAAATGTAACTTGTGGAAAGCAGCAAAAGAAGTAAAACATAATAAATAGAACTACTTAATGAGCAAAAATAATAATTGAGGTCAACTTATATTTGGTGACATTAGAACTAGAAGAGAGTAAATCCTTTTTTATTCAAACTAAACTTCATCAAATTACATCAGTTGAAGTTTTGAAAGAATGATTTTTTTGTGTAAAAACGGCTGGTAATCCCCATGCACGGTGTTAATTTTCTATTATTATGCAATTCTTTGAAAAATACTACAAGTAAATGAATATACCATTATATTCAGTTAATTCTATTCAACCAAGATCGCAAAAACCCAAAAATGACAAAAAATATTTCTTGTTGGAAGGCTCTCTCCTTAAAACAGGTCGTTAAAATAGTGTTGTATAATTGATGAGAATATTTAAATGTATGATTTTACAGAAACAGCGACACAAATCGTCCTGTTAAATTTGTGAAATTACTTGTATTTGATTCCCTCCTCGCAATTACTTCTAAACAATTTTTAAAGTCTGTATTTTTATATAAAAACAAAAAGACTGAAACTAAATTATAGATTCTAAAATATGAATATTAAATAGTACAATATTATTTTTTTAATGAGATATAAGCTAATTTATAAATAGATAAGTTTTAACTTTGTTTATAATAAGTCAATAATTTTTTTAGTAAATTATAATCTGTGATAATCCAAACTGATTAAGAGTAGCTTCTGTACTAGATTGTGTCGTTAACTTTTAATTTTAGTACTTTTATTTTTTATTTCACTTAATAAGTGATTATAAATTTTATAAATTCTTGTGGATTATAAAGTTACTAAAATTGTTGAGTAGTATTGGCTGCTATGTACTTTTACGGATTATGAAATTTTTATATACGAGGCGTATTTTTAAAGTAAGTACCGTTTGAAAATAAAAAAAAAATAAAAGGAAATTTGCAAAAACTAATTTTATTTTCGGAATCTACATACTTTTATCTATTTTTCTACATAGTTTCCAAGTTTTTGTAAACACTTATCATATCGCACAACTAAATTTTGGAAACCTTCTTCATAAAAACTTGCCACCTGCTGTGATAACCAAGAATTCACGGCCGTTTTCAATTCGTCGTCATCGTCATAACGGCTGCCGCCCAAGTGATGTTTCAGATGACGGAAGAGATGAAAGTTGCTCGGCGCAAGGTCAGGGTTGTAGGGTGGGTGGTCCAAAACTTCCCAGCCAAAAGAGTCCAATGCAGCTCGGGTCTGAGCGGCAGTGTGAGGGCTTGCATTATCGTGCAGAAACAAAATTCCTTTTGTGAGCATGCCACGTCTCTTGTTTTGAATTGCTCTGCGCAGCTTCCTCAGGATTTGGCAGTAGGCTTCTGCATTTATTGTCGTTCCTCGTTCCATAAAGTCGACCAGCAAAACACCATGCCTATCCCAAAACACGGACGCCATGATCTTGCGCTGTGACAAAGTCTGTTAGGCTTTGACCTTTACGGGAGAGTGCGTGTGTCTCCATTCCATGCTTTGTTGTTTCGATTCGGGAGTGAAATGCGAAATCCACGTTTCGTCTCCAGTTACGATCCGACTCAGGATGTCGTCACCATTTTCATCATAACGTGTCAGAAAATTCAAGGAACTCTCGAGTCTTTTGTGTTTGTGCTCCTCCGTCAGGAGTTTAGGGACCCAACACGAGCTCAGTTTCTTAAAGTTTAATTTTTCATTAACAATTTTGTAAATCACAGACCTCGAAACGTCGGGAGATTCGTCATCTGAAACATCACTTGGGCGGCAACCGTTATGACGATGACGACGATTTGAAAACGGCCGTGAATTCTTGGTTATCACAGCAGGCGGCAAGTTTTTATGAAGAAGGTTTCCAAAATTTAGTTGTGCGATATGATAAAGGTTTACAAAAACTTGGAAACTATGTAGAAAAATAGATAAAAGTATGTAGATTCCGAAAATAAAATTAGTTTTTGCAAATTTCCTTTTATTTTTTTTTTTTTTTTCAAACGGTACTTACTTTAAAAATACGCCTCGTAATTCTTATCCATGCCTTAAGGTGGAAGGCACTATGCCTAGATGCAAGAAATATTAAAAATATCCGTACATTAAAAAAATAAATTTTCGTGGCAACTATATTATAATATTTTGAAATTTATTTGTACATGTATTTTGTTTCAAACTTTATTACCTTATCTGCTTAACGTTTATTTAAATATTTTTGGATTATCACACTCCTTTTGTTAAATTATAAATAATATGTTTTATATTTATTTAAATATACTTTTTAATTTTTAATAAAAAATATTATTTACAATGAAATTTACATAATTAGCCTTAGATAATGTCTTTTCAGAAATGCCAACTTTTATTTCATTACTCCGAATAAATTAGACATCTATCTCTCTGCTTATCATGTTTCTGTTTCTATATTGTAATTATTCAACTCCATCTCACTGTATTGTAAAATAATATGTATATGTTAATTCTAAAATATTTTCCAGATGAACGCATTTTTCATAGTTTCTTTATTAGTAGAAAATAATGAGATAAAATGAATTAAAACAGTTTTTCTGTCAGTGATAATATTAGTTAAACTGATCATCTTCCAAACTTCAATATTAAAACTTCTTTCCTATGGTATTGTATATCTTCTATTAATACTTATATTAAAAACTTCACAGCAATTATACATGGAATTTATTAAGTATATTTATTATTTTATGTACTGTTTTAAAAATAGGAAACTATGTAAATTTGTGAATATTATAACTAACTGATCTTCAAATAATGGCCGCTTTTATACAAACGAGTTGAAAAAAATTGCTGGACTATTATTCATTACAGTAACAATTACGTAGTATTAATTTTCCTTACAGATTATTTCTTTACATTTCTCAAAATATTATACCATTCTTATTTGTTCTCAATTATAATAAAGTCTAAACCATGAACATTTGATAAAAGCAGATTATTATAATACTTTCTATTCATAAAAGTTGGCATCTATCTATGGTGTTTGAAAAAATTTAATTCTACCAGAGTTTGTTACGTTAAAATTTTCATATATTAGATATAAATGGCATTAACCAACATTGGTATTAAAAAGTTTGTAATTTGATATTTTTTTATCTCAAAATTACAAAAATTTGTATGAAATAACATTGTTGTAGTGGTTTCCAAATTTCTATCATAATTGTTCTCCATTTTTTAATATCTTTAATTAGTTGTTAGAAGTCATTTTTGCTTCTGTCTATTAGGGATGAGGTTTCACTCTTTCCAAAACTCCGTTCTTTGACTCAGTTATATCATCCTTTCTTCTGTCCATTTTTACGATTCATAATCTCTTTCTTTTTTCTGGAAATCTAGATTCATCAATACTTTTTCCTAATGTGTTCTTTTTCATAGAGTTGTTTCTTTTGCAATTCCTTTTGCGTTCTATATATAGAATCATTTTTGGTGGCTTTTCTAAAATTGTCATCTAATATTTTCCTTTGTCTGTCACACCCAGACATCAGAAACTACAAGAGATAGCAACAAATAGTTTCGAATTCGTAATCTGCACAAAAAGTTAGTAGGCCGGGATTGGATTTGAAGTTCCGGTTTTGACCGGAAGTGGTCCAAAACTAGAAATCAAGAAATGAAAGTCGAAATTTGGAAACAAAAATAGTACCATTCGAATCCTTAAAAAAAGAGTAGATAGAGAAATCATTGGGTTTGAAGTTACGGTTTTGACTGGAAGTGACCTGAAACCGGAAGTCGAAAAATCAAAGTCGGAATTTAGAAATAAAAATAGTGTCACTCGATTCCTCTTAAAAGTGTAGATACAGAAATTACTAATGGTTTTTCCTTAAGTCAAAGGTAAGCGTTTGTAAAAATTGCCACCAGCCATAAGATTCATCGTCTCATGTAAGGGATTTTTCTAAGAATGTTGTGTTTTTGAATAATTTTTGGAAGCCCAGCTCACTTCCTTACAAATAATTGTTCTTTCATACTTTTCTTAACCCACCGGATTGGCCACCAGTGTTCTGATGGTTGGGGTTCAATTAACCATACTTTCTTAGGAATTGTTGATCTGAGTCTGTACAAGACAACATGTTATTTACACATCATACTCATCTCATTTGGTCATGGGTTTGTTTATTGTTCTTAATTAGACAGATTGCAATGTACACAAATTAGGGATTAAAAAAAAATACTTCTCTTGCTCTTTCGATTTCTTTGAACAATAATAACGTACATTTTATAAAGTATTATTTTTTGTTTAATTTAACAAAATTCAGAAATATTTATTGTATTAATTTACAAACGTTTTACTACCATTTAATGTTTTAGTTTTTTTTTTAATAATTTGTTTTTATTTTTAAAACAAAATTAGAATAAAATTTAATAAAATTCAACTTATGTAGGTGCCGGCTATTGCACTAGCATATGAAGAAGCTGAATCAGACATTATGAGTCGTCCACCAAGAAACCCTTTTACGGATTCCTTGGTTAATGCAAGGTACTCGAAAATTTCTTCGGCTTGGTTTTTCATGTTTGAAAACGTTTGATTTTTCTTTTATGTTAACAATTAACATTAAATTATTTTTCTTTTCGTATTTTATTGTATTTGAGTTTGATTAAAACGTTAACAGTTTTTATTTTTATTTTGTGATTAACTATTTAATCGATTGGTTTGATAAAATATAACTTGATTGTTCCAGTGAATTTTGTTGTTGTTTTAATAATAATAAATTAGTTTTAAATTGTTTTTTAAATTTATATTTTATATTACAGGTGTAAGGAAGATGTTTCAAGTAATTTAACTACCGTAATTAGCTTTAAATGTCCTCATTTAACATCATAATATAATATAATTTTGTAAAATTAATGTTTCTTATTTTTAGCTGATTTTCGTTTAATTAATGTGTGTAATAATTTAATATAGTCTATAGATGAGAGTTTAAATATTCGTTAATTATCTATAATAGTTTTGTAGTTTGTCATTAATTATTAAAAAAAAACAGTTTTATTGTATTTATCATCTTAGGCTGTGATATACAGTTTGTAGTACCCTGTTTTTAATTATACCTGTTCCTTTTTTATATCTTTTTCACCTGACTTAAATACCTTTTCACATCACTTAACAGCACTTCACCTCGAAACCTATACATACATCCTTCACATTCTTTAATTTATATTTGAAATTGCTTAGTCAGTGTTATTTTTTTCTTGCACTCAATTATTACATTAGGTCCAGTTTAGAAATCACTTCATATAAAATCATAAAAACGAACCCGCACTGTGAATGCTTCGTCATTTTCATATTTATAATTATTTTATTCATTTATTTAGATATTGCGAAATTAATAAATTAGTCATAATTATTTGTCTTGAGTCATATTTTCTTAGTGTCCAGTAGAAATGCACTCTTAGACGCCTTTGTTATTAGACTTGTAGCCAAATTAGGTTACTAGTGAGTAATGGCTACTGAGTTTTTATTATTATATTTTATTTTATTATTTTTATTATTAATAAGTGTATGTTGACGTTGTTTTATTCATTTATTTATTAATGTTTTTTTTATTATATTATTATTATTATTATTAATATATATATATTTATACATATATTATGGATTTGTTGAATAATGATGGTGAAAGGAATGATGGAAAGAATGTGGAGTGTGCGTGAATTTTTTTAATTATTAATTTTATCCATCATGTTTTGCGCAATGTCATGTCAGGTGCCCGCAATTTCTCTGGCCTATGAGGAAGCCGAATCAGATATCATGAAGCGTCAACCTAGAAATCCTTTCACTGATAAGCTCGTGAATGAAAGGTAATTCAAAAAGACTGTAAAGTTTCGGGGGTATCATTTCAATAACTGGTCTATTATATACTTTACAGTATTTGTCTTATGTTATATATTTATATAATATTATATATCTTCTATTTCTTATATCTACTTGTCTGTATTTCTTCTGTATCTATCTATCTATTTATATACCTGTAGCTTTATAACAAACCGTGATCGCTTTTTGTATTAATTGTTAATTAACTGCTTGGTAATCAGATTGCTTCATTATTCATTTTTTATTTATCATTTTAGCTTATTATTTTGCATGTTTCTTTGATATACCATCACATCATGTCACGTATCATGCCATGAAGTTTGATGTATATATAAGTGTTAGTAAGGTAAGTTCATTATTTTGTTTTTATTATTTTATTTATTATTTAATGCATATTGTTATGAATGATAATATTAAATCCCTGCCATGGTTGTTGCTTGATTACTCGAAATTATCTCGCATCATACATGTCTTGTCAACGTGCACTTAATACATTTGTCATTATCTCTCATCTAATGTGGCAACAGTTTTACCCTGTGTAATTTCCAATTCCTTTCTCCAAGTCCTTTGTCTTTTTTTTATTATTTGTACCAAATCCAAAAGTTTTATTCTGTCTGCTCCTTATATCGTGAGGTATTGAAGACCTTTTATTTTTTATTATATTTTTTTTAGGAATATGTCTTTTACACTGCATAAATTTGAAATGAAATTAATATTACTATTATTATTACTGTTATTGCTCTTAGAACTAATTATTACTACTGTTGTTATTGCTAATTCTATTACAAATAATTTTTTTATAATTATTTTTATACAATTCTTATTTCTTCGCCGGCTTGCGGAGTACAAGGTCTTGCTGATGGTCAGGGCTGACAGCCGAGTAATTTGATTGTACATTTCCTCTACTTAGATTTGAATTCTCACTTTTAATTATTTGCATGTTTACATTTTTTTAATGAAACACTTTCTCGCTTTTCTACATTGTACTACTACTTATTCAGCAGGTTTATCCGACTATAGTCTCGCCTACTACTATTTACTTCTGCTAATGCTACTGACTAATTATTTTTACTACTAATAAAGTATTTCTATTACTTATAATTAATATTCTATTTAATTATTAGACTCAGCCAATTTAATAATGATTAGTGATTTCACTTCTTTATTTTTTTCTAAAACAATTTATTTTCACTATCTCTGGTATGACTGCCATGTTTTTATTAGATGCCTGCCATTTCTCTGGCTTACGAAGCACCAGAGTCGGACATTATGAAAAGGCAGCCGAGGGACCCATACAGGGATAATTTGGTGAACCGCAGGTGGGTCTCATAATGGTTAACATTTGTGAAAGGTACCATTCACATTTAATTATTTAATTAATGTATTTACAAACGGGTTTTTTTTAAATATCACCGTTTCGCACTGATAAAATAATTTTACTTGAATTTAAATGTTGTTTCTTTTTTTTATTGATAATATCTATTATTTATTCAATATAAATATTTCAGTCACAAAATTGTGTTTTGACTTCTTTTTCATTCTAAAGTTTATATTTTTCTTCTATGTGTCATCTTTTCTTCACAACGTTTTTTTCTCTTAATTTTGAACATTGACAATTTTTTTTAAAATGTTGGTTAATTTATTTTTCTTCTTTTAAAAAAATCTTGATGTAAAATTGTCGTTTTTTTTCTAAATATGTTCTATTTGTTTCTTAGTAGGAATGCATGAATGTTGTTGAATCTATGGAGATGCAAGATGCTTTTACTTGTACTTTTAAAAATTCTGTGTTGTGTATTCTTATTAAAAACAATTGTGTTTAAATATACAAATGATAGATTGGAAGGTAATTATCGTTGCAATGTGTTTTTTATTATTTTATTTTGTTATATTTTGTAGAAAAGCATTGTCTACAATTATACGTTGGTTATTAAAACAACCATATTTTGACTAAAGTTGATAAAAGAACCCAAAATTATGTCTTGCGTATAATACAACTTAAATCCCTTTGATATTTCAAACATAAGTCTTTCAAAATTGTGATTATGGGCTTAAATTGTCGATCTCTTTTGTTTCCACGCTTCCTATAAATTCATCACATTGTTTATTTTAAGTAAATAATTATTCTTTAAAACATTTAATTTATAATTGCTGTTATTTTTGTCTACATTCAGTGAGTTTCATACTAGATTTTACTCTTATTTTTACAAGTACAGTGTTTCCATTTGTAATAAGATTTTAATGTAATTTTATCTTTTGTCTAACAAAACATTATTGATTATATTTTGTGTTAATCCTGTCCCTTAAATAACTTACTGGCCTTGGTAACATCTCATTTGAATTGTGGAGTTGTCGACCATGTTCAAGTCAGTTTTATAAAAATTAGGTCTCCAATCTGCCAAATAGAACTTGTATGTAAAACGTTTAAATTATGTAAAAGTAACTGATCTGAAATGGAGCAATTGGTGATTCAAAAAGTAATAGTACAGGACAAGTATGAAACAGTAAAAAAAATTCAATGAGTCACGAATCGTAATTATAATTGTAATAATGTAATTATAATTATAATGTAATAATCGTAATTATTTACATTTGATATACCATTTACTTTATGAGTCTAGTAATTTAATTTATATTTAAAGGTTCTGCAGTTAATTTATTTTAGCCACTTATGAAACATGTCTTGTGGAACTATTTTTTAAGCAAGTGACAAAATTAGCACGCAGGGACAAACATAACAACCAGTATTGCCTTAAATAGTATTCGTATAGTGACTAATCAGTCAGTTGCCTGGGGGTTTGGGGAAGTAAAGCTGAGACTCTTCTCTTTTCCCACCGCCCATAACCCAATAATATACCCAGGACAAGTTGAATAAATTAATTTAAATGGGTTCAACAGCTTGTTCAATCTTAATTGAATCAAATCTCATAAGATAACTATAAAAATAATCTATCTATTTTATCTTTTTCTTCTGATCTTGTTGGTTTCCATAGGTATTTTAATAACATTGCACTAAGCTTCCAAATTTTACAGTTATGCCATAAACACAAGTTTCGTTTTCCTTTTATAGGGCTAATTTTAGACCACATGAGATGACTAGACATTTGTAGATCTTTTTGCAGCCCACTTTTTCAGCATTCCGTTCACTATAGGCTTTTCTCCTTTCTTATGTCCACCCAGTGTTCTGCTTTTGCTCTTCATGGAAGCCTTTAAAGTTTGAATTTAGTTCAGTTCATTAATTTTTCTTGGTTTATTCTCGTTTTCTTAATATCCTTTCTGACTTCTTTAAACCATTTATCCGACACCTTAGGTATATTGTTTAGTGTCTTAAAAATTTGTTTTGTCAACCAGTTATCATTCATTTTATACAGGTGTTCGTAAAATTTTAGTCTTCTTTTTCTAATCGTTCATTTTCCCTGTATAGTTCTTTTCAACTTTGTAACCTATATTATCCATCAACTATCTTCGAACCCATTATCTTGCGGAGGATCTATCCCTCAAATTTCTCTGCTTCTCTTAGGCCAGCCTTCCTGCCATTCTGAAGCACTCATTTGTACAAGTATCAACACAAGAAGGCTAATTATAATTTATATTTCAAATTTTGCCCAGAATTTTTCTGTATGTTTCCTAAATCTAAGAGTTCAGTTTAATCTTGTTCAGAGAAACATTTTCCTTCTTTTCTGAATAAATGTGAGTTTATATCTGTTTGTCTACTCAGATTTATCTTTATGTGCCATTATTTTGCATTGGTAATTTATCAACAATTAATCAGTGTACGGCAACTTATGTCGTAATTCTCTTTTTTTCTTCAATCTAAAACGTCAGGTACATTTCTATAATATTGGTACTTCCAAATATAATGTAGTTGGGAAAAGCGTACTTTTGGAACTAAACAGTATAACTATACAATTGGTACATTAATACAGTTTTTGTCTATATTTATTATTTGTTCTGAACGCTATGTATTTTAAATTATACATGATTTAGAAGATGAATAATTTGTGTGATGGTCTCGCGAAATCAGTATTTTTTGTTTAATTTAAATATCTTTGTAAAGGCAGATCTGTATTTCTTGTGGAAAACTGCCTGTAGAAATACATATACAATTTGATTAACTTTTTCAACCAGCATTGAATTATTGTTATAAAGTTTAGTTTTGTTTAAATTTAATAGTATAAAGTGGTTGTCAAATTAAATTATCACTCTAAAACATTTTATGCTTTGTGATTTACGTTTTGTAAATTATTGAACAAATTGTTATACATAAATCACATGAAGTAGTAGGCTTTTACATTTTTTACAGTTTTTCAATTATAATAAAAGAAATAATATTTATCTATAACTTTTTTAATCCAAGTAGTTTTAATTTTGAAGTCGCATTTGAGAGTACTAATTATGTTGCTGTATCTTCGGTGAGTAATTTTTCTTGTTTTTCATGATTTATTGATTCAGTAAATACACAAACAATTTTACTTCTTGTAATCTGTAATAGAATCCATCGTAAGAAGATTATCCTTATTCTGTAAGCATGTTATAAATTCTTGTTATTTCTCTTGCACTGTTTTGGTGTTTTTTGGTAACTTCTTTTAAATACTCGTATCATTCTAACGTAATATCTGTGGACTGTACGTTGCTTTTTCAAATTTCAATTACATGTTTTAATATTTTCACCACTCTTTTTTCGTCTTTTCTTCACTATACATTTATATTTATTTATTTATATTTTTACTGATTATGAGGTAAATTGAATAAGTTCCTATAAAATACCTTTTTTTAGTATGTGAGCTAAAATAATATTAGTTTACTTTGGCTATTTTTCTACACTTTAAATGATTGAAGTTCACAAAATTAACCTAGGTAGTAATATTAGTTGTCATATGAATTTTCAGTTTTATTAGTGAACTTTTCTAAAGTTCTAATGAATTTTATATACAATATGGTCTCGGTAATCCAAAACCTCCAGTAATCACTTTTCATATTTTTAATTATTTTTTTAGCATTTTAAAAAATTCTTTTAAAACTGCTAATACTGTATTTGATTTGATAATTTGTATTTAGTTTTAAAACTATACAATCCATTTAGTACTATAGTGTATTTGTATTTATATTTCCACTTGGACAACCAATGGATTAACATGTCATTCAAAACATAAAACGGTACAAAAAAAATTGTTTAGTGCATGTTGTTTCTTCAGAACACACACAACACTAACAGCAATGAGGACGTTCAAACAGCAATAAAAAAAAGATAATTTAAGAGACGCTGTTATTTTCTTGGAAAGTGCATGGAATGAAGTACCAGAGAAGGTAATAAAATCTTCATGGAAAAATCTATGCCCTTCCCTTGTTGAAAATATAGAAGAATATGCCAACGCTTCTGATGTTGTAACAGGTTTGACTACCGTAGCAGAACAATTACTTGGGATCGAGAATTTGGAAATTGAAGAATAGATTTAAGATGCTGTAAATAAATTTTGCAATGAAAATTTGACTGACCAAGAAATCATTAATCGGGTATTAGATGAGAAGGATAATGACGATAACGGTACAACAGGCGAACATTTAAGTGTCCCACACTTCAGCACAAGAATGTTTCAACAAGTGTTTATCGTGGGCCGATCGAAACAATCTTCCACTTTAAGATATTCTGCTACTTCGGCATTTTCAGGACAAAGAATTTTCATTGAAAATAAAAAATGTGCACAAAAACATAACAAATTTTTTCAAGGCGAAGTAGCTTATGTACTGTATCGTAATCTTTTATGTGCATTTATAAATTTAAAAGTGTTTTCTTTTAAAATGATATAAAAAAGTACTGTAACAGTTTTCAAATAAAGTTCTCATATTGTTCAAATATTTTGTATCCTAATACAGTGTACCTTACTTCTAATTTTATTGCCGAAATCTATGATTGTAGACTTCGATTATCCGCACAGGTTGGAATTTTACGTGTTCGGATTACCGTAACTGTACTGTATTTAAAATTATCGTTACAAAGGAAATTGTTTCAAAATTTTGATAAAAAAAGAAAAATTAGAATTGATGGTTTTTCTTATTACTTGTTACTTATCAAATTACAGAATTGCTAACTTTAGCATTGACATTAAAGTACTTCATTAATTGGCCTGTCAGTATTCTTGAATTTGTTTTTATAACATACAGTTTTTAAAATATGAGAAATCAGGAAATAATTCTCAAATGTTCTTCTGTTAGTATTTCACATGAGCGAAATACATTATTTTGACCAGAGCCACTTTTTATTTTCTTTAATGTTGCATTTACATCTGTGTCTTTTGAGAACATGTAACATTAGCCTAAATTTATTGATTTTATTCTGATCCTAATTTATTACCCTATTATGTTGGTCAGTCACGTATAAACAGGAATAGTTTTATCAATCCTAGTTGGAAAATCAGTGGGCGCTGCTGCTTTTCCACGAGTTCCGTTTAAGTTTCTCTCCTCTCCACTTCCCTGCCAAGTTTGTTATCTTTCAGTCGATACTAGTGCAATGAATGAGCAAGAGGTTTTTATTTCTGTTGCACAATGTATTATTATTAAGTTCTTCCCAATAAGAAGTGTCATACGGTACTCCATCAAGATAATGCAAGGCTTCACACAGCACGCATAACTCAGACCAAATTGGAAGAAATTCACTGGGATTGACTAAAATATCCACCATACAACCAGATTTATCACCATCTGATAACCATTTATTTGGACCATTGAAGGATGCTTGAAGTCAAAGGTTCAATAGTGATAAAGAGGTTGAACTCTTTGTGCACAAGTGGTTAAAGACTCTCCCTACAACTTTTTATGATGATGGAATCAAAAAACTTCCAAAACACTGGGAAAAATGTGTTTCAGTACAAGGGAACTATGTAGAAAAATAAAAAAAGTGTTTTTAAATTCTATCACATCATTTTTTCTCCCGTCATCTACCAAACAATGTTGAAAGACAACTGAGGAAGAAGTGGAGCAGGAACCTCCTGTTTTAAAAACTGTTAATATTATTAATTAATGAATTAATCGATGACTTAGTAAGAAGTAACTAATAACATGTCAAAGACCTGTCAGTGGATGGTGCTCTCCATGCACGTCACTCATGTCATTTCATTCATTCTTTCACCTACATCATATTCTTTGGTGATTGTTTATCTTGTAACAGTTGTGAATTTCTTAAAGTTAATAAAAACAAATTTAAAAATTCTATCACTCTTAGAAAAAATATTTTTTAAAAATTCCCGTTTGTATTTGACTGTCCCTCATAATATACTTACTTGAAAAAGAATTTCATCAAGATTTTTTTCCTTATTGTCTTTGAGTTTCCCATTCTTTATAATGTTTACTTTGATCATGTTCGTTTTAATAAAAAATTTTACTATGTGAAGTCAGGTATAAGCAATAAAAGTTGCTACAATATATCTGTGCTTCATTTATCAATTCAAATTTATTTGATCAAAAATATCTTGAATTAAAAAAAAAGTTATTTTCTAAAGTTAGTTATTTAGCTTTTTTACTCAAGTAGGCAGGCTCAGTACTTCAGTAGCTTTTAGTATGAATTTTAAATTTATGACAAAGCTTTTAATACATAAAATATTACTTGTAGCTTTATTACAAGCTGGTATTTAATGTTTTTTTTAAATTATTAACATTATCAAAGCTTTTTTATGCATTTTATAATTCTATTCTTGGCTGGCTAAATATATTTCACGTTGTTTTGATATTTGATAAAAAAATTGTTTTTCTACAGCGTATTATAATTTGTTTATTTATTTAAAGTCTTTATTACATTAATTTATGAATAAATAAAAAATATTTTAAAATTTGTCAAGATTGTTGCTTAACTGCAATAATCCTGGTGAAAAATCTGCAGGTGATATTATTGTTAAATAGTATACTAGTATTATCTTAATTGTTTTGGAACAGTAATGTCATTTTCATTTTTGTCTGAACTATTATTTGTTCTCATAATAACGATATGGTATATGTATTCTCATGTATCCATGCGAGTGGACTAAAGAATCTAAAATTGTTGAAAATATTTATTTGACAATGTTGCTGGAAAAGCAGTGTATTTTATTTTAAAAAAAATACATATAAGTTACTCATAATCCTACCCAGTTCCTTGATTTATTTAAGAATGAACAAAATTGACTGAAAAACTTAAACTATCTCAATAAGATAATTTAACATCGTTATTTCTTTTAGAATGAACTATTAGAGTAGTAATTTTCTAGAGAATAGTTAAAAGACCTTAATGTAACACTATCAAATCTGCTTAGTAGCTTTATTTTGATATTTTTCAACAAGTTATTTCCAATGTGCCGTTTATTTTTGTCGGTTATATAACTTGGTAGGTAATTTTATAATTTTGTAACAGACGAGGTTTTGGAGTAAATTCTATAATTAATATATTATTTAATTAAACTAGCTCTATGATATGAAGTTTACTGATCAGTAACTGTCAATTTATTTGTTACCAGCTATTTTAAGTGTTTTATAAGAATCCTCGGACTGAAAATTATATGAAAGTTATTTAAAAAAAACCCTTTTAAAAAATATCACATAAAAACAAGGGTATTTTGAAAATGATTTTGTTAGATTCAGGCCTTTTAAGTATGGAATTCAATTAAGCCTTAAGAGTGGAGACTAATTAAAAAAAATGTTTATTATTAAGATTTCAGAATCAAAAAGAAATCTTGAGAAAATAGTTTGCTATGATAATACATTAATAAATACACAAGTAAAATTTTTCTGATCATTATATTTATCAAGATATTTATAATTATAGATATGTTCTTCTAAAAAGGCTCATTGGTGTAGTGATCTGTTCCAAGGATACCAGGTTCGATTCCCGGTCAGGTCTGCATTAACCTTTAAGTGCATAACATTGTATTTATTTTGCAATCAGTTAAATATTAAACATAAAACTTTAAACAAAAACTATAATAATGTGTGATTTTAACATTGAAAGTACACATTGTGTGCATTAAAACAATAAAATATAAAATCTTAGTATTTAATTAAATTTTGATCTTGATAAAAAAAAAGATGGTGGTGATTATGATGACTATGATGATTATCAGTTAAGTGATTCGAGTCGGTAAATCCAATATTTTGAAACGTTTTAGTCGCTATTGCCCAAGAAGAATAATTGCAGATGGATATTTGTCTTTCAAATTTTTCCAGAGGTTTTGTAATACGGCTTTAAATTTTGTCTTTTAAAAATAAAAAAATTAAATGTTTAATTTTAGTTATAAAATTTGTAACACTTTTCTAATAAATTTTCAGTTCATTTAGATTTTTGGAACCTCCCACTCTTAAGGTTTAATCTAGTTATAATTTTTAATTTATGTAAGTCATTCTCTTTGTTGTATATTACTATTAAATAATTATATTTATTTAATTTGTCAGTGTTCTATGTGTTAGATATATGTTTTATTTTTTATATATTTCTTTAAATGGGGGTGCTAAATGTGCTTTTTTATTAAAAAAACTTTTGAAATTATCAACCCTAACAAATAAATTTTTTATTAGGCATGGGTGTTCTTTGTTTAACAATACTAATTAATAAATGTTACGTCTTTTTCTTACACTGGGCAAGCATGTATTTTTTTATTGTTCAGTTGTGTGTTTTTGTTGATTTACGTAACATTGAAATTGTTTTATTGTTTGTTTAACATGTTGATAACTAATAGGGGTTTGTTGTTTACTAATATGTATGTATTATTTTTATTTAAGTAGATTTTTTATCTATTAACAAATTTATTCATAAGTTATTAATTAATATTAACTTAATGGAACAGGTGAGTTATACTTAATTTTTTTGTGTTATTTCTTTATTTTATCTAGTTATCATTTAATACAGTTCATAAAAATTCTGTTATTAGAATTTAGAAAAGATGAAGTAATTTTCTGAAAATTTTATTTCATTATTTTTTTCCTTTCAAACAGTACATATATTTGTTTTGTTTTTTTAATTATAGTAGTGTCCTACCACTATCAGAATTAAATGATCATGTAAGGCTCTCAGTTTTTAATGCTATAATAATATGCTAGCAGTTCTAAATTCTATAAATTTTGAGTTTCCTAAAAACGTGTATAGAGTTTATAAATTTTTATTTGTTGTACTTTGTTTCATAACATGTAATTGTAAATTTTGGTATAGTACAATTCTTTTTATTTATGAAGACCACAGGGAAATAACTTGATAATTCCATATTTGTTTCTTCAATAAGTCAGTTTGGAAACAACTGTATAAGTCACTGGATATGAACAATAGAAATAAATAACTATTTACAGAGAAGAATTTACTTAATAAGTCTAATAAAAGTTCTGTCAACAAAAGATTTAACAATAAAAATGGGTTCGATTCCCGGTCAGGTCTGGCATTTTTATCATCTGTAAATCACCACTTATCATTACCTACGCACAAGCCTAAGGCTTATGTAGGCATCATCACTCAATAAAAAAAAAAAGTAGTGTTTCTCTACAAAAATTAAAAAGTTAAGTTAAATAAATACTTGTTTGATTAATTTATTTCCCAACCAAGAAAAATATATATCATAACAAGATGTGTTCATGTTTTTACTTAACAAAAAAAATACCATAGACTTTGTTGATGAATTTAATGAATAAACAGCAAAAATGCGTCAACACGTGCGTGTGTGTGTGTGTGTGTGCATATATATAATAAAATTTAGAACTAAACCATTAACAAGTTCTCTGGATGTTTTTAAATTAAAATTTTTTTTTTTGAAAAAATTTAAAATATGATTTTTTTAAGTCGCATCAACATCTGGGTTATTAGCGACTACTTTGGGTGAAAGAACAGTGAGTTTAAATGTGTAATAATTTTTCTGGGCTGGGAATCGAACCTGGGAGCTACACTTTGCAGCATAGCACTCTAACCACAGAATGCGATCAAAATTTGACTTAATCAAGTTCTTTCCCTGTAGTTTTCATATTGATTCATTATTTTAATGAAAATGAATCCAAAGTCTTGGGTTTGATTCCCAGCTAGTTTAATATTTAAACCCAACATTATTTTATAGCTAATTCCAAGTCTTATAGTATTTATAGGATAGGTAATATTAGAATATAAATGATTTAGTTATATATGATTTACTGAACTGCAGTTTAAAAATGTTGGGTTTGTTACCTGATGAGATAACTATTAATTTGTAAAATATAATCAATTAATTTAGGAAATTATGATTTAGTTCCCCATTTTGAAGCAAAACATTATTATAAATATATGTACACATCATTAAACGTGTTAAATTTTTTTACTTTTACCAATAAGACCTTTTGATTATAAGTAGTATTAAAAAAATCAATTTCTTTCTTCCTTTTGTAGTACTTACAGTCATTTGATTTCTAATTTGTTTAAAGAAACTTTTTTTTGATAAAAAAAATGAGGTGATTCTTTTTAACTTGTCCATTGGCTATGCGAAAAAGTAAGGACAGTTGTGTAATATGTACTTGATTTTCATGGACATATTGTTAATAACAGAAATACCATCAGAATTTTTATAATATATTATCCATTGGCTCTAAATTGATATTATGAATGTGATCTTTTTTTTTAATCCCTTATGTTGTATTTTAGGTGCTATATGTCACCTAAAAATTTAAAAATAACTTTCTACATAGAGTCATTAAAAAAGCTAAAGTAATGTGATTATTAGCCTCTACAATAAAAATATGTTTATTATAAGAGTTATTCAAAAAGTAAGGCAGAACATTTTTTTTAAATTGGAAGATATGTATGAAGACTGTTTTTTAACCTTTGATAGGTCATAAATAAAAGACAAGTGAATATAGAAAAAATGTGTTATTACAAAAAATTATATACATTTATGGCTATTATTATAACATAATCACTTCAACAATTGAGGCATTTGTTGTACCTTTGGACAGTTTTCTTATACCCTCTTCATAAAATGCTTCTGCCATTGAGAATTTAAACCTTTAAACTGCATGATCGAATTGTTGTAAAACGTAATGTTTACTCATTTCCAAAATTGAAACGTAATTGTGTGATAAATTTGCATTTTATTCAACCCTCCCTTTATCCACCACTTCAGCTTATCCGCCGTTCTGCTGGTCAGTTTATGGCGGATAATAGAGACTACTGTATTACAACTGATCTTAGGGAAAAGCCAGGTGTTTCTTTGACTTGTGCAAGTTAGGGTGCTGATTCTTACTTTATGAATGACTCTTATATAAAATAATATTGAAATGCATGGTAATATTTTTTACTATTGTTAAACAGAAATACAACTCATTCATTGTTTTATTATTTTTTTTGTGACTGTAATACGCGTATGTATATATAAACAGTAATATTGTAGGTTTGTAGTTAGATCTAGTTTGCATAGTTTTTTATCTTTAAGATGTAATAGTTATCATTATTAAATTTTTGTGATTATTTTTCAATTTTAGGTTGATTTCAATGGCATACGGTCAGATTGGTATGATTCAAGCTGCCGCTGGTTTCTTTGTATACTTTGTTATCATGGCTGAAAACGGTTTCTTACCTCTGAAGTTGTTTGGTATCAGAAAAATGTGGGATTCAAAAGCTGTCAATGATCTTCAAGATTCTTATGGACAAGAATGGGTAAATTATTTTATCGTCTCTGTTAAATCCATCAAAATTTATTTCAATGCCCAAAATATTTTACAATTAGCTACTAAAAATCTTCTTTTTTTTCCGAATCAAACTGAATAGATCACGTTACATTTTTTTTGTATTTAATATACTTTGCCAGTAAATTATAATTTTTCATAATGTGCCTTTGTTCTTTCTAAAGTTCCGTAATTTTTCCATTGTTTTACTTCTAAATTTATTTCTATCTCGAGTTTCATTTTCCCTTATTGACTTTTCTGCAAAGAATTTTTTGTATGTTTAACCACTCATTTTGGTTTTTCTTGTTTTTCAAGAAGTTGAAGATCCTTTTGGTGTATTTATAAATATTCCATCTTAGTTACAACTAAGTTTTTCATTTATAATTAGTAAATAGCAATTTTTCCTGAATCATTTCACAGTAAAGCATTTCGTAAGTTATAAATTATGGGGTAAATTTGATGGAAATTTGATTTTTATTTACTAAAAATATCCAGTAAATTCAATTTTAAAATTATATTGTATACATTTCCTTAGAAAACTGATGAAAAATTCAGAAAATATGTTCATTTGGAAATTTTTGTTTTTACTTTCTTTTGGTCTACATGAAATATAGGGAAGGAAGGTATTGTTTTCATTGATTTTTCATTGGAAATACACATTTTCAGGTCCCCTGAATCCAATAAACATGTTTTTACAGATTGATGTGTGTGTGTATGAGTACAAAATATCTCGAAAACAGAATATCGTATCACGTTGAAATACTGGAACTTATGTTAGATATCGCTAAGGGACCTGACATGAACATTTTCATCAAAATCTATCAACCTGAAGTATTAGTTTATTCTTTTGATTTTCTTTTAAATCACCTCATGGGGAGATGTGCCCCACTTTCACTTGTGATTAAACAGAGGCTATATCTTTAATTACTTATGTTGGCAAGAGAAAGTTGTGTAATTGGACAACACCAGATTTTTATTAATTACTTAAGTTTAATTTATTTGAAGATTAGTCTTAGCTTGAAAATAATAATTATTGATTTGTTTTCTATTATCACAGACATACCGGGATCGCAAAGCACTTGAGTTTACTTGTCATACAGCTTTCTTCGTATCTATCGTCGTAGTACAATGGGCCGATTTGATCATCTGTAAAACACGGCGAAATTCTATCATTCACCAAGGAATGAGGTATTTTTTTAAAAACTCATATTATTTTGTGTGAAAATGTTAGGTTATTGATTTATAAAAAGAAGATTGTTTTCTTATATTTTTCCTTCCTGATTATTCTGCTCAGTACTAAATCGATAAATTTAAAAAATATTTAAATTTGCTAATCAGATATAAAAACGCAAGTAAATGTTTGAATTTTTTAGTTTACTGCCTGTGGATATGATAATAGTGAATGTTAGAAGAAAAAGTGTAAAATCAAATATTGTAAAAAACCGTTAATCTTTCTGTTCTGTGTATTTAATCAGTGGGTGAGATTCTACAGCACCCTGGTACTCTGTGATTTTGCAATAAATTTTACATGTTATAGGGATACATTGTTTTTATTACTACTTCAATGTTGTATTTTGATTGATATATCTGAAAATTATCGGTAGTAATTATTAAATTGAATAATATAAATATTATTAAATTGAAAAATTGTACCACTTCACAGTTATTAAATCAATAAAACCTGTAATGAATTAAGAATTTGTATTCTGGGATGATCTTTTAGAACGCAACTGTAATGCCTAATTAAAAATATAATAATTAAATAACTTTAAAAAACTACAGGACTAGTTAGTTTTTAATGATTTTCTACAGTTGTGATTACAAATTATTTTAGTTATGCAAAATATTTGAAAAGTAGTGAAGGAGTTGGTACTACTTGTTGCTGTATTACTTAGTTGATTAATACTTAGTATAATTTTATTTATAATTGTTTTAGTTACATGAAGGACTGATTTTTAGTTTGGTAAGTACAATAACTAATGGGAAGAGTGGTGGTATTTAATAAATTATTGTGTGTTATGATTTATTTACCCTTTTCAATCAAATACAGTATTGATACAAAAACTTAGTTATATTGATCTGAAATGTTGGGTGACTTTTTCAAATCCAATCTGTTGTGAACAACTCAAGACATACAAGTTTTGGGTTCTGTTCTTAAAAACATATCAGTACTTTTGTAGTCATCCAATTGCCAAGAACCTGAAGATTCAATCAAGTACTGCTTTTTAGTTGGAGGGGTTACGGATTAAAAAATTTGAAAAATTATGATTTTTATTTGTTGTATAATGTAGTTTGAAATTTCCTCTAAAAAATGGTGTAAATATATAATTATATTTCTGAATATTTTTTCATTAACCCTACAGCTGGTTTAACTACTATTAATATAAGTAGCTATTGTATTGTATATTTTAAAAGGCTGCTTCCGAAAATTAGGGATTTTTACCACGTTTATATCTTTTTCTCAGGAGTTACCAAAGATATTGAGTGATTTTTTTTTTGTTTGAAAGATCCATTCTTTCTGCTTATTGCGAGAATTTAAAAATTTTAATACATTAAAAAAATTGTTTTTATTAAATTTTATCGCACCAAAAGAACTTTTTGAAAAAAAATAGTAAAAAAATGTTCTCTTCAAAAATATTTTTATTTTATTTTCACTTCAAGATAAAAATTAAGTGTCCCCCTCCCCTTAAAAGGGTGTCCTGTATAAAAAATGCTAAATTTTCCAAGACCTACTCTGTTCGTAAGGTATGAATTTCATTGGAATCAGCCTAAAATAAAAATAGTCAAATTTTTCAAGGTTGTTTAATGGAGTTAGGTGATAAAACATAGTCAAGCATTTTAAAAGTTAAATTGTATTTTGATAACTTTTAATAAAAATCATCCTTAAATAGCAATAGCCAATACTGACAATGAATAATCTTGTTTATTGTTTGCTGTATTTTAAGTCATTTTAAATTTGTTTTCAGGAATTGGGCCTTGAATTTTGGTTTAGTATTTGAAACAGCTTTAGCAGCTTTCTTATCATACACTCCAGGAATGGACAAAGGTCTTCGAATGTACCCACTCAAGTAAGTAAAATAATATAGTATTAATCTCTTTATTTTCAAAAAATGTTTCATCCATTCACTCTTGTTTCTTCCTCAAAGCTGAGGTTAGGTGGAAATCTGGATGAAGGAAATATTTATGGTCGAAGAATATTAAAGACTATACAAATTTGAGTGCGATCACATTTTTTTTTATTGTTTTATATTGAACTGTTTTGTAATTAATGCTAATGCAGATGGTGAGAAGGATGATAGATGAAGATGAATGATGAAAAAATGCCAGACCTGACTGGGAATTGAACCCGGTGTAGAAGCCAGTTGCGCTGACCACTACACCATGAGCCAGCCACATACACTATTTGAGGGTAGTTCATGATAGAGAGTGATTGACCAGAGTTGTAGCCAATCTTCATTAATAGAGTCCGAACTCTAAAAAGAATTAAGTTTGTTGAAATTTATATCGAGTTCATTTGTACTGTACAAACTTTTATAAAAAATCGTGCCCTTCAGAACATTATGTATATTTCTGTATAGTTCTCTCTGGCAACATTCAGAATTAAGTGTATATTATTTCACCAATGCAAGCTTTGAGTTTAAAGCCCATTCTGCTCTATCTTCTTGCTTCACTCAGTGTGTTGCTGTGTTGTCTATAGACCCACAATCACAAATTGGTGTCGCATTTATTTGTAGCGTAACAATTTAGATAAGAAAGCATTTGTTCTTGAAGCCAACATTGATACGTCTGCTAGTATACTCGTAGTAAACTTATTAACCACTCTACATGAATGCTTGTAAATTGATTAATCATTTCTTGTTTGTTTATTAAACATAATTGCAAAATAATGTCATCAGAATCTGTTGAGGATTAGGCTTAATGGCCTGTTCTGACATCCATCTCTTTTTAGGTCTTCCCAAGACACGCTTCCCTCTAAGTTTATATTTCTGTGTTCCCAGTGGAAGTCTGTGTACTGGCATGTGAAGTAAATGGTTGGACCAGTTTTTTTTATATTCTTAACGTTTCCCACAGTGACTGAACATTTAGCTCAGCACGTATAGCTTCGTTACGTACTCTGTTTAAGCAGGTACAATCTTGACTCCCCGCAAAAATCTAATTTCAGCAGCCTCGATACGAGATTCATTCCTCTGTTATGACACCCATGGTTCACTGCCATATGTTAAGAGTGGTACAGCCATTGCTCTATAAAATTTCATTTGGGTGTCCTGTCTCATTTTCTTTCCTATTGTCCTATGAATAAAACTGCATACAGCGCTAAATTTTGCCAATTTTCACTCATGTCATCTTTGTCGTAGGAAATCCTGCATCCTAAATATTTAAAATCTTGAACTTGTTCTATAGTTTGGTTGCCAAGTATAATTTTTGAGCGGAACGGCCATCTTCACTTGAATCCCATAATCTTTGATTTTTGCACTGATATTCTTATGCCAAACTCTCCACTAATGTTGTGCAACTTATAAATGGCATACTGGAGTGTGTCTTCTGTGTCAAAAATAATAACAGTATCATCTGCGTATAACAATGAAATTTAGGAATACGTTATTCCAAAGCTGAATGCCAACTAATTGAATGTCAACTAATTGATTCCAAATTGTTAAAATCTCATCAACATAAATATTAAATAGTGTTGGAGACATTGTCATATGCCTTTATTTATTTTCATTTTCTTTTTTTTCTTGTCATTGCCAAAAAAAATAAATTATACAAATAATGTATGTGATTATAATACGGAAGATAATGGGGGCCAGGATGACCACGGAGGGATGGAGACTGCAGCACAACCAAGACATGTATAAATTCTCAGAGAGCATCGTCTCACGGATGAGGAAGCGCAGACTGGCATTCTATGGGTATCTCAGCAGGATGAGTAACAATAGATTGGTCAAACAGGTATTCGACTTTGTAAACCGGGGAAAGAAGAACTACACATGGGCCAAAGAAACTAAACTGGATCTGGAACAGATAGGATTAACACCGCGGGACGCACAGGACAGAGAGCACTATAGGGCAGTGATAAGGGAATCTGGGGCGATCGAGAGCAGGAGGATGCGCCGGAGCAATGGCGGTGAATGGTCAGAGGAGAGGAGACAGCAACAAAGCGCGAGAATGAAGGCGTTATGGGTCGAACGCAAGGGAAGCAGGTCAATTCGTGAACAAAAAAAAAATGTATGTGATGATACTAATGTTTTAGATTTTTTGTTAGTTGCCCTGTGGTGGTTGAGCTTTATTGGGTTGTAATATAAAATGTTAAAAATTATAATGGTATGTCACATATTTTTAATTGAATTATGTATTCATTTTTCCACAGATTTGTCTGGTGGCTGCCCCCTATTCCATTCATGATTTCCATCTTCGTGTATGATGAAGTCCGTCGTTTCTATCTGCGTCGAAACCCAGGTGGCTGGTTGGAACAGGAGACTTACTATTAAAAAGTGTTGCAAGTCGTTTATTGTTGTTTGTTGTTGTTGTTCTTGTTAACAACTGCAACCAGAGACAGACTTCTACAACTACTATTACTACTATTAAAAATACTATTAAACAACTACATAAGTGTAGTGTGCATTAAGAGGTCGAGTGCTAGCGAATATAAAAAAAAAACACCCCACACCTTGCAGCAGCATTTATTTATATATAAAAAATACAACATGTTTTTATTTGTTTATCCATCTTTGTTAGGAAATCTCGTCAATAACATCATCATATCTAATATATAATTAAACACATTAATTAATTAAAAAACCTTCATCTTGATTCTATAATATGATAATACCAATGTAATTTTTTTTTAACAAAAAATGATTTTGATTTTGTTATTGATGACGATGATATATTTATGATAATATCTAATATTATCGTGTTAATTAATTATGAGGAAATGGACTCACATTAATAAATTATGAATTAATTAATTTTTTTTAAAGTTCAAATATTATCTAAATGATATAATTTATAATTGATTGCCATTGCAAAGGTGTTAACTTTTTAAGAACAGATAATTTTATTTTTAGTATAATAATATAATTTGTAGCGTGTATTATAAACCTATATTATTATATATATAAATAAAAAAGGAAAAAATTATAATAATCACGTCAGTAGTACGTTATGATTATAATTTTAGTTAATTATAATTATTACTTGTTGGTTGTTTATACTATATATATATATTTATATATAGGTTAAATATATATTTTTTTGAACAACTTCTGTAGAAGTCTCAATCGAGTATTGGATCTTAAGTGTCATGATATATATGTATATATAATATATATTACGTGATGATCATCTTATGTGAGAATGTATGCAACATTAATGAAAAATAATTAACCAAAAATATGAAAATATACAAATTAAGAAATCGAAGGAGATTTATTAAATGCTTAGTACAATATCGGTTGTTTTTCATCGTATTGATTAAAGTAAAAAAATGACTTTATAATGATAAAAATACAATAATATATAAAATTAATACATAATTTGTAGAGAAAGACTTGCGCATTAATCAGAATATACTGTTCATTTAATTAGGAGTTAATTAATTAATAATTATTATTATAATATTGTAATGGTTTATGATTTAAAATTGTCAAACTATTTGCAAGTGTCGAATGATTTTGTGTAGAACTCTGAAGCCTGAAGCTTAGTGTTAAAAAACTGGGCTGCAGTAGCCTGAGAGGTTTTTCCCTTATAGTGCTCAAATTCGCAGTGTTTTGGTGTGACGTGGGTGTATGACCATAGCGTTGCCTCTCAGGACATTCCACTTCCAAATACGGTCTAATGCTTTCTCTGTTGCTTTAATATCAGTTCGGTGTAAAGCGAAATGGTGTTAAATGACGGTCTAAAACAAATCAATCACCTTGATCTGCTTTCTGTCATTTAACAACCATACATTTTGAACTTAGGTTAGATACACAAGTGTATAACGTTTTAATAACGGTACACCCAATGCTTGAATGATACAAAAATGAATATGATACTAGAATTTAGATGTATATTTAGGTTAGTTTCACCGTGTTGTTAAAAAAAAAAAGAAATATTTAATTGTTCTTTTAACGGAAGAAGATGTAGAAATCCGTTATTACATTCACTAGTAGGTGAGATCCACCTTTATTGATTAATTGATATTTATTGTAAATATTTTTTTAAAAATTAATTAATTACTCATCAATCATGTTCAGTTAGCATTAGTCATTGAGGGTGACCCATTGTAAATCACTCAGTTGATCGGTTTATAAATAAATATATAGAGATCGTAAAGTTATTATTATGTCAAACATTAATAAAAATTTAAAAAAAAGTTATTTAAAAAATAGAGGGTTATGTATAAAAGTTAATATTCATTATACGAATGTAGTAATCAAATGTTTAATTAAATAATATTTAAATTTATAATTAATTACACAAATAAGTTAGGTTAATTAAAAAAAAATAATTGATAATGTGTTTATCATGTTTGTCTCTTGTCAGCGTCAATCTCTGTTGCAAGTTTGTTTAATTAATTTATAGTGTATAAAAGAAAATAAAATATAATAAATTTTGTTATCAATATTTTATTGACAATAACCTACCTACCAGACATTATAACAAATTAACAAATTCAACATTTTAATTATAAAAACAGTTTATTTTAATAATATATAACTGCCACGAATAATCTTTATTACGTATTATAAAATATATATATTTAATAATTTAGTATGCTCACATACTAATTAAAATTACATTTTCTGCCAGGTTTTGTTTTTTATTTATTTATTTTTTAAATATATTGATATAATATTATAATTCATAATTCTTTAACAACAAATTTTTATAATAAAATTGATATCTTATTTTATAATGTCATAATTAAATCGAAAAATTACATCTTGATTTACCACCCAAAATAATAAACTGTCCTGTGTTTATAAAATATATAAATTAAAAAAAAAATTTATATTTATAGAATATTAAAATAAAAATTATTATTATTATTATTATTATATTAATAAGTAGAAAATTTAAATAAATGTCATACAATACAAAAAATTTACATTAAATTTTTATTTTTATTTTAATCTGGCATTAATTTCAATTATTGTATTATAAAACTGATATTAAATAAAATATTAAATACGTTATTATTGAAATAAAATTTTAAATTACAAAATTTTCATGATTTTTTACGATTTTAAAAATATTAAAAAAATTATAATACGAAAGGGTGATATAACAATGGAAAGAAAAAATTTATTGATTCTCATAAAAATAATCTTAATAAAATATAAATAACTCGATTATTAAGCTATTTAAAAAATAAGGGAGGAATTTATTTTTATATTGTAAATGGATCAAACACAGTTGCACTATTGTTTAATATATTTAATGTATTTAAATATTTATTAAAAACAACAAAGAAATATGTATGTTTCTGTTATATTTTGCTTCCGTTTTCAGTGTAGTTATTAGTTTTCTTGGGTCGTTTAACGGCTGATTTCATTTGTAAGCACTTATATGTATATTTGTTTTAAAACTGCATCAGGAGTTAATCACATTTCAATAACAATGTAAGATTCAATAAAAATGTTGTTTTATTTTTCAAGAAAGCGTTTATGCACTTTTATAGCAAGTTAACTAATTGAAAATAGTCTTAAACAAATTGTTATGAATTGTATGGATGTATTATTGTAATCCATTTTTAATAATACTGGGCATATTTAAAAAAAATAAACTGTTATAGTTTTATTTTATTTAATAAGTTTTTAAATTATTGCTTTTTGTAGACAGTGGTAAGACATTCGAAACAAAATAAACTTTTTTAAATAATATTTTAAATATTGTTTTCTTTCCATAAACCTGTTATAATTCAGTTGCACAAACATTTTATTACATTTCCGGTGGACAAGAACATAAAACCAATTTTTATTGAATCAAATTTTACTTTCTTCTGACAACCAGTAACATTTTTTTTATCAACAAGCAGTGTCCACTTAAATAAAGCTGCTTTTGTTGAGTTATCAGCCCTAAAAAATGCTGGCTATTACTGTGCCATCATGCCTTTGCATGTAATCAAAAACTGTCTATAGACAATCTTTACTATACTTTTTAAAAACGGAAATGAGCTAGATTGGCCTAAAATTGTTTGTTACATTTTCCCCCTCCCTTTAAAGTGGGTATTACTTAAACTTCAAAAATTTGGAAAAACACCCAGCCTCAAAGCCCTGTATTCACAATATGCAGCGAAGGGTCTACTAATTTCATAAAAACATTCAACAATATACTTAAAAATACCATGACTGTCTCAATGGTGTTTTTATTTTTAAGTTATTAACAACCGACTGCAAATACTTCAAAGTAATTACTTCAAAACTGTTAAAAATATGTGAGAGTTTTTGTACAGTTATTTTTACCTGTACCTTGCTTACACTTCTCTGTAATTTTTTCTGTCACGTTCACAAAATAATAATTAAAAATTTCAGCTTGTTTTACCGGATCATCCACCAATCCCCTGTCTGGTATTAATTCAGGAATATATCGCTATGTTCGGAAAAATTCAGGAATAAAATGACTCAATATTTAAGTTCTACTAATTTGTTATTTTTCTATATTGTGAATTAAACCTTCATTTTTTAATTCTAATGTGCATGTGTTTTTATCTGTTCATTTTAAGAAGAATAAACAACCCCATGACCCAGTGAGGTGGGGATGTTATGTGTGATATACAAATGAGCTGTAGTCTTGTGACAGACTCAGGCTGACCATTCCTACGAGGTTTGGTTAATTGAACCCCAACCATCAAAGTACACCGGTAGCTATATTTTGCATTCAAATCAAGGCTATATAAAGGTTCTTGATGTATACATCAAGAACCTTTTTTGGTCAACAGATCATTTGTCTAGTTCTAAGTTAGTTTTCTGATATTTATTGAGGTGCTGATGACGAATCCAGCAATAAAAAGTGAAACTGAGATCATTACAATATTAAATAGGTATTGGAAGAAAGAAATTTTCAAAATCCCAAAAAAGCAAGGCTATATACATCAGGAACTTTTTTTGGTCAATATAACATTTTTTTTAGTTTTAGTTGTTTTCTGATATATATTGAGGTGCTGATGATGAATCGTCATTAGGAAAAACAGGAAACTTTTCCTGTTTTCTGTGTTTCTGATGCTCTTAGAGGTGTAAAATACGAATCCAGCCACAAAAATGAATCATAGGTCATTAAAAGGGGAAACAAGACTCTCTATTCTAGAATTTCATTGAAAATAGCAAGGCTACAACACATCAGAAACTTTTTTTGTTGATATTCAAACTTTTCCAGTTTTTCCGCGTTTGTAATGCTGCTAGAAACATACATTACAAGTCCAGCCATAAAAAGTGAATCTGAGGTCATTATAAGGGGGAAACAAGAATCGATATTTTACAATTTCATTAAATATCAGAAACTTTTTTTATAATTTTCAAAATTTTCCTGTTTTTCTGCGTTTCTAATGCCATTAGAGGCGTAAATTACGAATCCGTTGATAAAAAGTAAATGTGAAGTCATTAAACGGGGGAAACAACCTCTCGATTTTGTAAGATATCATTAAAAATAGCAAGGCTACACATCAGGAGCCTTTATTGCTAATTTTCAAACTTTTCCTGTTTTTAAACCCTGGTGGATACATTGTGTACATTAAACTGGAATTCGATTAACATTTATGAAACCTTTACTTTTTTTAGAAGTAAAGTATAATAACTTTACTGAACCGTGATTTGTACACATAAACACATTCAAACATTCACGGTCTCTGTTAAGTGAAGAGTGAACTACAATAAACAGCTGACTGTACAGGTCATTTGTTCTAACTAGAAGCTCTCCCTCCAACGCTCTGTGCCGCTGAGCTGTTCTGTTTAGTGGTGGGGGAAGCACATCGTAGTTGTAACAGTAGTATACAGTTAGAAAGAGAGGGAATGATCATTAAGTGAGAAGGAGACAACACTTGCCCCTTGAAACTATCCCTACTCTACCTACTCGCCCTCCCCTTACAAGCTTCTTCCTAAAACAAATGTACTATACACATGTTGACATGTGTGTCTCGATGTGCGTGTTTATTTTATCAGTCGGTAATGTTTGGTTTTTATGTAAATTGTTAGTTAGTTAAATAGTCATATTTATTTAATAGTCATATTATCGTTTGATGTAATTCTTTGTGCGACATTGTTTATAGTGCGTTTAATTTTATGGTTACAATTGTAACTAACCGGACTCTGTTCGTGTAAAGTTATTCTAGGTAACCTAAAACATTTTGTTTACTAGACAGTTCGATTTCTTGTACAGTAGATTCCGGGTAATTGGAACACATAGGGACCGGAGCATTTGGGCCCTAATAAACGAATTCGTAAACTGTAGCATATACGATACTGTATTTTATTAAACATATCACACACGTACATTTAACATGCGAGTTCTATCCATATACACATGAAAAATAAAAGGGTATCCAAACAATGATTAAACTTTTAAGCAAAATCTTTTGCCTTGGTTTTAAGCATTTGACCACTGACACTTAACACCTTGCTAAGTTACAATGGCGAACCAATCATTCAGCGCTTCTCATCAAGTAGGTACCTTCCTTCACGTTTTCTTTTCTGAGATGTTCCATGATCTTTTAATGCCCACTCGTGGCGTATTTTATCTTATTGGAGTACGGTACAAGCCATCGTACTTTTCGGTATACACCGGTTAGTTCCGATAGTTAAAGTTAGCTTAAGTTAGGTGGATACGTTTTTATTTTGTCGAGAAGGTTTATCATTCACAAAGTCATATCATTAGGTGGCATTTTAACTCACCAAGATGTTGATAGTAGGTACTTTACTGTAAGCCTACGCATAAAAATGTCAACAAAATGTACGTGTAACAAAAAGTAAAATATACTACCATTTTTAGTTATATAAATTTAGCTGGAGATGCTTTAGGGCTAATATAACTTATTATGTAGAAGATTATGAGGTTGATAATGATGATTCATTTAATATTGATACAGGAATTACCCCTAAAAGTTTATTAGGGTTGACTCAGAAAAGTTGCATAAAAATGATGAATTACTGGAGAAAGCAATCGATTACATTATTGATGAGCTTGATGGTGAAATACTTCCAATGTTACTGAAATCACTTAAGGACTGTACACAGTCCTCTTAAATCTACTGATGCTGCTAAAGATAAAAATCCTGATATTTATAAGGTAGCCAGTAAACAAGATGTCAGATGGCAACATATACACTCCAGGCAGTCTGTAACAAATTTGTAGCGACACCCTCAAGTGTACTAAATGTGTCATCCCAATTGTTATACTTTTACAGGTATGTCCCTGAAGACTTGTTCCAGTTAATGACCGAAATGACAATTATATATGCCCTTCAGCAAAATAAACAAAATTTCAAAGTAAAAAATAAAAAAAATAGTGGTACTTCATATTGCAACAACAATATACAAGCTCCCAAGAATCAAAATGTACTGGGATACAAGGTTAAAATTTATTTTATTTACAGAAAATATATCAAGAGATAGATTTTTTTAACTGATACAAAATTTTTCCACGAGAGAACAGCCTCCTCAAGAATTTCTGCAGACAGGGCGCCTATCCTATCTTGTAGAGCATAAAAAATGTAGTGAGGTTTTTTATGAAAAATTGTTGGAGCAGTTTTTGAAAAATTTGTAAAAAAGTGAAAAATGACAGGATTAAACTACTACTTCCGGTTGACCGATTTTGATGAAAATGTTTGTATCTGGTCCGGTAGTGGTATGTAACTTAATTTTCAAGTTCATTCGATGTTCCGTTCTTGAAATATTTTGTTTAGAGATATTTTTGTGCCATGACAGTCGCGGGAACGGAAGGTTATTGGCCCGCTGCCGCCGGGCGATAAATCACCGCGCCGCCGATGCGACTAACAGCCAGGTGGTTTAGCTTTTCTAATATCCCAATGTGTATGCTGACAGGCGATCGGTGCCGTCGCGGACTTCTTAGAATGTCTTCGAATTCAGGCAGCGCCGTCGCGGCGGATTTTGTTCTGGCGGGTACTGCCTCTCCGCTGTGCGGCTTCAAGGTCATGCGGCGAGGAATGGCATTAGTCGTCATTTGTCCCTGCCGACGGACGGTCGAAAACTGCAGCGGCTGTAGAATTTTGTTATATATTTTAGTACCTACCATTTCATTTGTTTTTTAGTGTTTTTATTGCATCTGTCATATTTATTATGGATGAAATGGACATTGAATTATTTATCCGCGATGGGGCCGCTCGAGTTGATCCGTCCGTCGGCAGTAGACCTTAAATGCGGTATACGGAGTTGGTGGGAGTGGAAGGCTAGTTAGTATTCCGATGTAGAGCGCGATCGAATCTTTACCCATTCTGCACCATTAAGATAACCAATCTTCTATAGTAAGTAATATGTGGTTACGACTGAATACTTTATATGATTACTATTGTGTATTAAATCCGTAAAAAAAGAAAAAAAGATTATAATAGATGATAATAAATTAAAGATTAAAAATTGAAATTTTTAATTTTTAGTCACGGATTTTTTTTGGATAAATTTGTAAAATTTATGTGGAAATATTTTAATACATAAATCAACTAATTATTTTATTTATTTGTTTAACGTCGCATCAACTGCGAGGTCATTAGCGACGACGTTGGGGTAAAACTGTGTGAGGATGAAATGATTTTTTGTAACGTATAAAAATATGCCGTGCCTGAGTGGGATTCGAACCCAAGACCGCATGATGAGAGGCGAGCATTTTACCAACTACGCCAATGCGACCGGCATAAACTAATTAATAATTTAATTATGCTTTGTTGCAACGATTTGTTTCGAAAAGCATAAAAAATGGGCATTATCGTTTTGTTTATTTTATTCCTTTTAAGGAATTATTTTTTGTATTGATTAACGAGAAAGAGTGAAACGCTATTTGTACCAAAGTTGTAGGTTTAAAAAGTTTAGGACTTTGTGTTAATAACGATTTACAAATTGATTTGTGTATGTTTTTATTTTCCAAACCTGTTCTATTTTTCCAGGTCGATATCGTAAGTTGGTTGATGGAAAGTCACTTTGAATTAAGTAACACTATTCTGTGCGCCACATGGGATCAATTAGCGTGCGGAACGAAGAGCAGTAAACTGGTGTTAATATTATAAAAGAATGTTGAAGGTGATTACTCTTCGAAGGTGGCAAAAAAGATGGAGGAATGCTAGGGTCAAAAAGTGGACAAGGAAGTTCATTCAGAACGTCGAGGAGTGGATAAGGAAGTCATTTAGTGATAACAATCATGAATTAATGCTGTTGATAACATAGTTGTTTTGGGGCATTTGACGAGATTTAAACTGTATCTTTGAAAGATGTCGCTATTTTGGCCATGAAAAAATGGAGACATCTGAAAAGTTAGGAGTTGAACCGTAGAGCACGGAGAGGGGATGGGGTGAGGGCAGCAATAGTACTAGATGAAGAGAGCTGGAAGTTGTAAAACTTGTATGAATTGTACTGTAAAGTCAATAAAAATCTGTACCGACAATACGGTGTTTCATTTTTATTAAAATATTGTCATCAACCTTTTAATTCCCAAATTCCTTTTGATTCAATTCCGCAAAAAGTCTGCAGTTTGCATACTGTAATAAATAAAAAAGCTAAAAACGGCACAGTCAGATGAGATTTGAGGTAATTCACGTTTTGAAAAACTATAAAAAATTTACTGTACCGAATACAGCTGAATTGGTTAATTAAACACGCTCACGAACAAATAACTAACAAAAACAACGAAAATGCAACAACAAAAAGAATGAATATGGTGGCGTAAATGGCTAGCGTAGCTAGTATATGCGTATACTGGCTAGCGGAGCGCATTGTAAAGTAAGTTCGATACCAGGATGGCATGATATGAGTGTAGGTTAATTGCCTTATACGCAAAGTAAAGAAAATTTTGTTGGTGGAGTAGTACACACTAGATAAATTATTAATACAAAAATTCCCTATTAGATGAACTGTAAACATGTTAAAATACGATCGTGTGTACATAGCCTCAATAAATACATTGAAAGTTCATTCCCTTTATAAAACTAGTGAAATTGATACCACTTTTATTTCCTATTCTCCTGGTAGCGACAGAAAATGACACATCTTAGTCCCTACAGTCGATTTTTTTGATCGGCATTCAATACCGTACTGTGATGACGTGACTTTTGTAGTCTCCATTCTCCGTTTACCATTATAAGTTGTGTTCTTCATCAGTATATTAGCCATGATATTTTAATAATTGTTTTTTTTTTGTAAATTTCAACAAGGACCCACCCCAGTCAGCCAACATTAAGAATGATTTACCTGTTCACCACTCTAAATTGCTTGTTTATCTGGTGTAACTTAAAAATTCAAAGAAACTTTTACTTTACGTTTATTATCTTACAGAATATCATACTGTAGAACATAATTTTGTTAAATATTTTCCTATTTAAACAATTGCAACCAACTCCAAAAAAATGAGACAGTTACATCTAGCACATGCCTAGAAACATTTTGAATCAACGAAATGTTTCTTTCTTAATGGTGATGCCACTTGTTGATGACTGTTTTTTAAACATTCTGGAACCTTGATGCTCTGAGCATTTTACTAAGTGAAACGAGGAGTGGTTTACAATTGCCTTCCTCACTGAGTTGAAAAGTATGCTTAGTATTTCAGGCCCTCCAAAAAACTTCTACTTTCCACCCTGCAAATGACACCTTCATTCACTACAGGGTCTGGCTGTATAATGAAATTCATTACTCTCAGAGGAGATAGCTCTGACTAGTATCTTCTCCACCTCTACCTCTTCTGTTCTTAAATTATTCAGTCATTTAATTGGCCGACCATGAGGTAATAGAGAGAACTATTTTTTTGTAGCCCTGGAATTAGCAGATAAGAGTAAAACAATAACAATAATGTGATATAATAAATTTTACAAAACTAGATAAGGACAATAACAACACACTCTCATTATTATACAATTCATTTTAATAGGTACTTATAAATTACATAGTATTCTAAAAATAAAATTAAAATCACATTTTTATATTTTTATATTAAATATAATTCACCAGCTTAATTGATAACTTATTAGTAATTGAATAAATAAAATAATTCAAACTACAGGAGATTATATTCCTGAAAAAAACCTAAATGCCGTTATTTAAATTTATTTAAGCTACAAAATTTATTTACATGATGTTAGGTTAGATATTATCTTCAAGCTTAAGAGTTCTTTCGATTACAACATTAAGGTACAATTACATATAATTACAATATTATTAAATTATGATACATACACAACAAAGTATTAAAAACTAAATGAAAAAGTGGATGAAGATATGCTATCCAACAAAAATACGTTTTGAGAAAAATATGATCAAAGTTTTAAGGCTAAAATTATTTAATTTCTTTCATCTTGGTACCTTTTAATTACACCCCTTCACAAAATATAAATTTTATATAATGAGATTAAAAGTTTTTCAAATTTCACTTTTCAATATTACTCTTCGGAAGTGAATGTTAATTTATATTAACCTATGTAATTTGAGATGGACCATAACACAACACAGTGTTTCATAATAATTTACTTGTAAAGAATTTTATTAGATTGGATGATCTGTTGAACAGCCAGGCCACTCTAACTTTTTCTTAAAATCTCTAATATGTGTATGTTGAAATCTGTTCAATTTAAGAACAATAAGCAACCCCTTGACCCAATGAGATGAGGATGATATGTATGACGTGTAAATGAGGTGGTCTTGTACAAACTCAGGCTGACAATTCCTGAGAGGTATAGTTAATTGAACCCGAACCATCAAAGTACATTAGTAACCACTGTCTAAGTATTCAAGTCCTTATAAAAGTAACTACTTTTACTAGGATTCAAAGCACAGAACATTAGCACGTAGTCTTATACGTTTTGAGAAAAATCTTCGAAAATCAGATAGTACACAGCAGACTTGCAGCAACGACTTTACCACTAGACCAGCCCTTTGGGTACCTCTAACTGGTTGTGTTTCTTTATACGTTTCAAACTTGCTATCAATAGGATTTGTATTGTGTGTTATATAAAATTATAGAGCCATTCAAAGCGTGTAATTTGATACATGAACCGAATAAATCACTTCATAAATACGTTTGCTATAGGCTTTTAAAGCTGGTAACTACCGGGGCAACTGAGATTGCCTCCTGTAGGAGAGGGGTTCAATGAGATAGCAATACATATCATGTACATTGGCAATAATTTGGCCAAAATTTAAGTGAACTTATTAAATCAATAAATGTGTTGAATTGCTGTTTCTTGAATTGTGAGTGCTATCAAATAGATTAAGCGCACGACTGTCGTCAACTGGTTTTGTAAAGCAAAATTTTTGAAGGGTAAGTTGCAGTAAATGACGAAATGTTTATAAATAAAAAATAGAAGAAATTGGTTTATTCAGAACTATTTTTACAAATACGCATGCCATAAAATTTATCATGGTTACCATTTGCACACAGGAGCTAAATAATTTTTTTTTGTTTTACGTCTGACTGTTTTGTAATATCTGCTAATGCAGACGGTGAGAAGGGTTTTAGATGAAGATGAGTGATGAAAAAATGCCAGACCTGACAGGGAACCAGAGACCCCGGTGTAGAAGCTAGTTGCGCCAATCACTAAGCTACCAGGCCGAGCTAAGTAATTCATGTCAACCGTTTATTATTAGTACAAGAATATAAATTAATTTAATTAAAGTTTCCAAAAAAATACGTTCCTGATTCTTAATGCACACACTTAAACTTCATGTTTGTTTAACATGTTCAATGCTGCTTGGTAGACCCAAGTTAGTTTTGCCTTACTTAATATTTACTACAATTATTTTTGCGTAATTGTAACGCAAGAACTGATAGCATACTGGCACAGAATGAACCTTTTTCTAGGACAGCACAATAAAAGAAATACTATTTACCCGGACAAAACGTAGAAAGAAGAGATAATAAAACCTACAAACTGGCCGCATTTTTGCGTTTGCCAGTCACCCGGCAGTGTCTGATAAACCGCATAAATGCGTCCGCTGCACTGAAAGTGTTAAAGAGAAAACATTTTATTAAATGTTTTAATTTTCTTTTTTTGTTTGATAATATTGTTTAAATTTCAAATCTCTTTTATGACTAAATACATTTTCATCATCATCAATATTTTTATATACATGTTCTGAAACATGGACTAAGTGAAAAATATGCTAAAAAACAAGTGCCTACATATTCTGTTTCCAAATTGCTTGAAAATGCCTAAAACACTCCTGTGTTTCATAATTTATACAAATAAAAAATCAAGCTTTGAAACAAGCTGTACCCAACATTTTTAAGTGCTTTACTTAGCGAGATACATGGTTCCAAACACAGGCTTCATCTTTCATTTTACGTACTATAGCATTCATAATGATAAAAGTGTCTTTAAAACACTTAAACATTGATGCTTTAGTTATATAATCAATATACTTACACTGTGGTTACTTTTATTAAAATTGACAAGTGTTGTTGTAGCGTGGGGAGGATTTGAAATTTCATTATGTGGTTTGTTATGGTTGTTGTAGAAAGTTGTTAAATTTCTTTAATTTAATTAAGTGTAATCACCACACTCAGGTATCGGATGACCTCCTAACAATTTAGTTTCTGTTTCTTTTTCACCACCATTTCCTCCAACACTCAAACCCCGATCAATCCATAATGTTTCTTTACTATCTCCTCTATGTAATAGGTTTAACTGGCACAGCTCATTTGCATTTCCAATTTGAACTGAACTCAACTGGAATAGAACTAATTGAATCAATGATTAAACCACACTATACAGAAAGAAGACAAAGAATTAAAATAGAAATTAAAAAAAGAATTGTACCAAAAACATTAAAAAAAAAATTTCAAAGGTAAAGCTTATAATTTCCTCCAAAACACCAAAACTCATACATTTCAACAACTGTACAATGGTGATCACTAAATTTCAATATTGCGTATACACACAGTACTGCATTTAAATATGTAGCGTCGTTAAAGTACTGAAAATTGTCCAATGAAATAAATTATGAACATAAAGTTTCACTATTCTGGGAATTCATTTACTCGTTCTTCACCTCCAGGACCACTTTCTAATAAAACGATGGCATACTGTTGCTGCAAAAATACATTTTTTTCAAAAATCTCACACTTCTTTAAAAATATTGTAAATAACTAAAAACTTTTACAGTAAATATAAAATACTGTACAATATTAAATTCTGTAGAAATTCTGTTGTTTCTCTTGAAATTTCTGTATTTTTGTTTATACATACTAATTAACAGTCGTAAATAATGCTGTTTTTATAATACTTTAATATACTTTTTAATACATTTTTACTATTTTAAAACCCTAAAAGTATGACTTTCCGTTTTATCCGGAATTATGCGCATCTGAGATCGGCTCTGTCCCCTATATTTCAGTTAAGCGAGGTTTTACTGTAGTACACAACCAGTACTTTTTCGAGGTTATGACATAATGCCATACTTTCCTGGTGGTGCCACGAAAGAGTTGGTCTGATCAATTAGAATCACAAGAGGCATACAAGACTAAAGTTAATATGAAGTACAGTTACAGTTAGGAGGTAAAAACTTATTGACCAGGTAGCGTTTACCCCTGGATATTCTCAGGTTCATGTCCATGGGGTATGTATTTAGTATGTACGTTCAGATATACATTCATAATCCAATAAGTTAAGTAAACAATAGTTAAGTAATAGTTAATAGTAAACAATAAGTTAAGTAACAATAGTTTTATTGTAAAAATATGTTAATATTAAATCAAAGATTCAAAATTAAATTCCCGTTTAAGATCATGAAATTTTAATACATTTTTATAAAGCATCTCAACTCATTAATTCCTCAGATGTAGCTATCACTTTTAAAACAAAAACCCATGAAAAATTAAATGAATTTAAAAAATATCTTTTAAAACTGAAAAGAATAAATTATTGTAATTAATGATAAAAATCATACTATAAAAATAAAAATACTGAACACATTGAAATAAACTTACATAAAGTTTAAACAGTAGCAGGAAAGACAGTATCTGCTTGCCCCTCCACATAGAATTCATCATGATAGTCGGTTTGTAAAGGTAGGGATGCCCGCTGAGGCATTTCTGCCATTGACACAGTCGAAGTAAGAGCTGCGGTAAATGAAAACTGAAAACATCACGCGCTTTTGTAGAATTGCTTAAAACAGACTAAGTTTTTTTTATTAGTATTAACTTAGTTAATGAAATTCACAACTGTTACAAAATAAACAACCAGTGAATATGATGGTGGGTGAAAGAATGAATGAAATGACATGAGTGACGTGCTTGAAGAACACCATCCACTGACAGGTCTCCGACATGTTATTTAGTTACTTCTTACTAATTCATCGATTAATTAATATTTTTATTATTAGCATATAACCATTTCTATAACAGGAGATCCTTGCTCCACTTCCTCATTGGTTGGTAGATGACAGAATAAGTAAACAAAGATACGAGTACGGTTCTGCATTTCGTTGTTAGTAGTGTACGACTTATTGGGATTAAAAGAATAAACGAACCAAGCCAACAGTTTATCGCTTATTCAAGTTGAATACAATCATACACTAAATCATTTAGTGCAATATTTTGTTTCTCCTTAAATCTTTATCTAGCTAGTTAGTAGGAAACACAGTTGGCTCAGTTCATATATAGGTAACTTAATTTTGTGCAGTTGTTGCATCGTTGCTGGTTGGAAAGAGATAGCCAACTTCCCCTCACTCTCTTAAGTTTCCACTACTATGAAGCATTCCCCTTCGCAAGCTTCAGGTCCCAACGACCCTTGTATTCATGCAACATTCACCTTAAAAAAACACACGCCCACCATTTTACGCAAACAATAGATTATAAATATAGAACTACTGTAAGATTGCGGATAAGATCTACCCAATAACAGCCAAGGTCGGGTGTAAGGTTGCTGCTTTGCTGTCACACTCCGTTCCATCGACTCTAGCTGACTTTGTAACCGTAGTTTAGTAACGTGAACAGCAGGACCACAACGCAAGATACGGTTGCCGAAAGTCAATTTGGCTATGTGCTGTGTTCTAGGCCACTATGCTCTGCCTTCATCCACTGTCTTTCATTCATCCGAATATTATACGTGAAGTAGGCTCAGCTAAATATCTTAGAATAGATCTTGACTAACACATCAATTAGAAGACATGGACGCAGAAAAACCGACAATTACTAAACACTAAAATATTTTTATTGGATACTAGGTAAATGGTCACCTCTCAATTAATACAATGCTAATATATAAAACAATTCTCAAACGAATTTGGACGCATGGAGTACAACTGTGGGGTTCACCAAGCTATTCAAATGTAGAAATCCAGCAAAGGTTTTTATAAAAATTACCCAGAACATCATAGCGTCACCTGCAAACATAACAAACATATTGCACAGTGATTTAAAACATTCCTACAACTTAACTACCAGATAAATTAACACATTCAGCACAAAATAGACTTAAAATAGAACTTAAAATAGACTTAAAATACCAAAATAGACTTACAAATATAAAGGCCATCTCACTCTTCAATAATTCAGACAACACTTAACGACTAAACTGGAGACATCCTATGGACTTACTTTAATGAATTTCCTCAATTGGAAAGAAAATATTCTACACCAGAATAGATTGCAGATTTTACTGTAGTGAAAAAAATACAGATTACATAATGATGTATTTTTAAAGGTAAAAATAGTAACTAAGCAACTTTATAAGTATAATAGGGAATATTCTTTTGTCATGTTTTAGAAATTTTCAATACAAAATTTAAAATTTTTTAAATAAATATCAGAGATGAGTAATGAAGAGTATTCAGGAAATCAGCAGTCTTATCCAGATATTGTTTGCGACGCAAAAACAAAAACTGTGTTCGTGTTTGGAGACTTTCTTGGGAAAGGATCATTTGGAAATTGTTTTGTTGTGCAAGAGATACGTTCAAAGAAATTATATGCCTCAAAAATTGTTGAAAGATGTGTTTTAGAACACCCAGTGCATTCGTGTTTTCTGTTAGGAGAGTTAGCAATACATGAATCATTGCGTCATAAAAATGTAGTAGCATATCATCAGTCATTTGCAGATAATAAATTTATTTATATAATATTAGAATTATGTAGTAATGGTACATTGATGGAATTACAAAAGCGGAGACAATGTTTAACATTATTAGAAGCCAAATATTATTTACATCATATTATCAATGGAGTGGCATACTTACATAAAAAGCACATAGTTCATGGCGATTTAAAATTGAGTAACATATTTATCAGTAGTCGTATGGTAGTAAAAATTGGAGATTTCGGTCTGGCTACTTCAGTTCCTGAAGGAGATGAAATAATAATGCAATGTGGTACACCAAATTATATGGCACCGGAGATAATTCAAATGAAAGGACATAGTTATGCAGTCGATATATGGGCCATTGGTTGTATTTTGTACGGATTACTGGTTGGAAAATTACCATTTCAAGGTAATGAAAATCATACAACATTTGAAAAAATTATAAAATGTGAATTTTCTGTTTATGAACCTGGTTTAAGAAAACAGGTCTCTTCGTTTATAAGAAAAATCTTACGGAAAAACCCAGAAGAAAGGCCATCGATTTCAGAACTAAATAACGATGATTTCATGTTAGGATTTATACCACAAACTTTGCCAAAATACACTATGTGGGAACCTCCATTACCAAGAGATTTACTACCTGTTCGACGTTCAAAAAGCTATTGTAGCAGTACATCAAAAGGAAAAAATCAAAACAATCTTGCACGAAATGTCACAATTAACAGAAGAATGCGAATGAAACCTTCGATTCCAAAAATTACATGTTACAGGCCATATAACATTTTAGTTGCCTAAAATATAAAAAAATCGGGTAATAAAAACTTAAAAAAAATTTAACCTTATTTTTTCTGAAATATTACCTACCAAGAGATATTATTTCAGATTTCAGTATTAGTAATAAAACATTTTGAAAATCTGAATTAGATGACTAACTACAATAAAATACAGTCAATGCTCAATTTAACAAACTAATTAGGGGATACCAATATCCGTTGTGAAAGTCCATAATATTGAAGTCATTCAATTATAGCACAATTGGTCATGTATGTTTTTATGTGTTAAAGTAAACATTGGATTTCCTAGTAGCCTTATTCTTACCATAAATTTAAAAAACCTGTACCTTTCAGGAAGAACGATATCTGAGGGTTTCTGTGACGGTTTCGTGTAGTAGAGATCTGGTAATTTATGGAAACATCGCAGAAGTTCATCCACAGTCAATCTGCAATCGTCACGGAGCGCATTTTCGATTTTTTCTACAATTTTGTCAGTCACAATTGAAGGTCTTCTGCTCCTCTGATCTTTATGCACAGATATACGACCGTTTTTAAACTCGCGACACCACTTGTACACACTCATATGATTCATAGCTTTATTACAATCTGCAGTTTTCACCTCATTATAAACCTCAACCGGAGGTGTTCCCTTCCAAACGAGATAACGGATGACGCCGCGTATTTCGCACTTGGCGGGAGATTGGATTGACATTTTTCACGAAACGTGTTGTTGCGTCGACAGTTCTCAACGTACTGACTTCGAACCGGTCTCGATGAGAAGGGGAGAAGTCAGGCTACACGGAAGTATAGCTAACATGTCAAAAATAAAATCCCTCTGGTCGTGGAGCCGCAGTACACTTACTTTCTGGATATGCCTCGTATACCAGTAAAATGCTAGAAATATTCATCCGTGGATGCTTCCATGGAAAACAGGCTTAGAACACTAGATTACATTGAACTTGAAGGTCCTGAGTTCAAGTTTTGGCCAAACATCACAAATATTGGTTGAATAATTTATGCCTATAGCACTCTTAGGAACAGAATTTATTCATAACATAAATTTTCATCCCAGGCAGGAATGTAGCCAGATTTTGGTTAGGGGGGTTGAGTCTGCAGATTATCTTTTGATGGAGGGGGAGGTATATATCTGGAGAATCCAACCAGGGCATATTAGTCTGGTATCCAATTAGAATTTCTGTCCAGGAGGGCTGAAGTTTTTCAAGCCTCACATGACTAATGCCTAATATCAGGGATTTTCTTTTTTAGGGTTGTTAAGGTTTTTGTATGAGACATATACAGTAAGATAGCCTTTGTGTAGACATTCCTTAATTGCACTGTAATCACAATTGGTTTAAAGAAAATAAACTTGGATAATTCAAGTGCTAATGAAATCGTGCTATCGGCAGACGGCCTACACCGACCCAACACTACGGGGCTCTGGGGGCCACCACTGTCACGCTGCAGTGGGGACCCAACTGCCGCTGAGGGAAGGCTAGGCTTGAACCCGGTAGACGAGCCGTCACTCTTTGGGCTCTGCTTCCACCACGCCGGCTTGCCGCTTTTGATCCAGACAACGACAAGACGTCCACCACGGCACACGGCTGCCGGACTCCAGCGAAGACTAATCGACGACCCCGCAAGAGAGAAGATGATGCTTCCATTCGCCGACCTGTCACTGTAAGCCATCGACTGGACCATCATCAATCGCTGACGCAAGCGATGCCCACAATGGTCCCTCGACCGAGCCTTACGCCCACCAGACCCAACGAAGCAGCCATCGACACACTACTACAAGGGAAGAAGATGACGTCTCTGCTGGACGACGACACGCCGTGTCGCCCAGCTCCTTGATCGCCATGACGACTACGACCGACGCTTCCCATCAAGACGACCACTGCTTGAATGGCCCTCTTCAGGGCCACCAAACAAATAAGGTTTGCCACTTAATGTCGCCATCCGGTGACATATCTTATTTTTGCTCAATCCCCTGGAGAACGTTCTAAATGATATTCGGATAAAATGTTAAACTACTTGTAAAATGTATCTATATTTTTGTTTGAAAAGGGAAAACAGATAAAATCAGTTAAAAGAGATAATTATAAAATAAAAATCTTTCATATATTTACTGTTTTTATCTTTTATTCATCTGTGATGTTTAACACATACAGCACAGTACTTTCAAGACAATTTAAATCCACAATTTTTTCTTTTTACAAAATATTTGTTACTTGACATTTGTATATAATTCAATTATAGACAACTTATCTTACTTTTATAATTAAAATAATTTTGGAAAATCAAAAGGTACACACATAAACAAGTTTTCTTGTATTCCTCTGACTGATTAAATTATTTTTGAACCAAGCGAAGTATTTTATTGTTTTGTTTTGATGAACAGGTGATAGAAAGAGAGGGTATTTTAATACCAATGTAAGTGACATTGCACCACATGACTTTACACACAGTTAGTTCCTAATTTTACCAATAAAATACTTTACTTGGTTTAGTTTTACAAGCTAAGATAGACTTGTAAATACAAAGAATAAAAATATTATCCTTCAGGAACTCAAAAGTTATAGCAAGATTTCTTCCATTATTGTATTAAATAAGACAAAATCTCAATAATTTAAAACACATTTTTCAAATTATAATAAACATTTACAGTAGCCGGAGCCTAACCTTGCTCATGTGAAATTGCTCCCTGTACCTCACTCCGCCCACAATGTCATGCCTTCCCAATAACATCATACTAGCTCATGCTCTGCAAGTATATACATATGTCCAACGTTGTACGGTTGTACATGTACAAATTTTTGTTTGTAAGATGTTCGTTACTGATGTCTATGTTGCCTATCCTAGGTCTCTACACATAAATAATAAAAAATATGAGTAATGAAGAAAATAACAAATAGGCGATTAGAACAGTCTACTATAAATTTACAGCAAAATAAACATGTAGCCTAAACTTCTTTAAGTTAAACAATAAACAAAATTGAAATAAAAGAGTCATGAATAAGAAAACAAATAAGGGGTTTTTCATCTCAATTGTTCTCTAACTACACCATTTCTCATTCTACCTCTTTTTGTCTTCTCTAATACTACTCCTCCTGAGCTACATTTCTGTTGTCAGCACTCCACCTCTTTCTGCCATGTTTCCATAGCATAAGTCAGTACTGACACAGAATTTTCAAGAAATGCCATATATTAAACAAGTATAGTGAATGTATTATTTAAGTAAAGTAATTTCAGGGAAACTTCCAAACCCCTTAGAGAATTGTAAACTCTAAACCAGAAAATACTGGTTTAGTTTTGCATCTTGAAACAAACCAAATTTCAAAAAATTCAAGAGTTTTCCTATTGCAATGTCTAACTATGTGGTGGCAAATGTAAAGTTTCCATTCTTATCATTTTACATTTCTGAATAAATATTGAAACTTTACCATACACAACAACCCACTAATCTTAGCTAATTGGGTTCGGGATTTTTAGCTATTTGAAAAAGTGTGGGCAATAAAAAAAAAAATAATTCAAAAATAGCAGATAAAAGTGGTGTTGTATTGTAGCTGATCTAACAAATAGCTGTGAAAATTCAGAAAAAACTGATGTGAACGAGTGCTGTCATCTCATTGTGTACATCTTCAGTTTATAAATGACAAAGTTGTTTCAATAAATATGACAGACAAAGCCCAACGTAATAATCTGTAATATGTAATGTAGCGGATTTTTTCACATTCAGTTGCAGCAAAAGTACTGAAGTATGTAGAGCAGGACAACAACATTACGCAGACAAACATCATGTTATGACGTGCTGGCAAAATATTGCGCCATAATCAACATTTTCGGTAGTACAACAGCAAACTATTAGTGATTTTATGCAGTCAGGCAGTAAAAAAAAAGTATAATTTCTTGTAATTGCTAATGAACTAAAAAAAAAAATGTTTTACCAGTAAGCAATTTATTTTGTACGTTTGTAAATGTTTAACCCACCCAAGTTGGTCTACAGGTAAAGTTGTTCCTGAAAGTCAGCTGTTTAACAGCTAATTTTTGGTGACGAAGGTTTCTGTTCAAATCCTAAATAGACAGTTGTTAGTGGTGTATTTTGGTGGGTGGGGTTCAGTTAACCAAACTCTGTGAGGGAAAAGTTGGCCTTTGTCTGTACAAAACTACACCTTATTTACACCTTATACACAAACTCATTTCATTGGGTAATGGGGTTGCTTATTGGTCTTGAATTTAACAGATTACAATGTATACACATTAAGGAATAAAAACAAAATGATGTTTAGAATCCTATTAAAAATATTCTTTTAATTTACAATTACTAAGTTTTTATTTTAAAACATGTTTTATATGTAAAGAGCATATTCAAAAATTAGAAATCAGTTACAATAAACTAAAAATCCCAATTAGGGGGATTGTTGTGTATTTTTTAAGAAAAACGTTTTACAAATAACCTAGATCTTAACATTTATTGCATTTCCTAAAATAATTAACAAAATATTTTTATCAAATTAACAATTAATTGTATTAACAATATAACGTACAAACTCATACTTGTGGTTGCCCAAAATTTATAAACATTGTTTTTTCATAAACTAACCATCAAACCTCTTACTCAATTAAGTATGCATAGGAGTATAAATAACTTTAAAATTAATCTTTTGCTAATGATCAAATTAATTTTTATTTATTTTTTTGTATTAAAAACTGACCGAGTTTGTAATGTTTTGAAACTGTGGTTTGAATATATTAACTAAAACAGTTAATCATTAGATATTGCCATAAAATAATTAAGTAGCATATTAAAAACACAGTTCCCTATAAACTACAGCCACTTAATAAGTTGTTAATAAAAGTCTCATTTTTTACACCAAACACATTTTGTTAAATATGTTTACTTTGGCAAAGGTATTGAAAAATCCATTTAAGGGTTGGTTTTGGAATTAAAAACTATTACAAGTAGTCGGTACAAGAAGTTGGTTACAAGATAGCTGACAAAAAAATTCAATTAACAATTTAGTATTTTTATAAATTGTTATGTATTATCCGCTGTAGTATTTATACAAAACAAAATTTAAAACATTTGGTGGTATCTCCAGATTTTTTTTGGCTAACTATACCTTGTCAAATTTAACTTCGTGTGTTTGAACGCACAGTAGCACAGTGGTGTAGATAGGTGGAATGTTGGTGTAGTGAGAGTATGACATGGGTAAGTCAGTCACATTCCAACCTTTGTTCTACTGACAATGGTTGAATGGTATACATGTATTTGTATGCTCTACTAGCATTTTGCAGTACCATTGGAAATTGCATTTTTTAATATTACTCTCACCAAGAAAATTTGAAATGTCTCGACTGAGATCTGCACGCTAACTAGGTCAAGGAATTTCTTTTAAGAGCCAGACTAACTGTGTAATAATATATTTATCTAGTCTGAAAATCTTCTGAAATGGGATACAATATCACCAAAGATGAACAGATAAAGGATGCAATTGAACAACTTGAGTAGTCTGTAGAAGTTAATATAGGCTAATTATAGGTTTGTTAACCTTTTGAATGCCAAAATCCGATTTTTCGGATGTGAGGGTTTTCTGAAAAGTGCCAGACCTGGTCACATCGGATGTTGGTAAACTGTTGCGTAAATGGCTATATCTTCCATAAACACCGGTAGATTGCGTTGAATTTTGACATTATTATTAATGTAAATATGAACTTTCATTTTATGTCAATAGATTTTGCTATCATTTAGTTACATCTGTTTTACAAAAAGTTTATGGTTTGTATAAGTTTTTGTAAACACACGCGTCAAATGGCGGCTTCGTCGTTTTTATATATAATTATAGTATTTTAAATAATGTCGTGTTATACATCAATCTAATCAAGACAAAATTGTCTATAAAATTAAATAACTCACAAATAGTAAAAATATTTTTAGTTTAAAACCTACTGGATGAAGAATATTACATGAACATCAAATTCGGACAAACGAATAAAGATATTTTAATAAATAAAAATAAATTATCAATGAATAAATTTTTTAAACTGTTCTATTTATAGAGTAAGGTTTTCTGCTAATTTCGATAAAAGAATTAAGCTAATATCCACATTAGTTTTGATGAAATTAATTGGTAAAGGGAATAGTGTTATTAGCTTGGTTTTGACCTGGCATTTTTCACCAGTTCTCCACTACATGGCGTGGCACTCAAAGGGTTAATAAAGAAATAATTAAATCAAATAACAATGCATTTAAATCAAAATTAAAACAAAATCGAACGAAGAAACAAACTACCTGTGCAGGAACTACAGAAAGATAAAAATCGATAAATAGTATATTAATTACTTGCCAACAATAATGGAGAGAAAAAAGTAATAGTAAATTTGGTATATAATTATTATTTACTTTTTTTTTATAAAAAACCGACTGGTAATCAATTTCCGAATTCGCCTACCACTAAAGATTAAAGATACCCCAAATGCATAATAAAAGACAACCACAGTACGATATAATATATTAATATCAGAAAAAAGACAATGTACTTAATACAAATGGTTACAGTTTTATATTAGTAATGTTTTGTTACTTCATTAATAATAACGACTAGACGGAATTTTCATCGGAAATATGATGAATTGAAATAGAATATGACGATCAGAAATGTTCCATTCCAATCTTTGAATCTTTTTTTGAATTTGACATTGATAGTGCATCATGATATTGTTGAAAACTCTTGTAAAACTGATTGTAAATTTAGATTAGTGAAATCAATGTTCTGTCTAGTATCATTCACAACACTTCGCACCTGTAATGTGTAAACAACAATAATATAGTACAGCTTGAGAATATAACTTAAAAAATAAAATATAATATTACAGCAAATCTAAATGTCATAGAGTACACAACACTATTCAGATTTAGTTTATCAGTAAATAAACATTTATTAATCTAAAATCACTAGTTAAGATGGGTTAAATGGTCCCAACCTCTTTACTTTGTATAATATGTACGATGCATTTTCCAGTTGATCAGTGTTTTCTGCCAAGCAGCTGTACTGTGTCATCAGCTTACATGAGAGATTTGCAATAATTTTATACCTTTTCTACAATGTAACCAGTGATGTGGCTTATTTAACATAACAGGATTAATAACACTGGGTTGAGGCAGTTATTGTGATAAGAGGTTACTAAAACACCTTCTTATTTTAATAACACCCTGTTAGCTGTTACTTTATAACACCATAATTGAAAGCCGTTTAATAAAGTGATGTACAAATGACGCTTGTCTGACTGTCCATCTAATAAAACCACTTTTAAGATTAACTATGTTATTAATACACTCACACACACACACACACACACAAGGCGGCAAATCTCACTGAATCTCTCACAGACACAAAGTTAAGACAAACAGCACTATTTCCTGAAACCAAATACAACTAAGCTAAACCAAACGCAATTTTTTGCGAACACAGGGGTGGCCAGTCACGCTGAGTCATGGAGTCAAAGCAAGGCACTACAGTTACTTACATTGTACACCAAGCCAAGAAGTCAGCAGCCATGCATCCATAATCTGCAGGATTAAAGCAAGTCAATACTGAAAACAAACCATCTATACTCGGTTCGCCATAAGAAAGATACCTCGAGTAAACAAATAATGACGTCACTGAGCATGCGCATTATTTAAATATGTGTACACGCTGATTAAAAATTAACAACAAAATACTTTCGAAAGTAATTAAGTATAAAATACTTTTTAAAGTATTTTTATAAACGAAACTGTTAGGCCTACATCATATTATCATGACTGATGTTTTAAGTATTGATCAATAAATGTATAAAAAAGTTACCCCTATGTTTTATTTCCATTCTTTTTCATTAATAAATGTGGTTACAAATTATACGTATTACCTCTGATCTGTATGACGAAACAAGAGAACTTTAAAATTAAACATTTTTATTTTAATGATTAGTCATCTAATATTAGTTTAGTCACTCGTTATTTCACAATTGAATTTAACGATAACTTATCCAAACCCATAAATATCTCTCCACATTTTTGACAGAGAACATGTCATTGTTATATTATACTACCAGTTCACTTTTGACATTATATTGTCTCGCATCATTCTTACATGCATTATAATTTATTTTCAATTAGGAATTTAGTATTGCAGTATTTTTTGGTTTTTTCATTTCTATTTATCGTTTAATTCTGCATATAGTTAAAAGCACGTATCAGTTATCATTGTGATGTTTTCGTTAAAAGTGTTACATTTTTTCTGAGTCACCGCTTTATCAGCTGATTCGGTAACTGCTGTTTGTTTACTCGAGGTGTCTTCCTTAAGGCGAACCGAGTATAGCGAGTCATGATGTCACCGCCGGATGGTTTGTTTTGACTATCATTTTCCGTACCAATAAACCTTTGTACAGAAAATCTACCTGTTAGTGAATAATTTAGTTTATTTCTTTTCCGCATGTATCAAGCTATTACCTATTACTACTTTGTATTGTATGCTGGACGATAACAGTGTTATTTTAATAACAAGTTATAGAATCCTGTTATCGAGCAGGTTGTTATTTTCAGTAACATATTATAAAAAGATAGCTTTATTTCCCATCACTAGTTGTAACATGATACATCAAAATAGGCCTACTATTTAATATTATGAAAAAAAATTCACTGAGAAACTGGATCCCAAACAATTTTAAATATTTCAACATGGTCTGCACTTACTTATTTGAAGCTGTTTGTGTACTTCATTCAAAATATCGGTAAGAATATTTATAAAATGACGCAGGACAGACTTAAAATTTTTGTATTATTAATATAATTTATACTTTCAATTATGAAATCTTACCATAGCTGTAAAAAAAGATGCGTGACGTGGGTGTTCAGAATAACGTTCATACTGATCTAAGCTGTCTTGTAGCTTTAAAGTTAAGCTATCATAGTTCAATCTGACTACTTCTAATATCTGAAAAATTAAATATAATTTTTATTAAATAAAGGTATTATTATAGTTTAAAATGACTCCAATCTGGTGCATCCCCACGTGGCAGATAAGGGTACACTCTATAGATATACAGGATAGGTGGGAAATGAAATACCTACCACAGACCAAAATCATTTAAAAACTAATCCACTAGCGTCTGTCTTGAAACAAATAGCTTAGTGGTCAGCATCTGATCACAAATTGTGCGGCTGAACTAATATCCTCTACAAATTACATTTGTAGTTGTAATCTTGGGGATTTATCCTCATACAGGAAAGCTACATCCTAGAAAGTTCTTTTAGTAAAAATACCCCTTCTGTAAATATAAAACAGAAAAGGTTGCCAATGGATTGTGGGGTGGGGCAACCAAGAGAATCAACAGATGAGTCAGAACATTGGAAGACGCCCAAAAAAATTATAAAATCGCATATTTTCATAAACTTTACAATAATAAACATAAACTCGCTAGCAAAAACAGGTAAACTCAAGAACCTACTGGATAGTATCACGCCGGCTGCATTGGCGTAGTTGGTAACGTGCTCGTCTCTCATCATACGGTCTTTGGTTCAAATTTCATTCAGGCATGGAATATTTTCATACGTTACAAAAAATCATTTCATCCTTTACTGTCTGCATTAGCAGTAATTGCAGAACAGCCAGACGTTAAAAAAAAAAAAAAAAAAAAAAATGGATAGTATCACAGAACAAAAAATAACAATACTGGCAATATGATAATATTTGAGCCTAAAACTAGAAAGGAATCTAACAGGGTGTATTCGGATGAGCCAAAGGTTGGAATGCCTCAAAAAATGAGAGCAAAAAGGAAAGAAGCAAGAATAAAACAACTTACATGCTTCGGGAAAAAGAATAACAGATTATGGAATGGACTGGGCTAGAAATTGGACTAAAGTGATCCTATGAGGTGGAAAAAGCAAAAAAGGTATTATTATTATTATACCCAAATTTGATTAAAATTTCAACAATCACCCTTCATTGTCTGCATTAGCCTTAATGTGCATAACAATCAGAGGTAAAACAAAAAAGCCATATCAAACATAATTAACGGTTTTTTTATTATTAGTAGTCTACAGTACAAGCTCCCTAATGCAAACTAATAACAACCGTGACTGTTCGGATTACCAAATTTTTGTCTAAAAGGCAATATTCATGTTTAAAATGAGTAAAATACAATTGTTTATAATGGAATACCTTACTTGTTTTAGCATTTCGGCTTTTAGGGCTTGCCGTTTTTATGTTTTTCTTTCTTTACATCTTCACAATGGTTTTTTTCGCAAATGTTTATTGACAAAACGTTACACATACCCAAAGAGCCTGAAGAATTTATTAAATTTTAGGTCGGGGTCCTAAGGTGATTGCTACCCCAAAATTGTTTTTAAAATTTTCGGAATACAAATAATATTTTAACGGCATGTTATTTAGTGAAAAAATTACATAAAAGTTAGGTAACCCAAAAATGTTTAGGTCACATGAGAAAACGAAAAACTCAAAGTATCAACATTCAAAGTTGAAATTTTGAAACTTTAAACATTAACCTAAAACTTCAAACTTCATGTTTAAACTTTCATGTCTTCAAATATCAAAATATTGTGATCCACCCAACCCCTTTGGCGGCTGAATTTCACCTTGTGGCAAATGGTTCTGATCCACTTATGAATTCTGATCCACCTACCCCTCTGAGGCCAAGACACGTAAGCGGTGAGTTTAATAATAATATACATACAATAAACCGACCTTACTTGTTTTTTTTCCACAATATAGTCACATTATAAGAATTAAAACAATAAAAAAATTAGTAAATACAGTAAATGCAGAAATTAAAATATGTACAGTTGTTTACAATCACTTATTTTCTTCTGTTTCTTTGAAGCCAAACTTTCTTCGAATTCTTTATCTTGAAGCTGCATAAGCATTAATATTTTATAAAACGGCTTATCGGTTTCCTTAGTCCATTCTATACACTATTTAAAACTTGCAATTGCCACTTCATGGTTTATTTTATTTTCCGGTAGTTTTTTATCATTGTCAACCTGCAGAGTCATGTTTACGTTTTCGACATCTGAGTACTGTATTGAGACTCAGTAAATCATCATCGCTATACAAAAACAAACTTATTTTTATAGTTTGAATTAAAGAGGTTTGGATAAAAGCGCTTGTAGTGTAATTGATGGTATACTCCGACATGGATGTTGTCATGAAGATACGAAATGGTTGATTTTTAACCGTAATATGTTTTTATTATGACTGTATCTTGATTGGTTTAAAATAAAGATTATTGTTAGCCACCTCCATGGCCCAGTGATTATCACACTATGCTACAAAGTGGAGGTCCTGAGTTTGATTCCCTGGCCAGGGCCTGGAAAGTTATTACACGTTCACAGTTGCCAATAACCAAGATGTTGATGCGACTTAAAATAAACTAAAAAAATATTATTGTTATAACGAAAATATTGTTTGACTGACTGATTGATTGTATAGGACGTATTAATTGGTCCATTCAGTCCGTTAACACTGCAGCTGTTGAAAGTCTATGTATTATACCATCCCTCCTCATTCATTTAGCAAACAAACCCCTTCTTGGTATAAGTTTTAGGAGCCTGCTTAACAAGTCTTTCCGTGGAAGATTGCATACCTCCCATCAGTTAAAGGTTTCCATTAGGTAGGCAAAATTCTTTTTCCTCTCTATACAATTTACATAAAGGTTTACCACTAAAGATCCCCAAATTATATAGACATTTCCAGAGGAATCAGTGCCTTGTTAACACATAAAACCACCCTAAGTTCCAACTCACAACAGCAACAAAACTACTGAATTATTGTCATCTCTTGTGTGTCCTCCCAACATCTCTCCTCCTCTCCAGTCTGTATTGCAAAACATTAAGTGGGATCCTTCCCTCAGGGATTCTCTCTACGTGCTCCCTCCATCGTATTTCAATATTCACCATCTGTACTCTACTCTCTTGTGGTCTGGTACTAATCCACGACTCACTTCCAGAGAGTAGAACTGGGGCAGCGATCACCTTATAAAATTTCATCTGAGTTTCTTTTCTAGTTTTCCTGCAGAGGGTTCTATTAATATTGCCGCACACTACTTGGAATTTGGCAACTTTCTTCTCTATATCCAGCATAGCTATATATCATGTGTATTCTCTATGTCCATGTGTAGCTACATATCAATGACAATTATTATACAACCTTTCAATTTAACATCTAAATAGACAAATTAATAATAAATATTCAATTTAACACAATGGATATAAATACCTGATCTTCAGAAGGTGTTGATAACCCTTGTACTGCTAACCACGCATCAATTTTTGGTGTAAAATGGCTAATAATCGCCCTAAACCAAATAACAAAATGTGATTAGACTGAACATAAATTTTCAGCAAATATCATATAACTGAATAAGATTCCCATGTGTTCCTGTATTTTCCTTGAAGTATTAGTTTTTGTAAAAAATGAAGAGTGAAGTGGTTTATAATTTCCTTCCTTACTAAGTGGAAGAGTATACTTATCAGCATACCTGGCCCTCTGAAAAGCATCCACTTTCCACCCTGCAAATGAAACCTTCATTTCATTCACTACACAGTCTGGCTGTATAATGATATTCATTACTCTCAGAGGAGATAACTCTGACTAATGTCTTTGACAAGTTTTACCTCTTCTGTTTTTAAATGCTTCAGGCTGATCATGTGTAAAAAAACAGAATTATTTTTTTGTAGCCCTGGAACTAGCCAGGTGCAAATAATTTAACACTCCACCTGCCTCTAATGGGCATATTAATGATGTTATATTTTCAAAAAAATAATCATTCTAAAATAACATTTATTAAAATATTATTTCCAAAAAAAAAAATGAAATAATCATTTCATTTTCAATAGTTTTTCATAGTTTCTTTCCTACTTTCTTATTTTTTTTCTGGCTGGTTTTCAAAAATTTTACAACGGATAAGTTTGTGGTCTTATGATAAAGCTATCTAGAGGAGGCGCTGCCTCCTTACACCCACCTAGACCGACTGCGTTTGAGGTTTTCCCCTATTTTCTTTTACAACACACGCGCATTTTGCTGCTACCTCTTAAGATGTTCAAGGTAGTATATTAACCATCAGGGATTAAGATCACTGTTGAACAGTTAGAAAACTGAAGAACGATTCCTCAGTCCCCAACAAGAATCTGTTCCCAAACCCAGAGTACTGGATTTGTTAACCAATCTTTCACTGGGTTGTTAAGCTTAGTAGGAGCACCCATTGAAGTGGGAAAGGTTAAGAGAAATCTGTTGAATGATTTCTTGGATTATACAAATATAGATCGTAGGCATCATGATCATTACGGATCATCGCTCCCATTTGCCAGAGCCAACTCTCCAACAGGTCAATTCTGAGAGCCCTAATGTTATCCCAGATTCAATTCTTAATATTTATTAAAGCCAGTAAAAATATCTGTAAAGCAGGATTAATACTGTTAAAATGTCCTCTTATAAGCGTAACAAATAATAGGATTGTACAATAACACAAACATAATAAATTTTACCTTATATTAACAAGGCTATTGGTTAATCGTAAGGCAGTTTCTTTGTATCCTCCATCAACAGATGAATACCTGAAAGCTAAAACAAATATTTACAATTAGAAATAAGTAGGCTATGTTACTAATTCTTATTGCAACTAACCATGCGGTCTTGGGTTCGAATCCCATTTAGGCAAGGCATATTTTCATACGTTACAAAAAAATCATTTCATCCTTCATCGTCTGCATTAGCAGTAATTGCAGAACAGTCGGACGTTAAAAAAATTTTGTTATAAAATATTCTTGTGAATGCTGTCATTTATAAATCTTCTGAAGAATTCAAAGACTGCATAATTAGAGTCCATGTTTACACACCATACAGCAGTACACAGTAAAAATACATCATAATAATGCTAACAACAGGACAAATTGTGTAACTTCACACACTCACTTCAGTCAATTAACAGAATATCAGATTATTCATAGATATTAAATACAATAATGGTTTTATATTTGTTTAAACCCCGCCGGATTGGTCCAGGGGAAAAGACATCGCCATTAGTCAGTTGTTTAACAGCTGATTTTTAGAGATGAAGGTTACTGGTTCAAATCCTAGTAATGGTAGTTACTTTTATATGGATTTGAATACTAGACAGTAGGTACTGGTGTACTTTGATATTTGGGGTTAAATCAACCATATTCTTTCAGAAATGGTCAGCCTGAAGCTGTACATATCATACATATCATCGTTATCTTATTTGGGTCATGGGGGTTGCTTGTTGTTCTAAATTGAACAGATTTCAATGTACACACACTTTAGTAATAAAAATATTTGTTTAAAGAAATATAACAAAATTATATGCCAATATACTTACCGACAGAATACAGATTGTCAAATACGGAATGCATTCTAATCATTTCGTAATATAAATCATCGTAACTACTAGGGGATGGCAGAAATGTATCACCATATGTTATGAACAAATTAAATATATTTACTACCTGTAAAAATACAAAAAAAATCCATCATAGCAAAAATATCAAGTAATATATTCTTTCTACTACAATAACATTCTATTTAATGCAGAGTACACACAAAATGTCTTTTACACACTAAACTCAAGATATAGAATAAGAACTTGAGTAAGAACATTAAAAGAGAGTAACACATGCATGATAAACAATGTTCTAAGTAGACTGAAACAAAAAAGTTTCAATTTAGAATTATGTAAATCATAATTTGTTTGAAAACTAAAAGACAATACTGTAAATAGATCTTGTTAAACAAAAGTAGCAGTTGGCAGCATTTTTTAAAGCTAACTATGCTTATTTAGCTGCATGGAGTATTTTTAACAGTTTTAAGGTAAAGCAGGCAACTTTCTGATGCTCAAACAGTTTGAATGACATTGATGAATACTTCATTGAAACTATTAGTAATACTATGAACACCATGGCACATAAGTCATTTAATGTAGAGTGTTCTGTGCAGTAGCCATAAATATCCTATCACAATCCCAAAATCTGATATGTTATAAATGTATAATTATACTTCACATGACAATAAAAGTTTATTCATTTTAAAGAAGAAAACAAGTGCTTTTCAGGATGCTTGGCATATTTACAAGCAATCATAGTTTTTAGCTTAATGAAGAAGGCTGTGGTAAACAACCTCGTTTCTAATTTTACTTGATAATAATCCCTAGGGGTTCAAACCAGCCTTATGGTTGTTGAACACTGTAATGGTCAGAAAGAAACTAAATATTATGAGGGTCAATCAATAAATATCCAAGTTTGCAGACAGGTGGCGTTACTAAGGGAAGTTGACATTACCGTCATGTACTGTCATCTGCCAAATGACACCATGCAAAAGCAAAATTTCAGACTGATTTAACAGTTAGTTTTTATTTGGCACAGTACATAGTATTTGGATACAGTATTGTCAAATACATGTGTTTCATGTTTCTTGACAAAATGGGAAAACATCTGTGAAGAAATAAAAGCAAAGTTGGTTGCTGTCTATGGAACACTTCATCATCTATGACAACCGTCAGATTTTGGTTCAACAAATTTTACTATGGTCGTACATCAGTTTTTGATGACGAACAGCCAGGCCGCCTGGCAGACATGGTTACCGAAGAAATCGTTTGAAAGATCTATGGACACGATTCTTGCTGGTTGCCAAACTAAAGTAGACGAAGTAGCAGAGGCCACAGGAATTTCATATGGACTGGTAATCAATATTTCACATGTTGAATGTGAGAAAGCTGTCAGCCTGATGGATGCCACAATTTTTTAAGGTGGACAACAAGGGGATACGGCTGTCAATGTTGAAGCAGTGTTTAGATCTCAGTAAGCAAAATTTACAGGAGTTTAGCGTTGAGTCATCACCGTTGATGAAACATGGATATATTATTATATGTTAGAGACCAAGCGACAGGTTAAACAATGGATTTTTTCGGCCGAATCTGTTCTGAAGAAGGCAAAGACAGTTCCATTACCGGAAAGGTCATTTTTTTTTTTTTTGGTTAATGTCCAACTGTTCTGCAATTACTGCTAATGCACACCATGAGGGATGAAATGATATTTTGTAACGTGTGAAAATATGCCGTGCCTGAATAGAAAGGTCATGGCAACAATTTTTTTGAGATTCGAAGGGAATAATTCTCATGGACTTTTTGCAGAAAGGAATAACTACCATGGGGCAGTACAGTGAATTACTAGATCAATTCGATAAAAAAATTGAAGGAGACACGGCCTCATTTGTCTAACAAAAAAGTGCTGTTTCACCACAATAACACACCACCACATTCATCCAGAATTATCATGGCCAAATTACATGAACTGCGCTAAAAATCACTGCTGCACCCTCCTGGCTCCCTGTGACTTCTTTCTGTTCCCCAACATGAAAACATGGCTCAGGGGGAAAAAATTCAGCTCAAACGAGGAGACAAAAGCGTATTTTGAAGAGTTTGACACATCATATTTTTTTGAGGGATTAAAAAAAATGGTGGAAACATTGGGAAAAGTTTATGAATGATAAAAGATGATTACATTGAGAAATAAAAAAAAATTGTGAAAAACTTGCAACTTCATTCATAACACAGGTACTTATTGATCAACCCTCATAATAAATCCACGATATCTATTAAGAAATTGTTCAACCTCCAATAACATTCATTTCTAGATAATCAGATATAAAAATTTCTATAAAAAACGAATAAAAAAATACAAACAAACCTGAAGATTAAGAAGAAAAATATTCATTTTCTTAGCTAAATGATTTTCATTTGTCAAGATAAATTTTAATAACGTAATAAGAGCAGCCCATAAATCTTTCCATGGAAAATGTAATCTAACTCTACATCGCTTTTGGTAACACAAAAGTCTATGAATAACACCAATACATTGTAAATATTGTTCTAATGGCAGTTTCTTCATCATGTGACTCATTATAAATTCAACTAATAGATCTACATAAAACAAAGAAGTAAACAAAGATTAATTTAAATATAATGTAAGTACAAATACATTGCCCTCCACTGTCCCAATCAAGTATGGTTATCCCGCACATTCACTCATTTCTATTTCAATTGGTTTTCTTGATTATAGAAATATGACATAAAAATACTAAAATTTTTGTGTCAATTATGTTGACCTTCCACTAGAAAGGGCTGTAAAATTTTTTAATACGAAAAGCTTAAAAGGTGTAGCCTAATATTTGGAAATTTAATAATTTTATCTGGATTACCCAACATTTTTAACACCTCTCATTACTCATTTGATTATCTGAACCCTTTGAAGACCAACTTTGGTAACAATTTTTTTTTGTTGTGCGAAAAAGACTACAAAGTTATTATAATTAGGGATTTTTTTGTATGACAAAATATTGTAAAGTAGCTTTGCTAGATCATGCTATAGGGCAACAGTCGGGGTGACTCCAAGCAGTTTGTTTACTCTTAGCAGCAATGTCTTTTACAGAAAACCCACATGACATGTCTGCATTGTTATGAGTTACTGCATCAAAATTATATGGGAAGACTCAAATAGATCATTTACATTCTTTTTCCAGATGCTAATATGTCAAATACATCTACCGTATATCGTTAATTTAATAATTTTCTGGATACAGGAAGATTGCATAATCATAAGTATACCGGTCATCCAAGTGTTTTGACTGATGACAGTCTGCAGAAAATAAATGAAACACTTATTTGTTCTCCCAAAACTAGTGTGTTATTACAAAAAAAGTGTATTACTTTGAAAATTAATTTAAAAAATTAATAAAAAGACAATTTATTGTCATTTGGGTTGCATGACTTTAACGATCACCTATATTATATTCTATATCTGTCTAAACATAAACTCTTCACTGTGATTTTCTCTAGTAGATCCTTCAAATACTGATAACCTCTTTCACATGTTAAATTGTTTGTTTTTAGTTTTACTATAAATTTTTTTCTGTCTACCATGTTTCTGACTCTCATGCTCAGAACAAGATAAATTAATAAAATAAAATTTTCACACATTTTTTCTTGTGTTCTTACTTATAGCCCTTTAAAGGGCTGATAAAATTAAAGAAATGTAACTATCCCAGGATCTAGTAGGCCAGGTGCAAATAATTTAATACTCTATCTGCTTGAAGGTGTGTACAAAATCCGTACAGGCAATTTGGGGGAAATTCAAATTCATCCATTCACTTAAAAAAAAAAATGTATATAAAACAACTGTTGAAATATATATTTCTAACCACCAGAATATGATAACAGAAAACACTTACCAATGTTTATAGCGCTTTCATGTATCTTGTACACATCTTCAGTAAAGTATCTTCAGTAAGTGGACTATTTCTTATCTACCATGGTAGGAGTAGGAAGTTTTAAATTTTGATGTGAAAAATATTTAAAAAATTTTTAATTCACTGACGATGTGTACAAGATACGCGAAAGCACTATAAACATTGGTAAGTGTTTTCTGTTACCGAATTTTGGTGGTTAGAAATATATATTTCAATTTTAAATAATACAGCTGTTGATAATCCTACATAGGTTGTTTGATAAAATAAAACTGTAATGTTGCTGCAATTAGTACTTTTATACTTATTTAAGAGGTAGATTAAAGGTTTTATGGTACATAAATTAGAGAGGCAGTAATTCCCCTTGAATTCCAGTCTCTGATATACCTTGTAATTAATTCAGAGAATTTACTTTACCATAAATCAGGGCTGAAGAAACTTAAGAAATATAAAGTAAAAATACAAAAAAGAGAGGAAATAAATTTTAATACTTAATAATAATTAGAATTTTTAATTATCTTGATAATTACCAATAAGGGTGGACGCTAATGGCTGGCAAGTTTTTTCAGCGACTTGTTTCCTATGTCGCATAGGTAATCTATGTAAATGAACTTTAAACACTAAATTAACATCATGCATTAATGAATTCGCATATTGATCTTCAGAAATACATGTAAGTATAATAAAACATAATTTAACATTGTTAACACTTGCTTCACATTTTGTATCTTGCATAACAATCGAACTGAAATACATAAGAAAATTACATTAGTAAATAATTTATAATTTGATTCACAGATTTATAAGCTTACACAAAGAAGCTGTCACTGCCACATTTATGGAAGCAGTGTCTACCAACAATGCTAGGTAGGAGATTAAGCGATAAAAATATTACCTAATCAACATTATTTTTCACATTTATTTCAAAGCATTTCAATTATAAATTCTTGCTTACTGATTTAGTTGCGTTTCCTACCAAAATTGCTAAACAGTGTGAGTTACCCATGATTTTAATTGCCATTAAAAATTATGTGGTATGTAAACATTCAGTTTCTTTAAATTTTTTTTATCTTTCATCCTGATAATTTTGAGAAGCTATAATTTTATTATTTAATATAATAATAGGTGTTTCAAAAAGGACACAACATTAAGAAAATAGAAGTAATGCATAGGTAAAAATTTCATACTTCTTTAAATATCGGTTGGCAACACCATATTCCAGGTTAACAGCTTGTCACAATTGAAATAAATCCTTCTTGTACAACAATGCTATTCCAGTATCCATTCATCTGTAACGTGTCAACAATGTCGTTTCCCAAAGATGAACGTGTTTATTCTTGAGACTTATTTCGCTTATAAATCTTATGAATGAGTAAAAGACGAATATCAGTTAATATTTCTTGATTCTACTGTTCGGTGATTTTGAAAAGTCTCCTACGCAACCTAATACCCACTTCTCCTAAGCGTCAACACTATTCTTATTACATTTTTAAAACTTTCCTTAATGACCATGCATCTTTACTGCCAATTTTAATGAAAAACCATTTAATTTTACATGAGGCCCATGTATTTTTTAAACTCTCTTAAGCAACCACTCCTTCCCAAACAATGACCTCCATGCTGTTAGAATTTAATTTTTGTTACGACGGTGGAATATTTACAGTTTAAAATTTATTGACTAACCAAAATTCTTGAATAGTTTGGAATAATGATGTCACTCAGAATTAAGCGTGCAAATTATTTCACGCAGATCAACTAATTCTAAATATATAAGTGAAAATTACCAATATTGGAAGAAAGTCACTAATAAATTAGAAGGCTCAACGACAACGGGAGGAGTATTTGACGTTGGTGTTGATGACACAGGTGGGGGAGGAGTGGTAGATTCAGTCTGTGTTTGAGCTAATGTTGTAACAAAATTTCTATTGAGATGTACAGCTTCATATAAAGCTACTAAAACACCGTTGTTGGCTCTGAAAACAAAAAAAAAATTCAAAAACTCAACTACTTTTCAAACAGAAATATTAATTAATAAAGCACAAAATTTTTTCTTCAAAATAAAATGCTGTATTATTTAAATAGTTTTTGTTTGGTTATATACTCTTTCCTTGATGTTATACATTTTTTTAAATAAATACTACTTACAAAATAAATTGGAAAACGCCCATTTTCTAATGCTAGCAGCATACAAGACTCCAATATTTTTCTAGAAACTTGTTTTAAACAGACTGTGCCACAATCAGGAAATATTGTTGGGCTATGATATTTGATCATCAAGAAACATTAGATCGTTATTGTTTTTTTATCAAATTTTAACTAAGACTTATTCCGTAATTAAATTTTTCAAAAGTCAATTAATAATTTATTTTATAATTTTATTATTATTTATAATAAATTAGGAAAGTATTGATAAAAATGAATTAAAAATTATAAATTGAAAAGAAAAGCAATTTTTGAAAACAAAATCATTTATTTTTGGCATAATGAGGCAAAATATCACCAATGTGACATAATTTTATTCAACTGTAATTTCAATAATTTATCAGTTGCCTGTCTCAGCAGTAGTAGGCTCGTTTTAATTACTGACAAAAATAAAAATATAAAACTGAGCTTACAGTATTAACAGTATTTCATAAAACAATTCGTTATGCATTAATTATCACAGAATAAAAATTTACAGGAAAAATATTTCCTTTAAACCCAATATACAGCCACACCAAGAAACGCAACTGGCTTCTACACCGGGGTCCTGGGTTCGATTCCTAGTCAGATCTGGCATTTTTCATCACTTTTTTATATATGATTATTCTCCACCATCTGCATTAGCAGAAATTGCAAAACAATCAGACGTAAAACAAAAAACTAAGAAATTGAAAAAAACATCTACATTCAATTTTCCAAACAAGGAATGAATAAAAATATAAACCTAAGAAATTAATACATATAAAAATTAATAATATTTGACAATGCAACGGTAAATATTAGCAACAAACAATACAACCAGCGTTAGGACAGAGGCCATTTTATTTTTGGTACTGAAATTAATTAATATATTTCATTACCCTTGCATAGTTAAAAGAGTATTAACCACTGTTTCACATCTTATAACAAAAAAAAATTAACAAACACATTTGTAACATGAAGAAAACTTCTAAACTTTAAAGCAGAAAGTTCAGCCAAGGTTGTAAAGTACCCCGCCACTAAAATGTGGCAAACCAAAAGTTAATATTTACTTTAACAGTTGATGAAACCACAAATTTTCCCCTCCCCAAAAAAAGTAACTAAATATTTCATGAGACTAACTATAAATTTCATCATTAGACAAAATTATTTTCGTAATTAATAATAAATATTCTGCTTTGGTACAATTGATGTGCATTAAGAATAAATATTGACAACTAACATAAAAAACAGTGATTATTTTAAAAATAAACCTAAAAATATTCAAACACATTTTAAAATTAGTTGTACGCAATAGCAAATAAATAAATAAATAATATATTTTTTAAATCAATACAACCATAATTTATTTACAATGTAAATGCAAAATATATCTTTCTAATAAATAAATAAATAGATTTTTTACACGTACTTGGAGACATGGGGTTAATAGTAATAAACGGTGCGTATATCATTCTTAAAAACACTTCATCGGCACAAAAAAGACTAACTTCAATCACAAAGATTAAATAAATGGTTACGTAAATATAAACCTTCATTTATTTTTACAGTTTACACCAATTTTAATGTTTTATGCACAAAAGAAAACAACAAAGCAATAAAAAAAAAAAAAAAAAAAATCTGGTGTGAAACACTCACACGACTTTTTCTTGCCAATGCAAATAATTAACAATATAAATGTAATAAAACATTAGAAATAAATAAAAAACTAACCTCAATAAACATAACCTAATTTTAATCAAGAGTGAAAGATGCAAAATAAAAATCAACCTCAGTTTAGCTTAAAAATACGGAAAATCACTCTTTCACGCTAAACTAGGCTCTGTAGAGAAAAATGTTTTAAGTAAAAGTTGCAGATCATTTAATTTTCTATAAATTTAATTATATACATTTTTGTCGTAAATTGCATACTAAGGCTGAAATCTTAAAAAAATCAATTTTTTACATGTTTTGTGAGAAAAACATTGAAAATTGCTAATTACCGCTAAACTAAGCATTATACATACAAAAAAATGTTTGAAATAAAACTTGTAGGATTTTTAATTCTCTACAACTTTTATTACATAATATATTTTTGCGCTAGAATGCATATGAAAGTCACAATATTAAATAAAAACAATTTTTTTAATGAGAAAACAACCTCCCCAAGAATTTCAACTGACATGGTGCCTACCCTATCTTGTAGGCCATAAAAAATTGAGTAAATGAGGTGATTTAAAAAAAAATTCGTAGGAGCAGTTTTTGATAAAATAGCAAAAAAGTAAAAAATTACACGTAGGCTATAAACTACTACTTCTGGTTGACTGATTTTGATGAAATTGTTCGTGTTGGGTCCAGTAGTGGTATCTAACTTAAGCTTCAAGTTTCAAACGATGTTCCGTTCTTGAGATATTTTGTTCACACTCACACAAACAGAGAAAAATTGCTAAAAACATGTTTTTTGGATTCAGGGGGTCTGAAAACGTGTATATCTGGTGAAAACTCAACGTCGAAAAATCGACATGAAAACAATACTTTCCTTTATATTCAAATAGGCAATAGGCAAGGGAAAGTAATACAAATATCTTAACACAAAATGTAATTCTATTCGCTGAATAATAACCAATTTTACTGTGTATTTAACAAGTTCATAAATTGTCCCAGTTAAATAACACACGTAAAGAAACTAAACATACCTAATTTGTTGAGTATGAAGTCCACCTTCTTCAGATATGAACATACTACCAACCATTGTAGTTATAGAAGAAATCCATGAGCTAGCTTGAACTTCAGTCTGTTGAAGACTGAACTGATGGCAAAAATCTGATAGAGATCCAGTTATCACCTGTAGACAAACAATAAAATAGTTAACAACACAAACCACTTGTTTCTTAACCCTTTCAATCCCAAATTTTTTAACTATACACAAACAAATGTATACATTGTTTCATACACTTACTGACATTTACGTGAAATAAAATCACTTTAAGACTTTCAGCCTTTTTGATGGCGTGACAAAAAAGTGTGACAGATACGTCACATTTGGCTTGATGGTATCAAAGTTCCCAACAATATGAGTGAGTAAAATCATGTGCAGGCTTCCTAAACAATATTCTCTTGCTTAGATTTGTAGCAAAAAAACTAAATATGATTTTAATATCAAAGCATCATTTAAGACTTAAATAATGTTACAATTAAAAAATATTGGTAAAATGGACAAAGTCACTATTTACAGCCTAAAAAAATATACTTGTATGTACATTCAACATACTCGGAAAAAATTCTACTTTATTTTAGTAAATGAACACGAATATTTAAAACTAAAATTAGAAACAAACAATTAGAAACTTATATAGAAATAACTGTGTATCAAATAGAACATACACATAATGTAGTAATGTGGCACAGATATGTAGATGACATACTGGTAATATTGGAAAAGACATATAAAAATGAAGAGGATGTTATTTAAAAAAAATTAAATACATTTGATGATAAATTACACCACACTATGGAACTTGAAAATAATAATAAATTAAATTTCATGGACATACAATTAATCAAGGGTAATAGTAAAATAACAACAGGTGTATTTCGTAAAAGTATATTACCAGTAACAAATATAAATAAGTCATCTAACCACCCATACTCACATAAAATGGCAGCTTACCATAGTATGATTCACAGAGCATATAATTATATAAAAGATAAAAAACTACTAGAAAATGAATTACGAACAATAAAATTCATAGCACAAAAGAATGGGTATCATGAAAAAGAAATAAATAAAGTAATAAATAAAATTAAAAACAAACTACAATTTAAAAATAACTTGAGAACCACCCTTATATTAGATAATAAAATAAAACATAAACCATTTATTGCATTAAAATACAATAAAATTATTAACAATAAATTATACAGAACATTAAATAAATTTTATAAAATTGCATACACATGTAATAATACAAAACTACTGTCCACAAATATAATTAAAAATAATATAAATGAAACACTAAGCAATAAAAAGGGTGTGTATAAAATAGATTGTGGTAATGAGGATTGTAAAAAATTTTACATTGGTATGACTAGTCGTAATTTTCAAGTGAGGTATAATGAACATAAAAAAGCACTGAAATGTGACTACATTATATCTAACTATACCAATCATATAAAAGAAGAAAAACATAAATTTGGTAAAATAGATGAACATTTCAATATAATAGAACAATGTAATATAGAGAATAAAAATAAAATTGAAAAATATGAGATGTTCCACATTTATAAATATTTAAAAGAGCAAAAGCAGGACATTTTGAATGAACAGATAAAATTTAGGAATGATGAAGTGATATTGACTGCTGCTGCTATCTACAGTAAATATGAGAAGGGATAAATTAAAATAAATTAATTTTAAATCAGTTTTGTACAAGTGACTGAAGATGTACCATCTTCTGTAAATTTTAAATAAATGAATAAAACTTTTAGTTTCAATTTTTTATTTACTCTGATGATGGTGGATCCACCGAAACACGTGTAAGTAGGACTAAAATAAAGGTGACGCAGTTTAAAAAGAAGGTTAGTGAAATTATTATATTAATTCATTATATGAAATAGAAATTAGAAACTACAACTCGTAGACTGAATACAACTACACAATGCAATAAAACATGGTACATTGACTCATTAGGTATTAAAAAAATCAAAAAGCTGTGATAAAAGTAGTTCGGGAACTTTCTCACCTCATAGTTTACAAAAGGGGGGGGGGTTCTCACAGGGAGCACCTCATAGTTGTTTCCTCTATAAGCTTTCAGATTTATCACCTACTTATCTATATTATACTCTATTAAAAAATTCCACATACACATGGTCCATCCCAAAAGTTCCGGTACTTTTGTAAATAATTTATTCAACATCAATTTAAACCTCTTTAGAACTTTTCAAAGTAAAGTAAAGTAAGTTTTCTCTTCTCAACTCTATACACGTTTTCCAACGCTTCACCCACTCCTTTGTTGGCTCCCTGGAAATCCTCAATGAGGACCTCTCGTAAACAAGGCTGTTGAAGATTCTTTTACCTTTTCCAGCATCCTGTGGTGGGGTCCTTTCAAAGTTTTTGTTATCTTGGGAAACAAAAAAAGGCAGCTGAAACAACAGGAATTTTAGGCTAAGTTTCGTAGCATTTATGCAATTCCTGGTACTTTGGATGCTGTTCCTTCATATTGTTGGCGAGAACTTTCGACACCATCTTGGCACAGATCTTGGGTACACCGCCACATTCTTCAGCTAACATCCAGACAGTCACTCATCAATCGTTGTCCAAAAGTTGTTGCTTTTTGACACCCATCTCATCAATCACTGTCCAAAAGTTGTTGCTTTTTGGCACCCATTGTAGTTGACAGTCCCCTGACCCTCCTGAAACCTCTTGTGCCACTTGAAAGTTCAGTTCTGTGATATTGCATACTCCCCGAAGGTTTGCCTAAACATTTTTAGTGTATCTGCAACATTTTTACCCAGTTTAACACAAAATTTAAAATTGCATTATGCTGCTCCAAATTTCGCACCAATGTTTTTCAATGAAGGTATGGTGACAGACTTTGTGGTAAGCAAGACCTTCACTCGACCACTGCTCACAGGTGATTGCGGGCAGTGGCATTCTCTACCTAAGACACACCACCACTTTTTCTTCCAGGAGCTGCACTGCGTAAGTGTAAGTGGCCGGCTGTGGAATTTCATTACCGGAACTTGTGGGACATACCTGGTATTTAAAAGAATAAAGTTAGAAATAAGCAATTCCACAATTACTATTTTTATTATTATTACTATTTAGTTCTAAATAACAACTGTAATGTCTGGTAATTACAACTACTATAAAGAAACATAGAATGCCACTGATTCAATTTAGACAGTTGTAATTTGCCAGAAAAAAAGTTACACATAAATTTGATATAAAAATTTAGAGATTAGTTATTTAAAAAAATATTATTTACATACCTGCCCATATCCATTTAGAGCAAGCTGATCATCTAATATTGAAAGTTTAACGATATAAGGATTAGCTGCCTCATGCTTACGATAGTTGACAAGTAATGTAAGTAGGACTACAATATCATGACCATGTTGCGATCTGCTACTGGCATCTGTCAACAACTATGGAAAGCAAGAATAAATTACTTTAAAATGTATTTTAAAAAAAAAGTTAGTATTTATTCAACATTATTGCTTCCAAACTAAGTTAAACACAACGATAGTAAGAATTCTGGGGTTAAAGACTCATACAACTTTCTCTAGTCAATGTAAATAATGAAAAATTTAACATAAATTTTAAGCATGAGTAAACAATGTAAAATTAAAAACATAACCTAATTTTAATCATGAGTGAATGATGCGAAACCCCTGTAGAACTTACTACATAGGCTATGTAGCAATTAGATACTTAAAATAAAAGTCATAGATTCTTCTATTTCCTACAACTTTGATTACCCCTTTTTGGTCGTAAAATGCACGCCTATGGCTGCAATCTTAAAAAATCCCATATTTTTGACAATTTTGATAAGAAAAATGCAGGAAATTACTAACTGGTGCTAAACTAAGATTTGCAGAAAAAATGTTGAAAATAAAAGTTGTATTTTTTTTTTAACTTCTTACAACCTTTATTATATACACTTTTGCCCTAAAATCCAAATATTAAGACTGCAATCTTATAAAAAAAATAGTTTTTTACCATGAGAGGAGGTGGATCTCAGCAGATATGGCACTTACCCCATCTTAAGAAGCATAAAAAATGTAGTAAATGAAGCGATTTAAAAAAAAATTAAAGAAAAATTGCAAGAATAAATTACTACATCTAGTTGACCGATTTTTTTTATTGAAATGTTTGTCAGGTATCCTTGTGGTACTTAACTTAAGATCCAATTTTCAACTTTGTATGCTATTCCGTTCTTGAGATATATTGTTCACACACAGACCAATCAGTAAAAACATGTTTTCTGTTTTCAGAGGGGCTGAAAGTGTGTATGTATGCCCACTCAAAACTTGATTTTGAAAAATTGACTTGAAAACAATACCTTCCAAGTGAAACTTTTTTTTAAATGTCCCTTCTTTATTACAGTTTCAGGACATCTTCAAATTTTATAATTTCTCTCCTGTCCTTAACCAACAGCCTCAGTTCTCTGCATTCCTTACCATTCCTTTGTCCTAACCCTCCCAATTTATCCTTGGTCTTCCAACCCTTCTATTCTTAACCAATGTCGCCTCAAATATTTGTTTTAATCCGTTCTCAGTAAATCTACTATACTACTTTTCACGGCTGATGAGCTCTGAACGTACGCATTGCCCCTTACCCACTTCATAGCAAGCCAATGACTTGCCAGCAACATTGCCAACACTTGCTCTCGTAGATATGTTATATATTTCGTCAGCCATTTTTTTTGTCTTTTAATAACAATTTTAACCTATGAACATACATATGACCTATGACCTATGACATATATATATATATATATTATTAAACCACCAGTAAACACACAAAATTAGCAAGAATGATCTTACCGTTAAAAAGGCCTTTTCAGATCCCCGGATCCGGGGATCTGAAAAGGCCTTTTTAACGGTAAGATCATTCTTGCTAATTTTGTGTGTTTACTGGTGGTTTAATAATATTATCTAAAGTAAATTCAGCACACAGTACAACATGTTTAAAATATATATATATATATATATATATATATATATATTTTAGATAATATTAAACCACCAGTAAACACACAAAATTAGCAAGAATGATCTTACCGTTAAGTTAATAAGGCCTTTTCAGATCCCTGGATCCATCATCAGTCAACTCACAAACACTATAAAATTTTTCACTGGCAATGCATTGCCTTGTCAATTCAAGTCATGACTGAATAAAATTATTTGTTACTAGTTAAAATTATTTCTTATCAAACAGTAGAGATATCCTTAATTACAACAATAAATTAAAATACCATAGTAGACTTTATCCATTCCATCCCAAAGCACCAGCTTTGTCTGGTTTACCAAAAATCCACAAACCGGACATTCCATTCAGACCATTAATAAATTTTAAGACAGCTCCGGCATATTTTGTATCCAAAGTAATAGACAACATACTCAGAATGAAATTAAAATTAGCATACACATACAATGTAAATAACGGATACGAGTTAATTAATAAATTGCACAATCTGAACATTAATGGAAACACAAACTTAATATCGTACGATATAACCAATATGTATTCCAATATACCAATTGAAACAACAATAGAAATAATAAAAAACAAGTTATTAAAGACGGAAAATGAAAGCTTTATTAATACAATAATCACTATTATACGAAATATATGCAAACAAAATTACTTTTCATTCAACAATAAATTCTATTCACAGGATGAGGGATTACCCATGGGTATGCCACTATCAGCGATTATGTCAGAAGTATATATTCAACATTTTGAAAACATCATTGTATATAGCATAACACAAATACATAATATAGTCTTATGGGTAAGATATGTTGATGACATATTAGTTATCTACAATCCAAGTATAACATCAGAGCATACTATCATATTAAATAAGCTCAACTCATTCAATAGTAAAGTTAAATTTACATTTGAAACTGATAAAAATAGAACAATAAATTTTCTGGATATAAATATAAAGATTAATAACAGCAAGATAGAAACTAGCGTCTATAGAAAACCTACCAACCATAACACAACAATTCATAAAAATTCAAATAACCCATGGTCACATAAAAGGAACACTTATTTTGGCATGATACATAGAGCTGTTATCTATTCTCATGGTAACCAAACAATATTGGATAATGAAATACAACTTATAAAAAATATAGCTTTGAAAAATGGTTACAACAATGAATTTATTGATGGTTTATATAAGGGTTACTTAAAAAGGAGAAATTATAATAAAAATACTACTCTAATCCTAATAAATGAATCTAAAAAATTTAATAATAAAAAATATATTTCTTACAACTACATAAATGAAAACACCAATAAAATAATAAATGTTTATAATAGAGATCAATACACGATTGCATTTAAACCAGCCAATGGTATTTCAAGATATTTCAGTTGCACAGAGGATTATTCATTGAATAAATATCATCAAAGCGGTATCTATAAAATAAAATGCACGGATTGTGAGGCTATATATATAGGGAAAACAGATAGATCCTTTAAAGCCAGATTTTTGGAACACTTGAGGGCATTTAAGAATAAAAAGAAAACAGTTTCAAATGTAGCAGAGCACCTGATTTCCAACAAACATAAAATTACAGATATAGAAAATAATGTTGAAATCTTGGAAATTTGTAATGATAAAAATAAACTTGAACATTTGGAGAAATATTACATTTATAAACACAAAAATTTTAAACTAATAAACCACCAGGTAAATTTTGAGCAAGATGATCTATTTCTATTGGTACACCTGTTTGATAAGAAATAATTTTAACTAGTAACAAATAATTTTATTCAGTCATGACTTGAATTGACAAGGCAATGCATTGCCAGTGAAAAATTTTATAGTGTTTGTGAGTTGACTGATGATGGATCCAGGGATCTGAAAAGGCCTTATTAACTTAACGGTAAGATCATTCTTGCTAATTTTGTGTGTTTACTGGTGGTTTAATATTATCTAAAGTAAATTCAGCACACAGTACAACATGTTTAAAAAATATATATATATATACAACCTATGAACATAATATGATCAGATGATTACATTTTAAAGTATTGCGTGTTAGCCCGCTCTATAATCGATTTGTTCAGTATGAGATGCAAGACATGAGTGAACTAGTGCAGCTCTTATACGCATGCGCGAGTAATGTTTGTCAGGGTGAAACATTCGTGCAATCTGACAACACTGCCAAACATTCTGATTGGTCTAAACGCATGGAACAGCAGAGCTCATCAACCGTGAAAAGCATTATAATGATGTGTTCCACTACCCAAATACGACTCTCTTAACCATATTTACTTATTTCATGTTCCTTACCCTGTCTTGTCTTGTTTCCATAACTACTCTTCTGAGGTGGGCTGTTATTTTACTGCCATGTATCTCCACTCCATAAAGCAACATCAGAAGCACTCACGAATAAATGTTCAGCACATTTTTTGACAATTAAAATTGATGTAAAATTCAGAGTGTTAACACCGATACACCGGGGTCAATTCATTTTTGTCTATGCGTGCTGTTATTTGAATGTACACGCTCTCTGCGTCCTGTAATTATTTCATATAGTTCAATTATTGCTCTGTCATTCTTGCTTCCCATATAACGTTGCCTTACATCATCTGCATCCCCACCTAATCCTGTGTTCTTTCGCTTGTTCCTCACACTGTTCGGTCTGGCTTGCATGTGTATGGTTGCTTTTCGGTTCACCCTCCAATGATCACATTGTGAGGTATGTCAGGCTATTGTTTTGTGCTATTGTGTGTTATGTATGCTTAAACTGTTGTATTTCATGTACTTTTGTAAACGTTCGTCCTAATTAGCAATTCTTCTGTGTTCTTCGGCGTCGTTTATGTAATCTACGTTTCTACAGGGAATCTCGATTCAAAGTGCTCATGTGTCGCTATGTTCTGGTAAGTAACCATTCAACAATCTCTGTAAGTTAAATCGTTCATTGATCCTGATTTTCTCCCTCTTTCTGTGTCTTATTCCGTAATTCGTTCTTTCCCGGCTCTTCCATACAGTTATACCGCTTGTGTCTGCAATTAACCGATTAGTCTTGGGCATAGACCACTTTAAACACGCTCTGGTCCTCAAAGTTAATACCGCCTTAAATAAATTATTAAACGAGTTATATCAATTGCAAGTTCAGCTCAGGCTGGGCTTAACAGTTTTGGTCTCCGAGCTGCGAATTCCTTAACACAGAGATTTGAAAAAAAATGGGCTTAACTTAAAAAATAATGTCTACAATCAGATTCATCTCATGTATAGATTAATTTACAAAATAATATACTTAAACTTTTAGCCAGAAATCAACAGTTGACGCATTTACTCACAGGGTTGAAAAATACGCTTATCAATACAAAGCCTCCAAAAAAGCAATTACTTTCCACATTAAAAATAACCCCTTCATTAATCACAGGGTCTTGCTTTATAAAATAAATTCATTCCTTCAGAGAAGACAACTGATTAGCATCACTAACATCTCTACTAATTCTATTCTTAAATATTTCAGTCCTTCAACTGATGATCAATCACAAGAGAACAAACTGAATTAATTTTTATACCCAGGGAACTAGAAGAATGTGAATAATTAATTTAACACTCCACCTGCCTGAAATCGGCAAAGTATATTATCATCATAAACAAGAACACAAGCAGTTTGATGTTTTGTGATACAATGCTATTACAATAATTACTATAATTTTGTTACACATTTTCCTGAGTAATTCAGAATTGTTTCCTGTGTAATTCAGAATTATATTAAAATATAGAAAAAAAACCACCAAATATACAACTGATGACTCTCACCTGATTAAAAAAAAATCTAGTGTGAAACACTCACTACTTTTTCTTGCCAATGCAAATAATGAACAATATAACCTAACATTAGTAATAAAACATTAGAAACAAACAAAAAACTAACCTCAATAAATATAACCTAATTTTAATCATGAGTGAAAGACACAAAATTAAAATCAACCTCAGTTTGGCTTAAAAATATGGAAAATCTCTTTTTCACGCTAAACTACGCTTGTAGAGAAAAATGCTCTAAATAAAAGTTGTACATCTTTTAATTTCCTATAAATTTGATTATACACTTTTATTGTAAAACCCATGCTAAGGCTGAAATCGTAAAAAAAATCAATTTTTTACATGTTTTCATGGGAAAACACAGACAATCGCTAATTCCCGCTAAACTAAGCGTTATACAAAGAAATGTTTGGATAAAAGTTGTAGGATTTTACATTCTCTACAACTTTTATTTTATACATTTTTGTGCTAAAATGCATATTAAAGTCAAAATCTAAAATAAACAATTTTTTTACGTGAAAACAGCCTCTCCGAGAATTTCAGCAGACATGGCGCCTACCCTATCTAGTAAAGCATAAAAATTGTAGTACATCAGGTTATTTTTAAAAAAATTGAAGAGCCATTTTTGAGAAAATCGCAAAAAGTGAAAAATTACACAAATAAACTACTACTTTCGGTTGACCGATTTTGATGAAAATGTTCGTGTCAGGTTCGGTAGTAGTACCTAACTTAAGTTCCAAGTTTCAAGTTCGTACGATGTTCCGTTCTTGAGATATTCTGTTCACACATACGCAGACCAATCGCTAAAAACATGTTTTTTGGGTTCAGAGGGTCTGAAAACGTGTAGATCCGGTGAAAACTCTATTTCGAAAAATTGACATGAAAACAATACATTTTCTTCCTATATATTCATATAGGCAAGAGAAAGTAGAAGTCAACAGACCCTTTTGGATGTCACATATCATCATTTGTTGCAATATAAATACATCAATGCATGCACAACTTTTGTTAGTTTGTCATTGTCGTCTATTGTGTATTTGGTGTTTTTTTCTATATTATACAATTATTAAGTTTGACAAAATGACAAACAAACCTGAATAAGAGTTTCAAATATGCTGTTCATCATAAGGTACTCCAACAGAGTATTTTGACTAACATTTTCAGTCCCAGTGACTATTAACAATAACAATTTCAAACACAATGTTTTTAAACTGGCTCGATAATCACCTGAAATAAAGTCAAAATTCACAATTATTAATCCTGTTGCACATGACCACATGGTAATAAAACTGAAATTAAAAAACAATTACGAATTAACAGAGCTACTGCCATCTGATGACACAATTGCCTTAAGTTGTTTTAACATTAACTAAAATATCAACTGAGCTGGATAACAAAGTATAGTATTCAGATGAACTAATGTCCCATAGCCGTGGGAGTGAGAGAATGCATAACGCTCTCACTCGCACAACCCATACGCGCCGTTCCAATAACATTGTCGTATAATTTTACTCATTGTTGTGAGCAAGTGTTTATGCACGCAGTAAACTAACAAGCAAGATAACGACTGTAGTATGTTTTCAGATTTGGATTATAACGGTAAAGACCTTTGAGCGCATGCGTAGTTATGCCACATATCTCCCTCTCACTCGCTCGGCTATGGGACATTAGTTCGTCTGATACTTATAATTACTAAAAAGCAAAAAATTAACACTGTATTAATTACTCTTTTAAGAGTATAAACAGTTAAACACACTGTACAACGTTTATTTATAATAAACTGTACGTAAATAATAGAGTTAGTATCCATCTTACTTGTACCTGTATTAAAGTGATGGAGATCAGTAATATTTGAATAGAATTAAATAAACTTTTCTGTATTGCATCTGTACTAATATGCTTTTCACGGTTGATGAGCTCTGCTGTTCCACACGTTTAAACCAATCAGACCATTGGCCAGCGTTGTCAGATTGTACCTGATGAACATTACGCACGCATGCATATAAGAGCCGCAATAGTTCACTCTCATCTTGCATCATCAGGTACTGAACACATCGATTATAAAGTGCGTTACCATGCAATACTTTATAATATAATCAGCTGATTGTATATTTATAGGTTATAATTGTTATTCAAAGACCAAAAAAATGGCTGATGAAATATTTAACAGAGCTATAAGAGCAAATATTGGCAATGTTGCTGGTAAGTCATTGGCTAGCTAAAAAGTGGGTACGGGGCAATGCGTACGTTCAGAGCTCATCAGCCTTGAAAAATAGTATAAGAGTGAGCATTACTACTAATGCAGGTGGTGAATAGTGATTTTGAAATAACACAACTAACACATAATCACACCTGGAACTTCTGGCAAAAAAGCCAGGTGCTGATCACAAAAATAACTGTGTGTGATATGTTTCAAACTGACCTGATAAGATTCGATTACAATGTTGAAGTAATGTCCTCATACGTTCTTCGGCAACATCAAATCCTATCAGCACATCAATAACATTGAATCCACATTCACCTTGAGATTTTTTGTATACACCACTTACTACTGCACATAATGTCTGCAAAAAAATTAAAAATTTACTAAAATATAAATTTTATACAAACTGTTATCGTCTATACTTATATATCTTTAATAAAAGTTGGCTACATTCAAAATTCTTATTATTTATTAAAATTTATAAATTTATAACCAGAGGAATTAGTGTGAAATCTGGTGGAAGATACATCTCAGCAATTAAAGAGGATCTTGACGAAGTTGGACTGAGGATTGAAGATGCGACAAATAAACCAAAGATAAGGGCGTTTCTAAATGCAAAATGTTTTAATGTGGACAGGGTGGCTAGAGTTGTGCAGGTAACTGACGAACAACGAAAAGCAAGATCTGAAAACATGAGGAGGTATTGGCAAAAGCAGCGAGCCAATGAAGTACATGGGAAGTGAACCAGAAGGTTGACTAGAGTGATCCATTGAGGTCAAACAAGAAAAAAAAAATTATTATTCTTTAGGAATTTTCCCAATTAATTAGTACAAAATATGGTTACATTGAAAACATAACCTTATAGAAATTTATTCAAGCTATAGGTACAATTTAGCCCATTGTCAGCAGATGAAGTGTAAGATTAATTTGTATTTGACTTCCTAGTTACAAAGATAGAGAAAAAAAGTATTTCTGTTTCATCTTACACAACCAATTAATATAATTATAACTGAAGTATTGAAAAATAAAAAAGACAGATATAAATAACAGATATCTGAGTCACCTCTCCTAAAAGTATTGAATTTCATCTTGTAAACAATTTACTTCACCACAAGATGTCAAAGTTTCTAAAAGGTACTACACCATTTATATGAAAATTAACATTTTTAAAAATTATTCATTAAACTAAAATATCATTATCTTCAGGGCTACAAAATACATTTCAAAACCACCTCAAAAGAATTTAAATTCAGAAGATTACATAAGTAAAGAATCATCAGGAATTGTAGAAAAGAAATTTATTACATAAAGCGCACTAAAAAGTACTACACACAACAATCAAGAAAACACAGAGTGGGAAGAGAGATGGAAAAATTATCTAAATCACAACAAATAACTAAAAATGTATACAACAAAAATTAAACACTACAAAACAGTCATACAACCACAAGTTACAAATGGCAGCGAAACATTAGGAAAAGTGACCAAGACAAAAGCAATAGACAATGTCCTAAAACTCAGAAGACGAATCCTAAGAACCTGCATAGGAAAGAAAAACAAAGTAGATGGGCAATGGAGAATTCTTACAAACAAACAAGTCTATAAAGAAAACGAACCCATAACAGATACAATAAGGAAGAAAAGGATATCTTTTCTTGGGCATCTTATCAGAACACCTACAGACAAAATTTTAAAAAATGATTAGAAAACTCTTTCCAATGGTAACATCAGGAGCATGGATCAAAAATATCAAAGAAGACATTAATGAACTCAGATCAACTTTCGATGATTTAGAAAACAAAATAGAAATATTAAAAATCTTAAGAAATAAGGAAAGTAGATTTGAAACAAAATCAGATGGAAGAACAAACCCAAGCGGGAAGAAACCGGTCGTTTCAGAGGAAGTTTGGCAAGCAACATCAGCCCGAATGAAGGCATACTGGCAGAACATCAAGCTAAAGAATATGAAAAGGAAGAAGCTTTCTAAATTTGACTTAAGAGATCCATTGTTGTCATAAAAGACAAAAAAAGTATTAACCGTACACATGAAGGGTAAAAGACACCAATAATTTCCTCACCTGCAAAGCGTAGATTACTCTAATGGTGTGCTCGTTATCTAACATTTCAATAGAGTGGGAAAATAAAGCATTCATATTATCTTTGATAGCTAACAATTTATCCCCCTGCATTCGGATAATCTCAGTTTCCAGATGGTGTGTCTGAAAATTAAAACATAATTACATCTTAGCAAATAAAACAGCAAAATCCTTTTACCAACAAGAAACTAACACTATTCCATTAACATCATGATTTGTGATCTGGGCTACAGTTGATTTGTTACTTTATACAATTAGATTTTGGTTATGTATAACACATGAAGATGTGTTATAAGCCGTTGGAACGAGAGAGGCCCTTTTCTCTATACAGGTACTGTACCAGCGTTGCCGTGATGTAAATTGTGACGTTTTTGTCTGTTTTGTCGACTATCAAAAGGCGTTTGATAGGGTGCAACACGATAAGATGGTTGAAGTGCTCAGGAGGACTGGAATAGATGCAAAAGATCTTAGAATTATTATAAACCTGTATTGGAACCAGATCTCTTCAGTCAGAGTGGAAGATGAGAGTACAAAGAGCGTGAAGATTTTGAGAGGCGTTCGTCAGGGGTGTATACTGTCGCCAGTAATTTTCAACGTTTACTCAGAATACATATTCCGAGAGGCAGTGCAGGGCATTGAAGAGGGAATTACGCTAAACAGGGAGAAGATCAATAATATTCGATACGGCGATGACACTGCTATTTTCTCGGATAGTATAACCAGTTTGCAAAGGTTAATGAATAGGGTAACAGAACATAGCAGAAAGTATGGTTTAGACATTAACATAAGAAAAACGAAATTTATGATTATTAGCAAGCATACGAATATAAGAGGGAATATTAAAATAGACGGTGTACCCCTGGAAAGAGTTAAGCAGTATACTTACCTAGGCAGCAATGTAAATGAGGATTGGGATCACTCACAAGAAATTAAGATACGCATAGAAAAAGCCAGAGTGGCCTTCAACAATATGCGAAAAATTTTCAAAACTCACGACCTTACACTTGCTATCAAAATGCGTCTCCTTCGATGTTATGTGTTCTCTGTACTGTTCTACGGCGAGGAAGCTTGGATGCTCACTAAGGCCTCAGCCAGGAGGCTTGAAGCCTTTGAAATGTGGCTTTATCGAAGAATGTTAAGCGTATCATGGAGGGACAAAGTCACCAATGTAGAAATTCTTCGAAGGATGAATAAAGATAAAGAGGTTCTTGACATCATGAAAGTGCGAAAGCTCCAATACCTGGGACACATTATGCGCAATGAGAACCGTTACGTGTTGCTCCAAAAGATTCTGCAAGGAAAGGTGTATGGTGCGAGAGGTCCCGGTAGAAGAAGGATTTCTTGGTTGAACAATCTAAGAACGTGGTTCAACCAGTCGACGACCCAACTTTTCAAAGCAGCTGTTTCCAAAGTCAAAATAGCCATCATGATAGCCAACATCCGAACCGGATAGGCACCATAAGAAGAAGAAGAAGAAGATAACACATGATCTAGAGATATAAATTTATAAAAGTAAGTTACACAAATTAGAGTATGATAATAGGACCTACAACTGTTATACAAAGTTATTATACTATATTCAACAAATATCACCCAGTTTTTTTTTTACAAAGTTCTGTAAATTATTGAATAACTTTCATTTATATAATGATTTCAAACCCATGTTAGTTTTCTGTATCGTTTTCTAAGTAGTATTTAGTAAAATTGGTTAAGTTTATTTATTATTATTAGTTAATTGTAGTTTGTCGTTTCTTATAAGCGGTTTACTTGTAGATATTAGTCACTTAGTTAATTGTGATTTTTACTTTCTCTTGCCTATATGAATATATAGGAAGGAAAGTATTGTTATCATGTCGATTTTTCAAAATCAAGTTTTCACCAATCTACACGTTTTCAAACCCCCTGAACCCAAAAAACATGTTGTTTTGAGTGATTGGTCTGTGTGTGTGAACAGAATCTCTCCAGAACGGAATATCGTACAAACTTGAAACTTAAGTTCGACACCACTAACGGACCCGACACGAACATTTTCCAAAATCGGTCAACCGGAAGTAGTAGTTTGTGTCATTTTTCACTTTTTTGCGAGTTTCTCAAAAATGGCTCCTACAATTTTTTTTTTAAATCACCTCATTTACTATATTTTGTATGCTTTACAAGATAGGGTAAGCATCATGTCTGCTGAAATTCTTGGAGAGGCTGTTTTCATGTAAAAAAAGTTTGTTTTTAAAGATTGCGACTTTAATATGCATTTCAGCGCAAAATCATATATAATAAAAGTTGTAGAGAATTTAAAATTCTACAACTTTTATTTCTAACATTTTTTTGTATAACGCTTAGTTTAGTGGTAATTAGCGATTTTTTTGATTTTTTCTCATAAAATAGTGTTAGAAAATCAATTTTTTCAGATTTTAGCTTAGTATGCATTTTACGACAAAAGAGTATCAAATAAAAAAAAACAAAAGAGAGTCAAAGTTATAGGAAATTAAAAGATCTACAACTTTTATTTAAAGTATTTTTCTCTACGTAGCCTAGCTTAGCGTGAAAGAGTGATTTTCCGTATTTTTAAGACAAACTGAGGTAGATTTTCATTTAGCATCTTTCACTCATGATTAAAATTAGGTTATGTTTATTGAGGTTAATTTTTTGTTTAAATCTAATGTTTTATTACTAATTTTACGCTATATTGTTCATAATTTTTGAATTGGCAAGAGAAAGTTGTGTGAGTTTTGCACCAGATTTTTAGTTGTAATAAATACGTGAATTTTAAACTATAGTGTGTTGATTATTTAATTTACCCAGATCCCGAAATGGATCTTAAGAGATATATGTCACAATATCAATGGATAATAATATGACACTGAGTGACTGCACAGTAGCACAGATGTCAAAAAGGCTTGCTGGTGTAGCTGCTCAAACAGTTCAGATTCAGTCGGTAGATTTTGTGTCAGTACCGAACTGCCTATTAATGAAGAGCGTTCACTGTTTCAACCAGTCACTGTGATCACGGTGACAGTAATTTTGCGTTCACCGTTACTTTTACCAGTTACTAGTGATTTAGTAATAACTGTGTATATACTTAGTATATTTTTCAGTTGTTATCATGAAATAATTGTCATAATGTTTTCAGTTGTTATTTCATGATAACTGAAGTTTTGATAAATTAAAAAAATGGGCTACATATACAACTAATATTAAAATTTAGCCTAAAACTGATTAACTCAAAGCTAAATTAGTAATAAAAAGATATTTTGTATAAAAAAGAGAAAGTACAAGAAACAATATTTACAACTGAACATTAACAACGCACATTATAAATAAAATAGCTAGGTAGAACGCGGCGTGCAATAAAAATAATACTGTATTGTAATTATGTTACCACGATCAGAAATGTAAAGGAACTACCCTCGTTTTGTTTAAGAGATGAAAAACATAACAAGGGGAAGAGATTGAGAGAGGGAGAGAGAAAGAAGAGTGCGTAAAAATTGAAGTAAAAAAGATGGACGTGCCGGTTATCAAAGGAGAGGTGACAAGGAGAGCACTAAGCCCAGTGAACAGACCAATATATCTAACGTAGCTATCACATGGGCCTTGAAGAAAAGTAAGCATATTTTGCCGTTTTGTCTATTAACTGTGAACAGTGAATGAATGAGTGAATTTTTTCACTAGTTTCTAAGGTAAAGAATTTGTTGTGTCTTAAAAGTGACAGTGAACAGTGAATGAGTAAGTAACTGATTTTTGTAAAAGTGATTGAAGGAACGAGAGGTCTGTTACTCTTCTATCTGTAGAATTACAGTCGTCGTGTCGTCCTGCCTTAAACAGTGAACAGAGTATGAGTAAGCGATCTTTGTAACAGTGACTGGGGAACGAGAGGTCTGAACTACATTATGTAGAAGTACGGTGAACATTCGCCGTGTCGTCCTGTCTTCCAGTGACAGAAGGGTAAGCGATCTATGTAACAGTGACTGGGGAATGGTTACTCGCCTATCTGAATAACTGTGGTCACCGTGAATTATAAGTAACCGTGACTCGTTCACAGTGACAGTTCTTTTGTCTCTTCTCTACTGCCTATTAAATCACAGGCACTGAGCGATGTAAATTATCATCTATTGGCGATGTAAAAAAATTTAATTGTAAACATTGTATACAACAATTAACACCTACCACATACAACACATTACAGACTAATGTTTTCAGATTAGCTGATATACAATATTGCGAGAGCAACATGATTCTGATCTCAGCTAGTACAGCACTCACCCCCACCACTCGCTGAGGCAACCGAGCGTGCCATTACAAAAATAAACCTTCTGTGCACTTCAGAAAACCGGCAAGCTTCTTTTTGGTTTCTGCTCTACTATTCATGAAATAAAAATGCGGCTATATATATGCTAATAGTCCACATTTTTACAAAGCATTGTTTTATTAGCTTTGGTAATTATCAAATACTGATGAAACATTTCACTTTTTTATTGCACCTTTAGAAGGTATACTACAAAAAACTGTATTGAACAGGTTAAACCAATCTAATATTCTGTGGTTGAAAAACTACCTGATCAACTGCTACGTAACACTTACTTTTGGCAAAAGAAGAAATAATTCATCCCAAAAATTAGGATTTCTTGCAACATCTTCTCCCTGAAACAATTTCAAATAAAATGACAATTATTAGAAAAAAAGATAGAGGAAAATTTATTGAACATACTTGAAAAAATACACTAAAATAATAAAAATCCTTCATTAACTCATAAAACTATAACCGTACAATATTAGTCAAAATTGATTAAATAATTACAAACCTAGGCTTAGGTGTTACAATATTTTAGACTATGCTTCGAATAAGTATAAATGGGCTATCTAAGGACCAGGATGTATTCTACCTACCTTTAAAAAAGACTCGTATATAGTAACAACTTTTTCTTTTAATGGTCTTTTAGAGGAACCTGAACCTGAACCACTTCTCTTGCGTGATGTCATCTCAGTTGTATGAAAATTATGCTGAAAATGGCGATTTTTCATCAAGTTACTGAAAAAAAAATTTTAACAGACAATTACAAAAAAATATAAAGGGTTCATCTAACATGAGAGTATGAAAATTTTTTAAATATCACCTTAGAACAATATACCACCAAAATTCTTAAGTAACATACATGTATATTAAAATTTCAGGCAAAAGATATAGTGGAAAGGAACCTGGTTTTTTAAAATGTTGTTATTTTGGTACAATGACGTTAACGAACCCTGTCAGGTCTGGTATTTTTTCATAAGTATATCGCATCGTATCAGAATGCTCAGAAATTGCTTCTCAGACAACACGGTGTAAGCAGATGTGATGTTGTGGAAGAACCAGTCCCCTGTGTGCCAAAGACCCACTCTTTTCTTCCTGATGCTCTCTCATAACCATTATAGTCAAGTCAGACAGTTTATCAATTGTTTGGCATTGATCATCATAGACAAGTGTTGATTTTTTCTACGTTTTCGTAAGCCCTTGAAATTGAAGGGTGCCCAGAACGACGTTGGTCTTCTCCCGACAATTACCCCTTTTGAAATGAGAAAACCAGTCGTAGACTGGGAAAAACAGTCATATGCATCTTCCTTGTAAGCTATTTGGAGCATCGCAAAAGTTTCCGCAGCTGTTTTCCCAACAGGAAACAAAATTTTACCGCCACATGTTGCTCTTGGGCATCCACCATTTCACTCTTTCATCAAAAGGGGAAATCTTGTTTCACTTAAAAATTCATTACAGTCGAATGGGTGGACTCACAGTAACACAGCTTCGCATACTGACTCAGGAAGAGTTTCTCTACAAGAGCCCAACACTGAGAAATTGTTCCCTTACTATTTCTCCCCTCCACAGTCCAAATCATGTTACTTTTGGGTCACCCCTCGAACAATAAACTAAGGATGAAGGATGACTTTTACAATTTCACAAATATCTGGCATGAAACACTCACATGACTTTCTCTTGCCAATGAAAATACTGGAAAACCATAAACTATTTTAACCAGTTCTTTTTTTTTTTTTTTTTTTTTAATTGTATAGCCCTTTTAAGAGCGCACTAGTTATGTAATTAAATTCATTTTCCCTTAAGCTGTTTTGGGAGCTGTCGCCTCCTTGCGTGGTACTCCCTCATCCTCCTACTCACCACCTGTCTCTTCTCCTCTGTCCAGATTCTAGTCTTGGACTCAGCAGAATGGAAATTCCCGAAAGTCTTAATCTTGTGCCTAAAAATGTCTCTGTTCATAATGTCGTTGCTCGAGATGTCCAACGTTATGAGGTCTTCCTCCACTTCTTTCAACCATCTGTCTCTGGTTTTAAGTCCTTCCTGGCTTCTGATCAACTTGTAGGTCTCATTTTCCATATCCCTAAACCTCATTAGATGTCCGTAATATTGCAGTCGTCTTTTCCGACACTTTGTTGCCAAGGATTCCCCCAGAAAATTCATTATTACTTCATTTGATCGTTTTTTATGTATGTTAGTGTCCGGGTCATAGACTGTTCCCAATATTGTCTGGGCAAATCTTCTGTGTACCTTGTCCAGCTTTGCAAGTTCTCCCTTTCTGTAACATGTCAGAGTCTCAGCCGCGTACAAAACCTGTGGGAGGACCACCGTGTTTAAGTGTCTTAACTTGGTGTTGCGGGAGATACACTTTTTGTTGTAAAATCCTTTCATCTGTACATACGCCATCTCTAATTTTCCAATTCTTCTCCGTAATGCCAGGGCATCCGATCCATTTTGTTGGATGATTTCACCCAGATAATTAAAATGGTCAACTCTGCTCAGTTTGCCAAAATCAGTTTTAAGTGACCTTGGGCTGTCTTTATCATTAGACATGAAAACGGACTTTTCAAAAGAGATATTCAGACCCGTTCCCCCCGCTACCCTTTTAAGCGTGTCTATCTGAAAAATCGCTTGATCTCTGGTTTCTGCAACCAAAGCCAAGTCATCTGCAAAAGCCAGCACATCGATCGCGAATCTAGTGGCCAAACTTCTCCCTCCATAGACGGTTCCCTTTATCTTATTCCTCGTGTTGTATTCTTGGCATTTTTTCCTCCACTCAGTTATTACTTTGTGCAGGACACAGTTAAAGAGTATGGGAGACAATCCATCTCCTTGCCTAACTCCCGTCTTGACTTCAAAAGGTTCTGAGAGTACTCCCATAAACCTTGCTCTAGAAAAGGTTCCAGTTAATGTTAGTTTTAGTAAGTTTCTAATTTTATTATCCACTCCGAATTCTTGGAGTATTTTCATTAAGACGTCTCTGTCTATGGAGTCGTAAGCCTTGGCAAAATCGACGAAACTAATGTAGTACTTTTTCTGTCTGGCTGCTGCTCTTCTGCATATTAATTTAAGACTTAGGATCTTCTCAGATCCGCACCTTCCCTTTCTGAAGCCTGCCTGATAATCGCCGATTACGTGATCCACTTGGGGTTCCAATCTCTTAAGAAGAATTTTAGAGAAGATTTTGTACGTAATGTCCAAAATGGAGATTCCTCTATAATTATTTATGTCCAATTTGTCCCCTTTCTTGTGAATAGGGTGTATTATGGCTTCTGTCCAACTTTTTTCAGGGAAATTTTCCGTGTTCCATATGTCGGAGAAAATCAAATGCAGTTTGTCCACCGTCTGTTCCGGGGCTAATTTCCAGAGTTCCGCAAAGAGGCCGTTCTGATCTTTAGCCTTGTTATTTTTAAGTTCTTTGATTGCGTCTCTAATTTCTGTCTTGGATGGAGGGGGGCTGTCTGAATTGACATGGGTATTTTCTGTTGTGGTAATGAGGATGTCGGGTTTGGGGCAATTTAGTAGTTTTTCAAAGTACTCCGCCACTATCTCGCAGTTCTCTGACTTATTAATAGCAAGGGAGCCGTCAGGTCGTCTGAGACACAGACTAGGGGGTTGGTAGCCGTTCTTCCAACAATTTAACATTCCTGTAGTAATCTGCGGTATTATTTTTCGTAAAGTCTTGTTCTATAGAGTTAAGGAGGCTTTTAAATTGTTTCCTTTTCTCATTCCGGATTATTTTAGCTGATCTATTCCTCTGTTGTTTGTATATTTCGTAATCCGTGTTTCTCTTTGTGGATGACCAGATGTGGAAAGTTCTATTCTGTTCGTCTTGCGCCTTTGCACATGTGTCATTCCACCAGTGTTTTTTTGCGAACCTTTTAGGAGCGATTCTTTCGGCAACCTCTATCATGTTACTTCTAATCTCTTCCAGGCCCATACTTTGGTGGGTTCTGACTTCGGTTTTAAATTCCGTTCTTTTCTCTTCTGTTTTTAAGGTGTCTCTGTCTACTTGGGTTTTGTGGGCGCAGTCCCTTGCTCCTCTGTCCCGTGTTCTCTTAGGGATTAATTTTATTTTAATTTTAGACAGGAAGTGGTCAGAGCCCAAGTCCTGACCTCTCATTACCCTCACATTGAGAATCTCTTTGGCGTTTCGTTTGGATATTGCAACGTGATCTATTTGGAACTCGCCTCTTTTATTTCCTGGCATTCTCCAAGTTTTAAGTTTCTGTGGTTTTCTTGTAAAGTAAGTAGACATTAATTTAAGATTGAATTTCTTGCACGTTGCAATCAACCTTTTACCATTAGTGTTTGTTCTTTGGTGAGCCGGGAAATTCCCGACTACGGATCTGTAACATTTCTCTTTACCTACTTGACCGTTGAAGTCACCCATGAGAATTCTAACATGGTGCTCTGGGATTCTATTTAACTCCTCTTCCAACTCCTCCCAGCAACTGTCTGCATAAGGTTTATTCCGTTTATTATCTAGATTTATAGGGCTGTGGAAATTTATTAGGGTGTAAATTTTGTTAGCAGATCTGAAAATTAAAGTCGAAAGTCTAGAGTTTATTGAGGAAAAATTTACTATAGAGTCGAGGATGGATTTATGCACTATAAAACCCGTGCCCAAATGCCCTGTCCATCCAGTGCTCGGCTTCACTCCTGGTTTTCCTTTCAGAATCCTAAATTCGTCCGTGTCGAAATGGTTTTCATCAGTAAATCGTGTCTCCTGGATTGCTGCGATCAAGATTTTATACCGTCTTAATGCACTCTTAAGAATTTGTAGTTTTCCTGCTTTAACTAAGGAATTTATGTTGAAAGTAGCGAAATAATTAATCATGTTGCACTTCAATTTGCTTTTGGGTCCTTCCAGCTGCTCCGATACAGCGTGCTTCCGAATCTCCGCAGTAAAATGGCTCCCCCAGAATCCATGAGCCGGTGCACCTTTGTCCTGGGATCTTTGCCCCAGTGATCCAGGTGAGAGATTCATCGAGCCAGTTGACTTACTCCCTGGGGTAGTAGGATTTTTACTACTTCCTTCCATATTTGTAATTTTCTACATAAAATTACTTAAAAAGTTGGGCGCAACCCGAGGGTTGCACCAAGATACAACCGGGAGTTGAAGCCCGGAGGGATTCCGATTTAGTTCACTTGCGGGTTACCAAGGTCCACAAGCTATCCAGCCGCACCACGTGGAGGCGCGCACTTTATCTAAAGGTTTTGACAGCTATTTGCCTTCAAGATGTTAGGTTTGGCAAAAAAGATAAAGCGCTGGAATCATTAATACGGTTATGTTGCACCAGTTTCTTAACCAGTTCTCCTTAACCAGTTTCCTTAACCAGTTCTATTGTAACAATACTTAATTTTCCACTGACATGTTATAGCTGCTATTATTAATTGTGTTTTACTTTTTTTTGTATAATCCTACTTTCTTTTTTTTTAAATAACATTATTTGCAATCAGGTTTTTAAAAATAAACTATAAATAAATCTTTTTAGTTAACAAATCACAAGTTGAGGCCTCATTACCCTGAGTATCCCTCATTATATCAATTATTCACGTGTTAAAAGAGAAAATTACTAAGCACAAAGATATTTACATTTTACAATGTAGAATACTTTTCACTATAATTTTTTGTACATTTAAACTCTTTTAGACAAGTCCAAAACATGGTAACGTTTCAGGCGCCTAACTTCGTCTGCATTGTTTCTGCAAGATTTATGGCTAATTCATTTTTGTGACTTTCAAGTCTTGCCTGATATTTTCTATTAAAACGCCTGACTTCGTCCATTACATCAGGAAGGTTGCAATAATGTTATATTTCAGCATTCCTTGCAAACCATGGCACCCTTGTTATAGCCAGAAAAACCTTATCCTGGAACCTTTAAATTACAGTATTCAGATGAACTAAAGTCCCGTAGCCGTGGGAGTGAGACAATGCACACCGCTCTCACTCGCGCAAGCCATATGCGCCATTCCAATAACATTGTTCAATTTCACTCACTGTTGTGAGCAAGCGTTTATGCACGCAGTAAACTAACAAGCAAGATAACGACTGTAGTATGTTTTCAGATTTGGATTATAACGGTAAAGACCTTTGGGCGCATGCGTAGTTGTGCCATATATCTCCCTCTTACTCGCTCGGCTATGGGACATTAATTCATCTGATATCTGTACTTCTATGTTACTTCTGCTGGTAGTTCCCCAAAGTTGATGCCGTACAACCAAACTGGTTTAAGTAACATTTTGAAAAGCAGCAACTTATTCACAAGAGAGAGTGAAGAGTTCCCCCCCCAATCAGCCAGTACATCCTTTTGTATTTTAGATTTAATTCATTCCACGTCATTCTCATGGGTCATGGGTTTTCCAATCTAAAGATTGAAACTAAAATTTTTTAAAAATGTTTGTCTCAGATGATGGTGGATCCACCAAAATATTACAGTTGAAAGCAGGATTACATAAAGGTAAAAAGTAATATAGCAGCAGTAGCAGATTAATGAAAAATTAAGTATTTTTACAGTAGGATTGAGTACAGGTTGCAGGATGTATAAAAAGATTTATTTATAATTTTAGCTGTGAGAGTTTCTATAGTTATTTTAATCATAACACTAAATAAAAATATACCTTTTTAGGTCTTTTTTATGAGAAAAGTATGTAACATAACTAATTAATGCTAAACTAAGCTCTGTAGAAAAATATACTTGAAATAAAAGAAATAGGGTTTTCCATTTTCTAAAACATTGATTACATTTATGATTTTGCTAAGAAATGGATATTAAGGCCAAAATCTTAAAATACGAGAGCATAGCCCACCTGAATTTCAGCAAAAATGCCACTTAGCCCATTCTGGTTGATTGATTTTGATGAAAAGTTTGTGTTGGGTCCCCTCATGGTATTTAATGCAAGTTTCAACTTCGTACAATTTTCCATTTGAGTTATTTTGTTTCTAAATAGACAGGCAAGAGGACACACAGACCAATTGATAAATACTGGACATGTTTTCTGAGCTCCGGGGACCTGAAAATATGTAAACTATTTCCAGTGAAAACTCTATTTCAAAAACATGACACGAAAACAGAACTATCCTTTCTTATATTTCATATGACCTACCGGGTTGGTCAAGAAGTAAAGTTGTGCGAGTCAGCTGTTTAACAACTTATTTTTGGCGACAAAGGTTCCTGGTTCAAATCCTAGTTAAGGTAGTAAATTTTCTACAGATTTGAATACTAGACAGTGGTTGCCGGTTTAATCACTTTGATGGTTGGGGTTCAATTAACCATATTCTCTCAGGACTGGTCGGCCTGTCTGCACAAGACTAAACCTCATTTATACGTCATACACATCATCCTCATTTCATTGGGTCATAGGGTTGCTTATTGTTCTTAAATTGAACAGATTGTAACATACACATATTAGGGATAAAAAATATATATTTTATCTAGAGCAAGAGAAAGTAAAAATAAACATTGTGCTTAAAAACTGCAATAAGTAACCTAATATCTGAAAACCCTTTGAACTAATTCTAGATATAAAATTAAGATTCTTACCTGTATAACAGTAAGTCAGTAACCAAACTTTATGACTGCAGAATGAATAATTGATAAAATTTTGTCGTACAATGACTCATAATGAACTATTACTGGACTAAATTAATCCCACTTTTCATAAAAAATGTTAACATTTCAACTAAAACCATTACAATGAATAAATTACCAGAAAAATGTTAACTGCTGCAAAAATCTGACGCTGACAAAATGTTTTACCTGAAAACAAAAAGTTACAAATTAAAGACGCACACATTTTGAAACACTAGGAATCACATTACCAACTATTAACATAACTACACAACACTACACTACTAATCACATTAACTACACATAAGTACTATTGTTATGAGGGTTTTTATACAAAAAATTGACATGAAAACAATATTTTCCTTCCTAAATATTCATATAGGCAAGAGAAAGTAAAAATAGGCTCGTTTGTAACAATATTAAAAACTGTGGTTGAACATAAAAACCATCAGAAATCTGTCAATTTTTAAAATAATCAAATTTTTCTTCATTAATTATAGATCCATTAATATTAGTAGATTTACCTAAATATGCAATTCATGTACTTACTACAATCTTCACATGAAAAAATCTGGTGTGAAACACTCGCACAACTTTCTCTTGCTAAAGCAAATAATTAACAATAAACCTAACATTAGGAATTAAACATTAGAAATAAATAAAAAAAACTAACCTCAATAAATATAACCTAATTTTAATCAAATATGGAAGATGCAAAATGAAAATCAACCTCAGTTTGGCTTAAAAATACAGAAAATCGCTCTTTCACGCTAAACTAGGCATTGTACAAATAAATAGTTTAATTAAAAGTTGTAGATCTTTTAATTTCCTATAAATTTTATTATATAAACTTTTGTCGTAAAATGCATACTAAGGCCGAAATCTTAAAAAAATAGATTTTTCACACGTTTTCGTGAGAAAAAACAGAAAATTGCTAATTACCGCTAAACTAAGAGTTATACAAAAAAATGTTTGAAACAAAAGTTGTAGAATTTTAAATTCTCTACAACTTTAATTATATACATTTTTGCAGTAAAATGCACAATAAAGCCGCAATCTTAAAAAAACAATTTTTTATGTGAAAACAGCCTCACCAAGAATTTCAGCAAACATGTCGCCTACCCTATCTTGTAGAGCATAAAAAATTAAGTAATTGAGGCGATTTTTAAAAAATTTGTAAGACCAGTTTTTGAGAAAATCCCAAAAAAAGTGAAAAATGACACGAATAAACTACTACTTTCGGTTGACCGATTTCGATGAAAATGTTCGTGTTGGGTCCGGTAGTGGTATGTAACTTAAGTTTCAAGTTTATATGCAGTTCTGTTCTTGAGATATTCTGTTCACACACACACACACACACACACACTCAGACCAATTGCTAAAACTCATGTTTTTTGGGTTTAGGGGGTCTGAAAACATGTAGATCCGGTGAAAACTCGATTTCGAAAAATCGACATAAAAACAATACTTTCCTTCCTATATATTCATATACCCAAGAGAAAGTAAAAGTTGCTATTAATCAGTTCTTAAATAAAACTAAGTTTATAATTCAAGTTCTGGAGTGGGACACTATTAAAGATTACAACTCTTAACTCTATACAGAATAATACAAGAAAATGTAAGGTTATAAGGGGACACAAAACATATGATAAAGTTTAGATTTAAATACAACCAGTTTTACCCCACATTTTCTTTGACAAATTAATTTTTTACAGTTACAGTAACTTGTACTATGTTTACGATGATATTGGGCCTACTTAAAAGCGTCAGTTTTATTAGGAGTTTTTGTTTAATGAACTCAAAAATGTTTAATACTGTAAATAATGCATTCTTTAATGGAATAGTTTACTTCTACACGACAGTTTGAAATCCAACCAAATTTCCATTTCAACAATTATTTTAACCCACCAAGTTGGTCTAGTAAAGTCGTCGCCACGAGCAAGTTGTTGTACGCAAAAAAAGTTTTGCGGTTCAAATCCTAGTAAAGGTTTTATACTAACTGATCTAAATACTAGACAGTGGTTACTTGTGTACATAGATGGTTGGGGTTCAATTAACCATACTTTCTTAGGATTGTTTGGCCTGAGTCTGTACAAGGCTACACCTCATTTACATGTTACACATATCATTCTCATCTCATTGGGTCATGGGATTGATTACTGTTCTAAATTAAACAGATTTCAATATAAACATTAGATCTTATTCTTCTACATGTAGAATATCTAGTACCTCACAGACTAAAGTTGAGCCGTTCTTAGTTTGCTCCTTCTGTCAACAAACCAAAGCCAGCTACTACAGGGTGCACGCTCGGGTCCACTACTTTATGGATGTCATATTCCTATTAAGTTAATTATATTTTGAATTATAAGTACTTGAATGACTTAAAACATCAGTCATGACATGACGTAGGCCTAACAATTTCATTTATAAAAATACTCTTAAAAGTATTTTGTATTTAAATACTTTTGAAAGTATTTTTATGTTACTTTTTAATCAGCGTGTACACATTTTTATATAATGCGCATGCTCAGTGACGTCATTATTTGTTTACAGTTGGAGCAAACTAAGAAAGGCCGGACTGTAGACTGATTGCCATTACCAACTTCTTTACCGATGTCCAATATCTTGTGGTCAACAGTAATATCTCGCAGCACCAATCAGTCTCTCATTATCCTTTTCTCTAAATAACTAATGTAGACAAAAATTTACTTTGTAGCCTATTGCCTTATTATTAACAAAATAATAAAAACAATTACGTCTAGCAAATCTTAGTATTGTTTCAAAAGACAGAATTTACTAGTAACTGTTAAATAAATAATGCCTTTTTATAAAGCAGCCAGAATACATCTGTCTGTAATTCATATCACTAAAAGTTCCTTACACAGTTTAATTTGACTCACAATAAAATTCATTAAAATTATAAACCACAAGTATTTTAATACAATATATAAAGACTTTTAAGCCAACACACCTAAAAGGAAGTACACTAAATGATCCAGTGACACATAACACATAAAAAAATACAAAATAATAATTCTACATAAAGTTAAAATAGGTTTGTTCTTAAAAACATCAATTAAACTGATGGGTACTATTTACTAAAGAAAATTATCAAATAACATCACATGTAATATTCACCCTGAATTAATAACAGCAAAAGCCGGTTCCAGATGAGTAATATTTGCAAACAATAAAAGAACCTGTACAAAGCTAATTAAATATTAAAACAATTCAATTTTTATACATTCTCACTTTCATTGACAAGATGTTTTCTGACACGATTTTACTGAATACTATCACAACACAGTATTGAAGATTATATCTTAAACATATTAATAAAGTATAATTATTTTCAAAAGTTACAGAAGAAATACAAATTATATTAATAGTTTAATGTACTCGGTAGCAGTAGTGACAGCTAACCTAAACAGATAACACCAGTCAGCTGATACAATTAAACGTTTTATTTGCCAACATTTGAAAAACAAACTAATTTTTGTGCAGCAATTTAACCTTTTAACTAATTACCTGATAAATTACATTTTGTACTATAAGAAGTAATTAAAATTCAATATAAATTTACCGTATGAGTGTTCGAAATTAATTTTCGAATAACCACACTTTTGAGGAGCGTAATACTTGTACTAGTGGCTAAATCATTCAGATTATTATTTCGAGCGAAAAGTTGTAGTAAAGAAATATTTTTCCATGACGATAGCTGATTTTTCTCTAAATACTCTGACTTCAGAAAACTAACAGGTTATTTTACGAAAGCAAGAACACGATAGTTCAATTTTACGATCAAAAAACTATCTCGATTTCATAATTTACGAAATCGATTAATCGTTTTTTTAGTTTTCAATCGAATCTTTCTATGTTTTTTGATTTGTTTACTGCGTTAGTAGTAGTGATTTTGTAGTGTGTAACCTCTATGTAATTTTTAATGGTACAATCTTTAAAATTTAATTATTAGTAACAAATCGACAAGATTTTTATGAACTGCTTAAGACTCTAAGCGAACTGCGTATTAATTTATTCATTTTCGAAGTACGGTTTCAGTTGTGTGTTGTTTCAAAGCATGTAGGTTATGTACATTAGTGTTAAAATACAATTTTAGTCCAGTATTTTTGACTGTACAAGTGATTAGTCTTGAAAATGGTTACATTATTTCTTAATAAAGGAGATGTTTACGTTTGGAATGCAGACGATTGGTTAGAACTGAGGGAAAATCACAGAATAGTAGGAAATTTGATTGGATGCCTTGCCAGTCTTCCCAGGCAAGATTCATTTCATGGTTTGCCAATGGTTCTACTACCAGAAGAAGCAAATTTACTGTTAGAAAAAAATATGGCAAAACTTGTATCATATGATAATATTACTGAAGAAACTGCATCTGAAGTAAAAGAAATTTACAATAAATACAAAGATAAAATAAGGCAAGACCAAATTTCTTATTACGAAGAAGAAAGAAAAAAACAGGTTGAATCAATGATTGATAGAATAATTGAAGGAAAACGAAGAAAATTAAATAGTCCAAAAAGAAAAACTAATTCAGAACAAACTGATGCAGGTATTGACAGGGAAACAATATTAAAAAGTGAACTAGAAAAAGCAGGTAACATTCCTATTACCAACACATTAGTGCAAACATTTACAGCTGATGTTTGGCACAGTAAAGTAGTAAATAAGCAAGCAAACTGGTCATTTCCAAAAACAGAAGATGAAAAGTTAAGGTACTTAGTATTTAAAGATCTGTGGGAAAAAGGGTATTACCTTACATCAGGACAGAAATTTGGAGGAAATTTTTTGGTTTACCCTGGTGATCCTGTAAAATTTCATGCACATTTTATCATTGTGTGTTTAGGAATGGACTCTAAACTTACAGCATCTGATATTGTAACTTATGGAAGACTTGGCTCATCTACTAGAAAATCTGTTGTAATTGCCAGTTATTGTAAAGATTCATCGAAAATTGAGTACCAAACTTTATCATGGGCTGAGAATTAGTCACCCTTAAAACAGTTTTTATATAAATGTCATTAAGCTAATGAATAAAATTAAAAGGTAACATAATCTGGTTGTTTTTATTTTTTGTCCTATTTGAGTACAAGAAAGTGTTATATGAAGATTTTTAAAAAATTGCAACTCAGTTGCTAGTAAGTTTATAAGATGTATTAATAAGTCTTTTGTCCTGATTGAACAGTAATATTTGACCATAAATTAAAACAAGACTGTTAATTTTTTTCACAAATTGGCTGTTTTAACATTATTTTACTGAATTTTTTGACTCTCAGTATCTGAACAATTGTCAATCAGGTGTCATAATCCACATGTTACTGTAAAACAACTGAAAATTTGATAACTACAACTCTGATTTAGCACACAGAGGGCACCATGCTGACCCAACAAGTCATAAATATGTTATAACAAAAATATTTCTATAGAGACTTCTGCGATACATGTTATGTGTATCCCCACTGTCTGCTAGCCATGTTTGAATTGTTCTGCTCTGCTAGGATACACATTTATGTGAACAAGGCACGAATTTGTGCTCTCTACTCATAAATGAGTTGCACCAAAACTGTAACTGATGTGGTGGGAGTGGTAAGGCAAGGAAGCGGTACCGCTTCTATAGAAAACGGTACAGTAAGTGGTCACTGTATAATAGTGATGTGATGCTCATGAGCGAGTCGCACAAAAGAGCTAGCTCTTCTAACTGAGCGGTGAGCTACCACCTCTTTTATTTTGAACGACCAGCACACCGAGCGTTTCTCCCCACGCAGCACGCTCTCTGCACAGAGCTCACTTGTACATCCCCTCCACGACTAAACCACTTTTCTCTAGTCGCATCATAGCAAGGGCTATCTATACCTAAACGCTGCATGGAAAGTATACATATCGTATCAACTCTGCCTCTGTTTGTGAGGGTGTGGAGAGGGGGTCATTATTCTTTCATACTACACTACAACAACCCTGAGACAAGTGGTTGTAAAATATTATTGTACTGTACTGTAACAAATTTACCACGTGCGTATGAAACAAAGATAGACACATGACAAAAATTTGTTTGTAGAAAGGGATGCATGAACGTTCAGGTTTTCGCACGCGCAAACACAACGTGCTGTGAGCGAAAGTCACCCTTGGCTCGACTCACTGTCTGCTTATTCACGTAGCTCAGCTCAGTGCTGTACATATTAGAATCTACTAGCTCACTCCCACAGTTCACCTTGTCTCATCGTTCAATTGTAAGGCACGCTTTGTGCCGTTCACTCAAGTGTGCGGAGCGGGGTGTGCTAGCTCACCTATTTTACTGTGCCGTCCCATGACTACTGTATAAGGCCCTATGGAGTTGGTTTTTTTTATAGTAACGACTAATATGCTTTCAACAGTTGATGAGCTCTGCTGTTCCACATTGCACATGCGTATGAGAGCCGCAATAGTTCACTTTAGTCTTGCATCTCGTACTGAAAACATCAATTAAAGAGCGCATTAACATGCAATACTTTAAAATATAATCAGCTGATTGTATGTTCATAGGTTAAAACTGTTATTGAAAGACCAAAAAAATGGCTGACGAAATATTTAAGAGCTACTAGAGCAAGTATTGGCTAGCTATAAAGTGGGTAGGGGGCAATGCATACGTTCAGAGCTCATCAGCCTTGAAAAATAGTATAGGTGAGTCAACAGCCTGCATATAAAACTTCTCAAGTCTTATCTGTATAGAAACTGAATAGTTATACCATAATAATAACCATTAAGATAACTTGTAACAGGATTTTTTTATTTTCTATAAGATAGGGCAAGTGCCATGTCTGCTGAAATTTTTGAGAAGGCTGTGCTTTTGATGTAAAAAAAGGTTTTTTAAAGATTACAGCTTTAAAAATCTATTTTAGGGCAAAGGTATAGTTAATAAAAATTGTAGAAAATTAGAAAACCTACAACTTCCGTTTCAAACATTTCTTTCTGTAACGCTTAGTTTAGCATCAATTAGTGATTTTCTGTATTTTTTATCAAAATTGGTAAAAAACAGAATTTTTTGAGAATGCAGCCTTATAATGCTTTTCACGGTTGATGTGCTTTGCTGTTCCACACGTTTAGACCAATCAGAACTTTTGCCAGCGTTATCAGATTGTATGAATGTTTCAGCATGATAAACATTATCCATGCATGCGTATAAGAGTCACTGTAATTCTCTCGTGTCTTGCATCATCTTGTACTGAACACATCGACTATAGAGCGCATTAACATGCAATACTTTATAATATTATCAGCTGATTGTATGTTCATAGGTTATAATTGTCATTGAAAGACCAAAAGAATGGCTGACAAAATATATAAGAGAGCAAGTGTTGGCAACGTTGCAGGCAAGTCATTGGCAAGCTATGATGTGGGTAGGAGCAATGGGTATGTTCAGAGCTAATCAGCCCTGAAAAATAGTATAGTATACATTCTACTCCAAAAGTGTATATAATAAAAGTTAAAGAAAATTAACAACCTAGAATTTTTATTTCAAACATTTTTTTCTACAGAGCTTAGTTAACCCTTTATAGGGCAGTACTACGGGAGAAAATATACATGTTGTAAAATGTTAAATTTTGTTTTATAGGGACTTAAATAATGTATTTCTAGTGGCAGAACAGCAAGATATTTCTTTAGCCCTAGTAAGTATACTTACCAAGGAATGTTTATTGAAATGGGAATCACATAATATTTAGTTGTAAGAATACTTATTAAAACAACTTGTAGCCCTATAGAACAGAAAAATTGAAAGTTAACTTATCATGAAACTTAGCATGAATGCTTCGTTTCCCGTAATAAACTGAAATTTTCTATGCACTGTACAAAAGTATCAGCAAAAAACATGGTAGCATACGCTGGTATGAATCCTTACCACATTCGTGTAACTCATGAAAAAAATGGTGTTTGCGCACTAATTTAAATATGTGGATAGCCTACTTACCAGAGAACATCTATAAAACCATAAAATGCCAATAGGGTTCAACTGCATGGCTTATTCTTAAAAAAATCGACCTTATTGACAGTGGTAAGTATACTTACCACAGACCTACAAAGGGTTAAGGGTCAATTAGTGATTTTATTTTCTACAGAGGTTGATTTTCATTTTCTGCCATTTACACATGATTAAAATTAGGTTGTTTTTCATTTTATAATGTTTACTCATGATTAAAAACATGTTATATTGTCCATTATAAATTCGGGAAGAGAAAGTAATGTGATTATTTCACACCAGATTTTTACTGACATTTTGACCAATTCATACTACACTTCTTGTAATTTTACCTAACAATGTGAAATTTTGCTGTTAAATGTATAGGACAATTTTAACTCTTGAATGCGGACTTTTGATTTATCCTGTGCAGAAAAAAATTAGGAGGTTGTATTTTCAACATGCTTTCTCTTAACAATTAAGATGCGACTGCAAATGTTCTAAGAAGTTTTATTACCAAAAATTGGAAAACCTTGTTATTCTGTAAGCAATGTTGCGTAATGCACGGGATATTACATTAAGTTTAAACATATACTTGTTTTGAAACCTCGTTTTTATTTGGCATATATTGTTTGTATTTGTGACAATTTTTAAAATTATCATCAATCATACCCAGATGTCAGAAACTACAAAAGATAAATAGCAACAAATGGTTTTCAGATTCATAATCTACATAAAAAGTTAGTGGGCACAGATTGGGGTTGCAGTTCTGGTTTTGACTGGAAGTCAGAAACTACAAGAGATAGCAACAAATGGTTTTTGGATTCATAATCTACACAAAAAGTTAGCAGGCCTAAATTGGGTTTGAAGTTCTGGTTTTGATTGGAAGTGGCCCGAAACCGGAAATCAAGGTAGGAATTTGGAAACAAAATAGTGTCATTCGATTCCTTTTAAAGAATATATACAGAAATCATTGGGTTTGAAGTTCCAGTTTTGATCGGAAGTCAAAAAATCACTGTCAAAATTTCAAAACAAAAATAGTGTCATTCGATTCCACTTAAAGAACAGATACAGAAATCATTGGGTTTGAAGTTCTGATTTTGACTGAAAGTGACCCAAAACCAGAAGTCAAGAAATCAAAGTCAGATTGATTGGAAACAAAAATAGTATCAATTCCTCTTCAGAGTAGATACAAAAATCGCAAATGGTTTTTGTCAAAGGTAAACCTTTTTAGAAATTGCCACCAGCCATGAGACGTGTCGTCTCAAGATAGGGATTTTTGTTAGTATTGTTTTTTCAAGGTGAGTCAATAAATAAGTAAGCAATTGAATACTGGAAACAACAAATACTTTATATATCAGCTTTAAAAAATACCAGTTTTATTTGAAAAATGTACACATTAAAACTATCACCATTTCCCCCCCTTCTTTTTCTTTTTATGTTGCACTTTTCTTTGATGTTGACGAGGTCCTTCAGGTGCAGGGCTATTTTGCTGATTAGGAGATGATTTCGGCTGGTTTTGCATTATTTTTGTCATATCACTAAAAAGAAGTAAAAAATAAATGTCAGTATGAATATTACATAACAATAAAATCATTCCAAAACACAAAAAAGTACAAACCTGCCAACAAAATCTTTATTAGATGGTTCTCGCTAAACTAAACAGTCACGTTTCCAAACTGGGCATAGCATAACATGTGTAAAAACAAATTATTGCTCTTCTTTGATTGTCAATTAAAAAATTTTCAAGAGAAAGAACTCATGTTTGTGATACAATAACTGAAACCTATATTTTCCCACAAAAAGGGGAAATAATTAAAAATATTACAAAGTTCACTAGAAAAAGCATGTGGCCAATCACTGGATTGGAGACAAAATAGCATCATGTCAGTATCATCTGACTTTTTTTTAACCGTTCACAAAATTATAGCCTGGAATTTTAAACAAGTTTCTGAACTAAGGTTTTTTTGTAGAAATTGCCACAGGAGTTTTGCTTTAAACAACCTTACACATAATAAACCTGTCACTGATAATAAAGTTGTAAGAAGGGCCTTTTAACACCTAGCGCAACATTACACTTTTTTTTAAAAAATCACATTTACATTTACATTTTTACATTTATTTTACATTTTTTTTTGAAAAATCATTGGGCAATATTAATAAAATTAGATAAATCTTAGATTAAAAACACTTTGATGAATGTAGATATTAATTGTTATACAGTCACAATTTTGAAATGAATATAATGTATTAGTCCAAAGAAATGCTTTTAACAGGCAGGTGGAGTGTTGAATTATTTACACTCGATCTGTTAGTTCCAGGGCTACAAAAATAGTTCTGTTTCTTATCTAATGGTTAGCCAGTTATATGACTGAAGCATTTAAGAACAAAAGAGGCAGAGGTGTACAATACACTAGTCAGAGATACCTCCTCTGAGAGTAATAATTTTATCATACAGCCAGACCCTGTGGTGAATGAAGTGAAGGTGACATTTGCAGGGAGGAAAGTAGAGATTTTTAGAGGGCTGGCATTCTGATAAGCATACTTTTTCACTCAGTGAGGAAGGCACAGAGTAAACGACCTCACACTTTGTTTTACTTAGTAAAGCCTCTAGAGGTTCAAACCAGCCTTTTGGCTGATGACCTAAACATCAGTCCAAAGAAAACTTAACAATTGCTTATGTTTCACTAATACTTACTATTGGTCAGATGCATTTGTGGTAGCTCCCTGAGTTCCTTTACCAACATCCTTGTTTCTACGATCTTTCTTTTTCCTGAACTGAGACCTTTCATGCCTAGGTAACCACCGTTCAGGATCTGGGTCACAACTTGCATCATAATTCTTCGGAAGTTTACCAGGACGCTTCTTCTTTCTTCTTTTCTTTTGCAACAGTTCATTTCCTGGAGTTCTGAAGAAAACAAAAATTTACAATTATTGGTGGCAATTTTTAAAATTGTCATCTATCATTTAGTTTTGTTTACCCATCCATCACACCCAGTTGTCAGAAACTACAAGGGATAGCAACAAATAATTAATTTTAGGTTTTCGGATTCGTAATCTATGTAAAAAGTTAGTAGGTAATTGGGTTTGAAGTTCCAATTTCAACCAGAAGTGGCCCAAAACTGGAAGTCAAGAAATCAAAGTCGGAAATTGGAATCATAAATAGAGTTATTCGATTCTTCTTAAAAAGTAGATACAGAAATCATTGGCTTTGAAGTTCTGGTTTCGACTGGAAGTGGCCCAAAACCGGAAGTCAAGAAATCAAAATCAGAATTTGAAAAAAAAATAATTTCTTTTGATTTCTCTTAAAAGTGTAGATACAGAAATTAATAATGGTTTTTGCCATAAGTAAAAGGTAAGCCTTTTTTAAAAATTGCCACCAGCCATGACAAGTGTCATCTCATGAAAGGGATTTTTTAATATTCATCTACTTCATAACACAGATGAATATGTCACCATTTTTATGATATAGTGGTTAAGCATGCTAGACAAGAAAGAGGAAGGTCCTTGGTTTGATTCCCAGCTAAGGTCTGGAATTTTCTAACACATTAAGACCCATTATTCCATAATCCACACTATAGTAAATTTATTATGAATAAAATTCATAACTGATAAAAAAAAAGTGAAAACCTCATGTGTATATAATTAACTCATACCTGAACAGGCAAAATGTAAAAATTACTTAACCATTAAAAAAAAATCTAAATGAGACTACCAAATGAGTTGAAATGAATGTTCTAAATATAATCAAATTGGATTCGGACATTCTAGAAGGCAAAACGTAACGCACACATGTTGAATTGATGAACACGCTACTTTTAGAAGTCAGTTAAATACAATTTAAGCTTATGCATATATGCTCACCCAGGAGAAGGTTCAACTTTCGAGACAGCTTTCTTAATAACTTTTGTTCCCATCATCCAATTGGCAGCTTCTAAAGTATCAACATCAGTAACAGGACTTAAATCAGCCGATGTTGCTAACTGTTTACTCAATGCCTTTGCCTTCGATGGATCAAACTGAAACAGAATTACAACTTTGTGTGACACAATCAAGATAAAAGAATATTGTAGGGTTAAAAAATTGTTCAAAACAAGATTATAGCAATTTAATGGAAAACATAACCTGCAGCTGTATACAAATCAATCACTGTGTAAACTATTTCAAACTGAAAATTACAGAAGTTTAAAAGAAATTTTAACTTCTAATTTTCCATAAAATAACGATCCAAAGGTCATTCAATTACAGATAATTGTAACAGATACCCAATTTTCCTTAATGTAGGAGCAGTTAATTAAAAATCTGGTGAGAAACACTAACAGAACTTTCTCTTGGCAATGTAAATAATGAAAAACAACCTAATTCTAATCATGAGTGCATGATGCTAAACTAAGCTCTGTAGAAAAAATACTTGAAATAAAAGTTGTAGGTATGTTGATCAGCAATTCTCAACCATCTTTACCTCGCAGCACACTTGATACACCTATTTTCATAATTAACTATAATTATATGCTTTTTTATATTACTGCCTTTATACATCAGGACATGACTAGTAAATAATTAGAAATGGTGTGTGTTTACTAAGGAAAAACAATGAAAAACTAATATCTGTAAACAAGATTGCATGAAATTTTGCGGCACACTGGTCGGGAATCCCTGACTTTGATAACACACACTTTTGCTCAAAAATGCACATCGAGGCTGAAATATAAACAAAAATCATTTTTTTATCACAAGAATTTCTCCCCCCTCATAAATTTCAGTAGATGTGCTGTTTACCCCTTCTTGTAGAGTACAAAATATGTAATAAGCGAGGCAATTTCAAACAAAATTGTGACAACCATTTTTGAGAAAATTGGAAAAAAGTGAAAAATTGCATAAATTAACTACTTCTGGTTGAGTGATTTTTATTAAATGTTTATGTCGGGTCCCCTCATGGTACCTAACTTAAATTCCAAGTTTCAAATTGGTAAAATTTTCCTTTCCGAGATATTTTGTTCACACACAGGCACACATTATATTTACTTTTTAACTAAATAAAAACAATAGCTTCTATCCTTATATTTCACATAGGGCAAGAGAAAATAAAAAATAAATTCCGTGTTCCTACATCTTTACATAAGCATTAACAGATTTTTCTGTCATGCTTAGGGGCTGGAAATTTTAACAAATTAAAACACACTAGTTGCTGATGACCAAGCTGTTGATGCGATTTTTAAAAAATTGTTAAAACCCTGCATTATCACTAGAACACATTAGTACATGTTAACAAAAATAATTTAAAACAGTGAGGTGAACTTTATTAAATATTATTGCAATTTGCTGAATACACTTACCTGCGCATATGCAATTATGAGCTGAGCTAGTGTTTTCTTATCATCAGGATTTAACTTCAATAACTCTGATAAACTACGAGCAGCCACAGCTGGTTCACCACCACGCAAATGAAAATCAGCAGCTTGACGCCATAATGCACTAAGATCCCCGCTACTTACCTATAACGAATGATTTAAATTAAAAATAATTCTTAATGATTGAACATTAAGTACTACATACATAATTTTACTCGATTGTATAAAACAATATTTAATCAAATAATTATCAACTAAACATTTGTTACAGGCAATCTTAAGTATCAGCAGCAGACTCCATCGTAGCATAGAATTATTTATATGTTATCAATTACAAAACTTCCAAAGAACAATTAGTATTGATTGCAATTGTGAACAATACACAAATCGTATTTTTAAATTGCAGTATTTAAGTAATTTAAATTGTAGTTGGGATCTTGGCATTAAGCTCAGAATAAGAACACTGCCATGTCTTCTCTGTTCTGTTGTACGGGATGGAGGCATGAACGCAGAGAGATCCATTAAGAGAAGATACGTGCCTCTAAGACGTGATGCTACCGCAGGATATGGCGAATTTCATGGAAAGATAAAATAGCGTAATAGAGATGTGCTTGATAAAATGGGCAAAAATGAGAGTTGGTTGAGCCAGTGAAGAATAGAAAACTTCAATATCTTGAACATTTGTGATTAGAGGTCTTAAATATTACATCTTACAATTATTAATCATGCAGGGGAAGATAAAGGACAAGTGGAACATAGGCAAACGTTAGGCATCCTAGCTGAAGAAACTGAAGGGCTGGTTTGGTTGCAGTAATATGGAACTGTCCCGTGCAGCAGTGATAAAGGTCCTCATAATGATAATTTCCGATCTCCGATAAGAGAAGGACTTCAAAAAGTAATAAGCAGTTGTAATAAAAATAATAAATGGTCTACAGACACATTTTCTTCATGATTGTTCATTCTATGAAGTACTGTAATATGAGACACGTATACACACAAAACACCCATACACACGTAAACTCACACAAAATCAAACACATTCACACACAAACGTAAACACACAACCCTTAACTTACACCTCAAAATAAAAACATATATCAGATGATTTACCACCTACAGATGTGAGAATAAAAAGAAAAAGATAAAATAAAAAGAAAATTTAACTCAAAATAAAAAAAGGGATTGTTGACCATTCAATTTTAAACCTTTTAAGAAACAAGACGTGTTTACAACTTTTAAATAAAAGGATTCAAATATATGAAATAATTTTTATCAAGAAATACTTTAACAATTTCAAGAAGATTCAATTCAAAGAAGATTTCAACAGATTTTAAAAATTTTAAAAAATTTTAAAGGTTTTAACAATTTAAAAAATTTTTAGATTTGTTTTTTTTAAGAATTTTAAAATAAACAAACATTGAATTTTGAAACATTAAAACATTTGGATTTTTATTTACGAACCTTGGGTACAAAAAAATGGTGCCGTGACCAGGATACTTTCAATAGAAGATTTCAATAAATAAGTTCAACAATAAAATTGGGAAGGATATCAAAACAATAAAAAAGGACGAACCAGTGAAAAATCATCAAACAAAAATCATCAAACAACATCCAATAAAATAAGTCAAGACCGAGAAAAAAAAGGGAGAGAAATCCAAAATAAAATATAAATCTTCTAAAATTTACAAAAAACAAATTATAAACAACTCACATCTGACAGGTATACCGACGTCGACTGGTAAGTCATCTATTACATACACATAAATAATCATCATCAACAAACAAAACAAATTGAAACATGAATAGACAGGTAGCACCGATTCTTGATTCCACTAAACTAGACGAAACAAACCTTAACTTCCAACTTAGAATACGGAAAAGCACAACAACAGGAAACGTAAGACAAAAAAGGCAAAGATTACAAAAACTCTTAGATAATGGGCGACAAATCGATCTAACTACATTACATAGATTTGACATGGATAAACAACTGACAGTGTGTCAAAACTATTTAGTAAGGTTAAGAAACATAGAAAATTTAAATGAATTAGAAAAGTATAATGCCGAAATTTTTGATGATCGGCTTAACAAAATATTAACATTTATATTACCCAACAAACCAGATAAAGTCGTAGGCTTTCAAAATTTAAGAGAGGGATTTGATATTTGGAAGGCTAATGGGTTACATAATTTCGAAGTTGGACCTAATTTCGAGCAAAATTTAAATCCTGAAGAGGCACATTTAGGGAATAATTTCTTACCTGATCAACAACAAGGAATTCTTAATTATGATCAAATTAATCTGATGCATCACCCAGAAATGCAAAATCCTGTTCTTAGAAACGAAAACCCTGACATATTAATACCAAATGCAATAGGTAACAATAATCCCGTGTGTTTCCAACGCGAATTGAACTTTAATTGGACAAAAATTGCAAATCCAATAGAAAACGAATTAAAACAATTAACTATTACCGATGGACGTGACATTGACACGTTAGTACGAAATATCAAAATTATTAAACAGATACAGAAACGTTATGCAGTTGATTTACCCTTGGTGTTGTTAACTCCGTTTATGACCGGTTTCACAGAACAAATTTTTGAAAATTCTATTAGAAATAACCATAATTTCGATCAATTTCATAGAGATTTAGTAAATAAATTAATCACACCAAAAATGAAAGAAATATTAAAATTAAAATTATTATACCGAAACCAGTCACAAACGGAAACCCTTGCGGAATACATGAGAGAAATTTTAGAAAATCATGATGTATTAAGACTAGATTTAACAGAAGGTGAGTTAATTAATATAATTTTAACGGGTTTAAATGAAATATATGCCACACACATAGGTATAATCGGCAGACCCAATAACTTACAAGATTTTAATAAATTAGATGCCTATGTCTATGAAAGAGTTTATGCTAGAACTCTTAATGACATCGGTTTATCAAAAATGAATAATACAGGCGTCATAAACACTATAAATAACACAGTACCTACTCAAGGTAAACAAAACACATTAAAAGATACAGCATGCAATAAAATCAGATCACAAATGTCAGCAACAACTTTGAAGTGTTTTTATTGTCATAAATTAGGTCATATCAAAAGAAATTGTAAACTTTTGCAGCAAAAAGGAAATAACCATGTTCCAAAAAACTGAATGAATACAAATGCGCACAACATAGTCATATGATGCGTATTTGTAAACATAACACATGTAAACATTTAAAGATAAGAGAACAAGGGTTAAACAGTAATTATACTTTGAAAGCTTTATCAATAAAAATCAAAAATGATATATTTAATGCCCTTATTGATTCTGGTTCCACACACAACATTATTAACCAACAAATGTATAAACTTTTAAAGGCTAAGAAGGCGATTATAAAAGAGGAAAATATTAAGGCAATTTGTCTTACAGCTGATAGGTTTCCTCTAGAAATTAATAAACAGGTCTGGATTAAAATTAACCTACAAAATATATCATGGAAAATAAATTTTAAGGTATTAACAAAAATACAGCACGAAATAATACTTGGAATGCATTTTCTACAAAAAACACGTGCGATATTTAACGCCACAAGGTCTGTGATAACTTTTGACTGGTTGAAAAATCAAAAATTTCATCTAATAAATTTATACCCAGATCAGATTAATAATGTGGAACAAACTGAGTATATTAAAAATAAAATTAATAATTTATGTAAGGAATTTCCTGACGTACTCACTACTAAATTAGGCTGTACCCATGTATTAAAATATGATATTAAACTTAAAAATAGTGAAATTATAAAATCTAGACCCTATCCTTTAAATCCAATAAAAACACTTCAAATGAAACAACAAATTGATAAATTATTAAAAGATAAAGTAATTAGAGAAAGTGTTTCGCCTTATTCATCTCCAGCGTTTTTGATTCCAAAACCAAATGGCACGAGTCGTTTAGTCGTAGACTATCGCTCAGTCAACTTAATAATTGACTCAGAGGCCCAACCTTTACCGAATATAAATCATGCTTTTCAATGGTTTTCCAATGCACGATGGTTCAGTACATTAGATTTAGCACAAGCGTACCATCAGATACCATTGACAGAAAAATCTCGTCAAATCACCGCGTTCTGTACCCCGGATGGATTATATGAATATGAGAGATTACCTTTCGGTCTGTCGACTGGCGCACAAGTTTTAACACGTCTTATGAATACAATATTCAAAAACATTAAATATAAATTTGTATTTAATTACATGGATGATATATTAATATATTCCAAAAGTTTTCCAGAACATTTGAAACACATTAAAATAGTATTGTCAATTCTGCGGAAAGCTGGCATTACAGTTAATCCTGATAAGGTAACATTTGCCGTAAATGAAATACCGTTTCTTGGACACACATTATCGTACAAAGGAGTCTCTATAGATTCAACTAGGACACAAAAAATATTGGAGTACCCGGAACCCACGTCAGTGAAACAAGTACATCGATACTGTGGTATGATTAATTATTTTTCTAAATTTATCAAAAATTATGCTGATAGAATCGAACCCCTGAATAAATTGCGTCGTAAAAATACTCAGTTTGTCTGGGGAGACTCACAAAGAAACGCGTTTGAAGATCTTAAACAAGCAATTGCTAATCCCCCGGTACTATCCATACCTGACTTTTCTAAACAATTTATTTTACAAACAGATGCGTCGGATACAGGTCTAGGAGCTGTACTGCTTCAGGAACAAGAAGGGTCTAGACGACCCATAGCGTACGCTTCTAAGACGTTAACGACGGCCGAAAGGAAGTTTTCTGCGTATGAAAGGGAGTGTCTTGCGGTCGTTTTTGCAACAGATCATTTCAGGACCTATTTAGCACATCGTGAATTTCTTTTAGAAACCGATAATCAAGCCTTAGCCTGGCTTCTTTCCAGACCCAAACAGTTGGGTAGATTGGCTAGATGGTTACTTCGGTTATCTGTTTTTAAATTTAAAATTAATCACATCCGTGGTTCGGATAATAATGTGGCGGACGCATTATCGAGGATGTACGATTTAAATAATGAAGATATCTCAAAAGATATATCTTATATAATTACTTTATTATCGCAGTTCCCCCTATCTTTTACAGACATAAGACAACATCAGGAACAGGATACCTTTATCCTTCAACAAAAACAACAAATGGATAATAAATTTTGTTTATCCAAAGGAGTCCTATGTCTAAAAGATAAAAACAATAATCCGACCAAAATCGTTCTCCCCAATTCCTTAAAAGATTTAGTATTTAAATATTTTCATCCTTCGGAAATCGGTGGACATTTAGGTGTCGCTAAAACTATACACAAAATTACACGGTATTTTTATTGGCCGGCTGTATATCAAGAAATTCCTTTAAAAGTGAATGCTTGTACAACCTGCCAACGCAGCAAACCTGGCATGAATTATAAATGGGGAAATCTCAGTTCTAGAGTTCCAACAGCACCATTTGATACATTATTTATTGATACAGTGGGTAGTCTACCACAAACCAATCAAGGGTACAAATATATTCTAGTGGTGGTAGACAGTTTTTCAAAATTTACATGGTTAGCTCCATTAAAAAACACTAATACATCCTCCATTATAGAGGAATTAAAACGTATTTTTCAAAATTACTCCATCCCGAGGTTAATCGTCACAGATAATGCCAAAAATTTTAATTCAATAATTTTTAAAAACTTTTGTTTCAATCTAGGCATAAAACGAACCACTCTCTCCCCTTACCATCCACAACCTTCTCATGCCGAACGGTTAAACCGAAATCTTCGGTCTATTCTTATTGCATACCACGCAACTGCACAAACGACCTGGGATAAATCCCTCTTTTGGTTTCAATTAGCTTTTAATATGGCACAACATACGGCCCACGGTGTATGTCCGTTTGACATATTACATAATTTTCCAGCTCAAACGCCCTTGGATAGAGCGTGGAATATCCAAGACATCCTTCATCGGAATCCTGTACGTTCGAGCGAAGTGATGAGTACAATTAGACGACAACTAATTAAGTCTCATCATGATATGGCACGTAGATACAATGCTACACGTCATCCAAATCCGTTTTCGGTGGGAGATAAAGTTTTGCTTAAAACTCACCCCGTAAGTTCGAAACGGAAAAATATTTGTGCAAAAATGGCATACCGATGGTCTGAACCATTTTATATCATCGGCTTCTCCACTCCAGTTACAGCCTTACTCCGTAAGACCGTTGGCGGAGAAATAACCAAAGAACACATATCTAATCTTAAAAAAGTTACATAATTTACTAAGATTAGTAATATTATTAGGTGAAGTGCGTCACGACCCTCGAGCTTGGGATGATTGTACTAAAAGTGTATCTGATGTTTACTTGATGTGTGGATATGTTGTAAAAGGGGCCCCGAATGACTGAACTTTACCGTCTCAGGCCGACAACTGCTACGTACTTGCCTTTCTTTTTCACATTTAAGCACCCACCCCTTATCCTTTTTTACTTCTGCATTTCCCCCGGGGGAGGGGAAGATTGTAATATGAGACACGTATACACACAAAACACCCATACACACGTAAACTCACACAAAATCAAACACATTCACACACAAACGTAAACACACAACCCTTAACTTACACCTCAAAATAAAAACATATATCAGATGATTTACCACCTACAGATGTGAGAATAAAAAGAAAAAGATAAAATAAAAAGACAATTTAACTCAAAATAAAAAAAGGGATTGTTGACCATTCAATTTTAAACCTTTTAAGAAACAAGACGTGTTTACAACTTTTAAATAAAAGGATTCAAATATATGAAATAATTTTTATCAAGAAATACTTTAACAATTTCAAGAAGATTCAATTCAAAGAAGATTTCAACAGATTTTAAAAATTTTAAAAAATTTTAAAGGTTTTAACAATTTAAAAAATTTTTAGATTTGTTTTTTTTTAAGAATTTTAAAATAAACAAATATTGAATTTTGAAACATTAAAACATTTGGATTTTTATTTACGAACCTTGGGTACAGTACTTGGCTTTTTTATGCAACCTTACCTAGGTAATGAATTGTAAGGTTGCTATACATTTAATATTCAATCTTCGCTACTTAATTTTGTCATCACTTCATCCTCGATGAATGAATGCCTTCCACTGACAGTTATATTATAACAGGCCAGTCTGTTGGTGTGGTGGTCAGTGCTTTTATGCCAAGGGTTACGGGTTCGATTCCCGGTCAGGTCTGGTATTTTTTCAACTTCACAAAACCTTAAAGCATTACCTATGCTTATTTAACCCGGTTATAACCAAACACCAGAATTCTGGCATAGTGTCATGACATTGTTTAAACTCATTTTTCTAAGGAACTATTTATTATTTTCAAATGGGTTAGCTTGCATTAGACAGAGAATTATCTCCTGTTTAATATTATGTATGTTGCATATTTGTACGATGAAAATTGGCTATGTAGTATTGAGAAAGAAAAGAGAAATTTGATTTTTTGAAGCCTATTTTTATAGATTATATTATTTAACAATATTTAGAGAACGCCAATCGTTATCGCGTTAACTATATTCATTTCTTTGTTCTATTCTCTTGATTTTTCAAGTATTACATTGCACAGTGACTAATTTATTGCCCTCAAACTGAACAAATAAAGTTGTCTCTACTCCTCTCACCTACCATAGGTTGAAACCTTATAACTAATGTTACGTTGATGATAAATTACACCACACTAAGGAAATTGAAAATAATAATAAATTAAATTTTATGGACATAAAATTAATCAAAAGTAATAGTAAAATAACAACAAATGTATTTTGTAAAAGTATATTACCAGTTTTTTTTTTGTCATCAGTCTCTCGACTGGTTTGATGCAGTTCTCCAACCTGTTCTATCTAGCGCAAGTCGTTTCATATCTACATACCTGTAACACCCTACATCTTTTGTAATTTGCTTTATATATTCTAATCTTTGCCTCCCTCTACAATTTACTCCCTCAATGTTACCCTCCATTATTGATAGCCCAATACCTGGATGTCTTAGGATATGCCCCACTAGCCTATCCCTTCTTTTGGTAAGATGCTTCCATATACTTCTTTTTTCATCCACTCGCCTAAGAACCTCTAAATTACTTATTTTGTCCACCCACCTAATCTTTAACATTTTCCTATAACACCACATTTCAAAAGCTTCTATCCTCTTCCGTTCTACAGCCCCTATCACCCACGTTTCACTTCCGTATAATGCTACACTCCAAACATAATGTTTTAAGAAATTTTTCCTAATCTGTAAATCAATGTTTGTAGTCAGTAAGCTGTTTTTCATTTCAAAGGCTTTTCTAGCTTGAGCAATTCTACTCTTGATATCACTCGTGCTTCTACCATCCTTTGTTATTTTACTCCCTAGATAGCAGAATTCCCCAACTTCCTGTATGTTTTCGTTGCCTACTTTTAAATTTCCCATCTCTTCTAAACCACTCTTGCTGCTGCACAACACTTTCGGTTTGTTCTTATTAATTTTCATGAAGTAATCCTTCCTCAAGATCTCATCCATTCCATTTAAGGCATCCTCTAGTTCATTCTTTGCCTCGGCTAATACTACTATATCATCGGCGAATCTCAACATTTTTATTGTTTCTCCTTGAATTTTTATTCCTACGTCAAATTTCTCCTTCACTTCATTTATAGCCTCTTCTATATACAAGTTAAAAAGTAGTGGTGACAAAGAACAACCTTAGTATTACCAGTAACAAATATTAATAAGTCATCTAACCACCCATATTCACATAAAATGGCAGCTTACCATAGTATGATTCATAGAGCATATAATTATATAGAAGATAAAAACCTATTAGAAAATGAAATAAGAATAATAAAATTCATAGCACAAAAGAATGGGTACCATGAAAAAGAAATAGATAAAATAATAAATAAAATTAAGAACAAACTATATTTTAAAAATAACTTAAGAACCACCCTTACATTAGACAATAAAACAAAACAAAAACCATTTTTAGCATTAAAATATAATAAAACTATTAAAAATAAGTTATACAAAACATTAAATAAATTTTATAAAATCGCATACACATGTAATAATAAAAAACTACTGTCCACAAATATAGTTAAAAATAATATAAATGAAACACTAAGCAATAAAAAGGGTGTGTATAAAATAGATTGTGGTAATGAGGATTGTAAAAAATTTTACATTATTTTGTATGACTAGTCGTAATTTTCAAGTAAGGTATAATGAACATAAAAATCTGGTGTGAAACACTCACACGACTTTCTCTAGCCTATGCAAATAATCACCACACAACACCACCACCACCCATCCCCTAACATTAGTAATAAACAAAAAACTAACTTCAAAAAACATAACTTTATTTTAATTATGAGTGGATGATGAAAAATGAAAGAAAACCGCAGTTTGGCTTAATAATACGGAAAATCACTCTTTCACACTTAACTAGGCTCTGTAGACAAAAACTGCTCTAAATAAAAGTTGTAGATTTTTTTGAATCCTTATAAATTTGATTATTAACACTTTTATCGTAAAATGCATACTAAGGCCAAAATCTTAGTATGTTCGGACAATTGTCTTGTCGTGTTAAACAAATTTTAAACTTTTCGGTGAAATAGTTATTGAGTTACACACCTCTAAACGAATGAAATTTGTTGCGGTAGCTAACATATCGGGTCTTTTTGTCTTCCAACCTCGATATGGCAATTTGTAAACAACATTAAAAATATAGGACTATTATGGGTCAACACAGAATAAAATGAGATAAATTTTGTTGTCAAATATGTTGAAATCCGATTCATAGTTTTGGAGATGCAAGAATTTAAACTCGGGTGTCTAAGATTATGAAACCGATTGTACGTTATGTTTTTGAGGTTAGTTTTTTAATTTATTTCTAATGTTTTATTAATAATGTTAGGTTGTTCATTATTTTCATTGGCTAGTGAAAGTTGTGTGAGTGTTTCACATCTGATTTTATTTATTGAATATAGCTAAGATCACTCTTGATCATTTCACCTTTCAAACAAAAAAAAAAAACTAATTCAAAACACACCTTTTTTATATCTAAGGTTAAATATGTATTTAAATATATTTATATTTCCTATGTTTTAATTATATCATTTAATTTATAATAGCTAATGTTTTTGGTGTTATAATCTTGCCAGAAGGTAACATCATTCCCCTCCTGGAATAAGACCACTGGATCGAATTGTCAACCCTAGTACCATATTTCCATCCCTCTTCTCTCATGACCTCGCACTTTTCTCTCCAATACCAAGTCCAACTTCATATTTGAATCCTCTTCTTACTTCTTACGTGTTGATTAGTTCTTCTGTTTAATTTTAATTGGAAATATTACAGATTTTAACAATTTCTTTCTTTTTGTTATTTCAATCTTCAGTTTAATTTTGTCCTCCTGGAAATTTTACAGAGTTAAATAGATGCTTACAATTTTTGTCGTTTATCTTCTTGTACTAAATCTTCTTGGCATTGGATGGCAGGTTGATGGTTGATGGCTGGATGAAAATCTATTGCTGGACTAGGTTTAACCAATCCAATCCCCATACATAAAGATAACCCTTCAACCTACTTCTAGATGTACAGTGTTAACCCCAAACCAGGCTAAGAGAATGATATCATCCTCGTAACAAGATTATATGTAAGAATTAAATATCCGAGGAATTTTTTAATAAATTGTAAAATTTCATAAATTTACAAAAGATTGTGATAAAATTTAACGTTTGTGTTCATTTATCGATATACAAAATTTAAATGAAATATTTTTTGTTACCTTAGAAACCACTTATTTAAAAACCCTATTGTTATTTAAATTTAATTAGAAGTTACACTTTTAAAGAATTGTGGCGTGTATTATTAGATAAAGAATGTAAAAAACAAAAACAAAAATTCCTCGGATATTTAATTCTTACATGTAATCTTGTTACGAGGATGATATCATTCTCTTAGCCTGGTTTGGGGTTAACACTGTACATCTAGAAGTAGGTTGAAGGGTTATCTTTATTGATTATCTTTTTATGATTTTTCACACGTTTTTCGTGAGAAAAAACAAAATCGCTAATTACCGCTAAACTAAGCGTTATACAAAAAAATGTTGGAAATAAAAGTTGTAGGATTTTAAATTCTCTACAATTTTTATTATATACATTTTTTCGCTAACATGTATATTAAAGCTGCAATCTTGAAAAAATTAATTTTTTATGTGAAAACAGCCTGACCAAGAATTTCAGCAAACATGGCGCCTACCCTATCTTGTAGAGCATGAAATTAAGTAAATAAGGCGATTTTAAAGAAAATCGTAGGACCAGTTTTTGAGAAAATCGCAAAAAAGTGAAAAATTACACGAATAAACTACTACTTTCAGTTGACAGATTTTGATGAAAATGTTCATGTCGGGTCCGGTAGTGGTATGTAACTAAAGTTTCAAGTTTCAAGTTCGTACGATGTTCCGTTCTTGAGATATTTTGTACACACACACACACACACACACACAGACCAATCGCTAAAAATGTTTTTTTGGGTTCAGGGGGTCCGAAAACGTGTACATCCGGTGAAAACTCGATTTCTAAAAATCTACATGAAAACAATACTTTCCTTCCTATATATTCGTACAGGAAAGAGAAAGTAAAAAAGAACTGAAATGTGACTACATTATATCTAACCAATCATATTAAAGAGGAAAAACATAAATTTGGTGAAATGGATAAACATTTTAATATAATAGAACAGTGTAATGTAGAAAATAAAAATAAAATTGAAAAATATGAAATGTTCCACATTTATAAATATTTAAAAGAGCAAAAGCAGGACATTTTGAATGACCAGGTCAAATTTAGGAATGATGATGTGATATTGACTGCTGCTGCTATCAAACATACATGCTGTAAACATGAGAAGGGAAAAATTAGAGGAAATTAATTTTAAGTCAATTTTATACAAATGACTGAAGATCATCTTCTATAAATTTAAAAAAAATAAAGTTTTTAGTTTTAATTATGTTATTTACTCTGATGATGGTCGATCCACCGAAACACGTGTAAGTGAAAATAAAAGTTGACGCGGTTAGTGAAATTTATTATTATTATTATTATTAGCCGTAGAGCTCCCGAAGTGGAAGACGCTGAGCATTATTCACGATCAGTGATTATTGGACTTGGTGTTTTTCTTGTTTGCCCACCAACCTTTCATTTTCTGAGAAAAATCAGCTTTTCTTTCCTCACTCCATCTTGTTCCAACTCTTGGAATTTTAACCTCTGGAATAATCTCCCATTCATTAATTTTTGTTCTAAAACTATTTCGATTGGTAACTTCATTATCAGTAATGTTTGCCAAGTGAAATTTATGATATAAATTCATTATATAAAATAGAATTATAACTAATGTGATAACAAATTTATGTATATGCTATCTTTTTCAGAATTGAATAACAAAGAGAGCAACATTGAGAAGAGAAAGATGAAATATTTCACAATAAGCTAATAAAATAGAACCGAAAGAGACCTAGTGAGACTGAGCGCTTGTTAAGTGTGAAAGCTTTTGAACATGTCGATCAAATTTCAATATCTAAACGTAGTAAATATTCACGATAATTTGATTTATATATATCCTAATACTGCCCATAACAGACAGGTAAAGTGTCAAATTATTTACACTCAATCTGTTTGTTGCGGGGCTAAAATAAATAGTTCTGTTTCTTATCACATGGTCAGCCAATTAAATGACTGAATCATTTAAGAACAGAAGAGGTAGAGGTGTAAAAGACACTAATCAGAGTTATCTTCTCTGAAAGTAATGAATTTCATTGTACAGCCAGACCCTGTGGTGAATGAAGTGAAGGTGTCATTTACAGAGTGGAAAATATGTGCTACTCAGAGGGCCCGGCATGCTGATAAGCATACTTTTCCATTCAGTGAGGAAGGCAAAGGTAAACCACCTCACTCCTCGTTTTACTTGGTAAAACCTCTAGAGGTTCAAACCAGCCTTTCGGCTGTTGACCTAAACAATAACATATCCTAATAACATATTTTTTATGGATTTAGTAGAACGTTTTTCATTACCTATATCAAATTATAAAAAATATATTTTTTTAATTTAAATTTATGTTTCTGATCGTAAATGAAAACCAGGTGATCAATAGATTGTGGTAGTAACCAGGTTAGTCACCCAATAAAAATTAAATAAAATAAAAAAAGAAAAACTGGAAAGTTGCAACATGAACAAAAAAATCATTGTTTTGTGTACTTCAATACTGAATTTACTAGCTAAGCAAAAAAACTTAATGAATAAATTTCAGAAAATAATTGAGAAATACATTACCTTATTTTTACGATACCAGTCAACAGCCTGTTGTAATACCTGAGAAGCAGTATCTCTATTATTTTGAGCAAGATACAAGGTGACCAAAGCACTAACAATACCTGGTTTGAATTTATCTTCATCATTTAATGATGATAACACAGCTACCGCTTCATTTAATAAACCCTGCAACAAGACAATAAAAACTAAATTCACATAGATTTTATATATTTATAAATTTTATCTAGAATTCTCTTGCATACTTGTACTTTAAGATCTTTATCCATTTAGATGAAAAATTTGTGTAAAGACACAACATTTTACTTTCTCTTCCCCTAAATAAATATAGGAAGGAAAGTATTCTTTTCATGTTGAGTTTTCACTGGAACACACATTTTCAGGCCCCCTCAACCCTAAAAACATGTTTTTAGCTATTGATTTGCGCGTGAGGAAACTCCAGGTTTTTCTAATCATCTTTTAAAAGTAAGAATTACAAGACAATTACTTATTAACACTTTCACTGCTGAACAGCTAAAACATAGTTTAATCCCTGAGCTATGTTTTTTCTTTGGTTAAACCAGAAACATTCCATTGTGCACCAGTGAATGTTAATGATAGGCCAAAGACAAGAAAATTTTAAATAAATACATTACAAGGAACTGAGGGTAAGAAGATTTAGGATACATGATTGTACTTAAGTTATTAGCATGTCATTACAACTAGAAGACGTTTTGTGGGACAATTGTTATAAACCTAAATTGTTGACTTTTGCAATGTAGTTGGTGATGTTTTTCTACTCCATTCATTAACCCTTGAAGTGGGAACCATCGTAAGATGAACGCATTTCTCCGTTGTAGAAGTGGCATCATCGATTTTGCGACGCATTTTATAAATCGCGTATTCTTACTGTACAAGTCATCTAACCCTTGATAGATGGCAGCACTAAACAGATTATAATCATTTATGAACCTACAGTTAAATCTTTCATCGCAATGTTGCTGTGGGGGGGCTAGTTAAAAAGTACTTCTGCTGTTTTCAATCAGCTGAATTTGATGTTTTGTTCATCGCCATTTCGTGTTTACAACATGTGCGCATTTTTATTGTGTATTTACGTGCATGTTGTTTATTTATTTATTTGTACATAGTATTTATAGTTTTGTTTAGTAATATTTGTTAGGTAGTAACTTTATTTTATGTATACTAATTACTTTCTTATGTGACTTCACGCATTGTTTAACATTCTAAGCCATAACAAACTAATCCCTTGAAATGTGGGTTTCAGTTTTGATAGATTAGTAGAAAATTGAATGGGCTACATTATATATATTTTGGACTTTAGGTATAGGTATCAGACGAACTAATACCATAGCCGAGCGAGTGAGAGGGAGATATGTGGCATAACTACGCATGCGCTCAAAGGTCTTTACTATTATAATCCAAATCTGAAAACATACTACAGTCGTTATCTTGCTTGTTAGTTTACTGCACGCATAAACGCTTGCTCACAACAATGAGTAAAATTAAAGACAATGTTATTGGAACGGCGCATATGGCTTGTGCGAGTGAGAGCGTTGTGCATTCTCTCACTCCCACGGCTAGGTAACATTAGTTCATCTGAATACTGTATATCAGTTTACTACATGATTTGTATAGTGTCTTAGCTGACACAAACATTTAAACTGAAAAAAATAATTATAAATTCGTAATCTCCAGACTTTTCTGAATAATATGGTATATATATATATATATTTAGTATATTTTCGGATAACTGAGAATTATAACAAAAATGTCTTGACACCTATGTAGAAATAGGCTGCCAATTTAACAAAATGTGACTGCCACTTCAAGGGTTAACTATACAGTAATAATATCTTCATTCAATAATAAATTCCTAATAATGCACCCGCAGCTTGAAATTAATTCTATTTCATATAATAAAAATTTATTATCTGAAATATACAGTAATAGTAGGTGAAACTTTAGTTATTTATAATTATAAGTACGGTTTGGATACCCCATTTTAAAGCTAAGTTTGGTTAACCCTTTGTAGGTATGTGGTAGGTATACTTACCACTGGCAATAAGGTAATTTTTTTTTTAAAATAAGCTACGCAGTTGAACCCTATTGGCATTTTATGGTTTTATAGATGTTCTCTGGTAAGTAGGCTATCCACTTAATGAAATTAGCGCGCAGCCACCATTTGCTTTGTGAGTTACACGAATATGGTAAGGATTCATACCAGCGTTCGCTACCATAATGTTTTGTTGTTACTTTTGTACAGTGCTTAGAAAATTCCAGTTTCTTACGGAAAAGCGAGGATTCTTGCTAATATAAACTTATTAGATAAGTTATTCGACACATTTTTCTGTTATACAGGGCTACAGTTGTTTTAATAAGCGTTCTTGCCACTAAATATTATGTGATTTACATTTCAATAAACATTCCTTGGTAATTATACTTACCAAATTATGTCAAATCAAAATTTGTCATCAACATATATTCAGATTTAAACATTACTTACTTCAGAAAGCAATAAATGAGCAGAAGCTAATTTCATTTCAAGAGCAGAAGAACTATGAGAAGCAGCAAATTTATTTAACAAGGCAGTTGCTTCACTTGGTTTGTTATCCCGGGCAAGACACGTTGCTTGAACCAAACTTACAGCTACTGCCACATCAGGATATTGCTTGACTAATTTATCACACAATTGATTACAATGTTCACTCTGAAAATAAAAGAAAAAATTATCTCCACATTTAAATAAGACCAAAATAACAATTATTAATCATTATCAGGATTATCAAAAGAGGTGTTGTAAAAATTATTGAAATTTGTATTAAATTTAGAATCTCCTAAAATTTAAAAACTCTAAACAGCTTGTTATTCAGTAATCAGTGATGTATACTTTTCAATACTACAACCTTGATTACATTTTCTAGCCTTAGTCACTTCTAATTAGAAGTGACCATTATGAATTACAATTAATGCTTAAAATATTTATTTATGTTCTTAATTAATAATACAGTAGAATCGTGGTAGTCCGACACCTCCAGTAATCTGGCCCTTAAAATATTAGGCCTAAAAGTATGAAACCTCACCCAAGACAGATTTTGGTAAAAGATTTAAATTGAATTAGGGAAATCAACTCCACCTAATTACGGCGGATTTAATATAACATGTATGTTTAGAATTTAATTAAAGAAATGAATAAGCAGACCTTAATTATTGTTAAATGGAATAATTTTTGGCCTTTTATCCAAAACCCAGAATTGGGCCTTACTCTATACTTCTTGCTGAATTTGCAACGAAACGTAATTCTCAGAACACGAGCACCCCCACACTGCACTAGGCGATGTCAATAGCCGATAATTATGTTTAGTATAATGACTACAGAAGTACTCAGCAAACCTTTTTTAATTAGTTTATTTAATTTTAAATCACATAGAAATCAATGCATATTCATTTTTTGTTTAAATTTATAATTTATGGTTCCAAAATTCCAACACATCTAGTAATCCGGCACCCTCTCGGTCCCGAACTACTGAGATTCTACTGTAATATCATAATTTATTATCTCGGAGCTCTAACAATTTTCTGTTTACTTTTTGTTTAATAAAAATACTTAAAACCTTAACATTTTTATAAATTTAATACTAGGTGATATACATACATGAGTTATACATAGTATTGAATTGTAGTTAAATGTACGCCAATTGAAATTGAAATTAAATGTATGTACAAATTCGGAAGAAAACAAATTACAAATAAGAAAAATAAACATCTGTAATAACGGGAAAACAAAATGAAAAAAGTAATGAAAATCAGGTTCAGACTGTTTTAAATCTAAACGCTGAAAAAGTAGATTATTAGGTTTACAGTCGTATTAGGCATATAATACCTACAGTGGCTGTCAAAGGCAATAAGTTATTAAAAACAATGCTGGTATTGAAAATAATGATATTGATAATAGATTGTTGAAAATAATAATGATTATACATACAAGGGTATACCCAAAAGAAACCGGAATTATTTAATAAAAGCTATTTATTTTCAAAATTTTAACAAAACAACCTTATCCCCTTCAAAATAATCTCCATTACAACTAATACATTTGTCCCACCGGTGCTTCCACTGCTTGAAACATTTTTTGTAGTCATCTTTATAAATGGCTGACAGCTCCTCCCTCGTTTTTTTTCTTGACCTTTTCAATGTTCTCAAATTGGTGTCCTTTCATATCCCTTTCATGCGTGAAAATAAGAGCAAGTCGCACGAAGCCAGGTCAGGCAAGTAAGGTGCGTGGGGCAGTCAAACCATGCCATTTTTAGCTAAAACCTGTTTAACAGAGATGGCTGTGTGTGAAGGTGCATTGTCTTCGTGGAAGAACCAAGTCTCCTGTCTGCCACAATTTGGGTCTTTTTGACGAAGATTGCGCTCTTTTAGGGATTTCTTCACAAGACAGAATGAAAAATTTGGTAATCCGAGACAAAACAATGATAACTTTAATCATGGATCGATTACAGGTCTCAATTGGAGATGGATCAAACATCTGGTGAGGCAGAGCAATGACAGATGAGCATACAGTATAACTAGATGAAGATCTCATAAAACCAGGTGAGGTATTGGAAGATTACAAATGAAGTGGAAGGATGTCAGAGGGATAGTTCGGGCAGGGTGGATGAGAACAGCTCACAACAAGGAGAAATTAGAAGTGCTTAAATCTAGCATTCAATAGAAAAGTGCTAGAGAAGAAAAAGAAGAATCAATATAATTATTTCATTCCAGGGTATGGATTTATAAATTTTATTAAGGGGATATATGGGAATCTGATCTTATTTATAAATTTGGTGACTGGAAATAAGAAATTGACAACATTTTTATAAAAATATACATACATGAATTTTAAAAATCCATTTTAAAAGCAACTTTCTTTCAAATGATGGTAAACATTACCTGGTTATTATACATGGCAAATAAACACTGATTAAAAGCAACATCTTTTTGCTGTCTTGATGTCAATTTATGTTGAAGACCGTCGCTAGTAGCATTTTTCATTTTCTTCTTCGAATCGAATATATTTTGATCTTTATTAATAGCAACACTATTATTACTTGCGATCGCCACTAACCCAATATCATCTGGCTTTCTTTTTAAAGTAGCTGTGTATATTTGTTGAGCTTCCTTTTCTCTTCCTTGCATTTGCATACAATACGCTTGCTGGACCCTAATTATAAAAAACAAATTTTTATTATTATAAATAATCACTAAGATTATGGCAAGGGATCCACTATCCATTAGTCATGTAGACATAAATGGAAACATGGTGGGATTAATGGGAAATTTTAAACATCTAGGAGATACCATAACACTTAAAATTAATGAAAAAATCAACTGGCAGGAAAGAACCAATAAATTAAAAAAATCATTAATAGCTACCCAAAACATACACAACAAAAAATGCCTACCGACAAAAACTAAAATCAGTTGCTACCAAACAGTAATTCTCTCGGAAGTACAATACGCCAACGAGACTTGCTTTGACCATATAAAATTGGAGAAGTAGAAAGGATCTAAAAGATAGAAAGGAGGATAGTCAAAAAATGCATAAACAAGAAAAACATAGCAGAAAGACAATGGAGAACAATCTCAAATGAAGAAGTGTATAATCCCAGTAACAAATTTCTTCAGGAAAAAAGAATTTAATTCTTGAGGCACCTACTTAAAGCAGAAAATACCTGACTTGCTAACCAAATAATTAACTTTTACCGGGAAAAAACAACAAAATGGAAATGGATAAAGGAAGTCCGACAGGACAGGGAAGAGTTAAGAATTTTGAAGAAGGAATTGATTACAAAATCTGGAAAATAAGACAAGCTAATTTAAAACTATTATAGCATTTGAGCATAAAACTAGAAAGGAATCCAACACGATGTATTCGAATGAGGACAGATGCCAAAGGTTGGAACGCCTCAGAAAGATGTGGGTGAAAAGGAAAGAAGCAAGAATAAAACAACTTACACGCTTCAGGAATAAGAAGAACTGATTACAGAATGGACTAGACCACAAATTGGACTGAAGTGATCATAGAGTTCTTAAAGCAAAAAAAAAAAATAATAATAATAAAAAATAATAATAACCATTCTAACGAAGTAAGTTTGATTAGTCAACTGGCAACTTCGCTGCACATGATAGCTTTCAGCTAATTATGTGATCAAACAAATTTCATTGTGGAATCAAATCAGCTCTACTATAAATGCCCAATTATGAATTTAACTATCAATGAAAGATCTGCCTCTGAAAGGTACAGTAGGAGTATAAATGAAACAACTGTCTCTAGCGATAACATTATTCCTAAAATGAACAGATCCATCCCTCTACTGGAGAGGCAAATGTTTTCAGTTGTAATAATAAGACATGTATGAATAACCCAGCCAAATGCATTTCTTAACAAGGTATAATAGTTTTTTTTTTAAATTTATTTGGCAAAATTTACAATCAGTTTTGCTTAATTTTAAGTAAATAGTTATGACACAATACGAACACTAGCTTGAGTAGGGAAGTGTCCAGTGACCCTTCCCTACAAATTAAAACGCAACAAAGTATTAATAAATTACTTTGTTACGAAAGTAAGGAAAACATAAAATCAGCATTTACATGGAATATAAACAAACATTGAACGATATTATGAAACAACACAACAATAATAAAATAATTTAAACAACAACTTAACCACTAAGAACAAAGATTATTTACATTTTAACAGTACAAGAAAATTATTATTTCTTACAGAATAATAATTTAGTTAAAAATTATAACAATATTATTTACAAATTTTCATAATAGGCTAGGCCTAAAGGTGTTAAAAAAAAAAAAAAGATTTAATCTCTCTCTACTAAATCTAAAACATGAATTCTTTTCAGTCTTCGTATAGTATTAAGATTATTTAACAAGTTTATCGCCAATGGATTAGTAGGGGCCTATGGTTACAGAGACGATTTTGATAGCTTTGGTTAAATCGTCTGATCTCTTCCTTAATTGTTGGCATATTGAGATAATCGTGAATATCCCTATTAGTAACAAACCAGTTGGGGTTACTGATGTTTCGTAAAACTTTATTTTGAAACCGTTGCAGAATTTCTAAGTTACTATTACTACTGGTTCCCCATAATTGTATCCCGTAGCTCCAAATAGGTTTCAAAATAGCTTTATAAACTAAAAGTTTATTTTCTCTTAATAACGGAGATCGTCGTCCCATCAACCACTGCATCTTACTAAATCGGATATTTAACTCTTGTCTTTTAATTTTGATATGATTTTTCCACGTGAGCCTCCTGTCAAGGTAAAGCCCTAAGTACTTAGCACCTGTACTCTCCGGTATTCTTTCGTTGTTTAAAAATACTGGAGGACACGTTTTCTTCCGTAAGGAAAAAGTAACGTGGTTGGATTTACCCGTGTTGATCTTTACTTTCCACTTGTTTAACCATCTTCCAAAACTGATTAGGTAATTTTGAACGGTATACGAAGCAATAGCAGGGTCTTCACTGGTCGATAAGATGGCTGTATCATCAGCAAACGTTGCAATGATCGTACCAGGAGTTTCAGGTATATCAGATGTATACAATGTGTATAGCACAGGTCCTAAAACCAATCCCTGGGGAACGCCTGCCATAATATCAAAAAAATCAGATAACTTGTCTCTAAACTTTACTTGAAATATTCGTCCACTCAAATAAGATTTTAAAATTAGAAAATAGGGGTGTGGTAACAATATCTTCAATTTATAAAGTAGGCCTTCATGCCAAACTCTATCAAAGGCTTTTTCAACATCTAGGAACACTGCACAACAATATTCCCTACTTTCCAAGCACTTTGTAATTACGTCAACAACTCTATGTATCTGCTCTGTTGTTGAATGTCCACAACGGAATCCAAACTGGTGATCTGGTATCAGGTTGTTTTGAGCCAGTACTACTTTTAACCTTTGCAAGAATAATTTTTCGAACACTTTTGAAAGTAGAGGTAAAAGACTTATAGGTCTGTACGATGACACTTCATTAGGTTGCTTTCCAGGTTTGAGTATCATAACTACTTGGGAAACCCTCCATTGAGAAGGAAAGTGCATTGTCCTCAATATACCATTAAAGAGTGATGTTAGTAAGTGATGGCTCGCTCAGGAATTTTCTGTAAAACGGTTGCAGTTATTAGCTCAAAACCTGGAGCCCTACCTCTTGGTAGACTTCTTATTATCGATTTCAGTTCTTGCCTCTTAAATGGTTTTATAGGAAGACTTAGTTGTAGCGGGCTGTTAAGAAAGTCACGTATATCTCCGTCGTCAGTGTCAAACGCACGCATGTTTGGTTGAAAGCTTTCAGCTAAATGGGATGCAAATACCTCAGTCTTGTCTTTATCGCTGTTTGCCCAATCTCCATTTGCCATTCGAATTGGTGGAACCGGTGTTATTGGCCTCTTGAACCGCCTTGTTGCTTTCCACAAAGAGAAGTCACTCATTTGCGTGGCGTCCAAATTTTCAACGTACGTTGAAAACTCATAATTTTTAATATCTCCTATAAGTAGTTTTAACTCCCTTGACACCCTATTGAAATTATTTTTGTCAACCGGGTTTCTATTGTTGTGCCATATTCGTCTCAAGCGTCTCTTTTCTGCAACTTTTGCTAGTACCTCATCAGGATAATTCTTGTGCTCAAATCCACTTTCAACCAAAGGAGTATTAGCCCACGCTGCTTTCTGTACAATATTAGTAAAGTGCTGTGTGGCAACATCTATTTCTTCACCTGTCTTCAATGATACATTCAGATTTAAGTTATCATCCACCATTGATGTAAAACCATGCCAGTCGGTATGACGATTCGTTAAAGATGATACATTCTTTCTCTTTATAATTGCCGTGCTGACCATAAGTATGACAGGACTGTGATCAGATGTTCCATCAAGACAACCTTCCACATCAGTATAGAAGCGCCCTATCCCTTTTGAAACGAAGAAATCCAGCAAATCCGGCAACTTGGCAGGATCAGAAGGCCAAGGTATAATGGTGAGTAAACTATTTCAATCTAAATTAACTAAATGCCGCCTCTGTAGTGTAGGGGTAGCATGCTAGCTTACAACACAGAGCTCCTAAGTTTGATTCCCAGCTAAGGTCTGAAATTTTTACAAGTTAAAACCCACCGTTTCATAAACCACCGTAGTTGCTAATAACCAAGCTGTTGATGTAACTTTAAAAAACTGAAAAAAATAATAAGTCCAGTCAGATATCGGTTTAAACATGCATAGATGATTATATATAGAAAGTAGCTTGTTGTACTTAATTCAATAAAATATATACTAATGATTGAAACCAGGCCAGATAATATAGAGAACTGGATCTAAGCTGAATTTGAATTACCAACAATTGTTGGTATTTGTACAGAACAAAAAATATACAGCCTTAACACCACTAGGTTTAACATGCCTTCACATTTGACCTTGTACAGTATTTGTTGGGTTAAGGTTTTCAATTTCTGAAAATACAACATGTTAACACCAGGCTTTAAATCTTTATATCTAATTGGAGTCCCTACGTTACAAACTGGGATTTAATGTCTCAACTCATTCCAAAGCAATAATTGAACCTACAAAATATGTACGAATTCTTCACTATTATTAAAAATTTGTTGTGAAACACTCGCATGATTCACTTGCCAAAGTAAAAAATAAAACATAAATAACCAATATTTAATCATGAGTGAAAGGCGTTAAATTAATATCAACCTCGGTAGGACTTAAAAAAATATAGAAAATCACTAATTGTCGCTAAACTAAGCTCTGTAGAGAAAAAATAAAAATTGTAGGATTTTAATTTTCTTAATCTTAAATCCGCCTAATATACACTTTTGACATAAAATGCATACTGAGGCCGCAATCTTAAAAAATTCCCATTTTTTTTATAGATTTAATGAGAAAATCACTAATTGCTAAACTAAACAATATGCTAAACTAAGCAATACAGGGAAAAAGGGTTTGAAACAAAAGTTGTAGGTTTCTTTCTACAACGTTGATCATATATGCGTTTGCCCTAAAATAAATGCATATCATGGCTACAATCTTCAAAAAACTACGAAAGCACTAGCTTGATCACTAATAATTCTGGTTAATCGATTTTGATGAAAACATTTGTGTCAGGTCCCCTTGTGAAGTTCCAAGTTTAACTTCATATGCTATTCCGTTCTAGAGATATTTTGTTTACACATACTCAGACCGAAAGCTAAAACATGTTTTTTTTTTGGTTCAGGGGGTCTGAAAACATGTATTTCCAGTGAAAACTTAACATGAAAACAATACTTTCCTTCTCTATATGTTCATGTAGGGCAAGAGAAGTCAAAAATATATTTAAACAAAAGATTTTTCACAATAATGGCTCAGCTACAATTAACAAAGAATGAATATTTACTCAAAAAATTGTACAAAACAAAGAGAAAATAAAAATATACCTAATAATGCCAAGTTCTTCTTCAACATCTTCTTCTGGGACTGCATCTTCCTCCATTGCTTCCCGGCATAGTTTTTCAGCTACTTTTAATTTTCTTTCAGCTTCTAGATACTGTCCACGTCCGATTAAAGAACATGCTGCATTATATGCTAATTCATACGTTTGTTCTCTTAACTCAGGTGTTTGTTTATTCTGTAATACAAAAGAACAAATTTAAATTAAAAATTAACAACATAAAACAAGTACTCGAATTGTTACAAATTTGTTTCTTACTTTATGGTGAAATCTAGTTTATCAAAGCCAACTATCAGATCCTGAATATCACTGAATTAAAAGTGATATAGCACTAAAAATGTCTGATATAAACAATAATAACTCATGCACAAACTGAAACCGCACGTAGGTTATGAAACGCAAAAATCAGCTGTTCACTACTGCCTGTATTTTGTTTTATCACAGTTCCAAGTACAGTTCAGCCGCTCTTAGTTTACTGTCAACAAACAAAAGCCAGCTACTACAGGGTGCACGCTAGAGTCTGCGACTTTACGGATGATGTATTCCTATTAAGTTAACTATTTTTTAAATTATAAGTACTTAAAGTACTAAAAACATCACTCAACATATGATGTAGGCCTAACAATTTCATTAAAAAAAATACTTTTAAAAGTATTTTGTATTTAAATACTTTTGAAAGTATTTTGCGTTACTTTTTAATCAGCGTGTACACATTTTGATACAATGCGCATGCTCAGTGACATCATTATTTGTTTACATTAGGAGCAAACTAAGAGAGGCTGGACTTTAGGTGAATAGTATCAATGAGTAAACAGCTAAAAAAACCATAGACGTGTAAATTTATAGTTGTTTACATTATATCGATAGTATTACACAACTGTGGAATTCAAAACTCTCAAAAACGAGTATACTCAGGCATGGCCTCTTGCAGCACCTTAGGTCATCCCGAGTATACTCGGATGTGGCCAGCAAAGGGTTAATTTCATTTTTACAATAGTTTGATTTTCGTATCGGAATTTAAAAATATTGGTACCAACACACAACTACTAAAAATATTATAAATTATCAGCAAATTTTAAAATATGTTTACATATTAATTATGTGATGTGCTAACTTACAGATCCTTCAATTGTCATATTTGCTACTACTGCAGACAAGTTTGTCTCTCGTTCATCTTCATAATCATCTGTCGTATTTTTAATAATATCACGATATACATCAAAACAATCTTCATACCTGAAAAGTTACATAATAAGCACTATTAACAAAGTCACCTTGTACTTATTTTATGAACAATTAAAACAGTAAATAAAAAAAAGAAAAGAAATAAATTAAAAACGAACGAAAATTAAGTCAGGCGAACAATACAAATCAGTTAACTTTTAAAAAATACAACTCTACCTAGCCAGCCGCATTGGTGCAGTTGGTAATGTGCTCGCCTCTCAACATGCGATCCTGGGTTTGAATCCCACTCAGGCACGGCATATTTTCATAGATTACAAAAAATCATTTCATCCTACATTGCATAAAGTTACACCCCAACATCGTTGCTAATGACCGTTGCAGTTGATGCGACATTAAATAAAAAAATTTAAAAAAAAAACAAAAAACTCTACCTAACATTACTAAGCAAAGAATCTGGAAAGATAAAGAAAAAATAAAATTTCATATAAATATGGCATTCAAATAACAATCAGATAAATGAACAACGAAAACGAAGATTATAATAATTGTTGCATTGTTTAGTTCCAACATATTATAGCTACGAAAGTCTTAAATGTCAAAATAACCTTTCTAAATTCTTAGCACATTATATTCAATGACAAAACTGTAATAATTATGAACTTCACAGACTATTTTTGATACAATAAATTTACACTTTAAAACAGTATTGTATAAGTACATGAACAAAAAATCTGGTGTGAAACACTCACACAACTTTCTCTTGCCAATGCAAATAATTGACAATAAATCTAACATTATTAATAAAACATTAGAAATAAAAAAAAAATTAATCTCAATAAACATAACCTTATTTTAATCATGAGTGAAAAACGCAACATGAAATTCAACCTGTTTGGCTTAAAAATACGGAAAATCACTATTTCAAGCTAAATCAGGCACTGTAGAAAAAAATGCCCTAAATAAAAGATGTAGAGCTTTTAATTTCCTATAAATATGATTATATACACTTTTGTCGTAAAAAGCATATACTAAGGCCAAAATCTTAAGAAAATCGATTTTTCACGCATTTTTGTGAGAAAAAACAGAAAATCGCTAATTACCGCTAAACTAAGCGTTATACAAAAAAAAGTTTGAAATAAAAGTTGTAGAATTTTAAATTGTCTACAACTTTTTATTGTATAAATTTTTGTGCAAAAATGCATATTAAAGCTGCAATCTTAAAAAAACAATTGTTTTATGTGAAAACAGCCTCACCCAGAATTTCAGCAAACATTGGCACCTACCCTATCTTGTAGAAAATAAAAAATTTAGTAAATCAGGTGATTTTAAAAAGAATCGTGGGACCAGTTTTTGAGAAAATCGAAAAAAAGTGAAAAATTACACAAATAAACTTACACAATTATAATTACACAAATAATACTTCCGGATGACCGATTTTGATGAAAATGTTGGTGTCGGGTCCGGTAGTGGTATGTAACTTAAGTAGTTTCAAGTTTGTACGATGATTCGTTCTTGAGATATTCTGTTCACACACACACACACCAATCGCTAAAAACATGTTTTTTGGGTTCAGGGGGTCTGAAAACGTGTAGATCAGGTGAAAACTCGATTTTGAAAAATCGACATGAAAACAATACTTTCCTTCCTAAATATATTTATGTAGGCAAGAGAAAGTAAAAATCAAATTATGTTCACTGTCAATAACAGGGTTACCTTAATATAATAAAAAAATTCACCACCTCTGACATAGTAGTAAAATTCTAAACCACAACCAAAAAGATCCTAGGTTTGATTCCCAACAATTATCTAGCGATAGTAACTCATTAAAACCCACCATTCTCACTAATTAACAAGCCTTTTTATCCAGCTTCAAATAAACTAAAAAAAAAAAAATTAAAAACAACTTACCGTTCCAATCTGTACAAGATCTGTGCTGTTAATTCCTTCACTTTCAGTGATGGATTAGAACAAGAACTCACTGTCTTCAAAGCTTCCTGAGTTTGATTCAGACGATACTGGGAATAAGCTTTTTCAAATACAAGATTCCTAAATTGAAAGAAAGTAAAAAAAGCCACTGATATATTATTTATTATTATATAGCAAGATTTCTACAGTACAGTTAATTTTTTTCAATACAAAACCTTTTTAACTATTCTTTTAGAATGACATTTGGATGGTTTGAATTTTTAACCTATAAATGATCATTTTATGCAAATATTTTTTAATAACTATCAAACTTTAAAATTATTTTTTTTATCACATCATATTGTCTTTCTAAGAACTATTATAGTGGTTTGGTTTGGATGTTTATAAATACTAAATATGGCACATGTTGAGTAAAACTATTAATCTACATTCCTCACAATTTACACAAAAATTAAAGCTGTCATAACCTTAACAAAACCTAATCAACAAAGAGAAAATGCTGCAGAAAATTTGATTTTGAAAATCATGTATTTGAAACTTGTTTAAAATATCATCTGGTTATATTTCATACTATCACATTATTGTATTTGCTAGATACAATTTTATCATCATAAAAAAGAATAGTTTAAAAATTTATAAATATAATAAACTAAATGCAAGATCAAGGCTCAGTCAATGAACTGCTTGATTGCTACAACAAAAAGTCTAGGTTTGATCCCCAACACAATTCTAAAGATTTTTTACACAATACCACTCAATTATAATGTTCCAAAACCCATTGCAGAACTAGGACCACACAATTTAATCAACTTTAAGAAAATGTTCCTTTTTAACAGTTTAACTCAATTTAATACAGTTATTTTAAAATTTATTTAGAGAGACCAAAAAAGATAACATAAAAGCACAATTTTAACAGTAAATCATGAAGAAAAGTATATGACCTGGAAACAGTTTTTATTTTAATTTATCATAACAGACGGTCGATGTAGAGAGAACTTATTTCACAAAATAGATATCAAAAAATGTTACAAAATAGATAATAATATCGAGGTGAGATGTATTACAACTGTCTGCCATGGTTTATTTCTGAGCTTATTAAATAAACTATCTACAGTAATTATATAGTTAATACAATTTTATAGCTAACACTTACTCAGCAAATTTTGGTTGCTTTTGAAAAGCCTGTAAAGCATCTTGAAATCGTGACAGTTGAATCAAGCAGACTATTTTACAATGAAATGCTTTTTCTTCATCCTGGGAATTATGTAAAACTAAAAAAAAAAATTAATCTTGATTAACATGAACATATTGAAGTATCTACAAATTACGCTTAAAACTAGTATGTACAGTACAAAAAATATTTGGTTTGTTGCCTCAGGTTAAGTACAAATAAACTATTCTAACAGACTACAGGCTACGCCCAAGATTTAAAAATCTGAGTACTGATATTGTATAAAAGTTAACAGTTAACAAAAATAAAACTCGCATTACAATTACCATAAGCTAATTAATTGCATTGGGACCTACAGTTTTCACAATAAAAATATGAAACATTTCTGCTCCAATTATGATCATGCAATCAGGTCTAAAATCTTGATTATCAATAATACTGTACATCTGCCAACTGTAGTCACTCTGAACTGTAAGTAAGGTTAAGCAGAGTGTGTTTGTTGGGTGTGACTTCATGTGGAAACTTGCTGAAGTCACATATAACCTAGTACTAATGATTATCTGTTAGAATTCACACCAAAAGGTACTATTGGTTTAGGCGAATGTTTCAAAATAAAACCAGTTCTTACTGATAACAATACACGAGCTAAAAAATATTTAGATTTACCTAACTGAAAATTAATCAACGTTTTTTTCATATGGTTCTTAAAACTGTCACTCTTGATTTCAATAGAATTTGAGGCGTGTTAGAAAATTACCCAATCTAGCGCAGACCCTCGTACAAGAGAAATTTATTTTACTTCTGTAAACCTTAAGCAAGTTGGTAAAATTATTTTGTATGGAAACGAAAAATGGTGACTATCATCCATGTTTATCTTTCATGAAGCCGTAACATGTATAAAAAAAACTTACCCAAAACTTCAACTCCGAAAGGGAAAAAATAATTATAAAATTCTGATTCAGACTTTCAGTATGTTAGTCTTACATTTTTGAAACTAACAGTGATTGACAGTCTCTTAATGTGTCGTAACCTAGAAGTCAAATATGGAACAAATGTTGTCTACACACAGATAAATCTGCTAAATATAACTTATAAAAATTACTATTTGTAAATTCTTACGTTTGTTTGCGGATTTAAGACCTCTCTCATAATCACCATTCTGACAAAACTTATTAAGCTCTGCATACAAAGCAGAAACAGGAGACACATTCACAGCAGCCATGCTGGCACTACTCAGGTGTGCCAATTATAAATTGGACAAACTGAACGTACAGTATATCAATCTCACGTTAATGTAATTAAAACTTTGAGTATTCTATATGGAGGCAACATGCACGGCCAAAAATGGTAAAATTGTGGGAAACAAACAGACCGCGTAATATTCAGCTCTCTCTGTCAACACTTACGATTTCGACATACGTTTGGCCTAGCGGTGGAGCGAGTGATTTCTTAGAAAGAGACAGATAGCGTAATAACTTGAGGAATTTGTAATACACGATAACTATCGGCAATGTTGTCTCCGTCTAGTAAACTCTAAGATTGGCACTGTTACCTTGGAGAATAGGTTATCTATTAATTTTGAGACAGAATTTTGTCGCAAACTCATTCAAATTCATACATTATATTGAAAATAATATAATGTTAAAAAAATTCATACATTCGATTTTTTATAAATGAGTCCCATTACCAACTCATGCACATAAGAATCGATTGACAGCTGTGAAGTTATCTTGATGTACCTCAATCAAAAGAGGTCTGTACACAATAATATTACTTATGAGTTACAGACATAGATAGCGCACATAATCAAAGAGCACTAACCTCAGTTATGAAAACTCGTAGGTCTTATCCACTTACCTAAAATTTCAGAGTGGATCCAATAGAGTAATTCGTTACTAATAATTGAAATATAAATGGCTGAAAATGATTAACATAGATACTCAACAGTACCTACGTATCTCTATCATTTTTCTCAGTTCATAAACAATTCAATTCTGATAAATGCTAATGGCAGCTCTTATGTAGCAAAATCACGCTATAAAATTATGATAAGCAATACTATCAGTTAGCTCGTTTGTCAGTATAGAGTGAAAGCGCATCTTTTGTTTACAAGTTAAGAACAGGAAAATGAAATTTCCGTTCTTTTATCTAGTACATCTTTTCTGTCGTGCATAAATATTATTTTAATGTACTATAAGGACAAAAACCAAAAATATTCATACCTGCGCTCAGTAGTAGTTTCCTTTGCAGGTATTATTCATTTTCCTTTATAATTATGTAGTTTATTTTATTTTGTACGTTTAAAAAAAGCAGGAAATAAAGTATATCAGTAGTACTTATACGTACTATAGTTTATTTGTTTATACTTATACTATAAAGGTCGCTTATGAATATTGCCATCATATTGTTACTTTTATTAAGCGACGCGTTATTTTATTTTTACTTACTATATTACAAAATCAGTATTTATAATGATTGTCACGGTCGTTGAGCTCTGCTGTTCCACGTGTTGAGACAAATCAGAACGTTTGCCAGCGTTGTCAGATTGTACGAATGTTTCAGCCTGACAAACATCACGCGCGCATGCGTACACCAGCCGCAGTAGTTCACTCGTGTCTTGCATCTCGTACTGGACACACATCGATTATAGAGCGCATTAACATGCAATACTTTATAATATAATCACCTGGTCGTATGTTTATAGGTTATAATCATTATTGAAAGACCAAAAAAATGGGTGACGAAATATATAACAGAGCTACAACAGCAAATATTGGCTAGCTATGAAGCGAGTAGGGGGCAATGCGTACGCTCATAGTTCATCAGCCTTAAAAAATAGTATAGTGGATGTTACTGTTGAGAAATTGATTGTTAACTTAAATGATGATTCAGTTTCATCCATGAATGATCTATAAACCATCTGAAAGTTTCAATTAAATGTTGAGTAACTTATTTTCTTAATTTATGATTTCAAGTAATGAAAGAACCTGTTATCTGTTTTAACGAAATATTTTTGTTTGTATAAATTTAATTTGTTAGTTGTGCATTTGTATTTATTATGTAATCCTAATTCGGATAAAAACGCATTGTTATTGGTTAGTTATTTTACTTGTATTTGTTTAAGTACGTTTCGCCTGGTCACAAAGTAACATCACTCTTCCAACCACATGTACATGTGAGTGGACTTATACTGTACCCTCCAGTGTTTCTTGCCTTCTAATCTCTATTTTTCATATCTGTTAGTCATTCTCCCTCAAGTCTCTGAGCAGGTGGAATCAATCTTACAAAAAGAAAATATAATTGTGAGAAGATTATTATCTTTTAATTTATGCAAAAAGTATTGTTTGAATACGTATGTACTGATTAAGGAAAATTTATAATAAAACAAGATCAGGCATTTGGACAGTTTTTTTTAGTGGATACAGAGATTAATTGAGGTTGGGAGAATTGGGTCTTAAAAGTAGTACAGTGTAACTCCAATCATCAGGCCTAATATCTGCATAATTGGGACTATCAAAAAAAGTGTAACGTTGAAAAATTTAAATACTTAGGGGAATATGTTCATCACAGACTTAATGAAGAGATATGCTGGGATGACCGGATCGCTAAACTTAGAAGTGGATAAGTGTTAACACGAAATACATACAATAAAAAATCATTATCAGTAAACACAAACATTAAACATTATAAAACGACTTTAAGAACCAAAATCTTATATGGCAGCGAAACCCTAGCAAGGAGAGACGGGGCAGGAATCAAGGAAACCTGCAGAAAAGTAGAATGCAGGATACTCAGATCCAAACACCAGACTTTTACGCAGAATAATTGACCATGCAATGAGATGAAAAACAGACGCTGGTAACGCATACATGTGGCACAAAGAAATCAAAAGGAATTTACAAGAACTTGGACTAACTCATGAAGATCTAACTGAAAAATGACCCAACTACAAACAGGTCATCAAGGACCACAACCATCGGTTTACGACACAGAAAAGAGAGTATAAGAGGGAATTTTCAGAAGCAGTCAGACAGAAGAGTGCTCAGAACATGAGAGAATATCATGCCAAAAAGAGACTGAAAGCTTCCAAATTGACTGAAGTGGTCCATTGTGGCTAAACAAGCACTAAAAATAAAATTACAGTTACTAAAACATCACTTTTGTTTTAGGAATACAGAATATTTAATGATACCTTAAATAAAATAAGCCTAATGTATTTATCATCAAAACAAGCAAATATACCCCTTGCAGTAGGTCCTATTTCTATAAAAAATTGCTTTCCATCAAATGAATTACGAAAATCCATCCCTTACAGTAGGTCCTATTTCCAGTTTAACTGAAATAACATCATAGTCTACCTGATGAGAATCATATAGTATAATTACATGACCTCTCCAAATCTCAAATCCAGGGTCCAATTAGTTGCAATGTAACCACTTATTCATACTGTCTATGTATCACCCAGAATAGCCCGTTTGAACCTTTATGCTCATTCTCAAGAACCCAGGCATGAGTGCATATCCACCAATGAAAATAGATAAATTTCAGAAAATTTATTTTAAAAATTTACTCTCGTCATTTCCTATAACTGATCTGAACTATAAAGTTTTGCTGAATGGATTTATACAGCGAAAACTGTAGTTATTCAAGTACTACAGTATGAAGGAAGAAAAATTGTAGGAATTAGAAAGAATAGGCAATTCCCAGGAATACAGATGAAGCATAAAACACCAGATTTAAAAAGGAAAAATGCAATAGTTTGGACAAGTGAAATGGATTAGGAAAAGCATAACAAGAACATTGTTAAAGTGGGAAAAGGTGAAGGAGAATTAACACCTAGAGAATAATGGTTGAGTACAAGAAGAAACAGAAGAGTAAAAATGAGAAGGTGTTTGAAGAGAAATAGTGCAGAAATAAATGACCTTGATACATCCATTGTTCGACTAATAGTGTTGAAAATACGATGCAGTTTAATGACAAAGGAAAACGTTGTGGAAAAAAATGAAAGTACAAACATAATTAATTAATAATTTTTTAATAAAAAAAAGAAACAAAAAGTAAACATTTCACAAGTTTTTTCAAATAGTAAAACGTGATAAAAAATAATATCACAAACATATGCACTATTAAAAGTAAGTTGTACTTTACTATTACACTACGATCAGTACATGCTTAGTACTATGAATCATAAAAACATACAATAAATACAATCTTAACTTTTACACCGCATAAATAAACATGGCTAATCAATAATTGGCAGTAACACCGGAAAAAAATATTTTACATGCTACTAAATTAATGCAATCGACAATGCAATTCTTACTGAAAAATTGTTCATTAACAATTTTTGAATATAATGAATATAACATTTAAAATTAAAATAAATTTTATTTAAACAATATCTTAACTAAAATTTTTAACATTTTGGATTAACTTGTAATTTTTTAGACAGTACGTACAAATTGTTTTTCAAAGTTCTTACAATCGCTCAGGATTAATGATATTATCATGTTAGAGAATAAAAATCTCTGTTTGAATCGTTCCTTTTTTACTTTTTTTCAGATAAGTAAAAAATAAATAACACAACTTAAAGTGGTAACAATGTAATATATATTTTTATTTTATGAAAAACGTTCTTTTTGCGATTAAGAACAGATCTGTTTGTAATAAAATTTTCTTTTAATTCATTATTAATAAGTATCAATTACTCAATTTATTTATTCACATTCACTATGCAATAAGGCTGAGCAACGAGTTTGCATAGGCCATAGGTTTCACATCTGGATGAGGCTGAAACAAAAACAAAATGAACACATCAGTTAAAAAATGTATTATTTGATTTATACCAAATAGTGAAAAAATTGTTTGTTGTCAATAAAATTTTAAACATTAAATATGCTGTGGTCACAATTTACTGTATTTAACACTTTTTGGCAAATGAGCGTGGTATAATGATCCTACCACTGCTAAAATTCTAAACATTGACCAATCAGAAATTCAGAAATAAGGATGTGTTAAAATCACTAAGTAATTTAAATATAAATAATAGTTCTATAAAGTTCTTGTTAACTACTTCTCTAAATCTCATTATAGTTTTAACCAATTTTAATTTTCGGGTTTTTTTTTGTTGAATTCTGAAAGCGGTCTCTTTATGTTACAACCATGTAAAATGTATCTAAATCTGTTTAGTAGTCTCTGTATTTAAAGATAAACAGAATCACCTTTTAAAATACGAGGGGCATTTCAAAAAGTTCCGAGAATTGCCTAGCTGTCGCCAAATAAGCGACACGATAGCCAAACTACCAATATATTGTGTGCACAGTCTTGTTTGAACATGTTTGGACAGTGCGTAGTGGTGGCAGTGGTCCATGTGACATGGATGTGAGTGGTTGTCAGTCAACACACCGTGGCAATTTGAACAGCATGTGAACATCAAGTTCATGTAAAAATTGGGAAAGTTAGCTTCACAGACGCCGTTGGCTCTGCAGCAAATTTATGATGGTACTGCACAAAAAAAATCTGCTGTTTACGACTGGTTTGGACGGTTTAACAAAGGGCAGGAGACGTTAGAGGATGATGAGTGCAGCGGAAGACCGTTGACATCCCAAAATGACTGCAAAAGTAAAATGATCAAAGAATGACAATCGTGGAGTTAGCGAACGAAGTTGTTATCTCACAGGGATCAGCTCATGCCATTTTACGCAATGATTAGAAGATGAGACATGTCAGTGCGAAGTTTGTTCCTAGACTGCTGAACACGGATCAGATGGAATGTCGCATGACAATCGCTGGTGAACTGTTGAGACAAGTTCGAAGGACCTCCAACAGATTGTCACTGGTGATAAGTCTTGGGTGTTCGCCTATGAACCAGAGACAAAACAGCAATCATCAGAGTGGCGCACAACATCATTTCCCACGGATTCCGAAAGAAATCTTCTGCTGCTTCCAACAATGGCAGGATCGATGGAGCAAGTGTCCTTCTTCGAAGGTGATTAGGTAAGCATTGCCATAGGTCATAACACTAGCACACTGACCACCATTCCTTTTTGAATGCCCCTTGTACATTGGAGAATGCTACTGCAGAAAACACAAAAGTTTAAAAAATTTAAGTGAGGTTGAGATCACAACTCCATAAAATTACACAATATTCAACACTTTACGTGGTACGTATGTAAGCTAGTATATATTATATTTAACATCATTTGATTTAACCCTGTTCACACTGTTGATCTTACTTTAGGTGATGCTAAATGGATTGTGGGTGGGGTGATAAAACATGCTTCTGCAAGGTCAGTATAAATCGGAGACCAGTAAATATTGCAATTTTTTTGTAGGGAATTCTTTAATGCATCTGATAGTGTTTTTAGAAATAGAATATCATAAAAGGGAAATTTTTAATTCTCTCGATAGTGTGTAGGTAGCATTGATTGTTTGTGAATTGTTTGTTTTGAATGGAAGTTCGTGCAGCTTGTGTGTAAGTCAACGTACATGCATGTTCTTTAGTTTGTGTTGAAGCTATGACGATTCTGTTATGGAATTTGCCCTTGATGGTATTAGATGAGTTCATTTTACTGTTCAGGAGAGGGTTTACCATCACCAAGTCGAAAAATTCAACACTTTACAACGTTGCACGAAAATTGTAACGGCTTCCCTCTTACGACACATACAGAATTGTTCAAAAAATGTCGTTTTACAGAAAAGAATTTGCTTACAGGTGTAACCAAAATGTAATACTGGGTCTGTGACATCACCGTAGAGAATGTAAAATACCATTCCTTCACCTTCCAAAATGGACTCATTTTGAATAATCTAACTTTGTCAAATATTTACGAAAATTTAAATGAAAAATATACATTTATTCAGTAAACTCTTTTCTGCAAAACATGTTGTATAAATTTTTTGCTTAACTAAAATTTAACCTCGTTGTAGTAAAAAATGTGAAGTAAACACAAACATTTTTGCGGTTTAAAATTTTGCGTTTCTTACGCAAAGAATTATGATGCGATTTTCATGTTATCATATTCAAAAGGGTTGTATGCATTATATGAATCAGCAATATTTTTTCAGAATTTTTCATCAGTAATGACATAAGATAAAACAGTTGTTTTGAGAGCACGTTTTGATTTTTGCAATTCTTCTGTTTTACAAGAAACAGTCCGCATCGAAAGGGTTAAAACACATATTAATAACCATATCTTTACATGTGCTCAAAATAAATCCTTCGCATGAACTACTGCGCTAAGTGAAACACAACGTTATAAAGGTAAACACAGTTATCTGAATGCACACACAGTAACTACAAGTAAAGATATCTTCAATGTTAAAAATGTTTATAAGAAGGTTTGCATTTGAGTTAGATTTCAGATTTAAATAATAAACATAATTTATGTATGTTGTTTAGGTCATCAGCCAAAAAGCTGGTTTCAACCTAAGTAAAACGAGGAGTGAGGTGGTTTACCATTGCCTTCCTCACTGAGTGGAAAAGTATGCTTATCAGCATGCCGGGCCCTCTGAAAAGCACAAATCTTCCACTCTGCAAATGACACCTTCACTTCATTCACCACAGGGTCTGGCTGTATAATGAAATTCATTACTTTCAGAGGAGATAACTCTGATTAGTGTCTTTTACACCTCTACCTCTTCTGTTCTTAAATGATTCAGTCGTTTAATTGGCTGGCCATGTGATAAGAAACAGAACTTATGTATATAAGACATAATGTCTATACCATCTAAAATAAAGTGAATTAATAAATGAAGCGTCGGCCGCATTGGCGCAGTTGGTAACGTGCTCGCCTCTCATCATGCGGTCCTGGGCTCGAATCCCACTCAGGCACGGCATATTTTCATATGTTACAAAAAATCATTTCATCCTCCATTGTACATAGTCACACCCCAACGTCGTCGCTAATGACCGTTGTAGTTGATGCGACGTTAAATAAATAAATTTAAAAAAAATAAATGAAGCTTGGCTAACTGTAAGCCTATCACTTATAACATAATGATAATTGGATAAAAAGTAAAATACACAATTTAGAATGTCACTCAAAAGTAATTCTTAGATACAAAAGTTTCTCAGACTGTTCGATACAATTATTTGTGTGAAAGAAAAAATATATAATTATGTCTTTTCTTATAAACTTTTTAAATAGGTTATTCATAAATATTTTATGTATACATACCACAGCTTCATACGTGGTAAAATGAGGCTTCATGTCTTTTCCATTAAGATTAATGAATGCGCCTTTGTTCCCCATTTGATCACTGAAATTACACAATGAACATTTATATTAGTAAAAATCTGGTGTGAAACACTCACACAACTTTCTCTTGCCAGTGCAAATAATTAACAATAAACCTAACATTAGTAATAAAACATTAGAAATAAATAAAAAACTAACTTCAATAAACATAACCTAATTTTAATCATATATGAAAGACGCAAAATGAAAATCAACCTCAGTTTGGCCTAAAAATACGGAAAATCACTCTTTCACGCTCAACTAGGCTCTGTACAGAAAAATGCTCTAAATAAAAGTTGTAGATCTTTTAAATTACTACAAATTTGATGATATACACTTTTGTCGAAAAATGCATACTAAGGCCGAAATCTTAAAAAAAATCGATTTTTCACACGTTTTCATGAGAAAAAAACAGAAAATTGCTAATTACTGCTAAACTAAGCGTTATACAAAAAAATGTTTGAAATAAAAGTTGTAGAATTTTTAATTCTCTACATTTTTTATTATATACATTTTCGCGCTATAATACATATTGAAGCCGTAATCTTAAAAAACCACTTTTTTTACGTGAAAACAGCCTCACCAAGAATTTCAGCAAACATGGCGCCTACCCTATCTTGTAGAGAATAAAAAATTGAGTAAACCAGGCGATTTTTAAAAAAATCGTAAGACCAGTTTATGAGAAAATCGCAAAAAAGTGAAAAATTACACGAATAAACTACTACTTCCGGTTGACCGATTTTTATGAAAATGTTCGTGTCGGTTCCGGTAGTGGTATGTAACTTAAGTTTCAAGTTCGTACGATGTTCCGTTCTTGAGATATTCTGTTCACACACACAGACCAATTGCTAAAACCATGTTTTTTGGGTTCAGGGGGTCTGAAAACGTATAGATCCGGTAAAAACTCGATTTCGAAAAATCGACATGAAAACAATACTTTCCTTCCTATATATCATATAGGCAAGAGAAAGTAAAAATTGACTTAATATTTAATCTATTTACATTTAAATTTATATTTACAACATAGATGTTGATAATGTTACTATTTCTGATACAAGGCACAGAACAAAAAACCTGGATGCTCTCCTCATGAAGACTTTTAAAATATTCACTATAATCTATTTGAATTATTTTATCAAACATCCTATGTAGGATTATAAACAGCCGTATTATTTAAAATTGAAATATATATTTCTAACCACCAGAATACGGTAACAGAAAACATTTACCAATGTTTAAAGCGCTTTCGTGTATCTTGTACACATCTTCAGTAAATTAAAATTCTTTAAAAATTTTCTTCACATCAAAATTTAAAACTTCCTACTCCTACCATGGTAGATAAGGAATAGTCGATTCTTATATCTAAAACAGTCTTGCCAACTTGATCAGTTGCTTGTCACATTCAATCTGTGTGTTCATTAATTTTTCCCTGTTACTATATTTATAAATATAATATTTTTCCAAAATTTCAATTTCATTTTGTCTGTAATTAATTTCTAATATTTCTAGATTATTTTTATACTTGACATAGTATGTTTATTTTACAAAATAAAAATTATATAATTAAAACTATAAAATTTATTTTACAAAAACATAATAATATGAATGTAAATGATAAAGAAAAAGAAAGTAATCAATTCAATTCATGTGGAATTTATAAAATTAAATGTAATGAATGTAATGAAATATATATAGGTAAAACCAGCAATCTTTTAAAAAATGGTTTGCAGAACACTATTTAAACTATAAAAAAGGAAACCGAAAATTCTCCAATGTAACTGAACACATGATCAAAAATAAACATACTATATCAAGTATAAAAAATAATCTAGAAATATTAGAAATGAATTACAGACAAAATGAAATTGAAATTTTGGAAAAATATTACATTTATAAATACAGTAACAGAGAAAAATTAACGAACCCACAGATTGAATATGACAATCAACTGATTAAGTTGGCAAGACTGTTTTACATATAAGAATCGACTATTCCTTAACTACCATGATAGGAGTAGGAAGTTTTAAATTTTGATGTGAAGAAAATTTTTAAAGAATTTTAATTTACTGAAGATGTGTAAAAGATACACGAAAGCGCTATAAACATTGGTAAGTGTTTTCTGTTACTGTATTCTGGTGGTTAGAAATATATATTCCAATCTTTTGAAATGAACGTGCGGGTGAAGGTCACACCACTTCCTCACTTCACCATTCCCACCACCTATCATCTAGGACCAGCACTAATAATGCGTTAATTGTTTTAAATAAACAAAATATACATTATTATAACAATACATAAATCATATCACACTGATCCTAATATATGTTCATTTTTAAATACAATTTCGCTCAGTTCATTTTACGGTTTATATTCTTCGGACTTTAGCTCAGGATAAATATCGCTTCGAGTGGAAAAATTATATAGTTTACCAAACAATCTGTGAAGAATAGTCAATGAAGTTATGTCGCTAGATTTTGAAAGTAATTGCCATATAACTACAGAAAACTTATATAGTTCCCATAAATTCATTCATTTCGGTTTACCGACTGTTTATTAATTTATACAATTAGAATTATTTAAATAATTTTTTTGCAGCCAGTAGAAAATATATTAAGCGAGAAAATTAGTGAAATCCAAAAGCTCTTATGGGGGGATTTACTGGGTGTGTGACTCCTCCCCAAAAGGGTTTCATACGCCCTCAAATTCACTTTAACTTTCTGACACGTAAGAAATAACGACAGAAAATTAACGGGTGTAGGATAACAGTCACGGATGACCGAGCGAGTGAGTGCTTTCACTTACATAATAGCTTAATATATTATGATTGCAAACCGTAGTATATAGAGCGTATATGTGGATTAAACAATTTGTAGTAGATTAAAGATAAACGTGGAGCAGCTGAAAAGGGTTTGAGCACACAAGTTCAGTGTATGCACTACTTTGACTTCCTTCTTTGATGACGAATAGTGCACTACCTACCAAAAACAATGCTTAAAACCTTATTTTGTAGAGTATTAATTCTCTACAAAGCTGCCTTTAAGACTTTAAATTAAGAACAAATGTTTGGCCGCTTCAAATAAAAAGAAACGAAGAACTTGAGTTTTCCACCATTTTCCTATATGGAGGACGAAGTTCAAGTCCTAGAGTGGGGGACTAATTGGTGCGTTATTTTGATAGGGGCCACGAATGTGCGGATACCTAATTTGAAAACTATATAAATTATTTCCTAAAAGGCCTAAAATAAGCTGTAGTGACTGGGCTAACTAATAGTCGCGTAAGGGGTTTCAGGAGAAATCTTATGCAGTGGAAGGGAAACCAAAATGTGACCTTCAACTGCATGTAGAAATCAAATATATATATTAAATGGCCAGAGCTTGTCATTAAAATAATACATAGTTTGAAGTATGTTAACTTTAATAACAAGAAAAATGGTGGGAGAAGAAATCTTCTATCATAAAAAATACTGTTAAGTTTTAATTGACTTTTTTTGGCTGCTTTAAACTATTTTTACCCATTATTCCACATCCAATGGATCCACCAACATCAGAATGTTTTAAAACAAATTAAAACTAATTTATTCAAATCTTTTTAGAAGAGACTTTGTCTTCTACTGATATACATAACACAAAAGCGGCAAAAAAAGGTTAATATAAACTTCTAATATTTTTACATTTGAATTAATTGAAAGCTGCAGGATGCATTTTAGAGATTTATTTATGATAGTTATTCCATCAAAATTTTAATGCCAGTTTTTTAAAAACCTCTATTTTTCAACTTCAGTTACACTTACCTTAATTACTATCTAAGATTTTTGCTTCAAATTTTCAAGGCATAATCCATGATTATGGTTAACTTTTAACAAATTAATTTTAAATATGTTAATTCAAGTTGTTAGAAGGTAGAAACAAATGTGAAGTTTTCAGTAAAGAAGACTTATGAAGCTATCTTAAGTAGTTATAGAGATATGTATACCTAAATTAACATTACAAGGTATACCAAGGTACACCAGTGGCCGTCTTTAACCCTTTAACTGCTACCTTAGGAATCGTCATGTGTAACCTCCTGTGCTGAATTAGGAATGACTTTTTTGGTGTCATCTTAAATCATTACTTATTTCTTTTAAGTTTAAAATAAAATCAAAACTTTTACAAAAAAAATAATTTTAATTTAAATTTAAACTTAAATTAAAATTTGTGTAAAAATTTGAAATTATAGTAAAACTCATATGCAACAGCTGTTTCGAAAAAATACTTATTTATTTATTTACTATTTTCATTGTAAAATGCAATATTTTATTTATTTTTATAATAAAAAAATGAGGAAAATGATGTAACCGAAATATAACTTGAAAATAATCGAATAAATTACCCACCAAAATACCACGGCAACACATCTGACAATATGCGATGTAGCTAATAAATACAGGACACTATCAAAAAGTTTCACGTAATAACCAGTAGATGGTGTAACATGTCCATTATGTAGTGTTATGATTTCCCAATGATTTAACATTAGAACGTAAAAATGCGGAAGTAGCACGTGCGTTTGATTTTCAATAACGTAAAAGTATGTTAGTAGCACAGTAAATGCCATGAGCTCCGAACGTATATATACGTCAATAGTAGTTAAAGGGTTAAGGAATTGAGAATTAATTGGAATACTTCTATAATGATACATTACCAGTAATTTGGAGCAGAGAAAACTGTTATACACATTCCATCGTGAGCGACTTCATAACCGTCATTTTTAACTTCGTGACTCCGTACGATATAATCGAGTTTATTTTGTTTACAGAAATTTAAAGTCACATCGGGTCCAAATTGAACACCGACACCACGTTTACTTGGCGCCCTTTGATAGTCTGGCATTGGATCAGACCACAGAAGTTCACACATTAAACCTGTTGGAAAAATAGACGAGATGTATCAGTTATATTTTACAATACCAAAAGAACACAACAAATTTATAATGAAAATATAAGGTCAGATTCAGTTAACTATTTTTAAAATTCATGTTAAAAAATAAAAGTAGTTGTCTCTAACTTAAAAAACAACACTTTGTCAGTTAAAAGTGAGCTGAAAAACTGAATGAGACTTGTGTAGTTCCCAAGGAGATAGCATAAAAGATCGTCACAACAAAACCATCTAGTTCCAAGTTTCAACCGGCCCATGGCGTAGTGGTTAGCGCAACTGGCTTCTACGCTGGGGTCCTGAGTTCAATTCCTGGTCAGGTCTGGCATTTTTGCATCACTCATTTTCATCTATCATCCTTCTCACCGTCTGCATTAACAGTAATTGCAGAACAGTTGGATGTTAATCCAAAAAAAAAAAAAAAAATTCCAAGTTTCAACTTAGTACAATATTTCATTCTTGAGATATTTTGTTCACATACAGACACAGACCAAAAGCTAAAAACATATGTTTTGGGGGTTCAAGAGGCCTGAAAACAGGTATATGCGGTGAAAACTCAATTTTGAAAATCGATATGAAAACAGTAACAGTACTTTCCCTCCCTGTATATTTACAATACATGGAGAAGAAAGTAAAAATTGGCTACGTGCATGCACCAACTGACTGACTGGGGAAGAGTTCCCTATAACTGCCCCTTTTGAAATCGTGGAAGCAGGGTCAGCGATGACTAACAGCTGAACTGGCAGTAAGGAAATAGTATTAACGCTTAGTAGTGAGAGAGGCAAAAACAGTACAAGCAGTGCAAGCCACATCTTGAAGTTTCTTTTAAATTTTTAAATAATTAAAATCATTCCACCTGCCAAAATAATACAAAGTTATAATACAAAATAATACCAAGTTTTTTTAAAATTAACTGATGAAATGAGACAGAATTCTAATATTTATTTAAAAATAAAGTACCAGTAAAGGAACACAAGAAAATTAATTTTAGTTAATTAATTTTTAAGTAATAAGATCTAGATCACTCCCCTTTTGTAGTATACATATACTTCACGCTTATCACTAACTTCTTTTATTCATGGAGAAGGCGTAACTAACCAAACAAAAAATTTCAAGACTTTTTAAAAATTTAGTATGGCTATTAAAATTAACAATACAATTTACCTTCTTCTGGTGGTTGCCTATTCCTGTCTATATCTCTTAAGGCATCTAAGGTTACATTATCTTTTGAGAAGAGGCCACCATGCATTGCCTGAACAAAAATACAAACAAAATAACAACAATTAACAAAATTTCTTTGACACTAAAATTCTAATGGAAATACTGACAATATCAATTAGCCAGCAAACAATCAATACTGGTTTTAGTATATTAATAGTTTCACTTCGATCAGGTTTAATTATTTAACAGAATTACTAGAAGAAACCTGGTAATTCTAAACAAATAAGTTAATCCATGCATTTGTATCAACTACCTTTGTACTCCCACATTACATTTTCAAATGTTCAGATTAGAATCACATTGCTGTATGGAATGCTTACTGAAAAGATTAAAGGTTTTATTATCAGTTTTTATTAATTCCTATAACATTGACTATATTAGTCAATCTAACTTATAATATTTATGACTTATAATATTTATTATAAGTCATATCAACTGTATACATAATGAACGCATCACCACTGAAATGAGTCATAATGTATTTTCATAATAAATAATTAATTAACCCACTAAAGATATAACTGATTAATTATTCATGCAGCCTGTTTAAGAACATAAATCAAGTCCCACATGGTTAGAATTTTTCAGATTAAATTATATTTTACAGCATGATGATGTAAGCTAACAAACTTACATGCATGATCCTCCACAAGTAAATCAATTTAATAGACAAATTATCCACTCTCCTTTCGTAGTATACATATACTTCACGTTTATCACTAACTTCTTTTATTCATGGAGAAGGCGTAACTCACCAAACAAAAAATTTCCAAGCGAAGAAATTTAAAGACAGTCAAATTCACTTGAATACCACTGAATAATTAATTTTTTTAATACGACTCAAATTATAATCTGTTAACATCCAGATGTCTATTAACTTGAAACCCAAGAATAATACTGCAAAAAATGTTTGTGCAATAGTGAAATAAATTTATCCCCAATTTACCTGTAACATTTTCCATCATTACGTAAAATAATAAAGACTACGTTGTTACCGATACAATACATTATGTACGGACATATAAAAAACTGTAATTATTTATGGCAAAACACTCATTTGGTTTCAGTAACTTTAATTCTTCTTGTCACATAGGATACATTAGCTTTAAATATAATTCCCTGTGTTAAATCTTTCATTAGTTTTTACCAGTAATATCTTGCTGAATATTATTAACGGTACATTATTCTTGCAACAATTTTTAAAGAAAATATTAATAAAATAAAAGTGTTTAATGTTTTGATCCGTTTTAATACGGACATGTCAAAATCGCCCACAAAAATTTATTTGTGTAGTTTAAATTTGTAATTGGATTACATAATATTTAACCCTTACAACTCTCATGTCGTGGCTGTCAGCAGACTTCTTGTTTTTGCCAATCTTATCGCATGTCGGCCAGTAGCCAATTTCGAACAATAAATCTACTAACAGCTTATTTTGATGAATTATACTAACGATATTGTGATGTACCGAGATATTGGACTGTTCTGAATCAGCATTTCCATTTTGAATGAGAAAATAAAGCCAGATTTTTTAACGATATTAGGCAGGAAGTTGTGATTCAACAGTAGTTATCATTGTATTGTCTATTCACATACTTATCATTCATTTATTTTAAAAAGTATTTATTTCTACGTAAGAAAATGTCATGTATAGTTATTGACAGAAGTATTAACTATTATTTAAATTTTAGTTCCAGTGATAAAGAAGGTTATGATTCAGCTAATTAAGAGTACTAGCATAGTGTTTGGTCCAGGGCTAAAAAAAAATAGTTCTGTTTCTTATCACATAGTCAGCCACTTATATGAATGAACTATTTAAGAACAGAAGAGGTAGAGGTGTAAAAGACACTAATCAGAGTTATCTCCTCTGAGAGTAATGAATTTCACTATACAGTCAGACCCTGTGGTGAATGAAGTGAAGGTGTCATTTGCAGGGTGGAAAGTGAGTGCTTTTCGGAGGGCCTGGCATGCTGATAAGCATACTCTTTCAACTCAGTGAGGAAGGCACTGGTAAACCACCTTACTCCTAGTTTTTACTTAGTAAAACCTCTAGAGGTTCAAACCAGCCTTTCGGCTGTTGACCTAAACAACAATCATTAAATAAATGATTTAAGTTAACAACAAACTTTGTTCTAAGAAGAACAGTGAGTAACGACTAAAGCACAGTGATACGATAGTTTTGTCTTAAAAAGAACGGTTTTAAACTAAAACTTAAAAATAAAACAACATTAACACAAAGTCTAATACCGACTGAATGTGTTGTGAGATAAGAGAGATGACAATATCCTGTATACTTAACGAATATGGCTTTGGAGACGGTAAATTGGGAGAACCGCATTACTTTACAATGTATTATCGCTACATTGTAAACAAAATTTACTCTTTTTCATTTGGTAAAATGAAGCTCACATTAGCATGAATTTCAAGTTTAGAACTTTTGGGTAAATCAGGAAAGAATACTCTTTTAAACAATGTAAAAATTACAAACATTCGTTCAGTTCTGTATTTAGGAGTTAATAGAATTCCCATTTAAAATACATTAGAAGTGATTTTGCGTTTTAAATATTCCAGAGGTATCTATGGAAAGTTATGTAAATAATGCTTGCATGAGTGCAATTATGTTTTCTCTATAAAAATGAGATGGTAGCCATTCAAGGTATTATAATAGTAGTTGTAAGGGTTAAAATAAAAGGGCCGTTTTTTTTTCAAGGTCCGATCGGTTGCGGAATTAAACCCCCCCCCCCCACAAATATCTGATGAATCTAAGTTGCGCAGCTTCTCTAATATGGCCACCAATAGCATCACCTCAGTTTGTTCAGTTCTGAATGCATAGCGAGCACATAAACATGGCTACCAAATACCATCTCCTACCAAGTGTGAAGTGCGTGCAGTAAAGATTTCTTCAGGCTGAGGGGTCTGATTCAGCAGAAATTCATTGATGAATAAACTATGTATATGGTGAGTTTTGCAGGAACAACAATGGTGCAGGAACTTTAAAGCAGGAAGTACAAAAGTTCATGATGCAGGTGACCTGGGACAGAAGAGTGTCAACCGATGACCTTGTTCAGCGAGTGGATCAGGCGATTCAAGAAAATTGTCGGTTTACGATTTCTGTGTTGAATGATTCTTTTCCTGAAACTTCAACGTCAGATCACTATACAATTGTCAATGAAAGACTCAGTACTGCAAACTGTGTGCAAGATAGGGAAATCGAATTACTGCACGCACTTCACAATCGACGTGAGATGGTATCGTAGCAATGTTTACGTGCTCGCTGCGCATTCAGAACTAAACAGATCGAGGTGATGCTATTGGCGTCCATATTAGAGAACTGCGTAACACATCTACGCAAAGGTTCATCAGATATTTGAAGGGGTCTCAATTCCGCGACCGATCGAACCTTGAAAAAAAAAAAATCGGCCCCCATAGTAATTCCATAACTTGCTCAAATAAATTAAAAATAATTTACCAGTACACGCCCATTTATGCAATGTGCTAATGGAAGCCAATTGAATACTTCTGTGAATAAATCAGACATCTGCGCTGAAAATTTAGCTCTAACTTCACCCTCAAAGCCGTACATTTGGTTCATAGTCTGGCTTTCATGGTTACCTGCAAACAAGAACCATATAAATCACTGTTAAATAAAGCAACACGTTCATATCTTATCATAATGTTATTAAGATTAAAAATCTGGTGTGAAACACTTAAACAACACTCTCTCCCAAATGCAAATAATGAACAATATAACCTAACATTAGCAATAAAACATTAGAAATAAACAAAAAACTAACCTCAAAAAACATAACCTTATTTTAACCATGAGTGAAAGATGCAAAATGAAAACCAACCTTAGCTTGGCTTAATAATACGGAAAATCACTCTTTGACGCTAAACTAGGCTCTGTGGAGAAAAATGCTTAAAAGTTGTAGATCTTTTAATTTCCTATAAATGTGATCATGTACAATTTTGTCGTTAAATGGATACTTAAGCCGAAATCTTAAAAAATTCCATTTTTTTTATAGCTTTATGAAAAAAAATAACAGAAAAGCACTAATTACTGCTAAACTAAGCGTTATACAAAGAAATGTTTGAAATAAAAGTTGTAGGTTTTAAAGTTTTCTACAAGTTGCCATACAGAATTTTTTGCCCTAAAATGCATATTAAGGCCGCAATCCCGAAAAAATTTCAGCAGACATGGCACCTACCCTATCATGTAGAGCATATAAAATGTAGTAAATGAGGCAATTTTTAAAAAAAGTCGGAGCCGTTTTTGAGAAAATCGTAAGAAAGTGAAAAATTACGTGCATAAACTACTACTTCCGGTTGACCGATTTTGATGAAAATGTTCACGTTGGGTCCTCTAGTGGTATCCAACTCAAGTTTCAAGTTTTAAATTTGTACGATGTTCTGTTCTTGAGATAATCTGTTCACACAACAGACTTATCACAAAAAACATGTTTTTTGGGTTCAGGGCGTCTGAAAACAAGTGTATCCAGTGAAAACTCGATGTTGAAAAATTTATACGAAAAACTAAATAAGAAAATTTCACAAAACAGCAAAGCCAAGAGAAATTCACATCTATGTTGGAATACTACAGAGAATAAAAAATGACCGCCGTCGCAGTTGATGCGACGTTAAATAAATAAAAAAAACCATCTTAAGATAATAAGTAATGAAATTCACATTCTTAACAGACATATTGGTAACAAATCTTTTCAATAGGTAATGAATGATATGAAGTGACGTAGAAATGACAAAAATCCCAGCCCAGACTGGGAATTGAACCTGGGACCCCTGGCATAGAAACACGTTGCGCTGACCACTGTAAACAATTATGTACAATAAAATTCCAAAACCAAACTGTAGCTCTATTTTATATAATATAAATTTCACTTGAAACTTTTCAGCTGCCTCGATCCTTACTATCTACTTACACATGTTTCAGTGGATTCACCATTATCAGAGTCCACAAAATATCATGCGGAATTTAAAAATTTTTATTGAAAAACCTACAGAAGATATTACATATTCAGTCATCTACATATAACAATTAAATTATTTTAATATGTCCCTTCTCATATTTATTACAGATGGCAGCAGCAGTCAATATCACTTCATCATTCTTAAATTTTATTTGTTCATTTAAAATGTCCTGTTTTTGCTCTTCTAAATGTCTACAAATATGGAACATCTCATATTTATTTTCTCTATTACACTGTTCTATTATATTGAAATGTTTGTCTATTTTACCTAACTTATGTTTTTTTCTTTTATATAACTGGTATAATTGATATAATATAGTGTAAATTAGTCACATTTCAGCGCTTAATATAATTAGCTAACTTGTAACGTATTGATCCCTCCTCACCCAAGAACAGACTTCATTACTACTCAGAAACATTAAATTTTGAAAAATTATAAAATTACAACTTACCTCTAGACATAAAAAAATGATTAGGATAAAGTAATTTAAATCCGAATAGTGTGAAAATGCATTCTACAGAAAATGACCCTCTATCTACGAAATCACCATTGAAAAGCTGAAGTTTATTGTCAAGGAAAAACAAGAGTTAATACTAAAAATTTACACACAATAGCAAATCACAAACTGAAAAAGATAACAATACCAGAAAGACAATGTCATAAAGGTTTCCTAAATAACGTTTCAATGGATTATGGATTTTTAAATACTTACAGAAAGTTTATTAGCTTTTGATTATTGTGAATGATGATGATTATCAACCATAAAGGACATACAGACCCTCTTATTATGCAAGAGTTTTACCCTGTATAAAGGCACATAAGAAAATTAAGTCATAATAATTGGGACGGATTCTGAAATTTTATGTACAGGTTTAATTCAGCTGATAATGTTTATTTTAGAATTAATTTATTTTCTAAAACTAAAAATGCAAAATGTTTAACAAAATCAGCATACAAATATAATTACTGTTGTTCTAACAGTCAACTTTTTTGTCACAAAAAAGTTCTGTTTATCAAGTATGAATTATTTTTTTCCAGTTTTTAACACATTAAAAATAAGTTAAAATAGCGTCCAAGTTAGAATATGGTTTTAATAATAATTGAAGCCATTTTACGCAGAAATAAATTCTCAATACATTTTGTCTTAACGGAAATTAAAACAAGTAAATTTACATCAAACCATAAATAATGTGCTTTATTACTTAATTTTGTTTACTCTGGTTACTTAAAAACAGAGTTACTATTCTAGGGCCAAAAAAATTGCGACAGAAACATAATACCCAAATTGTCTTGTTTTACTGCTGCAACAATAAAATATTAAAATTACTGTACTGATTATTCTAGACTGAAGTAAAAATTAATTTAAAAAGGATACATAAGGATTAGTTTCAGAAGGCAATCCATTCAACTCAAATATATTTAATAGATCATAAAATTGTCCATGAATATCGCCACAGATTGTGAATTTATCTTCATCTCCAACAGTAATGTCGACAAGAGAAGGTTGTGACATAAACAGTTGTTTTGTATCTAATAAAATCTGTAAAAAAAAAACAATCGATCAAAATCACAAGTTAGACAAAAAAAGTATAATAACATGTTTTTTGTTATGACCACTAGATGTCTTAACTCGTTTACTGCCAGTGACGCCGATCGGTATCATTGGCGTCTACCGGCGGGTGCCTCTGCAAACGATCGGTGTCGTGTATATGATGTTATGGTGCCTGTCTGTCAATTGGCATGCGGGGCTCGCTTTAGTTAGAATTGTGGCATTATTTAGTGATGTTTAAAGTGTAATACTGTGCAGTTGGTTTTTGAATGGCTCTTGTTTGTGATTTTTTCTGATTTTTTAATAATTTGTGAACGTGCTTTAGTGTTAGTTTTTGTGATCATTTTAATGTTTAGTTATTCTTTGTTCTTTTTTCGTGTAATTCATTTTAATAAGTAATTGTAAGGTAAAAGTTATTAAAAATAATTTAAAATTTTAAAACAATAAAAATGAGTGGTAACCCGGGTCCTTCGAAAAGGAAACGTGACAATAATCAACCAGGACCATCTCGAGAAAAACGACGCTGTACTAAAAATAAAACGTTTTTCAGTACAGATTCAGAAATTGAGGATTGTCTAGACTGCGAAGACAGTGGCTCTGAATTCGAATTTTGCGATTTCGATTCTTCAGACAGTGATTGTTCAGATGCTGAGGAGCCAAGTTCTTTTGAAATATCCGACAGCATAAACATAAACGTACATGATTTGACAAACGATAATCAAAATATTCTGGCTGTAAACGAATTCAACGAAACGAACTTGCCTATGTCTGGAAATGCTACCACCGCTGCTAATACCAGTACAACCAAGTCCGATACATGGTCACATACAGAGACAATGAAAACTGGTATAAACTTCCTTGGCAACCAGGAATTACTTGCTGAACTTCCAGGTAATAGACCAATCGATTTTTTTAATTTCTTATTCGATAATAAATTTTTAGGAAATATTGTATCTGAAACTAATAAATATGCAGAAAATTTATTTTTGCAACCGGGTACAACAGAACACTCCCGGATTACGAAGTCGTGTGACCTAGATATCGAAGAATTTCGTATTTTTCTTGGTCTTTTGTATCACACTGGGACGATTCAACTAAATCGTATTGCCGATTACTGGAAAACTGACAGGTTATTCAACATCCCAATTTTTAGAGAGCAGATGGCAAGGAACAGATTTTTACTGATCATGAGATGTCTGCATTTCACTTCAGAAGAAGAAACTGATGATCGCTTGTCAAAAATTAGGCCTGTAATTGATTATTTTAATGATAAAATTAATTCAATTTATTCGCCTGCTAGAGAGTTATCTTTGGATGAAAGTATGGTGCTATGGAGGGGAAGATTGATATTCAGGCAGTACATAAAAAATAAGCGACACAAATACGGAATAAAGTTATACATGCTTAGTGAATCGGATGGTTTTCTTCTCCGGTTTCATGTGTACGCTGGTGCAAATGATGTCACTCCAGGTCCAGGGCACACACAAAAAATAGTTTTATCATTACTAGAAGGAAAATTAAATAAAGGGCACGCTATTTTTATGTATAATTTTTACAATAGTTTTCAATTATCAAAAACGTTGTTGAGTGAAAACACCTACTGCACTGGTACACTAAACAAAAAGCGAGTTGGTAACCCTCAAAATTTAATCAATAAAAAATTGAAAAAAGATGAAAATTTGTCATTATTTAACGACAACATTCATATCGGGAAGTGGAAAGACAAGAGGGAAGTTTATTACATCACAAATGAATTCAAAAACACAATGGAACTTGTGAAAAATAAAAGAGGACAAGAAAAACTGAAGCCGAAAGCTATAATTGAGTACAACAAGTACATGTCAGGAATTGATCGGCAAGATCAAATATTAGCGTACTACCCATTGGATCGTGAAACATTGCGGTGGTACAAAAAATTATTTATTCATGTTTTACAACTGATCATGATGGAGGCGAAGCAAGTCAGTGATCGGCTGGCTTGCATGTGCCGAAGCATCACGTCCAAGAGAGCACACCTGCTCCCTTACTTTTTGTAGCAGTTTTTCGTGCCCGTGCCTCTGGAAACTCCTCGGCTTTTTATGGCTACTTTTCAGCCACGCATTGGTCTCGCCGAGGTGAGCTGAGATGCTGGGCTTCAGTCTGTCTGTCTATCCCTATCCTTGTCCTCGGCATCTAGCACTTTTTCTATCCGTGCTAGAGGCAACTTCTCCTACTTTAGCTTTTGCCCAACCCAAGTGGTGTTAGTCGTACCGTGCCCAAGGGTGGATGGCACTGGGGCTTTTAATCAGTGTCTTAACGGTGCCTGTAGGATACCTGGCTCCTCCTACAGTATGGTGCCTTACCTCTGTACGCGGGGCTATGCAGGGGCGGACCTATTATCTCCCTAGCTGCAAGTGGGGACCAGATGGTACCCATTTCATTTGAAATTATGAAAAACAGCTATGGATGCTGTGACTCTGGAAGGAGTGGATTTAAACTACTCCCCTGAGTTAGAGTATCTGGGGGCTGTCATGGATGGTGGCCTAACCTGGTAAGGCCACAGGTCCAGGACTGTGGAGAAGGCTATAAAGGCCTTATTGATATGTGAGAGTCTGCTGGGAGGACTCCGGGGCTTGGGCCTCGTATGGTGGAATGGGCTTATGTGGGCATCATTCTGCCAATGGTCACGTACGAAGTTGCTGTATGGTGGCCAACAACAGATCTAGGACGGCGCAGGATCGGCTGAGGAGCTATAGAGACTGGCCTGCCTAGGGATATGTGGTGCAATGTGCACTGGTCCAACGGCCGCTATGGAGGCGATGGTTGATTTGCCTCCTTTTCATGTGCAAGTGAGGGGAGAGGCGATTGGAACTGCCTTGAGGCTGGAGGACGGGATCGGGGTCCCATCAGTGGAGATGGGCCACACTGAGATCTTCAAGGTTTGAAGGGATGGGTGTGGTATGTGGTCCTTGGGACCGTATGAGCAGATCATACAAATTCTCCGACACACTGAGGATGAAAATTTTTGATCGTCAGGAGTGGGCGGAGGGTAGGCCGGTGAGGCCGGAAGGGGCTACCTTTTGGTATATTGAAGGCCCTGTGATGAGTGGAAGAGCGGGATTGGGGGCCTGGGGGTCCGGGGGAATGACTTCCCTGGCCCTTGGGTGTAACATGACCGTCTTCCAAGATGAAATATGGGCCATTGAGGTCTGTGCAGAGAGGCGTATTGTAAGGCGCCTCAGTGGGTCGCACATTTATATTTTTGCAGTTGCATTGTGGGTGGCTGCAAAGGTATAGCACTGTTGGGTGGGGATGTGTTAACACCTGCTCAGGTAAGTGCATTAAATCCTAGGCAGACCCTGCGCTTTATCGAAGGTGCGGGCCTTGCATAAACTAGGAATGGGGGCAATCACAAAAGATCTTTTAGGTCGCGGTGAGGAGGGGCTGGAGAAGCCCGAACGCCCTTGTTATAATGAATGAATGAATGAACTGATCATGATAAATTCTCATAAATTATACAACCGCTACAGTGGCGATCAAAAGATGCCACTGTACGATTTTCAGCTTTCTGTCATCAATTCTTTATTACCTCCTAAAACGAATCCACGATCGCTGCCTGTCAAAATTCATAAATTAAAAAAATTCACGGAATTAGTTAATGACGCAGGAAAAGGAAAGCGGTTGGCTCGAAAGAGATGCAGAGTGTGCTACAAGAAGGGGAAGAACAAGGCAACGCAAAATTTTTGTGAAAAATGCGACGACAAACCAGGACTTTGTGTGGATTGTTTCGATGAATATCAAAAATAATTCAAAGTTATATTATTATGAACAATAATATTTTTTACTAGTGAATATCTGATTATTATTTAAAATATGTTTAGTTATAATTATTCTTAGAAAATAAATAATCAAATAAATCAAAATCAAAAATTAATGTATCAGAAATAATAATACTTTTTAAAAATAATAATAATACTCTTTGAAAATCATAAATAATTTGAAGAAATATACTATGAACAATAGTAATTCAAGTTAGTATCTGCAATATGTTTAGCGTAAAAAATTTCTTTGAAAATAAAGTAATCATATCAAAAATCATAAATAATACTGTTTGAATATCATAAAAAAAATTAAATTAATGTTATTATTAACAATAATATTTTTACAAGTTTAATGTCTGTTTATTATTGAAAATATGTTTAATTATAATTACTCTTTAAAAATAAATCGAATACATACGAAAAAAGACCGTGTAACCGATCGGTTCCATCGGCACCGACGAACAGTTTTTCATTCTGGATGCTCTTGGAACCGATCGGTACCATGCTTGTTTTTTACCTTTTTTATGAATAAACTAACAAACTATTTACAAAATATCAATTTTTCATTTAAATTAGACACTCAGAAAGGAAAATTTAGTTTTGGCTCTTGGATGAAAATTACGAAAACTGTGTAGCAGTGAACGTGTTAAAAAGTAAAATCGGGAATATATACACATTTTTACATGGTTCATTAGAATTTGGATAAAATAATCTAGCCTTATTTTATTAAATACAGAGTGATTTTTTAGTCCTGTTACCCAATTGTTAATGTCTGGTAATTTTTTTTTTAAGAGGGAAATTTTGTTTAGCTACACAAATTTGGTAGTCCTACTCAACCCATATAGATACGGCAGCATGACTTGACTCTCCTTGAGCTGTGTAAAATTTTGTACCGTTTGCGGCCGTGTTGCGAACAGAATGTCATTTACCCAAGAATAACGAGTTTCCATTCTTGAACAATATTTTGCTACAAAATCATATGAGAGTGTAAAAGATTCATCCCAAATTCTACTGTTTTGACTGTTCACATAACCTTCAAGATGGATCCAAGCTTCATCAGTAAAGTAAACTGTGTTTAAACTTTAATTCCGTTATCATTTACTAAAGACCTAAACCAACTGCAATATTGCAATCGCTTGTTTAAATCTGGAGGCTGAAGCCCTTGGAGTAATCATACGCAAAATGAACACAATTTCAATTTTTTAGCAGCTTTCGGAACACTCGAATATGACAAACCAACTTGCGAGGAAAGTTTTCGTAAACTTTTCCGTGGAGAATTGAGCAATCTTGTTTTCACTTTCTCTAAAACATCATCACTACCTGTCTCGCGAAATCAATTTGTTAGTCTAGAAATTGAAATTTTTCTGGTGGAGGAACACCAAAAAATTTAATTTGAAAAGATTCTTTTACACTCGCGTACGATTTCATAGCAAAATATTGTTCAAGAATGAAAACCCGTTGTTCTAGGGTAAAAGACATTTTGTTTATAACACAGCCGGAAATGGCACACAATTTTACAGAGCTCAAGGAGAATCAACTCACACCATATCTATACCAGTTAAGTAGGGCTATCAACTTCATGTCACAAAATAAAATTTCCCTTTTTTAGAAAAAAAAAATTACCAGACATTAACAATTGGGTAACAGGACTAAAAAAATCACTCTGTACTTAATTTACTGTAAAATTTTTGCAACATTTTCATGCAGGTAATAATTCAAACAAAACAATTTTTCTAGTTTTTCAAAGTTTAATTTTGGTAGTTTTTTTACTCAAATGACCAATTCATTTGCCTTTTTTGAGCTTCTATAAATGAATGAAATGGTTTACCATTGTTTTCTTTACTGAAATGGAAAGACTTGCTATTTATCAGCATAACTAGACAAAGGAAAATATTTTACTTTCCTATTCTGCAATTGACACCTCTTTAAAAGATATTCACTAAACGCTCCAGTATAATAAAAATGACTATTCAGGGTTGAGAATTCTCATCTTCATATTGACCCCAATTCTTAAACGCATTAGTCATTTATTTAATCGAGCATAAGATAAGAAACTGAATATTTTTATAGTCATGGTACCGAAAAGGCAATTAAAATTAATTCAATACTCCATTTGCATGTAATTTCATGGGTACTTATTTGTTAGTTTTTCCAAATTTATTTAGGTAAACATAACAATTCAATCGGTCATTTCAGAAAGCCTATAAGTCAAAAAACTGGTAATTTACATTACAAGAAAAAAAAACAATATTAAAAATATAATTTGTTTAGAGAGCTGTTGTACTTTTGTCTTTTTAACAATAAGTCATTTGTTAAAAAAAATTTAAAATGTTTACTTAAGGTGTTTCTGAAATAAATTAAAGAGTAAAATGCTAACTTTAAGTTTTTCTCTGTGAAATACTTGGTTATACTAGAAGAAAAATTGTGTTATACCATGGTATTCATTTATTTATTTCACTAGTTTTTTTAATTGTTGACTTAACGAAGATTTTTTTAATAATAAAAATTGAAATTCTTAACTTTAAAAAAGAAAAATGTTGGTTTTACGAAATATTCACGTTTTTTATCATCACTAACAGTAATTATCTACCTTAAAAAGATTTTTGGCCTCTTCCAGTGGAAAGTAGGGCTTAAGCATAAAAAGATCATCCATTTTTGTTTTTTAATTCAAAGGGAGCAAGCCTTAAGGATAAGGATTTTGTTAGTGCAGTTAAGGAAAGCCAGATTCATGTGGTTTTTGTACAGATGGTGTGTTTATATTCAGTTAGTCCTATAAAATACTAAAGCAAAAAAAATAAAATTTTGACTTATGTGCTTTCTAATGACTGGTTCAAATAAAAGATTTCGAAAATTAAAATAAGTTTTTAAACATTACTTACAAAATTTACATTACCTGATAAGCATATCTTCTATGAAGTTTTCCCTGTTCTTTAAATGTCTGTAATAAGTCCATCATAAATTTTAAAGTTACTTTGCCATCTTCTAGAGCAGGACCTTTATATTCATCTTCAATAACTGTAAAAGACCATTTAAAAAGAAGTAAAATAACAAAATAATTGTCCGTTTTAATGAAAGTATAATCTAATTTGCAATTTTTTACTTTCTCTTGCCTATATGAATAGATAGGAAGGTCAAGTATTGTTTTCATGTCGATTTTTCGAAATTGAGTTTTCACCGGATCTGCACGTTTTCAGATCCCCTGAGCCCAAAAAACATGTTTTTAGCGATTGGCCTGTGCATGTGTGAACAGAATATCTCAAGAATGGAACATCGTACAAACTTGATACTTAAGTTACATACCACTAGAGGGCCCGAAACGAACATTTTCATCAAAATCGGTCAACCAGAAGTGGTAGTTTTCGTGTCATTTTTCACTTTTTTGTGAGTTTCTCAAAATCGGCTTCTACGATTTTTTTTAAATCACCTCATTTACTAAATTTTTAATGCTCTACAAGATAGGGTAGGCGCCGTGTCTGCGGAAATTCTTGGTGAGGCTGTTTTCTCGTAAAAAAAATTGTTTTTTAAGATTGGGACTGTAATATATGCATTTTAGCGCAAAAATGTAACTAGTAAAAGTTGTAGAGAATTTAAAATACTACAACTTTTATTTCAAACATTTTTTTGCACAACGGTAAACTAAGCGTTATAAAAAAAAGTGTTTGAAATTAAAGTTGTAGGATTTTAAATTCTCTACATTTTTTAGTATACAAATTTTTGCGCTAAAATACATATTAAAGCTGTAATCTTAAAAAAACAATTTTTTTACGTGAAAACAGCCTCACCAAGAATTCAGCAAACATGGCGCCTACCCTATCTTGTAGAGCATAAAAAAATTAGTACACCAGGCGATTTTAAAAAAATCTTAGGACCAGTTTTTGAGAAAATCTCAAAAAAGTGAAAAATGACACAAATAAACTACCTACTACTTCCGGTTGACCGATTTTGATGAAAATGTTTGTATCGGATCCTGTAGTGGTATGTAACTTAAGTATCAAGTTTCAACTTCGTACGATGTTCCGTTGTTGAGATATTCTGTTCACACAGACAGACCAATCGCTAAAACCATGTTTTGTGGGTTCAGGGGGTCTGAAAACGGTGTAGATCCAGTGAAAACTCGATTTCGAAAAATCGACATGAAAACAATACTTTCCTTCCTATATATTCATATAGGCAAGAGAAAGTAAAAATCACTCAATTCTAAAGATTCACAAATGAAAATAATTCGTGTATATATATAAATAGTATGTATACATACCCATACTTTCAAAATTGATTGTATCTGCGATCGATTTTTTTGAATCGTCGACAGCTATCGCTTTTTCAAAGTTTAATTTATTTACTATTTTAGTACATTCTAAAAACTTATTTTTTGCATCCTTGTCATTCGGCCTAGCTTTTGTGACCTGCAAAAAATAGAAAAATAAATTTAAGAATGAAACTGCATCCAAATAAAACTTTCAATAAAGATTCAATTTTAAAATAGACAAGGTTTTTATTTCATAAAAATGTTAATAAAATTAATAAATTTGTATATACTGTTAAATGTCTCTTAACAACCACCCCTCTCCCAGAGCCAATATTTGCGAAACCGATTTTATTACTCATAAGACTAATGTATTCTACATCCCTATTAAGGGACCACCCCCACCCTCCGACCAACAATCACCGGGTAAAAAGGCATTTTCGTTTGCGACGACCATAAATTTTACAGTTACAAGGTTTAGGGAATTTTCGATACTGTAGACACCAACTGAGGAGGTCTATGTAAAACGGGCCTATACTGGTATACACTAGAGAAGAGACAAAAGAACTGTCACTTTGAACGAATCATGGTTACTTATAATTCACGATGACCACAGTTATTCAGACAGGCGAGTAACCGTTCCCCAGTCACTGTTACACAGATCGCTTACTCTTCTATCACTGGAAGACAGGACGACACGATGAATCGTCACCGTACTTCTACAGATATAGTACAGACCTCTCATTTCCCAGTCACTTTTACAAAGATCGCTTACTCATTCTCTGTTCACTATTTAAGACACGACGACACAGCGACCGAAATTCTACAGATAGAAGAGTATCTTGTTCCCCCAATCACTTTTACAAAAATCAGTTACTTACTCATTCACTGTTCACTGTCACTTTTAAGACAAAACGAATGCTTTACCTTAGAAACTAGTGAAAATATTCACTCACTCATTCACTGTTCACAGTTAATAAACAAAACGACAAAATATGCTTACTCTTCTTTAAGGCCCCTATAATAGCTACGTAAGATATGTTGGTCTGTTCACTGAGCTTAGTGCTCTCCTTTGATAACAGACACGTCCATTCTCTTTTACTTCAATTTTACGCACTCTTCACTCTCTCTCGCTCTTTCTCTCTTCTTCTCAGTCTCTTCACCTTGTTATGTTTTTCATCTACAGACTAAACAAAACGAGGGTAGTTCCTTTACATTTCTGATCGCGGTAACATAATTACATTAGTGTTATTTTTATTGCACGCCGCGTTCTACCTAGCTATTTTATTTATATTATAAGTTGTTAATTTTTTCAGTTGTAAATTGTTTCTTGTACTTTCTCTTTTTTATAAAAAATGTTCTTTTTATTACTAATTTAGGATACCTTGCGTTAATTAGTTTTAGGCTAAATTTTTATTTTAGTTATAAATGTAGCCCATTTTTTTAATTTATCAAAACTTCAGTGGTTATCATGAAATAACAACTGAAAAATATACCAAGTTTATACATAGTTATTACTAAATCACTAGTAACTATTAAAAGTAACGGTGAACACAAAATCACTGTCACCATGATTACGGTGACTGGTTGAAACAGTGAACGCTCTTCACTAGTGTACACCCTTTTTAGGAAGATAGTGCTCTTGAACTATTCCCAATTTTTTCTATAGGACTGAAAAATTTTATTTCAATATCTTTATACTTAAATTCAAAATGCTGAAATGAAGGAGCACTTTTTGGTTTGAATGAGATTAAAAAAGGTAAAAAAGCCCTTTACTGCATTACGCATAACATTGGCCTACAATACTTAATAAAAAACCACCAAAATTTCTATAAACACCTATCAAAGTGACCATCTCTCAAAAATACCAATTTAGTCTTAAAATTGTAGGGGTTGCTTTAGAGAGGTTTAACTGTACTTATAAGAGTACGGAGTAAATAAGAGTAACTTATAAAAGTAAACCAGTATGTAAATTATAACATAATTTACTGATAAAGAGTGAAGTTATTTATGTAAACGGGGTCAATACATAATTACAATTTTCATGAGATATGATGCCATGTAATCAAAATAATGAACAACATAACACAAATAACATTAACCAACAGAAATTGACTACTTGTTAACAACAGCGTAATTAGTTTAAAACTAGATACAAAAATTTAATACAGGTTAACAAATATGATAAGAAATTACTTACTGTATGTAACCTTGAGTGTAAATAATAATTTCAGGCTTATTAAGTTACACACGAGCACCATAAATATGTGTGTACGTATCATAAGTAAAAGAGAGATTTAAAAATTTGAAACTGTTATCTTAAAACATTATAATCCAAACAAAGTGTACTTTAGACAATTCATACAATTAAAAAAACATAAATTTAAGAAAAGAACATACATAATTATTAAAAAATTAAGAAAAAAGTCTATCTAATATTAAAATAAACGGACAAAATGTCTATCAATACGACAGCACTGCTATTATACAGGGTGATTCACGAAGATATACAGAAACTTTAGGAGCTCTTGTACATGTAAAAATAATGAAAAAAGTATATATAAACATGTGTCCAGAAAGCTTCATTTCCGAGTTACGGTTAGTGAAAGATTTCGCCCAGATTTCAGCTCACCAGGTAAAATGAGGTCTTCCTGAAATTCTTGTAAAGTAGATTAAGGGGCGAATTCAATCGTTTCTTTTGGTTTTTGACCTGATAAATTGAATCAAACAGGTCCCAGAACTGTAAGTTAAATAGGTTTTGAGGAAATCGGTGTCAAATGCAAAAAATGGAGTGAAAAAACACATTTTTTCTTTGGGCAACAATAACTTTGTTATTTCACCAAGAAACAGATAAAAATTTTGAATAAAACATGTAGAACATTATTTTCTGAACAAACCGGTGTAAATAAAGTACACAGAAAGCGAATAACTGTTTGATTAAATGAATTTTTATTCATAACAATACAAAGTAAAATTAACCGGAAAAACAAAGATGAAAAAATGTGTTTTTTAAACTCTTTTTTTGCATTTGACACTGGTTTTCTCAAAAACTATTTACCTTACAGTTCTAAGACCTGTTTTATTCAATTTATCAGGTAAAAAACCATAAGAAACGATTGAATTCGCTCCTTAATCTACCTTACCAAAATTTCAGGAAGATCTCATTTCACCTGTTGAGCTGAAATCCGGGCGAAATCTTTCGCTAGCCGTAACTTGGTAACGAAGAATTTCCGGATCCATCTTTGTATAAATTTTTTCATTATTTTTACATGAACAATGAGCTCCCAAAGTTTCTGCATATCTTCGTGAATCACCCTGTATGAACTGAAGTTCAAAATCAATTTTGTTCACTTTGTTCAGTTTTTACAATATTTTCTTCCACGAATCCTTACTTATTATTTGTTTTGAACACAGAAACTAACATGGACATAACCAGGAAGTACAATCACGGTCGGAATCACAGTAACATAAATGCTTTCCAGCAAATTTGGGGCTTTTAGATGTCACTTTACCTGATTTCTTCAATTAGTCAAGGTTGTTTACCTCGGCTGAATTTCTCATTGTTGTCAATTCATTAATTAATCAATCATGTACACAAGAAGTCCAGTTTTATAAATTCCCTTTCGTTGATACTTTTCACAATCAGTACAACTACAACCACCTTTTGTTAGTTAATTTTCTTGTAATTTTAATTAAAGTCAACAAAATAAAATAAATGAATAAAGAAACAAACATTATAATATAATGAGATAAGTTTATGTTCACCATTTATTTGAAAAGTATTTAATTATATATTATTAATAAAATCTATATTTTTGAAACAATTAGTATGATAGATAAAACGGATAAAAATAAACTGAATGTTTACATACCACATACGATTTAAATCACATGTAGGTTGCACCGTTTATCAGTTACAGTTACGAAACAACTGAATTGATACGCAAGAATTTATAATTAGACCTAAATGCAGTGAAATAAAGGAGAAAAACAAAATTGGTGAGAAATGCATACAATTATATTGATACAGTACGACAGTATATTGATACATATACTTTTATTGCATAATCTCCCACAGAGTAATAATATTAAAAACTGCTTCTTGTTAACTGTGGCAACAACAGATGCTATGTGCAAGTTCGTGAAATCTGTGAATCTAAAGACACTGAAGTCACGAGATTGCCTTTTGCATATTGATGGACTGTGAAGAAGGGAAGTGAATAATTGACAGTGCTGCCAACCTCAACAGTAAGACACGACTCGTAGTATACATTTCATTCTCCGAATGAATCGCCTTCTTTACTATCGCTGTCACCGGTGTCTTCACTATCAGTCTCACTAGTATCTACCTAACTGTTTCCTTTTTTTGCCAGGTGTCAACAAAACTGTTGAAAATAGCTTCTTCATGTCTTTAATTTCGTTGTTTATTTTTTGAATGTGGAAAGAGAAACATCACAGTAGTTAGCCGCTCGCTCACGCCATTTGTTAAGAAGCACGGATAGGCATTTTTGTTTAGCTTCAACTTCACAAAATTTTATTACATTGTATATTAAATTTTGTTCAGCACTGTGAATAGTTTGACCATGTTTTCGAGAAACCGACATTTTTGTTAACGGTAACAAACAGTTATATTCATACAGTTAACCTACAAAAGGTTCCGCGATATACTGTACAATATATCGCTCTGGGTATAGTATAAGTTGTTATGTTTGTACTATTGAAATTAAAGCAGTCGCGCATGCCCACTGACCCCTCACTTTACCCCTCGTTGCAAACAACGGCAAACTCGTGACTCAAGTGACTATAGTTATAGTACAAAATAAATTATAGTGATTTTGTATACAAAATGAGAACATGAAATAAACAACTATGAATACTTACAGCTTCGAAAGCTTTAAGAGCAAGTTTAAATTTTCCTAAAGACATATGTGCAGCAGCTCGTCTGTAATAACCTTTTAGATAACTTTTATCTAATTCTATTGATTTAGTTGCATCAGCTAAAGCATAGCCAAAACATTCCATTTTTAAATGCGCAAAACTTCTATTACCATAATAAACAGCTACATTTGGGTTTATTTCTATTGCCTTTGAATACAACTTAATCGCTTCAGCAAAATCTTGTTCTGTAAAATAAAATAAATAACAATTCAATATTACACAAACAAACAAACAATACTACTGAATCTTTTCTAGAAATTTCATTCAATATTAATACAATCGCTTATCTTTTAACCACTTACAAATAAAGACCACTTCAAATTATCTGTTATTTTTAGAAATATAATTAGTAATCTTTGCTATCAATAATAAATGTATTTGATTGATACATAGTAAATAAAAATACGTGTTCAATGGAATGACATGTCGTAACAAACAGGATTCAATTCTTTGAAAACAATACCGGATCACACTTTAAAAAGTTTCTTCAAATGACAAAACAAAGGGAAAACTGGCGACAGCTGTTTTTTGTTTACAACTTCAAGCGGCAATGCAATTTCGCTCTTCACAAAGATACGTATTTCTTTTTTCCTGCGAGTAATTCAACTGCAAGGTGATATTAAATGTGATTTTTAATGCCTTTTATACTTATTTTTCGCTGGTTCGGGTGTTGAATAATGTTTTTTAGTGCACTTCAGTGCGCGGAGTATTGTATGACTCCTGAGTGCAGAGGCCATATTGGGGGGACCAAAGTGTCCAACAATGTTGGTAACAAGACTGAAACTAGGCCTACTGTTTTGGAAACAACAACTCAATCTAAAATGAGTTATGCCAGTGTTGCTCGTACGGATTCATTTCCTACAGGGGATCAAGCGATCATTGTTGATGCCATTGACGGAGTTCCGATTCGTGAGTGTGTCGGCGCGGTTGGAGTGTTGGTCAATCCCATAAACATGGAATTCGTTTCAAGAATTTCCAAAGGTGGGATATGCGTGTGTCCCGGTTCAGGTGACATTGTTGAGGAACTCATCGAAGAGAATTCTGCCGTGTTAATGGGAGGTGCAACTCTTATAATTAGACCTTTGCTAATGGACTTCAAGAGAGTGGTCTTGTCGAACGTGTGCCCCATTGTTCCACACCGGGTTCTTGAAGGCAAGTTGAGCGACCTAAAAATAAGGATGGGATCAAAAATTACGTTTTTGCGTGCAGGATGTAATGATGCCGGGTGTTCCCATGTGGTGAGCTTCGGACGACAGGTTTATGTGCATCCTGACGATGTTGGAATGTTGCCGGAGTCGTTTCAGGTTGACTTCGACGGCACTGCCTATTGGATATACACATCCACTGATGCAATTTCGTGTTTCATTTGTAAATCACAAGGTCATCTGGCAAAGCATTGCCCTGACAACTACGTAGGCCTATCTAATGACGTCATATCTACCGATACGGCACAACTTCACGTACCTTCAGAAGCTCAGTCGAAAGATAATGAAGCAGACTGTGATACAAGTGAGTCCACTAACTTGAATGAGATAGTTCATCACCCGTCTATCTCTATGGAACCCGATCTAAGCGATACATCTGATTTACAGGCGAACAAACCTCAGTTTTCTACTAGACCTATTAACAAATTAGAAAAACGCCCATTATCTGAAACCAGCTCTAGTACCTCTACTGTTTTAAAACCAGACGATTTTCCAAGTCTACAGAATGTTACTCCATCCTCTTTTAAAGCGCCACACCAAAGTAAAAAATTCAAGAAAACCAAATCTATTTCATGTGATGATAACAGCTTAGACAATCACCTTCTTCCTCTTAAAGAGACTCTCTCATCTCCAGATAATCCATATGTTCTTAATTTCCTCCAACTAAAAAACCTTCTAGAAAGGACGAAAGGAGTTTCCAAAGTAACAGAAATAGTTTGCGAATTTTCAACTGACTTTCCTGCAATCATCCTTCTTCTAACCCAAACCTATCCATTACTATCAGAAAGGTATTTAAAGACAAGATTTACAAAAATTAAAAAACAATTAGAAATTACGATGCTTAATAATGGAAATGAAGTTTCACTAACATCAAATTCCAGTGATGAAGAAGCCAGTGGTTTTTCAGGTTTTGATTAAATTTAAGTTAGGTTAGTTTTTATAATTATCATGAACATAAACATACTTCAATGGAACATGAATGGGTACAAACCCCAGTGTGAAAATTTACAACTACTTAAATGTTTACATAATATAGAAATTATTTGCATTCAAGAAACTAACTTTAAAAATGACTACTGCGCAGAAATGAAACATTTTTTAAAATTTTATAACAATCGTACGAATTCGGATAGAGTGAGTGGAGGAGTTGCAACCTTCATTAACATTAAATATCCTTGTTCTGAAATCCAACTTCAGACTGAAATTGAAGCTATTGCAGTCTCTGTTATTCTCCCAACAGGCCGATTAACAGTGTGTAACATATATTTACCCACCCATTACAAATTCAAATTAGAAGAACTCCATAATCTTATCACTCAACTTCCAAAACCGTTTTTAATAACCGGAGACTTTAATAGTCATAATGAACTTTGGGGTAGCAGTAAAACTGACAGTAGAGGAAAAATAATCGAAAAATTGCTAGATTCTCCGGATATAATCTTATTGAACAATACACAACCCACCTACTTTAGTGTTACTCATAGCACGTATAGTTCAATAGATTTGACATTATGTAGCACAACGTCTGCTCATCTGTTTAACTGGGAAGTTTCCTCTGAATTGTATGGTAGTGATCACTATCCTATCACAATTCAGTTAAATTCTAAGTACACTCCTTTCAACAATACTCGTTTACATAAATGGAAATTTAATAAAGCAGACTGGGATCATTACCACAGATTGATTGATGAAGGAATCGCTTCCATAGAACCTAGTTGTGATGTTGATAATTTTAATGTGGATTATGAAGTAGGAAGATTTACTACTATAATTCTTGATGCTGCTACAGCTTCAATTCCGCAAACTAACGCTTTACCTGACAAAAAATGTGTCCCTTGGTGGAATGACAATTGTCGATTTGCTTTAAAAGCATGCAAGCATGCTTTTAATAAGTTTAAGCGTCATCCAACATCCGACAACCAAATTGAATACAAAAGACTCAGAGCATTTGCTCGAAGGACCTTTAAAGAAAGCAGACAAAGGAGCTGGATAGATTTTGTTTCAACCATAACAAATAAAACCTCTGCTTCTGAAGCATGGTCTAAAATTAAAAAAATAAAGGGTTTGTATCGTACTAATCAAGTTATTATTGTAGATTCTTTAACAAATGCAGTTATAGATCCGAATGAAGTACCAAATACATTAGCTTCGACCTTTGCTAAAAACTCCAGTGACTTGAATCACGAAAATGATTTTCGAAAATTAAAATCTGAATCGAACTTTACCATGAAAAATGTTCTTGAACACAATTCCCATTCGAATACATATCTAAATCTTCCTATTTCATTAAATGAACTTCAAACAGTACTGCATCGCACCAAGAATTCTAGTCCTGGACCAGATGGCATTTACAACATCTTCCTCAAAAAATTACCAGTGTCTGGATTAACCTATTTAATCAAGTTATTTAATAATATTTTATCATCAGGGTGCTTTCCTTCTATTTGGAGAAAAGCCATCGTTATTGCTATCCCTAAGTCGAATACAGACAACTCTAAAGCAGAAAATTTTAGACCAATTTCTCTAACTTGTACTATAAGCAAAGCAATGGAAAAAATTATTAACAAACGACTCCTTTGGCACATAGAAGAAATACTATTTCTGTCTCCATATCAGAGTGGTTTTAGGAAATTCCGTTCGACAACAGACCATTTCATTAACATCGAAGCTAACATCTGCGACGCTTTCGCGAATAATGAACACCTAATTTTAGTAAGTCTAGACATATTTAAGGCATACGATATGATCTGGCGAGATCGAATTGTTAAAATATTATTAGAAATGGGTGTTAATGGGTCTATTTTACAGTTCATCGCGAATTTTCTGCAGATCAGGATAATTCAAGTTAGGGCAAATGGAATTCTGTCAAACGAATTTACACTTGACAATGGTGTCCCACAAGGATCAGTTTTAAGTACATCATTGTTTCTGATAGCAATTAATGAACGCATATGTACTGTTCAACGACCCGTAAATCTGTTGGCTTTTGCTGATGACTTACATGTTCTGTGTAAAGGGAGTAAAATTCCTACAACTTTACATGTAGTCCAACAATCTCTTAACGATCTCACTAACAAGGCACGTGAAGCAGGATTCAGATTTTCAGAAAATAAATCAAGTTACATCATCTTTTCACAAAAACAACGAAATGACACTTCAGAAAATCTATTCCTCGGTCAACATAAGTTACAACGAAAAAATAACATAAAAATTTTAGGACTTACTTCTGATGAAAAACTTACTTGGAAATCACACATACGGGATTTAAAAGTAAATTGTTTAAAAAGAATGAACATTGTTAAATTAATTTCTTCGTGTAATTGGGGAGCAGACAAAGACATTATTATGAACACTTACAACAGTTTTATTCGTTCAAAACTTGATTATGGATCAGTTATTTATAATTCAGCTAAACCATACATTCTACGAACACTTGATACCATTCATTCAACTGGACTAAGGCTGGCATTAGGAGCATTCCGAACGAGCCCTATATCGAGTATCATTGTTGAATCTCGACAATTACCCCTCAGTCTACGAAGGGAGAAACTAAGTGCATCGTATTGTCCTAAAATTGCGACTACACCAAAAAATCCTACATATGATAACATATTTACTAACAGATATTCACACGTATACTCAACCAAGACATCACTGCCAAAACCTATGTATTATCGCATTTCTGAAGAGTTCACAACTATTCCATCCGTCCCAAATTCAATCATACACAGAAATCATCCTAAGGACCCTCCTTGGCTTATGGAATCACCTAAAATAGAAATGTCGCTTATGGAATTTACAAAAAGTAACACAAACTCACGGGTATACACTACAACATACACCTCCATAAGTAACAGATATTCCAATTACCTAAAAATTTTTACAGATGGTTCAAAAACAAACAACGCCTCCAGTTGCGCTTTTGTACTCCCAGCAGAAGAAAAGCTCTTTAAATTACAACCTTGGTCCTCTATTTTTTACTGTGCGGCTTACGCAATTAAACAAACTTTAAAGTACGTACGTTCATCATCACAGAAATACTTTCTTATTCTCTCCGATTCTAGAAGTGTGATAGAGAGTCTCAAAAACACCTCCATTGAAGATCCTATTATTGAGAAACTTCTTTCATTGTACACCGAAGTTTTTAAGATGGGTAAACAAGTAGTATTTGTGTGGATTCCATCCCATGTTGGCATTGTTGGAAACGAAAAAGCTGACAGAGCTGCTAAAAAGGCCTTAACCTTACCAATGCCAACATGCTTCAAAATTTCATTCAAAGATGTCAACAACAACTTACACAAAACTCGTCTTCAAAAATGGAATGATACTTGGAAAAATTATCCCCCCAGTAAACTTCACAATGTCAGAGAAAATATTTTTGAAAAACAACCCATACAATTCACCAACCGACGTGATCAAGTAATACAAACAAGACTCAGAATTGGACATACTTTTCTCACACATGGACATCTACTCACAAGAAAACCTCACAACACCTGCAATTACTGTCACTCCAAAATCACAATACAACACATCTTTACTGACTGCACATCTCTGGAAACGTTTCGGCGCAGATTTAACTTGCCACGCGATATACACGAATGTTTTAAAGATGAATACAATACATCCAGATCTATGGATTATATCAAATTCTTGTACCCGCGTGGATTACTCTAAAAACTGAATAGAACTTTCATCATGATTGTGAATGTTTATTTTGTGAAATTGTTTGCATTTTGTTTATATTCTTTGTTACTAATGTTAGCCACATTGTTAGTTTTTAAATTTTTATAAGTATATTATTAATAATCTGTTGTAGAATAACATTCTAGAAGTCACTAAAAACCTGGTTGTTGATGTGACTTTAAATAAAGTATAAAAAAAAGGGAAAACTTAAATATTTAATATCAATCCAAAGATAATTCTTATATCAAGATACTGAACTTGTATTAATCTACACGAAAGTAATAACTAATAAAATTTAAACTGTATTTTGTGTTGTATAAAAACATGGTTTATTAAAATATGTTAATTTGGGTACTAATTTAATACAGTAAATCAAACTGTTTTACAGTCTGAATACGAAAATTTATGATGAATTTTATTTGGAATACTTGAGCCTTTAAATCAACAGAAAATGTTTTCAAAATACTTTATGCTCCACGCAGAACAATTTCACTGAGTTTCTATCCTTCAGTATCTTAGAAAACTACAATAGATCTACCACATAATACAAAACGTACAACACATATTTTATAATCTGGCTTTGTTTCACGGAACATATTACTACACATGTACATTCCATACACTTCAATGGTGCAAAGGTATCAGACGAGATAATGTCCCATAGCCGAGCGAGTGAGAGGGAGATATGTGGCATAACTACGCATGCGCTCAAAGGTCTTCACTGTTGTAATCCAAATCTGAAAACATACTACAGTCGTTATCTTGCTTGTTAGTTTACTGCATACATAAACGCTTGCTCACAACAATGAGTAAAATTATACGACAATGTTATTGGAACGGCGTGTATGGCTTGTGCAAGTGAGAGCGTTATGCATTCTCTCACTCCCACAGCTAGGGGACATTAGTTCGTCTGAATATTATACATAGAACAGTAAACGACCAGTTATTCAAGGAAAATAGCTAACTGAAACAAAAATCTTGTTATTTATTTAGAATTCAGTACCTTAATCAATAATATTAATAATTATTGATTCTGAGTCGACTATAGTCTACTATAGTCAGACTATAGTGAGTCTGAATATTATACATAGAACAGTAAACGACCAGTTATTCAAGGAAAATAGCTAACTGAAACAAAAATCTTGTTATTTATTTAGAATTCAGTACCTTAATCAATAATATTAATAATTATTGATTCTGAGTCGACAAAATCTCCACACAGAAATTAGTAATACAATATTAAAATATTTTCATAGTTGCACAAAAAGTAGTATTTGTTACACACTAAAAACAATATTTGCAGGAGAGTATGATATTTATTCCACACTATTACTCAGCCAATTTCCACTGCTCCAAGGATTGCGGCAATTGTTCCGTTCCAAAATGAGTTTGTACATATATAACTTAAATATCAATTCGAAGCCTAATAATTAAATATTTTAACTAAAAGTTTTTCTACGAAAAGACGTTTATAGTTAGATGTAAAAAATGCTATATGATGGTATGTCAGTTTAAAAAACACCAAACCACAGTAAATAACAAAAGACAATGAATCAATATTTTTAATAGTAGGCCAACATTAAGTTTATCAGGACGTAAAATAAAAAGTCGTTTTATTACTTATTACTTTTCGATACATAATTATATTAGGTAAGGAAACAAAACAAAGTGTTTTGTACTAATTTTAAATTTTAATATAAATACAATAAATAGAGTTATGTGAATTTATTTTATTATTCTTAAGTGACAACATTTCTAATAAAACAGCCTTGTAAGAATCACAAGAAAACCCACAAATTAAATTTAACAGTCGTTAATTTGAGGCTTAAAATTTAAAATGATCTAAAAAGTGTATTAGAATTATTAAAAATATGTAATTTTTTATTTAATTATTTAAAGTCACATTAACTGCTTGGTAATTAGCGACTATGGTGGATAATGTGACAGACTATAAAAAAAAAACCGGTTAAGCAGACATTTTCAAAGATAGTAAACACAATAATAAGTGAAAAAAAATTAAAACCAAAAAAATTGGAACATTTCATTACAAAAAATTCATAAGCCTACTTATGTAGCCTACATGCTGTTAAAATTATTATAAATCCCAAATAATTAAATTATTGAAAAGAAAAACTATCTCTTCTTCACTCTTATACAGTAGTAATAATTTCCTTAATGTTTTCGTAAATTTTTCTTGTTTCAGCAAAATAATTGTTGTGTAAATAAATGTGTAACTGTTGGTTCTGACTTCTGAAAATTTCTAGACCCTGACTGGGAATCGAACACTGAACCTCCATGTGGTAGGCTAACCACTACACTAGAGACTGTCATAATGGAACCAATACCGATGCTGATAAAAATGGTTTGTTTTATTAGTATTCTACTGGCTTACCACCAAAAAGGTATACTAAATCTATATTAAAAATTCTCCAATGTAACTGAACACATGATCAAAATAAACATACTATGTCAAGTATAAACAAAAATCGGGAAATATTAGAAATGAATAACAGACAAAATGAAATTGAAATTTTGGAAAAATATTACATTTATAAATACAATAACAGGGAAAAATTAATGAACACACCAATTGAATCCATATTACAATCTTAAGTTAAGTTGGCAAGACTGTTTTAGATATAAGAATCGACTATTCCTTTTATCTACCATGGTAAGAGTAGGAAGTTTTAAATTTTGATGTGAAAATTTTTTTTTAAAGAATTTTAATTTACTTAAGATGTGTAAAAGATATTGAAAGCGCTATAAACATTGGTAAGTGTTTTCTGTTATCGTATTCTGGTGGTTAGATTATATATTTCAATTTTAAATAGTACAGCTGTTTATAATCCTACATAGGATGTTTGATAAAATAAATCTATATTAATATTATTCGTCGCCAAAATCAGCTGTTTAACAGCTGATTTTCGGAGACGATAGTTCCTGGTTCAAATCCTAGTAAAGGTAGTTACTTTTATACGGATTTGAATACTAGACAGTGGTTACCGGTGTACTTTGATGGTTGGGGTTTAATTAACCATACTCTCTCAGGAATGGTCGGCCTGGGTCTGTACACGACTACACCTCATTTACACGTCATACACATCATACTCATCTCATTGGGTCATGGGGTTGCTTATTGTTCTAAATTGAACAGATTGCAACGTACACAAATTAGAAATAAAAATATTAATATTATAAAGACATACCCTAGCATGTTTTTTGTGCAGGCTAATTTTCAAAACTACTCAATGGATTTTCATGAAATTTTGACAGCATCTTTGTATTGATATTCAGAGCAAATTTTCTTTTAAAAATTTTCAAAAATGATAACCCTAAAGGCCCTAATGAAGATTTTCATAAATATGTATGTGTGTGTGTGTGTGTGTATAAGGAGTAGGTATAGGCTGTTGAAACAGATGAAGGGGTTCGATGAAGGAAATTATCAAAACATTGTATGTGTGTGTATATACTTATTGTTGAAGTAGATAGTTGAAAGGGGAGATGAATGAGAGACGTACATGGGGGAATGTATCAAAACGTGCGTGTCAATGTAGCGGCTAGACAATATCTGTTACATATTTATTTATAAAAAATTGATTAGGTCCTACACAAATGTTTAGCATGCAAAGCCGTGCAGGCCATGCTAGTTAAATATAAAAATTGCTGTTAACAGGTTAGCCTCACTGCCTTCTTCTAGTTAAAATTAAAATTGCAATGGTGAAACTTGGAGAGATTCTCAAGTAATTCTAATAACTGTATTGTTTCTTAATACCCAACAGATATTCTGATTTGACTGAATTTTCATATAAAAACTGTTCCAGCAGACCTACATACCATTTTATATTTAATACAGTTGTTTTTATTTAATTGCTAAGGAATATGATAATGATTTCAGTAATATTAGCCTAACTACCCAAACAAAAGTATGACATCCTCAGTTCTGTGTTCCAATCATTGTCAGGTCTAACAGCTACTTGCCACTAATTTATTAGAAAGCTACTTTTTATTTCATTATTAACGTATTCACACCTTTCTATAACTCAATTATAATTTAGGTACAAAACAGTCTAGATGCACATTTCTATAAATTTTAGTTTAATGTATTGTACACATAGTTAGATTGACTCGAATTCCTTAAACATTACAATTATACAAAGAGAGTGCGAAAAATAGTAAATCTCAAAATGCACAAGGTAACTTATAACCTACAAATAAGTTACATCAAAATTTGTCACAAGTACCGCAAAAATACACAAAGGAATTTATAATTTTGAATAATTATACGTAAACCTACTTTTTAATACTTGTAATAATATTTAATGAACATTACAAGGTAGTTTTCCGCAATGCTTACTACTTTTTGTAGAAGACAACTATCAGAATGAAAACCACAGTAACTACGACATCAATTACACAACAAATATCGCATTAAAACTATTCGCCTGAAATATGATGTTTAAGCAATTTAATAAAACATTTTTATAATGAGAAGTAATTCATAACTGTTTAACACGAGCCTAATTAACCAACTAAAGCACCACTCACTTTTGAAATATTCATTTGCTTCAGCTTTTAACTTTTCAGCCTTTTGTTTATCTTCTTCAGAAACGGGTTTCGGTTGATCTTCCAGACTCATTTTCTATAGTTTAGTACGAGTTTGCCACTTACAATAAACACAATTAACTAATTAATATCGGCGACTTTGCCCAAATTAACATACCGCTAAACGACAATCACGCTAGCGATGCACATCAGCTGTTCTTCCAAAATGAAAAGCAAGTTCTGTCAGTGTTGACAACATAAAAAACATAATCGATTAATTAGAATGAAATTATTCATTACTACAAAAAGATCCCAAGATTTTTAAACGGTGAACAATTAATAGTAAAATTGGTAAGTAAACTGAAGAAAACATGTAAAATTCTACACATTTGGGTAGAGGATTCTTAGTCTTAAGTTTAATCAACACAAGATCAGCTGACAAACTTGGGCGGGAATTTAAACGTACAAAAGCTATTATTGTACTTAACGAAGCTCATCATGTACAGTTGCGTTACCATCGAGAATCAGAGATAGCCACAGAAACGACAGTTGTCAAATTTACAGAGTATGGGAAGGCAGGCTGTTAAGAATGTCACGAGATGAAAGAGATGCAATTCAACTTACTTCTTTAATTAATACCCAACTGAGATAGTGTGGGGTCTAAGTGAAAGCTTCTCTGAAGTCTTTGTTTGTGAAATTCTTGTTTTCAATACATGGTAATACATGGTAAATGAAAATGGTAAAAAATGAAAATTTTTGTAGACAAAGTATAAGTACATAGTGAATGGTAATAACTTACCCATAGACCATCCATTGTCAGTGGAGATCAGAGTACCTGAAAAGCAATATGGTGAGGATATTTGGGGGAAGTTATAGCAACCAAGGTATAGTTACTTGAGTCATGAGTTTGCCTTTGTTTGCAACGAGGGGTAAAGGGGGAAAACATCAGTGTGCATGCGCGACTGCTTAAATTTCAGTACAACAAACACAACAACTTATACTATACCCAGAGCATATGCAGTATATCGCGGAACCTTTTGTAGGTTAACTGTACGAATATAACTGTTTGTAACCGTAAACAGAAATGATAGTTTCTCGGAAACATGGGCAGACAATTCAGTGCCGAACGAAATCAAATATGCAGTGTAATAATGCTGTGAAGTTGAAGCAAAACAAAAATGCCTTTCCCTGCCTCTTAACAAAAGCCCTAAGCAAGTGACTAACTACTGTGATGTTTCTCTTTTCACAATTCAAAAAATAAAGAAGGAAATTAAAGACGTGAAGAAGCCATTCTTCAACTGTTTTTTTGACACCTGGTAAAAAAAGTAAATGATTAGGTAGATATAATGAGACTGATAGTGAAGACGCAGGTGACATCGATAGTAGAATGATTCATTCGTAGAAATTTTTGTTCCCATGGAATAAGGTAGCTGGTAATTACAGTAAATCGAACATTTCTAGACATGTAATCAAGCTATAGGCAATATTACAGGTCACATTTATTTCTTATAAGGTTTATGAAGAAAACATTTTCTCGGAATAAACCACAGCTTACAAAATGTATGTAGAAACTGCACGGTAGTGAAATGTACAAGAAGTGTCTCACTGTTAAGGTTGGCAGCACTATCAAATTTTCACTTCCCTTCCTCACAGCCCATCCATACACAAAAGGCAATCTCGTGACTTTAGTATCCATAGTGTGTCTCTCTCTCTTCACTGAGGCACACATGCTTTGTTTGAACATTCTTGAGTCTCATTGATCCATGATTCTAGGTATTTTATTTCTTTTATAATCGGTACCTTGACATTATATTTGTTTATTTAAAAAGTATTATTAGCATAATTCGCTAAGATATATGAAGTCTTTTCATTCCCAGTGACATCTATTGAAGTAAATGTGGAGAGGGAAGAACACATAAAATATGATTTTTTGAGAATGGATAACATTAGAAATGTAGCACAAAATAAAGCTGATAGCAGAACGAAGAATTACATAAGTACAAACAATTTTTTGATCACATGTAAAAATTGCAAAATTCCAATAAGTGAAACAGATTTTTAACTGCAATTCCTTTATTTTAACCATTGTAGAATAAATAAATACAATTTTTTGTGGATTTAAATGTATTTTTTTGAGTAATATTTAGTTCTTTCTAAGTAGTCATTTATGTATATTCCTGTTATAGAAAATGTATAACAACTAATATTTAAAATAACAATTAGTGACCAGTTACCTGAAATCATATATAATTTATTAACAAAAATTCCATATACAGTAATACCAAAAAATTCTCTTTTTCTCCCCAAATGAGCGTGAGGATGTGGTGAGAAGATTTACCCATGATTTGTAACAAAAGATGACATTGCATTTAACTAATGATGTTGAGGGCCTTTGGAGTTGTGTTTCAAGGATTGCGGTTTTTTATATACAAAATGGGAGGCTAATGGTACATTCTTTCAAGGGTGATGAATGATAGAGAGTGATTTACCAGAGTTGTAACCAATCTTATGTGATGGAGTTGGCATTCTAAGAAGAAGATATCAACACTTCTGTGTCTTTTTATATAAGAGATGCTGATTTACAAAATAATTTAAATATGACAATTTTTTTGTTTTGGGAACTGCTTTAATTTTAAACAATACATTTTAATTTTAGTACTGCATTTTTCTGTACTTTTTTGGGATGAGTAGATATTTTATGAACATGGATATCTACTGGGGTTTCTTCACGTATGATTGTGAGCTGGTCACCTTACAAGTTGTTCCTACCCACAGTTTAAAGTGAGGTTTTGCAGCTGACTGAATAGGCTAGCTTGAAGATCTTGACAAAAAATTTTAAAAAGTATTGTGAATAAATATTTATCTAGTATTTTCAACAATACTTGAATTTTGCTTTAATAATTTTTCTGTTTTAAGTTCATTGTCATAAATTTCAACTTATATTTTTTTACATTTACTGATAATCTCGTAAACAGTCAATTATTATTCTAACTTTCATTTATACTATAAATATACTATAATTATAGAATAACATATGAATGTTTTATACATATCGTTATGTTATTAAAGAAGTTAAAAGTTATGTCATTAAAAACTGCTAAAATTACAAAATTCCTTTTCATGAGACAATACGGATCATGGCTGGTGGGAATTTTTAAAAAGGCTTACCTTTAACTTTTGGAAAGAACCATTAGCAGGACAAATCAAATGAGACTATTTCTGTTTCCAAATTCTGACTTTGGTTTCTTGATTTCCGGTTTTGGGTCAATTCCGGTCGAAACAGGAACTTTAAACTCAATCCAGGCCCACTAACTTTTTGTGTAGATTACAAATCTGAAAACCATTCTCTAGTAGATTCTGACTTTGATTTCTTGACTTCTGGTTTTGGGCCACTTCCTGTCAAAACTGAAACCTCTAAACCAAATAAGGCCCACTAAGTTTTTATGTAGATTACGAATCCGATAACCATTTGTTGCTGTCTCTTGTAGTTTATGACATACTGGGTATGATGAACAGACGGACAAAAGAAAATTATAGATGACAATTTAAAAAATTGCCACCAATAAACTGTATAAAATGGAATAAATAGCTATGGATTTAGTTGAAAAATTGAATTAAATAAATGAAATTCATACAATACCTTCCAGAAATTGAGAAAAATATGTAAAACCTCCTATAGGAGAGTAGAAAAATGCATTAATAATGACGTAAATTAAATACAGAGGTCCATATATTAGACCAGCTAATCTTACAATATTTTTCTTCCCAATATTCTTAACCTGAAACGTACATAAATACTGTTTTGATGTATACAAATTGTGTTGATGTTTAGGTCATCAGCCAAAAGGCTGTTTGGAACCTTAAAAGTTTTCACTAAGTAAAACGAGGAGTGAGATGGTTTACCACGCCTTCCTCACTGAGTGGAAACATAGACTATGCTTATCAGCATGCCAGGTCCTCTGAAAAGCATCTACTTTCCAAGTGGTTTACTTGTTTACAGAAAGCATCTGCTTTCCAAGTTATTTGCTTTGTAAACAGCCCATTGTTATTCTAACATGGTAATAACATAAGAACATAGCAATTAAAATAGAAAACTGGCTGCCTCCATAACATAATGGTAGCACGCTGGCCTATCACGCGGAGGTCTCGGGTTTGATTCCCGGCTAGTCTGGAAATTATAACAAGTCACAACCCACTGTAGTCACTAATGACCAAGCTGTTGATGTGACTTTAAACTTTAAATAAAAAAAAGAAAACTAAATAGAATACTCTAAAAGTATTGTTATTTTTTATCTCTAATGTGTGTACGTTGCAATCTTTTAAATTTAAGAACAATAAGCAACCTCATGACCTAATGAGATGAGGATGATATGAGTGTTTTGTAAATGAGGTGTAGTCTTGGACAAACTCAGGCTGACCATTCTTGAGAGAGTACAGTTAATTTAACCGTAACCATCAAAGTAAACCGGTAACCACCGTTTAGCAATTGTTATTTAACAATTTATTAATTGTTTCTTATAAAACAATTTATTTTGAAAAACAACACCTATTCTATATTGTCTGTTTGTTGATTTTTTTTTTAGGCCCTCATTGGAGCAAAATTAATCGATTTATAGAAGATCCCTAGTTATTGCTCTTATTTGCCCAGTAGTTCTTCATCCTCTGCGACACTCTCGCCCTATCCTCCACAGTCCAATGTCTGTTTGTCTGCCTTTTAGGTACTTCTGGAAATTTCGTGTTTGGATTTTTGATCTTATATCCTTCTTCTCTGTTCAAAATCTGTGTCTCTGAGATATCCAGGTCCTGCAGATCCTGTTGAACTTCCTCAAACCAGGCGTACTTGACTTTGGTTTTCAAAAAGAAATCCAGTACCTGTCTGGTAAATCTGGATTCTGGCAGTCTCCTAAGATGTCCAAAGAACCCAACTCTTCTCTTCCTCATTATCTCGGAAATTTCCTCATTTTCCCTGTATAGAACCGAATTTGGCAACAACCTATACTCATTGTCTACTCTGTGCTTTTTGTTTGTTGATTTATTCTATAAAATCATTGTAAGATTTGTTCTGTAACACATAATATACATGACTAATGGTAGGAGTCATTTACTTGGTGACATCAAGTATAAATATGAGTATGTCTGCATCAAACTTCCTAATAACCGTAACAAAATCAACAGTTTGCAAAAAAACTTTCAAATGTTATAAAGTCAAGCGGACATGGTAAACTGATTAGGAGTTAGGCTCTAAAAATGCAGTTTTATTGCATTTCTATGGTATAAATGAGTGCCAACTGTTTTTTGTGAACTATCTTTGTATCTTCGTCTCTTTTTTTCAACCCTTGTATCAAAACATGATGCGTTACTTACGATTAAACACTTCACTTGGTTTAGTTATTTCTTTAATTTTTTCTTGTTCATTTTCATCGTAAATGTAAGACAACAGGGTTATCATCTATGTTGTCTTAATAAGCCAGGTAGATGTTATAATTGAAGAAAGTTTAATAAAAAATTATAGTCATTTTTTAAAATATTTGATTTTAGAAAAAAACATAAAAAGATTGTAAAATAGTTATGCTTGTACTCTATTAAATAATATATCTAATTCTTACCACGAAATTACAAAACTTTTCATTTCTTGATATTTTTGATAATGTAGATTCAATTACAGCAACTTCTATAAAATTAAAGAAACACCATATAAATGTGTTTGTATTTATCCCATGCCAAAAGAATACAAATGTAAATGTTACAGCAGCACCAAAAAGTATTCTTGCAAATGATTTTGATTCATTTATGGTGGGAATGTAAATGTATCTGAAAAATTTCAAAATAATATTATTATAATTCTCAAATATTGGGTAGAGCTTCAACAATGTAAACCACAAACTTTAACTAGCTTTAGCAACAATGCATTTGGCTAGTAGATAATTTTTTATTGTCTTTGGAATGCTTACTGAAGATAAAGAGTGAAATTCAGGATATCCTTGAGGTTTCAGTTTCCTAATTAAAATGATTTCACTAATTAAGAGATGGGGTGTAGGGTTGTGTCGGAGAGGTAGTACCTTTTTCTGAGAACGGTCACTCCAAGAGTCATATGACTGGCGGAGGTTCTTTGGAACTGGTCCTCACGAGACAACCAACTCTCACTTGTTGGCTCCAAGCGCCACACCCCGGTAAACTGTATTGACCTACAGGCTAAACCAAGTGAGGGTAGTCAGATATGACGAATTTATACAGGGTCTATACCCAACCGAAGGATTGTCGGAAGAAACAATCAACTATTAGAGGCCAACGGTCTAGGGCGGATGAGCTAATAATAGTAAGGGCACCCCTTTGCCCTGGAGTTTGGAAACGGGCTCCCAAGGCGGAAGAGCTGTAAAGCGGTCAACGGCATAGGGATGAGTACGACTGATTAGGACCCAGACAACTCATTAAAGATTCAAAATGAATTTAGGCCCTCGTAATCTACATGGCAATGCTTGTAACCAAATTAGCATCCGGAGTAAGTCCCTCAATCGGGTCTCCGGGAGGGACAGTTATAAGCACGGCAGTGAAGAAGATTAAACAAGGGGCAAACATCGGAATCGGAACTTGGAATGTGAAAACAATGAGTCAAGCGGGTAAAATACGCAATGCTATACAGGAAATGACGAGAATGAAACTAGATATACTTGGCATTAGTGAAATGCGATGGCCGAGTACAGGAGTAAACATAATTGCAGAACACACTGTGTTGTACTCGGGTACATCAACAGGAGTACATGAGCAGGGAGTCGGAGTGATTGTGACGGGCAAAATGGCTAAATGCATCAGTAACTTTGTACCCATATCACAACGAGTAATGCTGGTACAATTTCGAGCGGCTCCAGTTAATATCAACGTAATTCAAGTATACGCTCCCACAGCGGACCATACAGATGAGGAAGTAGAAGAATTTTATCAAAGTATAAATGACATTATCAAAAAACTAAAGAAACATGAAATACTCATCACAATGGGCGATTTTAACGCAAAAATTGGGAAAGGTAGGACATCTGAGTTGGTGGGTGCTTTTGGTCTGGGAGGAAGAAATGACCGTGGTGACACTTTGGAACTGTTCGTTGAAACACATCAATTAGTAATCACGAACACATGGTTCAAGCAACCACCAAGAAGACTATACACCTGGAAGTCACCTAGGGATAAACCTGACCAAATAATACGTAATCAAATAGACTATATACTGGTTAATAAGAGGTTTAGGAATGGATGTATAAATGTAAGAACGTATCCTGGAGCAGACATTCAATCCGATCATGTGCCTCTGGTTGGTACTTTCAAATTTAGAATGAAAAAGATAATACCTAAAAAGGAACAGAGATGGGACATAAGGAAGCTGAATGATCCGGTGATAAAAGAAGAAGTTAAACAAATAATAAACGATTGTGTAAATGAGAGCCACGATCTCAATGTGGAAACGGAGATTGAGAACTTGAAGGCAGTTGTGGAAGAAGTCAAACAACAACAATTACAAGTAGATAGAAGGAAGAAGAAATCGTGGATGACAGAGGAAATTCTGAGCCTAATGGATGAAAGAAGAAAATTGAAACAACATCCAGTGAAATATAAAAAGATGCAAAACATTATAAGAAAGAAAATACGTGAAGCCAAGGAGAAGGAGGAAAGGGAGAGGTGTGAAGAAATAGAACAATATCAAAAGAGATATGATGACTTTAATGTACATCGCAAAGTCAAGGAAGCAACGGGAATGTTTCGGAAGAAAACGTATGGGAAATTAGTAGATGAGAGCGGAAGGATAATAATTGATAAAGAAGAAAAGAAAGACACTTGGAAACAGTATCTCGAAAAATTGTTTTATGACGCACGACAGGAGGTGGAGCCAGAGATCAAGGATACAGATGGCCCGGACATTTTAAAGGAAGAAGTAGAAGCAGCCATTCAACAGCTCAAAAAGGGAAAAGCAACAGGACTGGATCGAATTCCTGCAGAGATCATTCAACTGATGGATGAAAAACGAGTGCAATGGTTAACTACAATTTTCAACACCGTTTATAGAAGAGGAATCATTCCAAGGGACTGGTTGAAGTCAGAATTTATAACTTTACCAAAGAAGAAAGGTGCTAAGAAGTGTGAAGACCACAGGACAATAAGCTTAATGAGTCATCTCCTAAAGTTATTCTTGAAAATAATTCATAAAAGAATGTATAAAATTTGTGAAGAGCAAATTTCGCCCAATCAATTCGGCTTCCTGAATGCGGTTGGGACTAGAGAGGCTCTATTTAGTGTGCAAATACTGTTCCAGAGATGTAGGGATGTGAGTTGCGACGTTTTTGCCTGTCTGATTGATTATCAAAAGGCGTTCGATCGTGTCAGGCACGAGAAGATGATGGCGATACTAGAGGAGATAGGAATAGACGCAAAAGACCGCAAAATAATAACAAATCTCTACTGGAACCAAACGGCGGTACTGAAATGTGGAGAAGACCACACAGATGAAGTTAAAATCTTGAGAGGTGTGAGACAGGGATGCATTTTGTCGCCGATCCTGTTCAATTTGTACTCCGAACGTATTTTCAGAGAAGCATTACATAATATAGAGGAGGGAATATCAATAAATGGAATCAGATTGAACAATTTAAGATATGCTGATGACACGCTGGTATTTGCCGACACCATACAAGGCCTATAAAAAGTAATGGACAAGCTAACAGAGGTTAGTGCAATATATGGATTGGAGATAAATCCTAACAAAACAAAAGTGATGATCATCAGCAAACAACAGATTGGTGCACACGATCATATTGTAGTCAATCGGGTTAGAATAGAAAGAGTGTCACAATGTCAATATCTGGGCACATGTATAAACGAGACGTGGGATAACTCGCAGGAAATAAAATGTCGTATTGCAAAGGCTAGAAGTGTCTTCAATAACATGGGTTCGGTTTTCAAGAGCCATAACTTGACACTTCCAATGAAATTACGACTGCTGAAGTGTTATGTATTCTCAGTCCTCCTCTACGGAGTAGAAGCCTGGACATTAACACAGGCAACAATTAACAAATTGCAAGCTTTTGAACTCTGGCTCTATAGACGAATACTGAGAATATCCTGGACCCAAAAAATTACCAACAAGGAAGTCTTACGTCGAATGGGCAAGGAAGCCGAGTTAGTTAACACAGTAAAGGCACGTAAACTTCAGTATTTGGGACACATAATGCGTAACGAGCACAGATATGAGTTGCTGCAACAAATTCTGCAGGGCAAAATTGACGGGAAAAGAAAACCGGGACGAAGAAGAATATCCTGGCTGGCCAATCTAAGAACCTGGTTTGAGAAGAGCTCACTGGAACTGTTTCGTATAGCCTCAGATAAAGTACGCATCGCCATGATGATCGCCAACCTCCGGACCGGAGCGGCACCCTGAGAAGAAGAGAATTAAGAGATCTTTAAAATAATTAGATGTCGGTCTGAGCTGTCTTTGACGATAAAACAGTGCAAGCTGGAGTAGGAGTACCTTGGACATGCACACAAGTACAGACTTCTTCAGATCAGTATTCACGGTAAAGTTGAGGACAATTGAGGACCTGGTAGAAGAGAGATGTCCTGGCTCGCTAATCTGAGGAAGCAGTTTGGTGTAATTTCAGTGAAATTCTTATGAGCAGCAGTAGACAAAGTCTGCATCAACAGTATTGCCAACGTCCGGTCTGGAAGGGGCAGCTGAAGAAGAAGAAGAACAAAAATTGGTTAAAAATTTCGAATAAAATATTTTAGACCTCTGCTTCCATATTAAAATTTGTTTTCCAAAATTTTTCCAGTTCTCTACCATTTTTTGAGTTACTAAAAATTCATTTTTTTGCCAAAGAAATTCCTTCTTAGGTAGTTTTCTACAATATTAAATTCTGTATACCAAAATTCATACTTTTACCTTTAGTAATGAAAAAAACTTTATTGAGTTCCAGTCTTTTCTACCATTTTAGATGTTTCCAAAAACTTTGAAATGAAATTGAGACTATAAAAAATTATGAAAATTTCTAATCAAAGCCATACAAATTTTATTCATAAAATTAATACAAAATAATAAAATTAATTCATTACCTTTTAACAAACTGATAATATCCAACATCAAATTTTCGCCACATCTGGGAATTACGGTACACAATGTAACTACACATTGGTGCAAGAGGTGGTTTATTGCTTTCAATGGATGCTATTACGCCTATTAAACCATACAGTACAACATATTTACTGGTGAAAAATGATCCTAATAAATAGCATAATCCGTTAAGATACCAAGCACCCATTTTCTTCACTTCCTAAAAAATTTTCAAATGTTGTTTCAATTTTTTCTAGAATATAAATAGGTATTAATTTTCACAACTTATAGTAAAATCTACATCAAAAATCTTGAGGTAAGTTTGCAAATTTCAAAACAGTTTCATTTCCCCTTGTTCATGAATTCAAGAATTTTTAATGAACATTTTCATTTATGAATGAATGACATGAAAATTTCTTTGCCATAAAATGCTAAAATTTTTGTTTAATAACACTCAATTTAAAATAACCAGCAGCTGCAAAGATATAACAATTAAATATTTTATAAGATTACCATTTTGAAATAGGTTGACAGGTCAGGTTCATTATTTTTGAAATACTTAACCCATAAGAGCTCTAGTGCTGCACCAAAGTTTAATTTGTAACGTTGTTCCTAAAATAATACTTCAGTACCCTACCCTGACACTTTAATTCTTTCTCACTGAATTTCTAACCATACTTAACAATGTCTTTGTTCATAACTTCTGTGCATTTTCAATCTCCTCCTCTGCCTTTCCCCAAATAACCAGATCATCTGCAAACAATAAACTCCAAAAATTTTCTTTCAGCTTCTTTTTCACCCTCTTGTGTATTCGATCAATGGGTATAATCAACAGGAGGGAGATAATTGTGCTTCTATACAATTAGAATACCAAACATTGCAATTCATAATTTAGAATGTTTCATACCTGTATTAAAAGAGTTATACTCACTTCAACATTATACTCGAGTGCATATATGTAGAAAATGTGTAAAAATATATCAAGTACAATAAACCACATTAGAAATCGTAATATGTTTATTACAGCTAAAATTAATCGTTTCAATGTCCATTTTCTAAACTTTTGCTTAACCTGTGGTATAAAAACAGATAAATTTTTTTATCTAAACATTAAAATTCTCTTTACAATTAAGGATAAGGTTTTTTTTAAAATTTGATAATGTATTTCTTTATTAAAGGCCTCCAAAATAGAGAAATAAATTATCCAAAATATTTTTTTGTGTTTTGGGAGAAATGTTAACAAATTATTTGAAAATTTTTAAAAGTGTCAGATATCTGCTGGTATGGGCCGATGAATGTTCATTCAAGATTTTAAAATTAATCCATTCAGCACGGTGGCTAGAATGTCACCATGGTATCCTATGATATCCTGAGTAATACCTTGTCTTCATTTCTCACATATTCCATTCAGAGACTGCATGACCTTCACAATCAGTTCATCTCTAAGGCCTTCTTCAGCCTTTGTGTTTCCCGAAGCTTTTAGCAAGCACCATAATGTAATCATGGGTTCCAATGTAGCCATTAACACCTTCATCTTTGTCTGTATTTTGCTAGACTAGAACACAGCATTTTGTCTTTGAAGACCAGCTCTAATCATTTGTTTCATATGGTCCCTGATGTACTGCCCATTTTTTTTCCTCAAGAATCTGACCTGAAGAATTTGTGCTGGTCACAGTTACTGATCTCACCATTCTTTAGTGAGAGATTTTCCACACACTCTCAGGTATTCTGTCTTTTATGTATATTCGTATATACAAAGTTATTCCATATACCTACTTTTCTGTGAACTACAGTATGTATAAAAGAAAAACGCAGTGACTTTACCCCTTCATTTTGTTACAATACAATGTACTACCCACAACATAGTTTACAAACGGAAAAAGTTAAAAACTTTGTGGATACCTGAATAAATATATTTTTTCATAAAGTTGTAATAACTTTGATAAATCATTACTTGGACAAAAAGTTTTGTATCCAGTTTCAAGTCATTTGAAGAAATAAAGCAGTAATTTTTTTTAACTTACCCCTTTGCTATATTCATCATATAACATAATAGGTCCAAGAAAAAACATTGGAAAATAGTAACAGTATCCAAGAAGTGATACAAATGCTGAACGATTGAATACTGAAGTAGAATCTCTTAAAAATTCAAAACAATAACTTGCACATTTCAATAGTAACCAAGAAGTAAATGATCCTATACAATACTGAGTGGTATAGTGAACTTCAAAATATGCCTGAAAAAAAGAATGGCAGTTAAATTTTTTATTTGGATTCAGGGCTGTTTCTGTGATCTGCCACCCTGTATGAGAACACCCTCTTTATTAATTTTTAATGAATTAAAAATTTTTTTATTTTGAAAAATTATTACACTTATAGATCATTTAATATTTAGAGAATGTTTTAAAATAATTGAATGATAATTTAAATAAAATGAATATATTGATTTTAAAATTTTTATTCATGAAATTTTAAGAATTAACTGAAGACATAAATATTAATCAGCTGTTTTTCAAAAAAAAGTAATGTTTTTCTTTTTGTTTAATCCCTAATGTGTGTTTGCTGCAATCTGTTCAATTTAAGAACAATGAGCAACCCTGTGACCCAATGGGATGAGGATGACATGTATGATGTGTAAATGAGGTGTAGTCTTGTACAGACTCAGGCCGACCATTCCGGAAAGATTTTGGTTAATTAAATCCCAAAAATGAAAGTAAGTATACCATAACCACTGTCTAGAATTTGAATCCGTATAAAAGTAACTACCTTTACTGGGATTTGAACCACAGAATCTTTGTCTCCAAAAACCAAATGTTAAACAGCTGATTCGTGGCGACAACTTTACCACCACTACTTTAAGAACAGACTGGCGAGTAAAAAAATATTTAAAAAGAATCTATAGGTACTAATTTTAAAAAATTTATAAAGAATTGTAATAAACTGATTTTGTATTGCTACACAACATAATTCCTCTCCACCTCTCTATATCACTAAACCATTTCACCTCCATTATCACATATTTTTTCCTAATTCATCCATAACTGAACCCATCACTTCACTTTTGATCTTCCCCTTGGTCTTTTTCCCTCCATCTCCAAGTACAGCATCCTATTGACCAGAATACTCTCCTCTAACCTACTGATATAACCAGACCATCATAGCTTTATCTGTTAAATTCTCGTTAACAGGCTGTCCATCTACAGTTGTTCTCTAATTATATATATCTCATCATGCGGTCTTGGGTTCGAATCCCATTCAGGCACGGCATTTTTTCATACGTTACAAAATATCATTTCATCATTCACCGTCTGCATTAGCAGTAATTGCAGAACAGTCGGACGTTAAACCAAAAAAAAAAATCTCTAATTATATAATTTCTAAGTATATCTCTTCTTGTCTTTCCTAGCATACTCCTCTTGATTTTATATCTGCCAGCTGCATTCTAATCTCGTCTTTATTCCACCAATCCATGTTTCTGCTGCTTAAGTCAGTAATCACATAAAATATGCAAAGTTGTACATAATTTTCTTACAATGCACAGAAACTTCTTGAACCCAGACTGAGCTTCTCATATGATGTCCATTTTAAATAATCTGTAAATTATTTTTATTGAGGTAGGAACCGGATTGAGGTAATATTAAGATATGTTACTATATTGAAGTCACCCAACACAGACTATTACAGTGGATGTGATAAATTCATTTAGGTTAAGCATGGAATAATTTTGTAGGCTAGTTATCCATTAATATCAAGTAGTTGTTTATGATACTGAATACATTTCCCTTGCTATTGAGTAAATGGTAAAAGAAATAACTATACCTACATGAATACTTACAGTACAAATACTTACATATACATGAGGAAATCCAAAAGATAAAAATAATATAAAACCTGCGGTTAAAATCCATATCAACATGCATGATCGAGCTCTTAGTGCAATGTAATACAGTAAAATATTTAAAAATAATAAAGACATTATTTCTATTCCAAACATTTTGTACAAAATTAAATTTGTAAACAATGCATGACAAATTGGTAAAGCCTAAAACATAAAATTTATGATAAATTTCTGGACAGGTGTTAATTACAAGAGATACACCAATGTTATCACATAAATAATTTCCTTGGAATCACAGTATTTGATTCAACTTCATTATTTTCTTTTTAAAACATTATAACGGTGTAATAATAATTTACTTCCATTTTATGTGAAAATATGAGGTGTGGCTATTAAATAACGAGACTGACGTAAAAAATTTTATTTTATTTTTATACATAATCACTTATTGTCACCTTCAATATACACTCCTTCTCTATCCCTACAACGCTCCATGCGAATTTTCCATTGTTGGAAACAGTGCTGGAAGTCATCTTCTGTCAGCTCATTCAGGACATGTGCCGCTTTCTCTTTTACAGCTTCCACAGACTCAAATCTTGTCCCCTTTAACGCAGATTTCACCTTAGGGAACAGGTAGAAGATAATAACATGTGATGAAACGTTGTTTTTTTACTTATGATCAAGAAACGAAGCGCCAATCCATGCACTGGAAGAGCGGAACTTCACCGAGAGCCAAAAAAGCTCGAATGAGCAAATCAAAATTTAAAGCAATGATTTGCTTTTGATATCCATGGGATTGTGTACCTTCACTGAGTTCCTGAAGGTCAAACAATTATTCAATATTACTACCTTGAGGTACTTTCTAAACTATGTCAAAGAGTAAGGAAAAACGCCCAGAAATGTGGAAGGACAAATCATGGGTTTTCCACCAAGACAATGCGCCAGCTCAACCCACGTTGTCTGTCAAGAGGTTCCTAGCCAAGTACAGCATCTCAGTGTTAGAACATCCACCTTATTCACCAGATCTTGCACCATGTGACTTCTACCTATTCCCTAAGGTGAAATCTGCGTTAAAAGGGACAAGATATGAGTCTGTGGACGCTGTAAAAGAGAAAGTGGCACATATCCTGAAGGAGCTGACAAAAGATGACTTCCAGCACTGTTTCCAACAATGGAAAATTTGCATGGAGCATTGTAGGGATAGAGAAGGAGTGTATATTGAAGGTGACAATAAGTGATTATGTATGAAATAAAAATAAATTTTTTTACATCATCAGTCTCATTATTTAATAGCCACACCTCGTACACTCCACCTCTCTTCTAAGATAATACAGTAGAGTCCCGGTTATCCGATCTTCTGTCATCTGACATCCTGATTATCCGACGTGGCTGACCGTCAGTCAGTTCGACGAAGTAAATAATTTCACTGAAGCGTTGCAGAAAATCAGTATAAAAGATTTTATGTTCTGGATCGCTGACTGCTGGAACAATATTTCTTGTGATACGTTGCCGAGATTGTGGAAAACTTTACCATCAGATGACGAAGAAAACTAAGAAAACTTGAATGAACAAAACAATCTAATTGACCTAATTCAAAAGATTCCTGGTTGAACGCTGACAATAATGATATTCAAGAATGGATGGACAACGACGAACAATATAAGTTGACAGATGATGACATAATTACAATGGTAAATGGTCCTGACGTTGAAGAGGCTGAAGAATGTGATAATGAAAATCAACAAATGATGAAGAGACAGTCTTATGCCATTCTAATGCAGTGACGATTTTTCAGTCAGCTTTAGCATACGTTGAACGGCAACCAGAATCCACTCCATCTTACATAATGGTGTTGCAATGCTGGCTTGATATTTTCATGAAGAAAAAGGCAACTTCAGGCAGACAAAAGTCTATTCGGGATTTTTTCAAAAATTAATTTTTCTTTACAACATAAAAGTATGTATTATAATTTGTCTGAAATTCCATCATTTGTTTAATTAAACTAGTTTTTAAAATACAATAACGATTTTGTTTCTTTACATTTCTTTCAATTCTGTATTATCCGACATTTTGGTTATCCGACTATCCTCCTGTCCCGTTTGTGTCGGATAATCGGGACTCCACTGTACCTGTAAAACAAATTGTATTTCTGAAATGTATGAGAGTGGTTGATATTGAAAAGATAACTTTTTACAATTACCGTTTTTGCAATTTCTGCTAATGCAGACGATAAAGGGTGATAGGTGAAAAGGAGTGATGAAAAAATGTTTAACTTCACTGTGAATTGACCCTGAAACCTCTGACATACAATTTAAAATTGTACTGACCACTACACCACAGGCCAGCCCAAAGAAAGTGAGATTAGAAGACAAGAAAATACAATTTTTTTTTTTTTTATTTTTTTTTATTTTTTTTTTTTTTTTGCTTTTACGTCCGACTGTTTTGCAAATTGCTGCTAATGCAGATGGTGAAGGATGAAATGAATTTTTGTAACGTATGAAAAAATGCCATGCCCGAGTGGGATTCGAACCCAAGACCGCGTGATGAGAGGCGAGCACGTTACCAACATCGCCAACGCGGCCGGCTAAGAAAATACAAATGTATGAGTACATCTTATACAAAGTATGCATTGAATTTTATCTTCCATGTTATATTTTTGCAGACTTCTTGCTATTCAATATTTTCAAAGTAATGGTGTTATGTACAAATTCATTTCACAAGCCTTTTCTGTAGTGAAACCTATCATTCTGTATAGTTTTCAAAGGTAAACATTTTTAGAACCAATTTTACAACTGAAGCTTTGATACAGATTTGGCATGCATGTAAAAATCACACACTATCTATAAATATTTATGAAAAATTTTATCTAGAAATTTTAGGTTGTCATAAGATATAATAAGAAAAACATGGTACCAAAATTTACTACTGTACACAACTCAAAAATCTTATTTTGCTGATGTATTTTTGATTTTATAATAAAAAAAAATAGACAAGTAGTGTCTAGGGGGTAGGTAAAAATAGGTTTCATCCCACCCCAATTTAACACTTTCATATAACTTAGGAGTTTACAGTTCTCTCAAATTGGCAGTGGTTCTAGTAATATTTTTCAAACTCAGTCTTTACATAAACACTTATAAAACTGAATTTTCAGTTTTCAGTAAACTACTGAGGGTCAATTTGCTACCCCTAGAATGTGCCGCCTGGGGCATTTTAGCCTTTTTGTTCTCCCTCCAGTTCAAGTTCCGGTACTTTCCATAGAAACTACTATTGAAAATATTAACATTTGTGTAATATTTTTTTAAGAAACATTATGCTTAGTATAACTGTAAACATTATTATTGTAATTATTACCTCAATGAACCAGAACCGAATAAATTCTGTTAAAAATATGTGAAATAAATACCAAGGCATTAATGATTTTAATGTTGGTATCCAAATTTGCCATTCAAAATCGCTCATGTCTTTTTTAAATCCAAGGAACCAACCATCTTCAAAACCATCATTAATATCAGATAATTCAAACACTAAAACATCAAATATTCATACCAACAATAGAATACATAAGTATTAAATATTATACAGTACATTACATAAATGAAGTTAAAACTCACTGTACAAAACTAATAAAAGAGTCTGTACAACTGAAAAGCCATGCTGATGGGACTTCCACTATCTTATTGATCCGAATAAGAATTTTTTTCATTTTGATTTGAAGTTCATCTACTTTGCATAATACTAAATAAATACAATGAAGGTAGTAGGCATAAATGTATTAAAAAAAATGTCAGATCTGACCTAGGATTCCTGGCATTGAAGGCAGATGTGTTGACCACTACACCACAGGCCAAATCAAAGATGAAAATAATATATAATTACTGCCATAACTCTTTTTAACAAATTAAAAAAAAGTGTATCTTATTCAGTATTAAAGCACTAACAATTTTTGTAATAAAATGTAATTTTGTAAAACCAATGGTAACTGAGATACTAAGAATTGAACAAAAACTACATGATTGCTATTTTTTAAAATTTTTTGTCAAACATCCTATGTAGGATTTAAACAGCCATATTATTTAAAATTGAAATATATATTTCTAACCACCAGAATACGGTAACATAAACTACCTCCTACCATGGTAGGAGTAGGAAGTTTTAAATTTTGATGTAAAAAATTTTTAATTTACTGAAGATGTGTACACGATACACGAAAGCGCTATAAACATTGGTAAGTGTTTTATGTTACCGTATTCTGGTGGTTAGAAATATATATTTCGATTGCTATTTTATATATTTTTTGATTTTGGTTTTAAGTCTAACAGTTTTTGCTTGAAAATAAACGGTGAAATAATGCCAGACCTGGCCAGATATCAAACCTGGAACCCCTGGCTTTCAAGCCAGTTATGCCAACCACTATTCCTAATTTTGTACCCAGTTAAGGCATTCAAATTGTAATTTTGTTTTTGCTAAAAATACATGATTAAAACTTTACAATATTTTTGTGGATTTTAATCTGGTTGTATGGACCTAAAAATATGACAGGTCTACAAATTAAAGTAAAATTGAAAGTCCTATCTTTCATGGATCTTGAAATAAATACGATAAAAAGATAACATGAGTAGTGTAGGAAGTCAAACTTCACTTAAATGAGGTTCCAGTTTATCCAAAATTTCATTTATCTCTAAAGATCTTGGTCCTCCTATCAAGTTTGGATACATGTGTCCGTAGTTTATCCTTAATTTTGGGACTGCATCCTAAATTTCTTCTGAAGTTGGTTGAGAAAACCTTAAGTTTTAAAATTTCATTTCAATTTGTATGTTAGGTTTTACTGTAGAGTAAATACAGAGTCGACATACATACAGACTGATATACTTCCATAATATTTTGGTTGCATGGGATTCATGTAACAAGAGCATCAGTTGAAACTGAGGTGTAAAAACTTTTGCCCCATCACATTACTTTCGTTATTTTATTGATCAATCATGAGAAAGTAAAAGGCAGTATAGAGCAATTATTAATTATTTTTATGATACTGAGTGTTAAAAAACTAATATTGGGGTTTCTAAGATATGTTATCTTTCTCAAATTTCACGTATATAGATAATACATGAAAAATGAAAGAGCAACTCTAACAGTTTAGCTGTGCATAGTTCTAGGAAATCCCCAAAACTGAATATGTTTTGTTCTGTATCCTGATGGTAAGTTTACAGACAATTCTATTTCAAGGAAGCGAAGTGAGTCTGGAATGAACTATCTTGATTTGCTTCAATGTGGCTTTTTTCTCAACTGCAAAACAAACAACAAAACTGTTGTTGTTTAGGTCATCAGCTGAAAAACTGGTTTGAACCTCTAGAGACTTTTCTAAATAAAATGAGAAGTGAGGTGGTTTACCATTGCCTCACTGAGTAAAAAAGTACGCTTATCAGCATGCCAGCCCTCTGAAAAGCATCTACGTTCCACCCTGCAAATTACACCACTTCATTCTAGACAGGGTTTGGTTGTATAACGAATGAAATACATTACTCTTAGATGAGATAACTCTGACTAGTGTTTTTTACACCTCTACCTCTTCACTTCTTAAATGCTCGAGTCATTGGCTGGCCATGTGATAAGAAACAGAACTATTTATTTGTAGCCCTGGAACTAGAAGATCAAACGCTAATAATTTAACACTTTACCTGCCTATTATGGGCAATACAACTCTATCAGGCATCAAGATGGTTTGATTCCTCACTGGCACAATGATGAGTAATTGGTCAAATGAAGTTCCCTCCCACCAAAAGACTGGTAGCGGGGGACCAAATGATAGGGCTTTATAACAGTAGCCTCTGCATTTACCTGATTTGACACTGTGTGATCTTTTCCTTTGGGGGTCTATAAACGATGTGAGGTATTTGAAACTGCTACAAGTTGACCTACATGACATGAGACACAAGACTTTCACATCAATTTCTCCATGATTGCTGGTTAAAGTACAGGATGAATGCTCTTATTGGATGTCATGTAATGAATGTTCCTCATATTAAACTTCTTCTTCTCATAGCGCTACAGTCCGTGGTGAACCTTGGCTTTCTCTACGATCTGCCTCCACACGTCTCGCTCCATCGCTTTCCGCTTCCAACCTCTCACTGACATTGCTGTCAGATCCATCTCGACATCCTGCAACCATCGTTTCCTTGGTCTGCCTCTCCTTCTTGCACCCATCATATTACCTGTGAGCATTTGCCTCTGCATTCGCTGTTCATTCATTCTGTAGGTATGCCCAAGCCAGCTTATTCTCCTTGACTTTATAAAACGAACAATATTAGCACCTTCCAGGATTTCCTCAATCTCTGAGTTTGTTCTTGTTCTCCATTCTCCATTGGTCCTTACTGCTCCATATATTTTCCTGATAATTCTTCTTTCAAAAACATTTAAAGTATTAACGTTATAAGCAGTCAGGGTCCAGGCTTCTGATCCATATGTAACAATTGGTCTTATGATTGTTTTGTAAACTTTCATTTTAGTTTGCCTGGACACTAGTTTGGACTTGAGGAGCTTGTCGCTTGCATGGTAGGCCCGGAAACCTTGGTTTATCCTTCTTTTAATGTCTTGACCAATATCATTGTTTATATTTATTTCTGTTCCAAGGTATGTAAAAGAGTCCACAGTTTCAAAAGTATAGTTGTCTATACGAAGGTCTTCACGGCATCTTCTGGCTAGTGAGGTTGTCATCTTGAGGTATTTTGTTTTATTTTCATTTACACTTAGACCCATATTGTGACCTGCTCTCTCTAGGGATGTGAACATTTCTTTTAGTGCATTCATGTTTCTGGCCACCAGCAGAATGTCGTCGGCATAAGCATGGAATTGCTTGGACTTGTGAATTATATTTCCTTTTGGGTCAATATCTTCAACTACTTTGTGCAGGGCAAGATTGAATAGCAAGGCCGATAGTGAATCTCCCTGTCTGACGCCTTTGTTGATATGAAAACTTCTGCTCAGTTTACCTCCTACTAAAACTTGGGCTCTGTTATCTTTTAATGTCATCCTGGTGAGGCGAATTAGTTTTTGAGGGAAACCATAGCTTTCTAGCACATTCAACAGTTCTGTGTTGTCTACAGAGTCGAATGCCATCTGGTAATCCACGAACAACATGTGCAAGTCAACATTATGCTCGGTACATTTCTCCATTGTTTGTCGGACAGCAAATATTTGGTCTATCGTACTTCTTCCCGGTCGAAACCCACACTGATATTCCCCTATAATATCTTCAGCAAGGCTGCTCATTCTTGTCAATAATATACTAGAGAAAATCTTGTAGACTGCATTTAGGAGTGTGATTCCTCTGTAGTTGCCACATATTTTCTTATCTCCTTTCTTGTGGATTGGAAAAATTATTCCTATGTTCCACTCTCTGGGCATTGTTTCTGTTCTCCATATCTTTTTTATGAGGTTCAGGAGCTCTCCTTTTAGTGTTTCCCCTCCACTCTTTAGCATCTCTGCTGGTATGTGGTCTATTCCTGGGGCTTTTCCACTTTTCTGTTTTCTAATTGCTTTTTCCAGTTCGTCCCAAGTTGGTTCCTCCACAAAAATGTCAACAGACTGATACTTTGGTGTCCATGTATCTTCAACCTCTGCGTTACTCTGTAGCAGTTCCTCAAAGTGCTCCGCCCATCTGTCAAGTATTTTGTTTTCCTCTGTTATTGCCTGGCCTTGCTTATCCTTGCAGATTGTTGTCTTGGGGTGGAATCCTTTTTGGAGCTGTTTAAATGCTTGGTAGAACTTCCTTGTTTCATTCTTTTGGTTCAAGTTCTCTACGAGTTCTATCCGTTTTTTGAGGTACTCTCGTTTCTTTTTCCGTAGTAGTGTCTTGGCATTTCTCCTGCTTTCTTTGTAGGTTTCTACGGCTTGTCTTGTTCTTCTCTGTAGAGCTGATAGTCTATCTCCATTTCTTTCATCAATTGCTTGCCTGCACTGTTCATCAAACCACTCCTCATTCCTCCTCCTTCCCCTCATTCCTATGCTGCCTTCAGCTGCTCTAGTGATTGATTCCTTTGCCCTTTGCCACCCATCCTCAACCTCCCACTCCTGTTCATTATCCTGTCTTATGCCTCTCAGCCCTCTCTGAATATCTTCTTGGTATTTTCTTTTTACTTCTTCACTCCCAAGAGCTTCAAGATTCCATCTTGGCTGTCTTTCACCTCTCCTATTTTCCACAACTGATATTTTTTCTGATATTTTAGCTAGCACTGCATAGTGATCGGATTCACAATTAGGTCCTCTAATTGTCTTCACATCTATCACTGATGTCATATGCTTTTTTGAGACGAGGATGTGATCAATTTGATTCACCAGCTCAGATCCTGGTACTTTCCATGTTCCCATGTGAATCTTTTTATGTATAAACTGTGTGCTAACAATTCTTAGGTTCTCTTGTGCAGCTAATTGAGCTAGTAGGACACCGTTTCCATTTGTTTCATCATGCAGTGTGCCCTTTCCTGCTAGTGGTGTAAGGTAATCTTCTTTCCCTATCTGAGCGTTGAAGTCCCCAAGTACAATCAGCATGTCGTATCTCGGAGTTTTTCCACAGAGAAGGCTAAGTTCTTCATAAAAATCGATTTTGTCTTCGTCCGTTGCATTTTCGGTTGGCGCATATGCAGCTATTAGGGTTATGTTTCTGAAATGCCCTTTCAATCTCAACCGGCACAGCCTATCATTTCTGGGTTCAAACTCCATTATACTTTTTCTTGTTTTTGCATTTACCATGAAGCCTGTTCCCCTTAACCCAGTTCTGTCCTCTGAGCCACTGTACAGCAAGCTGAAATCCTTCTTATCTATTCGTCCTGCACCAGTCCATCTTATTTCCTGTAGAGCCACAATATCTAGGCCATACTTTGCTGCTTCTTGGGCTATTTCCATCATTTTTCCAGCCTGTAGCATAGTTCTCACATTCCATGTCACCACTTTCAATAGATTTTTCCGTTTCCATAGTCTCAGTCTTTGCTTCTTCCTATTGTCTTTTTCCGTAAGTCCAGTCCCAATCCGAGGCAAATTTTGAGAATTCGAAGCGGAGGTCAGTTTTGACAGGGTGAGGGTGCTGGCCTCACGCCCAACCCCCAACCTGGAGGACCAGGGTCTTTTGTTTGGAGTCGCCGTCTCCTAGGCACTTGCTTCCACTGCAGCTTTCAGAGCGTTGCCTACCCTGGATTTTATTTGGGTTAACTCCCTAGGTTCTTCCGCCCTCTCCGCCGTTGGGATTACTCCTCATCCGCCTTCGAGGCCGTTGACCGGTTTTCACCCGTGACCCTGGGCGGGGGCCCTTACAGGGTGCTACCATCCGGAGCCAGATGGACCCTGGATTTTTAACGAGGTGTATCTCCTCCCGCTCCTCCTTCCTTATCATTTGCTAGATAAGGCCCCGGGCTTGCGACCGGCATGGCGGAGAGAAGGAGTGTATATTGAAGGTGACAATAAGTGATTATGTATGAAATAAAAATAAATTTTTTTACATCATCAGTCTCATTATTTAATAGCCACACCTCGTACACTCCACCTCTCTTCTAAGATAATACAGTAGAGTCCCGGTTATCCGATCTTCTGTCATCTGACATCCTGATTATCCGACGTGGCTGACCGTCAGTCAGTTCGACGAAGGAAATAATTTCACTGAAGCGTTGCAGAAAATCAGTATAAAAGATTTTATGTTCTGGATCGCTGACTGCTGGAACAATATTTCTTGTGATACGTTGCCGAGATTGTGGAAAACTTTACCATCAGATGACGAAGAAAACTAAGAAAACTTGAATGAACAAAACAATCTAATTGACCTAATTCAAAAGATTCCTGGTTGAACGCTGACAATAATGATATTCAAGAATGGATGGACAACGACGAACAATATAAGTTGACAGATGATGACATAATTACAATGGTAAATGGTCCTGACGTTGAAGAGGCTGAAGAATGTGATAATGAAAATCAACAAATGATGAAGAGACAGTCTTATGCCATTCTAATGCAGTGACGATTTTTCAGTCAGCTTTAGCATACGTTGAACGGCAACCAGAATCCACTCCATCTTACATAATGGTGTTGCAATGCTGGCTTGATATTTTCATGAAGAAAAAGGCAACTTCAGGCAGACAAAAGTCTATTCGGGATTTTTTCAAAAATTAATTTTTCTTTACAACATAAAAGTATGTATTATAATTTGTCTGAAATTCCATCATTTGTTTAATTAAAGGATGTTTGTTAAAGTACAGGATGAATGCTCTTATTGGATGTCATGTAATGAATGTTCCTCATATTAAACACCCAAGCAAAAACTGTTTAAGTAGCTCTTTTGGTTCATATATAATTTTATCAACGTAAATAAAACTTAATAAATATTACATAACTTTAAAAGCCTGATATTCATTTTGAAACAACGTTGTTGTTGTTTAGGTCAACAGCCAAAAGGCTGGTTTGAACCTCTAGAGGTTTTACTAAGTAAAAACGAGAAGTAAGGTGGTTTACAATTGCCTTCCTCACTGAGTTGAAAGAGTATGCTTATCAGCATGCCAGGCCCTCCGAAAAGCACTCACTTTCCACCCTGCAAATGACACCTTCACTTCATTCACCACAGGGTCTGGCTGCATAGTAAAATTCATTACTCTCAGAGGAGATAACTCTGACTAGTGTCTTTTACACCTCTACCTCTTCTGTTCTTAAATAGTTCAGTCATATAAGTGGCTGACTATGTGATAAGAAACAGAACTATTTTTTTTAGCCCTGGACCAAACAGATAGAGTGCAATTAAAATAACACTCCACCTGCTCGTTTTGGGCATTTTTTTGAAACAAACATTTTTTGAAACAATATAATTACATTAAAAGACATAAGAAACTTACACTTTCCAGCCAAGTAAACGTGATACACTGCATAAAGATGAATAGAAATCCAAGTTATAAAACAGATACATAATTCCAGTTTCTGTAGTGACTGAGGATGAACAAGTTTTTTAGTAACCATAATACAAAGATTCTTGTATAAGTCTATTACTACAATAACATATCAGAACTCCAATGTCTGTGTCTGTATGTTTATCATGCGTTCAATAATTATATGTTTGTAAAATAACTACTCAACTGTTTTTATGACAATAATTAATGTTGCATGTAATTTCATCTTTACCTTATTAATAAAATAGAGCAATAACATAACTGTTTTATTTTTTTTTGGTCTCTTGGTTTTAAATGTGATAGGTATTATGTGAAGTTGAGATGCTTATAGATTTTGTTTGAACATACCTAATCTGTGCGTCTTATTTCACCCCTCAACTCCAAATAAAAATAAACTGGTTCACAATTTAAGAAATCTGAAAAATTACTTTATAGATTAGACATTTTACAGTGTGCACGAATTCCTTTCTAAATAATAGTTACTTTCATGTTAATTTTCTGAAATAGAGTTTTCACCGGAGATAAGTTTTCAGACCCCCTGAACCCAAAAAAACATATTTTTACCAATTTTGGTCTGTGTGTGAAAAAATATTTCAAGAATGTTGTAGTGCACAAAGTTAAAACTTGTAATCTAAGTTAAATATTACAAGAGTACCTGACCTGAACATTTTCATCAAAATCGGTCAATCAGAAGTAGAGGTTTATTTATGTAATTATTCACATTTTTGCATTTTCTCAAAAATGGCTCATAACAAGATAGAGTAAACGGCATGTCTGCTGATATTCATGGGGGGGGGGGGCTGGTACTCTTTTGGTAAAAAATGGTTTTTCTAAGATTAAAATCTTAACACATATTTCACCACAAAAGTATAGGGCTAAACAATGAAAGTGGTAGAAAATTAAGATGTCAACAACTTTCAATTCAAGCATTTTTTTCTAGAGCCCAAGTTTAAAATCAATTAATGATTTTCCATATTTTATCATTAAAATTTATAAAAATAAAGGGTTTTTTAAGATTGTGCCATTAGTATGCGTTTGACAACAAAAGCATTTATAACTGAAATTATATAAAATAAAAAACCTACAACTTTTATTTCAATTGGTTTTTCTAAAGCGCTTAGTTTAACATAAATTAGTGATTTTACGTATTTACTTTGATGAAAAGTCAATTTTGAACTTTAAATTTTTTTGTTTCTTTAAAATTCCATAAGTGCTTTGGTAATTTTAGTGATTATTGATGGTTACGGTACAGAATTGATAGCTTTAAACTTACAATAATTCAAGATGCTAGAATTGAAACTAGGAACTTCTTATTTGCAGTGGGGCAGCACAGTCTAGCATTCTAATAAACACTGGGCCACAGAGGCGGCCTGGAATATGTTGTTGGGCTTCTTTTGAGTCGATCAGTAGTCTGGCTTGGTCTGATATTAAATGTATCATAGATGTCACAAACTCATCAAGTACGTATAGTTTAAAAAATTCTAAATCAACAAATAACAGTGTACACGGTTAAAATAAAATACAAATTTAATTTTTAACTTCATGTTTTATTATCGTATGGGTTTACATTTGTTAAACTAAGTAGATCCTGACTACTGTCTGTAATAATCTCTGTAAAACTAGTTGATGCATCATTATTTTGTTGATTAAATTCAACTGGTAAAGTAACAACATGATTATCGAGCAACTTATGTTTATTTAATTCAGCTTTAGAACTGAATACATTATTGCATGTCTCACATGTATACTGCTGTTTTTGTTCTTGCAAGATTGTATCGATAGAAGTTTCACTTGATTCCTGCGTTTTATAAGGAGGTAATTGTGGCTGATGAGTTTTCTGATGTTTTAACATGTCATTTTTTTGATTAAATCTATGTCCGCATGTATCACATACAAATGGTTTTTCTCCAGTGTGTGTCCGTAAATGAACTGTCAACGTTGCTTTCCGATGAAACCTTTTTGAACAATACATGCACTGGAAATTTCTGATATCAGAATGCTTTTGCATATGTTGATTTAAACTGTTGGATCCACTAAATGCTTTACCACAGATTGAACACCTACAAAAATAAAAAGTTGATATACTCTAAACTGATTTTAATTCAATAAAAAGTCTCAGCTTCTTGTTAATAGAATCTGAAGATTTCAGAAAAAATTGGGCAATATAGAAACAAATAAAGAAATAACCACAAATCAAACAGTTCAATGGTTTAGAATTTGTGATTTAAAATCACGAAATTTAGAAATCGGGTAGATTTTAAACAAGATTTCTTTAAACTCAAACTTTGATAAACTTATTCACCAAGTAAGCAGAATTTCAAAATTTTAAGCAGATTTATGAAATTGAAGGATTATTAGGGAATTTTAGATATTTCAGAAAGTTTGACAACCTAGAAGATCAACAAATCTTTCAAAATTTCTGTCTTTTTATGTCGTGCAAATTTATATTTCACAACCATACCCCTTCTAGAATAGAATTAATGAGTTGTCATCCCTTATTATCAAGCGCCCCATAAAAGGTTAGGTGCAGTCATCTTATAACAAAAATTGAGAGGTAAGTGGGGGTTTTGTCAATACTCATGATTATTTTTACATGCATGTGAAACTAAAATTTAAAGTTAAAGAGAGTCTGATATTTGAGTTGATTTATGTAGTAACTACATAAAACAAATTAAATTTTTTGATATTTCTTAGGTTACTAATATTTTCCAAATTCCAATTTTCTCTTAGGTTTCCAATAAATGTTAATTAAAAAAAACACAAAATCTAAAATATCACCTTTTTTTTACATAATCCTCCTTTCTACTGACATGTTTCAGTGGATACACCATAATCAGATACACCAAATGAAACTAAACTCTTTTGAAAAATGTATTAAAATTTTCACATGTATCTTCAGTCATTTGTATAAAATTGTTATACAAATGACTGAAGATACAATATTTTCTGTAAAATTATTTTTTATACTATTATATTTATTAATTATAAATATTTTTTATTTTTTGTATAAAAATTTTATACATGTGATTTAAGATACACATCTGTAAATTTTAATAAATCTAAACAATAATATTAAAAAAAGTTGTTTTAATAAAGTGGAATACGCTGTGGCGATTGGAGCCCTTACTTTTTTGGTGCTGCAGACCAACTAAAGAGGGTACAAACAATGACACGCAACCAAGACAGTACCTGGGCTTTGATTCCTTTCATATGAAGACACACTTCGCTCCTGAAATCCACCTACCCTGATATACCCGTCATTAATTCTTCTTCTTAAAGTTCCATCTCCTATCGGAGGTTGGATATCATAATGGCTATGGTCACTTTACTGGCTGCTGCTCTGAATAGTTGCAATGAACTACAGTTGAACCATTCTCTAAGATTCCTCAGCCAGGAGATGCGTCTTCTTCCTACGCCTCTTCTTCCTCGGATCCTTCCCTGCATAATAATTCTCAGCAACTCATATTTTTCTCCTCTGGTTATGTGACCCAAATATTCTAGTTTTCTTGTTTTTATACTCTTTAATGTCCGTCTTTTTTTTACTCCGTCATTAATGGAGGGATCTAATCGAAACACGTAAAATACTAAATGGTTTCTATTCAACCCCATATCCATTGTTCATCAGGGTCACACAGCTGCTCTATTGAAGGAGACCGCTTTAAGACAATTATGGAACAGAATTTCTTCTCACTGCGTGTTTAAACAAAGAGTGTTGTCAGATGCACCCACATCCAATGTCTTCAAGAAGAATTAAGATGAATCATTGGCAAACTTAATTGGTGATCATTTCAGTGCATCATACTTAAAATTTTAGGGTGGAATTTGCCTTTTACTATTGTTTATTATTTTTAGTAATTTGATAAAGAAGGTTTTAATAATTCAAATTATTTTTTAAACATAGTATTGTCTGATTTGTTTCAAGGTAAGAAGCTTTTGTTTTTACCTTTATTAAAATTTAAAAAAATAATACATATTTGTACCTTCATTTGCTTTAAGGGGAGCACTATACCCCGAAAATAATTAAAAAAAAAAATCAATTTTTCTAATTTTGGCGCCATTGCCTTCTGTATCTTTTTCTGTGTAATTACATATGAAAATTAAAACTGTAAGATAGAAATTACAGAAGCTATGAAAATTTTTGTTAAGTAATGTTTTGACCAGAATTTCTTTTAATTGAGTTAATATGTGGAAACAATTAATATTTAAAGAACACAGAAAGCTGAGAAGGCAATGGAAAGTGTGTCAAAAGAAGCAAGACAAGAGAAAAAATAAAGGAAATTATTTGAGGAAAAAGAACAGCCTGGTGAAAATCAATATTATGGTGCAGGCCGATTTTAGGGTAAGTAAAACTTTACAGCTCATTTCCCGCAAATTCACCTTTTTCCATACAAGTACAGTTTTGACTTTGAAGGTTAAAATTTTTTGAGCATGTTTCCCAATATAATTGACATATGGTACTAGAATCATTGCAGTATTTGCAGTATTATTACTAAGTTCAAAATAAAATAAAAAAATTCTACAAAACAATTAAATTGTTTTTGCATTTTTCAAAAAAAAATTCTCGAAATGGTATCGCAAGCTGTTCACACTGTTATCACATTACATATTAACCCTGTTACATATTAACCCAAATTTTAAGTCAGCTATTATGAAACCTTGCAGAGAGATTCTGAAACCTGACAGGAGGAAACATCAGAGTGACTGGATGACAAATAAAATATTGGTGCTAATGGAAGAGAGAAGACTCTTGAAAAGTACAAACAGACAGAGATATAAAGAAGTGCGGAAGAACATCAGGTATAAGTGTCGCCAAGCCAGGGAGGAGTGGTTGAAGGGAAAGTGTGCTGAGATAGAGAATTTGCAGAGGCTGCATGACTCTCATAGTGTCCATAAAAAAATAAGAGTTTACTGGAGTTCGGCGGAAGCATAAATCATACATCTTAATGGATGAAAAAGGAAACATTGTGTTGGACATTAAAGATCAACTGATTCTGTGGGAGGAATACATTAGGAATTTGTTCAATGATGAGAGGGGTGAAGTTTATATTGAGTCTGAAGATGAAACTGGACCACCTATTCTGAAAGAAGAAGTACAAGCAGCGGTAAAGTCTGCCAAAGATGGGAAAGCCCCTGGCCCTGATGAACTACCTGCAGAAATGCTTAAGTTGATTGAGGAGAAACATTTGAGTGCCTTAACTTCTCTGTTCAATAGGATATATGACACAGGTATAATACCCACAGAATGGCTTCAGTCAATATTTGTCACACTTCCTAAGAAACGGAATGCCAAAAAATGTGATGAATATCGTACAATTAGTCTAATGAGCCACACTCTAAAGATCTTCCTCAAAGTCATCCACCGTAGAATATATAAGAAGCTGGAGGCTGGCATAGCGGATACTCAGTTTGGCTTTGGGAATGGATGTGGTACAAGGGAGGCTTTTTTTGCCTACAATGTTTTGGTGCAGCGATGTCTTGATGTTAATCAAAATGTATACGTCTGTTTTATTGATTTCAATAAGGCATTTGATAAAGTGAGACACAACCAACTTATAGAAGCACTACAACGGAAGAACATTGACACAAAAGATATACAAATAATTGTAAGATTATATCTGAATCAACGTGCAGCTGTCCGCATCCAATCTGAGCTGACAAAAACAGTGGAAATTAGGCGGGGTGTCAGACAGGGGTGTGTTCTTTCACCTCTCCTCTTCAACCTCTACTCTGAGGAAATTTTTGCCAATGCCCTTGAAAATGAGGTGGGTGGAATAAGAGTTAATGGCATTCCTCTGAATAATTTGCGCTATGCTGATGATACAGTACTTCTTGCTGAAAACATGCAAAGCCTACAGAATATGTTGGATAAGGTTATCACAGCTAGTCAGGAATATGGTCTGACACTCAATGTTAAGAAGACCAAATATATGATTGTCACCAAAACTGAAGTGCCCAATGAACATCTCTATGTGGAGGGCAGAAGGCTGGAAAGAGTGGAGAGATATGATTATTTGGGTACAAGTGTCAGTTGTTCTGTGGAGTTCTGTTCGGAGGTAAAGAGTCGTATTGAGAAAGCACGCACATCTTTTGTGAAAATCAAGAAGCTGCTCTGTAGCCGTGATTTGAGTTTAGACCTCCGAATTCGAATGCTCAAATGCTATGTGTTCCCAGTTCTCTTATATGGTGTAGAGACTTGGACCCTCAATGTACAGTGTGAGCGGAAATTAGAAGCCTTTGAGATGTGGACTTACCGCAGGATATTGAGAATTTCATGGACAGAACATGTGACAAATGTGGAGGTTTTGAGGAGAATGAACAAGGGTTTAGAGGTTCTACGTGAGGTGAAGAGCAGGAAACTGCAATATCTCGGCCACATCATGAGAGGTCCAAGATACAGGATTCTGCAGCTCATAATCCAGGGAAAAGTTGTAGGGAGAAGATCTGTTGGAAGGAGGAGAATATCATGGCTTAGGAACTTGAGAGAGTGGTTTAATGTCGGGTCATCTGATCTCTTCAGGGCTGTGGCTTCCAAAGTTAAAATAGCAATGATGATAGCCAACCTCCGAAATGGAGATGGTACATGAAGAAGAAGAAGAAGAATATTAACCCAGGGTTACATATTAACCCTGTTCACACTGGTAATCAAATTTTACATGATGCCGAATGGATTGTGGTTGGTGTGATAAAACGTGCTTCTGCAAGGTCAGTATAAATCGGAGACTGATAAATATTGCACTTTCCTTGTAGTGAATTCTTTAATGCATCTGATAGTGTTTTCAGAAATAGAATATCATAATAGGGACAATTTTTATTCTCTCTATAGTGTGTAGGTAGCATTGATGGTTTGGGAATTGTTTGTTTTGAATGGAAATCCGTGTAGCTCATGTGTATGTCAACGTACATGCATGTTCTTTAGTTTGTGTTGAATCTACGACGATGCTGGTATGGTGTTTGCCCTTGAAAAGGAAAGATGGGTCCATTTTACTTTTCAGAAGGGGGTTTATCATCACAGAGGCAAAAAAATCGACACTTTGCCGAGTTGCAACAGACGTGTAATGGCTTCCTTCTAACCGCACCTACAAAATTTTTCCAAACACGTGGTTGTAGGGAAAAGAATTTTCTTCATTGGTTTGCTTACAGCTGTAACCTAAATATAATAGTGGCTCTGTGACATCACCATAAAGAATGTAAAATACCATTCCTTCATGCTTCCCTGTGATGTGAAAATGGACTCATGTTGAACATTTTGTAACTTTGTCAAATATTTACCGAAATTTAAATAAAAAATAATATTTATTCCAGTAAACCTTGTCTACAAAACATGTTTTATAAATTTTTTGCTAAACTGAAATTTAAGCCCGTTATTGTAAAAAATTTAAAGTAAACACAAAAATTTTAGCGGTTGAAAATTTCGCTCGCGTAAACGCAAAGAATTATTATGAAGCGATTTTCTTGTAATTATATTCAAAAGGCGTGTACGATTATATGAATCAACTGTAATTTTTTAAAAAATTTTCATTGGTAAGGACGTTAGATAAAACAGTTGTTTTGAGAGCGCGTTTTGATTTTTGCAATTCTTCTGTTTAACAAGAAAAAGTCCGTTTTCAAAGGGTTAATAATTCTAGTACCAGAGCTTAAAAAGATGTCATAGAAAAGGCACAACAAAATTAAAGCCCTAACTCTTAACGGTTTCTTAGAAACGTGTACTTAAAAACAGGTCAATTTAACACGGGTTAGATAGGAGGTATAGTGCTCTCCTTAAAATGGTGGTTCACAAAACTAAAAATCTCTTTTAAAAGTTAACTATTAAAGTAAATAAATATCTTAATTGTCACAATTTTGGCAAAGCTTTTCTAACACCAACTTTATGAAATCAAATTTTAATTTTTTAAACTGTTTAAAATGATAAACCAAAATATTGTACCCTATCTATTTAAATTTATAGTTGGCTCCAACAGCTGTTCTTCTGAAAAATTAGAGAAGGTGTCTTGCATCCAAAGATTTATTATTTTTATATCAAGACACACCCCAAATTTAATTCTCTTGTTTTCAAACAAATTGAAAGGTTTTTTAGAGTCTTATACTTTTTTAACACTCAGCACAAAGAATAATCAAATACTTACTTATAAGGTTTATCTCCAGTATGAGTCCTTTCATGTATTAACTGTAATTCGTGAGACATGTATCCTTTACCACAGAACTGACAATGGTAACTGCGTTCTGTCTGATGATATGCTTTTACATGATATCTTAAAGATGCTTTACTCGATAAAAATTTTCCACAAAGTATACACCAACAATGATTTTCACCAGAATGTGACTGCAAGTGAACCTCTAATGATTTTTTCTTTGACAAAACTTTACCACATATATGACACGTGAAACCTGTGAAAAATTAAATATTAGCAGGACAAAGTCATTTGTAATACTTTCTTCTTAAAGTCCATAACCTACTATAGTTTCTAATGACCAAGTTGTTGATGAAAATTGAAAAAAATCTGGTGTGAAACACGACTTTCTCTTGCCAATGTAAAAAATTAACAATATAACCTAAGTAATAAAACATTAGAAATAAACAAAAAACTAACCTCATACAAACCTAACCTTATTTTATTCATGATTGAAAAACGCAAAATGAAAATCAACCTCAGATTGGCTTAAAAAATACAGAAAACCACTCTTTCACGCGAAACTAGGCTCTGTAGAGAAAAGTGCTCTAAATAAAAGTTGTAGATCTTTTAATTTCCTATAAAGTTTATAATATACACATTATTATATCTTAAAATGCTAAGGCTAAAATCTTAAAAAAATTGATTTTTTACACGTTTTCATGAGAAAAAAACCGAAAATCACTAATTACCGCTAAACTAAGCGTTATACAAAAAAATGTTTAAAATGAAAGTTGTAGGATTTTAAATTTTCTACAACTTTTATTAAAAATACATTTTTATGCTAAAATGCATAAATTAAAGCAGCAATCTTAAAAAAACAATTTTTTTACGTGAAAACAGCCTCTCCAAGAATTTCAGCAGACATGACGCCTACCCTATCTTGTAAAGCATAAAGAATTTAGTAAACGTGGCGATTTTAAAAAAATCATAAGATCAGTTTTTGAGAAAATCACAAAAAAAGTGAAAAATTACACGAATAAACTACTACCTCCGATTGACCGATTTTGATGAAAATGTTCGTGTCGGGTCCGGTAGTGGTGTCGAACTTAAGTTTTAACACACACACACACACGCAGACCAATCGCTAAAAACATGTTTTTTGGGTTCAGGGGGTCTGAAAACGTGTAGATCCGGTGAAAACTCGATTTAAAAAAATTGACATGAAAACAATACTTTCCTTCCTATATATTCATACAGGCTAGAGAAAGTAATAAATTAAAAATTAGAAACAATACGAACCATTTTGTGTTTAAGAAAAATTTATACTTACATTTTTCAATTGTGGAAAGCTGATGTTTTCCATCGACTTGTTTATGAGTACTTCTATGAGATAACAACTGACTCAATGTTGGAAATTGATCAGCACATATACGACATTTATACGTTCGATTTTCAGCATGAAAGGTTTTCATATGTTGTTGTAAATTGCCTCGACGACTAAATCTAGATCCGCAAGCACTACACACTAATTTATCTTGTTCAGATATATGTGTCCTTCTGTGTTGTCTTAATTGTATCCTTTTATGAAATAATTTATCACACAACTCACATTTATACGGTGTTATTCCATTGTGTGTATTCGTGTGTTCTAACAAGTGGAATCTAAATGAAAAATATAAAACAAAATGTTTTAGACAATTAAAATTTACATAATTAGATTCTTCTGTTTATAATATAAAGATTTGGTGATAATAATAATAATAATAATAATAATAAACAATACATAAGTTCAGCCGATATCGTAGAAAGAGACACGTTTCGAGACAAAGTAAATAAATGGGAAGTTTCACCTGTGCAACCACAACAAAAACAAGTCATGCCAAAATGGTCAGAAGAACGTAAACAAGCTTTCTCAGAAAGATTGAAAGTCTATTGGAAGAACAGGAAGAACCCAAAGAAAAGATAATTGAGCTGTTTGCTTAACGTCTTCCGCTATTGGGAGAATTCGCTGCTAATAATAATAATAATAATAATAAACAATACAGGGTGATTATAAATGAAATAGACAGTTTTGATAGAAAATTTATTTTTTAAAAGTTAAGGTAATTACATGATTATTATAGAAGAATTCATTAAGTTTCATTGAAAATATTTACAGATGTTCAATGTGTGCACTATTTGTAACACGACAGATATCAAAACGGTAGTCGAATTCTTCCCACATACGATTAAGCATATGATGATCAACTGTGGCAAGAGCATTTGCGAAACGTTGTTTTAGATCATTGATACCTACAGGAAGCGGTGGTACAAAAACTTTGTTATGAACTATTATTATTGAATTTTACAGTCACAATGCATTCAATAATGAACTATAAACAGTACTTGTGTGATATTTAATTCAATGGGGTTCATGACAAGCCTACTGAAGTAAGCAGTAGCAAAAACAATTTTTTGGTGGTAAGTGATAAATTTATCAGTTTTATCTTGACATGTCCTATACTCTCTTTGGAGTCTTCTGGATGCAAGAAAAAAAAACTATAATATTGTTAATAATTAACAACAACAACAAATTGAACTGCAATTAACACCTGTATTTTAAGTTACAATACTTATTTAGAAATTTTAAATAAATGTTTTTGATCGTAGATTACTAACGGTATTAATTTTGAAAGCATGTCATTCAACAATAAATGCTCAAAATGCTTTTTTTTGTTTTTTTGTTAATTGTGTCCAGAAGTACAACAGTACAGTTTTCCTAGCATTCACTTCAATGCTTTGGGTGTTTATTTATTTTCAATTATCTATGTTAGGTTTCTGATGCGAGGGATACCTTGGATGTTAAGACAATGAAAAATAACCCACGACGAATAATTCTTGAATTTAGTGAAATAGCAAATAGAACGATTGTTTGCGGAGGACCAGATTGCTTTTATAAGATAGTTGGCAATCACAACTAAACGATTGATTGATTTTAACGGGCAGCTTAAGGCGATTAAGAACGACTGGCAAAATGAACAATAGAATGAATTGAGGAACATGAAATTACTGGAATTGCACTAGTAAATAACAGAAAATACAACAAATATCTGCACTTACCTTGATTAAGCCTTGAATATTTTCGCAATAACACGTATTGGTAGATTGAAACTCACTGGTCATACTTTGCAAATTAAACAGTTATAAATTCACAATACACAAATGAAAAACGCACAATAAGAGTTCTCAAGTAGAGATCGAAACTAAATGAATGCCAACGCCTGGCTTTCATCACAAAGAAAGGCCACAAGACGCCCTTATGGCCGGAACGAGAATGCATAGACTTGTTGCGTTCACTGCTAGATTACAAGTGCGGAGTTTGGGAAAGACGGAAGTGATAGAGCAGTGGTAGGGAGAATGACGTATGCAATGAGGTCACAGGAACTATTTTATTTAGGAATTTGAAATGCTAGGTAGCGGGAATCTGAGAACATTACAGTATGAATAACGTGCCTTAACAATCTACTTCTACAGCTTGGGAGTCTGCTAACCTCAAGTAATATCCGTTTATAATTTCTTGTATCAAGTGTGGTGTCTATGCAAGTCTCAGACCCTTAAGCTTGCATTACATGCAGAATAATACAGAAAACTCTTTATAACAAAATTTTTTTTAAGACTTATGGCTATTTCACATTGGTGTAGTGTCGCTTAAGCAATGTCGTGGATGTATCTCATAATATAATCTAATGATGCATTTCAGACTGGCGTAGTGTCACGTCGCCGAAGCTACGCGACCATTTCACACTGGCATAAAGTCGCTTGAGCGACATATCTCGTAATGTAATCTAACGGTGCATTTCAGATTGGCATAACGTCGCTTCATTTGAGCTACATTATAAGCAAATCCTACACCTACATTCGTGGCGTTGCTAACCTATCTCCACTTGGACATGCACACTGCATCTGTCAACTAAGTGTTTCTGTCTACTGCAACAAAAGTCTCCCACTGCGAACGCTCAGATTGCATTAGAAAAGCGATATCAGAATTAATAAACCAAGAGAGACAGCATCCTGGGTTGTGGGACTATTGAAGATTAGAATATAGGGACGCTAACATGCAGGACTTAGCTTGGGAAGAAGTTGCCAACACTTTAGAGAAACCCAGCATAGTAATTTGGTTTCATTTAGTATGTAAGCTATTTTAACGCCCAGTGTGCATAATATTATAAATGGGCATTTGCCCGAGAGTTTAGCAAAAGCAATTTTAAGAATCAAAAATATGGGCAAAGTTAGGCTTAAAAAATATTACATTAAATTTTAATTACCTGTAAATTTCTAGAGATAGTAAAATCAGACCGTCAAAGCCACACACAATAATGGACAAATTGTGAAAAAAGAACAATAGGCAATCGTGAAACAAGAAACGCGTCAGATAGTGTAAAAAAGATGATCAATTTTTACACTAGCAACTAAAAATCTAGTTGCAAATGAAAACACAGAAATAAGGAACAAAAGACAAACGTTTAATAAAACAAATGATGATCTAATGAATTTAAATTTAAAAAAAAATTAAGAATATTTGAATTTATTTAATTTCAAAATACTTTGTGACACACATAAATAATAAATTAAATTAAATAAACTGAAATTTAATCGTTACATCGGTTAATCAAGTCATTTTGTTTCTGTATTAATTATCAAATTTGGTGGTTGTATGCTTTTGTAGTATAGTTCCCAATTGAGAAATAAAGTTAAAAAAAACCAAAAGCAACATGCAGTATTCACTCGACCACATGTTATTAAAAACTACAGAGCAAATAAAATGAAAAATTGAAAATGTAGGTTTAGGACGTCACTTTCGATCTGTTTGTTCCATATGTCAAGTATTATTACTCGATACAAGCAACGTTTTCTGAAAATGTTGCTTGAGCGAAGCTACGCTAATGTGAAATGGCCTTAAGAGGTCTGATTTTTAATAAGTGTGTACATCCTATCCTGTCACCTGCTGCGCAAACATGGTCCTTTACAAAAGGCATGATGGATAGTCTGTTTGAGACACAAAGATTCATGGAGAAACTAATGCAGGGGCTCAAGTGGTTTTTGAGAGCTAAAAAGTAGGAAAAGTGGGATTTTCTTTAAAAAAAAAGTAGAACATTTTTTGCTGAAAATTAGTAAGTTCAACAATAAAAGTACCACCATGTAAATTATTGCAGACATTTTCCATTTTTTAACAAGCTTATCCATTATTAGATTAATTATTTTCTAACTGAAATAGGTCCGCCATAATTTTTTAAACAACACAAACAATAAAGAAACATAAACATCAGAAAATATATTTCAAATCCAATTGAACTTAGAAAAATATTTTCCAGACCTGAAAAAAAATGCTTCGACAACCTGGGTTATGGCAGGAAGGAGCATGAATGTCCCCCCTCAGTTTTCTTTATTGGGGAAAAGTAATAGGCTTCACAAAAGAGTATAAAATGAAACAAATAGAGTCCATTTAAAATTGGTATACAGCTATTATTATATCATTTATAACTTGCTTAATTATGAGCTATTACACAAATCGGCCTAAATCTATAATCAAGTAATTTTAATGAAGTAAGATTGAACCCAGCCTCAATACGTAAAGAAAAGACTTAAAACAGAATAATTTTATTGCTGTAAGTCATACACTTAAAAAGTGAACGTCCACACATTTTCAAATGTTATACAACTGTGTCACATACCTGATAACAAAACTTATTCACTTATAAAAACTAAAAAATTAAGTATCTGATATTGGAAGTGTTTCAGCATCATAATAATAATTTTTTAGCATAAAAAATAAGCATTCTAATTTTAATGCGATTAGTAATATTGATAGAAAAGTAGGAAAGTAGGACCACTTGGAGGCCTGCTAATGCTAATTATTAAATTGAATGAGAAATGAGAACATTTCTCAGAAAAGTAAATTGATTGATGTAAAACAACACTACCTGGAGATTCAGCAATGTAGGCCATGGCTGGGAAGGATGGATAGAGGTTATCCATAAAACATGGCGGAGGATGATCTTTAAACTATTAGCAGGATTTAACTGGGACAGAAAAGCCCAGAGTAGGAAATTGTTGAGGAAAATAAGGAAAGCCTATATTCAACACTGGATGATGACAGGCTGATGAAAATGAATACAACAAATTAATGAGGTTATGTAACTAGTTAATGAATACTGATATTATTGGCGTCATACATCTTAACAATAAAGTAAATTATCGAAACTGATATACATACTTTGATCTGAAAGTGTTACTGCAGATGCCACACCGATATCGTTTCTTTAAAGAATCATCAAGATGAGTACGTTTGTGGCAATATAAACTGTTCAGATGTTTAAAATTCTTTCCACATAAATCACAAAGATAAGGTGATTCATTTGAATGAGTTGCTACATGAACATCAAGACCAATTGCACTTTTACAAACTTTACCACATTGTGAGCAAGACAGTTTCTTCTCACTTTCTTTAACTTCTTCTGTGATTTCAACTACAACTTCCTGCTTTTCATCTTTCAATAACAATGGATTCTAAAAAAAATATATGAAAAGAATTTAAAATATTTTTTTTCAGACAATTATTTAAATAAAAAAAATCATAATATAGTATTTTTGGTTAGCTTGTTGGTGCGGTGGTCAGTGTAATTTGCTTCTACAGCACAATCCCAGGTTCAATTCCTTGTCAGGTCTGGAAATTTTTTCTTCTTTATATTACCTCATATCATTGGCATTACCTATGCCAATATTGTTACAAGCTAAGACTTATGTAGAGGCCATTTAAGACATTTATGTAGGGTCATCACCCAATTAATAAAAAATGAATTTAAATTATTCAAGAATTCGCCATGCATGAATAAAGAGGTATAGACCATTCATAACCTTTAATGCTATTAAAAATGTCTCACCTTTGACTCATTTCAATATTTCAAATGGCATAAGCCATGAGGTGAATTTTTTAACTAAATAATTGCAATCTTCAGGGTGGAGTTATTGAGAAGTGTTTCATAATTCATAACTGTGATATGTGGTTTAATGTTCAAGTTCTTTGTGCTTCCATATTGTATTTATATTAAATATCTATCTGTCCATCTTCTTCCTGTCTTTGTGTTGTATGTTCGTCTACTGATACATGGCCATTTAACAATAATATTTATTAGAAATGGTAATAATAATGACTTTGATAAGAAAAATAATGGAAAAATTGTTAATGAATAAGAAGAATTAGATAATGCGATAAAATATTCAAGCAAGTGTATTAACGTAGTCTGCTGTTTGACTGCGAGATGAGACAGAAGGATGTCGGGAAGAGTGGGAGCCCTGCAAAAAAACCATTTTAACTGGCCACTTTGAGACTTAATTGGTAATTCATTTGACTGCTAAGCTGAAGACCTTGTTGGGTTTGATTCCCACTAAGTACACTTTATAACAAAGTCAAGTGTTCCAAAACCTCAAGGAGTTGATAATAACTTAAGCAATAAATCTGACAACAAACCTACTAAAGTACGTGTCATATCAAAGTGAGCTTGAAGTCAACAGTTAGTCACAGTAGTACAGGATTGCATTTTCCATGAATTTGTTTTTTTGGTTTAACGTTCGACTGTTCTGGAATTACTGCTAATGCAGATGGTGAAGGATGAAATGATTTTTTGTAACGTATGAAAATATGTCGTGCCTGAATGGGATTCGAACCCAAGACCGCATAATGAGAGGCAAGCACGTTACCAACTATGCCAATGCGGCTGGCGCATTTTCCATGAGCTACTTATATGATCAACTCTGTTACACAAGCAAATGCGCATATTGAAATGACAGTGTATGTCTATAAACCCAACAGTAACTGATGTACATACGAGCACCCATTATCCGAATATCAAGTCATCTGAATTGTCAATTTATCCAAACCACCATCGATAGAAAAAATACAAATTTACAACCAGAATACGGACATACAATTCAATGAAAAATTTATAATACAGTTTAGTTTCCTTGTTCAACTTAGCAACAGTAGAGACTATTTACAGCAAAATTCAAGATTTCAAAAAATTACTGTATAGTATACTGTATAGTTACTGCATAGTGGGTTAAAAAATATTTCATAAAAGATTTTACTGCAGTTTATTTCGTTTATTTATTCAGTTTTGAAATTTTGTATTTTTCCATTTGTTTTTAAACGCTTTTATTTAACTTACTCTTGGAAGCATCAAATCTTGCAACTTAAAATTTTAATACTTCTACCGTATCAATATGAATCAAACTTTGCACACTTGTTTATCTTCGATGACAATACGCTGTGGAGGTGTTTGTAAAAAAAATTTTAAAATTTTATAACGCTTTTAATTTTTTATTTTTTAATTAACTTACTCTTGGAAGCATCAAATCTTGCAACTTAAAATTTTAATACTTCTACCCTATCAATATGAATCAAACTTTGCACACTTGTTTATCTTCGATGACAATACGCTGTGGAGGTGTTTGTAAAAAAAATTTTAAAATTTTATAACGCTTTTAATTTTTTATTTTTAATTAACTTACTCTTGGATCCATCAAATCTTGCAACTTAAAATTTTAATACTTCTACTGTATCAATATGAATCAAACTTTGCACACTTGTTTATCTTCGATGACAATACGCTGTGGAGGTGTTTGTAAAAAAAATTTTTAAATTTAAAAAAAAATTTAAAAAACGCTTTTATTTAACAATTACTTAAAAAAATTAACTAAAAAGAAATAAATAAAAAAATTTACAAAAAAAAAAATTTACAAAAAAATAAATAAAAAAAAAATTTTTTTAAGAAACGCTATTATTTAACAATTAATCAAAAGAAAAATGAACTAAAAAGAAAAAAATAAAAAAATTTACAAAAAAAAACAATCACAGACATTACAGTTAAAATAAAAGCGTGGCGCATTAATATATATAATATTACAACGAATATTTTACAATAAATATTATATATATTAATGCGCCACGCTTTTATTTTAACTGTAATGTCTGTGATTGTTTTTTTTGTAAATTTTTTTCTTTTTTTCTTTTTAGTTCATTTTTCTTTTAATTAATTGTTAAATAATAGCGTTTCTTAAAAAAATTTTTTTTTGTAAATTTAAAAAAAAAAATTTTTTTTTGTAAATTTTTTTTCTTTTTTTCTTTTTAGTTAATTTTTTTAAGTAATTGTTTATAATCTTTAGTTCCCCATAATAGGTGGAGTGTTAAATAATTTGCACTCAATCTGCTAGTTCCAGGACTACAAAAAATAGTTCTGTTTCTATCATGTAGTCAGCCAATTACACTGCACCCTCAATGTTCGAGATTAATTGGGCCCATGAAAACCATCTTGAAAATCGAAATCTTGAACATCGAGATCCATTTTCAGTGTAAAATTTCTAATCGGTTCCATGTGAGTGAAAAATGCGTGGTTTTTAAAGAGATAAACAAGGCGTTTCGGCTTATTTTCAATAAAAAAACTGTGTTGTAGAAAAATTTAGTTTTTAAAAAAAGAAATAGCCTACAAAATATTATTAACTATCTTGATTCAAATGTAAAATGTTCTTTGCAATCGAAAAATATTCCCCTATTATATTTTTCTGTTATTTGTGAATTTTATAAAACATTCAAAGTTGTTTCTTTATGTACATTTTATTCCTTCTGGGCTGCAAATTGTGTCCTTGATGTTGATGGTGAAACCTTGATGAGTGGTAATGATGTTATTTCTTTTCGGCTTAAAAAAATTCAAAATCGTTGTTTGTTTTGCTTTGGTTTGAAGTTCTTTAAGTTTTAGTTTGTAAGGATGTCTCGTCACCCATATTTCTCATTACTTTTCCAAATTACCGGCAAAGTGTGTTTTGGTACGTTTTTTAAAGCTGTTGGATTTCTTGTTCAAGATCCCAGTACAAATCACGAACACCGAGTGTTAATCTCGAAAATTGAATTTTTTGTGTACAAATACAAAATCTCGAACGGTCGAAACCTCGAACATAGGAGTCCACGAACATCGAGGGTCGAGTGTATATGACTGAACTATTTAAGAACAGAAGTAGAGAGGTGTAAAAGACACTAGTCAGAATTATCTTCTCTGAAAGTAATGAATTTCATTACACAGCAAGACCCTGTGGTGAATGAAGTAAAGGTGTCATTTGCAGGGTGCAGAGTAGATGCTTTTCAAAGGACCTGGCATGCTGATAATCATAGGCTACTTTTGTACTCAGTGAGGAAGGCCATGGTAAACCACCTCACTCCTCGTTTTACTTAGTAAAACCTCTAGAGGTTCAAACCAGCCTTTCGGCTGTTAACCTAAACAATAACAATCTTTAATAATCTAAATTTGGAATGAATAAATAATTTTAAACTAAAGTTTATGGCAGCCTTTAAAACTTATTAAATATTTAGGTTACATTACATTGTTATGGTACAGTGTGTCATATTACAGTATTTAACTAATTTGCTTATCCGAACCGCTCCAGTCCCAATTATTCTGGATAACTGACGCCCCACTGTATTATGATTCTGTTAAGATCTTTAGTTCAATACATAGTTTACTTTGTTTATTTGTAATGTGGTATAACATTACTTTTATTTCTCTGTACATGCGGCAATACTGGAAGACGAGGGGTGAGGTGGAGCTGTTAGTAATGCTACACGTTAAAGCTGACAATAGTATGACACACACTTTACCTAATTCAATAATTGCATTACAGTAAAATCTCGGTAGTCCGGCACCTCCAGTGATCTGGCCCTTAAAATATTAGGCCTAAAAGTGTGAAACCTCACTCAGGACAAATGTTGGTAAAAGATTTAAACTGAATTAGGGAAATCAACTCAACCTAATTACGGCGGATTTAATATAATAGTTATGTTTAGGATTTGATTAAAGAAATGAATAAGGAAACCTTAATTATTAATGAATGGAATAATTTTTGCCCTTTTATCCAAAACCCAAAACTGGGTCATACTCTACACTTCATGCTGAATTGACAACAAAACGTAATTCTCAGAACATCAGCACCCCCACTCCGCACTAGGCGATGTCAATAGCCGATAATTATGTTTAGTAAAATAGCTACAGAAGTACTCAGCAAACCTTTTCTAATTAGTAGTTAATTTAATTTAAAATCACATAGAAATCAATGCATATTCATTTTTTGTTTAAATTTATAATTTATAGTTCCAAAATTACAACACATCCAGTAATCTGGCATTTTCAGTAATCCGGCACCCTCTCGGTCCCGAACAGGCCGGACTACTGAGACTCTACTGTACTTACTAATTAAATTTTTACAAGGGTTCAACAGTTCAGGACACTAACCACAAACAAATTATTGAATGTAAAAGACAACAATCCTTACTTACGGGTATTTCATTTTGTTGATCTTTAATATCCTGCGTTACATTTTCACTATTTTCATTTATATCAGATTGGTATACGGTTGTTAATGAATATTGTTCATTATTTTGAATTAAATTATTTAACTTATTACTACCATCTGAATCAGTTATTCCAAATACATGATCTGTATTAACAACAATAACAGAAGTATCATTTCCACACTGTACTTGATCACCATCAATAGTTTTAACGACTTCAATGCTGTCACTTATAGAAATCTCAAACTGTACATCTTCAAGAGTCTTTTCTGACGTTAAATTATCACTTGTTAATGGAAATGTTTTTTCATCTGTTAAATTTTGATTACTCAATTGAAATTGATCAAACTGAATTGAGTTTGATTGCTGTAAATTATTATCTACATCTTCTGTAACACTTTGCTGAAACAGAATTTTTACATAAATAAAAAAATCTGGTGTGAAACACTCACACAATTTTCTCTTGCCAATGCAAATAATGAACAATATAACCTAACATTAGTAATAAAACATTAGAAATTAACAAAAAAACTAACCTCAATAAACATGAGTGAGAGACGCAAAATGAAAATCAACCTCAGTTTGCCTTAAAAATATGGAAAATCACTCTTTAACGCTAACCTAGGCTCTGTAGAGGAAATGCTTTAAATAAAAGTTGTAGATCTTTTAATTTCCTATAAATTTGATTATAAACACTTTTGTCATAAAATGCATACTAAGGCTGAAATTGTAAATAATCAAATTTTTTACACGTTTTCGTGAGAAAAAAAACAGAAAATTGCTAATTACCGCTAAACTAAGCATTAAACACAAAAATGTTTGAAATAAAAGTTGTAGGATTTTAAATTGTCTACAACTTTAACTATATACATTTTTGCGCTAAAATGCATATTAAAGCCACAATCTTAAAAAAACAATTTTTTTTACATGAAAACAGCCTCTCCAAGAATTTCAGCAGACATGACGCCCACCCTATCTTGTAAAGCATAAAAAATTTAGTAAACGAGGCGATTTTTAAAAAAATCGTAGGTCCCGTCTTTTGAGAAAATCGAAAAAAGTGAAAAATTACACGAATAAACTACTACTTTCGGTTGACAGATTTTTATGAAAATGTTCGTATGATTTGCTGTTCTTGAGATATTCTGTTCACACACACAGACCAATCGCTAACTGATGAAAACTCGATTTTGAAAAATTGAGATGAAAACAATACTTTCCTTCCTATATTCATATAGGCAAGAAAAAGTAAAAAGTAGTACCAACATAAACTTATAATTTAAATTTAATTCTCAAATCCATTTGAAATAAGAGCTGGAGTTCAACAAGGCGACAAATATTACTCTTTAACACAGCACTTGAAAACATTGCCAGGGATTGGGAACACAGCATGGTGCATAAAATCAATAGCTTAGATGGAAAGAAGTAAAAAAGCAATTAAAATTAAAAACTTAATATTCACAGATAAAATGGTTCTCTTATCAGAAATAAACATGATGCTAAGAAATAACTAAAAAACTACTTAAAAGTGTTCGTAAGATTTACTTATAAATTTTCATAGAAAAGACTAAATTCATGAGTCAATTCTAAATAACTGGCCATCTAACAGGAAGAAGAGAAATAAAAAAATTATGGAATTTAAATATGTATACTGCAATCTTAAAAATACATTTTTTTACCACCAGAGCACAGCCTCCATAAAAATTTCAGCAGACATGGTGATTACCTTATTTCGTAAAAAATAAAAACATGTAGTAAATGAGGTGATTTTATAAAAAATTGTAGGAGCTGTTTTTGAGAAAATAGTACAAAAGTGAAAAACTGCATGAATAAATTAGTACTTCTGCTTGACCCATTTAGATGAAAATGTTCATGCTGGGTCCTATAGTGGTACCAAATCTAAGTTCTAAATTTAAGTTAACCTAAATTTAAGTTTAAACTTCTTACAATATTCCATTCACACTCAGACCAATCGCTAAAAACATGTTTTCTGGGTTCAGGAGCCCTGAAAACATGTGAATCTGGTAAAAACTCGATTTCAAAAATTGACATGAAAACATTATGTTCGTTCCCTATATATTTATAGCCGGCAAACAATAGTAATAAATAAAAGAACTTAATTTTATGAAATACAGTACTAGCATGGCCCATGTGGCTTCACACGCGAAACATGTGTAGGACCTAATCAATTTTTTAAAAATAACTATATAACAGAAATTGTCTAGCTGCTACATCGATTGTATATACTCAAATGTACACACACACACACACACACACATACAATGTTTTGAAAATTTCCCCCGGGTACATCTCCCGTCTTCATCAAACCCCTTCACCTATTGTGCGAGTCCAAGCTCCATGTAGTTGCGGGGTGAAGGGTACGGGTTAGGTATAATGAATGAGTGACGCATGCTGGGAGAACGATTGTTGTATTACTTGATACAAAACATTCATTTTCAAACTTTCCGTAATTAACATTTTTGTTTGTATTTATTATATTCATTTATTAACATATTTTGATATGAATTGGTAAGTTAAATATTATGAATCCGACCAAGTTAATAACCCGGTAGGTATTTGTTAAATTAATGCGCCGGGTGGTAAGAATATGTTTTTAGTCTAGTTAGTACACGCTACCACTACAAATGCATCAGCTGTGAAATACTACTAACTCATTCATTCTCCCACTACTATAACAACACACTACATTCCTTCCAACTACACGGAGCTGGGACTCAAGCAATATGTCAACAGCAATATCTACTCACATGTATACACATACATAATTATGAAAATTTTCATTAAGGCCCTTAGGGTCATCATTTTTTAAAATTTAAAAAGAAAATGTTGTTGTGAATATAAATATGAATATGCTGTCAAAATTTCATGAAAATTCATTCAGTAGTTTTGGAAATTAGCCTGCACACAACAATATGCTTTGTCTTTATAATATTAATATCTAAAATAAGTTAATTTTAATAACTAATACTATGGCTACTAGATAAATGTAATGCTTACTTGAATATCAGAGTTAAAAATCAAATGGCGAAGTTTAATATCAGCAGTTTTAGCTGTCTGAACGAGCTCATGGCAGATATTTAATTTGCACATACACTTTTCACATACCTGTTGAGGTAAACTATCAGATACTTCAACCTGTTAATAAAATACATAAATATCAGGAACATTAATTATATTACTCTTTTTAAAAAATATTTAAGGTACGTTGCAACATAATTAGACATATTATGTAATCTGTTTACAAAAAGTTAAACCAGGTTCAGATAATTGAAACCTGATTGATTTAAACTTCCTAACACATCAAGAATGTTCAATAAAAAAAAAATCATATTGTCATTAGTTGACTGAATAATACAGCCAACGGGGTTTTGTTAAACCAATTCTTACAAATCTGGTATAAAACACTCACATTACTTTCTCTTGCTAGTGTAAATAATGAACAATATAACCTATGTTTAATCATGAGTGAATGATGCAAAATGAAAATCTGTAGGACTTAAAAATATGGAAAATCCCTAATTGACACTAAACTGGGGTCTGTAGAAAAAGTGCTTGAAATAAAAGTTGTGATTTTTTTTAATTTTATTAAACTTTGATTGTATACATTTTGTAGTAAATGCATACTACGGCCGCAATCTAAAATGTCATATTTTTTACATATTGTAATGACAAAAAACAGAAAAGTGATGTGCACTTGTAATTATGGATTGTGAATGTTCCTAGCAGTGCAAATAATCTGAATTTCTTCATTACTATGATTTCTTGTCCAGAATCACTAATTACGTTTTTTTATGAACATTAAAAACCAACCTAAAATTATTCTGCCGAAACACAGTGTTCTGCTTTTAGAGTTCATTCACTTTCAGATGCCTTTTAGGTATCAAAAAACAAAGCATTCAGCTTCTTTTGCTTTCGTAGATTTGTCCTGCGGACAACCTGGCTACTTCTTATAAACTACATTTTCATTTAGACTTTAGTAGTATTACTTGATTAGCAAAGTGCATAATACGTAGGTATCAAGTAACTTAAATATAAATTATTATAGGTGTGCCTACCTTAATAGGAAGATGATTATTTATTTTTGAAAGCAGACTTAACTCTAATCCTGGATGGTCAAAGATTGGTATAAACTGGTCACAATCATTATCTGCACAAACTCGGCATATATGGTCAATGCTAATAATTACAGTTGTTTGGGTCATTTCAACATTGCCAAGTTACACACAGGATATTTTAAAATGCTTTTCACTACCGATGTTGCTTATTTGAGATAAGTAGGCTGATTTGAAACACGATGATTATTGTAACAGAATAACTCATTTTTCAGCAAACTGATAAGTCCACTCACACATCACAAAAATGTAGAACAGTAGTGTTCTTTAATTAAAAAAAAAACCTACATCGCTAAAATAATTCCTAAAGCAAAAACTATTACAAGACTTCCCACAGCAAAATTTCCGAACATAATAATAAATAAGAATTCTTTGTTTGTTTTTACATAACCTAAGTTCTGAGAGATTTATTACTACGAAAAATGAACTTCAATCTTTTACTTTTGCGAACATGTAAGGTAAGGAAACTATTCCAAAAATTTTATGCACACTATAAACGCAAACTGTTGAGCATTTTTACAGCCCTTAATAACACTTGCTGCTGAAGGCGGTTCCGAACGGGACAGCTGTTCTGTTGTAAACAAAAATTATAACAACCTCAAAATGACAAGCCTTACTATTTAGCGGTGACGTAACTGAACAAAACGTACCGTTATGACGGTGACCATTCGAAGAAGATTGATTCTTTAGACCGAGAGGAACACGGTCGAGTGTGCGTGCAGCAGACTACTCTTTTCACAGGAAAAGACGAGGATCCAGGCCATTTTATACTGATATTTCAACTTGGCTATATGTATGGGAAATTTACTTTGAGCATGTGTCACTTATGAAATAAATCTAAGAAACTATCATCTCTGCGTGGGCGCTCAATGTAGGCTGTCTCCCTTCAGTAGATAATGCTCATTAACTCATGGTTTACACCCATATATCTCAAAACATCAATATTGGCAACATGACCGGTCACGAAATCCTGGTCATTAACCTGAATAACCACATCTCAGAGGCTCCTAAATGGTAGATCAGGAGTAAATATAGGCTATATCATGACAAATCTATGTCGTGCGAAAGTTACATTTTCTTACTAAAAAGGATAATATGCTTCATATTAAAAAAAGCTGGCCTCGCCAGTAGAAATTCTTGTTTTCACCGTTGGCTCCTGATCAGCTGTAATTAAACTTCCTAACAATTTAAATTTCTGAACCTGCTCAATAGGCCGATCTTCGAAAAGAAAGTCACATAGAGTGAGAAGAATTTACCGACCATCAGCTTAGTTTTCAGTGGGCTTATTTTCAGACCAAGAGCCTCTATTTACTAATTTTATCAATCAAGTGCTGAAGTACTTCTGCGGAATCTACAAAACTGACTATATGTCAGTATATCTTATGTTGTTGATAAATTCTCAGTTCAGCTTAATTTCATAAAAAGAATTATTGACAAAGGAAAGGATTATCACTAAAGTTGGAGACAGCACGTGGAAAGTATGTCAGATCACAGGATACCTAAGCAGCCGCGCTGGTACATTCCAGAAAGTAAAAGTGATGTCGAAAGACCTAGGAAAAGATAGAGATAGATGGTATAGTTTGTGAGTTCGGAACAGGCTGTGGCCTAATCCTTGGTTGGAAGAAGATAATTATTGAAGGTTCACTTAAAAAATACTATTTGTTTTTTGTTTGGTTTAACGTCCGACTGTTCTGCAATTACGCTGATGCAGACGGTGAAGGATGAATTGATTTTTTGTAACGTATGAAAATATGCCATGCCTGAATGGGATTCGAACCCAAGACCGCATGATGAGAGGCGAGCACGTTACCAACTACGCCAATGCGGCCAGCGCATTTTTCATGAGCTACTCATACGATCAACTCTGTTACACAAGGAAATGAGCATATTAAAATGACAGTGTATGTCTATAAACCCAACAGTAATTGATGTACATACGAGCATCCATTATCCGAATATCAAGTCATCTGAATTATCAATTTATCCAAATCACCATCGATAGAAAAAATACAAATTTATAACCAGAATATGGACATACAATTCAATGAACATTTTTAATAGTTTAGTTTCCTTGTTCAACTTGGAAACAGTAGAGACTGTTTAGAGTCTGTCTACGCTAATAGTACATCGACGTAGGCAACCAGCAATACAAGTGCGCATGCGTATTAATTAAAAATACGCACAGCATGATCATAAACAAAGTTCCATTCAACACTAATTCGCTCTAAGCTTAATATAATAACAACACGTTCAATTCATTTGTTAGAAAATGTTCATAAATCGAACGGTTACCATTAATAACTAAAACTTTTACTTTTATTACACTTACATTGTTATTTTTCGTTATATTGTTTACTATTATTACATCATTATTTGTGATTAGTAGGTTTTTATTATAGACTCAGTTTTACTTTTAGTCACAAGTAATATAAGACTAATGCGCTTGAATTATAACAGGAGAGTAAACAATTTCAGTGATTCGTTGCTTATCATTTCAGATTGTTTACTTCATATCATTAAAATTAATGTATGTGACTAGTTTAATACAACTGTTTGCACTTGCCCGTGTGTTACTCATTTTTAGTTTCATCAGTTATCTTTTGGTATTGTATCGGTTTGTTTCGATTTTTTTCATAGACTGAAGTTGAAAAGTTTTGTAAGCTGTGTTTTGTTAACATGCGTGATAGAGAATGTGTTGAGCTTTTGAAACATAAAAGCGGTCAACCTTAAAAAGTAGAAAAATTTTTTTTGTTAAAAATGTAATGCTTAAAATAATTAATTAAGGAATCTTTATGAAACTACAATAATTACAAGCAATCTGAACAATATAATTGAAAACGCTTAAAGGATAATGTTTATATAAGTTGGATGTAGATATTTTTTATGATAGAACGTAGGGCAAGATAACTGTCAGGCAGAGAGGTAGAAACGCGCCAATTAGTGTAAAACTTTCGTTTACAACCTATAGGCGCTTGCCTCGCGCGAAGTACTCTTACGTTAGATCGACTATAGAGCAAAATTCAAGATTTCAAAAAATTACTGTATAGTATATACAAGTGGGTTAAAAAATATTTCATAAAAGATTTTACTGCAGTTTATTTCGTTAATTTATTTAGTTTTGAAATTCTGTATTTTTCCATTTGTTTTATAATCTTTAGTTCGCCCATAACAGGCAGGTGGAGTGTTAAATTATTTGCACTCGATCTGCTAGTTTCAGGGCTACAAAAAATAGTTATGTTTCTTATCATGTAGTCAGCCAATTATATGACAACTATTAAGAACAGAAGAGGTAGAGGTGTAAAAGACACTAGTCAGAGTTATCTCCTCTGAACGTAATGAATTTCATTAAACAGCCAGACCCTGTGGTGAATGATGTAAAGGTGTCATTTGCAGGGTGCAGATTAGATGCTTTTCGGAGGGCCTGGCATGCTGATATTTACATAGGCATAGGATATTTACATAGATACGGATATTTACATAGGCATAGGCTACTTTTGTTCTCACTGAGGAAGGCAATGGTAAACCATTTCATCATCTGTAACGTATGAAAATATGCCGTGCCTAAATGGGATTCGAACCCAAGACCGCATGATGAGAGGCAAGCATGTTACCAACTACGCCAATGCGGCCGGCACTTAAATACTAGATCTCAGTATTTACTATCATTTGGTAAATAAAAAGAATTTGTACAAATTATATGGATGCAAACCCCTAAGAATAAAAAAACAAAAATTAACAATTTTGTTGACAACAGTGTGTTTAAATTATAATTATTTAAAATAAGTTTTTTATAAATGTAATAGGCCTACATGATCCCACCTATCTCTAACGTCATTTGAAACTCTGTTGTTACATTAGTTAAAGTAATATATTATGCTATTGGTTGTACAATTTAGTACAATTTTTTGTTTGTACGTAGGTAACTAAATTTAATTGTTATTCACTTATTACTGGTGTTATGCTATTGGTTGTACAATTTAGTACAATTTTTGGTTTGTACATAACAAAATTTAATTGTTATTCATTTATTACTGGTATGAATTGTTACTATATAATTAGAACATAAATGAACAGCATCTGTGACAAATTTGATATTAAAACAGCTTGACTGCACAGCGGTTTGAAGGGTATTATTTTTAATTATGTTTTACAGCAAAGGTAAACGAGCGAATTTTTGGTTGCCTGTTTCGAACACTGCCTTAACTGTATTATTGATGGCTATTATCTTCTGGGTAAGTGTCTTTATTTTTATTTATTCTACTTTAAAGAAACATGGAAACCATATCTCTGTAATGCAATTATACTGGTATTTTAAATCCTTTTTCTAAGCTCCAATAAAAATAACACAAGGAAATTTGTTGGCTTAAAGTATATTATTTTTTATCATACTTTATTCTCAAACTAATTAACAGTTTACATTTTTGTGTAGCTCCTTGCATATTTTACAATCTTCTTAACACAATTATTGTGGCTTTGCCTTTCACTATCATGCAAAATAAGACTAATGCAGATGGTGGAGGTTAACAGATGAAAATGCCAGACCTGATCAGGAATCAAACCTGGGATCACGGCATTGAAGCTAGTTTCACTGACCTTTACTAACTAATATTAATATAAAATAAATTACAACATTAATTTTCTTAATATTATAATGGATCAAATTATCTACTTCTGGTAAGTTTTACTTCTTTTAAATTTTTCTTCAAAATGTTTTCACACATCATAAACACTAGCCTACTGCCACCTACCATGCTCTTTCATCTCTCTCATGTTCATTGCTTGCATTAAATCTTTCCATATTTTTCTTGGCCATTCTCTTTTCCTTCTGGATTATACATTTTTTTATTGTAGCTGGACAATATTTAAACAATTCTTTTATCACCTTTTTAAATATTAGCACTGCATTTGTCTATTCCACATAAAGTATATTTAGGCCTATAACAAAACTTTTCATGGATAAGTTTTTTGTTGTGCAATCATTTTCAGACACGACACGACGCGAACAGACTTTTATACTTAAAAGTTCCATAATTACATAAACTCTCAAACTATTGTCAGGCGTCCTAATATTTTTCCTCAATTAAAAACACATTTGAAAAAATGTTGAGTGTCTAGGAATCATGATTTAGCAGTACAGATTTCTTTGAGCTAAATTTTTCACTGTTGTCCATGTTTTTACCAATGCAAATCTATTTTTATTTTCTTTTGCTCTACCTATATGAATACCTATGTTCGGAAGGAAAGTATTGCTTTAATGTTGATTCTTCGAAATTGAGTTTTGACCGGAGATAGGGTACACGTTTTCAGGCACTCTAAACCCAAAAATATATTTTTAGTGATTGTTCTGTGTACGACACGACAACGTACGACAAAACACCACAACACGGCAAGACACGACAACACACATACATGTCAAAACACAACACAACAAACCTAAACCAAACGCAACACAACACGACATGACACCCTAGCTTATGGAGCATAAAAAATGTAGTAACTTAACTGACGCGATTAAAAAAAATCGTAGGAGTGTATAAATTTAAAATTTATACCATCATTTGGAAATGAGTCAAAACCGAGCCACCAACATAGGACACTGTTTAACCACTGCCCCTTTGAGGTTTTTACATGGTGTAGCTTCTACCTCTCAAAGAGCTACTGCTTGGAAACATACTATACAGCAAAAATAATTTCTTTTGGTACATCAAGTGCTTTGATATAGTGGAAATTATAAGGCAATGAAATTATTTGCTTTTGTGGAATTATGCAAGATATTTAAAATCTTAGCTAGGAATTGAACAGATCTTCTGTTTAGCAGTTGAAAACGCTTTTGGTCACATCTCCAAATGAGCATTAATTTCAAAATTATAGTATTTTTTGGTCTATTAAAATATTTCAAAATCGGTAATGAGAAAACTGTTTCTCATGAAACTGTTGATATTTTATGCATCTCTTTCAGGCATTTCACAGCTCAAGAATGCCCGTCAGACATCTAGTAAACCCTGACTAACTTACTTTCAGAATTAGGTAGCCTAGGTACCTTGGTTTTTGTCATGTAAACCACATGTATGCAACATGCACACACTCGTTCATTGGCAAATCACAGAAACATTGAAATAAATTCAATTTGTTAGTTCATTTGTGCTGAATAAGACTATAAAAAAATAAAATGGATAAAAGAAAAATTAAAAATGCCAGAAAAATTACAAATGAAAAAGTACAAAGTTGGCCTTGAAGTGATCTTGGATAAAAAAATACATACAAATGTCTTCTTTTCACCTTTTTTTTAATTCCTAATATGTGTGCGTTGCAATCTGTTCAATTCAGAATAATAAGCAACCCCATGACCCAATGAGATGAGGATGATATGTATGACGTGTAAATGAGGTGTAGTCTTGTACAGACTCAGGTCGACCATTCCTGAGAGAGTATGGTTAATTGAACCCCAACCATCAAAGTACACTGGTAACCACTGTCTAGCATTCAAATCCGTATAAAAGTAACTACCTTTACTAGGATTTGAACCAGGAACCTTCATCTCCGAAAATCAGCTGTTAAACAGCTGATTTTGGCGACGACTTTACCTCTAGACCAACCCTGTTTAAACTTACATTTTTAATATTAACTACCTATACATTTTTTTAAAGAAAAGCAGTTGAAAAATTTAAAAAAAAGTCTTGTATGAAGATGTGTAAGTTATTCCTATATTTGGTTATTAGCCTTTAATATTACAAAATGAAAACAGAAGAGGAAAATATAAAATAATTCTTTTGAGGACATTTTTTACTTTATTTTAAGTCACAGCAACTAAGTGATTAGTGATTACTTTTACTTTCGGTTCTTGTGTAAAGAAATATAACAAATTTTGATTAAATCCATGAACTACAAGTAAAATTTGTATTTTATTATATTGACAGGGCCAAACAGAAGGAAGATCTACATTCCAAATAGACAGTACAACGAACACTAAAACTGAAAGTAATCCACCAAAACATGCCGAGACATGGAAGGATAAACTGGCAGATCATTTTCACAGAAAAAGATATACTTATCGTGCATCAATATTTATGTTTCTTCTTGCTTCTATTATGGTATCTTGTGGTGTGTTGAATTGTATTGGATTATGCTTTCAATGTAGAGATAAAGATAATCAGGAAAAAGTGTTAGGTGACACATGTCATGCAAAAGCTGATGATCTGATAGAATGGTTAGAAAGATATAGTGGGAAAAAAGATAACTGTCAGTGTTGCAAAGATGCTCCACACTCAGAATTTACTCAATTGTATTAATATCATGGTTAAGATTAAATTTTAAGTTAATTTTTTAACAAAAACAATCAAATCTCTATTAATTCTATTTCATATTATAAATTTTAATAACCTTTTAAGCTGCCTTAGTTTATATTATCTGTCAATTACACATGTTTCGGTGGATCCACCATCATCAAAGTACAAAATACCATTTGAATTCAAGTGAGGAAAAATGAACATGAAAAGGCACGGAAAAGTAACTACATTATACCATACATATAATGGAGGAAAAACATAAATTTGGTGAAATAGACAAACATTTCAAAACAATATAACAGTGCAATATCGAAAATAAAAGTAAGATTGAAAAATACGAGATGTTCCATAATTATAAACATTTAAAAGAGCAGAAGCAGGACTTTTTAAATGAACAATTCAAATTTAAGAATGATGAACATGGTCAGCCAATTAAATGACTGAATCATTTAAGAACAGAAGAGGTAGAGGTGTAGAATACAATAATCAGAGTTATCTTCTCTGAAAGTTTCATTTTCAGCCAATTAAATGACTGAATCATTTAAGAACAGAAGAGGTAGAGGTGTAAAATACAATAATCAGAGTTATCTTCTCTGAAAGTTTCATTTTCAGCCAATTTCATTATACAGCCAGACCCTGTGGTGAATGAAGTGAAGGTGTCATTTGCAGAGTGGAAAATATGTGCTTTTCAGAGGGCCCGGCATGCTGATAAGCATACTTTTCCACTCAGTGAGGAAGGCAAAGGTAAACCACCTCACTCCTTGTTTTACTTACTAAAACAGGTTCAAACCTGCCTTTCAGCTGATGACCTAAACAACATATGTCACTTATTGGAGATCAGAAACAATACAGGATTTTGACCAACATTTGCAAAAAAATAGAGTTTATAGTCTGCCACTAATTTTATTACTAAGAAGCCACCTATTAAAATATTAATAAAATACACTTTGATGTGAAAAAACGAACACCTGTGGAACTGTTTCATTCTTTGTTAACTCACCGGGTTGATCTAGTGGTAAAGTTGTCACTGTGATTCAACTGTTTAACAGCGGATTTTCGAAGACGAAGGTCCTTGGTTCAAATCCTAGTAATTTTATGTGTTGTTTAGGTCATCAGCCGAAAGGCTGGTTTGAACCTATAGAGGTTTTACTAAGTAAAACGAGGAGTGAGGTGGTTTACAATTGCCTTCCTCACTGAATGGAAAAGTACGCTTATCAGCATGCCAGGCCCTCTGAAAAGCACATATTTTTCACTCTGCAAATGACACCTTCACTTCATTCACCACAACGTCTGGCTGTATAATGAAATTCATTACTTTCAGATAAGATAACTCTGATTAGTGTCTTTTACACCTCTACCTCTTCTGTTTATAAATGATTCAGTCATTTAATTGGCTGACCATGTGATAAGAAACAGAACTATTTATTTTAGCCCTGCCACGAACAGATTGAGTGACAATAATTTGACACTCCACCTGTATGTTATGGGCATAGTAATTTTATACGGATTTGAATTCAAGACAGTATTTACTGTTGTACTTTGATGGTTGGGGTTCAATTAACCATACTCTCTTAGGAATGATCAACCTGAGTATGTACAAGACTACACCTCATTTGCACGTCATACATCATTCTCATCTCATTAGGTCATGAGTTTGCTAATTTGTTCTTTAATTAAACAGATTGCAACATACAGACATTAGGGAATAAGAAAAAAATTAAATCATAAGTTCTATGGATAAGTTACTAATCTGAACTATTTAACTGATGTTGATTCTATAATGAGTGAACTACGGTTTTTTATCTCTTTTTAACAATCAATGGTTAAAATGTGTGCATAGAACATTATAATAAGCAACAATAAGTAATACAGATTTTAATTAAGTGAACAACTCCATTTATAACAAAATATTCATAATTTATTTTATTTCTCTTATTAACAATTCACATTTGTAAAACAAAAATCTCTTGAATTACATAAGTATCTGAGTTCACAAAGATGTACTTTATTATAGGATGAAACATATTTTGTTACGGGAAAAAATTTAATGAGAAAAATCAGTGGTAATGTATATAGAGTTATTTATTTTATTTGGTTTTATAACTGCATCCAGGAGACTCCAAAAGGGAGTACAGACATGTCAAGATAAAACTGATAAGTCTAAATTTTAATTATTATGTTAAATTCATTACTTACCAATAATTTATTACTAATACTAACTTGCTTACTTTAATAAGCTGGTCATGAATTAAAATGAATTAAGATGTTCATTAATACAGAAATAAATTTTTTTATCGAATGAATTAATAGTTTTATTGTAAAATTAAATTATGAAATAAAAATTACATAGCTGAAATCTATCTATACCTATGCTATAAGGTAAACAAACATTAAAATACAGCTGTATTAACTATTACACTGAAAAATTTATTCCAGTGGTAACCAGTAACAATTCAGATTGATTTTTACTTTCTCTTGCCTATGAGTATATAGGAAGGAAAGTATTGTTTTCATGTCGATTTTTCGACATTGGGTTTTCATCGGATCTACACGTTTTCAGACCCCCTGAACCCAAAAAACATGTTTCTAGCGATTGGTCTGTGTGTGTGTGAACAAAATATCTCAAGAACGGAACATCGTACAAACTTGAAACTTAAGTTAGATACCACTACCGAACCCGACACGAATATTTTCATAAAAATCGGTCAACCGGAAGTATTAATTTTTTCGTGTAATTTTTCACGTTTTTGCGATTTTCTCATTAACGGGTTCTATGATTTTTTAAAAATCGTTTGGTTAACTAATTTTTTAATGCTCTACAAGATAGGGTAGGCGCCACATCTGCTGAAATTCTTGGAAAAGCAGTTTTCACGTAAAAAAATTGTTTTTTTAAGATTGCGGCTTTAATATGCATTTTAGCGCAAAAATTTATATAATAAAAAATGAAGAGAATTTAAAATTCTACAACTTTTATTTTAAACATTTTTTTGTATAACGCTTAGTTACCGGTAATAAACAATTTTCTGTTTTTTTTCTCACGAAAACGTGTGAAAATCGTTTTTTTTAAGATTTCGGCCTTAGTATGCATTTTACAACAAAAGTGTATATAATCAAATTTATAGGAAATTAAAAGATCTACAACTTTAATTAAAGCATTTTTCTCTACAGAGCCTTAGTTTAGCGTGAAAGAGTGATTTTCCGTATTTTTAAGCCAAACTGAGGTTGATTTTCATTTTGCGTTTTTCATCCATGATTAAAATTAGGTTATGTTTTTTTGAGGTGAGTTTTTTGTTTATTTCTAATATTGATTATATTTTTAATTATTTACATTGGCAAGAGAAAGTTGTTTGAGTGTTTTTTTAAAATTTAAAAAAATTAAAAAAAATTTAAAACCAATTTTTTTAAAATTTAAATTTGATTTAAATTAAAAACATACTTATATTGTACATTATTAAGTTTATACAATATGTAAAAGTAAATTGTATTCTTACAACATAAATATTAATTAACATATGTATGTTAATAACATTCTAATGTATGTTAATAAGAACATAGTTCATTATTCTTATGTTACACGATTAAAACAACAGAAAGTAACAATGCTCAACACTCCTCAAAAGATAAGGCTGCCACTATATAATTTTTATGTACTTGATAGATAAAATTATTAACCTAGTGCAATAACCACTTAGATAATAATTACAAGTAAAACTTATTTTTGTAAAATTTCATAATTTTTTATACAATCACATGAACAGTATTTTTATTAATTGAAAGTGGGGTTATGTTCTCTTCCTTTTCTGTTTGAAATAGGTTTATTTTACAAGAAAATATTTGTTTCTAGAGCTACGATTAAATGTACTGTAAATGTTACTACTGTTTTGAACCGTGATAATTTAACTGTAACTGTAATTTAATTAGTAAGCCTGTAATTGATTTTTACCCGACCAGCAGTGTAAAAAACAAATCAATTTTCATATTTATATTTAATATTTCTCTAAAAGAGATTTTACTCTTCAAGTAAGACTAACTTAGAATAAAAAATATTATGATAAAAAACAGTATACAAATTATATTAGAAAAATATATTTTTTTCATAAATACCAAACCTTATTTTTCAAACCTTATTTTTTTAATAGGTTACCACTCCAGCCTTTCTTAGTTTGCTCCTACTGTCAACAAATAATGACATCACTGAGCATGCACATTATATAAAAATGTGTACACGCTGATTAAAAAGTAAAAACAAAATACTTTTAAAAGTATTTTTATAAATGAAATTGTTAGGCCTACATCAAATCATGACTGATATTTTAAGTACTTTAAGTAGGAGGGGGTACCAAAAGTATCCGGAATAGCTCTGCTGTGGGCGGAGCTTGTGCAGTACAAATTCCCGCCACTAGGCTGCTTGTAGCGCTACTCATTGCCAGTTCAATGCCATTTTGTTCGTTGATCTAGCTTGTTCTGTTCTCGTGCAGTGATTGTTCTCGCTAGTGCCGTTTTGTGCTCGTGTCGTTTTTCATGATGGCAAGTTTTAATGAACAACGTGCGGCTGTGAAATTTTGCTTCTTGCTCGGTAAAAACGCCGCGGAAACAGTTGTAATGTTGAACACAGCTTACAAAGACGACGCCATTGGAAAAACCCAAGTGTACGAGTGGTTTTTGCGCTTTAAAAATGGCGACATGTCGATTGAGAACAAACCTCGTTCTGGACGACCGTCGACTTCCCGAACAGACGAAAATGTTGTGAAAGTGAAAGAAATTGTACGAACAGACCGATGACAGACCATTGACTTTTTATCTTTAAGTGTTAAGAAGACTACGAAACAGCATTCGTCGTAAAAGACCTAATTTGTGGCAGACAGGGGACTGGTTTTTCCACCACGACAACGCGCCTGCACACACGGCAATCTCGGTTACCCAGTTTTTGGCGAAAAACAGCATGGTTTTGCTACCACACGCACCGTACTCACCCGATCTGGCTCCGTGTGATTTTTTCTTGTTCCCACGCATGAAAAGGGGCATGAAAGGTCTCCGATTTAACAACGTTGATGATGTCAAGAAAAAAACGACGGATGAGCTGGCAGCCATCACTGAAGAGGAGTACAAAAAATGTTTTGAACAGTGGAAGCACCGGTGGGACAAATGTATTAGTTGTAATGGAGAGTATTTTGAAGGGGATAAGGTTCTTTTGTAAAAAAATTAAAAATAAATAGTTTTAAAAAATAATTCCGGTTTCTTTTGGGTACCCCCTCGTACATATAATTTAAAACATAGTAAACTTAATCCGAATACGACATCCATAAAGTCATGGACCCTAGCGTGCACCCTGTAGTAGCTGGCTTTGGTTTGTTTACAGTAGGAGCAAAATAAGAACGGCTGAACTGTATTGAACAACATATTGAATTAATTCTTTTTCTTAGTACTTTTAACCTGAGGTTTAGGTTTTCCTTTACATAATGAAAGTAAACATTTTATAAAAAAATAAATAACATATAAAACTAAAAATGAAGCTAATAGTAAAAATGCGACAACATCTAAAAGTAAGTATTTAAACCAAGGTAATTTTCTTCCCTCAGATCTTAAATGTGGTGCACCTTTATGCCTTATCACATATTCAATCCAGAACATAGCTTTATCAATTGGACGCTGTGGATTGTCACGGAATATTTTTGATCGTTGTTTTATGTTTTCCCGATACCTGCAAACACAAATTTAAATAAATTATTAAAACTAATATACCTATGTTGAAAAAGAGTTCTCACAGTATAACATTTATTCCCACCTTCCACTGCAAAAGGGTAATGAGCATGAAATAGCTGAGTGAAACGGAGAAATATAGTTTTGTTCTTCCACTAAGAAAGATTTTTACAGAAAAGAGGTATTTGCCTTCCACTGCCAGTGGGTTCGAAACTGGGTAGTGCAGTGAGCTAGGTGAGAAATGAGATGGGTGAGGTTGATGCTTCCATTACCAGCGGACTGTGCGAGGTAGCCATTTCATCTTTATTATCAAGCCAGCCAATCATTGGATCGAGCAATAACATCTAGTAATAACGTCAGATGATTCAAGTAATGATGACTACATAAATACAATACGTAAAGGCTTGTTACTCTATAGTTATCATAAGAAAAATAAGCTAACAAACCAAGATTTTGGAAGAGCTACCACATTAGAGAGCCTGTCAAATGCGATTTACTATGACTATTCTACGATTTACAAGATGAATATTTCAAAAATTATTTCAGAGTCAGTACAGAACAATTTGAAGAATTACTATCACTTGTAAAAGAAGATATAAAGAAACAGGATACAAACTTTAGAAAAGCTATTTCACCAATAGAAAAACTTGCTGTCAAGTGAAAACTGATGGGAAGTGAAGCAGACTCCGTTCCAAACTAGTATTGCAGAGCATGACATAGCAGCCCCTTTTTGCTCACTCAGTCCTCTCCGCTTATTCATCTATTTTAGGAAGCACTTCTGTGAGATTTGGCGTTGCGAGTTGAATGGAGTCCGTCCGAAATCCGCTCAACTCTGCCACCTCTTTTGTAACTCTTCCAACTCGTTCAGTCCGCTGCGCTCAATCTTTTCATAGTGGAAGCACCTACGAGGGTCATTCGTAAAATAAGGTTCCCTAAGCTGCCGAGACAGAATGCGATGTGCTGGGAGAAATCTGGAGACACTGTCTTACTCATCAGCTCTCCCTCTCTTTTTCCGCACCACTCCCGCCACGCTACGTCGATCAGTGCCGGCCTAGCAGCCTTCGAAGATGGAGCTCCCTATCGCTGTTATCGCCAGATGCGAAATTCGCGCTGTGATACGTTTTTTAAATGCAAAACGGATTTCACCTATTGACATTCATCATGGAATAACAGTAACTCTGACAGATATTGCGACACATTAAGAAAACTGAGACGCGCGATCCAGAACTGCTGGAGAGGAAGATTGTCAAGTGGTGTGAGGCTTCTCCATGACAACGCTCGACCTCATGTCTCCCATCAAACTCAAGAACTGCTGACAGATTTTGGCTGGACTGTTGTGCCCTCCCTCCCTACAGCCTGGACCTAGCCCCAAGTAATTATCGCTTATTCCCAAAATTAAAGGAACACTTAGGTGGCCTATGCTTCAGTACCGATGATAAAGTCAAGGAAGAGGTTACTCGATTCCTTAAAGGATTGGCGGCAGAATTCTACAACATGGGGATAGAAAAGTTGGAGCATCGTCTGAAAAAGTTTTTGGATAGAAACGGCGATTATGTAGAAAAATAGCGTAAGTTTTAAGCTTTAAATTGATGTACAACACTAAGATAAAAAATATAGCTGTCTATTTTTAAAAATCATGGGAACCTTATTTTACGGATGACCCTCGTACATGACGTTAAACCATTGCGAGTTAAACGGAGTCTGCTCCGCTTGCAGTGTAAGGCGGGCTTTATGATAAGCCGGTATTGTTAACTGAGAGTTCTGTTACAAAAAAGATAATATTCATAAAATTTTGTTGAAATTTGTTAACGTTAATAATTTAACATTATTATTATAATTAGGCTACTTGTAAATTTTCTGACATTACGATAAGTTGTGGTCAATTGCGGTGATTTGGCTTTTTGAATCTTAAATGTAACTTAAGGAGCACCTATGTACATATACAAATATAATAAACATAAATCTGAACACACTTAATAATTAAGAAAATCCTTTTTTTTTGTTTGTTTAACGTCCGACTGTTCTGCAATTACTGCTAATGCAGATGGTGAAGGATGAAATGATTTTTTTTTTGTAACATATGAAAATATGCCGTGCCTGAATGGGATTCGAACCCAAGAGAGAATGCAGATGAGGAAACATGACACTGGGTAAAAGAAAACTCAAAAGGTCAACATTTAACAAAAAAAAAAAATTTAACAAATTTTACATATAATGAAGAAAATATTAATTAATATTTTACTTACGATGGATTATTTATTATTTCATTTATTGCCCATGTGAGAGATTTCTCAGTAATATTGTACTGATCTAATGGTATTCCATAACCATGAGCAGCAGATCTTTCAACATTCAAGTACTGATCACCAAAAAATGGTACGCCAATAAGTGGAACAGCAAAATAAACTGCTTCTTCTTGACTTAATAAACCTCCATGTGTTATGAATGCTTTCATATTGGGATGTGCTAAAAACAAATAAATAAATAATTAAAATCTTTATAGTCATTTGTGTAATAATTCATTAATTTAGTCAAATGAAATATCACGTTTGAGTTTTAGTTATTTGGAATGTGACATGTCATTTTTTAAATTTGATGTAAAGTAAAAAAATTTAGTTGATAGGTGAACCTATTCATAAGTCCTTAAAATTAAACCTAAAATAGAAATGAGAATCAAGTATTATAAGACACACGTTATACTAATTTTTATATAGAACTGAAACCTGGGTTGTGATAAAGAAAGAGCCAATTTGATGCTATCAGCAGAGATGTGGTAGGCACTGAAAGACTAATACAGCTGGAACAGCTGGGTACACCAGGTTGTATAAGCAAAAAAAAATGGAGATGTGAGAAGGAAACTAAAAATACCTCCTGTGCTACAGAACACCCAGCAGCAAAACACAACTGGTGTGCTTATAAATAGAAAAAAGTTTGGAAGAAGGAGGAGGAGATGGAGAAACAGAAAAAGAAGGAGAGGAGGAAATTTAAGAAGAAGGAGAAGGAAAGGAAGAAGATGGAGAAGGAGGGAATGAGAAAAAGAAGAAGAAAAAGTACGAAAAGGAGCAAATGGAGAAGAAAAAGTAGAAGAAGAAGGAAAAAGAGCAAATGAAGAAGGAGAAGGAGGAAAAAGATCAAAAGAAGAAGAAAGAGAAGTCATTAATTTTGAACCCACTGGGTTGGTCTAGAGGTAAAGTCGTTGCCAAAATCAGCTGTTTAACAGCTGATTTTCAGAGACGAAGGCTCCTGGTTCAAATCCTAGTAAAAGTAATTACTTTTATACGGATTTGAATACTAGACAGTGGTTACCGGTGTACTTTGATGGTTGGGGTTTAATTAACCATATTCTCTCAGGAATGGTCGGCCTGGGTCTGTACAAGACTACACCTCATTTACTTGTCATACACATCATCCTCATCTCATTGGGTCATGGGGTTGCTTATTGTTCTAAATTAAACAGATTGCAATGTACAAAAATTAGGAATAAAAAAATTATATATTAATTTTGAGCACGTAAAGGGGAAGGTATGCAACTTCAAGGCTAATGAAGGTAATATTTGGCATATATCTAAAGACCTGAAGAAAAACAGTATGGGAAGAGCTTGGTTAGAATGAAAATATAGCCATATTTGCACAAAGTTGATAGTTTCTTATTCTATTCTGTACACAAATACTTCATAATGTAAACATTTATGAAGAGTCTGTTTTCCCTAACAAATACTACAATAGGAGTCTACAATTTATATTCTATTTCTAAATTCAAATAATACATTTTTGTTAAATGACACAGTTCTCTTTGTTACTAATAAAATAAAATAAATAAATAAATCAAGTACTAACCTAATACATCTTGCTGAGGTAACCATTTACTTATTTTCACATTCTTAGGAAGGTCAGGAAATGAATCAGCTGGAAATCTCCATAAAACATTTTGTTTTAATTTACTAAATGTTTTTACAAAAGCTTCCTTCATATCGGGAGGCATTTGATGACTTGGCACTAATGAACCAAAACTGACATAAATTACTCCATTTTTCGAATTGTCCATAAAATCTTTTAAATCCTGAAAAATGTAAACAGATAAGACTTTATATAATTACAATTAACCCTAAAATTTGTGGCCTTTTCAGTTGGTGAAAAGCAGTTTTCTGTAATACAACATCGGCTTGTTTCTTCTATTCCCTATTAACAATTTAGTCTTCAATTTGTGTAAAACGGAAGAAAACATTATTATTACACAGACACATTATTATTAAAAACACATCTAAATTATCAAAAAAATCTACGTTATAAAATCAGTAGAGATAACAGACAACAATGTTTAACATAAACTTAAGATTTACTAAAACGATCACCAATCAAGTTCTCCAATAATTCATCTAAATGGTTCTAAAAGACACTCAATGTAGGTCAATTATTACAATACTCTTGGGAAGCCTGTTCCAAAGATTGACCAGATGCAGCGAGAAGAAATTTTGTTTCATAAATGAGTTAACAGCAGTCCTGGGTAAAGCAATGGAATGGCCCAGATTCCTACTGCCGAGATCCCTGATGAAAAATGTAACTGGTGTTGAGTAGAAAGCATTTTAATAATTTTGTATTCGATCAGAACCCTGACAACATTTATATGTCACGTTAACTTTTCTTTACTTTCTGTTCAAGTCATTATGAAGAATGCTGTGAACACTCCCATGTGAAATACCAACTTCAGAGGCAATAGTATTGATGGTTGTTCGCCTGTCCGCACGCACAATTTGTCGAACGCGCTCAACATTGTCGTCTGTAGTGGAAGTGGAAGGCCGCCCAGTCCGAACGTCATCTTCAATTGTTGTGCGACCGTCGCGAAAACGCTTATGCCACTCGTAAACTGCTGTTTTCTTCATCGCAGAATTTCCGTATGCTTTTTTTAGCATCTCAAGAGTCTCCGAGGGTGATTTCTCCAGCAACACACAGAATTTAATATTGCCACGCTGCTCTAATGACGACATTGCACAATCCGACGAAAGACAGAAACTACAATCTACAAAATTAAACACCGAACGCACGGAACCAACTACAACTGCCTGCTAACCTCAAAAGCACATTCACTACCAGTTATGCCAACCTCACAAACAAAAATTTCCCTTTCAGCTTACAAATACGTGACTGTAAGCGACCATTCCGGGAAATTTTTGACCCTACCTCGTATTAAGGACTTGAATGTTAATGAACCAAGTATAAAACCATTTTTTTTATAAAACAATTCCAATAGATATGGTGCACAATTTATGTTCTTACAATAGTCCAAGTTCAGGTAATGAAATAACTTTATCCTGTAGGGTTATTTGGAATATTCTATTCACAGTACTGTACCGGTAGTATGTTTTTAACGTTTATCTTAATAAAATTCTCATTATAAAACTCTCAGAATATTGTGAACTTAAAGAATAATTTTAGCAACTATCAATAAATGAGGAGGAAGAGTTGGAGGGGTGTGGGGAGGGGAGAAAATGGAACAGGGGAAAATTGTTGTATGTAATTTTCATTTTCAAAAGTTGATGAAAAAATTTCTTCATAATTAAAAAGTATTGTGACAATATCTAAAATAAAGAGTGTTCGAGAATTCTCAAGAAGCACCGAGATTTAAAAGGTGTTAATAGACTATAAATAATAATAGTTAAGCCGGCCGCGTTGGCGCAGTTGGTAACGTGCTCGCCTCTCATCAAGCGGTCCTGGGTTCGAATCCCACTCGAGCATGGCATATTTTCATACGTTACAAAAATCATTTCATCCTCCATTGTACAATAGTTACACCCCAACGTCATCGCTAATGACCGTTGTAGTTGATGCAACGTTAAATAAAGAAATAAAAAAATAAAAAAAAATAGTTAAAAGTAAATAATAAATAGGGTTTCTGGGAAATAGAAATATAATGCACAAATGGTTATAATTGTATAGTATAGGTCAGCTTATTGTTGTACGGCTACCTAAAGGAGTCGGGTATCTATTTAGATAATTGGTTTTTTTTGTAACCATTCTATTCAATTATAGTTACTTGAGTCACGTGTTTGCCCTTGTTTGTAACAAGGGGTAAAGGGGGAAAATCATCAGTGCGCATGCGCGACTGCTTTAATTTCAGTACATCAAACACAACAACTTATACTATACCCAGAGAATAAATACAATATATCGCGGAACCTTTTGTAGGTTAACTGTACAAATATAACTGTTTGTTACCGTCAACAGAAATATTAGTTTCTTCATGTGGGCAGACTACTCACAGTGCTGAACGAAATCAAATATGCAGTGTAATAAAATGCTGTGAAGTTGAAGCTAAACGAAAATGCCTTTCCCTGCCTCTTACAAAAGCCATGAGCGAGTGGCTAACTACTGTGATGTTTCTCTTTCCACAATTCAAAAAATAAAGAAGGAAATAAAAGACAAGAAGAAGCTATTCTTCAACAGTTTTGTTGACACGTGGTAAAAAAAAGAAACAGTTAGGTAGATACTAGGGAGACTGATAGTGTTGACACCTGTGACCGCGATAGTAAAGAAGGCGATTCATTTGTAGAAAATTTTGTTCCAATGGAATAAAGTAGCAGGTAATTACAGTAAATCACATTTCTAGTCACGTAATTAAGCTATAGGCAATATTACAGATCACATTTATTTCTTATAAGGTTTATAAAGAAAACATTTTCTCAGAATAAACAACAGCTTACAGAATGTATATAGAAACTGCACGGTAGTGAAAAGTACGAGTAGTGTCTCACTGTTGAGGTTGGTGGCACTGTCAAATTTTTACTTCCCTTCCTCAAAGCCCATCTATATGCAAAAGACAATCTCGTGACTTCAGTATCTATAAAATGAGGTGTAAACGTTTTGTAAAAACTTGTATTTTTATTATGTCAAAAATCTCTATCCTTTTCATGGCTTCCATAGTTACCATATAAGCGCAGCCGATTAATTTAGTCTGAGTTTAGTCTTTGATCTGCCATCGACGGGTTTTGATCTTTTATTTAGTAAGTGAGTTATACTGAGTACGAGAGCATCTGTGAAGAGATCCAGCGTATATTGTATTGTACATGTATAATTGTTTAACTTTGTAAATAGGACTTAATTTATGAAAGTGAAAAAATAATCTTGCAATCTGGTTTAATTTATTTAATTTTATTAATTTATTGTAAGTACAGTAAAACCTCCTTAATCCGGCATTCTATAGTCCGGAATGGTCTATAATCCGGCATCAACGGCAATAGACAAAAATTATAGAATTGCCTTCACAATGAACATTGTAAAGTGAGCAACCCGACAGCTACCGCCGACACTCAAGAGCCACAAAGCGTCACGTTCGTAAAATTTGCTGAGTCAAATAAACAATACAGTATGGCCGAAGTTATGAACTTGCATGTAATAAAAAATGATTTAAAAAAAAATACTAGTTGTAAGAAGCAAGTAGATATTAGATCTTTTTTCCAGCCATCTACCAGTGCTGTTGCTAAAAACCACGAATAGTACAGTACTGTACTGTATTTCATACTGTATTCAAATTTATATCATCATGTACTGTACTTAAAAAATACATTTTAATATTTCTCCTGTACTTATATATTGATTTATATTGTTTAAATAACCCATGTTTAAATAAAAAATACATACAGTAAAAGTTTCTTGTGCAAATTGTGTTATTTTTTATACGACTCCTGTATTTTTATAAATAACCTCCGTAGTCCGGAATTTCCTTTAATCCGGCAAGCTTCGAGTCCCAAACGTGCCGGATTAAAGAGGTTCTACTGTAGTTTGTTATTTATACTAAGTAATTCGATTGTAGTTATTGTAATTTAATCGTAAAATTAAGACTCATTATCAATTGTAATTTTTAGTGTTTAATAAATACTTGTTATGATTTTAAGCAATAGTTAGTTAATTATTTAACTTACCCAGATCCCGAAACGGGCCTTACAGATAAGTATCACAGTATTTTATTATTAAAAATCTGGTGTGAAACACTCACACAACTTTCTCTTGCCAGTGCAAATAATTAACAATAAACCTAACATTAGTAATAAAACATTAGAAATAAACAAAAAATTAACCTCAATAAACATAACCTAATTTTAATCATATATGAAAGACGCAAAATGAAAATCGATCTCAGTTTGCCTTAAAAATACGGAAAATCACTCTTTCACGCTAAACTAGGCTCTGTAGAGAAAAATGCTTTAAATAAAAGTTGTAGATTTTTTAATTTTTTATAAATTTTATTATCTACACTTTTGTCATAAAATGCATAGGCCTACTAAGGCCGAAATCTTAAAAAAATCGATTTTTCACACTTTTCGTGAGAAAAACAGAAAATCGCTAATTACTGCTAAACTAATCGTTATACAAAAAAAGTTTGAAATAACAGTTGTAGAATTTTAAATTCTCAACATTTTTTATTATATAAATTTTTGCGCTATAATACATATTAAAGCCGTAATCTTAAAAAAAATTTTTTTATGTAAAAACAGCCTCACCAAGATTTTCAGCAAACATATCGCCTTCCCTATTTTTAGAGAATAAAAAATTAAGTAAATAAGGCGATTTTTAAAAAAATCGTAGGACCAGTTTTTGAGAAAATCGCAAAAAAGTGAAAAATTACACGAATAAACTACTACTTCCGGTTGACCAATTTTGATGAAAATGTTCGTGTCGGGTCCGGTAGTGGTACGTAACTTAAGTTTCAAATTTCAAGTTCGTACAATGTTCTGTTCTTGAGATATTTTGTACACGCACGCACGCGCGCGCGCGCACACGCACACACACACACACACACGCAGAGACCAATCGCTAAAAACATGTTTTTTGGGTTCAGGGGGTCTGAAAACGTGTACATCCGGTGAAAACTCGATTTCGAAAAATTGACATGAAAACAATTCTTTCCTTCCTATATATTCATATAGGCAAAAGACAGTAAAAACTATATAATTATAACCATAATTATTAAAAGTGGTAATTAAAGTATACATACTTTTGGTAATGGTGTACGCTCTTGATTAATATGGAGACCAGCAACTCCAATAACATTCGGAACCCATGGGCGAGGATAATCAACAGCAAGATGACTATTAGTAATAACTAATGATACATCTTGTAACATATCAACAACTGAAGGAATTGCCTCAGAACCAGTATAATTAAAATATTTTCGCATAAAACTTTCTTGATATGGTAAATAAAAGTAATAACCGACAAGCATAGTTGATATAACTCGTACTGTATTATGAACTCTTTGGAAAAATGACATTTCAGTTGTATATGGTAGTTCAAATCCTGGAATGTAAGCCGTTCCATAAGGATTCCCTAAAAATTCATCAATGAATATATAAGAACTGAATGTAGCTAAAGAAACTACAGGAGCGTTAAATTTATGACCAAACGCAAGTAAAGCTTCATTAGCAAAATGTGTCTCAAGAATAACTAAATCATATTTTTCGTTGGAATGGATTAACTTTTGAACTCTTGGTTCTTCCAGAAATCCATCCATAATTCCCAAACCCATGAACCAAAATGATATTATGTTAACCCATGGAATTTGTCCCATATCACGAATTTTTTGAAAGTCAAGGCCTTCTGTAAAAAAAAACAAAAAAAAAATTACATAAATATTGAGTACCAAAAATGTAAAGAATAGAATCTGTAGCTTGATGAGCTAAAAACTGCTGATGAAGGCGGAACATAGTGGGCTAGAACACAGTACAGAGCCAATTGACTTTTGTCAACCGTATTCTGCGTTGCCATGTTTGTGTTATTGCTGTACTAGAGTTCACATTACTAAAAGTTTTGAATTCAATCTTCTTGAACGGTCACATGAAATGTTTGAAATCTTTTAATCCATAAGTTGAAAAATTAACCAGCAAACGAGACAAAGATTTTAGTGAAAGTTTCATGTCAAGCTTAAGGGAAACCCCATTTATTTCAGAAATATGACAAAGCAAAGTGGCAACCTCAAACCCAACTTGGCTGTTATTGGCTAGATCTCATCTGCAGACTTAAGTTTGTATGGGTATAATGATAAAATTAACATACAATGCATATTTATAAGAAAGTTCTTTTTTAACATCAAAACTAATACTGGTATCATAAATAAACTAGTACATTATATTCCACTAAAACCTACAGGTATCAATTCTTTTCCCACCTAGTTCCAACTGATTGAATCCACTTTTTATCAGATGTAAAACATTGAATTTATGACACTCCAATTTTACTTTCATTATTTTCAAACTTCAATAACTATATCTTTAATTTGAAGAAAATTATAATAATTTTTAGGTTTGAGGTTAAAGATTTTCTCAGTAAAAGAAAATTGATTAACTTTTGAACTTTTTATTTACATCTGTTGCCATTTTTGGCAACAATAATTCTATAAACCAGTTTTTACAACAAAATTGTATAAATAACTGAATAGCATACATTTTCAAATGGAATCTATAATTCTGAAACTGCAAAAATATTAATGTATTTTCTAGATTTTTGTGTTTAAATGTTTAACCTGAAACACAAATTTTGCTCGACTTGGAGTATGAGCATAATTACTATTAATCTTAATAATATTAATATTACTCTTCACTTTAAATAAAATTATGTTATCCATAGCACCAAACGCAAATACAAGTAGTTTAATTGTTACTACCACCAGGTGGTTATACTTATACAACTAAGTAGGTTTATCTATTTCACATATTTTGGGGAAAATTCTCATAACATGTGGAAATTATTTCCAAATTAACAAATTGACCAAAAATTTAAAATGGATTGCATAAAAACATGGCTTGTAATAAATAAAATCTGTTTAAAACCTATATAATTTGGTTGCTTTTGAAACATTAAATGAACACCCAAAAATTTCTAGCTCAAATTTTTGATTAAAAGATTATGATGACTAGTGATTGATAACAAAATTATTATACTATATTACTTTTGTAGAAGGTTATTTTCATAAAAAAAGTACTATTATACGTAGAAACATAGAAAATAACATTTCAGTGCTTTGTTCAAATTAAAAAAGAACATTCTCAATAACACTAAATTATTATTATTATTATTATTTTGTTTTACATCTGACTGTTTTACAAATTATTTCAATTTAATTTTACTAAATTATTGATTTGATTCCATTATGTGTAATCTTCCAATCTTCTTCATGACCTTCATTCTTTTTTTGCTATTTTGCCACGTTCAATAGATTATGAAATAACTATTTAACAATAAGGTAAAAAATCTGGTGTGAACCACTCACACCATTTTCTCTTGCCAATATAAATAATGAAAAATATAACTGATGTTTAAGCATCAGTAAACAATAAAAAATTAAAAACAAAACCTAATTTTAATCGTGAATAAATAACACAAAATGAAAATTAACCTCCATTGGACTTAAATATATAGAAAATCACTAATTGTCACTAAACGGCTAAACAGCTAAGCTCTGTAGAAAAACTGCTTGTAATAAAAATTGTAGATTTGCAATTTCCTACAACTTTGGTTGTATACTTTTTGTTGTAGGCCCTACATGCACACTAAGCCTGCAATATTAAAAAATTTCTAGTTTTTACCGATTTTGATGAGCTAAACACAGAAAATCACCAATTGATACTTTACTAATCGTTGTAGAAAATGTTAGAAATAAAAATTGTAAATTTTTTAATACTCTACAACTTTGATTATATATTTTTGGTCTAAAATGCATATTAAGGCCACAATTTTAAAAAACAATTGTTTACCATGAGAGCACAGGCCCTTTCCATAAATTGCAGCAAACATGGTGCTTACCCTATTGTGCAGAGGATAAAATATGTAGTAATATGGCAATTTTTTTAAAATCATAGGAGTCATTTTTGAGAAAACGCGTTAATAAAAATTACTACTTCTGGTTTACTGATTTGGATGAAAATGTTTGTGTCGGGTTTCCTAGTGGTACCAAGTGGTACCTAACTTCCAAGTTTAAATTTTGTATACTAATCTGTTCTTGAGATATTTTGTTCACACCAGTGCACATAGACCAATCGCTAAAATTAAGATTTTTTCGGGTTCGGGGGCCTAAAACATGTATTTCCAGTTAAAACTCAATTTTGAAATACGTACATAAAACAATACTTTCCATCCCTATCTACTCATTTACTAACTCATAGAGTAAAAATATAAACAAAAACAAGTTAAATATTGTGACAGTTCCACTAATACTTACCAAGTAGAATTTTTTCAAGAGGAACATGGACTTCAACTTCTTTAACATTTGAATAATTTTTCCCTAATGGTATTGGAGTATAAAATGTAATATCATGACCTCTTGCTGCAAGTTCTTTAATAAATGGTTGCATAACATAATGATGGCTTTTTGCAAATACAGGAAGCACTGCCAATATTTTTGCAGAATCACAAACAGTAATTGCACTTGCAATAACTGTAAAACTTATCAACAGCAATGAATTCATTTTCTTTCCCTGAAACAAAGATATAACAAAATTTTAATGAAATAAATTTAATCTTGAAGTTATAATGAAAATTACTATTAATTCATTTAGCATTCATCTGTTAGATGCATCCTCAACTATTACGTTTATTATCTTCAATCCCACAACTATTTTGATTAACTATTAACTATTTTGATAATGATCTTTTAGATGATCTTGATCTTTTATCTTTATTCATATTTGCATCCTGCATTTGAATTCTTTGCATTCCTGTTTTAATGCTGAATTCTTCAAATGCAATTTTAACAATACCATATATTTTACCAATGGAAAATATAATTAGTAAATACAAACAACCGTTGAAGAGCTTAGTGGTTGAAGGTATTATGTAAATTGAAATTAGTTCAATTTTATTAAAAATAAATAAAGTGGCCCCGCCTTCACGGTGTCAATACTGGATCCAGAATTTAGAGTGGGAGCAAACTTTAGTTTTTAATCAAAATTTGTTACCATGTTCAGGTAATTTAAAAGTTTGAAATTCCCTCAAGTCAGTGGCTGTTTTACCAAATTTTCTTTAAAATTTTGGTCTTTACATATAAAAATTAAATGTATTTATTTATTTATACCTATTACCAAGGTTAAATTTGCCAACCTCCAGGTGTGCTACCTATGCATTTTTCCCTTATGCTACCCTAAATCCAGTCCTGTATGTTATACAGGAGTGTGTTTAGGTCATCAGCTGAAAGGCTGGTTTGAACATCTGGAGACTTTACTTAGTAAAATGAGGAGTAAGGTAGTTTACAATTTCCTTTCTTCCTAAGTGGAAAAGTATGCTTATCAGCATGCCCTCTGAAAAGCATCTACTTTCTATCTTGAAAAATTGACACATTCACTTCATTCATCACAGGGTCTGGCTGTATAATGATAAAATTCATTACTCTCAGAGGAGATAACTCTGACTAGTGTGGTTTACGTCTCTGTTTCTTCTGTTCTTAAATGCATCAGTCGTATAATTGGCTGGCCATGCGATAAGAAATAGAACTATTTTTTTGTAACCCTGGAACTAGCAGATTCAGAGCAAATAATTTATCACTCCACCTGCCTATTATAAGCAAACTGGTGAGTTTGCTAAAATTATTAACCCAGCTATAAAATAGAAGTCCAAAAGTTTGATTCCTAGTCTGGTAATTTTTATTTATAAAAACTCACAACTGTTAATGATCAAGCTGTAATGATATAACGTTACGTAAACTAAAAAAAAACTGATTAATTTATTTATGAAGATTGGTTATGTTATAATTTGAGTGATCCAGTACCCAACAAGGTTTATAAAAAAAAATATGGCTTATTGTTTTGGTCTTACCAAAAGCTTTTCAGAACTACATAGATAGTTTTTCTATGGTTCCAAACTTTGAATTCCTGTATTCAGAGTTTTGGTAACAAGGAAATAGCAATAAATTGTTAAAATTTATCAATAATTGTACATGTATTTAATTTAACATATGACAAAATAATTATGGCGTTTCTTGTATTAAACACTTCAAAATAAATCAGAAATTTATAAATCACGGCATGAAATAAAAATGAATTCAAAAAGCTAAACAATAGTAAGTTTATGCTTCTTGTAGTACTATCTGATAAGAATACTTAAAAACCAATGTTATATTAATATTGTTACTGATAACAGTTAATAAATAAACACAATAACATTTGATTCATCAGGAAACTGATATTGAATAAAACATATTAATACATGCCATAGTTTGTATATGAATGTAAGATCATTAGTATTTCTGAGATAATTATATTTATTAATTAATAATTAGAACTACATGTATTAAATTACACAGAACATCATACAATGTATTTAAAATGTTTAAGAATAGAACTCTGTCTCATTTATCTATTTTTTTTCTAGGAAGTTTCTGTATATACTATGATGTAATGAATTGGAAGTACTGAATTATAAGTAGAAGCTATTTGTGAAAAATTCACTGATTACTGTCATCAGTGAATCATTAGAATACTCTCCATAGCTAAGCCAAAGGTTTTGGGTTCTAAGTGCAGCTAGGATCTGGAATATTTTGACATCACCCCATTTAAAGATAAAAACCAAAATACAACATAACAGTGCTAATAATCCCAGATGTTGATACCACTTAATAAAATTTTAACTTTTGAAAAATATTTTTCTTAAACCTTAAATGTGAATCAAAAACAGTTTTCTTAAACCTTAAATGTGAATCAGATTCTTTCGGCTCATTGATATATTTTCAGTTTTGCCTACGCAACAAACACTTTCCCACCAGGTCACCTAGGTATCCCCCCCCCCAGCTCTAACCCTGACAACCTCATTTCCAAGTCTGTCAATTCTTGTGATTCCACAACTCAACAACAATAGTCCATCTCCATAAAATACACCAAAAATACAAAAAAAAAACCAAAATTAATACATGAAACAGATGGAGTTAAAAGAGGTGTTAAAAATGTTCTACCAATATTTCATATCTTCTAAACAAAAACCATGAAATAATCACACATCCAGATGAAATGGGCAATTTATTACTCAATACGTTTGCTCAAAATTCAACTGACGCTAAAATATAATCTGCAATTTTTAGAAATTAAATATTTAATTTAAATAGTAAAGAAATGACAATTCAAGAAATAGTTTTAGGCTTTTAGAGTCAAATATATATATATATATATATATTTTCTATATATATATATATTTTCTATATATATATATATATATATATATATATATATATATATATAGAAAATAACACAACTGAATTTGTGTGAACTGCAGCATGCATTGGTACATCAGGAAACGAGAAGGCAGATAAGACTGCCAAATGTGCCATAAAAGGAGTATTTCATGAACATGCTGTCTCACGTGTTATTTTGTCAAAATTTATACCAAAGAAGACATGAGAAATTTGGAATTATGAATGGAATGGTCTTCAAAGTAAACTACACGACTTCAGAGAAAACACACATGACCTGATATTAATATGTCATATTAATATCAAGCAAAATCAAGTACATATTTATAACGCTGTTACAAAACGGGCATTCAAGACTCACAAATGAATACTTACTTCAAAAAACTGATACACCACCCTGTTATTTTTGCAACGATACTACATTGGCAATAATACACTTAGGCTACTCAAAAAATGCTCAGGATTATGTAGGCTACTATCTACAAAAAAAGTATAATACAACACAAAATATGAAAATCATGCTAACGGACGTCAAGAGTATACAAAACGTGGTTTTATACCTTACAGACTTACAAAAGACATTCTAATTAAAATTTTTTAAGTTAATTGTTATGAAATTGTGGTCGCTAATGACTTTATTGTTAATGCGACCAAAAATAATAAACATAAAAAATACATTAATAAAAAACAACAATCACATTACATTAAAATTAATTACATTATTAAAAAATATATTAATTTATGTCAAATGCATAGTTTAGCAATTTAGTAGAAATTTGTATTTTTTTTTAAACTTGTCAAAAATTAATCAAAAAATCTATTCATTGGACCGATTTCGTATAGTGAGTGTTGCTTGCTAAAAAGTTGCAGAGGCAATTTAAAGTCGCCTACTGAATAACGTAAATGTTTATAACTATCAAAATTAAGCTTATCCAAAATATTTAAAAACAATATTGAAAGATCAGTAAATAAAATTTTTATGAACACAAAGGGAACAGGAATTGCTGGTAAATAGTATATATAGGTGACTTAAAATTCAACAGCAACTGTTGGTAGTTGATCGTGTACTAAAAATAAAAAAAAGTCTTTATAATTACAACATAAATATAGGTCCGGAATCGCTTCATTAGCAAGTTACGGCTGCGAAAAGATTTCGCTCGGAATTCAGTTATCCCAATGAATGGTTTCATAATTTTTAAGCATTAAAAAGATTATTATTTATAATTAAAGAATTTTATTCAATTTATTGAATGGCTTTCGGGCCAACCCAGTCAGTCAGCTGGTAGAAAGGTGCTATTATTTGTTAAGTAACACCGGTTGGGCAAGTGACTTTGTATGGTGACCAGTTGATAGCCATCCATGAAGAAACTCTACTGGGGGTCCCTGTTCAAACTCACGCCTAGTCCACTTCAAAAGTATCGCGAAGAGCAGCGATCAAATTGGCTAGTTGTCACTAATGTAGCTCCCGATAACTGATAAAAGCTAAAAAAATAAAAAAATAATTGAATATGATAGTTGATAAGTGTTATTGCCAACCTATAAAAAATGTTTAAGCTAAATTCAGTTGAAAATAGTATTTTTTATTATTCAATCATATCCTTTATTAATAAATTAAATTTTTATTCGCTTATTTTGACTTAGTCATTAATTTTTATTTTGGTTCTGGTTTTGTTAATAATAAAAGTTGAATTTTAATACCTTGTATTTATTTTCACTTAACGTATTTCACAGAAATGTCTCTAAAATTTTATTTTCTACTCGTTGAGTTAAAAAATATAATGACTTAATAAGGCATTCGATATCACAAATAGTTATTTTCGACTCCTAATTTTTATGATTTATGTTAAATATTTTAAGAACTATGAGAGATGCAGTCTCAGACCTTTTTTATTAAATTTTTCAGGTTAGAAACCATAAGATGCCACAAAGTATGCTTTTTAATTAAAGCTGTAAAAATTTAATTGTGGCCTCATTTCACTTAGGTAACTGAATGACGAGCGAAATCTTTCGCCAGCCATAACTCGCTGATGAAGCGTTTCCAGGCGTATGTATCAAAGACTTTTTCTTTTATTTAGCTACACAACCAGCTCTCCAGAGATTACCATTGAATTTTGAATCACCCTGTTTATATTCTCATGTGTTTGTATATTCTCAAAGTACTCCATTTAAAAGAAGTCCCACTCCCTTAAAAAATTATAAGTTTTCCTCATGTTTACGATAACAGTAAACAGTAAAAAATTAATATTTTACATCCACTCTCTAGAAATTGATAAATGTGCAGTGCAAGTAATAGACTGATAATGAGGAAAAGTGCATTGAGTGTACAAGAGCTTTGTAACAGATAAACTGAATAAACATAATTAAATAAATTTATGGTAAATAGTGTTAATAAGTGAAGTACTTAAACGTTAAAGTGTGTAGTGAAATAAGTAAACATTTTAAGTTCGTAGGATCTACAAATCGATTGTCATTTCCTAGTCAACATAATATATCACGTAGGTTAATAAAAATGTAAACACTGCACCGAGTGGTACAACAGGATGATAGAAAAAATAATGTGTTGTCCTTGAGCTGGTATGTAATTAAGGCCTGACCACAAACACGATGAAATTCTGTTATAAATTACTAAACGACAATTTACTCTACTGTAAAATTATAATTACGCCGAAAAAATAAGAATAATTAACTTTTTTGTCATCAGCCTCTCGACTGGTTTGATGCAGTTCTTCAAACTTTTCTATCTTGCAGAAGTTGTTACACATCTACGTAACTGTAACACCCTACAACTTTTGTAATTTGCTTTTTATATTCCAATCTTTGCCTCCCCCTACAATTTACTCCCTCAATATTACCCTTCATTATTGATAGACCAATACCTGAATGTCTTTAATATAATTTCAAGATCATCTTCATCATTTAAAACGTGTTTCTGACATTCGTGTCCGATAAACATATCTTTGTTAATGAAATGATTAATAGACTACATTATATTAATTAACGAGTTTTACTATTATTTCGTATAATAAATTTTCAGCTCATTTAAAGTTTTCTAAATTACTTAAAAATTACATCGCATGCAGTAAAATGTACATGATTCAATTAATTCACATTCAAACTGCAAGACAAATACAATATTCAACTTAAACTGCTAATTTATTTATCATGAATATGTCCTTGTAGTATTTTTATACCTATATGCATCCAGAGAGTGTTTTAAAACAACCAAATGGGAAACATTGCTAATGAAATCTATGCTCAAGGAAAAATAGTGCAGTTGGTAATTTTTTTCTATACAACGTTACTTCTTGGGAATCTTTGGGCACATACCGTTTTCAAAATACAGAAATGGGTTGTTAAGGCTATCTTGGGAGCAAAAAGACGTGATTCTTGTAAACCCTTTTTACAAAACTAATATACACTAATGGCCGCCTCCGTAGCGTAGTGGTAGCGCGCTGGTCTACCGGGTTTGATTCCCGGCTAGGGTCTGTAAAATATAACAGGTCACGACCCAACGTTCTATAACCCTCTGAAGTGGCTAATGACCAAGCTGTTGATGTGACTTTAAATAAACTAAAAGAAATTTATTTATATACATATATTATATTTTTGAAAAAAGAAAACATCCCTTAATACCATTCCAGACACAAACATAGTTTTGGAATTGCGGTTGCATAGAACTACCGGATATGAAAATAAAAACCGTAGGTACTATACCTCAGTGAAATTTTTAAAAAAACTTTCGAATCATTCGAAGTCTTTCACCATAATTTAAAAATAAACAGTTTCTGCTAGAAAAATAATTGTCTAATTTTAATGGTTTGTTTTAAATACCGGCTGATATTAATTTCTTAAAAAAGACAAATGGAATTCAACTGTCTCGTTCAAGTGTAATTTCAGAATAATTATTTTTTTATCCAATCAATTAAAAGAAAAAACTTTGTACTTTCCTATTATATTTTTTAATGATTCCTACATTATTAACGTAAAATATGTAACAAGTTGGTTAATTTAAACTTATCTCGTTTTATTTCAATGTTTGTTTAATATTATTTTTATTTATTTATTTTACTTCTGCTGAATGTAAATAAAAATTACTAGAGCAATAAATATTGGTGGGTGTAGTAGTAGGCTACTGACCGAGAAAAATATCAACGAAAGGAAATTTACAAAACTGAACTTCTGGTACACATGATTGATAATTAATTAGAGAAGCTGTAACGGTGGATTTGCAGATTTGCAATTCAAAGTGGGTAAACGATCATATAAAAAATCGGGTAATAAAGTGACAAATCTGACAGCCCAGCAACTGCAGGAGGCTCGCAATATTAAGATTCTGACAATAGAACAATGGACTATTCATTCAACAACCATGATCGGTGGTCGGCCAATTAACAGTCTGCAACACAAGACGAAGGCTTTTTTTTAAGTCCGACCGTCTTTGCACATTGATGCTAATGCAGACGATGAAGGGTGGTAGATGAAAACGAAAAATGAAAAAAATGCCAAACCTGACCGGGAATCGAACCCGCACCACGGCGTAGAAGCCAGTTGCACTGATCACTACACCACGGGCCGACGAGACTGGTAATGGCGGTAATATTCCTACATAATTTTTTCAAAAATACAATCGACTTACAATAATGTATTTAAAAATATTTCCGGGAAGTTTACTTTTTTATTAAAACAACTTTAACAGAGTTCAGTAGGTAACTAAAAAATTCTCTTACTAACTTCTTGAGTAAGAAATATCCGTTGCATTACATCGGTCCAATGAATGAACATATTTTAAATCAGTTAAATTAAATACGAATTTTGTGAAACAAAGCGTCGGAAATTTTTTATTACATGGTGATTAACAACATTAAAATGTTAAGGACAGAAATAGTTCTTTTCTTTACTTATAGTTGTATGCAGTTTTAAGTTAAACTTCAAGACCTCGGAAAAGTAGATTTTAATGTGCTTTTCCAAAAATCATGGTGTGCTGCTGTAAACAAAGCGGCGGATAAAGAAAGTTTAAGTAATACAAAAGTTGCAGCATTACTTTAATTCTTGTTTTTCCATTTTTGGTCTATAGTAGAAACCATATGTTGTTTAGGTCATAAGCCGAAAGGCTGGTTTGAACCTCTACAGGTTTTCTTAAGTAAAACGAGGAGTGAAGTGGTTTACCAGGCCTTCCTCACTGAGTAGAAATGTATGCTTATCGGGATGCCAGACCCTCTAAAAAGCATCTACTTCCCACCCTGGAAATCACTTCATTCACCACAGGGTCTAGCTGTATAATGAAATTCATTACTCGCAGAGGAGATAACTCTGACTACGGCTTAATGAACTAGAGACTGCAGAAGAAGGCGGAGCATGGTGATCTAGATCACAGCACAGAGCCAATTGACTTTCGTTAGCCGTATCCTGCGTTGTCACATTGTGGTCCGGTTGCGGATGACCGCCTAACAGAAAGTCAACTGGAGTTTGGTGGAACAGAGTGTAACTTAGCGAAGGGGCAACCTCACACCCGACCTTGGCTGTTATTGGCTAGATCTCATCTGCAGACTAGTTCGTTGGGTTATAGTCTCTTTTACACCTCTACCGCTTCTGTTCTTTAATGATTCAATCAGTTAATTGGCTGACATTGTGATAAGAAACAGAACTTTTTTTGTAGCCCTGGAATTAGCAGATCGAGTGCAAATAATTTACCACTCCACCTGCATGGTATGGAAAAAGTAGAAACCACAATAAAGTAATTTTGAAAAAAAAATTCACAGAAATGTTGTAAGATTTTCTTGGTTAGAAGTCATTTTTTTCAAAACGTTACCTACCAAGCACGTGGAGTCTAAATTGAATGTAGAGCAGACGCCAAATAAGCTTGCCGGTTTTTTTGAAGTGCGCAGAAGGTTTATTTTGGTAATGGCGCGCTCGGTTGCCTCTGCGAGTGGTGGGGGTCAGTGCTGTACCAGCTGCGATCAGTCACGTCGCTCTCGCAACGTTATAATTATCAGCTGACCTAAAAACATTAATCTGTAATGTGTTGTATGGGGTAAGCGTTAATTGTTGTATACAATGTTTACAATTAATTGAATGTTTTTAACGTCGCTAGGCAGTTCGGTACTAAGCAACGAAATCTACCGACTGAATTCGAACTGTTCGCGCAGCTACACCGGCAAGCTTATTGGCGTCCGATCTATCAAATTTTAAGTTCCTAGGTCTTGTAGTTCTGAAGATCTTATAAAAGGTAAGTGCGTCAGTCATTTAGTCTGTGGTGTAGGTATCACATTCATACAATGCAGATTTAAACGTAAACAAGAGTATCCAAGATTCAACATTATGTTAGATTGTATTATAAATCTATTGTATAACACTATATTTAGTAATAAACATTATTTGATAAAAAGATCTCGTACAAATTCAACGTGAATCAAGGAAAAGATTAAAACTTCCAGTTAAAAAATAATTTAGAAAACCGATGACCTTGTAATGTGAGCACCTTGTTGTAAGGTATAAAAAGTAATCATTATTTACCTACGTAATCATATCAATAATTTAGGAAAATGTGAAATAATTTAACTTAGCACAACTCTACAACGTTAGATGACTCTTAGGTCGAATACATAGTTAAAAGAGGTTGCATCATATATTATTAAGGCCATGCAATCATGGTTACTAATTCTCTTCATAAAATACAGCATGTCTAAAAACTGGGCTAGCTGTAGCGAATAAAAGCACTTGTGTAATTTAAAGAGTAGAGTTATTTTACTACAGGTATAGTATAGATACTCTGGTTAAATCGATAATTCATCTGGTCGCTAAGTTGAAGGTCCAGAGTTCGATTTTTGGGGATATACTAAAAATTTTAACACAGTTCCATACCGCACCCCAAACATTAATAACTAACATAATAAAACTTACTACATTCATAAACATATTTTTTAAATTATAGGCTAGTTGTTTGAAGACAAAAAATAAACACATTATAATAATCCTGACCCACCGGATTGGTCTAGAGGTAAAGTCATCGCCGCGAGTCAGCTGTTTAACAGCTGATTTTCGAAGACGAAGGTTCCTGGTTCAAATCCTAGCAAAGGTATTTACTTTTATACGGATTTGAACGAAAACAGTGGTAACCGGTCTACTTTGATGGTTGGGGTTCAATTAACCATACTTGGTCGGCCCGTTGGCGTAGTGGTTAGCGCTTCTATGTCGGGGTCCCGGGTTCGATTCCCGGTCAGGTCTGGCATTTTTTCATCACTCATCTTCATCTATCATCCTACTCATCGTCTGCATTAGCAGTAATTGCAAAACAATCGTAAAAAAAAATTAACTATACCCTCTCAGGAATGGTCGGCTTGAGCCTGTACAAGACTACAACTCACACATTGACATGTCACACATCATCCTCATCTCACATTGGTCACGAAGTTACTTACTGTTCTGAATTGAACAGATTACAACAAACACACATTAGGAATAAAATATAATCCTAATAACACTGGCATGATTTTGGGAAATTAGTCAAGGGTTCTAGTACTTCTGCTTAGTTAGCGTCATTTCCATTTTCCGCCCAAATTTCTAATTTTTATTTCAGATATATTTCACGTACGATCAATGCATTAATTAAACGATAGGACCCATTAAAACTCATAATCGTAAATAATTTAATTACCTACATGTTAAAACTTTAACAGTCAAGAAACTGATCTTCAAGGTTCCATTTGTAAATTTAGGCCTCTGAGGGCGAAAATAATAAGGTATTTTTTCTTAGTCATCGGCTGAAACCCTCCAGAAAATTGTAAATTTAGGGTTTTATATCATTGGATTCGTGTAATTTTCTGTTCAATAAAGCACATTAAATGGTCGCCCCGTGCTTAACAGAGCGCTGGACTTTAAAGACTGCAAAAAGAAAGATCTTAAATCTGATTTCCCAGTCTGGAAATTCTTAATGTTGTATGTTAGCTACTGATACTGTAATGTTAAGTCACTAGTTACCAAGCTCTTATTGCGAATTTAACTAATAACTAAAAATAAAAATACAGATATGATGGTTTTTTGTATATATAGCTACAATGTCACTGACTGACATTAATTCTAACCCTAAGAAGGCCTCTGAGGGAAAAATGATATGGTATTTTTTTAATCATCGGCTGAAACCCTCCAGAAAATCGTAAATTTAAGGTACAGCCCTCGGGGGGCTCAGGAGGGGCGCGCAAATATTTTAAACTCGTTTAGGAGGCGTCGTAGCCCAACGGTCACTGCGACCTTTTTTATTCGTCTCGATGAGGTAGAAAGGGGGCACACCAAAAGCACCGAAAAATACAGTTGACGATGTTTTAACGTTATTATTCTTTAAAAGCCGTTAATAATTTTTTTTTCTAAGAATGGCTTTATTTAGCTCAGCCAAACAAAAGTCAGCTAGAAGAAAATCATTTTTGAAATTTGTCACTGACAGAACCATAAAAAATTATCTTTGGATGTTTCTGGATATCCATTTTAAACTACCTCATGCTACAAAAAGTCAGCTAATAGTAGCAGGTGATTGTCTTATAGATAAAATATCTTCTGGTAGCTAATAACGTAAATAAAAATACTAAAAACGATCGGTCTTTTAAAATTTAATCTTTCAAAAGTGGTTGAGTAAAAAGAATTTATTTTTATTTTTAATGTTCTTTGTTATTAAATCTAACTATACATTTTCTTAAGAAACTTTGTAATTAAAAATTGATAATAAAATTAACGAAAACGTTAATAATACGATTGTATTGAATTAACATTATACCAGTATTGCTAACTACTACCACATGGGATGCCACATTGATCTATTTATAGGGTCTAGATGTCCAGTAGGCTCCACTGAAATAAACTTGTTTGTCTAGTTTATAAATCTGAATGGATTTTTAATAATAGAAAGCTGTTAAAACCCATTTCATTTTATTTATAGATACTCTATTCGAATATTTAAACTCTTACAACGTCTAAGCAGTTCCATTTTAATTACCGGGTATCCATTAAATATCCAACCCTTTAAATAATTTTTCAACTAAGAAAATGAAGTTTAGGACACAGCTTTGACCCACCGGTTTGGTGTAGAGGTAAATTCGTCGCCGCGAGTCAGCTGTTAAACAGCTGATTTTCGGAGATAAAGGTTCCTGGTTCAAATCCTAGTAGAGGTAGTTACTTTTATATGGATTTGAATATTAGACAATGGTTACCGGTGTACTTTGATGGTTGGGGTTCAATTAACCATACTCTCTCAGGAATGGTCGGCCTGGGTCTGTACAAGACTACACCTCTTGGGTCATGCGGTTACTTATTGTTCTAAATTGAACAGATTGCAACGTACACACATTAGGGATAAAAAAAATTAAAAAAAGACACAGCTTCAAATCCCTATGAGGCATCCATGGGGGGGGGGTCAATGCAAAATTTTAAAAAGGAAGAGTAAGGATGCCTTATTCTAAATTAAAGAGCATGGAAGAACCTGAATATAAACTATTAAAATACGACACCATACCAAGAATCGTGGGTGATTTTAGGGATGACATTGCTTTTACAAGTACATTATTAAAACTACCGCCATTTTGGACAGGTTTATCGTAGCTCAAAGTTATCAATGTTAAAAGTTTTATTATTTTAAAATGATGTACCACTGTTCCATTTATACAGTTTCAGTTTATCGTAGGTACGTTAGGATTTTCTGTGGTAAAGAGGTGAAACGTTATGTAGAGAGTCCGATCCTTCATTGACGACCGGTATAATGCAAGGTCACATCACTGGAGTATGACGTACTATAAGAAAAAAAAAAAAATTATAAAAATGGTGAGTCAACAACCAGCGCTCTTCAACTGGGCGATGCCACTCATATTTTTAAAGCACTCATTGAAACAATTATTTTAAAAACGCAATGGTCCTTGAAAGTGTTCAAACATCCTCTTAAACCTACTTAATTTACTGTGCTCGTAATTACGCGTCAAATAACTCATAAAATAAAATATTTTTTATTGTACAATCGGGAATGAACATACTTTTAACAGTTTATCAAGCAAAGTTTTCAGAGGAAAACAAACGTAAGGTAGTGGTAAACGATGGGACCTTTTGATGGAGTTCTGGAGTCGTTTTAGTGTTATTCTGAATAATTTATGGGGGAATAAACTTGTTTTTTTTAGTTTATTTAAAATCGCATTAACATCTTGATTGTTTCAGAACGGTGGGTTTTGATTTTTGATAATTTCTTTATCCTGACCGGGGATTGAACCCGGGTTGTTCCACTTTGTAGGCTTGTGAGCTAACCACTATGCCACTTACGCGGTCACATAAACATTTATAGAGCTACGCAGGAGTAGTTGAAATAATTTTTTACGAATTTGTTGCCATGGGTGTTTAGAATTTTCCGCACATTAGCATTTTGGAAGGAACGAACTTCAGAGGAATAGAAGGCTCAAATCCAAAATCTGTTCGAGAGAAATTAAACTTATTTTATGATAGGGCTACCACTCACCGGTTTGAATTCTGAAATTTACACGGATATCTTAAGTAAACCTCAATTTTTGTTTAATTAATTAATTTTAAAGTCGCATCATCAATCTATTCGGTCAATAGCGACTACTGTGGCTTATGTAACATGAACCGTGGGATTTGACAAATGAAAATTTCCAGCTGGCCGGGGATCGAACCCGGGACCTCCACGTAGCAGGCCATGCAATAACCACTACGGTACGGAGGCGGCCAAACCTCAATTTTATTACAATAAATGAATGACTATTTCCTTGTAATCGCAATCCTCGCATTTAAATTGAACGCACGGATTATTTGGTACACATAATATTCGGTAACACTGTGTTAACATTATTAATAAAATTTAATTTATGCATATTATTGAGCTTTCTTGGTTTTACAACCAACTGTAATCATTAATTGGAATTAATAGTTTAGTGACGCAAGTTAAGTGAGATAAATCATAGCACAATAGCAACATACCATCATAAAAGATATTCTCAAAAACTAAACACTAGGCTAGGACGATGTAACACCACAAATTTAAATAAACATTTTACTTAAGATACTATTAAAATGTAAACAAAAAAAAATACACCAGAACTTTAAATACCTTTAAAACAGATAATACACTGAACTTAGAAACCAAAAACAAGAAAGTTTTGAATCGACACAACATGCGTGCACTGCCAGCACTGCGAACAAACAAAACAACCGCTCCTTCTTACAACTCCGCTGTCGACAGAGCCTATTTATAGTTAGTTCTGAACAGCTGATGAGTAGATAGCGTGTAAGGTAGTGAGAGAGCAACTTCCCGGAATATCATGTAATTTTGAGAGAATTGTTTTGTTTTTTGTTTATTGATTTTCTATAATAATTAGGATTCCCTATCAAAACTGTCGAAATGGGTGTATAAAAATGATACATTCGTTTTAATATTATATGTTTTGATTAGCATTACAAAAACTTGTTTTCTATCTTAATTACTTTTTTCTTAGTGTTAAGGAAGAGAAGGCTCACATCTTTGAGGCAGAGTACAAAATGAAACCGGTTTTTGTGTCTTCCACAAAATTTCCTATGTTTTAAGACCTGTTCCTACAAATTATTATTTATCGAGAATATGTTTTAACCTAATGCAATGAGCATAGACTTTTACAGAACATTGACACGAGGTCTATCTTATTAACATTACCAATTGTTACATCAGTTAAAGTGTATTTCATAAAAGTCATGTTTATTTACATCATTTCTTGTCGAGTCAAAACGATAGGATGATCATAGTGTGTTACTTTTAATTTTTTTTTTTACGTCTGACTGTTTTGTACAGGTTAATCTGCGTTAATGTTTGCAAATTAGAGGGAGATAGATAAAATTGAATGTTGAAAAAATTCCAGATCGCTGCAAAACGGAAGGTCCCGGGTTTGATTCCCGGCTAGGGTCTGGAAAAGTATTGCACATTCAAACCCACCGTAACTCAAAGTGCTGGCTAATAACCAAGACGCTGGTGCAACTTTAAATTGTTGTTTAGGTCATCAGCCGAAAGGCTGTTTCGAACCTATAGAGGTTTTACTAAGTAAAACGAAGAGTGAGGTTTTTTTGTTTTAACGTCCGACTGTTCTGCAAGTACTGCTGATGCAGACGGTTAAGGATGACATGATTTTTTGTAACGTATGAAAATATGTCGTGCCTGAATGGGATTCGAACCCAAGGCCGCATGATGAGAGGCGAGCACGTTACCAACTACGCCAATGCGGCCGGCGAAGAGTGAGGTGGTTTACAATTGCCTTCCTCACTCAGTGGAAAAGTAAAAATATCAGCATGCCGGGCCCTCTGAAAAGTACATATTTTCCACTCTGCAAATGACACCTTCACTTCATTCACCACAGGGTCTGGCTGTATGAAGAAAGTCATTACTTTCAGAGGAGACAACTCTGATTAGTGTCTTTTGCACCTCTACCTCTTCTGCTCTTAAATTATTCAGTCATTTAATTGGCTGACCATGTGACAAAAAACAGAACTATTTATTTCAGCCCTGCAATGATACTTTAAATTTATAATAGCCTGTAACTTTAAAATAACTTAATTAAAAATTAATTATTATTATTATTAATTAAAATAACTAATTATTACTAATTAATTATTAATTAAAATAACTTAATTAACTTAATTAAAAATAGCTAATTCTGGCTGGGAATCAAACCCAGGTTCCCTGACATAGAAATATGTGCATTGACTGCTACACCAATGCGCCGACTAAAATTCGGTGCTGTACATAAACCTGACGATTAATAAAAATAAAATACAAAAGATTGTGTAAAGGTAAATTAAGAGCCATATCAGAATGGACAGAAGATAAACATTTTTTTTTGGATATATTTTATTATTATCTAGAAAATTGTTAAGTATTTATATTCATTTTTACTTGATACAAATCGACTACAACTGGGCCGCCTCCGTAGCGTAGTGGTTAGCGCATTGGCCCGCCACGCAAAGGTCTTGGGTTCGATTCCTGGCCAGGGTCTGGAAATTTTAACGTGTCAAATCCCGCAGACTGTTTCATAATCCACTGTTGTCACTAATGACCAAGCAGTTGATGGGACTTTAAATTAATAAATTTAAAAAAAATACTGCAAAGATTGCAACAGCAAAATAATTTGCTGTTTTCTAATTAAATAGATATTCAAACTGTCAATGGTAACTACCACTGAAAACTACCATGAAAACTTTTGTACCAACTTTGTTTTCCTACTCAATATTTTTAAAGGATTATCAGCTTCAAAGATAGAGTGAGGAACATGGATGTCTTGGTTAAATAAAACTATGCAAGTTGTGAATACTGTGAAACTGTAAATGTAGTACTTTTGTCATGTGCTGTAGGGGAGAAATTATGAAATGCAGCAGAATATCATGCAGGAAAAGTAGGTAAGTATGGTTCATGTTGACGTAGAACATAATGATTGAGGAATCTTTGGAAACACACAGTGTGAGTTCGGTTACCCTGTTTCGCCTTGATGATCACCAACGTTCTTTGAGGACAAAGCACCTAAAGAAGAACATTTAACATGATTTCGTTACATTTTTTAAAAATCAAACAAATTAGAGCACAAAAAAAATAAACTCAAATAACTGGTATTTAACTATTTTTTTTATTTGTGTCAAATTTAACATTCCTTTTTTTTAAAAGATGAATAAATAAACATTTTAATATAAGGTAAGAAATTAGAAAGAACAGTACTATAACACCAATTAAGAAACTGATCACATCCAAAAGCAGGTACTGTGGATATGATATGTCTAACTGTGAACTCTGTAAATGTTGTGCTCCTTTATGACGTAGGACGTATTCAATCCAGTAAACTGAATTTTCTAGTGGTGTTAATGGATTATCACGGAATATGTTAGAATACCTTTTAGCAGTTTCACGATACCTGAAAAAATTAATGGAATATTAATTAATTACATGATATTATTAAAAAATCTGGTGTGAAACACTCACACAACTTTCTCTTGCCAGTGCAAATAATTAACAATATAACCTAACATTAGAAATAAACAAAAAGCATAACCTTATTTTAATCATTATTGAAAGACGCAAAATGAAAATCGACCTCAGTTTGGGTTAAAAATACGGAAAATCACTCTTTCACACTAAACTACGCTCTGTAGAGAAAAATGCTTTAAATAAAAGTTGTAGATCTTTTAATTTACTATGAATTTGATTATACACTTCTGTCGTAAAATGCATACTAAGGCTGAAATCTAAAAAAAATAGATTTTTCACACGTTTTTGTGAGAGAAAAATCGAAAATCGCTAATTATCGCTAAACTAAGCGTTATACAAAAAAATGTATGAAATAAAAGTTGTAGGATTTTAAATTCTTTACATTTTATATTATATAAATTTTTGCGCTAAAATGCATATTAAAGTCGTAATCTTAAAAAAAGACAATTTTTTTACGTGAAAACCTCACCAAGAATTTCAGCAAACATGGCGCCTACCTTGTCTTGTAGAGCATAACAAATTTAGTAAACCAGGCGATTTTAAATAAAATTGTGGAACCAGTTTTTGAGAAAATCGCAAAAAAGTGAATAATTTACGAATAAACTACTACTTTCAGTCGACTGATTTTGATGAAAATGTTTGTGTCGGGTCCGGTAATGGTATGTAACTTAAGTTTCAAGTTCGTACGATGTTCTGTTCTTGAAATATTCTGTATACACACACACACACACAGACCAATCGCTAAAGACATGTTTTTTGGGTTCAGGGGGTCTGAAAAAGTGTAGGTCCGGTGAAAACTTGATTTCGAAAAATCGACATGAAAACAATACTTTCCTTCCTATATGGGCAAGAGAAAGTAAAAAACCTATTGATACAGAGGTAAACTATCACTATTATAATTTTAGCCTATGTAGTAAATTAACACTAAGTGTAAATTTAACACCTGTTGTTTTTTTCTCACTGCTTTGTCTTTCCCAAACCTTTCTAATTTTTTTTTAATGAACTTTCTTCCTTCTGACCATTTGTTATCTTTTCTTTCTCTTGAAACTCCTTAAATTTTTTTAAATTTGTTCCTAAATTCACTTCTGTCTTATCTAACACCTTGTACCTACTTCTTCATATCAGTTTCTATGAATCTATTTCTCTGTTTCGTAATTTTTGCATCTATCAAATCAGATAACTGTTTCGTAAATCCTTTCTGGGGGATTATTCAGGTAAGTCTATAAAATTAAATTTTTCCTTTTCTCATAGAGTCTGTTATCTTTTCTATTTTTCCATCCCCAAATATCTTGTTATTATTTCTTAACCTACATTCTCCATTTTTGTATTTATTTGAACCACTTATTGCGTACCATTTATAATTTTACCTCTGTGGTGAGTAGTCATTTCTATGAGACAATGTGTTATATTGCTGGTGGCAATTTTTAAAAAGGCTTACCTTTCACTTATGGCAAAAACCATTAGTGATTTCTGTATCTTCTCTTAAAGAGGAATTAAATGGTACTATTTTTATTCCCTAATTCCGAATTTGATTCCTTGAAATCTGGTTTTGGATCACTTCTGGTCAAAACTGGAACTTCAAACCCAATTTAAGCCCACTAATTTTTTGTGTAGATTACGATCCTAAAACTGTTTGTTGCTATCTCTTGTAGTTTCTGGGTGTGATGGACGAACAAAACAAAATAATAGATGACAGTTTTAAAAATCCTACAAATTAATTACTTTCACAATTTTAGAGTTATTCTCAAGCTTCTTCTTCCCTCAGGTTTGTATTCCAGAACATGTTTTATAATTCTATCTCTATTGAAAATACTTCATTCATTATTGCGATAATAACTGAATCTCTTGTTTACATTTATTGCCTGCAATTCTTTTCATGTATCACAATTTTGAACACATATCTGAATCTTTGCAGCTTCCAATTTATGTTTCCTTTACTTTGTAAGAGCCCAATTTTCATCACCATGCAGAAGACTTGAAATTGCCACTATATTATAAAATCTTATCACTGTATGTTTGTGTGCCCTGTTCTTCACTGTAATAGCAGTCGTTCCACATATTCTCTAAAAATGATTTATTTGTGTCAACATCAAGCTTTTTGTCAAAATCAATTTTGCAGCCAAGTTATCAAATGTTCTGACTTGTTCAATTTTTTTTTGTCATCAGTCTCTCGACTGGTTTGATGCAGTTCTCCACCCTGTTCTATCTTGCGCAAGTCGTTTCATATCTACACACCTGTAACACCCTACATCTTTTGTAATTTGCTTTATATATTCTAATCTTTGCCTCCCTCTACAATTTACTCCCTCAATATTACCCTCCATTATTAATTTGCTCAATAAAAACAGTTATTAATCACAATCTTGGCTTTTACAGTGTCTCTTCCTATAATTAAGTTCCTTTCCTGTAGGAAGGGATTTCAATGTCTATAAATTAAATGAAAATACTTACTTAGTATTGGTTATAATTTCATTGACAGCCCAGAATATAGATTCAGCCGTCAAATTATGAAGCTCTAACTTAAGTCCAAAACCTTTTGCTTCTGCCCTTGCAATATTTGCTGGTTGATCACAAAACACTGGAATACCTACCATTGGTTGAGCAAAATAAATAGCTTCTTGTTGACTAAGTAGTCCTCCATGTGTCATAAATCCGATGCAGTTAGGATGAGCTAAAAAGAAAACACAACAAATAATGACTAGATATTATTTCTAAGTCGTCGCCAAAATCAGCTGTTTAACAGCTGATTTTCGGAGACGAAGGTTCCTGGTTCAAATCCTAGTAAAGGTAGTTACTTTTATACGGATTTGAATACTAGACAGTGGTTACCGGTGTACATTGATGGTTGGGGTTCAATTAACCATACTCTCTCAGGAATGGTCGGCCTGAGTCTGTACAAGACTACACCTCATTTACACGTCATACATATCATCCTCATCTCATTGGGTCATGGAGTTGCTTATTGTTCTGCATTGAACAGATTGCAACGTACACATATTAGGAATTACAAAAAAAGATATTATTTTTGTATTATTCTGATTGCAGAGAATTATTTAAGACACTTGTGCCAAATATATTATAATTTAGCAGTTTCTTAATTTTTCTTGTTACACTATTTTGAGTGTTAAAGCAAAGCAGTGCAAAATTTATTAATTATTAAGTTTTTATATTTTAGTCTGAAGTTATAAAACAATAATGGATGGGCTGTATCATTTAAGTATTTAGTTATAAATTATTACTAACAAAAAATAAATTTATTAATAACATTTTGTTTTTCATCAAATCAATAGATAATAATGAAAGCTATATCATAGCAAAATTTATAATGTTTTTGTGATAATTTTGACAATTTAAACTTTAATATTTTATTCAAGAATTGAAGTATATTAATGGAGTTCATTTCATTTGAAGGCCAACTTTATTCTGAATACCCTATGTAAGTAATACGTAAGTTAAGATAATAAGTTACCTAGAATTAACAGCAAAGAAGAAGATACAACTGTATATAAAGTAAGAAAAGTAGTATTAAATTCTTATTGTAGTTTTAAACATCATTTCCCACAAAAATTAGTTTTCTAAAATTAACCATTTTTTTAAAAATCTTAACCTTTGATCTATTCACGTGATAGGGTACCGTAACATTGTAAGACATTTTCATTGTACCAAATAAAGTATCCTGATGAACTTTTTAAGGGGGGCAGACCATTTTCATTATCCCTATACCTGTAATACTAACTTGGGTAGATTTTTTTGTAGGAACCGTTAAAGCTACAAATCTGAGCGTTGGCACACCCTACAGTACCGTTTTGCAAATTTGTGCCAGAGGTTTTTAATTTATCTTTATCCAATCTAAAAATGATTTCTATTCTCAAAAAATATTCGAATGTAGCCTACATTTTTTTTCATGAAAAAGACACCCAAAAAATAAAAACTCTTAGAATTTTTGAAATAACTGGAGTAAATAAACACTTTAGTACTAAAATGTAGTGTGCAAAATTTCACACTCCTAAGTGGGATGGATCCTGAAATAAGTGTACTTAAAGTCAAAAAATACAATATGCGGAAAATGCGGATATAATAAAAGCATAATACCGCAACAAAAGCACCTATTGCTAATGGGCATTAACTTCCAAACAAAAACACATCAATGTTTATCTTGCGTTACAGCTGATTCCTTTGCGTTCTAGAAATTGCTTTTATGTGAACGCGATCTCCATAATGTTAGGGCAGTAACATGATTATATTAATCCCAATTTAGAAGAATGAAAAATGTGAAAAATTATCGAAATAAACACTACGTACCACACCAACGTAAAAACATAATTTTATCTCAACAGTAAAAGCTACCCATGTCGTGTAATATACCAATTTAAATATGGGGAAAACGACTTATCAGTATATGGTAAAATTTAAAAATCAATATTTTTTTATTAAAATCAGTCTGCCAGTCAGACATTTATTAAAAGAAATAAGCCCGAAGATTATGAAGAGGAAGACAACCAGGATAGCTGAGGAAAGGAACAATATAGTGGTAGGAGATTTATTTATTGCAATGAGTTGTACATTTATTTTGAACTAGGTAGTACAGAGAACTTTTTAAATACAATCTGTGATATTTAAATTGGATTTTTACTTCTATAGTATTAATTTACAAGAGCTTTTTGGATGCTCTAAACAATTTTGATAATTCTTGACCAAAGGCTAAGATTGGAATAATCCGAGTACGTAGCAGGTATGACTAGGCAGAGGGGAAAGGCAGTGCAAGAAGTGATGCAAATGACAGCGGTTAGGAATGCTCTAAGTTATTTTGGAAAAGTAGCTTATAATATTACTAAATTATATTATTACTTATATTACATATATTATAATATTATGTTAATAATATTACTTATAATATTACTAAATTGATTTATTTTTAACATTCTTTGGTTAACAACTTTAATTCATTTTAGGTACTATCTCAGGATTAATAATTAATAATTTAATAATTAATTATTATTAATCTTAGTCTGTACAAGACACTGCACCTTATATACAAGATCTTAATGTCACAACTTCAATAATAACTGCTTGAAGTATATAAAATATAACAAATGTGATATTAACTAATTAAATAGTACGTATTAAAAATTTAAGTTTACTCACCAAGTATAGATTGTTGGGGAACCCATTTGACTACTTTAACATTCTTTGGCAAATTTTCCATAAAATCAGTGTTTGCTTTCCATAAAATATTTTGTTTTAATTTACTAAATGCTTTAAAGAATTCTTGTTTTAATTCTAATGGCATACGATGTACAGGAACAATTGTTCCAAGGCTAAAATATATTACTCCATTCACTGATTTATCCATAAATTCTTGTAAATCCTGTTACAAAATACAAAGTACGTAACACAAATTATTATATCATAACTCAGTATTACATCAAATCATTAAATGATTTTATATTTTTATCAAGAAAGTTATTGCATGTTGTTTTATTAACTTAAGTTTGATGTATGCACATAAATACACAATATTTTTTGGGTGCTCAAAACAATTTCAATAAGAATTAAAATTTATTTTCAACATGAGGCATTGTTTTAGTTAATTTGTGAAAATCACATAATGTACTATTTGCAGAGGGAGACTTACTTATTAATAATTTTGTTTTAACTGTGTAACTGTAGTAAGATTCACGAAAGAAAACACCTGTCTTTAAACAGCAATATCTTTTGAACCGTTGTATGTAAAAACAATTACGATACATCAAATTAAAGCTTGTTTTATTGTTGGTTACAGGAATACATTAACATATAATTCTTTTTAGTCCTGTACATTTTAAAGAACCCATGAACAAAGTAATAGTACCTTGAAGTTGGGTATACTGGAAAAGTGGTTAAAAATAGGGTACTTTTCATGCGTAATTTGTTATATTTAATACACTATAAATTTCAAACATGTTAATGTATACCCTGTAACCAAAAATAAAACAAGCTTTAATTTTATGTATTATAATTGTTTTTACATACAATGGTTCAAAAGATATTGCGGTTTAAAGACAAGTGTTTTCTTTCGTGAATCGGGCTATAGTTACTTAAAAAGTTCATAGTTAGTATATTGTCACTAGCGTGGAAGGTGGCAGTTGCCAAATTGCAGCATTCTGCCCGTTGTTGTTGTTTTGGTCATCAGCTGAAAGGCTGGTTTGAACCTTTACAGGCTTTGCTAAGTAGAATGAGGAGTGAGGTGGTTTACCAAGGCCTTCCTCACTGAGTGGAAAAGTATGCTTATGAGCATGCCAGGCCCTCAAAAAAGCATCTACTTCCCACTCTACAAATTACACCTTAACTTCATTCACCACGGGGTCTGACCGCATAATGATGAAATTCATTACTCTCAGAGGAGATAACTCTGACTGGTGTCTTTTACACTTCTACCTCTTCTGTTCTTAAATGCTTCAGTCATATAATTGGCTGATCATGTGATAAGAAACAGAACTATTTTTTGCAGCCCTGGAACTAGCAGATTGAGTGAAATTAAATAATTATTAATTATAAATTAATTATTATTAATAAAAATTAAATAATTTAACACTCCGCCTACCTGTTACGGGCTAATTCTGCCTAATATTTTGATTAATTAACCTTTCATTGTAATAAGAATTTATTTAAATACATAATTATGAATATTTGAGAGTTTACCTGTGGTAGAGGTTTGGTTTTATTTTTTATATGTAAACCAGCCGCATTAACAATATTTGGCACCAGTGGTTGTGCGTAATCAACACTTATATGACTATTTACAATAGCTAATCGTATATTATATTTAAGTAAATCTACTAGAGGTGGGATATTTTCTGAATCACTATAATTAAAATATTTTCTCATTAATGCTTCATGTTCAGGCAAGTAAGAAACATAACCAGAAATCACAGTTATAATTGTTCGAATTGTATTGATAACTCTTTCAAAAAATGACATTTTATTTGAAAATGATAATTCAATATTTGGTATGTATGATAAGGAAAATGGATTACCAATGAATTCATTAAGATAGAAAAAATTTACAAAAGAATTAAATGTAATGACTGGTGCTTTAAATTTATGACTGAATCCCATCAAACTTTCTTGACCAAAAGATGTTTCTAAAATGACTAAATCGAATTGATCATCAGTAGAATGTATTAACTTTTGAATAACATCATCTTTTAAATAATCTTCTGTTATCATTAGACCGTAAAACCAATAGCACATTCGAAATAATGGTAAATATCTCAAATTTAATACATCTTCAAAGGTAAGCGTATCTGAAAAAAATTACCAAAGATTAAATTTATCAGCAAGAAGACAATATTATAATGTAAAATCCAAAATTTATTGCATTTTAAATTATCTTTTAATTTTTTGTTACGTTAAAGGGGTATCTCACCTCAAAACAGTAAAATAAAATAAATTTATTTTGCCAGCTGCATTGGTGTAGTTGGTAACATGCTCGCCTCTCATCATGCGGTCCTGGGTTCAAATCCCACTCAGGCACAGCATATTTTCATACGTTACAAAAAATCATTTCATCCTACATTGCATAAAGTTCCACCCCAACACCGTTGCTAATGACCGTTGCAGTTGATGCAACGTTAAATAAAAAAAAAATTCAATTTTATAGGAATTTCAAGATGAAAATTACAAAATTTTTGTAAAATATTCTCATTTTGAAAATGGAATTTTGGAATACACACTACATGTACATCAATGAACTTATTAATATTAGAAAATTCAGTTTTCTTTTATCTAGTTCAATAATTTTCTACAGTTCACAATGCTGAGTTTTCTAGTTGTGTTTTAATGTATTGTGCCGGTATAAAATCATTATACTTGATTTCCCATAAGTGTTCTCTCATATTCTCTTTAAAATTAGAATTGTAATAACTCCAGCACTAATGAAGACAAATGCTTGATTAAAAAGAAATTGTTGCTAAATTATTCATTTGTATAAACTTGCTTTCCTATAAGTAAAATTATATTTGATAATATTTGTGCATTCTAAAATAATACACCATCACAAAACTTTTGAGGATTTTTCAATTGTGTTTCATTTTTTTAAAAGGAGGGATGTACTTTTAATTTTTAACCTAAAATGTACTGTAAGGCATTTTGAGTAACTCAATTTATCATATGAGAGCACAGTCCCCCATAAATTTCCGAAGCGATTCATACAATTTCTGTATATCTAATACGAAAAAAATTAAAGTGACAACTTTTGTAGGAAAGGATCTCGTAAGATCTAAGATTGTCGTTAATAACGACAATTGTATTTAAACGACCCAATTTCTTGGGTTGCCACATTGGTTTTGACAGAGAGCTTGATGTTGACAAAAAAATAATACAACATTTTCTGAGAATATGTGCAATGATGGCAACTACACTGAGAAACAAGGCTTACAAACATACATTGATAACATTTTAAAATGTAATGACAGTTCCAACTCTTTTGCATGGTAGCGAAACGTGAACTGTTATATGGAGAAGGATACATAAAATGCTGTGGAGTTACTTTCATTATAAAAGGTCAGTCAAGGATTGTACAAGGGAGGACAGAATTTAAAATTGTAACATAAGGAAAGAGTTGCAGACAATAAAAGTGTAATGAGAAAATCAGTTATTATAGGAATAAATGTATGGAGGTGTCTTTAAAGAATGAATGGAATTAGCATTCTAAAACAGTTTCTGGGATACAGGCCTGAGGGGAGAAGATACTTGGGAGTACTTTTACAACCCAGGGAGTAGTTTATTTTAATTACAGCTTTCTTATGAAAAAATAAAATATTTTTATGCTGGAACAGGCTAGAGGTCCACATCATGAAGAGAAAAAGTATTATCAAAATGAGAGTATTGTAATACAATATTTTTAATTAAGGTGTATATAATAATTTTAAGGTGTATAAAATATATTTGCTCCAAGAGGAAAGTATCCGGCAACTGTTTCAGACTCGGTTGACAGAGTATGTGAAATTGATACCCACCAGCGATAATATAGAAAATGAATGGTATGCCATCAAGAGTCTTTTGATTAAAGTAGCGAATGAAGTGCTAGGTAAGAAGCAACTAAATAAACGGAAGAAGGGTTTGAGAATATGGGACGAGGAAATAGAACAAGCCATAAACGATAAACAATTAGCTTATCATGAGTACCTTCAAGCAAAAACAATGGAGTCTTTTAATATTTATAAGCAGAAACGGAATGCTGCAAAGAGTATTATTCGCAAGGCACACGATTATTCATGGAATAGATTCGTTAGCAATATAGAAGATGATGTACATGGGCGACAGAATATTGCATACAAAATGATGAAACATCTAAATCAAGAAGAAAGAGAAACTGTCCATTTGAACCTCATTCCTAAAGATCAGTGGGTTGAACATTATAGGGGGCTATGGTATGATCCGAATGCTACCCAAGAAATTGTTAGAGGAGTGCGGGAAGAGACGAATGTGGACGAGATTACTATAGAGGAGTTGGACAGAGCTGTTTCGGAGTTGAAGAACCGGAAAGCGACTGGATTAGACGGGCTTAATTCTGAACTTTTTAAATATTCGGGTTTGCTTTTCAAGTTCAGATTATTACATTTCATGAATATGTGCTGGAAACAATGCATGATACCAGACGAATGGAGGATAGCGGAGGTTATCTCTCTTTTTAAGAAAGGAGATAGAACTAAAATGACTAACTATCGCGGGATAAGCTTGTTGAACACATGTTATAAGCTATATGGGAAGATTATCAACGGAAGGCTTCGTCCTATCTCGGATGTGTTATTGCTTGACGAACAGGCGGGATTTCGAGGTGGAAGGTCATGTACAGACAACGTATTTTCCTTGAAAATACTGATTGAAAGAAGAAGGGAATTTAATTTAGAGACGCACCTAGCCTTCATAGACTATGAAAAGGCTTTTGACAGGGTTAAGAGAGCTCTCCTATGGGATATTCTAGCTAAAAGGGGATATCCTAAACACCTAATAGATGTCATTAAGAGTTTGTATTGCAATACAAGGATAATACTAAAAGTAGGTGAGGAACTGTCAGAAGAGATATATATTAATCAAGGTGTACGTCAAGGATGTTGTGTATCCCCAACACTTTTTAATATATATATATATATATATATATATATATATATATATATATAGATGACATGATTAGGGAATGGAAATTTAAGATTAGCCCTGGATTTAAAATAGGGGATAAGTTTTCCTTAAATACAATGTTGTTCGCTGATGACCAAGTGATTATACAGGAAAGTGAGGATGAACTTCAGAGATCGGTTTTCCAACTACAACAAATCTGTTCAGATTATAATATGAAACTATCTGTACAAAAGACGAAGACCATGGCTTTCTTAGGCAAATATCCTGTTCGCACAAGAATAATGGTATACAACACAAATATCGAACAGGTTTCTCATTTCAAGTATCTCGGTTGCGATATAACATATGAAGAGGATTTAGACATTAATAATAAGTTGAACAAGTTTCAGTCTTTATGTGGTACCATCCGACGCACCTTAAACAAGAAAACAAGGAAAGACACCCAATTGAAATTTTATAGGGTAATGGCTGTACCATCTTTGTTACATGGCTCTGAGACATGGACAACGAATAAGAGGCACCTTAGCAAAATACAAGCTTCAGAAATGAGATTCTTCAGGTCCGTTAAAGGTTGTACATTGCTGGACAGGTTGTACAACGAAGATGTTCGCAAGGATCTGGCAGTATTTAAACTAGAAGACAAGATCTTTGAAAATAGACAACGGTGGATGGAACATCTGGAAAGGATGAATGATGAAAGAATTCCCAAAAAAGTTTGGCAATATAAGCCAGTTGGTCGAAGAGATGTTGGAAGCCCAAGGAAGCGATGGTCATGTAACAACATTTAACAAATAAACCCTTTGAGATTGGAACAGGCGTTTCGCCTATGCCCTGAAGGAAGAAGAAGAAGAAGAATATTTTTAATTGAAATATATATTTTTAAACCACCAGAATAAAATAACAGTGAACACTTACCAGTGGTTAAAGCGCTTTTGTGTATCTTGTTCACATCCGCAGTTATACCTTTTAAAATTTCACAATCAAAATTCAAAACTTCCTACTCCTACCAAGGTAGATAAAGATTGATAATCCTGCATAGGATGTTTGATAAAATAATATTTTTAATATGTACCTGCTTTGAACTGCACAGCCTGTCCAGGTTTGGTATTGTATTTGAGATAGCCACTCTGAGCACATTTTCTATTTTAATTTTGTCTACATTTAGATTTTGAAGCAGCTAAAAGTGAGAAAACTAATTTCAGAAAGATAAGAAGTTGGAAATTTAATTGTACCTGAAGCAATTTTGTTACAATATGACAATAACTATGCCCATAACGTGCACTCGATCTGTTGGTTCCAGGGCTACAAAAGATAGTTTTGTTTCTTATCACATAGTAAGCCAAATATATGACTGAACTATTCAAGAACAGAAGAGGTAGAGGTGTAAAAGGCACTAGTCAGACTTATCTCCTCTGAATTTCACTATACAACCAGATCCTGTGGTGAATGAAGTGAAGGTGTCATTTGCAGGGTGGAAAGTGAGTGCTTTTCAGAGGGCTTGGCATGCTGATGAGCATACTCTTTCAACTCAGTGATGAACGCAACAGTAAACCACCTCACTCCTTTTTTTTACTTAGTAAAACCTTTAGAGGTTCAAACCAGCCTTCTGGCTGTTGACTTAAACATGACAATAATTACAAGACAGTACACCCAAAAATTTGGTATCAACTTACAATTAACAAAATTTGATTTTTCTGTGCCATTTTTAGAAAAATTTATCAGCTATTCTTCTTCTTGCATGATAACCGACTGTCACAGAGCCCAACCTTTATTGTCTGATTCATATCACTATTTAATGTCTTTGACTACAAAAAAGTACTGCCAAATTAAGTTTAACTTCCCCCTTATGGGTTGTTGTTATTTATCTTTCTATGTTATATTAACATGACCTGTGTGGCTTCACATGTGAAACATGTGTAATTAATTTTTTAAAAATAAATATGTAACAAAAATTGTGTAGCTGTAAGATCAACTATATACTCCCACACACACACGCGCGCGCACGCACGCACACGCACGCACACACACACACACACACACACACAATTTTGATAATTTCCCATGCGTATGTCTCTCACCTTCATCAAACCCCTTCATTTACTTCAACAGCAATACGTACTCACATGTACACACACACACACACACACACACACACACACACACATTCATATTTATGAAAATTTTCAATAGGGCCGTTAGGGTTACCATTTTCAAACATTTAAAAATAAAATGTTGCTGTGAATATAAATACGAATATGCTGTCAAAATTCCAAGAAAATCCGTTCAGTAGTTTTGGAATTTAGCTTGCACAAAAAAACACACTTTAGCTTTATAATATTAGTATAGATTATAGAGGAGGTGAATGTTGCTAATTATCAAGGCAACAAAAGAGCTGACAAATAAAAAAAATTGACAACTGCTGCTATTCACTACACTTTGAGTTCAAGAAAGTGAAAACTTTTACCAATTTATTAATGGTAAGGTAGCTAAAAGTTCAATAATATCAAATTCTGCTCTAACCAAAGGATATAAAAATTTACTACAGATTTAAAAAATTCATCTCATCAAATTTTCACTAAGAATGTAACTTAGTAGAAATAGTGATGGGAAATAGAGCTATTTTTTGATAACCTGTTATCAAAATTAACAGCCTGCTTAATAACAGGGTTTTTTAACCTGTTATTAAAGTAACACTGTTATCTTCTGGCTACAATACAATGTAGTAATAGTTCGACCCATGCGAAAAAGAAGTTAATAAAAATATTCACTTAGTAATCTTGCCCTCTGACCACAACAAGATAGGTGGAGTGTCAAATTTTTTATACTCAATGTGTTTGTTGCAGGGCTAAAGTAAATAGTTCTGTTTCTTATCACATGGTCAGTCAATTAAATGACTGAATCATTTAAGAACAGAAGAGGTAAAGGTGTAAAAGACCAATCAGAGTTATCTCCTCTGAAAGTAATGAATTTCATTATACAGCTGTGGTGAATGAAGTGAAGATGACATTTGCAGAGTGGAAAATATGTGCTTTTCAGAGGGCCCAGCATGCTGATAAGCATACTTTTCCACTCAGTGAGGAAGGTAATGGTAAACCACGTCACTCCTCATTTTACTTAGTAAAACCTCTACATGTTCAAAGCAGCCTTTTGGCTGATGACCTAAACAACAACAATCTTGCCCTGTTATTAGTAATCTGTACTGAGAATTAGCTTCTTTTTTTGTACAGAAAATGATAGTCAAAACAAACCGTTCGATGATGAGTTACTGGACGGTTTGTTTTGACTATTGACTTGCTTTGATTCTGCTGTCGACTATATGGAAGCATGGTAGCTGACTTCTTGGCTCGGTGTAGGCTACATACAATTGGGTGCATATGATCGAGTGTAATGCGGCGCTATTGCTAGTGTCTAATTATATGAGATAGAAAATTTTAATCAATAAGGACAAAAAATCAACAATGAAAAAAGAATTCGGGTGATCTGCTAATTTTACTTGATATTTAGAGCTTAACTGCGCTAAGTTCATGATGTGCTGCTTTGACATTTTTCTTAAAATGGAGATTTAAAATCAAAATTAACAGAAAATAATATTTTTAATGAAATTGAAATAATAAGCAATAATTAGATAGAGATAGTAACTACAACTTAAGTATAAAATCCTACGCTGAAAAAGTTAGCTATGAAAAAAGGGGTAAATTACATTGCCTTGCTGTGCGTCCGTGAAAGAAAGTTCACTGTGACTGACCACTCTTGTGTTCATGAAAAATTATGTTTGATTTGTCGTGGTTGTATTTGGTTACAGGAAATAGTGATGTTTGTCTTAACTTTAGGTCTGTGAGAGATTCAGTGAGATTTGTCACCCTTGTGTTTGTGTTAATAACAGTATTATATCGTAGTTAAACTTAAAAGTGGTGTTATTAGACCAAAAAAGGTAAAAGATAACAAAAAAAGTTAACAAAAAAAGATAACAAGAAAAGTTATTCTGAGATTACCTCATACAAACAAACAGACGTTTCTTATTTATTATATTAGTATAGATAATATTGAAGTTACAAGAAAAGTTATTTAGTTTTAACAGTCTTATACTGTTATAACAGTCAGACATGTGTCATTCGTACATCAGTTTATTAAACAGCTTTGAATTACGGTGTTATAAAGTAACAGCTAACAGGGTATTACTAAAACAACAGGGTGTTTTTAATAACCTGTCATCATGATAACAGGAACAATCCAGTAACCATGTTATTAATCCTGTTATGAAAGAATACCCATCACTGGTAAGCAATACTGATCTATTGATGATTGTTAACATGTTTTTTTTCTAACATTTGAGTTTATTTACAATCAGTTTAAAAACAAAAACTTTAAGTAAATAATATGAAAATGTTCACATAATGAAGACAATACCCAATGGTATTGCTTCCAAAAGAAAAACAAAATTATTTTGAAAACATTAAATCTAGACAAAAGATCAATAACATTAATAGGAAAGGTAACAAAATTAATTAGGATGATAGTAGAATGAGTAGAGGAAGAAGATGATGTTGATAGAAATTAATATAGACTTCAATTTTTATTTATAATGTAGGTTAGTTGGTAAATCTAAACAGAAGGTCAAGCAATTTTATTCATTTCAGTCACGTTACGTCTTCACTATTATCAAGTAAATTAAGCGCCAAAGAATTTGGGTGATCTGCTAATTTTACTTGATATTTAGAACTTAACTGCGCTAAGTTCATGATGTGCTGTGTAAGGTTAACATGTTAATATAAAATAGTATCACCAAATGTTGTCAATGGAATCTGTGCTCGCTTTAATATTATCTATACTAATATAATAAATAAGAAACGTCTGTTTGTTTGTATGAGGTACTCTCAGAAACTACTGAACTGATTTTAAAAAATCTTTCATTGTTGCATAGCTTAGAGCTTCCTGTTCAATATGGCTATGTTGCAACTTCAAGTAACTTTAATTAAATGAGTTAAGCAACTTAAACTGTGACGAAGTTGCATGTTTTAGTTTATCGGGTGCATAGCACTTTTATTTTTTCTAAGTCCTCTGGACGGTGTATTTTTTAGGCTAGAACCACGATTCAATTTTTTAATTTCATAGAAAAACATGAAGAATAATAACATTCGATTCCAAAAACACTAAAAATTTGGAAATATTTAAAAATTTTATTTTTGTACTGTATTTCATATATTTGTTTTCATTTGACAGGTAGTGAATGAGTCATATATTTCCAATTACTCTGCGTACTGCACCCATGTATTACTGTCTCTTATCTCAGCCATATATCAACTGTCTCTTTCTTTTCCGTTGGTACTCTTCTATGCATTCTATTCAATTCTGTTAAATCGCAGGGGCAAACATTTAAAACGGTGGGCATCGATTTGAGCCAAGAGCGCTTCCTTCACTCATGGACAACTTTATGTCAAACTTTCTAGAGCTGGAAGTGCAGAAAAACAATTTATTTTGCTGCCACAGGGCAACAAAACTACAAATATTGTATATAGAGAGGTTTTAAAATAATTTAATGAGGCCTACATTAGCTGCTGTGAAGCAAAGCAAGCGGGGGTTGCTAGTTATGAAAAAATTTATAAGTTTTAATGCATTTATCAGACAGGTTTTTACCGCAAAACCAATTTAAAAAAAATATTTTCTTCCTTTTGTTTTCTTATAAGTATTTTCTTATAAGTACCTATAATACAATACATAAAAACTATACGAAAACTGACTTACCAATAAAATCTTCCCCTGAACTGTGAACAATATGCTCATGAAGATTTGTCAAATTTGTGCTCAATGAATATGGTGATATAATTGTTACATTATGTCCTCTATTGGCAAGTTCTTTAATTACTGGTTGAAACATATAATGATGACTTTTACTTGGTACAGGAAACAAAACTAATATGTTACTTGCCTCGCTTGGTTCATAAATCATTAAAGCTATTAAAAATAAACTTATGAAACACATGTTTATTATCTTATTACTGCTCATCTGAAATTGAATGTAAAGTACAAAATTTTATGAAAATCAGGTAATTTTTGTGAAAGTTTAATATGTCTAAAACTGTGACAATATACTTTTTGCATGTTTATGAAAATAAAGTTAAGAAACACTAAAATATATCTACTTTATACTTACCGTAATTTAAATTTATGTACTGAAACTTTGTGATAAAAATTATTTTCTTCCTTTTAATACCGCTTATCAATTTTATTACTTTTGTATACATAATTTAACATTTAAAAAGTGGTAATGTTCACTAACATTACATAATTTAAACTCTTAAAATATTGTTATTTACAGTGGAATAAAAGTCTTTTTTCAACATATACAAGTAATACATATTAATAACGCTAAATTGTTGTGATGAAGAAAAAATTTCAACTGTTGTGAAACTTTGGTTTTGTATGATTAGACGTATATGTTCTTATTTTTTATGAACGGAATTCACAAATCTTTCTTTCTTGTGATACCAATTGATTTTCCTGATATTATGGAATATTTGAATCTAGAATTTCTACAATAATCTGGTGAAGTTTTTGGGGAAGGTTTGTCTTTTCAAGACAATATTGAAGCCAAGATTTCATGAGTTAAAGAAGGAAAAGTCTCAAAGAAAATATATGGTTTGAAGAGAAATGAAAATGGAAAATATAGGTTTCAAAGTAATATTAGATGTATGAAATTGGAAAAAATAGAAAAGATAAATTTATATTTGTAGACGTATTTGTAGAAAGGACTAGCCAGTTTTACGAAGCAGTTTTAATAAATGTAAAAACTACAAAACCCAGAGTAGATGGTTCACAGAAACTGAAAAATATTTGAAATATTTGAAGGACAAAGGACAGAAGAAGTGAATAAAAAAAAGTTAAAGAATTGAGGGGTTACAAGAGAAAGAGAGGATGACAAATTGAAAGCGAAAGACGAAAAACAGCAATGAAAAAATGAAAACATCAGGTGTGAGAAAAATAATATACCGTTGGCCTTTGTAGACTGAACCAATAAAAGAGATTGAATACATAGCAACTACAACTAAATTTTGTTTAAATAATTATAATAATCTTATTCCATGATAATATTAATAAAATCTTTAATAATTATTTATAAAATTTTATCTTGAAAAAATGAAAATGAGGTATTTGAAATGGGGACAAGATTTGAAAAGGAATTTCAAGAAGAAAAGGGAATTGCTATCTAATACGATCTTATCACTGGTACTGTGGTACTGTATTAAATATGCCTTTATTTATAAAAAACCCAACTGGTTGGTCTAATGGTAAAGTTGTCACCATGGGTCAGTTGTTTGACAGGTGAGGTATGAAGATGAAGGTTCTGTGGTTCAAATCCTAGTAAAGGTACCTTTATACATATTTGACAGTGGTTACCGGTGTACTTTGATGGTCGAGGTTCAATTAACCATACATTCTCAGGATTGGTCGGCCTGCATCTGTACAAGACTACACCTCAGTTACACTATACTCATATCATTCTCATCTTTTTGGCTCATGAGGTCGCTTATTGTTCTAAATTGAAGAGATTGCATTGTACACACATTACAGTTTAAAAAAAAATGGATGTACATCTTAATCTAACGATTTATTAGTTTTCGACAGTACTGGATTATAATTTTAAATATAGCTATTACAAAACTTATGCTATCATAATTATGGAAACATAACAGCAAGAAAATTAAAGGAGTATGGCATAATTCATGCATGATTATCTATTCATCATAGTGGTTATAATGTTTATCGTAGTCCTGAGTTGAGTGAAATAAAAAAGTAAAAAACAAATTTGGTTTTATGCCATTAAAGAACTAGAAAGAAAAGTTTTTACCTCTGTTTAAATTGTTCAATCTATATTGGGTAAAAATTGTTTAGCTGATTGATAAAGTTAATTCCAGTAATACAAATTAATTTCTTTTTTGATGGATGTAAACGTAATATTTTATCATTCTAACTCTTCAAGGAAGCCTTTTACAAACAATTCTATTTAGTTCAGCGTTATGTACCCAGTAATGAACAGTTGTCTGTACATATCATAAGTTAGATGACTAGTTAATACATTAGTTTACTGACTGTAATTATCTTTTCAGCAATAAATATTTAGATAACAACAAAGCATTTTGATGTATTTGGTAATTTATGTTTTAGAAAATCAAGGCTAATAGACATTTTATATTTCTATTGAAGCCTGGAAGCATTTTCGTCCAATACCAGATTAACAATTATGTCTTGATTTTTCAATAGGTAAATTTTAAGCCAGTTTGTGGTCAGTGCAACTTGTTTCTACGCCTGGAGTTCTAGCTTTGATTCCCAGTCAGGCTTGGCATTTTCATTTGTCACTCTTCATCATCTGCATTAGCATCAACATGTAAATTACTACTGAATGAAAAAATGTAAAGAAATTTGTTACATGTCAGATTGATAAGATTCCGTAATAATTCATTTTAATAAAACTGTAAACTGTAAAACAGTGACACAAAGATTTTTAAGTACCAGAACTAAAAGTTTTCTTGACTGCCTCATACTCAATTATTAGCGTGCTAAGCTACTAAATGGAAATTAGTGATGAAACTAAAAATAAATTAACAAAAAGTTTTCTTCATTGTTATTTTTCACTTGTTTTACAGTGGCACAAATAGGGTCAAAAGCAGTTTATGTTGCAGCTTGATATTAAAAAAACTTGTTAGAATTTTCAAACTCTAACCGGTAATTGAATCTATGAAACTCTCAACTTAGTGGTTAAAGATTCTATTGATAAATCCACGAGGCCAGCCAAAAAGTATTATTGTCTTTCCTCTTTTCTAATTTTAATATATTATAAATAATTATAAATTTTACAGAAAATACTTTCAGGTAAAAAAACCCTGATGACCTCCATGGCCCAGTGATTAGTGTACTTTGTTACAAAGCAGAAGGGCTCGGGTCTTATTTTTTTTTATCCGAAGCAGCGAGAAAAACTCGCTCACTCACTCACGATGGGAGAAGTAGTGTTCAACTCAATTGAGGCGTCCTCGTCCAGCCCCAAGGAGGCCGCAACCGCCTACCAACCAAAACCCCGCCATCTGGCCTCTTGATCCGACATCAGCAAAGAGCCTGGGTCTGGAAAATTATTACTGTTTACCCAAAGTAGTCGCTAATGACCAAAATATTGATGTGATTTACAATACACTAAAAAATCTAAATTAAAAGAAAATTATTTGACAGGATAAATAGCGATGAAATAACCTTATTTTATTTTTGTTAATATAATAGTATAATGCGATTTATAACTATTAGGTTAATTGTTTATAAATTATTTTTTAATTTGTGGTAATTTTTTCTTCTTCCCATCATTTTACTTATCCTTCTAGAATAATTATAAGTTATAAAATAATTATAAATTTACTGATTACATAACAAATAATTACAAAAGCTTAATAGATAAGTAAGACATGGGGTGTAATAAAACAAAATTACATGCGTTTTATACCTAATTGGTACTTTATGCAGGATATAGCAATTGCACAATGTAATATAACAATTGTGCAGATTTATTAAATGCATAATTATGGAACTTTATAACAATTAATGGCTTTTTAGTTTGTTAAACAAATTAAACAAAACATTTGTGCAAGTCATTGAATAAACACAATGAATTAAAACTTTGATGTATACAAAGTCCACCATCTAAATGTATATTACAACATTCTCTCTCCTCCTCCCATTCACACACACACACATGCACACACGCACACACGCACACACTTACACCCACACTATGTAGATAATGTAAACATGAACCTTTAAATACATTAAATATAGCATTTCAGTGATAATATTTTACTAAGCTTTACCTCATGAAACTTTTATTAGAATAAATGAAACACCCAAAAGAATGCTCAAGGATAAGGTGAGATGCGATACACTCCTTAAATTTTATAGAATGATAGCTGCACACAAACAGTGAGTGCAAAGTGCTGAGATGAATGTTTTGAATTCTGTGGAGGGTTATTCCAGACAGGATAAACAGTGGAATGCAGACATTAAACAGACATTGGTTATTTTTCCATTAGTGGAAAGAGTCAAAAATTACAAAAAGTTGGCGTACATTTGAAGAATGAGTGCTGACCGAGTTCCTAAGGTGATTAAGGGATACAATTCAAGGGTGAGAGGGTGGTTCGAAAGGCCAAGGAAAAGAAGGAAGGACTAATCATCTTGGGAACTGTATGGTGTAACGGGCAGTGTCTAATTCTTAATAATAATAATAATAATAAAAAGAAGGACTTTACCTTTTATTATCAAACATGAACCTTTTTAGACTTTTTGATGATTTGTGAAAAATGATTCAAACATTGATAGGTCAAACAATGTTTTTATCTCTTATAAATTAACTGATCTCCATATTTAACTGAAATAAAAAGATGTTTTTTTTACTTAATATATCAAACAATAATTTAATAAGTTGAATATTTTTTTTTTGATTTACATTAATTGCTAGCTGAAAGCAACAGTAAACTACAGCTTTTTCTGTCTGACTAGAATTATTGTAAGGAAACTCCTTCATGTATGATTCTGGTTAGGCTTACTTAGTATATGCAGATCTTCAAGAACTTCGAGAACTTCAAAATATGAAAAATTTATGATGGTGTCCTCTCTGGTAAAACATTCCGGAGATAAACTAGTCCTCCATTCGGATCTCCGGGCGAGGACTATCAGAGGGGACTTCATCAAAAAAAATAAAAGTTTCTGAAATTCTGCGAGTTGGAACATTGAATGTTAGGAGTTTAAAACAAACTGGTAGGTTAGAGAATTTAAAAAGGGAAATGGATAGGTTGAAGTTAGATATTGTAGGCATTGGTGAGGTACGCTGGGATGATGATCAAGACTTTTGGTCCGGGGATTATAGGGTTATTAACACTAAAGCCATCGGAGGGCAGGGCGGAGTGGGTCTAGTAATGAATAAAAAAATTGGACAAAGAGTGACTTACTATAAGCAGTGTAGTGATAGGATTATCATGGTTAGAGTAGATACGAAACCAAAGTCTACCACTATAGTGCAGGTCTACATGCCTACGTCTTCACACAGAGAGGAAGAAATAGAACAAGTATATGAGGAATTAGATGAAGTAATAAAATATGTCAAGGGTGATGAAAATTTGATAGTTATGGGAGACTGGAATGCAGTAGTTGGAGAAGGAAAAGAAGGAAAGATAGTCGGAGAATATAGTCTAGGGAAGAGAAATGACAGAGGGAGTCGGCTGGTAGATTTCTGCTCCAAATATAATTTAGTGATAGGCAATACACTTTTTAAGAATCACAAAAGGAGGTTATACACTTGGATGATGCCAGGTGACAAGGGAAGATACCAAATAGATTACATAATGGTTAGACAAAGATTCAGAAACCAGATTATGAACTGTAAAGCCTATCCAGGTGCAGACATAGGGAGTGATCATAACTTAGTAGTAATGGATAGCAGGCTTAAACTTAAAAAACTGAAGAAGGGACAGGGAAATGCTAGGTGGGATGTAGACAAACTAAGAGAACAAGACAACCAGGTAGGTTTCCAGGAGAGTATTCAAAAAGGGATAGAAGAAAGAGGTAATGACACAGGAAATGTAGAGGAGGAGTGGATAAACTTCAAGGAGGTGGTAGTGAAAGCAGCGGAAGAATGGTTAGGACATACTAAAAGAAGAGGTAGGAAACCGTGGATTACTAATGATATTTTAGAACTGATGGATGAGCGAAGAAAATATAAAAACGCAAAGGACGAGAGAGGTAAAAGGCAATATTGCTACTTGAGAAATACCATAAACAAAAGGTGTAAGAAAGCGAAGGAAGAGTGGATCAGAGCGAAATGTACGGACATTGAAAGTAAAATGGCAGTTGGTAAAGTGGACGCAGCTTATAGAAAAATAAGGGAAAACTTTGGAGAACGAAAGATGAAAGCTGTTAATTTACAAAGCGCAGGTGGTAAACCATTGTTGAATGGCCAAGAGAGAGCTGAAAGATGGAAGGAATACGTAAATCAACTCTACATGGGAAAAGAATTAGAATATGATGCGATAGAACAAGAAACTGATGTTGAAGAAGATCAAAAAGGGGACCCTATACTACGAGAAGAATTCGATCGGGCACTTAAGGATATGAATATGAATAAGACACCAGGAATAGATAACATACCATCGGAATTATTATTACGATGTGGCAAAGTTGCTCAAAACAAATTATACAAACTTGTGTGCAGAATGTATGAGAGTGGAGAGGTACCATCGGACTTTAAAAAAAATATTATGATTCCAATACCAAAAAAGTCAGGAGCGGAGAAGTGTGAACATTACAGAACCATCAGCCTAACGTGCCATGCATCTAAGATACTGACAAGAATTATATACAGGAGAATAGAACACCAAGTAGAAGAAGTATTGGACGATGACCAATTTGGATTTAGAAGGAGAATGGGAACTCGAGATGCAATATTGGCTCTGAGACTGATTATTGAGAAAAGGATACAGAAAAATAAAACTACTTTTATGGCATTTGTAGATTTAGAGAAAGCATTTGACAATCTGGACTGAAGTAAAATGTTTAAAACTTTGAAAAGGCTAGGAATTAAATACAAAGAAAGGAAAGTTATCTACAGTCTGTATAAGAATCAAACGGCTGTTTTGAGAATCGAGGGGTACGAAAAAGAGGCTGCTGTAAGAAAAGGTGTACGACAAGGTTGTTCTTTGTCACCACTAATTTTTAACTTGTATATAGAAGAGGCTATAAATGAAGTGAAGGAGAAATTTGACGTAGGAATAAAAATTCAAGGAGAAACAATAAAAATGTTGAGATTCGCCGATGATATAGTAGTATTAGCCGAGGCAAAGAATGAACTAGAGGATGCCTTAAATGGAATGGATGAGATCTTGAGGAAGGATTACTTCATGAAAATTAATAAGAACAAAACGAAAGTGTTGTGCAGCAGCAAGAGTGGTTTAGAAGAGATGGGAAATTTAAAAGTAGGCAACGAAAACATACAAGAAGTTGGGGAATTCTGCTATCTTGGGAGTAAAATAACAAAGGATGGTAGAAGCTCGAGTGTATCAAGAGTAGAATTGCTCAAGCTAGAAAAGCCTTTGAAATGAAAAACAGCTTACTGACTACAAACATTGATTTACAGATTAGGAAAAATTTCTTAAAACATTATGTTTGGAGTGTAGCATTATATGGAAGTGAAACGTGGGTGATAGGGGCTGTAGAACGGAAGAGGATAGAAGCTTTTGAAATGTGGTGTTATAGGAAAATGTTAAAGATTAGGTGGGTGGACAAAATAAGTAATTTAGAGGTTCTTAGGCGAGTGGATGAAAAAAGAAGTATATGGAAGCATCTTACCAAAAGAAGGGATAGGCTAGTGGGGCATATCCTAAGACATCCAGGTATTGGGCTATCAATAATGGAGGGTAACATTGAGGGAGTAAATTGTAGAGGGAGGCAAAGATTAGAATATATAAAGCAAATTACAAAAAATGTAGGGTGTTACAGGTATGTAGATATGAAACGACTTGCGCAAGATAGAACAGGTTGGAGAACTGCATCAAACCAGTCGAGAGACTGATGACAAAAAAAAAATTAATTGCTAAGACTATTAACCCTTTCACTGTAGACCACAGTATGTACTGTGATCTTATTCTCACTTTTTGTCATCTGCTACAAGCTATACGGAAGGGACGAAAGGTACACTTAGTATCTCATATGTTAGGGAAGTATTTTTACAATGTTTTCTGTAGATTTATGCACTTGCTGTTTTCTGATATGACTCTCCAGTCATTTTCTGCCATCTTTTGAAATGAACGTAATTATGTACATGAATATAATTATGAAATAAAAAGAATTTAACGGAGAAAATGAAAATAAATAAAGGCGTTCGACAAGGCTGTCCATTGTCTCCAACACTATTTAATATTTACGTTGATGAGATTTTAACAATTTGGAATCAATTAGTTGACTCAGGCATTCAGCTTTGGAATAACGTATTCCTAAATTCAGTGCTGTGCACTGATGACACTGTTATTATTTTTGATACAGAAGACAGGCTCCAATGTGCCATTTATAAGTTGCACAACATTAGCGGAGAGTTTGACATTAGAATATTGACGAGAATATTCAAGGGAAGATGCCCAGTCCACTCAAAAATTATACTTGGCAACCGAACTATAGAAAAAGTTCAAGATTTTAAATAATTTGGATGCAGAAGTTCCTATGACAAAGATGATGACGTGAGTGAAAAATTGCCAAAATTTAGCGCTGTATGCAGTTTTATTCACAGGACAATAGGAAAGAAAACGAGACAGAACACCCAAATGAAATTTTATAGAGCAATGGCTGTACCACTCACAACGTATTGGAGTGAAACATGGGTGTCATTATAGAGGAATGAATCTTGTATCCAGGCTGCTGAAATGAGATTTTTGCAGGGAGTCAAAGGTTGTACCTGGTTAGATAGAGTACGTAACAAAGCTGTGCGCACCAAGTTAAATGTTCAGTCATAGCGTGAAACGTTAAGAATATGTAACAGAAACTGGTCTAACCATTTACTTTGCATGCCAGCACACAGACTTCCTCTATGAGCATGGAAATATAAACCTAGAGGAAAGCGAGGCTTGGGAAGACCTAAAAAGAGATGGTTGCCGGAACAGGTCATTGAGCCTAATCCTTGACAGATGATGAAAAAAATCCATATTTGAGGTGTTTGGCAGGTACATACCTGCAGTGGATGTGTTAAGTGTATTTCAAATATAAAAATATTAATTTTGACGAGAGTAAAATTCAATCAAATCAGATTTGGTTTCTATGAACAACTAGAAGCTGCTCCATAATAGATTTTAGTGTGAGAAGAAGAGCTGGTACTAAATTTCTTTTATAAATTAAGAATCTTTTGTTTTTGGTTTTTGGTTTTAACTGTTATAAAGAACAGTTTTATTTTAAACGACCACCCAATTTAAGCAATTAAGGATTATTTTGTAAAACTGTTGGAACAATCTTAACTTTTTCTAGCTATTATGATATTAATATCATAATAGCTAAATGTTTAATCGTTTAAATGTTGACATGGAATTGAAATAAAGTGACCCAAAAATCTTAAGGTGATTAAATTCATTATGCGAATCAGCATTGAACAGCTTGTGGTGATTTAAAGATATTTTCTTTGTTACTTGGAAAAGAAAGCAGTTATTCTTGTTTTTGGTTTAGTAGGACAGTCATAAACAGAAAATAGTACTATTGTAAAAATTGTGGCCATCAAGACCAACCTTAAAACCTGGTATGAAAAAATTCAAAAGAGAAGTTTAGTACAAGCTGAATAAACAAAAGTTTAGTTTAGGTCAACAGCTGAAAGGCTGGTTTGAACCTCTCTAGAGGTTTTACTAAGTAAAAATGAGGAGTGAGGTGGTTTACTATTGCCTTCCTCACTGAGTGGAAAAGTATGCTTATCAGCATGCCAGGTCCTCCGAAAAGCACCCACTTTCCACCCTGCAAATGACACCTTCACTTCATTCACCACAGGGTCTGGCTGTATAGTGAAATTCATTACTCTTAGAGGAGATAACTCTGACTACTTTTTTTAGTAGTGTCTTTTACACCTCTACCTCTTCTGTTCTTCAATAGTTCAGTCATATAAGAAACAGATGTGATAAGAAACAGAACTATTTTTTTGTAGCCCTGGAACCATCAGATCAAGTGCAATTAATTTAACACTCCTCTGCCCGTTAAGGGCTATCATTTGATAATATATGCACATTTAAAAATAAAATAAAAAATAAACTGACAGAGTTTTGTATAAAATTTGATAAATGCACTTACACAAACAACACAGTTCGTCAATGTGTCATTAGCGATAATGATGGAAATAAAATATCCCCCGTATGTTCAGTGGCAGATTTAGCATCATGTTTAGGAGAGGTTCACTACCAAGGAGGTTTGGAAGTATGGAATACCCTCAGGAGAGCAACAGGTCTGGGGGTCCAACCACGGGAAAAAAAATTAAAAATACACATCTTAAAAATAAGTTTTTGCGCATTTTTGAGCCTAAAATTTTTAATTTTCATACTGTTACAACAGTCAAAATGGAACGATTTTAGAATTTAAGAAATTCAGCAATAGGGAATAGATTACAATTGCCAATTTGAATTCCAAAATAATTTAATTTAATAATATCATAATGCCTCATACAACTAAGAAAATATGAAAATAATTGATTGGTAAAGGTTTACAGTAATATAAACAGTATATAAGTAATATAAGCACTATATACCTGCCCATAACAGACATGTGGAGTGCCAAATTATTTACTCTGAATCTGTTCGTGGCTGGGCTAAAATAAATAGTTCTGTTTCTTATCACATGGTCAGCCAATTAAATGACTGAATCATTTAAGAACAGAAGAAGTAGAGGTGCAAAAGACACTAATCAGAGTTATCTCCTCTGAAAGTAATGGATTTCATTATGCAGCCAGACCCTGTGGTGAATGAAGTGAAGGCGTTATTTGCAGACTGGAAATACGTTCTTTTCAGAGGGCCCGGCATGCTGATAAGCATACTTTTCCATTCAGTGAGGAAGGCAATCGTAAACCACCTCACTCCTCGTTTTACTTAGTAAAACCTCTACAGGTTCAAACCAGCCTTTCGGCTGATGACCTAAACAACAACAAGCACATACGTACACCTATTTGTTAAGTTAGGGGCTTACTAAATAATTTATTAAAATATTTTATTTTGGGTGCTTAGCCCTACTTTGTGTATTAGTATCATGTAAGAAAATAATTTATAAACACATGATTAAATTTGTTAAATTAAAAAGGGGGGAAATAAAGAAAAGAATTACATACTACACATAAGTTTATTTGTGTAAAATGAAATGTTGAGACAGTACGATTACGTACATATTTACACAAAAACAAATCGGTGTTTAGTTTTAGAAATACAAAGAAGTTGTGGCTGAAATATGCAGTAGCACAAATAAAATTTAACGTCAAACGTCAATATTTACAAAACTATTCAATAATAAATAATAATAGCATAATGCTATGTAAACAACTCAAAGTTCTGTTACGTTTAGGGCTTAGCAGTCATGTAATTGCATATATATACCCTTTATTCATTTTAAAGATATAATAAACTATTAAAATAAATAAATAAAACATTTGGAGGGGTAATGACCCCTTGTGACCCTACTAAATCCGCCACTGCGTACGTTTTACTTTTATTAAAAAAACTAAAAAATGAACTATTAGATACATTCGAATATCATGTTAATAAATGTCGAATTATTTTTCACTTTTAATTTCCGTAAGTTTGAGAAACATTACCTCTAATTAATAAAAGTAAATATTTACTCACAGCAGAAATTGCCTGTAGCTTGGAAGGATGGATTAAGAAAAAAATAAACTAGTTTTATAGAAATGCAAATTCATGAATAAAATTTTCATAAAATCTTATGGTCATACCTTACTATATTTCATTACAATAACATAAATATTTACGTATATAAAAAAAATTATGCCAAATAGAACTTACATAATTCATCGCTTTTTTAAACAAGATGAAAACTAATAGAGAATGATATTCAATAAACAGTTGAAGTTTTGTTGCACAAACTGATGTTTCACTTGGCTGGACTGCAGACAAACTGAACCATTAGCCATTGCCTACCCAGTTTATTAGTTCGACTTTAAACGTCTTTCTTGGTTGGATTGATCAAAAAAAGAAAAAAAACTGATATAGTATTTAACGTTTAAAATAAATAACATATTAAAAATTATACGTGCCAGTTATTACGTAATACAAGTTTTTAATCATTTGTATATTTGGTCCAGTAAACGATATAATTAATAGTACAGACGATTTACAATGTATGACAGGGCATCAGGTTAAATAATTTAGTATGTTTGAAGGACGAGGTTATTTTTTCATACTTTTGTCCTAATACTATTTGATTTAATGATAGCTATGATATTATGTTATGCCAACTATCTCATTAATTTTAAACCATGTAAATTGTATACGTAGGTAACTGTTTTGTTCCTTATAGTAAGCGTGTTTTAAAAGGACATTATGTATAAATTATTTGTCATATAGGTATTCAATTGTTATAATAGTACCGCAAATAATTATTACATAAACGTTATTTCAATTAAATTCATTTTATATGCTACAGCTTTATCGATGTACATTGATTAATATTATAAAATATTTTCTCAAGTACACAATTCCTTATAATCACACTTTTTTTTAAATTAAATAGTTCGGATCATTTTTGTTACCTACCTGAACAATCTTTGTTATCTTCTACAGATTGTTTAAAATATTTACATAATTTAAATTGTAATTCTTTAAAAGAATACAGTGTTTTAATTTTGATATTATGTGTTTTATGTTAACAAAATATTTATAGTAAAAGGACTTCCAGGTGCGTGGATGAGGCTTCCGGGTTGGTGCAGCGACATCTTTTATTAATACAGGACTGGCTTACCCGTTGGCGTATTAAGGTGAACTGAGGTGAACCAACTAAATCAACACAGGTTACGTTCACCTTACAATGTCAAACTTGTCCACCTGTGATGCTGAATAAAATTCACATCCCTCAGGCCAGGGTGGTGCGATATCTTGGATTATGGCTTGACAGGCGATTAATTTGAAAGCATCATCTGCGTACAAAACGTTCAGAACATAACCGCCGCCAGAAGCTACTCTTCTGCTTACTTAATCCTCAATCAAGATTGAACCTCCGTTTCAAAATTTTAATATACAAATCTCTTTTAAGACCAATCTGGACTTACGGTGACCAGCTCTTTAGAGTAGCGGCAGAGAGTAATTTTAAGTCCATCCAGGCCTTTCAATCAAAATTCTTAAGACTTGCACTTTGAAATCACTAATGAACTCATGGATGGTGACAACAAGTAAATTGGTTTCTTAATTTGGCGGCGCCGTTCTTTGAAGATGGAAGAGACAAGCTAGTGTCACAATATATCAAGTGCTTAATTCGGGCAGTGATAACGTATATCGAGAAGTAATATTAACATGTGCTATACCTTACTGTATATAATACGTGTTTCTCAGATTTTTGTTCAGTTTTATTTCTCGACTGGCGGCGGTAAAAGCCCTGGTACTAATTAACATCTTCATCACCACAAAACTTAGCCTACATAAAAAGTAAAACGTAAGAAATTTTTACCATATTTTCTTTTTTCTCAATGAAAAATACTTTATTAGAAAATATTACAAATGATCTTATAAATAAAATAAGAATGTTATTTCTCTTCATATTTCAACCTTGTTATTTTCTTAAAATATTTAAATACCACAGCCAGCAGGCAGATTTAATATACGAGTATTTATTGTACATACAAAGTGAAAAAGTACAGTGTTCATGAAATTATTTTGTCGGTTTTATAACTGATCTATAACATTCATGACCCGCTAAAATTGATCTTTAGAATACAGATGCGTGTGCACGCATGCACGTCCTTTATTTTATTAGAAAATATACTCGATTGCTTGTGTTACGTATTATCCAATTGAAGCAAGCATATATTTGTACAAATTGATTGAGGGATTCTTCTGTGATGAAAAATAATTTAAAATGTGGTGTCTTAAAAATTAGTAATAAACAGTAAGCCTAGTCATTATTTTAAACGTAAATACTTTCTTTCAGTAAAGATGAGGTTTATGGTTCTATAAATAAACTATCATTTATCACCAGGTGGTAAATTTCGTCGAATCTGTTTGTTGTCCAGGGAATATTATATTATTTATTAAATTTTATGTAGGCAATGCTGTTATTTTGTAATTCTCTGTTTAAATATAATATACAGGGCCTATACCACAAGTAGTAGGACTGATTTAAAAAAAAGTTATTGATGATGTATAATAAACAATTCCTTAATATTCTTCAAAATAGCATCCTTGGGCAGCTACACACTTAGAATAATGCTGCTTCCATTCGCCGTACGCATTCTACATAGAAGTCTGCTTCGGGGATGCTATTGAGAGCCCTCGTCGATGCCGATTGAACGTCCTGAATCGAGTCAAACCGATGTCCCTTCAGCTGTCTTTTCATTCGTGGGAATTAAAAAAGTCAGGTGGAGTCAGACCGGGCTTTAGGCGGGGTGCGGTAACGTGGCGACGCCGAATCGGGCCAACAGTTGCCTCACGACAAGCGCGCCATGGCACGGCGCATTGTCGTGATGGAGCGTCCAGTTGTCGGAGATGGACAGTCGCATGCGATTTACTCGGTCTCGCTGGCGGGTTAGCACTTGCATGTGTCGTTCAGTGATCAGCAGTTCTCTTACTTTGGCCACATTGTCGTCGGTCCTCACCGTCTGGTGCGATGGTCATCTTCGACGAGCTCCCTATCTTCTTTAAACAGTTTGTTACATTCAAAAACACTAGAGTGGCTCATTGCAGTATTCCCGCAAGCCTGCTTAACCATTTTTAGGGTCTCAGTTACCGATTTCCCGAGTTTGACAGAAAACTTTATCGAATATCGCTTCTCAATTTGACTCATTTTGAGCATCGGCAACAATAAATAACACGATTTACAATACCAATATTCTTTCTCAACCAAAGCCCGCAGGCGACTGCGGCTGGTGTTTCTCTGTTACTACGTAGGTGCCCCTCCACCTCGCCCAGCCAGCCAAACCCCAAACGGGTCGAGTATTTCAGTAAAGTAGATTAGTAATTTAGTACCTACTCGACTTGTTTGGACACGTCGTTTTAGTCGATTAGTATTGTAGTCGAGTAGAACGGTCGAGTGCACAGTTTAGTATCTTATCCCCACCACTACGCACAACGTTTTCTGTGAGCGAGATCCCGCCTCCATGAAGCCATTACAATGCATTAAATTGGCTATCTACGTTACATGTGCGGACTGTTCCTAAATTACTAACTAACTCGGCCGTTGCTACTTGACTCGTGTAAACTAGGCTTTGGTGAACTAGACTCGTGTAAACTAGGTTTATACGATCCGTGTAAACTACACAACTCCGCTCGCGCTACAGAAAATCAGTCCTACTACTTTTGGTATAGACCCTTTATATCTTAATTTTTTGAAATCTTGCTTCTGAAAGGGCTAGAACTTAGCTGTATTGTCAGTATTCATTAGGTAAGTAGTGAATGTAGAAGTTGAAACTGGATTACTCATTTGTTTGGACACGTCGTTTTAGTCGAGTAGTTTAAATTGTAGTCGAGTAGAATTTTATCATTACTCTAGACCAGCCTTTCTTAAACTTTTTTATATAGCGACCCCCTTCAAGCTTAGGAAATTTTAAAGCGACCCCCTCCTCCATATAATGAAATATATATTAACCGTAGATGTAGATGTAATATCGCACTATTTTACAATGTAAATAAAATAAGGATTAAAGAATACGTACCCATTCATTTCACATATATATAATTGAAAAGTATCAGATCTTTGCGACCTCCTTTCAGTAGTCTCGCGACCCCCCCCCCCTGGGGGTCGCGACCCACAGTTTAAGAAGCGCTGCTCTAGACTATCATTAACCTAATTACATTTTTTATTTATAACACTATGACACAGAACATCATACAAAAAATCTGCAGTTCTTTTACTACACCAAGGAGTTCAGTTGATTTGCGTATCAAAATTAATTTCTTTTTTTATTTTGTTTTACTTGAGGTTTTGTTTTTCCTCTGTATAAAGACAATGCACATTTTACAACATAGAAAATACTATACAACACAACAAATGAAACTAATAACAAAAATGCTATAACGTCTAATAGAAAATATTTAAACCAAGGGAGTTTTCTTGCTTCAGATCTCAAATGTGGTGCACCTTTATGTCTTATCACATACTCAACCCAATACATCGCTGTTTCTATTGGTGATTGTGGATTATCACGAAATATCTGTGATTGTTTTTTAATTGTTTCACGGTACCTGGGAACAGTTGAACATTTATTTATAACTCATGGAAATACAATATATTTACTCATTAAGACATTACATATGTTGTTTAGGTCATCAGCCGAAAGCTGGTTTGAACCTGTAATGTTTTACCAAGTAAAACGAGGAGTCAAGTGGTTTACCATGCCACTGAGTTGAAAAGTATACTTATCAGCATGCCGGGCCCTCTGAAAAGCACGTATTTTCTACTCTGCAAATGACACCTTCACTTCATTCACCACAGGGTCTGGCTGTATAATGAAATTCATTACTTTCAAAGGAGATGACTATGATTAGTGTCTTTTACACCTGTACCTTTTCTGTTCTTAAAGATTCAGTCATTTAATTAGCTGACCATTTGATAAGAAACAGAACTATTTCTTTTAGCCCTGCAACTAACAGATTGAGTGCACATTGCATGTATCAAATTGATATAATTTTAAAGTAAGATACTGAGAACCTATAAAAAAATTTGGTATAAAACAGATGTCATTATCATCATTACCCAATGTCTCCATTAGCAGAAATTGCAGAACAGTCAGACGTAAAACAAAAAGAAAACGTTTGCATGAAATGTGTAACAAACAAATTTATAAGACTTAGGCAATAGACATAAGGTGGTGGATAAATGGTTAGAAGTCAGAAAAGTCTCGGAAAAAATTTAAATAAACCAAGAAAATAAACTGACTGAACAAAGTTCAGATTACAGATTGGTTACTTTGGGCTTCTATGAAGAGTAAAAGTAGAATGAAGGATGGACAAAAGAAGAAAGAAATATGTACAGTGAGAGAATGAGAGAACCCAAAGAAAAATGACTGCAAGAAGGTTCTGAAAAATGTTTAAAATACTTAAAATAGCACTAAATTACAAACAAATTTACAGTATAGTACATTTACTACAAATTATAAAAATTACTTACGATGGATTGTTTAAAATTTCATCAATCGCCCAAGTTAAAGATTCTTCTGTGATATTATAATTATCTAATGCTACTCCGAAACCTGCTGCAGCTGCTCTTTCAATGTTCATGTATTGATCACCAAAAAATGGTACACCAATAAAAGGGACAGCAAAATAAACAGCTTCTTCTTGACTTAATAAACCTCCGTGTGTTATAAATGCTTTACAATTGGGATGAGCTAAATAGAAAACAAAAACCTTATTACTTTTTAAAAAAAACTCAGTACTACTCAATGTAACAAAAGTATAAGTATAAAAATTATCCTGTATAAACAAATTGTTTAGAAGCCAATGTGTACTGCCTGTGATGGAAAAATGAATCAAATTAATTAGGAATTAAAACATTATGTGCAAACTTACGTGGGTTTCTCACATTAAGAAACTTAAAGCCGACTGTTTACAACGAATGAATATAATTAAATTACTTTCGTCATGCAGTTGGGGAGCTGATAAACGTATAATTTTAAATACTTACAGGGCTTTAATTAGAAACAAATTAGATTATGGTTCGATTGTTTATGACTCTGCACAAAAATCAGTTAAAAATTCTTTAAACTCTATTCACACAACAAGTTTGCGTATGGCTCTGGGTGCGTTCAGGACCAGCCCGGTGGAAAGTATCATTGCCGAAAGCAATGACATACCGTTGTCATATCGCAGAAAATACTTATGTATCAAATTTGCAGTTAAAATATCTACAACACCGATGAACCCAGTATATAGTGCAATATCCATAGGAAACCAAACATCTACCAGAAAAAGAGCAAGATTCCCGAAAGCTTTAGGTGATCGCGTGGACACCTACCTCAAGGAGTTAAATATACGTCTTCCAAATGTTTTTGAAGTTTGTCAACCTGATGAACCACCATGGCTTCTAAAACTTCCAATACCTGATTTAAGTCTTAGTGTTCTTGGAAAACAAAACCACCATTCTGCTGTCTTCAGGCCTCTGTTTCAAAAAATAACTGCTAGATTCAAAGACTACTTGAGTGTTTACACAGACGGTTCACTTACAACTGAAGGTTGTGGCTGTGGAATCGTGTTTCCTGATTCAGAGATTCTTTACAAAATTAATAACGTATCTTCTATATTCTTTTGTGAAGCCTATGCTATTTATAAAACTCTGGAAATTGTATCTCAATCTCGAAATTCCAAATTCGTAATTTTTACCGATTCTAAAAGTGTTCTAGAAAGCATTTCTAATTTAAATACTAAAGAACCGATAATTCAAGAAATAGTTAGGCTTTTAGTGTCAAATACAAAAATTAATAACACAATTGAATTTGTATGGACTCCAGCACACGTTAGTATATCAGGAAACGAGAAGGCAGACAATGCCGCCAAACAAGCCATAACTAGCCATAACTTACCTTTTGTAGACAGGTTTTCTCAGGAAATGAATATGGAAGTAGTAGGATTAGAAGTTAGGTTGGGGGTACAGGAAAGGATGGCTGTCGTTGGTGTTTATAGGTCTCCTAATGGTGATTGGGACCAGTTCTGTAAATTGTTCAGTGCATTGCTGGAGAGTTTGACTGAACGGTACTTAAGAGTTGTTGTTATGGGTGATTATAATGTAAATCTTGCTATTCAGAGTAAAATGTCCGAAGAGTTCAGGGATATCGTGAACATGAACAATCTGGATATAAAAGTTAGTGATTATACAAGGATTACTAGCCATTCTCAAACGATAATAGATAATATTCTAACAAATATTGTTAGTTGTCAGGTTAGGTTAGGGGGTTCAGAATTCTCTGATCACGGGTACCAAGTAATAGAAATTCAGCATTTAGGTGGTCAGGCCCTGAATCAAAAAGTTAATAAAGAAATTAGGCAAGAGGACAAGGGTAATATAAATTGTTTATTGCACAGTTTATCCAAAGAAGATTGGAAGACTGTTATCAATGCTTCCGAAATTAATCAAAAATATCACTATTTTATTGAAACTTTAAAATTTCACTATAATAGTAGTTGTCCAGTAAAAAGGGTAGTTTTAACAAAGAGAATTAGTGAAATAGACCAATGGATTACAGGAGATATTTTGAAATTGAAATCTGAAGTCAGAGATGTCTACTCTGAGTTCAAATCAGATAAAAATGAATTGAATGAGCAAAGATACAAACAAATTAAAAAATATTATGCTAAAAAAGTTCAGAGTGCTAAATGCAAAAAAACTGCTGAAGTCCTTCGTAAATCAACTAATTTAAACTCAGCAATATGGGAAACAATAAATAGGAATCGGAATGTAGTTAGTAATAGGGGATACACAGATATACCAAAAATTGTTAATAGTAATAATGAAGTTATAGAGAATGGATCAGAAATTAGTAATTATTTTAATAAGTATTATCAGGAAGTAGCTTCAAAGCTTAAACAGCAGATTACGGAAACTGAGGGATATTATGAAGTTAGGGGGGATAGAGTTGTAGATAATTTTGTATTTAGCTCAGTTTCATATGAGGAACTAGAATCAGTTATCGATAGCTTAAAAAGTAAGAAAACGGTAGGGTTAGATGGGATCTCAAGTATTGTTGTTAAAAAATGTAAAAAGTTTTTATTAACACCTCTCCTTCATCTAATTAACTTCTCCCTGGAAAGAGGTGTATTTCCAAAGCAACTGAAGGAAGGTAAAATATTACCTGTGTTTAAGAATGGCAATACCCAAGTAGTTGAAAATTATAGGCCCATAAGTATATTAAACACTATTAGCAAAATTTTTGAAAAGGTAGTGTTCAATAGGTTAATCAATTTTTTGACTGAAAACCTTATCATCTCAAAAGATCAGCATGGTTTCCAAAAGGGTAAGTCAACCAAAACTGCTATTGTCTCACTTTTTGAGCAGATAGTTGATATATTGGATGCAGGAGAGAAAGCCTTAGCTGTGTTTTTAGATCTCAGTAAAGCTTTCGACTGTGTTGATCATGAAGTTTTGTTGAAAATGTTAGAGTCATTAGGTATTAGGGGCGTAGAACTTAAATGGTTTCAGTCTTATCTGGTAGGTAGAGTACAGTGCGTAGAAATAACTAGAGTAGTTAGGGGGAAACTTACAAAAATTTTGTCTGAAAAGCTTGATGTCAAAGCTGGTGTTCCACAGGGTTCAATTTTAGGTCCCATTTTGTTTTTGTTGTATATAAATAGATTACCAGATATCTTACCCAACAGTAAAGCTTTATTGTTTGCTGATGATACTTCAATCATAAACAAAAGTTTACTGGTAGATAGTCTCGAAGTTAACACACAGATTAGCGTAGAATCTGTAGTCCAATTTCTGAATGAATTAATGTTAACAGTTAATGGGAAAAAGTGTCAGTTCTTACAGTTCAAAAACAAACACAATGTAAGGGAAAACAGAGAAGTGGATGTCTTGATACAAAATAATATCCTAGATCATGTGCAAACAGTGAAGTTTCTAGGAGTGTCACTAGATAGGACCCTATCGTGGGATTATTACACCGATCAAATTTGTAGTAAAATATCATCTGGGGTATTTGCATTAAAACAAATTGCCAGATTAAATGATAAAAAATTGCTTATAGCAGCTTATCATGGTTTAATTTTATCTCATATCAGGTATGCCATATTAGTATGGGGTAATTCATCACAGGGTAACATGGAAAGAGTTTTTAAAATACAGAAAAAAGCTATTAGGTGTATGATGGGAGTCAACCACCTTACCTCATGCAGATCACTATTTAAAGATCTGCAATTGCTCACGGTTCCTTCTTTGTACATTTTTGAAGTGATAATGTACGTAAAGAAAAATACCTTTTTACAGAATTTAGATGTTCACAACCACTACACAAGAAACAGAATCGATTATTATGTTGCTAATCACAACACTAAATTGTTTGAACAAAAACCAACTTATGCAGGTAGAAAATACATTAATAAATTGCCTCAAGGTTTAAAAAGTTGTGACAATTTAAGTCATTTTAAAAAAAAGCTAAAACAATATTTGATTGATGAAACATTTTACAGTGTGCACGAATTCCTTTCTAAATAGTTTTGGTATTTAACTTGAATTAAACAAATATTGTGTACAATTTGATACAAAGGGGTTCATGACAAGCCTGCTGAGTTAACCAGTGGTAGGGGGAAATTATTGGTAAGTGATGAATTTATCATTGTGTTTGATTTATTTTTATTATTTATTGTGTGTGATATTTAATTCATTAGGGTTCATGACAAGCCTACTGAAGTAAGCAGTAGCAAAAACAAATTTTGGTGGTAAGTAGTAATTTTATTACATTGGTGATAAACTTTCAGTTCATCAATTTTACCTTGACATGTCCTATACTCCCTTTGGAGTCTCCAGGATGCAAGTAGCAAAAAAAAAAAAAAAAAAAAAAAATAAAAGAAGTGTTTCATGATCATGCTGTCTCACATGTTGATTTGTCAAAATTTGTTCTCAAGACGACACAAGGAGTGTGGAACGATGAATGGAAAGGACATCGCAGTAAACTACACGACTTCAGGGAAAACACACATGACGTATTAATACCACAAAGTAGCAGACAAAATCAAGTACTTATAACACGCCTACGAATTGGACATTCTAGTCTCACACACAAATACCTTCTTCAAAAGACTGAAGCACCGACCTGTTATTTTTGCAACGATACTACATTGACGATAATACACTTACTGATAAAATGTCCAGGATTACGTGATCTACGAGAAAAGTATAACTTAACACAAAATACGAAAATCATGCTGACGGACATCAAGAGTATACAGAATGTGGTTTTATACCTTACGGACTTACAGTTACACAATCTATTTTAATCCAAATTTTGTTTACACAAGTCATTCTTCAAATTTTGTTCACTCAAGACATTTTAATTCAAATTTTGTTATGTAAATTTTGTTAATTTAAGATTATTATGTAATTGTGGTCGCTAATGACTTTATTGTTGATGCGACCTTAAACAAATAAAAAAAAAAAAAAAAAAAAAAAACATGTAAAAAAATTTATATTTGTCCCAATTTATTTTACTTATGTCTATTAAATGTTCTTTGATGAAGTACCTATGACAATCCAGGAAAACATTTTATTTAAAGATGTAGAAATTGTATATCCTTTGAACTATTATAGGCTACAACAAGTTAAACTCAATTTTTGTTTGTTTTATTCAATGCTTTTGATTAGTTCTGGCTAAAAACTACAATTCTGTTTTAGTTTATTTTAAGTCACATAATCACATGTACACATATCAGTGACCATTTTACAAAAAATCATTTCATCCTTCACTGCCTGCATTAGCAGTAATTGCACAACAGTCGGACGTTAAACAAAAAAAAAGTGACCATTTTGGTTTTGTAACTGTAACCATTTGTTTTGTTTTGGATTACAACCTTAACTATTGACTTAGCCACCATAGTGGTCAAAATGTTAATTTTATTTTAGAATTTCTTGATTCGTTTGTTGTTAGACTACAATAAATTAGGCTATGAATAATAATTTATTTATTTTAAAATGATTTCCTACCCAGTATGTCTTGTTGCGGTACCCACTTGCTAAGTTTTACATTTTTTGGTAAACCAGGTAACGAATCCACTGGTAATTTCCACAAAATATTTTGTTTCACTTTACTAAATGCTTTCATAATTGAATTTCTCATATCATCTGGCATCTTTTCAGCAGGAACGATTGAACCGAAACTTACTAAAATTACACCATTTTTAGAATTGTCCATAAAATCTTTCATTTCCTGGAAAACCAAAAATTGTATTAATTTTATTTTATGAAATTTAAGATGGTTATGTTAACAATATGATTTCTTTAGGTAAATCAAAGTTTTAAATATCTCTTCTTCTGCTTCCTTCAAGGATTAGGTTTCGACCTGTTCCGGTATCCATCTTTTGAGAGGCCTGCCAACATCTCGCGTGCTACTGGCTTATTCAACAGGGTACCTGTTGGAACTCATCGAGAAGTTACTCTATCATCTTCTGTGACCTTTAATCCTGTGACTTGTGACTGAAACCCAAAGTTTGTCCTTTATTCTAACATTTGGAATCTTTTCCAGCAATGCACATTTATTAGTACTTCTTAAAAACTTCAAATACTGGATACTCATAGACTTCATTAATTTGGTTTGTAGTAGATAGGTTATAGGATAGCCATTCTGATCGCAAAATTTTGCTTAGTTGATGTTTCAGTCGAGCCCATTGTAAATAAACTTAACAAGGATGAATCTGAAAGGATTTCAAAAAGAACAAACTAGCTGTGAACTATGAGAGGAATATTGCTTACTGTCATCTCAAGTGTTTTAAAATATTTACACTTTGAAACATGTCCTCTAGTCCCTAGCTAGCTAGGTCTAGCTAGCTCACTCCCAGTGGTAGAGCATCACTTTGAATTGTTAAGTTACATCAATTGGACATTTGGTGACCAACTGATAAGAAACTTGAACAAATACTTAATATTCACATTCAAATCCTGGTCTACACACTCCAAAATTCAGAAAAAACAGATTAAATTGGTTGATTAATTAAAATAAAAACAGTTCTCGAATAACATATTAGTCGCTTGTTATACATTCACTATAAAAGTCGTTTGCTCGTTCAGTTGACACAATGGATCTTATGGGAATCGTCACTGCTATTAGTGCAACTAAAAACATCAATTAAAGGCATTTGGATGTGTATATAAATACATTTTTTTAAACCTATATAGAACACGTATTTTTTAAGGTAGAACTACAATTCAAGTTTTGCTTAACAGAAAAAAATTATGTTTTATGAAGAATGTTTTTAATGAATTGTAAAAAAATAAAAAAAACTGTAAAAACATTTTCTTCTATTAGTGTTAAGGGGGGGGGGGTTTAAAGTGAATATCTTATCTATTTTACTGCAAACCTACTAATGCCTTCTCCATATTCCTTTGCCAGTATTTCTAAACACTGCATGATAAATGTAAACAAATGGCGCAATCGGGTATTACAAAATCTAAAATAATCTTTCCTGGTACAGATATCGAAAATATTTCACATTTGGAATCTGCATATGAAGTCGAGTATAAACTTATAGTGTTAATTATTAATTAATAGTCATATAGCTACTCTAATTTATAAAGGTTTGTTATCGATAGGGAGTGAAAGGAGGGGAATGTTATTGGTTATTGTAACCTCTTTGCTCAACGCCGCACATGGACGTCCAAAAACATTTAGCAAAACTGGTAACGAGATTACAGTTAAAAAAAAGGTGTTGTTGTGATACATAAAATAAAGACACGGTACTGCACATAATCTACAAAATATTCTTTTAATAAATAACAAGTTTCTAATCAAAAGATTCTATTACAATTTTATTTCCTTTTAAAAACAAAAGGAAAAATCTGAAGACAAAACTCAGCGCATACATCAATAAACAAATTAATAATAATATTATCCAAAAAGATTAATTATTACAATCCTACAGAAAATAAATTTTGAGACTAGCAAGTGCGTTAAAAATTCAGCTGAATAAATTAATTTATAAAATATTTAATGCATTGGTAAAATTAAATAGGGAATTCCCAAGTTTTAAAGAAAATTTTAAAGAATATATATATATATATATATATATATATATATATACACATATGAATTGACTAAATAAATTTTAATGTGACAACACTCATCAATCTTTAAAATAATATGTATACAGATCCATATTCAATATTCATATTTTTGTTAATTTAGAAAAGATATATTAAAGAAGCCAGTGAGAAATTTATTAAAAGATATTAAATAATAAAATAATTCATTTTTCTTTTTTAAATAATTTTGCTGAGCAACAAGTTAATTGAACAAATAAAAAAAATATTTTAATAAAATTTAAATTGATTTATTTTATTATGAAGGATTCATGTCTAGACGTTGCTAAGTTAAATTCTGTTCGCCGCATGTATCGCCCTGTCGGCCAGATATTGTTAAAATTATATGGAAAATTAGTATCTCGAAGGTTCCAGAAGAAACGATTCAAAGGTAGACGAAATACACACAATCCCCAGTGTAAATAAAATAAATTTTCTCATACCTCTAATAATCCAAATTATTTTCATACAGACGCAATTAACCAGGCAAAACCTCAGACAGGCAGGGTGTTTTGGGCCACTCTCGCAATCTACATGACCCCTAGAGACATCGAACCCCGGTCCGTGAACCTCTGGTTGGACAATGACGACATGAATCTCCAAGTACCATTTTAAGTTAATCTCGACATGAATCTTGAAGTGAAATTTGAAAAGTATCTCGATATAAATCTCGAACTAAGTCTCGAACTAAGTCTTGAACCCTAGTTAACACAATTCGCAAGGAATTAAACTCCAATCAAATAAAATTACCATGAAATAGAAGATTTCATGTTTGCAAAAGAAAATAGTTAACAATTCATAAAGAAAATCACATATAGAGTATTACAAATCAAAGCATGAAAATATATAGGTTACGTTTCACTGGCAATAATTAACAGTATATTAAATTTTGAAAGAGTAAAAATCATAACAAAATATTAGGTTTAAAAATATAGAATAGACTTTAAATAATTTTCATAATTCACAACGAATATAATAAATTTACAGCAATTAAACTAGTTACAAAATAAGATGACATGTCAAAATCAGTCGCCATTGCATGAAAGTAAAAGTTTTAAACCAAGCTGTGTCACACTTTACAAGGTTATATTGCCAGAAAAACGGTAAAAGTATTAAGAAAAACACTTACCTAGAAAGGGTAAGACGTAGAAACGAAGAAAAAAACATTTTAAATAATTATTTAAGACATTATAAAAAATCAGCACGGCACTGTACGTCCGGCCATTACAAGAGCTAGCAACGAACAGGCAGAAAGCTGCCGAAAGCAGGGCCCAGTGAAAAACCAGCGTGATGTCACGCACAAAACTCACTAGGAGACCCTGAGCGATGAATAGCAAACACGTAGTGCATCGAACATCCGATAGAATGAGCGAACCTGCGTATAAATAGTCGAAAAGAAAGAAAAAGGGAAAACCCACGTAACGTCCAAAAAAAAGTGTTACAAACTCCCCCCGCCAAGAACAAACAAAACCTGAAAACAGGCTTTGTTTGGCCAAGCCAAGAGGAGCGACGACAATGACTTGCAAGGCAGAAACGACAACGAAACACCTACTAAACGACTGACAAAATTTGGAAAAAAAATTTTTTTTTGGGTGCGCCAGAACCACCGTCTCCCCACTACTATCCGCCCAACTAAGGGAAGCAGCAAGGGGCCCCGGAAGCACTGACGACCCTCGAGAGCAGGAATCGGAAATATCCGCCCAACAAAGGGAAGACACTCCGAAACCTCCCTCCGAGAAGCGGCATCGGAGGCACCCACCCAACTAAGGGGAGGCACCGCGATACCCCTCTCCGAGAAGCAGTGCTCAAGGAAACCGCCCAACAAAGGGAAGCACCTCAAGCACCCCTCTCCACAACGCAGTGATGGTACCGGAAGTTGTCGCCCATACAACAACCCCGATACCACCTCATAGCAAAGTCAAAAATCAGGAAAGTCCCAAAACCAAAAGCAAAAAAAACAGTCAACGACTATAGATGGCACAAAGGCACAGACAGAGACGCCGAAGCGTAAGCAGGGTTCGAGGACAAAACCTCGAAACACCTGAGAGTGGGATGCATGAAGCAACAGGCCCACAACACCGGGAGAAGTTAAGGACGCCTCCCTAACTCGTCCAAAAAAAATTTTTTTTTACAACAAAGGGGAAAGGGTAACAACAAACACCCACAAAGGGTAACCATAACATGTCAAAAGGGAAAAAGGGGAGGGTAAGGTTTCAGGAAGGGGCAGGGGGAAAAAGAAAATCCAGAAAAGAAAAGGGTGATCACAAAACTTTCACCGCGACACAAGAAAACCATCGACCACAACACGGCAACGACCGCCGTACCAGAAGTGACGATCACAAACGAAAGGAGGTGGGTCGTGCAACACCTGAAAAGAAAAACAGCTAACTGAAACAACGAAAACACAAAACCAAAACAACAAGGCCAATGAAGGAAACAGGGTACCAGGTAGGCGAAGAGGGATAAAGGGAAAAGGGAGGGAGTCACTCAGGACTAGCAAAGGGGGAAGACTTGGTCGACCACATAAGAGCCACCAAAACCAAGGGAATCAAAAAAAAAACAACAAACTCGCACACGGCGAAAACCACATCTAAGCCACCGGACCACGACCAAAGACAACTAACAGACAGCTGAAAGAAAATTCAAAAGCAAAACATCACAAAACCTAAACAGAATGAAACACGACCTCCACAAACTGACACCACATCAAACAAGGACACCAATCTACCACACAGACTTGGTGCTTGTTCAACCAAACCGGAAACAGAACAACATCGTCGTAACACCTGAAATTAAACGCAAGTTACACAAGACTGCAAATATAAAAAAAATTAACAAGTCAAAAAAAATCCAAATTTTACATCAATTTAATTTAATCATTTCAAAAACATTTAAAGATCGGCGACTTATAAAAATCAGCAACACAGAAAATAGCGACAAAAGTTGCCCAAAAAAAATTCAAACCAACAGTTAGCATGTAATAACACAAGGCAAGAAAAAAATTTTAAAGAAAACCCAGTGAGTACTGCACACACACACACACACACACACACACACACACACACACACACACACACACACACACACACACACACACACACACACACCCACACACACACACACACACACACACACAGTCAGTGCAGTATCAAAAGGCACTAACAAGAACGTTAAAAAAAACACAATAGCAAAGGGACAACAACTACTCATCTGATCTATAACATCAAAAAAAACAAGGTCAACAACATTGCATCTTTACTGAAAGTAAAACATGATGACCAACAGCTGCCGGTAACAAAATCCGGGCAATGACCCATCTCGATAACTCATTCAACTCAGAAACAGATCTACATAACAATACCCCTACATCATAGCTCAAAAGATATCATCCTACAATTAGACACTCGATACACAAGGTGTCGCTATTCAAAGCCACAGTTGGTAAAAAAAAAAATAAACCTTGTAAAATCCGACACAACCTGGAAATAAATTCTATTTGCACCACCTTTATCATGTATCACAACAGACGAATAGATTATTAAATTTAAATTTACTAAACACAATGCAACATAACTGTACCAGATCAGTTATACACCAAAAAACACAAACCCAGCGTTCTGCTAACCACTTTTATGTAACCTCTTTGCTCAACGCCGCACATGGACGTCCAAAAACATTTAGCAAAACTGGTAACGAGATTACAGTTAAAAAAAAGGTGTTGTTGTGATACATAAAATAAAGACACGGTACTGCACATAATCTACAAAATATACTTTTAATAAATAACAAGTTTCTAATCAAAAGATTCTATTACAATTTTATTTCCTTTTAAAAACAAAAGGAAAAATCTGAAGACAAAACTCAGCGCATACATCAATAAACAAATTAATAATAATATTATCCAAAAAGATTAATTATTACAATCCTACAGAAAATAAATTTTGAGACTAGCAAGTGCGTTAAAAATTCAGCTGAATAAATTAATTTATAAAATATTTAATGCATTGGTAAAATTAAATAGGGAATTCCCAAGTTTTAAAGAAAATTTTAAAGAATATATATATATATATATATATATATATATATATACACATATGAATTGACTAAATAAATTTTAATGTGACAACACTCATCAATCTTTAAAATAATATGTATACAGATCCATATTCAATATTCATATTTTTGTTAATTTAGAAAAGATATATTAAAGAAGCCAGTGAGAAATTTATTAAAAGATATTAAATAATAAAATAATTCATTTTTCTTTTTTAAATAATTTTGCTGAGCAACAAGTTAATTGAACAAATAAAAAAAATATTTTAATAAAATTTAAATTGATTTATTTTATTATGAAGGATTCATGTCTAGACGTTGCTAAGTTAAATTCTGTTCGCCGCATGTATCGCCCTGTCGGCCAGATATTGTTAAAATTATATGGAAAATTAGTATCTCGAAGGTTCCAGAAGAAACGATTCAAAGGTAGACGAAATACACACAATCCCCAGTGTAAATAAAATAAATTTTCTCATACCTCTAATAATCCAAATTATTTTCATACAGACGCAATTAACCAGGCAAAACCTCAGACAGGCAGGGTGTTTTGGGCCACTCTCGCAATCTACATGACCCCTAGAGACATCGAACCCCGGTCCGTGAACCTCTGGTTGGACAATGACGACATGAATCTCCAAGTACCATTTTAAGTTAATCTCGACATGAATCTTGAAGTGAAATTTGAAAAGTATCTCGATATAAATCTCGAACTAAGTCTCGAACTAAGTCTTGAACCCTAGTTAACACAATTCGCAAGGAATTAAACTCCAATCAAATAAAATTACCATGAAATAGAAGATTTCATGTTTGCAAAAGAAAATAGTTAACAATTCATAAAGAAAATCACATATAGAGTATTACAAATCAAAGCATGAAAATATATAGGTTACGTTTCACTGGCAATAATTAACAGTATATTAAATTTTGAAAGAGTAAAAATCATAACAAAATATTAGGTTTAAAAATATAGAATAGACTTTAAATAATTTTCATAATTCACAACGAATATAATAAATTTACAGCAATTAAACTAGTTACAAAATAAGATGACATGTCAAAATCAGTCGCCATTGCATGAAAGTAAAAGTTTTAAACCAAGCTGTGTCACACTTTACAAGGTTATATTGCCAGAAAAACGGTAAAAGTATTAAGAAAAACACTTACCTAGAAAGGGTAAGACGTAGAAACGAAGAAAAAAACATTTTAAATAATTATTTAAGACATTATAAAAAATCAGCACGGCACTGTACGTCCGGCCATTACAAGAGCTAGCAACGAACAGGCAGAAAGCTGCCGAAAGCAGGGCCCAGTGAAAAACCAGCGTGACGTCACGCACAAAACTCACTAGGAGACCCTGAGCGATGAATAGCAAACACGTAGTGCATCGAACATCCGATAGAATGAGCGAACCTGCGTATAAATAGTCGAAAAGAAAGAAAAAGGGAAAACCCACGTAACGTCCAAAAAAAAGTGTTACATTATGATGGAATCGATTGATCTAATAAGCCGATGTTTGTGTACGTGTTAGTAGCAGTTAGAGCCCCATAAGAAATACATTGTCCTATACTGCTCCGTTGTGTCAACTGAACGTGCAAACAACTATAGTTATAGTTAATCTGATCTGCCATCTATTATAGCAAAATACAAAAGCCGGACTCTATTCACAACTTTGTGTTAAAATTGTCCCGGTTTCTTATGGTAGCCACATTTAATTTCACCATTTATTATGATCAATAGGAGGAATAATTTTAAGAAATTAAAATTATTGTAAATGCCTTTATGGTAACGACTTTTAGTTGTAGTATAGTAAAATACAACACAAGATTAGTAAGATTTTATAAAACAATGGCATCTCCAATACTCCTCTATGGTAGTGAATCTTGGGTAACATCAAAACCACTTGAGAGTAGGAGAGATCACATCAGGAATGAGGAAATAAGGAAGGAGCTGAACATCTTCTGCCTGAATGAGAGAGTTGCATCGTATCGCCAACAATGGAAAGAACATGTTGAACGAATGTCAGCCGACAGGCTTCCACTAAAAATTTTCAAGTATCAGCCGGTAGGCAAAAGAGATATAGGCAGGCCACGGAAAAGGTGGCAATGATTATTACCATAAGGATAAAAAAAACAAATGTTATAAGATTGAATTAAATTTATCATTGATAAAATATTAATCAAACTGAATTACATATTTAATATTGAGGGAACTGTTTTCTAAAATTATTAATATAAGCTGAATGTGAGTCGGAACAGGCCATGGCCTAATCCCTGTTTGAAAGAAGAAGAAGATTAGTAAGAAGACTGATAGAGATTTTCTGGAACAAAAAAAAACGTACACCAAAATGGATCAAGGAGGTCAAGAAGAACATGACAGAACTTAATATCACAATAAATGACTTAAAAAAAAAATCAGGAAACTATCACAAGATCAAAAACTTAATAGCCAGATTTCAACAGAAAGCAAAGGTGGCAAGAAAAGCAGTGTTTTCCGAAGCAGAAAGGCTCAGAAGATCAGAAGCCTTGAAGAAGTATTGGCGGAACTAGAGAGAAGCAAAAGAACTGCAGAAGTTCAGCAAGAGAGTAAAATCAGAATATAAGTTTACCAGGCTATGAACTAAAGTGGTCCAATGAGGCCTTGAAAGTATTAAAAAAAATGATAAGAAAGTTGGCCTACGACAGGAAGGCTTTTACTTCTATTGCATTACATTATTATGCGTGCATTGCTTCATTCTGCAGGCTAAGTAAGTGATAATTCGATTTTTGGATAATATAAACCTGGATAATACAATCAAAATCCAGAATCCCGATGCCAAAGTTAAGAAAAAATATTTTTTCTTGTCTAGTTGCCGAAGTAACACGAATTCGTTCAAATATTATCATCAAGAACAGTGTTCTCTACCTTTTTTGCTCCGTGACGCCCAAAGAGTAAAATTAAATTAAATTAATATTTCGCGACCCCCCGCCACCCGATTCTTATAGTAAGCCTTACTACTAATAATTGAATTTTGACAGTAATTATAAATGTACATTTTTAAAAAAAATATTTATAATCAATCTGCACTAAATTTAATGTCATTAAAGAAAATACAGGATAGTAAAAAAAGGTATACAACTATTACTATTATTTTATATTGCTGCATTCAGGAATGTGGACATTTAGTCACAGAAGCATTGAAAATATTAATACCATTTCCCACGTCTTATCTCTGTGAAAAGGTGGTTTCCTCTATGGTTGCTCTAAAAACTAAATATAGGAATCGTATGTTATCTCTCAAAAACAATTTTCTTTTATATGTTTCTAACGAAGATCCACCTACGCAGATATTTTTAAATGAAAAACAAACGCAACCATCACATTAATTAATTAATGATTAATTTCTTCTCTTTACAAGTAAGTGTACTTATTGCATGTAAAATTTTTATAAGTAAGTTTATAATAAATGATTTTTGCTCATAAAATGATTAAATGATTTCATTATTGTTTCGCGACCCCCCTATAATATCACCAAGACCCCATGGGGGTCGCGACCCCCAGGTTGAGAATCATTGATCTAGAATAGTCATTGAGAAGTGACTAATAAGCGAGTGAGTAAATAAAAGGAATTTTTTAATATACAAATCAGTTTTATATATAAGTTTAGATTAATCTAAATAAAAAAATATTCAATTTTGGCCTGTACTTACTTTTGGTAAAGGTTTGCGTGCTGGTGCAATATGCATACCAGCTACTCCAATCATATTTGGAACCCAGGGACGGGAATAATCGACAGCGATTTGGCTATTTGTAAGAACTAAAGCAACTTCTGGTAACATGTCAATAATTGGTGGAATTTTTTCAGAACCAGGATAATTAAAGTATTGACGCATTAAACTTTCTTGAAATGGTAAATAATAATAACGACCAACTAATATAGTTGAAACAGTACGTATTGTGTTATGAACTCTTTGAAAAAATGTCATTTTATTAGTGTACGGAAGTTCAAACACTGGTACGTATGAAGTAGCAAATGGATTTCCAAAAAATTCATCAATGAATAAAAATGAACCAAATGATGCTAAAGAAATTACAGGAGCTTTAAATTTATGACCAAATGCAAGAAGCGCTTCTTGTCCGAAATGTGTTTCTAAAATAACAAGATCATATTTTTCATTTGATTGAATTAGTTTTTGAACTTCTGGATGCTGTAGGCAAGTATCAACCGTTCCAATTCCCATAAACCAAAAGGCTATTAAATTAACATAAGGTATTTCCCCAAATTTTCGAATTTCATTGAAGCTAAAATCCACTGAAAAATAAAATAGTAAATTAATTATATATTATCAAACTATTCAAAAAGAATTAAACTATGGGTCAAAACTAAAAACACCAAATTGTTAATTTGGCAAGGAAAAACAGTAATTTTCGTTGCTAACTGCTCCTTCATTATTTATTTAATAATTAGTGTATTTATTATTATTTGCTGAGTAAATGAGGTGATTTCAGTATGAGCCATGAAGCGCAGCGAGCAAGGTTTGCTGTACAGGTTGTACAAGTCATAAAAATCAGGGATGATAGACTTATTACAGTATTTGTTTTCACTGTGCGCGTGACGTAGGCCGAGTACATACCAAAAGCAACCGGTGATTGCAACGACAACGCAACGGCAACTTGAGTTGCCTATGAATAACACACGCAGTTTAATAGGCCTGTGTATACCAAAGCGACTGTGATGCGACGGTGATTCAACGGTCACTTGACTGAGCAACGCAGGCAACTCAAGTCACGACATGCTGTAAACTCGGGTTGACAGTTGCGCAGTTGCTCTTGGGAAGTGCAGACCGTACGTAAATATGGCTGCTGAACAAAAAGAAAATATTAAGTTTGCACAGTTCATTGAACAGTTTAATTGTTTATATGACCATAACAACAAGTCATACAGTAACAGGGTGGTTACTACAGCAGTAGAGGTGTCACTAAATCCAGCAACATATCATAGGTAGCCTTGCTCATCCTGTAATAGTTGAAAAACTTTTCGGGATATTCTTCCAATTCTTGTAAGGCATGCCACTGGCTTCTGTGTACATTGCTGCCATTATATGGATGCACACTAAACCGTCTATGTAAGGTTTTCTTCTTTTTTTTAAGCACATAAATAGAAGAACTGCCTCCTCCTCGGACGAAGACATCGGTACAAGTGACTGGACAATTTGTCAACTTGAGTTTCTTTTGTATGTAGGCCTACACGCGGTGTAAACCTACAGTTGACCGAGTTGAGTTGCTGTTGCGTTGCTATCACCGGTTGCTTTTGGTATGTACTCGGCCTTAACGGCTGCGGTTAGTAGGCTTATAATGATATTATTTTACAATTAAAAAAACAATTGAAGATGTCGCTTGCTCTACTTGTACTGTTTCCGCATCTTCCACTACTGTGCATTGATACTATTCCCCTACTGCCGGTTCAGCTGCTAATCATCGCTGATGTTGCACTTACAATCACAAAGAGGCAGTTAGAGAGGAAACTCTTCTTTTGTCTACAGTTGCCGCTTGTGGATAAGCAATTTGTTACTATATTTTTCTGTTATTGTTTGAATCTGCAGTTGTAACCTCTAGATTGCACTCTATTTTCCTAGTTATTATTATTATTATTATTATTACTAGTCGTAAAACTCCCAAAGTGGAAGACGCTAAGTAAAGATGGTTCAGTTTTGGGGTTTCTTGTTGTTCTTTTTAATTGCCCACCAGTTTTTCATTTCTTGCGAGAATTTAGCTTTTCTTTCTTCACTCCATTTTACTCCAGTTCTCGGAGCTTTTGTCTCTGGTTTAACTTCCCATTTCTCAACCTTCCTCCTAAAATTGTTTCTTGTGTCCAAGTCTTCTTTCACAATATTAGCCATTTCCAAGTCTTTTTTAACATTTCGGATCCATTCTCCTCCATTAACGAGGGATGCTACGTATTTTACTATTTTTTTGTTAGTCTGTGATCGGGAAGCCTCATTATATGAGGATTTATAGATAATTACTTTGGTTTTTACAAAACTTAATAATAACCAACTAGTCCGTGAGAATTCATTCGCACAATAATCTTCATTGATGTGCTTAATCAATTTTTAATAACCAATTTCAAAATTTCATTAAAACCTCAGTCTTATTTCGTGTTGGTTTGTTTGGTGTTACTTTATGATATAAAATATGCATCTAAACAATTTACATCACCACGATACCACCTTCAAAACAATCTGAACTTCACAACGTCACCACCTTAAAAGTAGCACCATCGAAACTTTAAAATTCAGTTATTTTGTATTTTACTTTGCAATACCACGTCACGTCTTTTACCAATTTTAATTTTCAAATTTTTTGCAGAATTCGAAAGTGTACTACTCTTTACAACTATATAAATTTGTTTCAAATCCGTTCAATAGAACTCTGTATTTAAAGACTACCATTTCAAATATATTGAACCAGATTTTACTTTTAAAATAATTAATGATAGTGGAAGTTCGACTTACTATTTGTTAACTTTCCTAAATTATTTGTTTGAATCATTTTTAAATTTGTGTAATTCTTCTGTAATGGTATAGGAGAATAAAAATGGACTTCATGACCTCTGGCTGCTAGTTCATTAATAACTGGTTGCATTACATACTGATGGCTTTTTGCAAAAAAAGGAAGTACTGCTAAAATTTTTGCAGAGTCGCATTTTATTACTATAGCTAAAATTACGCACACAGAAAATAGTAATGTGGTATTCATTTTTTAGCTTCCTGAAACAAAAAACAAATTTAATAGAATAAAAACAAGAACGGTGCTGGAATTTTATACATATTTTGTATTTCTCCTAGTTTATTTGAAGTCACCTCAAAATTTTGGTCACTAGCGACTACTTTTTGTTATAGAACAATGAATTTTTCATGTAAAATTTACAGGCCCTGTTCAGGAATCGAACCCAGGACCTTCCGCTTTATAGTATAGCATGGTACTCATTATCCGTCAGAGGCAGTCTAAACATACACACATACGTTCCTCTATTTAATATTTCAGTAAAAAAAAACATTACAGAAGAAAACAGGAATTTTCAAAGAAGCTAGAAAAAGTAAATCCGATAAAATTAAAATTGATGGATGAAAAATCCCTTTCATGAGATGATGCGTCTCATGGCTGGTGGAAATTTTTTCTAAAGAAAATATTATTGTAAGAGATTAAGCCCACTTAGCTTTCTTAAGATATGAAAAGGCGTACCTTTGATCTATGGCTAAAAGCATTAGTGATTTCTGTATCTACTCATTAAAAGGAATCGAATGACACTATTCTCTTGCCTATATGAATATATAGGAAGGAAAGTACTGTTTTAATTTCGATTTTTTCGAAATTAAGTTTTCACCGGATCTACACGTTTTCAGACCCCCTGAACCCAAAAAACATGTTTTTAGCAATTGGTCTGTGTGTGTGTGTGTGTGTGTGTGTGTGTGTGTGTGTGTGTGTGTGTGTGTGTGTGTGTGTGTGCGCGCGTGCGTGTGTGTGTGTGAACAGAATATCTCAAGAACGGAACATTGTATGAACTTGAAACTTGAAACTTAAGTTATATAGGCCTACCACTAGAGGACTCGACACGAACATTTTCATCAAAATCGGTCAACCGGAAGTATAGTAGTTTAATCGTGTAATTTTTCACTTTTTTGCGAGTTTCTCAAAAACGGATCCTACGATTTTTTTTAAATCGCCTCATTTGCTACATTTTTTATGCTTTACAAGATAGGGTAGGCGCTATGTCTGCTGAAATTCTTGGTAAGGCTGTTTTCTCGTAAAAAATGGTTTTTTAAGATTGCGACTTTAATATGCATTTTAGTGCAAAAATGTATCTACTAAAATTTGAAGAGAATACAATTCTACAACTTTTATTTCAAACATTTTTTTTGTATAACGCATAGTTTAGCGGTAATTAGCAATTTTCTGTTTTTTCTCACGAAATCGTGTAAAAAATCGATTTTTTTAAGATTTCAGCCTTATTATGGATTTAACGACAAAAAGTATAATCAAATCTATAGGAAATTAAAAGATCTACAACTTTTATTTAGAGAATTTTTCTCTACAGAGCCTAGTTTAGCGTGAAAGAGTGATTTTCCGTATTTATAACCTAAACTGAGGTTGATTTTCACTTTACGTCTTTCACTCATGATTATAAGATAATGTTTTTGAGGTTAGTTTTTTGTTTATTTCTAATGTTTTATTACTAATGTTAGGTTATATGGTTAATTATTTGTATTGGCAAGAGAAAGTTGTGTATTATTTGTATTGTGAGAAAGTTGTGTGAGAAAGTTGAGTGTTTCACACCAAATTTGTTTTGTTTCCAATTCCGACTTTGATTTCTTGAGTTCCGGTTTTGGGTCACTTTCGGTCGAAACCGGAACTTCAAATCTAATTCACGCCCACTAACTTTTTGTGTAGATTACGAATCGGAAAACCGTTTGTTTCTATCTCCTGTAGTTTCTGACTTCTAGATGGGACAGACTGATGGGCATCGGAAAATGATAGATGGCAGTTTCAAAAATTGCCATGCCACCACCAATGGGAAGAAATGAAAAGAGGTAATTATGTTTATCTTCCGATTGTTTGCAATTTACTAATTGCAATTTTAACAAGTTAAAACTGGCTGTAACCGTTTTGTAGACCACAGTAGTCAGTAATGATCAAGACGATGATGTGACTTTAAATAACTAAAAAAAAAAAATGAATTCTTTAAACATTTGCTTTCATTTAGATAATAATATTATTATAATAAATAGTACAGTACTATTACAATAATATAACATGCAAACAAAAATAAAACCATACTTCAACATGTTCTATAATATGATTATTAAAATTACCTTGAAACAGTCAAGGACGTATACATAAACTTTACAACACTTTAGCGAATGGAATGATAATCAAAATTTAATAATGGCTATAAACCCACTAAACCACTTAACCAATAAATTTATTTTTTATAGCTGGATTATTTTTGACTTTTATAAATATTATTTAAGAATGGAAACTCATGTTTTTTCTTGGTTTGTTAGCTGTGCATTAAATATTATTGTGCTCAATAGATAAATAGATAGTGAGGCAAACTGCACTAAATTTTTCACTGATTTTTAAGGAGGTTCAAACTTAACCCACTTTTTCATTGATTTTAATGCTGAATCAACAACAAATAAATACACATATAACAGAATAAAATCTGAAGGAATGATTATGAATGTAATAATAATAATAATTGCAGATAAAATGCAAAATATATTAATAAATACCAGAAGCATTATTATAAAAAATGCTATCATTGGATACAAAACTCAGATACTTCCAGACAGTAATAAGGCCTGAAGCTCCTTGTGGAAACGTTGAAAATTATGTTGAACGGAAGCATTGATAATATAACTAACGAAAATACCCGTTCTTCGAACGGTTTTCTAGGTTCTGTGGACAGTCTGTTGAAGTACCGAGTTCGATCCCTGTCAGGTCTGATATTCTTTAATCATTCATTGTTGTTTACCTCTTTTCAACGTCATAATTATTATTAATGTAAAAAAAGAGTTGGACGTAAAATAAAAGCAAGATCTTGGTGTTTTAAAATTAAGATACGCAGCGCTTTCTTACTTTCAAAAGTGTAGTTAATTATTAATTTTCCAAAAATAATGATCAATTTAATGAATGTGAATTAGCTTTTATTGAGATATGATAATATATCTCAATGTATTCATATTAACTTAATGACCTGTCGAGACGCCAATCGTAGCTCAAGTTCATCGACAGACTCGGCCTCGCGAAATTGGGAATGTCTTTCCCTGTCAGCCTTAACTACAACTAAAACTAATTCTAAAATACGACTGTGATTCTTTTTGTTTTGAACATGTGACCGAGAAAGAAAGGCTGTGTCGTGTGAGGTACTGGTGTAATCGGGTAGGTAACTGAATGAATACGGGTTTTACCGGCGCGTAGGCCTATGTTTATTGTTCTTCTATGTTTATTTTGTATGTGTTAATTCTAAAATATTGCGATGTATATTTTTATAAAATTGAAGGGTTTCTAGCAAGAACTGCCTGTGTCAAAAATTGTGTGTTTTAAATATTTCGGCATTATCGAAACGCAAAATATTCTTCTTTGTAACCAGCTGATCTATTTTAGTGAAAACTACGTCCAGATATTACACATAGAATATAGACTAGTTCTGCCTATTTTTAAGTCGAACAGAAGATTATTTTAATTTTGCGTCATTCACTCATGATTAAAATTAGATTATATTGTTTATTTTACATTGTTTACTCATGATTAAGCATACTTATATGTTTCATCATTTTACCTACATTGGCAAGAGAAAGTCATGTTAGTGTTTCACAGAAAAGTTTAGATTGATATCTGTCTTTGCACGTTCGGTGTGTTATTCATTTCTTAGCCAAAACTACCAGTACGATTAAATTGAAACTTGAAACCTAAGACCAAATTATTAGCTAACAAGGACCGAGTACGCAGGAAAATTACCCGGAAGCCTACATTCTGTATCTCTTACAAGTCACCGATTTAGGGCGCGACCGCACGTGCCCTAAACGGGGACAAATAAAATAATTTAACAACGAAATGAGTGATAAGAACAGATTTTTATTTATTAATTGCTTTATAGTAGGGATTATTTTTGTGCATAAGTACATTTTCAATAGTGTAGAGCCGAAAGATTAGAGAAAACATGTTAAGTGCTGGCGCCAAATGTAGTGTGTTGTAACTATTATTTTTTTAAAATTCCTCGTACCATCTAACTTACCAAAAAATTATTTTTTGAGTCTTCTCCTTCTTCTTCCTTCAAGGCTTAGGCAGTCCCCTGTTCCGAACTCATAAACTTGAAACTCTTAGCCTATATCCATGTTTTCTGAGGTCGTCCCACATTTCTCCGTCCAACCGGTGCGTAACGGTGTACATGAAATTCTGTGGTTCGACAATCTGTCCAGATGTCTCCTCCATCGCCCGTGATACCCCTCAATCTTTTCATTCAGGTAGTAGACTTGAAGCTCCTTCCTTATATTCACATTCCGCTCTCTATCCGATCTCGAGCATCCCTTAACCCTTCGCAGGAATCTCATCTTCGCATATTATTGGATCCTTTGTGCATTCCTCGTCGTGGTCACCCATGCTTCACTCCCATACATTATTATCGGAGTTGCCATCACCCTGTAAAACTTAATATTTGTGTCTTCAATGTCCTATTGATTGTGCCACAAATCCTTTGGAACTTACTTATCTTCCACTCGATGTCCAAATCCAAGTCTACTCCTACGTCACATTTAAAATTGGAAACCTGCTTCCACATTATTTATGACAATCTTCGATCGAATTGGATATTTCCCCTTGAACGCCATTACCTTGGTTTTCGTGGCGGAAATTCTGAGATTAAAATCTTCACACAATTTACACAGGACGTATACAGATTTTTGGAACTCATCCTCGATTCCTGAACCAACCACAGATCATCAGCAAAAAGCATCGCATTTATGTAGCAGTCTCTACCCGACCGTACATCTGGGTCAACGTTGCGTTTCCAAATTTTAAAAGTAGAAAAAAAAAATGTATTGCCCCTTCAGATTTGATGTCATCGCAACGGGGTACCGCTAAGTAATAATACCTAAGTTATATTCTGTTACATAGCGGTACACCGACGCGACGACCTCAAACCTGAAGGGCTAATACATAATTATCATTGTTTTAATCTTTAAAGGTTTTTTTGAAAATTTTAAATTAAATTTTATAAACTCTATTTGTAATGCTATATATAAATCTTTTGATCCACTTATCCCTCTGATGCGAGAAATAAGCCGGCGCAATTGCTCGTTTTTTCTTACAAAGTACGCTATTACTTATTTCAATAATTAAAGATAATATTTGTGACCACTTAAGCATCTGCATTGGCAAAATATTGTAAGCTGCCGAACCGGAAGTCATTTCGTTTCCGACAAGTGTAGGCTATATAAAATGTTTGCAGCGGTAAAACCCCTAAAGCGATATTCCAAACCCAAGTACAAGCTCACTAATCCGAACCCTCCAGTATCCGATCTATCAAAAATAAAAAAGTTTGTTTTTATGTAGCGATGATGATTTCCTATGGCACGATTATTTTTTAAATGTCTTAAATACGGTAATTAGACTCCGAAATCGTAAACATGACTGCAGAATGATGATGATGACGATGACGAAAAACTACCGGGAAAGAAATAAACAATGAAGTGGCGGTTTAATAAGTTTTAATAAGTAGGCCTACTATATAGAATGGACTAAGGAAACCGATTTCATTAAATATTATTGCTTATGCGCTTCAAGACGAAGCATTCGAATAAAGTTTGGCATCCAAGAAACAGAAGAAAATAAGTGACTTTTTTGTGAAAAAATAAAGGTTATTGACGTACGTATTTTATTATTGAAATAGATTATTACAACATAAACAACTGTACATATTTTAATTAACTTACTTGGAAAAAAAAGTAAGGTCAGTTTATTGTACGTATATTATTATTAAATTAATTTATTCTAACATAAACACTTGTATTTTCCTAATTTTAAACATGAATATTGCCTTTTAGACGAAAATTTGCTAATCCAAACTTTTCGGTAATGCGAGCAGTCGTGGTTTTTATAAGTTCGGATTAGCGAGTTTATACTGTAATTATAATAACCACGATATTGGTACGACTTTATTAAGTCGTATTAATTACAAAAAAGTAAAATTTTAACAATATCTTTGCGTAAACCTACGGTAAAGTATTTGATACAAATAAAGTAATTTATGAAAATTCAATACACTAAAATTACTTGGTACAACAATAAGTCCAATTTTTGTGTTTGTGTAAATTTTGTTAAAAAACATGCACTGTTAACCTATAATTAAATTGAACCTACCAGGTAGATATGATGACGCAAGTAGTAGCTACATTCAAATTTAAACGCGTAAATTCACTGCAAGGTCTACTGAAACGTTTGTCGTAACGAACAAGAGGAGTCTACTATCGAATAATCTGTTAGGTAATAGTAAAGAACAAGATACGTTCGCTTTGAAGTTTGGCGATTTAACAAGTACTCTACACTACGACTGCACGCGTAGCCTCAGGAAGGTCTCGGAGAACTAACAATTTTTTTTTATTTAGGCCTACGTAAGCCGTTTATTCGTTTACATATTAATTAACTTGCCACTCTTTTACATTTTCACTTATAAATACAAACAGTTTTGTAAAAACGTTTCATAAATTTAAATTCTGTAATAGTCCGCCTCTGTGGCATTGTGGTAGGTTGTGGTCTAGTCTACAAAGCGGACGATCCCGGATTTGATTTTCGGCTACGGTCTGGATAAATTCTTTAGCGAATAATTAAATGAGAATTAACTTTTTCTAAATATACTGTTTTTTAAGTAGGTAGGTTTTAATATTTTATAAAAATTGTATACAAAAAATATAACGTCTCATGACTGGTAGTAATTTTTTCCAAAGAAAATATTATTGTAAGAGATCAAGCCCATTTAGCTTTCGTAAGAAAGAAAAAATTCCCATAACATGCAGATGGAGTATTAAATTATTTGTACTCGATCTGCTAATTCCAGGGCTACAATAAATAGTTCTGTTTCTTACCACGTGTTCAGCCAATTATATGACTGAAGCATTTAAGAACAGGAGAGTAGAATTATAGATGCTGAAGTGAAAATTTGACAGTGCTGCCAATCTCAGCAGTGAGACACTACTCGTACATTTCACTACCGTGCAGTTTCTACGTACATTTTGTCAGCTGTGGTTTATTCCGAGAAAATGTTTTCTTCATAAACCTTATAAGAAATAAATGTGACCTGTAATATTGCTTACAGCTTATTTACATGACTAGAAATATTTAATTTACTGTAATGACCAGTCTTATTCCATTGGCACAAAATTTTCTATGAATTAATCACCTTCTTTACTATCGCTGTCACCAGCGTCTTCACTATCAGTCTCACTAGTATCTACCTAACCGTTTCCTCTTTTACCAGGTGTCAACAAAACTGTTGAAGAATAGCTTCTTCACGTCTTTAATATCCTTCTTTATTTTTCGAATTGTGGAAAGAGAAACATCACAGTAGTTAGCCACTCGCTCATGGCTTTTGTCAATAGGCAGGGGAAAGGTTTTTTGTTTAGCTTTAACTTCACAGCATTTTATTACACTGCGTATTAGAATACGTTCAGCACTGTGAATAGTCTGCACACGTAACAAACAGTTAACCTACAGAAGGTTCCGCAATAACCCCTATATGCTCTGCGTGTAGTATAAGTTGTTATGTTTGTTGTACTGAAATTAAAGCAGTCGCTCATGCGCACTAGCTTTTGCCCCTTCACCTCTCGTTGCAAACAAGGGCAAACTCGTGACTCAAATAACTATATAAAAGACACTATTCAAATATATCTCCTCTGAGGGTAATGAATTTCATTATTATACAGCCAGACCTTGTGGTGAATGAAATGAAGGTGTCATTTGCAGGGTGGAAGTAGATGCTTTTCAAAGGGCCTGGCATGCTGATAAGCATATTTTTCCACTCAGTGAGGAAGGCAATAGTAAAACACCTCACTCCTCTTTTTACTTAGTAAAGCCTCTAGCTAGAGCAGTGATTCTCAACCTTTTTTGCTCCGCGACCCCCCAAATAGTAAAAATAAATAAAATTAATATTTCGCTACCCCCCCTCCACCCGATTATAATAGTAAGCCTTACTATTAATAATTGAATTTTGACTGTAATTATAAATGTAAAATGTTTTTTACTATTATATAATAAAACTGCACTAATTTTATATCTTTAAAGAAAATACAGATAGTAAAAAAAATGGACTACAGCTATTGCTATTAATTTATATTGCTGCGTTTATACTTTTATTGTAACGACGTGTATAAACATGCATATATGACGTGCACATACATGAGCAATTTACAAGACGACCGGCTCATCGAAATATCTGCCGACAAAACGCTACAACTACAATATGAATCTTAAGATTTAAATACGTTTTGGCTTGCTCGACGACATGAATATGGAAATTTAGTCACAGAAGCATTGCAAATATTATTACCTTTTTCCACGACTTATCTCTGTGAAAAGGGGTTTTCTTCTATGGTTGCTCTAAAAACTAAATATAGGAATCGTATGTTATCACTCGAGAACAATTTTTACTTTTATATGTTTCTAACGAAAATCTACGTATGAAGAAAATTTTAAATGGAAAACAAATGCAACCATCACATTGATAATTAATTAATGATTAATTTCTTTTCTTTACAAGTGTACTTATTCCATGTAAAAATTTTGTAAGTAAGTTTATAATAAATGATTTTTTTCTCATAAAATGACTAAATGATTTCATAATTGTTTCGCGGCCCCCCCCTTATAATATCACCACGACCCCCAGGTTGAAAATCACTGCTCTAGAGGTTCAAAACAGCCTTTTGGCTGATGACCTAAACACAAAAAGAAAGAAAAAGGCTTTCCTTTGACTTATGGCAAAAACCATTAGTGATGCATGCATCTACTCTTTAAAAGGAATCGAATAACACTATTTTTATTTCTAAATTCCGACTTTGATATCTTGACTTCCGGTTTTGGATCACTTCCAGTCGAAACCGTTACATCAAACCCAATCCAGGCCCACTAACTTTTGTTGCTAACCGTTTGATGCTACCGCTTGTAGTTTATTTGACATCTGTGAAGGACGGACATCGGAAAACGATAGATGACAATTTTAAAAATTCCAACCAAAAAGTTCTTGGATAAATTAAAATAAAAAACTAAGGTTAATGTTGGAGTACCTAGGTGGACGATAGATGATTATACTTCAGTATAATTTATGGATATCATGAGATACTTTTGTTAAACTGTAGATGTTATCAACATAAATTTAGCCTAATGTTTTTTGTTATAACTATTATTATTATTATACATAATTGATAACAAGATAATGTGATAAAAATGTAACTGTTAACTGCAGTATCATAATTTTAACAATAACATGGTAGCGACGCCAAATTCTAAAAATTATATTTTTTATTTTTGCTCAATAATTAGTATTATTAATGACAATGTGAATTGTTTTAATCAATATAAAATACAAAATGTTATCCACTCTTTTAAAACACCAGTTTTTGATTATTATAAAAACCAAATTGTAAATAAACTACTACATTCAGATAATGAAGAAATGGATTTAAATTGCATAAGAATTAATGTAAGTAAATTTTATACGATATAAAATACCTCAAAAACTGTGTTAAATCCCAATAGTTTAATAATATTTATAAGATAAGTTTAAATGTGTATGTTAACGACTGTTCACTCTGGTTTAAAAATCTTCAACAATAACAACTTAACGCTTAAGTTCAAGAACATTAATACTATGTGTAAAGGTAGGTAGGGCTAACGAATTCGTAGTCTAATGTTAAGTGATGAATTGCAAAAAATGCTTCCACTTAAATATCAAATTACATTGTATAACTAAGGTCAGGTTTATTAAAAATAAATGAATACTAATAATTTTTAAATAAGAAAATAAGAAGCCAAAATAATTTTATCGTTAATTAGAATTCAAGGTTATTTATGTAAGTGATATTTGTATAAGGGCTTGGTAGAGCTAATAAAATCTTGGTTAAAATATTCTTAAAACTCATTTTACAGTAAAAATATTCTTGATAACAATTAAAAATTCTTTTACAGCTGTAAAAAATACTTTTTAAATTAACAACTGTTAATTATTATGTTTTAAAAATGTTCATTCAGTTGTTTTAACATAACACTGAAACACGTTAAATATTAATATTACTGTCACACTGTCAGAATCGCCCTAGCAGAACCAGTAGCACAATTTGGTCTATGTACAATTTCAATTGTCCAAACGATTTTTTTTTTTTTTTTTTTTTTTTAGCTTTTATTTATTATCGGGAACTGGACATTATTGACAACTACCTAATTTGATCGCTGCTTTGCTGTATTATTTGGCAATTGGCATGCGTTTGAACAGGGACCTCCAGTAGAGTTTGTTCACAGATAGCTGTCAACTGGTCACCATACAAAGTCGCTGGCCCAACCGGTGTTACTTAACAAATAATAGCGACTTTCTACCAGCTGACTGACTGGGCTGGCCCGAGGGCCCAACCGATTTAAATGCTAGTTGATTAACGTGATTTTTTGGCGGTTGATATATTTACAACTATAACTATTTATAACTTAATGAACCGTTTGCACATCCAAATTTCGATATATGTCAGCACTGGTAAAGATCGATTCATATCTTTAGTTACTTGAGTCACGAATTTTCCTTTGGTTTTAACGATGGTTAAAGAGGGGAAAGCATCAGTGTGCATGCGCCACTCCTTTGGTATCAGTTCGCCACCACAACAACATAAACTATACTTAGAGGACATACAGTATATCGCGGAACCTTTCGTAAGTTATCTACACGAATATAATTGTTTGTTACCGTAAACGGCAATGTCAGTTTCTCGAAAACACGGTCGAACTATCCATAGTGTTGAACGAAATCTAATATGCAATGTAATAAAATGTTTTGAAGTCGTTGAAGCTAAACAAAAATACCTTTCCGTGCCTCTTAACAAAATCCGTGAGCGAGCGGCTAAATATTGTGATGTTTCTCTGACCACAATTCGAAATATAAAGAAGGAAGTTAAAGACAGTGAAGAAGATAATTCTTCATTAACAGTTTTTTTGACAGCTGGTACAAAAGGAAACAGTTATATCAAAGAGAAAGTGATGCCGACATGTGAAACGTTATTACCGGATTTGAAAGAAAGGCAAAATTTTAGTTGGAAACTTAGTACGTTAAGAAACATTGTAAAGGAAATGGGGTTTAAGTGGAAAAAGTGTCAGTCACAACGAAGTAAATATTAATTGAAAGGCAACATGAGGTAAACAAACGGTACAACTGCACGGTAGTAAAATATAGCGTCTCACTGTTGAGGTTGGCAGTACTGTCGGATTTCTCTTCCCTTCCTCACAGCCCACCCATACGAAAATGCATTCTCGTGACTCACTATCTATACAAGCACCGTGCGTGTCAGACACAGGGATGAGTTTTCACATTATTAAGCCACCAACACAGACGCTGAGAGACGAGATAGTTTAGTGAGCTGAAAACTGTCTTCCTACTGACAATAATTCCAACAATTTCTTCCCTTGGACGTACCTCAAAAAGATCAGATGCTCAGCTAAATGTACTTGAAATAAACGATAACTCTCTAGCTACCCCTCGGATTTGATCAGAACTAAAATTCCATGCTACCTAGGTAACCTAAAATTAAAAGGAGTCTCAGTAAGGTTAAAAGAAACTGATGGGCTGAAATTTGGCGGGTGATGGAGATGGAACGTACGTGATTATCTATTGAAAAGCGACCCGTATTGGAAGCTGACATTTACAAAGTCTTATTGTTTATGAATAATAATATCCAATATTAGTACGCCTACACTGTATTATTGAGGCATATGCTCTATAACTAATCTATAGTATTTCTGAGCAACTGGTTTGATGGGTTTCCTTTATAAACGACTATTTTCTAAAAATTTTCCATTAGCGAAAATCTATATGCCATAACTCGCTTCTATAATGTGTCCATAGCTCCATGGAACTACGTCATAAACCGACCCTTACACACACACACTCGCGCGCGCGCAGCACCCATGTACCTGCCTAGCGGTGTTCTACATACTTCATTAGTGTTTCACCTGCAGTAGTAGTAAATAAGATAGTAATATTAATATGGTAGTATTGCACTTGCAATACTACCATATTGCAAAAGGAATTTGACTCTATCCAACCATATGAACATGCGGGATTCAGGAAGAACTTCAGTACAATGGACCACATCCATGCCCTTAGCGTTCTGATTTCCAAGTGTAGAGAATACGACATACCTCTACATCTAGCATTTATCGACTATGAGAAAGCCTTCGACGCAATCGAATTCTGGGCCGTTGAAAAAGCACTCAAATTCTATGGAATTAATGAGACATATATAAGCATTTTCAGAGAAATATATAGTAAGGCAACATCTTGTATTACAATATCAGACACCAGCAAAATTTTTAAGATCGAGAAAGGAGTAAGACAAGGTGATACAATATCACCGAAGCTTTTGACAACTGGTTTGGAATATGTAATGGGAAATCTGAATTGGAGAGAGAATGGCATAAGGGTGAATGGGAAATGGCTGAATCACTTGAGATTTGCGGATGATATTGTGTTGATTGCTGGCAGTGGGTTGGAACTGATGGAGATGATTGAGGACCTGCATAGGGCATCAAAGGAAATAGGGCTCCGGATGAACCTTCAGAAAACTAAGATAATGGGCGGAGAAGATGACCAGGATGAAGTTACATGTGATGGGGAAACTATTAATAAAGTCCAAGATTATGTTTATTTGGGACAAAATACACGCCTTGAACGGGGAGGTGTTAAAGAAGAGGCAAAGCGAAGAGTGAAATTGGGATGGGCAGCTTTTGCAAAATTGAGAGGAGTGCTGAATAGTAAAATAAGCAGAGAAAACAAAGCTAGGATCTTCAATCAGTGTATCACTCCAGTAATGATATATGGTTCAGAAACGTGGCCGCTAACAAAAGAGATTGTATACCAAATGCAAAAAACGCAGAGAGCTATGGAAAGATCTATTCTGGGAGTCAGGCTGAGAGATAGAAAGAGGAATGAATGGATAAGATCCCAGACTGGCCTGGAGGATGTTGGTAGGGCGATGGCTAGAGGCAAATGGAGATGGGCGGGACGCATGGCGAGAATGGAACCAGAGAGATGGGCAAGGAGGATCCTTGATTGGCGACCATATGATGGAAGAGGATCAAGGGGAAGGCCGGAGAGAAGATGGGAGGACGACATAAAGAGAACCGCTGGAGAGAGCTGGAGGAGGACGGCGCAGGACAGAGAAGAGTGGAGGAGTCATGAAGAGGCCTACATAGCTAATATTTTAGCTTTGTAAAAAGGGCTAAGAAAAAAAAAATTGCACTTGACTGCAATACTACCATTTTGGTTGTAATTATCTTTATAAAAATTGTATAATAATTTTCAAAATCTACTAGTAGACGTATTATTCCTTAAAATTTAGTCCAAAACGGTGTTATTGTGATCCTAAGCATTTCCGATGTCGGATTTAATTCTGACTGCCGTTGTTCAATAATATTAATAAATTTAACAATTTTATTATTATTATTATTATTATATATGTAACAATGAATATTATTATTTTATTACATGTAACAATTATTACATCTTATTCCGTTAATCTTATCAAAATATAATATTTGATTAACACTGTCGTTTTTATAAATTTAAATAGCACTGCACTTATATTATTTATTTATTATTTTTATTATGCTATTAATTGTTAAATATATAATAATAATAATAATAGTTAATTTTATTAATTTATTATAATATTTTGAACAACGGTAGTCAGAATGAAATCCAACATCGGAAATACTACTTAAGATTGTCAAAATGACATCTGTTTGACTCATTTCTCAAGGAATAATACGTAGATTTTGAAAATTATTATACAATTTTGATAAAACTAATTACAACTAAAATGGTAGTAGGCCTATTGCAGTTAAGCACCTAGTAGGTGACTTACTACTCATAATGTAGAGCGCAGGTAAGACAGATTAAGCCAGGTAAGGGGTTGCTGCGAGTGCGTGTTTGTGTGTGTAAGGGTCGGTTTATGATCTTAGGATCCACGGAACTGTGGTCATATTATAAGTCGGGGTCTCAGGTTCGATTCCCGATCAGGTCTGGTATTTCTTACTTTCTCTTGCCTTTATGAATATATAGGAAGGAAAGTATTATTTTCTTGTCAAATTTTCGAAATCGAGTTTTCACCGAATCTACACATTTTCAGGCGCCCTGAACCCAGAAAAAACATGTTTTTAGCGATTGGCCTGTGTGTGTGTGTGTGTGTGTGTGTGTGTGTGTGTGTGTGTGTGTGTGTGTGTGTGTGTGTGTGTGTGTGTGTGTGTGTGTGTGTGTGTATGTGTGCGTGTGTGTGTGTGTGAACAAAAATCTCAAGAACGGAACGTTGTATGAAGTTAAAACTTGAAACTTAAGTTAGGTGGTACTAGAGAACCCGACACGAACATTTTCATTAAAACCGGTCAACTGGAAGTAGTAGTTTATTCGTGTAAATTTTCACTTTTTTGCGATTTTTTCAAAAACGGCTGCTACGATGTTTTTTAAAATCGCCTCATTTATTACAATTTTATGCTCTACATAATAGGGTAGACGCCATGACTGCTGAAATTCTTTGGGAGGCTGTGCTCTCGTAGAAAAAAATGTTTTTTTTTTTATAAAATCGCGGCCTTAATATGCATTTTAGGACAAAAGTATATAACTTAATCAAAGTTGTAGAAAATTTTAAAACTCTAACTTTTATTTCTAACATTTCTTTGTAAAACGCTTAGTTTAGTTTAGAGATTGGTATGGTTGCAGCAACAACGAATTGTTTAGGGCTGTGACATCAAAGATAAAAATCGCTCTGATGATTGCCAACCTTCGAAGCGGAGATGGCACCTGAAGAAGAAGAAGAATGCATTTTACAACAAAAGTGTATTACTCAAGTTTATGGGGAATCAAAAGATCTACAACTTTTATTTACAGTATATTCTCTACAGAGCCTAGTTTAGCGTGAAAGAGTGATTTTCCATACTATTAAGCCAAACTGAGGTTGATTAATTTCATTTTGCATCATTCATTCATGATTATAATAAGATTATGTTTTTGAGGTTAGTTTTTTGTTTATTTTTTATGTTTTATTACTAATATTAGGTTATATTGTTCATTTTTGCATTAGAAAGAGAAAGTTGTGAGTGTTTTACACTGGATTTTTTTATCTGTATATCATCTCATATTGTTACCTACGTACAAGCCAAGGCTTATGTTGACATCATCAGTCAAAAAAGTGTTGTTAATCTGGCAAACAGTCATAAAAAGAAACTAAGTAACTCTGGTAACTTGAGTAAAACACTCAGATGTATCAGAACTTGTACTTGGATACATGAGGTTTTATTGTAGTGACAAGTAGTAAACATCTTTTTACAGTAAAAATTATACAACAGAATGGTTTATAACATCACAAAGTTAGTAAATTAGGACACTATGGTTGTTTTGCTAAGCAATCATTATTTTTACTGAATTGTTAAATTTTCATTATCTTATCAGACATTTTGTTTATAATTTAATTGTTAATGTGTAAATAATTTATCAGTTACATTAAGAATCTCAAGTTTGAGATTAAAACTATGAGTATACAACTAAATGTAATATTTAAAATAACTATGACCCATATTAACAATATTGGCTTAAGCCGGCCACATTGGTGCAGTTGGTAACGTGCTCGCCTCTCATCATGCGGTCCTGGGTTTGAATCCCACTCAGGCACGGCATATTTTCATACGTTACAAAAAATCATTTCATCCTCCATTGCAAACAGTTACACCCCAACGTCGTCGCTAATGACCGTTGTAGTTGATGCGACGTTAAATAAATAAATAAAAAAATAAAAAAATATTGGCTAAGTGCTACATTTTACATGTTGTATGATTATAAAAATTTGATGGATTTTTTAATAAATCTCTTGTGGGCTGGTAGTTGTATCAAAACGAAAAATTCGTAATGTGTAATAATATTAACTGTGTAATATAATATAATAATATATAATAATATATAATAATAATGTGTAATAATAATATTAACTGGGATTCAAACCAGGGATTAAATTCAAGGACTTCTGAATAAGCAGACAATTACTTTACCATCGAATCACTGAGGCAGTTCCAATGACATAATACTAAGAAATTATTATTTGTTACCAAACCAAACAGAGTTATTCATTAGCAACATTATTTTTGATTAATGTGTGTGGGTGATAAAAATACTTGGTAATATTTATAATAGTTATGTAGATTCAGGATTAATTTATACAATTGACATCACAGCAGTATGATTCATTATTCAAAAATTATAATACATAAAAACAACCAAAATCTCAGAATAAGAAAGAGCTGTAAGAACAAAGAGTATAAAGGAGAAATGAGCACAGGCTAAAGAAAAAGAAAAAGAAATAGGTTCATTTACAAGTATTTGCCCACTATGGCTTATTTGAAAATAACTCTATTACCAAAACAATTAACTCATGTGTAACATAAGTCAAAATTATTCATACCTAGTTATTTTTAACTACATCTAAAAGACTCCAAAAAGGAAGAGTAAGACATGTTGTTTGGGTCATTAGCTGAAAAGCTGTTTCTAACCTCTAGAGATTTTACTAAGCAAAATAAAGAGTGAGGTGGTATATCATTTTTACCTTCCTTATTGAGTTGAAAAATATGCTTATCAGCATGTTGGAGACGATGGTTCCTGGTTCAAATCCTAGTAAAGGTAGTTACTTTTATATGCATTTGAATGCTAGAAAGTGGTTGCCAGTGTACTTTGATGGTTGGGGTTCAATTAACCATACTCTCTCAGGAATGGTCAGCCTGAATCTGTACAAGACTACACCTCATTTACACGTCATACACACCACTCTCATCTCATTGGGTCATGGGGTTGCTTTTCTGAATTGAACAGATTGCTACGTAGGAATTACACATAGTAGGAATTTTTAAAAAAATGAGCATGTCAGGCCCTCTAAAAAGCACATATTTTCCACCCTATCTATGACACCTTCTCTTCATTCTCCACAGGGTCTGGCTGTATTATGAAATTCATTACTTTCAGAGAAGGATAATTCTGACTAGTATCTTTTACTCCTCTATCTCTTCTGTTCTTAAATGCTTTAGTCGAGTAATTAGCTGACCGTGACATTCCATAACAAACCCAGCAATCTCCATTGTTCAGTAATTTTTAAGAACAACCAAGAAACTGTAATTTTTCTATATTAGTTGTTTTACTTTCAGAAAATTATTTTTTACGTTCATTTTTTTCTTCATTTGCTAAATATCAAAACTTTGCCATTGCAAAGTAAAGAATTTGAAACATATTTTAATTTTAGTTCAGAAGTTGCTAGTGTTCTGTTTTAGCAAAGTGAAGATTGTTGCAATCAATATAACTTACATGTCAAAAATTTTAAATGAATTCTCTTTGAGTGAAGAAATCTTCAGTTCTCTTTTAAAATAATTTGAGTAGTTGATTAACAATACAAAGTATTTAATCAAAAATTTTATTTTATTTATGTTGTAGTATTTGTATGTTTAAAACATTCAATTTAAAAAAAAAACTACCTAGTTATTTTCTTAGGGTAAAACGGTGTAGAGATTTCTCTTCTCAGAGTAAAAAAAACCCAAGATATGTTGGTTAGGCCATGAGCCAAAAGGCTGGTTTGAACCTCTAGAGGTTTTACTAAGTAAAATGAGGAGTGAGGGGGTTTAACATTGCCTTCCTCACTGAGTGGAAAGGTATGCTTATCAGCATGCCCAGCCATCTGAAAAGCACTTCACTCCACTCTGCAAATGACACCTTCACTTCATTCACTACAGGGTCTGGCTGTACAATGAAATTCATTACTCCCAGAGGAGATAACTCTGACTAGTGTCTTTTACTCCTCTATCTCATCTGTTTCTAAATGCTTCAGTCATATAATTGGCTGACCACGTGATAAGAAACAGAACTATTTGTTGTAGCCGTGGAACTAACAGGTTGAGTGAAGATAATTTAATACGTCACCTGCCTATTACAGGCAAACATGTCAAGACAAAATTAATAGTTCATGTATAAATACTATTTTAAATTTGTTACTTACTGATCCGTTTCATATCAAATAAATTATTTTATAATTTCTTATTTTAACTACTTAGTTACCTGTCTATCTACTTACTTTTTCAACATGCATTTAAATTTTTATCTAATAATTTTTAACCAATAATAAACAACTGTAATCAATATCAATAATAATCAATAATAATACTGTAACGTGCCTCATTAATCAAAAACTTTCTCTTTCTTTTTTTTAAAATGATTACAGATTAGCACAACTTTTTAAAGATTATAGTAATTGATTAATTTATTCTTCTTATATAAGTTGCTTTTTGTTTAAATTAGTGCTGTGATTAGTAACGTAATAATCGATTCAGTGTTTTGTGTTGTGATTTTGGTCATGGAATGGTAGATTTGCTACTGTAGAGGAAATTTTATAAAGTATTTTTTATCTCTAGTTTATAATAGAAAAATATATTACTTTAAGGAGTGTTCATATTTACTTCGAAACTGTCTAAAACAACTATGCAGAAATAGTATTAAATAGAAAACCTATTTCAGAATAAGCTGTAATGTAGCTAATAATTTTTTTAAAATTATTAACTTGTTAAATTAATACAACTAATTCAATAGTAAAAAGTTACTGTTAAAAGTTGAATTGATTTGTTTCGGAACGTGGTTGGTGTACTATGCACCACGATTCATCCTAGGTAACCCCGCGATAAGAATCAAACGCCAATGGCTAAGAGACCTTCTTCGGGTTAATCAATAATGGAGTCATAATGCTGACTGGTTGCTCACTCAAGTAAAATCATGCAAATTTATATAGGCTAATGTTTTGTAGTTATTAATTGTTAATTTTAAACAGATTGTAGATGAACAGTAAAAAAGTATAAAAAATATAAAGGTTACACAATAAATATTTGATAATGACTTTGATTTTCATAATTGTCACAATAACTTTTTAATAAGTTAATGAATATATTATGTTTCAGTGTAATAACACTAAGGACTGCTGTGAAAATTATCATTGTGAAAAATTATTAATGGAGAAAACAGAAGGTATTTGTATACCAAAATATTATTATATTAAAATTAAATATAAAGATTATTTACAGTCTCAAAAATATAACAATTTAAAAGATGTACAGTTTTTAAACACTACTCAATTTAAGTTGATGAAAATGGATCTGTTAAATAATAATTCAGATTCAACAAATATTTCAAGTAATCAAATAACTAAAATAGAAACAAAATTAAATTTCTCAATACCTAATGTTTTACCAATTACAAATTTCAAAAGTTATATGTATTTTAATTTTACCAACATATATAACATTTCAAAAGACATGAATTTTATAAAAAAATTAAGCGCAAAATTATTACTACATGAAACATATTTAAAATATCTAAGAAGTAATGAAAATCTGCCAGTAAATAACAAAACAAATTTAGAAAGTAATCAAAATAAATTATTAAATTTATTCAAAAATTTAAAACTTCATAATATAAATTTCAAACCAGAAAGTAATGTGACAGATTTGCTAAAAAATATTAAAGTAATTTGTCAAGTTTATACATTAGGAATACTTAAAAAATTATTATTATTATTTACAATATGGAGTAAACACAATGAAAAACCACCTACAATGAATAATGATAATAGAAACTTGAATGAATCTGAATTTAGAAATGATAATTTAAATATTACATCCTCAGATGTAGTTTCGAAGTTAAAAAATAATATAAATAAAATGAAAATTACATTTGATAGTACACAGAAAGATATTGATAATGTTCTTAATTTCCTGATAAATAATCATAAAAGAGTACGGAGATCAGATGATGATCCTGTAGAGGCAGCATTAAAGTTTATACACATAGCAATACAAGACATAAATAAGAAAGTAAACAGAGCAGATTTTACATTCAGACAATGTTTATGTAGTATGGAAACTTCTCTTAACCAATTACGATCTAAAGTTAACAAATTGCATGAAGGTAACTTTTTAGTTGAACAAAGTGCATTAAGAAAGCTTGAAAAAAACGAAGAAGAAATTAAAAAAAAAATAGATGAAGAATTAAAAAAATTTTCACAGCAGGAGGAAGCAGCAAGAAAAAATAAAAAAAAGATTCCAGTAAATACTCAAAAATATGAATTGGTTTTAAAAAAATTGAAATTGTTAATAGTAAGATTTTATAAAAGAACAAAACAAGTTCTTGAAAGATACAAAAACACATTAACAGGTATTGATTTAGATAAAGGTACAAAGGAGGGCTTGTTAGATGCAATATCCAAAATCTCACCAAATTAGAAGGTAATGAAGGTAATTAAAGAATTATAATTTACACATAACCATTAATACTTAACAAAAAATAAATAAGAATAGAAAAAGGGCTAATTAAAATTATCACAGACAAGTTTCTGCATAACACGCAAATAAAAATCAACTTCATTACCAATATTATTGTTTAAAACAGTAAAATTTTCCAGAGCTACCTTGGTATATCAGTTGATAATACACTGCTGTCAGAATCCTGCTATCTCAGGTTCCTAAGTTTGTCTTCCAGCTAGAAACTGTAAACTTTAATGATTATTCAAAATATTACATCTGCTTTGTTATCTGCTTTTAATATTTATATCTGACATTATCCCTTTTAAATCTAATCCTGAAGTTAACATACCACAATAAACTATAAGAGAATCCTGAAAAAATGTCAGCAATATCTATTTTACCCACCAGGTTGGTCTAGAGGTAAAGTCAAGTAGAGGGAGATAAAGGTTCCTGGTTCAAATCTTAGCAAAGGTAGTTAACAGTCCATTCAAAAAAGCATAATAGTGTTACTTAAATGGAATAAAGAACAGAGGGAATTTGCAATGTGCTCATGCATCAGTGCTACCACTTAAGAGATTTTCCTTTGTGTTAACTTTCCCTGTTAGTGAATGAAAGCGTTTAAAAAGATAAATTAGTAATGGAAAATTAAAAAATAATGATTTTTCCAACAACACACGGAAAATGGAAATAAAATTTATGAATTAATTATTATTTTATTATATTATTATTAATTAATTATTAAATATTAATGTATTAATTAATCACATCTTGTGTATTAAATGCATAGGTTACTGAATGTAACATCAACAAATACCAGTAAAAACAGTTATTAATTCCATATGTTTTCAAAATTTAAAAACAAAAATTTTATATTTATATTTTGTAAGAATAATTGGAAGGGAAATTTTACTTTTGAAAAGGGACTTTTTAATTGATAAGTTACCACCATTCTGAGACTTACTACCATGCTATTTTGAATGGACTGTACTTTTATACGGATTTGAGTACGAGACATTGGTTACGGGTGTACTTTGATGGTTGGGGTTGAATTAACCATACTCTTTCAGGAATGATCGCCCTGGGTCTGTACAAGACTACACCTCATTTATATGTCATCCACATCATCCTCATCTCATTGGTTCATGGGGTAGCTTATTGTTCTGAATTGAACAGATTGAAACATACTCACATAAGGGATTAAAATAATTTAAAACAATTTCGACCAGAGAGGTTAGTTTGATCTAAGAGAAAGCTGTTATTTTGAGGTTATGTCATTTCTCTGCTTTGTTATTTTTATTATTTCTAACTCACTTATACCACAAGTGTTATTTTTATTATTGCTAACTCACTTACACCACAAACATTATGGTGATAAATGACAAGAACTAGAAAATTTTTAAAACTTTCAAAGATATATTTAAAACAAATTGACATCTAGAATGAAAAGAATAACCTGAGAATTTAGAAGGTGGAGAAATAAAAATTAATTACAATATTATGTCATCAAATTAGCCATAACTGGCAGGTGGAGTGTTTAATTATTGCCACCGAACTGTTATTTTCAGGGCTAAAAAAAATAGTTCTGTTTCTTATCACATGTTCTGTCAATTATATGACTGAAGTATTTGAGAACAGAAGGCGAGGTGGTACAAAAGACTAGTCAGAGTTATCTCCTCTGAGAGTAATAAATTTCATTATACAGTCAGACCCTGTGGTAAATGAAGTGGAGGTGTCATTCGCAGAGTGGAAAGTAAATGTTAAACCACCTCACCCCTCATTTTACTTAGTAAAGCCTCTAGAGCAGTGTTTCCCAACCGGTGGTCCGCGGACCAAAGGTGGTCCGTGAGAGCCTTTGGGGTGGTCCGTGAGAGTCCGATGACTACTTATAAAAAAAGTAATATTTTCCCGTGATTAAATCAAAGTTACGATTTTCATTGAACAAGATTAAGTAAATACATTCAAGATTCAGATTAAGTAAAGGTAGAAGAGTTGTGGTGTAAGAAAGCCCTGGGCTTCCCCAAGATTCGGCAAGTAGCTTTGCGGTATATTATGATTTTTCAACCACTTATTTGTGTGAGCAGGGGTTCTCTAGTTTATTGTTAATTAAAAACAAACAACGAAATCGGCTAAGTGTAAGCAGTGATTTGAGAGTAGCTCTTAGCAAGAGCCTAAAACCTAGAATTTCTCAGCTAGTCAGAAAGATTCGTGCACAAAGTCGCATTGAAATTTTCATTTCATTTTTAATTCATTTTTTAATTTTCATTGTTATTTTCGACTTAGTAAATTCTGTATTCCTTATTTTATTAAAAGACAATTTACAATTAAAATATTTTTACTTTTTGTGATGTACAATGTAACCTACTTTCTGAAAATAACAATTATTTGTTTGTAATAATAGTTTCTTAATTAATAATAATAGTTTGTTTCTGAAAATTTGTTTTATTTAATCACTTTTTAATTTGGTTACAACTGATAAGATATATGCAATAATGTAATGGGTGGTCCGTGGTAGTTCACTTTCAGGCTGAGTGGTCCGCAGACCACTGCGGGTTGGGAACCACTGCTCTAGAGGTTCAAATCAGCCAATCAGCCTTTTGGCTGATGACCTAAACAACATGCCATCAAACTGACAACATACATCTTATTATACCAGATCTTGTGACATAGGCCTAATGACGTTGTTACTATTTTTTTGTAAATGTTTTATTAAAGTTGTTTCTAATCTTATTTTTAAATTTAGTCAGTGATTACATTATTTTAGGTTTTCATTTTTTATTTTACTCTGAGAAGAGAAATTTCTATTTAGTTTATCATACGAAAATAACTAAGTTGTGTGTTTTTTTTAAATTTGAATGTTGTAGCAATAAATTTAAAAATACTAATATATCGTAAAATAAAATGCTTGATTAAACACTTTTTATTGTTAATCAAATATTTAAATTATTTAAAAAGAGAACTAAAAATTTCTTCACTCAAAAAGAATTCATTTAAAATTTTTGACGTATAAGTCATATTGATTGCAACAATCTTCACTTTGCCAAAACAGAACACTAGCAACTTCAGAATTAAAATACAAATATGTTTCAAATTATTTACTTTGCAACTGCTAAGTTTTGATATTTAGCGCATGAAGGAAAAAACGAACATAAATAATATTTTTCTGAAAGTAAAACAACTAGTATAAAAAATACAGTTTCTTGCCTATTCTTGAAAATTACTGAAAACGGAGATTGTTGGGTTTGTTATGAAATGATTCAGTTGTAGTAATTTAATATTGTACAGAAAACCGAAGGTGTACATAATTTTCAAGGTAAAATAAATTAGTAGTTAAATACACATAAATACTTGGTTATCAAGTGCCAATCCTTGAATCTATAAATAAAAACTATTTATATTTTTAATGGGCCTAATAAAAATAATATTTTTCAGCATATTTTTAATGAGTCTAATTATTTGAAAGAATTAGAGTAGGTATAAAAGTATTATGAATTTTTCATTAGGATAAAAGGTAAGCGTTGACTATTCAATAAATCAAAATGCAGTTCTACTTTGGAAACATCGTAAATTATTATACAGTACTTATATAATTATAAAACCATTATATGATGTAGTGTTAAAATGCATCCGAAGTAAATTATTATGAAAAAGTGTTAATTAAGAATGTAAACTTGATTATTTATGGAACAATTCAAAGTAATGAAGCAAGTATAGAAACATAAAAGAAAATTTATTAAAACAAATCACTTATATGAATTGGAAAAACTATTTACATATTAATATGTACTCATACAATAAACATAATAGAATTAATTGATAATTACAAAAAATTACTTAATTTTTATATGAAATATTTTTTTAAATGTTTCATTATCACAGCATTTTAAATTATTTAATTTTTTAATTGCAATTTTCTTATAAATATGAATACTGAGTTTTGTAATACTCACTGCATTGTGCCGGCCTGGGTCGATGTGATGACAAACAGGTACATAAAAAGAGGCTGCTGTCGATTCAGAGACAAGTGGCACTAAGAGTTATGGCGGCATATCGAACAGTTTTAGCGAGTGCAGTAATGGTGGTAGTAGGCATATTCCCTATAGATTTGCTAGTGTGGGAAAGAAGCAAGATATCTGAGGGACTGAAAGCTGGAGAGACTACAATGGCCCAGATAAAGGGAGAGGCCAGAGATAGACTTCTCAGGAGGTGGCAGGAGAGATGGGATGAAGAGGTGTCCAGTCAATCGACACATAATTTGATTCTGAATCTAAAAAAAAAGCTGAGTAGGGGGTACGGCGAGATTGGTTATTACCCTATGCAGGTATTGATGGGGCATGGTTGCTTTCAGGCATAGCTCCACTGGTTCAGACAATCAGATAAAGTGAGCTGTCTGGATTGTGAGGTGGAAGAGGACAACGCAGTACATGTGATTTTCGACTGCAGAAGATGGATACTGGAGAGAGAGGTTCTACGGACCCACCTTGGGTCACCGATTTCTCCAGAAAATCTTGGTGATTTTATGATTGTAGAAGAACAAAGCTGGAAGGCCATTGAGGAGTTCATCCAGAAGGTGGTGAAGAGCAGAGAAGCCCAGCTGCGTTAGTCTCGAAAAAAATCACTCAAAAAGTGGAAAAAATGGGTGGTAAGAAAAGAAATCGCGCTGAGATAATGTTATCCAGCCATTAAAGAATCACTGGCTTGTTTTGAAGTTATGGCTAACGGTGATCCTGCGGCAAGTCAGGATGGGATAGAAAGGAACTGAGAGGTTTTGGCGGATAGTTACCTTTGGCAGAGCTCTGCATACCTCAAGTGAAGACCAACCTTGGTACTGGTAAATTGGGTTTCCTCTTGTATAAAAAAAATTCACTGTTTTTTTTTTCTCTAAAGGCCTATTCCCACAATGCTAGTACTAGCAGCTAGCAAAATAGCTGAACGGGAAACGTTGCTAGTCGCTAGTAAGCTGTACTTTGTACAGAAATACACTACAAAACTAACGTATGTCTTCCCAGCACTGGCATTAATTAACTAGCTCCTTAGGTACCGTCACTTATGCACTAGTAGGTCCTGCAAGTAGTAAAGCTGGTTGCTGCTAGTAAACTAGCATCATGAGAATAGGTCATAAGTGTCAGTCTAATGGTTTTATTATATAAGGATATATTAGTTAGTGGAGAGGTAGAGGTTTTACGTAAATACCTGGGAGTCATCTTTGATAGAACAAGTGCAGCGGAAGTAAACAGCAAGATTTCGCAAGGGTGAAGGGTTATAGGGTAGTTAAATTCTGTTCTTTGGAATGATAAAATATGGATGGAGACAAAGATTAATATTTATCATGCTATCCTGGAGAGTGTGTGTACGTATGGTGCAGAAGTGTGGGTAAAGATACAGAAGGATTGCCTAAAAGTGGTGGAGGTGAATTTCTGGAGGTGGAGTTGTGGTGGGTCGCACATTAATCAAATTCCGAAATTAGGAGAAGAATTGGCGATCAAGGAAATATCATGGATACCATATCCCATAAGCAATTAAAATGGTCTGGCCATTTGCAGAGGATGGAGGATCGTAGGTGGCCAAATAGGGTATGGGAGTGGACGCCAGCCGGTAGAAGAAGGAGGGGTAGGCCAGAAGTGACATGGTGTAGAGGATGGTGTGCAGGAGGCAATGTCTTTGCGACGGCTTTCCGAGGGGGACTGGGAAGACAAAGAGAGGTAGTGCTTAGGAAGCGAGATTTCCTAAGATTTCCTTAATTTACGAATTTCCTAAGGAAATACATAAATTAATTTTACTTAATATATTAATAATTACAATGTTTCTTAATAGTTAAAATAATATTAGTTTTTTTTTTAAAGCCACATAGGACTACATAAGTTCATCAAACTAAAAAGAGCTCATTTCAATTTTTGTGGTTCAATTTTTCAGTTTTTGGAGTCCTTTCCTGATGTTTCCTTCCTTGAACTTTCTCCAGTATTCCCTCAATCCATCCGATCTTCTCTGCCGTTCCTTGTCAGAATACACAACTTTCTGTCGTTTCGTCGGTTTCTGCTGTTCAAGTCTTGTGGTTTTCAGCCTGTGGTAATTTCTGGCTTTTGTTTTGAGGTCCGCAAGTGAGATTTGGAGCCCGTCCATGTCCTCCTTAATCTCCCTGATCCAGTGAGGCTGAGTTTTTCTGTTAAGGAAAAAGTTGATGATTTGTTTTGAGATTCTGGAAGAGTCGGTCCTCAAGAGATGTCCAAAGAAGGAAATTCTCTTTTTCCTCATCTGGTCTGCTAGAGGTTCTGTATTTCTGTATACTTCTTCTTTCGAGACGGGTTTCCATATCCCATCAGAGAAACATCTTTTGTTCAGGCATCTCCTGATGATCCGACGCTCCAATTTTGAGATTCTGTGCTCCGTGTTTATCTTCCTGAGACTGAAGATCATTTCGCTGCTGTATGTGATCTCCGGTAGAATTACGATGTTGTAATGCCGGAGTTTTGAATTTATTGAAAGACACTTTTTATTGTAAACATTTTGCGTGTGTTTTGCAGATTTTGCGAGTTTGTTGAATCTTTCTGTCCAGTTAAGTTTCTAATATTAGTTTTATAATAATAAATATCATAATAACTGTAATATGTTTATTATTAGTGTTAACTACAGTTTAATCATACTTTTGTTCATTATTTAAACATTTTCTGTGTTAACTTTGTTGAGCTTGTCTAGTGGCTCGAGTCAGCTGCACAATCTGTTTACCTACAAAATAACCATACCAATGGACAACAATTTATTGGTGCAGGCACATTTCAGGAATAAACTAATCTACATCATAATGGTTAAGGAATGAAGTGAAAGGCTTATCTCATTAATTAAAGTTGACTCGAGCTGTCATACAAGCTCTACATATAAAATATAAATAAAATATTATTGTTATTAATTACAGAAGAATTTGCATCAAAACATCACAATTTTTAATAGAAATATTCATGATACAAATCAATATACTATGATTAAAAAACATAAAAATAGAACATTTGCATACAAAATAATTTCTTTATTACACTTAAAAATTGATAAATTTTCATCAGTTTATTATGGTAAAAGCTATTTAAAAAATTACCCATCAATCTTACTGATTAAATATCTTTACTTGATAAGTAATAAATTTCGAAAATCATTAAAACTTACAAAATTTAACAGTTCTTTAACGATGAATGAAAATAATGATCCACTGAACAACCAACATGAAATGTATGATAAAAATATAATACTAATGAATCAAAAGTTATTTAAATTATATAATTCCATTAATAGATTGATAAATAATACTGAGCATGTACTAAATTATTTTAAAATGAGACACCATAGAGTACGGCGATCCAATTTGAAAAATTTTAAAATTATGATACAGTTCACACGAAAATCTATAAAAGAATTAAAATTTGACATAAATATGATAAAATATTCATACAAAGAATGTTTACAATTAATTATGGAAAAAATTGAGAAATTTCGAAAGAGAAGGGAAATGATACCTGAAGAATATTTTATTAAAGAGAAAGAAGCCACACAAAGAATGGATAAATTGGAAAAACGTATCGAAAATAATTTAAAGGAAGAAATTAAGAATGATGAAATGAGAGAAAAACAAATGAGTATGGGAAATGTAAAAGAAAATTTTAGGAATGAAAATTTAGAAGATATGGTCGGTGAATTTCGAAGATATTTGATAAATCTGTTTAGGGAAACAAGGACTTTAATGAGAAGGTATATTAAATCAATTGAAGGGACAAGATCTCCTGTACCAGAACGTGGTAAAAGATATTGGAAATTTTAACCATATTTTCTATTCTCATCTTCTCCTCTCTCCTACTTTTCATGAAACTTCCCAATTTACACCCTCCTCTTTCCCTACCACTACGACATACCTACGCTCTCAACTAAGTTTTATTTATTTATTTTTTAATCCCTAATGTGTGTACGTTGCAATCTGTTCAATTTAAGAACAATAAACAACCCCATGACCCAATTAGATGAGGATTATGTGTTGTTCAGGTCATCAGCCAAAAGGCTGGTTTGAACCTCTAAGGCTTTACTAAGTAAAACGAGGAATGAGGTGGTTTACCATTGCCTTCCTTACTGAGTGGAAAAGTATATTTATCAGCATGCCAGGCCCTCTGAAAACCGTTTACTAATCTACTATATCACGCTGCAAATGACACCTTCACTTCATTCACCATAGGGTCTGGCTGTGTAATGAAATTCATTACTCTCAGAGGGATAACCCTGACTATAGTCCGATTCACGAAAGAAAACACCTGTCTTTAAACAACAATATCTTTTGAACTGTTGGATGTAAAAACAATTACGATACCTACATCAAATTAAATCTTGTTTTATTGTTGGTTATAGGATTATTTTAACGTCTGACTGTTCTGGAATTAGTGCTAATGCAGACGGTGGGGAATGAAATGATTTTTTGTAACTTATGAAAATATGCCATGCCTGAATGGGATTCAAACCCAAGATCGCATGATGGGAGGCGAGTGCGTTACCAACTACGCCAATGCGGCCGGCATAGTTAAAATATATAGGGCTATAAAGTATTATATGGAATGTAATCCTGTAACCAAAAATAAAACAAGCTTTAATTTGATGTATTGTAATTGTTTTTACGTACAACGATTCAAAAGATATTGCTGTTTAAAGACAGGTGTTTTCTTCGTGAATCGAGCTATAGTGTATTTTACACTTCTACCTCTTCTATTTTTAAATGTTTCAGTCATATAATTGACTGACTATGTGATAACAAACAGAAATATTTTTGTAGCCCTGGAACTAGCAGATAGAGTGCAAATAATTGAACATTCCATCTGCCTGTTATGGGATAACGTGTATGATGCATAAAAGGGGTGTAGTCTTGTACAGACTCAGTATGGTTGATTGAACCCCAACCATAAAAGTACACTGGTAACCACTAATAGTGGTTATTCAGATCCATATAAAAACAATTACATTTACCAGGAATTGAACCAGAAACCTCCTTTGTTTCTGAAAATCAGCTTTGTTAAACAGCTCACGGCGACAACATTACGTCTAGACTAATCCGGTAGGTTTCAACTAAGTTAAAATAAAGAATTATATTGCTCCATCAATCTTGGATTTGTTTTTTTACTTTCTCTTGCCCTATGTGAAATATAGGTAAGAAAGTATTGTTTTCATGCCAAATTTTCTAAATTGAGTTTTCACCAGATAAGCATATTTTCAGTTCCCCTGAACCCAAAAGAAATGTTTTTCCTAACTGGTCTGGATGTGTGTGTGTGTGTGTGTGTCTGTGTCTGTGTATGACCAAATCAACTCAAAAATGAAAATTGTTCCATTTAAGTTAGATAGTATTAGGCAATCCAACTTGAACATTTTCATCAGAGTCTGTTAACCGGAAGTAGTTTACTTGTATGATTTTTAACTTTTTTGTCATTTTTTCAATAACAGCTTCTATGATTTCAATTAAAATCGCCTCATTTGGTAAATTTTTTGCTCTCTATAAGATGAAGCAAGCAGTATGTCCGCTAAAATTCATGGGGGGCTGCACCCTTGTGGTAAAAATGTTTTTATAAACAACTTAGCCTTAATTATGCATTTTGGGGCAAAAACACTTGTATTTCAAGCAGTTTTTCTTCAGTGTTTAGCATCAGTAGCGATCACTCTAGTGTTTTTCTTAATTTTGCATCAATTGGTGATTTTCCATATTTTGCCCTTTGAAATCTGTAAAACATTGGTTTTTAAAATGGGAATGTTTTGTTTCATGGTTAAATATTTTTTATAATACTAGGTCAAGAAATATGTCATTCTGAATTTACAGTGTTATGATTTGGTAAAGAAACATACAATAACATTTTTTTAATGTTATAAAACATACAACTATTTAGTTTGTACATCATTCTTCGTTTTGTGGCAGGTTCACAAATACTGCTCATCAAAATTGGTCAATTTTTATAATGGTAATAGAGTTGAGTGAATGTTTCATGCCAGATTGTTATAATGTAATTTTAAACTATGTATTCCTTCATTCTTTTTTTCTATGTTTATTTTCATCTTTCTTATTATTAAAATAAAATTTGACTAAAATTAAATTTATTATTTTGTATGAGATAAATAAACTTATTAATAAAATTACTAAAATAAATGCCATTACATCTAAAAATAGATATTTATAATATGGTAATTTCCTTCCTTCAGAGCGTAAATGGGGTGCACCACTATGTCTTAAAACGTATTCTATCCAATAAGCAGCTGTTTCAATTGGGGGTAATGGATTGTCACGAAAGATTCTTGAATACTTTTTAACATTCTCTTGATATCTAAAATAAAAAAATAAAAAATTTCAATAATAAAATACATACAAGTATATCTACCCAGCAAATATGGGTTTTTTGTTAGTTGCGTAGGAAATCCCTCAAAAGGTTTCTGAACTAAAATGGTAAGAACTTCTAAATCTAAATACCTTAGCTGTAGTCAAAAGAAGGACTAAAATCTTTCTTTACTAATATTCAAAATCTAACACAAAAAATATACACAAATATTTTGGAAACTATATATATTACCCTTTATAAAGATATAAGACCCTTTTATAATGAAAGCTTTCTAAAGAAAGTTTTAATGGATTATTTTTAAATGTTGTATTTTATGTACTCTGATGATGTAGAAGCCACCAAAACTTGTCACTGCAGGAAAATAGAATAATACAGTAGATAGAAGAAAAATATAAGCATCAGTAAACGTTTAATGAAAACATAATAGTATTTTTATATTTGGATTAATTGAAGGCTGCAGGATACATTTTAAGGATTCATAAAAAGTCATTTATGTAGCTGAAACTTAAAATTTATAAATTGAACACTTACAAAACAGCTCTTTTGACAAAACAGACTGTTTTTCCATACATTACTAAAATACCCAAACACTTTATATTTAAAGACTATAAAAACCTTAACACAAATTTACATAACGTGATAAAGTTCGTAACTTTTTTGAACCTGAAAAGTAAAATTTAATAACTGTAATTTGATTAAGGGAAATTCTATGAATTTTATTCAGTTGAAAGTTTTATTGATTCATTCAAAATTGAAATGAGTAAATTAGTAAATTGTAAAATCTTCCTATCAATCATTATTTTATTGTACCATCATGTTTTTAGTAATTATATATAATTGTTTTTCTTTATAGTCACTAATAACCCAGTTATTGATGTGACATTGTACAATAAATAAAAACAAATTAACACTTTTGTCCGCCTCCATAGCATATTGGTAGCGCGCTGGCCTACCACGCGGAGGTCCCAGATTCGATTCCCGGCTAGGTTCTGTAAATTATATCAAGTCACAACTCAACGCTCCGTAACCCATGTAGTCACTAATAACCAAGCTGTTGAGACTTTAAATAAATTAAAAAAAAAAATAACACTTATTTTAACACTACTAATCATAATTTTGGAAAAACATTGTACAATTTAGAAGCTATACTTAATGCTTTTCACGGTTGATGAGCTCTGTCGTTGGACGCGTTTAGACCAATCAGAACGTTTACCAGCGTTGTCAGATTGTACAAATGGTTTTAATTGTTATTGAAAGGCCAAAAAAAGGCTGACGAAATATATAACAGAGCTACGAGAGCAAGTATTGGCAAGTCACTGGCTAGCTATGAAGTGGGTAGGGAGCAATGCGTCTGTTCAGAGCTCATCAGCCATGATAGGTAACTATCTTGTACTGAATCAGTGGTTCCAATTTGAAAATTTATCTGTGTCTATATTTTTATATTATTTGTGTAAATATATGTATAATTAAAACTCAATTAAAAAAAGTAATACAGTCGGCTGTACCTACTACAGTAATAATAATGCTAAAGTGTGAAGAAAAATAATTATGACATATTTTTCTGCACTAGAGTGGTACATGAACTTTTCCTTTGACTTTAGCTACTTTTGTATTCTGGAAAAACTCAATTTCACTTATGTAAGTATCAGAAGATATAACTAAATATTTGAATAAATCGTTATTTTCTTGTTATTTAAGGTGATTTAAATCATAAAATTATCATGAACTTACTTTGGATTATATAAAATTTCATTTAAAGCCCAAGACAATGATTCTTCGGTGAGATTATTTAAACTTAAATTGATTGCAAATCCTCTATCTGCAGCTCGAATTACATTTACTCTTTGTTCTCCAAAAAATGGCATACCTATAAAAGGGACACCAAAGTAAACAGCCTCTTCTTGACTTAATAAACCACCATGGTTAATGAATGCTTTACAGTTAGGATGACCTGCAAACAATTATATAAAAGAAATATTACTACTGTTCTTTCTAAATGTATAAACTTGTAATTGTATAAATGTTAGAATTTTTTTATGTCTGACTGTTTTGTAATTGCTGCAAATACTGACGGTGAGTGGGTAGATACATGAAGATGAGTGATGAAAAAATGCCATATCTGACTAGGAATTGAACCCGGGACCATGGCGTAGAAGCCAGTTGTGCTAACCACTACGCCAATGAGTGTAAATAAATAAATAAATGTTAGAAAAATATGGTATACATCGATATTTTTTTTTTTACTTAACTTAAAAGTATATGTAATAGAAATTTATTACACATGTTTCTGGCATTTTATTGTGAACATTTTATTAGTTTTTGTTTTATAACCGCTTTTATGCAGAAATTAACAACATTTTCTTTAATATCATTATCCTACAGAAATTGTATCAAAGTAAAAAAAAGAAAAAAAAATGGTGATATTATTTATTAAAGAATATCTATGTCAACATCATAATTTTGTAATAAGATCATAGTAACCCAATTTATATATCTCTGAGAAATAACAAAAAAACATCAATCTAGATGAAAACAAACAAACAAACCAAAGTGCAAAAATTAACTTGGCACACCTAAACAAAATGTCTATAAATTGAGGCAAGAATAAACAATACAACCAGAAGCCATTTATGTAACAGAAACACTCTTCCACCTGAACAAACTGTTGAAGACTTCTTCTTTGCTTCATGGATTAGGCAACGTGGCCTGTTCTGAAAACCATCTCCTTCTCAAGTGTCCAACACTTCTCTTACCCGTGAATTTGTATCCTTGCACTAAACTGGTCCTTCCCCATCCATTCCAACTGGCTATACCAGCTCCTCATCTAGGCTAATAACGCCTATTTCATCCCACAGCGTTCCTTAGCCTAAAAATTTAAACGCGCATCTTTCCTAGTCTTGTGATTCATTTTATGTACCATCTACAAAAAATATTCTTAAACTTATTAGTTTATTTATCCCATTCTGCATGTTAGCAAACATTACATCGACATCATTTAACGTTACATCCGAAATATTTAAAATTGGATAACTGCTCCAAAATGTTGCCATTAACTATATTGTTGACCTCACCAGGAACTTCCCTGTAAATGCCATGACTTTAGTTTCGACAAAACAAAAAAAAACCCGTTTCACACTCGCAAGAAGGAAACTCATAACATGAACATACTCAACACCAGAAAGAGCTCAATAATCAGAACATAGAAGTAGTTATGGAAAAACCACAAGGCCTACACAGTTCCTTTGAAGAGACTTTGATAATGAACTGATTAAAGTGATCTTCTGTGGTCAAAAAAATAAAATATATCATAAATGTTAGCATAACAAAATGTTATGTTATCATAACTTGTACCTAGAATATCATGTTGAGGAACCCATTTACTTATTCTAACATTTGGAGGTAATCCTGGAAAAGAATCAACTGGCAGTTTCCATAATACATTTTGCTTTAATTTACTGAAAACTTTAGTAAAAATAGTTTTCATATCTTCAGGCATCTGCTCACTAGGAAGAATTGTCCCAAAACTGAAGTAAATTACACCATTTTTAGATCCATCCATGAATTTTTTTAAATCCTGTAGTAAACAAAAGAAACCGGCTAAATTATAAATTATTTTATCAGACATAACTCATAGCTATGATTTATATGTATTTATTTACTATGATACAGAACAGAAATACAGTCATATGGAAGGACAGTAGGTTCTACTCCTACTCTACCCCTTGTCATTCCCCTCCAGACAACAAAAAATGGCAAGTGATTCAAGCACAAATTGATGGACATAATACTCCTAACCACTGTCATTTGTACATACTAGCTCCAAAAGTAGTACCTAGTGGGGATGATGGAGAGTATAAACCTACACACACCAATAGATCTGCTCCAAATTTTAATGAAATGTACAGTAGATGTAAGTAATGTACATTGTAAGTACAGTAGATGGATTAAGTATGATTCATCAGGTGATTAGCCATATTCTGATTGTATCAATGTATTGAAAAATGTATCAGAATTCATCTTACTTACAATTTAAGCACTACATGTACAGGGTGATTCATTTAAAAGTAGCCCGCTGCATTTAACAGCGGCTTTCGGCACTCAATTGGATTCAAATAGTAAATAAATAAATAGAATTACTTAATACATAATTTTACATATTTATTTAAAATTTATATACAAAATCAACTGACAACAAAGTCAACTTCACCTTTACAGTAGATGCTGAAAGTGGCGTCCTTGCTATAAATTAAATTACTCGAGCGGCGGGCTACTTTTAAATGAATCACCCTGTATTATTAATTAAGTAAGTATTAAAAGTAATTATTAATTTCTTTTAATAACATTTTTTGTAAATAACATCTTTTAATGTTGGTCAGTAACCAATAGAACTATCTGAAACTTGGATACACTCAAACAAAATAGTTGTTCTGTGTTGTCCTGCCATACTATACGTGCAAATTCTTCAGCCTGGAGTCTCTTCTTTGCCCAGGAGTCTCTTCTATTATAAATAACTACAACTTATAAAATTGAGTAAGTATGTATTATTTCATAGGAGTTGCTTAATAAATGATAATTATCAGCAGTAATAATGCATTGAATATTGGTTTTTAATAGATCTACAGTCAGAATTAAAGCTGTTGTTAAAATATAAAATTACTTCAATTTCAGGTACTAGGTAGTTCAGTAGAAAAAATGCCCTCATAAAAACTACCTTTACATATTTTGGTTCTTGTGATACATCTCCAGGATTTAATTTAATTTTATTTCTTCATTTTTTGAGTTTAATGGACGATTACAAAGGACTATCATGTCTTTCTTTCGGTATTTAATCTCTCCATTATTCATTAGGTGTTTTTACATTAAATCAATTATTCTTTATTAAAATAAATTTAAGTAATTTTATCCTTAGTAACTTAAACCCTTTTTACATTTTGATAACTGCAACCAAGAGACTCCAAAAGGGATTACAGGACATATCAAGATGAAAACTGATAAGCCTAAATATTAACACTATGTTAAATTTATTATTTACAAATTTGGGGTTCAGTTAACCATACACTCTCAGAAATAGTCGGCCTGAGTCTGTATGAGACTATATCTCATTTACACATCATACAAATAATATCATCCTCATCTCAATAGGTTATGGGGTTGCTTATTGTTCTTAAATTGAACAAATTGCGCACAACATATACACATCAGGGATTTTAAAAATTTGCCGATTTTTTTATTAATTAATTTATTTAAAGTCGCAACAATTGCTTGGTCATTAGCGACTACGGTGGATTATGTAACATTAACTGTGGGATTTGATACATGAAAATTCTCCAGACCCTGGGACCTCCACGTGGTAGGCCAATGTGCTAACCACTACGCTACGGAGGCGACCATTCACCAATTTTTTCATTATCTTTTTTACTACTACTTCTCGCTAACTTCAATAAACGTGCCATCTTATAATTTTTACCAGATACAACACAATTTAACTTAGTGTACTTAGAAGTTCATTTTTAAAACAAAAACAATTTTTTTAGAAAGGGACTATTATGTACTGTAAAATGTTTTATCAATCAATAACTTTCTTAACTTTTTTTAAACAAATACATATTACCAAAGTTTTTTAACGTTGAAATAATTTATTAATGTATTTTCTATCAGCATAAATAAGTTATTGTCCAAACGCTTTGATTGTGTTGTGCTGTGATAAACTCTGTTGTTATTACAGTATGTGGCGTACCGTATTATGTTTAGTGAAGTTCATATTGGTTGATGTGGTAGCACTTTTCGCGCGTAAAGATTCACATATTTTATATTAAGGTTATGTGTTAACTACAGTTAGTATATCATTTAAATAGGCCTAACTTGACCATTTTTTGTCATCAGTCTCTTGACTGCTTTGATGCAGTTCTCCAAGCTGTTCTATCTTGCGCAAGTCGTTTCATATCTACATACCTGTAACACTCTATATCTTTTGTAATTTGCTTTATATATTCTAACCTTTGCTTCCCCGACAATTCACTTCTCAATATTACCCTCCATTATTGATAGACCAATACCTGGATATCTTAAGATATGCCCTATTAGCCTATCCCTTCTTCTGGTTAGATGCTTCCATATACTTCTTTTTTCAACCACTCACCTAAGAACCTCTAAATTACTTATCTTGTCCACCCACCTAATCTTTAAAATTTTCCTATTACACCACATTTCAAAAGCTTCTATCCTCTTCCTTTCTACAGTCCCTATCACCCACGTCTCACTCCAGTATAATGCTGCACTCCAAAAATAGTATTTAAAGAAATTTTTCCTAATCTGTAAATCAACTCAACCATATACCATAGAAAATTGTGAGAAAAGACGATTCTGATTTGTTTGTTGCTTTTATTAATGACATTCATAGTGTGTATCGTGAATAGTCATAAATAAAACTAAAATACATACATAAAATGTAAACTATATATACCTACCTATAATGTTTCCTTTTCGTATTATTAATTATATCATTATTTGGTATTGAAAATAATTGTATCATTAGCCTTTTCTTGTATTCTTTATATTGTCCATATTTTATCCTTTCTCTTTAAAAGTATCCTTTTATTGTTAAAGTATGCAAATTAACAAGTACAAACTTCACTAAACATAACACGGTTGGCCACATAGGCCTACTATAAAAGCACATAAATTCTGTTTCTAATATTGAGATTTTGAACGTTTAAATTCTGTAAAATGTTGAGATCACCAGGTTAGAAGTTATTACGATCCAGCAGAAGTTATCATGTCAATCCTGTACAAAATTGGTTAACATCAACACTATTAAAGTCCTAAATTAATTTTTATAAATTATGTGATTACTTTAATAATGTAAATATGTAGGAAGTACCTTAGGCAATGGTTGACGTTCTGGTGAAATATGTGTTCCACCAACTGCAATAATATTTGGTACCCATGGTTTTGGAAAATCAACACTAATTTGACTGTTTATAATAACCAATGAAACATTTTGTAACATTTCAGTAAGTGCAGGAATTGATTCTGACCCATTATAATCAAAATTTCTTCGCATAATGAAGTCTTGTAAGCGAAAATAAAAGAGATGACTTCCTAAATGAGTTATCATTGTTATTATAGTATTATGAAATCTCTGTAAAAATGTCATTTTGTCAGAATAAGGTATTTCAAAATTTGGAATATAAGAAATTCCGAATGGATTTCCAACAAATTCATCTGTAAAATAATTAGTTGAAAAAGTTTGTAATGATATTACTGGTGCTTGAAATTTATGACCAAATGCTATTAAAGCTTCTTGGCCAAAATGTGTTTCCAGTAGTACAAGATCATATTTTTCATTCGATGAAATTAATTCTTTTATTTCTGGGTACATTAACACTTGGTACGAAATTCCTAAACCAAAAAACCACATCATAGGCACTGTTATATAACGAGGTTTGCCAAGGAAGCGTGCTGTCTGGAAGTCTGGTCCACTTGCTGTAACAAAAATATTTATAAAAAATTACTTAAACGAGACAACGCATCTCATGTCTGGTGGCAATTTTTGAAAAGGCTTAAGTTACCTTTGAATTTTAACAAAAACCTTAGTGATTTCTGTGTCTAATCTAAGAGGAATCGAATGACACTATTTTTGTTTCCAAATTCCGACTTTGATTTCTTGGCTTCCGGTTTTGGGCCACTTTCGGCCGAAACGGGAACTTCAAACTCAATCCAGACTCACTAACTTTTTGTGTAGATTATGAAAACCGTTTGTTGCTATCTCTTGTAGTTTCGGACTTTGATTTTTTTGACTTTCTGTTTTGGGCCACTTCCAGTCGAAACCAGAACTTCAAACCCAATCTAGGCCCACTACCTTTTTGTGTAGGTTACAAATCCAAAAACCGTTTGTTCCTACCTCATGTAGTTCCTGACATCTGGGTTGGGCGGATAATCTGACATCTGGGTTGGACATAGGAAAATAGTAAATATCATTAAAAATTTCCACCAATCAAAAGGCTAATATTAGAATAGTTGATGGAGCAACTGAAGAATTGAAATTCAAAAAGAAGTGAGGCAGGGTTGTGTACTTCCAACCTTGCTACCTAACTTATACTCTAAAGCAATATTTCATGAAGCATTTCAGCTGGAATAATACTAAACAGCATGTCTATAAAAATAACATTTAATAAGCAATAATAGGCTAATAACAAATAACATCTCAGATCTTCAAAGGATGATCTAACGGGTGGATAGAGTTAGTGAATAATGTGGTTTAAGTGTAAACCTAAAACAAAATTTATGGTCACATCCAAAATTAAGTAGAATGATGTAGTGAACTTGACAATAAGAAAAAAAATGTGGTGTGAACCACTTATATAACTTCCCCTAGCCAATGTAAATACTGAAACATTGTATAACCTGTGTTTAATCAAGAGTAAACAATGCAAAATGAAAAACATAATTTTAATCATTTTACAAATTTTTCTAATATATTAATCATGGTAAATTAAAATCGACCTGTTCAACTTAACGGTACATAAAATCATTAATTGATGCTAAACTAAGCTTTGTAGAAAAAATTGCTTGAAATAAAAGTTGTAGGTGTTTTAATTTTCCATAAATTAAGTCTAAATATTTTTGCCCTGAAATCCATACTAACACTGCAATTTTAGAAAAACTTATTTTTTAATGAGAAATTACAAAAAAATCAGTAATTGACACAAAACTAAGTACTGTAGAAACAAATGTTTCAAATAAAATTTGTAGGTTTTTTTAATTCTCTACAACTTTCACTAATAATCGCTTTTCCTTTAAAACACATACTAAGGCTGCAACTTTGAAAAAATTATGAGAGCACAGACCCAAACAAATTTCAGCAGACACACTGCTTCCTTATCTTGTACAGCACAAAAGTGTAATAAATCAGGGATTTTAAATAAAATTGTAGGAGACATTTTTAAGAAAATTGCAAACAAGTGAAAAATTTCATGAATTAACTACTACCTCCGATTGACTGATTTTGATGAAAATGTTTCTGTTTTGACTTCATCTGATATTCCATCATTGAGATATTTTGTTTACTCTCTCTCTCTCTCTCTCACTCTCCCAACCCCTTCATTCTCTTCCCCTCTTTCCTACTTTGGGTTGAGGGAATCTGAGAATCTGAAAACATGTATTTCCAGTGACAACTCATTTTCAAAAACTTTATGTGAAAACGATATTTCCCATCCCTATATTTTATACTGGGCAAGAAAAGTAAAATCTTATTTCGATTGAAATCAAAAGTAGAACAAAGCTTTCAAAAATGAAGAAAAACTGGTTTGAAGCAGAATATAAATGTTATTCATGTGAAAATAAGAAAATACTCTTTCCTCTACCTTAACTACTTTCACTTAAAAAGTTTTTTACCTATAAGCAGTTGCTTAATTTTATTCATATTGCCTAAGAAGTAATATCGTTGGCCCAAATTTTATGTGTGTACTACTAAGCAAAAGGCCTTGAGATTTCAGACCAAGGACTAGAAAATTTACAAATTATTTCTTCCTTCATAACAGATTTGTAGACAGAATAAAAAAAAAACAAAAAGTGAATTAAATATGTACTTACCACCAAATAATTCCATCAAAGGATCTTTTAAATGGACTTCTCTAATGTTTGTCACATTTTCACCCATTGAAATAGATGTATAGAATGTAATTTCATGTCCTCTTTTGGCAAGCTCTTTTATTATTGGATGAATGAAATAATGATGACTCTTTGCAGCAAAAGGAATCAGTATTAAAATTTTAGCAGAATTACAGATGATAATGGAATTTGTAAAATACAACAATACAAGAGGTAAAAATGTTAAAATATTCATTGTGGATGTATCTGGAAACCAATTAAATTTATATTTATCATGTGTATTTCGAGGTTAACTTAACTTTACCTGAACTCTTTAAAACCTACAGTTACTGTTTCGTTTCACACTGAAGCTGCTACAACCAACGTTAGAATCAGTTAATGATCAGTTTGTAACCCACAGTTGATAAAAGTAAAAAATAAAAACAAGAACATTAAAAATATTTTAGTACATTATTCATTAATTACAGACCAACATTATATTGGTACCTATGTTATAACAGTAGTAAAACTGGGTTATAATTTTTAATTTGTAATTCATCAAAAACGGTTAATATAATTTTGTAGAGATAACTCGTTTACTCATTAAAATCATATCTTAAAAACATACTGCAAACATAAATAATTAAGAAATACAAATACAATTAATTGTAAAAAATGTTTAACAGAAAACTGACACTAAGAAAGTTTATGACAACAAAAATTGAAGAACATATCAAACGAATATTAAAGTAGTATATTTTTGCAAAACATACAGATAACAGTATAGATATCTATTGAACAATGTAAATTATTTGTATAAATATAACTGAATAACACTTGTATAAATGACTGTAGTAATAAATTTTTCATAGAACTCACTAAAAAAACAAGGTGAAAATTGTCTAATCTTAACATTTATAAATATCCACTTGAGATTTTTACCAGTCAATAATAAATAAATCAATAAAATCAGAAAATAGTTTTAAGTGACAGATCTGGTTTGCTGATGTCGATTTCCAATTACTTTTAATAAAATATTAAAACATATTTAAATATAGTATGTGGAACATGATTCAAAATATTCATAAAAACTAATGAATAATTGAAAGCGAAGAGAACTTTATGAACAATATTAAAGAAGGAAAAATAAGGGTTATTGAGATAACTGCTAATGTAAGCATACGAGGGGGTACCCAAAAGAAACCGGAATTATTTTTTAAAACTATTTATTTTTAATTTTTTTACAAAAGAACCTTATCCCCTTCAAAATACTCTCCATTACAACTAATACATTTGTCCCACCGGTGCTTCCACTGTTCAAAACATTTTTTGTACTCCTCTTCAGTGATGGCTGCCAGCTCATCCGTCGTTTTTTTCTTAACATCATCAACGTTGTTAAATCGGAGACCTTTCATGCCCCTTTTCATGCGTGGGAACAAGAAAAAATCACACGGAGCCAGATCGGGTGAGTACGGTGCGTGTGGTAGCAAACCCATGCCGTTTTTTGCCAAAAACTGGGTAACCGAGATTGCCGTGTGTGCAGGCGCGTTGTCGTGGTGGAAATACCAGTCCCCTGTCTGCCACAAATTAGGTGTTTTACGACGAATGCTGTTTCGTAGTCTTGTTAACACTTCAAGATAAAAAGCTTGATTTACCGTCTGGCCTGGTGGAACGAACTCTGAATGGACAATTCCCCTCACATCTAAAAAACAAATCAGCTTTGTTTTGATGTTCGATCTGACTTGACGACTTTTTTGGTCGGGGTGATAATGAAGTCTTCCATTGACTGGATTGTTGTTTGGTTTCTGGGTCGTACCCATAGCACCAAGACTCGTCACCCGTAATGATCTTTGACATGAAATCTGGATCAGTTTCAAGCTGTTGTTTCAAATCACTACACGTTTCAATTCGACGTTCCTTTTGAGTGTCTGTCAGAACCCGAGGCACAAACTTGGCAGCGACTCTTTTCATTGTCAAGTCTTCTGTTAAAATGCGTTGGACTGAGCTCCAAGATAACCCACTAACCTGTGATATTTGGTCAATGGTCTGTCGTCGGTCTGTTCGTACAATTTCTTTCACTTTCACAACATTTTCGTCTGTTCGGGAAGTCGACGGTCGTCCAGAACGAGGTTTGTTCTCAATCGACATGTTGCCATTTTTAAAGCGCAAAAACCACTCGTACACTTGGGTTTTTCCAATAGCGTCGTCTTTGTAAGCTGTGTTCAACATTACAACTGTTTCCGCGGCGTTTTTACCGAGCAAGAAGCAAAATTTCACAGCCGCACGTTGTTCATTAAAACTTGCCATCATGAAAAACGACACGAGCACAAAACAGCACTAGCGAGAACAATCACTGCACGAGAACAGAACAAGCTAGATCAACGAACAAAATGGCATTGAACTGGCAATGAGTAGCGCTACAAGCAGCCTAGTGGCGGGAATTTGTACTGCACAAGCTCCGCCCACAGCAGAGCTATTCCGGATACTTTTGGGTACCCCCTCGTACAACACTATAAAATTAAGTTTTTGGTGGCAACTTTTAAAAATTTCATCTGTCATTTTCGTATGTCCTTCCGTTACATCCAGATGTCAGAAACTACAAGAGATAGCAACAAACAGTTTTCATACGCATAATCTACACATAAAGTTAGTGGGGCTGGATTGAGTTTAAGTTCTGGTTTTGACCGGAAATGGCCCAAAACCAGAAGTCACTGGATTGTTAAAGTTACCAGCAATTGGTCTCCTAACGTAGGAATGTGCTAGAGGACTGTAAAAAAAAGAAACTCAAGTATAGCTATAAAATTTTATTTGCATATTAAACACAAGTACAATACTGATATATATGGAGCTGTTACAATTTCTTCCTTTTTAACATCACATTGTAAGACTGTACTTTGTATCCCGCCAATGTTAAATTTGCTATTTTTAGGTACATTTTTCATAGGATTGGTAAAAGATATGGAAATGAAACTTACACACTATAGGTGTCGCGTTTCTTCTCGAGCTACTGACATTTGTTCCATTTAATCTTTGGACCATACCATTTTTTTTTAAATTACGAGTAACATAAAATTTTTACAAATTGTTTTCCACGTGTTTCGGGTATTACATATTTTGGAGCTTCTGAGGAAGTCATAAAAATATCGGTATATGTGGCTATACAAGATAATTAACTGGTGAAAATTTCAGCCTGGTAGGTTTATTGGTTTCTAAGAAAAATGTACCTTTGTGTTGAAAATCTAAATTTATGAGAAAAGATAAGAAACAAGAAGGCACAAATAAAAAACAATATGTACACAAACAAGTAAATTTCCCATCAACAGTTGTTTAGAAAGCTGAACCAACAGCTGAGAATATTAAAAACCGTGATGCAGATATTTTAAAAACTAAAATTCTCTTTCCACTAAAACGAGCAGTAGAAAATTATGAAAAAATATTAGTTCTTTGTAACATGATAATTTTTCTGTGTAAACCTGATAAAAACTTAATTTTTTCATAAAAAAAATTTTTTTTTGATGTAATTTAATGTTTTTTTGGTAGATCTAGGCCTTAACTATTGAAAAACATAAAAAACCAAAAATCAAAATTTTGAGTTAAAACCATCGTGCATTCTCCTCTTAATAAAAACAGATTTAAATAGCACATTTATTATATAACATTTTTTCTCTCATAAATTAATTAATTTTTTTACTAGATTTAACATTTTGCTTACAACTTTTGGAGCAAAATTTACACAAAAGTAATTTTACAATTTTATATGAAACAAAAATAGTTAAAATTAAAATTGCTATTATAAATGCTGCAACATCTAATAACAAATATTTGTAATATGGTAATTTTCTTCCTTCTGAACGTAAGTGGGGTGCACCGTTATGTCTTAAAACATACTCAATCCAGTAAGCAGCTGTTTCAGATGGTGGTAACGGATTGTCATGAAATATTTTTGAATACCTCTTGATATTTTCTTGATATCTAAAATAAAAAAGAAATCATTTTATTTTACAGTTTTGTAATTTAATGAAAAGTAAAAATCCCTTTTGTGAGATGAACCGTCTCATGGCTGGTGGCAATTTTGAAAAGGGCTTACTTTTGACTTTTGGCAAAAACCATTAGTGATTTCTATATCTACTCTTTAAGAGGAATCAAACGACTATTTCAGTTACCAAATTTCAACTTTGATTTTTTGACTACTGGTTTTGGGCCACATCCGGTCAAAACCAGAACTTCAAACCCAATTCACGCCCACTAACTTTTTGTTTCTGCCCATAGCAGACAGGTGGAGTGTCAAATTATTTAAACTCAAACTGTTCATTGTAGGGCTAAAATCAATAGTTCTGTTTCTTATCACATGGTCAGCCAATTAAATGACTGAATCATTTAAGAACAGAAGAGTTAGAGGTGTAGAAGACACTAATCAGAGTTATCTCCTCTGAAAGTAATGAATTTCATTATACAGCCAGACCCTGTGGTGTATGAAGTGAAGGTGTCATTTGCAGAGTGGAAAATATGCGCTTTTCAGAGGGCCCGGCATGCTGATAAGCGTACTTTTCCACTCAGTGAGGAAGACAATAGTAAATCACCTCACTCCTCGTTTTACTTAGTAAAACCTCTACAGGTTCAAACCAGCGTTTTGGCTGATGACCTAAACAACACAACTTTTTGTGTAGATTACGAATCGGAAAACTGTTTGTTGCTATCTCTTGTAGTTTCTGGCATCTGGGTGTGGCAGGTGAATGGAGAAAACTAAATGATAAATAATATTTTAAAAATTGCCACCAATAAACTACATCAGTATATATACGTTTGTTTTGTTGTGAACTGTTCCTAAATATCATTAGATTAACATTCATTTAAAGCCCTTTTTCATTGTAAATGTGTAATTACCACCATCAGCAGATTCAATTTTTGTATTTTAATATTCCAATGATGGTGGATCCACTAAAACATGTAAGTTTACGAAAATTAAATCATAGATAAAAGAAATTAAAGCAGCTGTAAAAGTTTAGTAAAAATTTAAAGTATTTTTATAATGTTGTTGTTTAGGTCATCGGCTGGATTGAACCTCTAGAGGGTTTATTAAGTAAAACGAGGAGTAGGGTGGTTTCCAATGCCTTCCTCACTGAGTGGAAAAGTATGCTTATCAGCATGCCAGGCCCTCTGAAAAGCTTCTACTTTCCACCCTGGAAATGATACCTTCACTTTATTCACCACAGGGTCTGGCTGTATAATGAAATTCATTACCCTCAGAGGATATAAAACTGACTAGCGTCTTTTACACCTCATTTATTTAAATTACACTTTATTTTTATAATAAGATTTATAAATTTAGTTATCCTTTTTATAACCCTAGGAGCGAGTAGTTGAAATTTAAATGTGTTGGTTTTTCTAGTTATAGAATGTGTATATCAATTTTTAGAATAGTGGCGCTTTGGGAAGGTATAGAAATAATATTTGTTACTTAAGAGTAGTGTCCCCATGCAAGGGGTGGAAATTAAATTAATTTATTTTTTCTGTTTATCTACAAAGGAATAAATTTAAAAAAATTATCAAGTTTAGCTAACCTCTATTTTTATTAGATGATAAAAGTAACAAGTAGACCTGAAATAAACATACACAACACACACATTTCTATTTGTGAACAAAGTTTGTTCTTGATTATCCCAGATCTGTCAAAGTTTCATACTTATAGATACTGAAGTCACGAGATTGCCTTTTGTATATGGATGGGCTATGAGGAAGGGAAGTGAAAAATTGACAGTGCTGCCAACCTCTACAGTGAGTCACTACTCGTACATTTCACTACCGTGCAGTTTCTACATACACTTTGTAAGCAGTGGTTTATTCCGAGAATGTTTTCTTCATAAACCTTATAAGAAATAAATGTGACCTGTAATATTGCTACAGCTTTATTATTATAGGCTGTATTAAGTAAGCTATAGCTTCATTATATGACTAGAAATGTTTGATTTATTGAAAATTACCAGCTGCCTTATTCCATTGGAACAAGATTTTCTACGGTTGAATCGCCTTCTTTACTATCACTGTCACCGGCGTCTTCACTATCAGTCTCACTAGTATCTACCAACCGTTTCCTATTTGTACTAGGTATCAACGAAACTGTTGAAGAATAGCTTCTTCATTTCTTTAATTTTCTTATTTATTTTTTTAATTTTGAAAAGAGAAACATCACAGTAGTTAGCCACTCGCTCATGGCTTTTATTGCGAGGCAGGGAAAGGCATTTTTGTTAAGCTTCAACTTCACAGCATTTTATTACATTACATATTAGATTTCGCTCAGCACTGTGGATAGTCTCCCCGTGTTTTCGAGAAACTAACATCTCTGTTTACGATAACAAACACTTATATTCATACAGTTAACCTACAAAAGGTTCCACGATATACTGTATATGCTCTGGGTATAGTATAAGTTGTTGTACTGAAATTAAAGTCGCGCATGTGTACTGATACTTTTCCTCCTTTACCCCTCGTTGCAAACAAAGGCAAACTCATGGCTCAAGTAACTATAGCATAAAATAATTAATATCTTCAATGAATGCACATGGTTAGAGAGAAAAAAATTAAATTTGTACTTACGATTTTTTATACAATATTTCATTTAAAGCCCAATTCAAGGATTCTTCTGTGATGTTATGAAAATTTAACATAATACCAAATCCTCTTTTAACAGCACGATTTACGTTAATAGGTTGGTCAGCAAAGAATGGAATACCAATAAATGGAACACCAAAATAAACAGCTTCCTCATGGCTTAATAAACCTCCATGAGTAATAAATGCTATACAATTTGGATGTGCTGCAAACAGAAAAAAATCACAAATTTATGAATTTTTGGTCATTCGTTCATATTAATGGCTGAGTTTATAAGATTTTATTGTGTTTGAAGTTTTTGTGAATATAGAAATGCTGGGTATCAGAAACAGAAATTTTAACAAAAATTAATCTTGAACCTTCAACTTAACAATTCAATATCCAACCATAGCACAAAGGAGGTCAAATAATACATTATATAAAAATTATCTTATTGGTAAGAATGTTGTAAGTTAAAACTGAGTGGTAAAGGTAGGTATTGTACAAGTCAGAGAATTGAAGTCCCTTAAATGTCAGATATCATATGGATATTAAATGCGTGTAATGATATCTAGGACCCTTAAAACCAAAACTTTAACAGTAACAACTATGAAGGCCGCCTCCATGGCATAGTGGTTAGCGTGCTAGGTTACTAAGCAGAGGTACCGGGTTTGATTCCCGGCTAAGGTTTGGAAATTATTGCATGGCAAAACCCACCATTTTAGTTCCTAACCCACAGTAGTCGCTAATGACCAAGCTGTTGATGCGACTTAAATAAACTAAAAAAAAAAATAAATAAACAATGATGAAGTTCTATATGGCTGTCTCTGTAGGTCATTACGGTACAGAGACAAGAGTTTTAACATTCAAAGACATTAGCAGAGTGTATACAGTAGAGATGCACTTTCTATGTAGGACCTTTAGTGTTTCAAACATATCTGAAAAATTCTGACATTAGAAACAGATGTGTCTAATTTAAATGCAAGAATAATACATTTTTAGAATTGGTTTGACCATGTATGTAGAATGGAAGAAAGTTGACTACTGAGGAGGATAGTATCATACCTTCCTGTTGGTGCTCAAGAAGTTGGATGACTACAAATGAAATGGATGAGCTGACCAAAAATAGTTGCAGCAGCCTTATAAATCTAATGCTCGAATTAAAAATAGGGGGAGGAGGTATAAATTGTTGAAAAACCGTAAATTGTTTTTCTTCATAACTTTTATGTGTTTATAAGAGTTAAACTTAAAGTTCTATCAAAATTTCGAGTTGGATTTAGCACAGAATGTACAGTAACAGAAATAATATCTGCAAATCATTAGTGCAGTTTCATCCAGGTTAATTGGTGGCAATTTTTGCCATCTGTCATTTTCCTGTGTTCGTCCATCACATCCAGACGTCAGAAACTACAAGAGATAGCAGCAAATGGTTTTCACATTTGTAATCTACAGTTAGGGGGCCTGGATTGGATTTGAAGTTCCAGTTTCGACTGGAAGTGGCCCAAAACCAAAAATCAAGAAAGCAAAGGCAAAATTTGGAAACAAAAATAGTGTTATTTGATTTCTCTTCAAGAGTAGATACCAAAATCATTGGATTTGAAGTTGCGGTTTTGACCGGAAGTGACCCAAAACCGGAGAAATTGAAAATTGCTACCAGCCATGAGACTCATGAAAGGGATTTTTCATAAAAATTTTACTTAACAAAAACACCACCTACAACATTAAATTTTATCATTAACTTACCAAGAATATCATGTTGAGGAAGCCATTTACTTAATTTTATATTCTTTGGTAATCCTGTCATTTTATCATCTGGTAATTTCCATAAAACATTTTGTTTTAACTTACTGAATGCTTTAATGAAAGTATTCTTCAAACTGTCAGGGAACTGTTCACTTGGAATTACTGAACCAAGACTAAAGTACACAACACCATTTTTAGAATCATCCATAAATTGTTTTAAATCCTGTAAACATATTTTTTTAAAAATAATTTGATCACACAAAACCATAGATTTCAAGAAAGAATAACCAGAAATTTTAAAGACTGTTGCTTCTGTTGTCTACTGACGGAAATAAAACTGCGCATAAAAATTAGTAAATGTATAAATAATAATACCATTTAATCACATTATCCTAAAGAATTTTGAATCAGACATTTCTTAATAAAATTTCTGACCGATCCCAGACTTGATTAGAATCTCTGGAACAGTATCGGTTTCACTAATCCAGTACCACCTTCTTCTTCTTCTTGTGGTTCCTATCCGTTCCGGATGTTGGCAACCATTTTGGCTATGATGACTCTGTTGACTGCTGCCCTGAACAACTGAGCTGTATTCACGGAGAACCAAGTCCTTAGGTTCTGGATCCACGATATTCTCCTTCTTCCAGGACCTCTTCTGCCACATATCTTTCCTTGAATTATGAGCTGCAATATTTTATATCTGTTGTTATTTCTCATAATGTGTCCCAGGTATTGGAGTTTCCTTACTTTCATGGCATTGAGAATTTATTTTTCTTTTCCTATTCTTCCCAGAATCTCATAATTCGAGATATTGTCCACCCAAGATACTCTCAAAATTCTTCGATATAGCCACATTTCGAATGCCTCCACTTTTTGTTCCATTGAAACTGTCAATGTCCATGATTCAGCTCCATACAAAAGAACAGGGAACACATAGCATTTGAGAAATCTCATTTTTGATTCCATTGTCAAATCGTGGCTATATCCACGATTAAACCGCATTTTTACAGATGAACAAGGAGCTCATTTTGATAAATACAGCTCTAGCCTTTTCTATACGGATCTTAATCTCCTGCAAACAATCCCACTGGCTATTCAGAGCAGTACCAAGGTATGTATACCCATCCACAAGTTCAACATTCTGTCCATTTAATAAAAGATGACATCTGGAGACTTTATTTTTACTTATGACCATCAATTTCGTTTTACCAATGTTGATATCCAGACCCTGCCTTTCACTACACTCTGATACTCTATCCAACAGAACTTGCAAATCCTCCAAACTTTCTGCAAAAATTACTGTGTCATCAGCATATCTCACATTGTTTAGTCTCACTCCATTCACAGAAATACCCATTTCCATATTTCCCAAGGCTTCTCTGAAGATGTGCTCAGAATAAATGTTAAACAGCAATGGAGACAGCACACAGCCCTGTCGGACTCCTCTTAAAATTTTTATGTTGTCTATATTATCATCTATGTTAAACAAAATTATTTGTATCAATGCAGAATTATTGGCTGCATTTTTACCCCGCAGAAAAATATAAACCTGATGAAAAAATTAATGTTGTTTTCACAAACCTTTTATTGCTGCTTTAATTTTATTTTCACATTCTTACATTTATATGTTTTGGAAAATCCACAATCATCAGAGTAAACAAAAGAAAATATCGATATAGTAACAAAATATATTGAACTAACAAAAGAAAAATTGATATTAATAATTTATTGAAACCGACTTAGAAGATAGGTATATTATATATTGTACAAAAGTTTTGTACAAGTAGTTTACTAGTTTTAATTTTTTTTAAATTTTTGTGAACTCTGATGATGACGAGTTCATTGAAACATGTAAGTGTAAAAAGCGAAAATAAAATTACATTTGCAATATAAAAACAGAGTGAACTAACAAATTCTTTTTAATTTGGATTAATGTGAAGTTGTACAATTTTTATGCTGAAACCAATAAGTATGTTATCAAACAAGTTAAGTGTATGATATTTTTTTAAACATATCTGAGTTTATTTACCATCAGTTAAAAAATAACTTTAAGTAAATAGTAATATGAAAGTGCTTACATGGTGAAGACAATACCTACTCAATTTTATTACTTCCAAAAGGAAAACAAGCTTATTTACATTGTTTTTTAAACGTTTAAAAAAATTATATTAACAGATGAATAACAGTAAATGTCTATTCCCATGATGCTAGTTTACTAGCTGCTAGTACTATCTGCTTATTAGTAACTAGCAAAGTTTCCAAACATTCTCACCGAGCTAGTTTACTAGCGCTAGTCAATCACATGACCTTTTCTCCCCTACTAGCGCTAGTAAAATCAACCAGTTCAAAGGCACTAGCACGCTAGTGAATACTAGCCTTTTAATTAAACTAGCTGCTAGTTGTTTGTTCCCATGACACCAGTACTAGCTGCTAATCTACTAGCAGCTAGTAAAATTGTGTCATGGGAATAGGTCTTATGAGAAAAAAATTAACAAACATAACGGATGTGACAACAGAATGCGTAGAGGGAGAAGATGATGATGTTAAAAGTTAATATGGACTTATTACTTCCTCTTGCCTATATGAATATATAGGAAGGAAAGTATTGTTTTCATGTCGATTTTTCGAAAATCCAGATCTACATGTTTTCGGACCCCCTGAACCCAAAAAAGATGTTTTAGCGATTGGTCTGTGCATATGTGTGTGTGTGCGTGTGTGTGTGTGCGCGCGCGTGTGTGAACAGAATATCTCAAGAACAGAACATTGTACGAACTTGAAACTTGATACTTAAGTTACATACCACTACTGGACCCGACACGAACATTTTCATCAAAATCGGTCAACCGGAAGTAGTAGTTTATTCGTAGAATTTTTCACTTTTTTGCGATTTTCTCGAAAACTGGTCCTACGATTTTTTGTAAAATCGCCTGATTTACTAAATTTTTTATGCTCTACAAGATAGAGTAGGCGTCATGTTTGCTGAAATTCTTGGTGAGGCTGTTTCGCGTAAAGAAATTGTTTTCTTACGATTGCGGCTTTAATATGCATTTCAGCGGAAAAATGTATACAATAAATTTTATAGAGAATTTAAAGTCCTACAACTTTTATTTCGAGTGATTTTCTGTATTTCTAAGCCAAACAGGTCGATTTTCATTTTGCGTCTTTCCCTCATGATTAAAATAAGGTTATGTTTTTTGAGGTTAGTTTTTTGTTTATATGTAATGTTTTATTACTAATTAAAAAATAAATATCTGTAATGTTTTATTGTTAATTATATGCATTGGCAAGAGAAAGTTGTTTGTTTCACACCAGATTTTTTTGACAATATAGGTTATTTGGTAAATCTGAATGGAAGGCAATTCTATTCTCTTTGATAGTTACATCTTTGCTATTATCAAGTAAATTAAGCGCCAAATAATTCGGGTGATCTTCTAATTTTTCTTGATATTATTTTAAACTTAGCTGTGTAATTTCTTTTTTCATGATGTTGACACATAAGTCTTATGCAACGCATCATTTGTTATGTACCATCAATCATTTTTTTATAATCCGTAAAACTTTTGGGTATTTTCCGTTTTCTGTACGCCACTATCAAATCCGAATTCCCTGAAGGGTTGCACTCGCGTTCATTTCTCCCACACCCTGCCTTACTGAATACTCAACTAAGCCAGACACACTCACGCACGCATGAGCCCCAGTAGCAGAGATCTGCTATTATCGGAGAGAGCGAAAATTGCTCTTTACCAGCATCATTTCGAGTACTTGGCACCCAAAATATAAACCCTGCTCCTGTTAGATTTTTTAAATCTAACAGGCTTAAAATTTCATAAGGAACTTAATAAATGGATAGCCAAAAAAGGTAGAGATAAAATAGCAAAAATTGTTAGCAATATTCAAATGTAGATGTAACTAAAGAGACAAAAGGCAAAAAAAGTATACCTATTTTTTACTTTTCTACTGTTTTTTTATTTTTTGTTTTTAAAAATGTAATAATAAATTTTGTAATTAAAGAAAGACGCAAAATGAAAATCAACTACTGTTTGGCTTAAAAATGCGGAAAATCGCTCTTTCGACCTAAACTAGGCTCTACAGAGAAAAATTCTCTAAATGAAAGTTGTAGATCTATTCATTTTCTATAAATTTGATTATACACTTTTGTTGTAAAATGGATACTAATGTTGAAATCTTAAAAAAATCAATTTTTTTACACGTTTTCGTGAGAAAAAATTAGAAAATCGCTAATTACCGCTAAAGTAAGCGTTATACAAAAAAATGTTTGGAATAAAAGCTGCAGGATTTTAAAATACTCTACAACTTTGTTTATATATATATATATATTTTTTTGCGCTAAAATGCATATTGAAGTCGCAATCTTAAAAAAAAAATTTTGTACGAGAAAACAGCCTCTCCAAGAATTTCAGCCGACATGGCGCCTACCCTATCTTGTAGAGCATACAAAAATGTAGTAAGTGAGGCGATTTAAAAAAAAAATCGTCGGAGCCGTTTCTGATAAAATCGCAAAAAATGAAAAATGACACGAATAAACTAGACTACTATTTCTAGTTGACCGATTTTGATGAAAATGTTTGTGTCGGGTTCTCTAGTGGTACCTAACTTAAGTTTCACGTTTCAAGTTTGTATGATGTCCCATTCTTGAAGTAATTTGTTCACACACACAGACCAATCGCTAAAAACAGGTATTTTGGGTTCAGGGGGTCTGAAAACGTGTAGATCCGGTGAAAACTCAATTTCGAAAAATCGACATGAAACCAATACTTTCCTTCCTATAAATATTCATATAGGCAAGAGAAAGAATAAACCATACAGGAACATTTTCATTAATTAGTTTAAATCATCTAATCAACTCTAATTCAAAGTAAACTTTGACATATCTATCAGTAATTAGAAATTAATTAAGAATGAATAAAACATGTTGTTTACCTTAGGTAATGGTTGACGTTGTGATGAAATATGTGTTCCAGCCACTGGAATGATATTTGGAACCAACGGCTTTGCGTAATCAATAGCAGTTTGACTGTTTATAATAACTAAAGATAATTCTTGTAACATATCAGTCATTGGTGGAATTTTTTCAGATCCAGGATAAACAAATGTTTCTCTCATGAGGCGCTCTTGCTTTGGATAATAATACAAATAACCAGCGAGATGAGATATGATAATACGAAGTGAATTATGCAGTCTTTGAAAAAATGTCATTTCATCTGTGTAAGGAACTTCTAAGCAGGGAATATAAGCCGCTCCCATGGGATTTCCCGTAAATTCATTGCTGAAATAAGTACTTGTGAATGGTTGCACTGCTACAACTGGTGCATTAAATTTATGTCCCAATGCAATCAATGGTTCTTGACCAAAAAATGATTCCAAAAGAACAATATCGTATTTCTCATCAGAAGAAATTAATTCTTTTATGGCAGGATTTTTTAAAACAATGCTCGATATCCCTAGTGACATAAAAATAAAGCCTGGAAAACCTAAATATTGCTGTTGACCAATTTTTTGTAACATCTCAAAAGAAAATTCACCTGAAACAAAAGGAAGAACACGTGATTTTATATCGTGAAAAACTAATCTTAAAATTAATTATGACTTATGCCCATAACAGAAAGGTGGAGTATCAAATTATTTACACTAATCTGTTAGTTGCAGGGCTTAAAAAAATAGTTTTGTTTCTTATTACATGGTCAGCCAATTAAATGACTGAATCATTTAAGAACAGAAGAGGTAGAGACACTAATCAGAGTTATCTCCTCTGAAAGTAATGAATTTCATTATACAGCCAGACCCTGTGGTGAATGAAGTGAAGGTATCATTTACAGGGTGGAAAATATGTGTCTTTCAGAGGGCCCGGCATGGTGATAAGCATATTTTTCCACTCAGTGAGAAAGGCAATTGTAAAACACAATACTCCTCGTTTTACTACACTAAAACCTCTGCAGGTTCAAACCAGCCTTTCGGTTGATGACCTAAGCAACAACAATATGACTTATAACAAGTACCTATACAATTTAAATAATCTTGGCCAACTTGGCAGTTCAAAGCGCTTTTGACTGAGATTTTAATGTCCAGGTTTAAATTCTTGATTATTACACAATGTGTAAAACTGTCACATCGCGTAAAGAATGTCATAATAATGTTTCCAATATCCGCCACAGCTGATACCCGGACCAGTTGAAGAGATTTCAAACAAACTTTTTATCTTTAATTTAATATTTTCAACAGTATAGGCCTACGATACACTACAAGAAAATGGTTGATGACATTTAAGGTTGTGATATTTGTTCTTAACTCATACAGATAAATTAGGCTACATGCTAAACCGAAATATATGGGATTTCGGATACGCGAAATTCCGTATAACACTCAGTCATATTTTTAGGGTTTAAAAATAGTAAAAATTAGCATATAGTATTTTTTACGACTGTGAAATAGTATTATGTATAAATGAAAATACAGAAATTTCAAAAGAACGAAATGTAATATTTGTATTTAGTCTTTCAAAAAGTGTGAGATTATTTTATGAAACCATTCTTTGCAGTACATCACACCATCATTTTGTTAGAAGCACGTCCTGCAGATGAAGAACGAGTCAACAAATTCTCAGAATAGTGAAATTTTATATTCGTAATTTATTTTATTAGTCACGTTCTGTACTTAAACGACTCTACGTATTTAAATGTTGAAATGTGTGCGTATAGACAATATATTGAAATATTGAGTAATCACCAAATTAAAAAAGAGTTATTTGGATCTGTTTCGGTGAAGCCGGTTAAGCAGATTTCGGATAATCAGGGTTTTATTAAAAAATGTCTTGTCCATCTTACAAACAATTAGATAGGTATTAGAGATTTAGTTATGACTGTTTTCAGAAAGTTGGATTTCTGAACATTAAGACAAAGTACTGTTCATTTCACCAGTACTGTATGTATCTAGACATTCTTCAAAAAGTTCCATCAATAAACTCTTGTGGCCGCCTTCACGGCGTAGCGGTTAGTTATCTAGCCTACAAAGCGGAAGGTCTCTGGTTCGATTTAAGGCTAAGATCTGAAAATTTAAACAGGTTAAACCCACAGTTACTATTCGGAAATCCACAGTAGTCGCTAATGACCTAGCTGTTGTGTGACTTCGAAGAAAAACCTCTTGTGTTAACAATACAGTCAGTGCGGAGTAAGTAACAAGAAAGCATTGGTTGTTATAGGCCAATAACCTTGGTTATAGGCCTACATGGAGAATGAGATTCATCTCATATTTCATTTTTCTGTTTTTCAGCTAAAACAAATGAATTTTTTTTATGGCGACACTAATTTTTGTGGTAGTAGCTGTATTTTAGTAGGAATTAGGGAAGTCGGACTCGAAAAAAATTAAAATAAATATCGATTTTCGGGTTTTAATGTTATAAATTTTGAAATTAGCTCTTTCCAATGATACCAAAATCACGTTTCTACGACAACCAGAATTGTTTCGTTTGTTTTTATAAAAACTCATCTCATTTGTGAAAATTTTCCTGTTTTCTTAAACAAGTCATATAGTGTACAAGAATTTTAGTTATTTTGTCACTAATTTTTATGAATTTTTTAAATATTTATCTTTCAATTTAGAAGGCACTTTTGTTTGTAAGGTTTAGGTTAAACAATTTATGTTGCACAAATTACTAAAAGTAAGTATAGCTTGAGTCCCAGCTCCGCATTGAGCTAGAAATATAACTTTATATATCTAGCTCAATGCAGCTCCGTGTAGTTGGAAGGAATGCAATGTGTTGTTATAGTAGTGGGAGAATGAATGAGTTAGTAGTATTTCACAGCTGATGCATTTGTAGTGGTAGCGTGTACTAACTAGACTAAAAAAATATTCTTATCATCCGGCACATTAATTTAACAAATACCTACCGGGTTATTAACTTGGTCGGATTCATAATATTTAACTTGCTAATTTATATCAAAACATGTAAATAAATAATTGTACTAAGTTAAATTACAAACAAATATTTTAAATACGGAAAGTTTGAAAACGAATATTTTGTATTAGAGTAATACAACAATCGTATTCCCAGCAGCCCCGGCTCTAGGGGTAGGCGACCGGTACCGCCGCTTAGGACGGCAGATTTTGGGGGCGGCAAATTTTAATGCTTTAAAATTTTATAAATATACGACTTTACAATCATGATCCGAAAAACTTTAAACCCAACATCAACTACAAAATGTAAAACTTGACAATAGATAGCCAACTATATGATCTACATAGACGCACACACCTATTGTTTGAACTAACTTCTAGCCTAATGATCTAAAAACCCAATTTAATTGTGCGGAAAATTTCAAATCTCATTATTTACATAATTTTAAGTTAATTGATTGAGTGGATTAGAAAAAATGAATATTATCATCGTCGTTATGAACGAACGACAAATTTATTCTTACTAATTGTTCAAAAAATATAATCTGATAATAAAGTATTGAATTTAATGTTCAACCAACATCTTCTTTAAATAACGTAGGCGTAATCTATTAATATGTTCGGTCTTATTTCTCAGAATTATTTTTTTTTTTTGCTTGAATTTTGACTATAGCAATAATAATCAGAGAGCTATGGCAAAACTAATTTTCTAATTTTTTAAGGCATGAATTGATGATTAGAATTCCACACTGTTGGCGCGGAACGTGTATATTTTAATTATACATTATGAGTTAACTATCGGATTCTAAATCAACAAAAAAATAAACATTACAGATGTGGTTACTTAAATAATTTTTTTTCTTCTGCACTGTTTGTGTCTATACATATGCGAAAATATATTAATGAAATCTAATAGAACTGATGTACAGTTGACAAATTATTTAGGTCTTGCGAGTAAGGCGGCCTACGTTGCCGGTGACGCGCTTGTGACGTCAAAGGCAGATATAATATCGGACCAATCAGAGTCTAGTATTCTCAACCAATTAAAAATCTCCAAATCTAGCCAATCAGATGTCTTCTTATGCGTTAATTTGATTGGTTATTATTGTCCAATCAGAGAGCTTATTGTAATTCACTACGTCATCCGATATGAACCAATGAAATCGTTTCATTCAGTATTACGTCATTTGTCAGTATGGACTTCCTGATTGGTCCGGAACTGTTCCTGCGCGAGACGGCGACTTACATTTTTACATTAGATCCGCTCAATGTTACCGCCCAGTTAACGATACAGCCGAATATTACAGAATAACGTCTACTGAAATGCTATACGTTCCAGAATTAAAACACTTACCAAAAACGTTTTAAAATTGTTAGAGATCTTCCGGGTTCGCAATGATTATGGTATTATTTTATGTAACAGCAGTATATTTACAGCTGCTTTTTACAGTATGAAATAAAAACAACCATGTGAAGGTAGCAAGAAAATAGATTGGGTTGTCACATACAAGCTTGCTGAAACTTAACAAATTCTTTTGTCGGCTACCATGCTAACACTACTATACGAACGTAACACATTGTAATTTTGTCACTGTATATTAAGGTTAATTCTAATATGGACGTCAATGCCGCTTTTTTGTCAAAAATCGTCAGTAGAAACGCCGGCATTGTCTAAAATTAATTTTAAAACATACTTGACCTTTACCTTGTTAGAGCAACATACAAATTGTGCCGTTTTGACGACAAACCGTCACATTAAAAACGGTTAACGATTTGAACATTTTTTGGGCGATATTTTTCAACATTTCTCCGCGGTGATTCGTAGTTTGTTTCATAATTTTATTTTATGATGGGAAAATTTAGTATTGCCTATAACAGGCAGTTAGGGCTAAACTTTAAATATTTTTTAAAATTTCATTTGCTACTTCTACGGCTACATTTATAGTTCTGTTTTTTTCACTAGAGAAGTTAAATTTAAACTAAATCATATTAAGTACAGAAGAGGTACTGGTGAAAGAAAAACTGTTATGAGCTTCTTCCAACGACAGTAGATTATTATACAGTTAGACCTTGCAGTAAATATTAAAACCGCATTTGCAAGATGCAGACTGAAAGATTTTTAAAAGGCCTCCTATGCTCATGAAAACACTTTTTTACTGAGTGATACGGTTATAAACCGAAAATGTAACCCAATTATTTTTTCTGATTATTTCAGATAACATGTAAATGTTAACTTTGTAGATATACAGAGTGATTCAATAAGATGGAAACAATTTCAATAAGCTGTATTTCCTGAACTACATTTTATATTTTTATTCTGTAAATTACATTTGAAAGCGAATGTTTTAAATTTTAGTTTACATACATGAAAGTTTATAGATGTTCAATGTGTCCTCCTCCGGCTGCACGTACAACATCTAGACGGTAACTGAACTCATCCCAAACTCTCTGACGCATGTTATGGGTCACTGAGTTGACTGCAGCTGTGATACGATTCCTTAGTTCATTCAAATTGGTGGGAAGAGGTGGTATGTAAACTGCACTTTTCACGAACCCCCAGAAGAAAAAGTCACAGGGTGTGAGATCTGGAGACCTCGGTAGCCAAAACTGAAGTGCAGAGTCGTCATTCTCCATGCGACCTATCCATCGTTGACGTATGGATTCATTTAGGAAACGCCGAACATTGCGATGCCAATGGGGTGGAGCTCCGTCCTGCTGGAAAATGTAATCTCCTGAATCTTCATTCATTTGAGGCAATCCATCCCATTGGCATCGCAATGTTCGGCGTTTCCTAAATGAATCCATACGTCAACGATGGATAGGTCGCATGGCGAATGACGACTCTGCACTTCAGTTTTGGCCACCGAGGTCTCCAGATCTCACACCCTGTGACTTTTTTTTGTGGAAGTTCGTGAAAAGTGCAGTTTACATACCACCTCTTCCTACCAATTTGAATGAACTAAGGAATCGTATCACAGCTGCAGTCAACTCAGTGACACAAGACATGCGTCAGAGAGTTTGGGATGAGTTCAGTTACCGTCTACTTGTTGTACGTGCAGCCGGAGGAGGACACATTGAATATCTATAAACTTTCATGTATGTAAATTAAAATTTAAAACTTTCTCTTTCAAATGTAATTTACAGAATAAAAATATAACATGTAGTTCAGGAAATACAGCTTATGGAAATTGTTTCCATCTTATTGAATCACTCTGTATATACACAGATTCGCATAACAATAAATTACCCATACGTTAAAAGAAGGGTTCTATGTAATTTTGTGCGGATTAATTTAATGGTTGATGAGTGGGTGGAGGGGGGCGGCACTCGTGAATTTCGCTTAGGGCGGCAAAAGTATTAGGGCCGGGGCTAATTCCCAGCATGCATCACTCATTCATTATACCTCACCCGTACCCTTCACCCAGCAAATACACGGAGCTTGGCCCCGACCTATACGTTTTTATACAGAAATGCGTTTATAAATCTCAATCACCATTTCTCAAAAACTGTGTTTTTCATACAAAAGACCTGTTTTCTCAAGAACCAATAAAGCTTTCTCCTTTAAATTTTAATGGCTTATTCCTTACATGTATTTACATCAACAGACATTTGACATAAAAAAAAATATAAATTTTTTCTATAAAATTCAATTTTTGGAGTAGGCATTCACGGAAAATTTATAAAAAAAATTATTAATCTATATATTTCAAAATGACTCCATCTATCTGTCAGGAACATATCAATGAATAACTGGTTAAAATTTGAAGATTTTCTGGCCATAGATTACGGAGAAAACGGGTCAAACATTAACATGGGCTAAGATAGGGGTTCCGACTCTCCTTAAAGTTATATGAAGTTATAGTTATCTATGAGTTAACCTTAGTACCGATTAGCAATTACGTATCAAAAATTAATATTTTTTTCATGTATGTGCACATGGTGATAAGTTAAAAAAAGAATCAATTTAATAAAAAATATTTAAAATACTCTAACTCCTTATACAGAGTGATTCAAAACTATACGGCAATCTCTTGGGATCTCATTCTATAGCTAAAAATAAGAAAAAAAGTTCATATAAACATATGCCTGAAAACGCTTAGTTAGCGAGTTACGGCTAGCGAAAAATTTCACCTAGAAAGAACTCTGTACCCTCGGTGAAGTAAGGCCGTATAAAAATGTTAAAGCTAGTTACAAAGATACAAATACGATTGTTTCTTATGTTTCTTAATCTGAAAAATTGAATAAAATTGGTTCAGAGCTGTAAATGCAATACTTTCAGCGATATCTTACTTAAAACACAAGAATTGGTGCAAAGAAATAACACATTTTTGTGTTTAACGTAAGATTACTTCCATAAATGGTAATTGAAGGTGTATTTTTTCTTAAATAAATTTGTAGAAAATTTAATTCTGAAAAGATTCATGTGAATTACTCAGGAAAAAATGAATAATAGATATTGAAATTTCGCTTTATTTAAAATCAAAACAGACGCACATAAAACGCACATTCTTAACTGCATAAAATATTAGTTAATATTTTTATGTACGTGTGTAGATATTAAATAAAGCGAAATTTCAATATCTATTATTAATTTTTTCCTGAGTAATTCACATGAATCTTTTCAGAATTAAATTTTCTACAAATTTATTAAAGAAAAAATACACCTTTATTTATCATTTATGGAAGTCATCTTCCGTTAAACACAAAAATGTGTTATTTCTTTGCACCAATTCTTGTGTTTGACGTAAGATATCTCTGAAAGTATTGCATTTACAGCTGTGGAACCAATTTTATTCAATTTTTCAGATTAAGAAACATAAGAAACAATCGTATTTGTATCTTTGTAACTACCTTTAACATTTTTATACGGCCTTACTTCACCGAGGGTACAGAGTTCTTTCTAGGTGAAATTTTTCGCTAGCCGTAACTCGCTAACTAATCGTTTTCAGGCATTTATGTTTATATGAACTTTTTTTCTTATTTTTAGCTATAGAATAAGATCCCAAGAGATTGCCGTAGAGTTTTGAATCACCCGGTATAACCAAAATAACTGTACGTAATTTCATTTTAAAATTTTTAACCTTTACTATTGTTACAAGTCACTAGTAGGTACAAAGACAAAATGAATGACAGCTACAGTATCTACAATAAAAATTTAAGTTATCGTAAGAAATAAAACACAAAATACGATGTGTAATTACAAATACGATTGTTTCTTATGTTTCTTAATCTGAAAAATTGAATAAAATTGGTTCCAGAGCTGTAAATGCAATACTTTCAGCGATATACTTATACTTATTATTGCGATATAGTAATAAGGTTGGATGACGTTTCGAATTTTTTTTTAATGATAAAGCATGGCCTTGAGGTCAGCCGTCAGTTAGCCGATGACGAATTTGTCTTTTAACCAGTTGACAGCCACAAACTCCGCTGGGACAGCCAGTTCAAATTCACATCAAAAATAGATCAAAAAAGAAGGAATACAACTGGGTGGTTGTCAATAATGTACAGTTCTCGACAAAAAAAATATAAAAAAGTGAAACAATTAATTGTCAACAAACAATTATTAACAATTAGTTATTAGCTGACAATTAGTTACTAACGCATATAAGAAAACAAAAAATATAGAATGGGAATTTATTTTATTTTCCCTTTAGAATTTTACGTTCTAAAACTTTTCCTTCGTCTGTGACTTGCCGTCATGCTATTTCGGACCAACTGTATTAAAGTAATTTGCTTTAATGACCTTGACTTCGTAATTAGGAGCCTACTACAGAACTGGTTATTTGTATCGGTGGACTACCAAATCCAAGTCACAAGTGCGATATTAGTTAAATAACAAAATACAATCATAAATAACTTTTATGTAATTATAAAGGTAATTATAAATGGTTTGTACTGTCAGCTGTTGGGGGATTACCGGAAAACTGAATTAAAATTGGCATTTAGCGTACCTAATATTATAAGTAACGGACACAGTTGAAAATGCGGCACTAAAGAGCTTAACTGAGGAGTTATTTAGAATATTGAATGTTGTGTTCAGTCTGTCAAAAAGAATTTACTTCACTAAGAACTACTGACTTTACGGTACTATCTACTTTTATGCATTTTCTTTATAGGCTACTGCTTTATCGTAAAAGTAAAACTTAAGTATACTAAGTTAACCTAAAAATGATATTATCTTTAAAATCAAGCCTATTAAAAATAATTATTCTTAATTGAAAAGCTCTGGGTCAAGGAAAATCGGAAAATTCGTATCTGTCCCGTCAAACTGGATTACTCGTGCAGCCTGTTCTCCGCTTGCATTATGTAGCGCCTACTAACGTTTGTATAAATTACTAACGTTTGTATAAATTTATTTTATTTGCGACCTATACACAGATTTATGTTTGCTAATAATATAAAAGTACACAAATCAATGTTTTTTAGGTATATTTTCGCCTGTAATAATAATTGTATTTCGTGTTTGAATTTTTCCATTTTCCATTACGATTTACGGGTAATTTCTTATATAATTTTAAACTACAAATAATATACTTTTAAAGTAAATCCAAAAGTATAAGCTATTTTGAATCGATACCTGCAAAGCTACTAAATTCAAGGCTTCAACTGTACCCTGAAAACCCGTTAAAAATACTGAACGAGTATACTATACGAGGGTAGAAGATTGTTTGACGAAAATTAAAAAACGAACTGCACGGTTACAAAGAAAAAACCTTTCTGAGGGCTATATAATAGCAACAAACTGGTATCAGACAGGCGGTGTCCCTTCGGAATTACTTAAAATGATATCAAAACAGAACCCGCTAGGTGAGACGGTATAACACCTACCCATGACCCGTTAGGCGAGTCTCTAGCACTGAATGTGTTAACATTTGAACATTGTTAAGATATTTGTGTTCTCTAATAATAGGAAATTTTCTGAAAAGGAACCGTTCAGATACTCCCATTAATTTCTTTCTCGTCCTTCTAAAGGAGGTAAATAGGGTTCGCTCCTGAACTGCATCTACGAAGGCAGGTAGGTGTACTATACTCTATCCCATGGAACCACGCAACACGTCAAAACAAATGTATTAAAATTGTGATTGAACTTAGCGCGATCCATGTGAGTTACAAAAAAGGTTCTTTGCTTATCAGATGAAACTTGCTATATACTAATTGAGACGTATACTAGGTAAATACAAAATACGACAGTACCTGTAGAAAGAATTCATACAGTAGGTCTACTATAAAACATCCGGTCTCTCGTCGGTTTTGACTGAAGGCGTTGGTAGAGTGAAACATAATTACGCATCCTTTTTACTGACTTTCAACCCGTAGTCTGTTTATGTCTGCTAGGTATACCATAAAATGTATTACAATTTTGTAATGCATCATAGTTTACCCGCCTATTATAGACTGAAAATAAATACTACCATAGTAAAGTTCTCTCGTACTTAGGTGGATGAATGAATTAATAGAAATATTTAAATAATAATGTTACATTACAGTGCTTACCTCCAAAGATTTCTTTAACAGGATCGCTTAAATGAACCTCCTTGATATTTGTTATATTTTTCCCTATTGAATTCGGTGTATAGAAAGTAACTTCATGTCCTCTTTTAGCTAATTCCTTTAAGATTGGATGGAGAAAATAATGATGACTTTTGGCGGAAAATGGAAAAACTACTAAAATTTTAGAAGCATCGCTAAATAAATTGTTCGTTGTAAGTACAAAGTACAAAGCTAGAGAAAATATTACAAAAATTTTCATTGTTTGGTTTATTTTCTGAAAGCACAAAATAATAACTATGATTAAAATTAATGAACAAATATACTGCACTTATAAAACTTATCTTAACATGATGAAATCCTTGGCACGACTGCAGAAGTAAATATTAACATAAATACTTGTGTAGGCCTACGTAGCTAGCTATTAACAACAAGCCTAAATAGGCAATAACTGTGGTCTAGTGATAGAGGCGAACTTGATGGAAAATAATCATTCAAGGTCTTTGAACATATGAACCACTGAATATATTTTTATTGTTTGTGTTATCACTGTTAACCATGGAGCTTTAGAAGAAGAAATAACATTCGGTATGTCAACCTACAGTATGTTCCCTTCAGTTTGTTTATTAGGCCTAATAAAATGTTATGTAATGATACTAAGAAATAATATTAATCTGCGAATTATATTACGATAGGTCATAACTCTGCTTGTATTGGATTTGTGGTCATGTGTTTACATATTAATCTGTAGGCCACTAACAACTCTGGTCTACAGTCGGTTTCACACCCGAATTTGAATCCTTGCATCTCCAGAACGATGAGTCGGATTTCAGCATACTTTACGTCAACATTTAGCTCATTTTATTCTGCGTTGACCTCTAATCGTCCTATAAATATAATACTGTTTAAAAATTGCCTTATCGAGGTTTGAAGACAAAAACACCCGGGTTTTAGCTACCGTAAAGAATTTCATGCGTTTAGAGACGTATAACTCGAAAATTATTTGACCAACAAGTTTGAAATTTTAACACAACATATCCAATTGTATTCTTACAGAAATTTTAAATTCTTATGTTACTTAAATTTTGATTTATTAACAATATTCTGAACCCTTGCTATCCGGTCCCCGCACAATCGTTCGGCTGAGCAAACTATCGGTTTATTCAGCGTCAAAGAATTAGTGCAAATGTATTAATAAGATGAAAATATTGATTGGGCAATGTTGTGGTAGAAGTTTTGAAGAGGTGAAACACAGAGAAGGCCATGCGGGGGTCGGGCGCTACTAACCATCTTTCCAGGTTGTGTAGGGTACGTGACATCCGCCCCCTCGTGGCCAACTCTATTTTTCAAAACTTAAAAATATACGTAATATCACAGTGTATTATTGGTGGAAATTTGAAAAATTGTCATAAATCATTTTCCGATGTCCGTCTGTCACATCCAGATGTCAGAAACTACAAGAGGTAGCAACAAACGGTTTTCGGATGCGTAATCTACACAAAAAGTTAGTGTCCCTGGATTGAGTTTGAAGTCCTGGTTTTGACCGGAAGTGGCCCAAAGCGGGTAGTCAAGAAATCAAAGTAGGAATTTGGAAACAAAATTTGTCCTTCGATTCCTCTTAAAGAGTAGATACAGAAATCACTAGTGGTTTTGCCATAGATCAAAATTCTTACGATAGCTAAGTGGGCTTGATCATTAACAATTACTTTCTATTGCCTATATGAATATATAGGAAGGAAAGTATTGTTTTCATTTCGATTTTTCGAAATTGAGTTTTCACAGGATCTACATTTTTTCAGAACCCCTGAATCCAAAAAAACATGTTTTTAGCGATTGGTCTGTGTGTGTGTGTGTGTGCGCGCGCGCGCGCGTGTGAACAGAAACCGGAAGTAGTAGTTTATTCGTATCATTTTTCACTTTTTGCGATTTTCTCAAAAACGCTCTTACGATATTTTAAAAAATGGCCTCTTTACTAGATTTTTATGCTCTACATGATAGGATAGGCGCCATGTCTACTGAAATTCTTGGGAGGCGGTTCTCTCGTAAATTTTTTTTTAAGATTGCGGCTTTAATATGTAGTTTACCGCAAAAATGTATAAAATAACAGTTGTAGAGAATTTAAAATCTTACATCTTTTATCTGAAACTTTTTTTTTATAACGCTTAGTTTAGCGGTAATTAGTGATTTTCTGTTTTTTTTTCATGAAAATTTGTAAAAAATCGATTTTATAAGATTTTAGCCTTAGTATGCATTTTACGACAGAACTAATCAAGTATTACTTAATACTTAATATTTTTGGGGTTCATCGTTGTTTAATGATCTTGGCTTAAGTTACTATTTATAATCAAATTTATATGAAATGAAAAGATCTACAATTTTTATTTAGAGAATTTTTCTCTACAGAGCCTAGTTTAGCGTGGAAGAGTGATTTTCCGTATTTTTAAGCCAAACTGAGGTTGATTTTAATTTTGCACCATTCACTCATGATAAAACAAGTTACCTATATTTTTTGAGGTTAGTTTTTTTGTTTATTTCTAATATTTTATTACTAATGTTAGGCTAACCCACCGGGTTGGTCTAGAGGTTAAGTCGTCGCCAAAATCAGCTGTTTAACAGCCGATTTTCGGAGACGAAGGTACCTGGTTCAAATCCTAGTAAAGGTAGTTACTTTTATACGGATTTGAATACTAGACAGTGGTTACCGGTGTACTTTGATGGTTGGGGTTTAATTAACCATACCTCTCGGGAATGGTCGGCCTGGGTCTGAACAAGACTACACCTCATTTACACGTCATACACATCATCCTCATCTCATTGGGTCATGGGGTTGTTTATTGTTCTAAATTGAACAGATTGCAACGTACACAAATTAGGAATAAAAAAAAAAGTTAGGTTATATTGTTCATTATTTGCATTGGCAAGAGAAAGTCGTGTGAGTGTTCACACCAAATTTTTTGAATACCTATTATTGTACTCTAATATATTTTTTAGTGTAATAAGTATTACCACTTTGTTACTATGTAAAACAGATAATATAATATTTAAACTGAAGTCGGCCTACTTAGATCTAGTCTAGCTACAATTACTTGATTATTGTTTAGGTATTTTAAATTATGTTTTTTATTGTTAGGTACTTACTATATTATATGAAACCAAGATCATTAACTAAGAGGTTCTACCACAATGTAAATTATATACAATCAACACATTTTTATAATTACTGTAAAATAATTAGACTGTAGCTAAGAATTTGTAAAACACAATAAATGGTAGTACTTATAAATGTAGCTTTTTATAAAGTATGCTTATTAATTAAGTAAGCAAATAACATAAAGATTACTGGTGTTGTGAAACAGATAAGAATTTTTCCATTTCTTAATTTACCTATCTGTGTACTTGGCTGAAGTCTACATAGTGTAACATTGCTTTCTCCTTACAGGTAATGTAATGATAAAAGAAAATGAATCCGAAGTTATCTTTCTTGAGATATTTTGATATTAATACAATATTATTCATACTGGCTTATTTATTTTAACATACTGTGTAAATAATTTTTAAATTGTAAAATGTAGACTATTTAATGAAATATCAGTATAAATGTCTAACTTATTAATTCACTGGTGTACCAGTAGTAATAAAACACTTTATGTTGTTTAGGTCATCAGCTGAAAGGCTGATTTGAACCTTTAGAGGCTTTACTAAGGAAAACGAAGAGTGAGGTCCTTTCTCACTGTGTGGAAAAGTGCTTATCAGCATACCAAGCCCTCAGAAAAGTATCTACTTTCCACCCTGCAAATGACACCTTCATTTCTTTCACCTCAGAATATGACTGTATAATGAAATTCATTAATCTTGAAGGAGATAACTCTGACTATACTATTTTTCAGGACTGATGAGCTCTGAACATTATGCATTGCCCTCTACCCACTTCATAGCTACCCAACTATTTTGACTATATTGACTTGCCAGCAACATTGTCAACACTTGCCCTTGTAGCTCTGTTATATATTTCATCAGCCATTTTATTGCTCTTTCAATAACAATTATAACCCATGAACACACAACCTGATTATTATAAAGTATTGCATGTTAACACACTCTATAATCGATGTGTTCAGTACGAGATGCAAGACACAAGTGAACTACTGAGGCTCTTAAACCAATGCGTGCGTAATGTTTATCAGGCTGAAACATTCGTACAATCTGACAACGCTGGCAAACGTTCTGATTGGTCTGAACGTGTGGAATAGCAGAGCTCATCAACCGTGAAAAGCATTATAGTATCCTTACGCCTTTACCTCTTCTGCTGTTAAATGCTTCAGTCATACAATTGCCTGACCATGATGTGATAACAAACAAAACTATTTTTTGTAACTCTGGAACTAGCAGATCGAGTGCAAATAATTTAACACTCCACCTGTCTGTTCTGGGCAAAAAAACTCATGTACAATTATAAAAAGTATTAATTTTATTTACACATAAAACACATAAGTACAATATCGATATATTAAAAGCCATTAAATTTTCTTCTGTTTTGTTTCTCATTAATTATTCTTTTTATCAGATTTAACTTTTTGTTTACAACTTTTGGAGCAAAATTTACACAAAAGTAATTTTACAATTTTGTATGAAATAAAAGTCGTTAAAATTAAAATTGTTATTATCAATGCTACAACATCTAATAATAAATATTTGTAATATGGTAATTTTCTTCCTTCTGAACGTAAGTGGGGTGCTCCATTGTGTCTTAAAACATACTCAATCCAGTAAGCAGCTGTTTCAGATGGTGGTAATGGATTATCATGAAAAACTTTTGAATATGTTTTGATATTTTCTTGATATCTAAAATGAAAAAGAAAACATTTTAGAAAGTAAATAAAGCAATAAAGTAAATAAACGTGTAATTTTGTTTCATCAGCATACATTTGCAAAATTTTTGATCTGCTTTAATTACATTAAATTAATTCATAAATTTCAGACATAGTACAATATTTTAGTAATTAATGAGCAATGGCTGTACTAATCATAACATATGGGAGTGAAACATGCTTGTCATTACAGAGAAATGAATCTCGTATCCAGGCTGCTGAAATGAGATTTTTTCGAGGAGTCAAAAGTTGTACCTGGTTAGATACCATATGAAATGAAGGTATATGCGCCGAGTCAAATGTTCAGTCGCTGTGTGAAACATTAAAAATATATAAGAGAAACTGATCCAACTATTTACTTTGCATGCCAGCACACAGACTTCCTCTGCGAGCATGGAAATATAGACCTAGAGAAAAGTGAGGCTTGGGAAGACCTAAAATGAGATGGATGCCGGAACAGGCCATTGAACCTTATCCATGACAGATGATGATGATGATAATGATTAGTAATGTGTACACAATAATCTACAACTCATTCCCACGCACAGGCCGTCCTATACGGGAATTAGTAAATATGTTAATGTATTTTGTATTTAATATAAATAAATAATTAATTGAAATTGAAATATCGCAACATTTCAAATATTTTGCACTAATACTAACTAATGTAATAGAAACATGGACAGGTGGAAGTGAGACAGAGAGTAGAGTGCAGACAAAATAAATGAAGTTCAAGAAACTAGGAAAGGCAGGAAGAGACAGAACGAGAAATTTTGTAGTTATTGTTAATTTCTTTTAACTTTGGAACTGGTATGAACAGATCATATGAGCGTGCCATTGAAAGAATGAGACTGACATGACTGGTACCTGTATCACATTGGTAAGTACCAGAGGTGAGTCATGTTGATAACAGTCAACATAAATGTTTATGTCCACTTCTAAGAAAGTAATACTTTGAAGCATCTTATGACCAGTTCAGTGTTTTATTATTCCTTGAACAATGTTCTGTTAAGTTGTTAAATACAATGTCAATTAGATGCAAATTTGTTCTTGCAGTTGGGATGGTTCTAAGCATTTTTGTAACCTTCATTACTGAAACAGGTAATAGCAGAGAAGAGTGTTTTTTTTTTAGATCAGTTCCAAAGATAAATGGAATAAACAATAGAGAAAAATTGCAAAAGGAGAGCCTGGCAAGAAGAGTTGGACAGTCAAAGGTATGATGGTTTTGCCAATAGGATGGAGGAGGGAAAATTCTTTAAAGGATACTGTACTTGCAGGTGGAGAGAAAAAGATAAAGAGTGAAATTAATGGGTTCTTCTAATAGAGTAATACTTTGAAGCTTCTTGTGAGCAGTTCAGTCCTTTATTATTCCTTGAACAATGTTCTGTCTAGTTGTTAAATACAATTTCAATCCAATTAGATGCTAATTGGTTCTTGCAGTTGGGATGGCTCATGCTAAGCATTTTTTGTAACCTCCATTACTCATACAATCAATAGCAGAGGAATTTGTTTGCTTAAATCAGTTGAAAAGATAAGTAGAATAAATTATAAAGAACAATTGCAGGAGGACAGCCTGACAAGAAGAATTGGACAGTCAAAGGTTTGATGGTTTTGCCGTGTCAATAGGATGGAGAAGGGTAGACTGCGTAAAAGGATGCTGTACTTGGAGGTGGAGAGAAAAAGACCAAAAGTGAAATGAATCGGTTCAATTGTGGATGAATTTGAAAAAAAATGTGATGCAAAGAGAGCAATATGAGAGAGATGGTTCAACGATAGAGAGAAGTTGGGAGCAGTCGTGTCGGGCCCCACATACAATCACCTCAAAATATATCAATTAGAATTCAAAAATCTATTTCATGAATATTCATAACAAAGAACAAAATTAAAAATTTTATATTACTTACGATTTTTTATGCAATATTTCATTCAAAGCCCACGTTAAGGATTCCTCTGTGACATTTTGTAAATTTAAATTAATACCAAATCCTCTTTTAACTGCTCGATTTACATTAATAGGTTGGTCACCAAAGAATGGAATACCAATAAATGGAACACCAAAGTAGACAGCTTCCTCATGACTTAATAAACCTCCATGAGTAATAAATGCTATACAATTGGGATGAGCTGCAAACAAAAAATGTGAAAGATCAGTATGTATGAATTTTTCATGAATGATTACATTCATATTAACTGTTGAGTTTATTGTAATTCAGTCAGTTGAATATTTTGAGAACACATGCTAGATCAGTTCTAGGACCTAAGAAGAAATCAAACATTGAAACTTCAACTCAAAAAAAGGATATTTCTCTAATTGAGCCACCAAAAGGTCAATTAAATTACAAAAAAGTAAAGTTCCAAGATAGATTCTGAAAATTTCAATACTATTTTTTTTACGTACACACATCATTTCATAATTTTTTATTGCCCGTAACAGGCTGGTGGAGTGTTAAATTTTCTGTTCTCGATCTGCTCGTTCCAGGGCTAGAAAAAATAGTTCTGTATCTTATCACATGGTCTGCCAACTATTATGACTAAAGCATTTAGAAGCATTTTCTTGGATTCATTGAATAATCCTACTGACATCTATAAATGGAATGTGACATAAACTTTGTGGCTTTTTGGGTTGAACATTTTATTGCCAAAATATTTTATTTGTTTTGTAACTCATCATATTATGGAGTTAATGATGGACTATTTAATAAAAAAGAAAAATATTAAATTTTTCACATAATAGCCTAATTCAAATTTAACACAGAATGCACATGTTGAAAAAAATCTGTATTCTGTACTTTTATTAAGTGCAATTAGGTTGTTGTTTATGTCATCAGCCAAAAAGCTGGTTTGAACCTCAAGAGGTTTTACAAATTAAAATGAGGAATTATGTGATTTTCCAGTGTTTTTCTCACTGAATGGAAAAGTACGCTTATCAGCATGCCCTCTGAAAAGCATCTACTTTCTATCCTACGAACGACACCTTCACTTCATTCACCACAGGGTCTGGCTGTATAATGAAATCCATTATTCTCAGAGGAGATAACTCTAGTGTCTTATGTGCTCACCTCTCATCATGTGGTCTTGGGTTCGAATCCCATTCAGGCATGGCATATTTTCATACATTACAAAAAAATTATTTCATTCTTCACCGTCTGCATTAGCAGTAATTGCAGAAGAGTCGGACGTTAAACCAAAAGAAGTGTCTTATACAAATCTACCTCTTCTGTTCTTAAATGCTACAGTCATGTAATTGGCTAACCATGTGATAAGAATCAGAACTATTCTTTGTAGCTCTGGAACTAGCAGATTGAGTGCAAATAATTTAACACTCCACCTGCCTATCATGGGAAATTAGTTTTGCACATTATTATTTTACTTAAAAATATAAATAACATTTTCTAATCGTTCTAAAACTTACCAAGAATCTCATGTTGAGGAAGCCATTTACTTATTTTTAAATTTTTTGGTAATCCAGTCAATTTATCATCTGGTAATTTCCATAAAACATTTTGTTTTACCTTGCTGAACACTTTAATGAAAGTCCTCTTTAAATCATCAGGCATCTGTTCACTTGGTACAACTGAGCCAAAACTAAAGTACACTACACCATTTTTAGATTCATCCATAAATTTTTTTAAATCCTGTAAACAAATTATTATTTTTCAGAAATAAATTTTTATCATATAAATCACAGAGATTTAAAATAAGAATATTTAGAAATCTATTGGTTACATAATATGAAAAGATGGTTGCTTTCGTACGCTACTGTCAGAAATGAAGCTGTGTATAAAAATGAGTGAATGTATAAAACTCTGCAGGTATAAGACTCTGTGAATATTTGAACATTTTGCAAAAGTAATTTTACTCTATGTTAGTAGTTTTCATATCAGCAGCAGGATAATTGCAAGGGATGACATTACAGGGATATCCTGTGTACTCACTTGATATCTTTATTTTTCCAACTTATTGAATTATTACTGTAATAAGTTATGATTATTCAAAGGCTTCTTGAAAATAATGGTTGCAGAAATATAACTCAATTTTTTGGAATTGAGTTTTCACCGGATCTACACGTTTTCAGACCCCTGAACCCAAAAACATGTTTTTAGCGATTGGTCTGTGTGTGTGTGTGTGTGTGTGTGTACAGAATATCTCAAGAATGGAACATCCTACAAACTTGAAACTTGAAACTGAAGTTAAATACCACTACCGACCTGACACAAACTTTTTCACCAAAATCGATCAACGGGAAGTAGTAGTTTATTCGTGTAATTTTTCATTTTTTTGCGATTTTCTCAAAAATCGCTCCTACAATTTTTTTTTAAATCGCCTCATTTTCTAAATTTTTTATGCTCTACAAATAAAGGTAGGCGCCATGTCTGCTGAAATTCTTGGTGAGGCTGTTTTCTCATAAAAAAATGTTTTTTTAAGATTGCAGCTTTAATATGCATTTTAGGGCAAAAATTTATATAATAAAAGTTGTAGAGAATTTAAAATCCTATAACTTTTATTTCAAATATTTTTTTTTATAATGGTTAGTTTAGCGGTAATTAGCGATTTTCTGTTTACTTCTCACGAAAACTTGTGAAAAATCTGCTTTTTTAAGATTTCAGCCTTATTATGCATTTTACGAGAAAAATGTATAAATAATAAAATTTATAGGAAATTAAAAGATCTACAACTTTTGTTTAGAGCATTTTTCTGTACAGAGCCTAGTTTAGCGTGAAAGAGTGATTTTCCGTAGTTTTAAGCCAAACTGAGGTTGATTTTTAGTTTGCGTTTTTCACTCATGATTAAAATAAGGTTATGTTTATTGAGGTTAGTTTTTTAGTTATTTCTAATGTTTTATTACTAATGTTAGGTTATATTGTTCAATATTTGCATTGGCAAGAGACAGTTGTGTGAATGTTTCACACCAGACTTTTTACTCATTTCTTTTAAAGTACAAATTACCATTTTCACCAGTTTAAATTTCTTGTAAAGTATATATAATATAAATTCTCTTTGTATTAAAATTAGTTTGTTCATCAAATTAGATACTTAAATAGTTTGACAGATGATTTAGTATTATCAGATTGTCAGAATCATCGATGTTCAACTCTACTTCAAAGTAAACTTCGATAGTAACTTATCTCTTTAAATTAGTAGAAATTAATTTATTAAGAATTAATGAAAAATGTTGTTTACCTTAGGTAATGGCTGACGGTGTGATGAAATATGTGTTCCAGCCACTGGAATAACATTTGGAACCAATGGTTTTACATAATCAACAGCAGTTTGACTGTTTATAATAACTAAAGATAATTCTTGTAACATATCAGTCATTGGTGGCATTTTTTCAGATCCAGGATAAACAAATGTTTCTCTCATGAGGCGCTCTTGCATAGGATAATAATATAAATAACTAGTAAAATGCATCATTATCATTCGAACTGAATTATGGAGTCTTTGAAAAAATGTCATCTCATCTGTATAAGGAACATCTACGCAGGGAATATAAGCTGTTCCCATGGGATTTCCTACAAATTCATTGCTAGAATAAGTGTTTGTAAATGGTTGCACTGCTACAACTGGTGCATTAAATTTATGTCCTAACGCAACCAATGGTTCTTGACCAAAAAACAATTCCGAAAGAACAATATCATATTTTTCATCAGAAGAAATTAATTCTTTTATGACGGGATTTTTTAAAACAACTCGTGATATTGCTAATGACATAAAAATACTTCTTGGAAAACCTAAATATTGCTGTCGGCTAATCTTCTGAATCATATCAAAGCTAAACCCAGCTGAAATGAAAGGAAAAACACAAGATGTTAAGATTGTAAAATTTTATTTTTATTTTTTTATTCCTAATGTGTGTACGTTGCAATCTGTTCAATTTAGAACAGTAAGCAACCTCATGACCCAATGAGATGAGGATCCATCAAAGTACACCGGTAACCACTGTCTAGTATTCAAATCCGTATAAAAGTAACTACCTTTAATAGGATTTGAACCAGGAACCTTTGTCTCTGAAAATCAGCTGTTAAACAGTGACTAGCAGCGACGATGTTACCCCTAGACCAACCCGGTGGGTTAAATGTTAATGTTAAAATTAACTATTTTCTTTGTTTTACATCTAACTGTATTGCATGTTAAGTTAATGATAATGCAGAAAGTGAAAGGTGATGGATGAGAATGAAAAAATGCCAGAGGAGTCTAGGAATAGTACTACTGGTGTCTATGCCAGGTGTCCTGTCAGTTAGGGGGCTGTAAAGGATTAAGCCTGTAGATTAACTGTGTTAATAGAAATTAACTAAAAAATTCAAGAAACGCAATAAGACAGGGATGTAGGCAGGATTTTGGTTCTGGAAGGGGGCTGAATCTGAAATTATTTTTTTTATATCCAACTGTCAATTGGTAATTGGTTTGCTGGCATTACTCCAGCTAGCTCCCCTCCAATTGATCGCTCGAAAGCATAGACCTGGAGGGCATTCCGTAGAACTCTTTATTTCTCATGATTGGTGACTGTCACTTATCTAATAGGGAATTAAATTAATTTAATAGAAATTGACTGTGAGGGGAAGCCTGGTTGGCAACCAGGGGTGTGTGCATTACTCGCTCTCTGGTTCAGGGAAGGCTCTTGACGCACAAGGTGCCCAGCATCAGAACTTAAAATTTATTTTAATTTATTCGTTAGTCGTGAATAATTAGTAGCGGTAAATTTTAAATTTAATAATTTTACTCATACTGATGGTTTTTTGACAAAACATCAGTTTTAAGATAAGGTGCCGGTTATAACATTTAAGTGAGGTTTTTAATTAAGCTCTAAATTTCATCCCAAACTCGTGCAATTTTACAATATACTCTATTTCTCATTTTCCCATTAGATACCTTAATAATTAAAGTTTTGTTCACAAATTTTTGTCACCCAATAATATTGTGAACTTAAAATATTGCATGGTTGCAACAAACACGATATACCAATAGCCTGGAGGGTGTCGGTCAGGAAGAGGAGTGGTCGCTTAATAGAATTACCTACATGAAATCATTAACAATATGAAATTGGTTCTTCATAAAATGTTCCTAATCAGTAGTTGGTTGCTAGTTAGAAACATCCATTAAAAGAAGATATATTCTTATTGGCGTAACAAAACAATTTTTTTAGTATATTTAAAGTCGTATCGACAGCTTGGTCTTAGCGACTATGGTGGGATATGTAATGGTGGTTTTAATTTAAAAAAATTTCCAGACCCTGGCTGGGAATCAAACACGGGACCTCCACATGGCAGGCTAGTGTATTAGCACTATGCTACAGAGGCGGCCAGAACGATTTTTAATGTATGAACATTGCAGTACCTACCTCCAAAAAGACTTTTGACTGGATCGCTTAAATAAACCTCCTTAATATTTGTTATGTTTTTTCCTATTGGCGTCGGTGTGTAGTAAGTCACTTCATGTCCTCTTTTAGCTAATTCCTTTAATATTGGTTGAATAAAATAATGATGACTTTTAGAGGAAAACGGAAAAAACTACTAAAATTTTAGAACCATCGCAAAATAAATTGCTCGTTGTTAGCATTAAGTAAAAAACCAAAGAAGATACCATAAAAATCTTCATGGTTCTTTTGTTTATTTTCTGAAAGCACAAAATAATAAAATTAATTGTAGCATAAACAAAACTAATAAATAAACAACCCACTTAAAATGCTTATCTTAATGTGTAAATTGTTGGGGAGGACTGTAGAAATAAATTATCTTAAATATATACGGATACACAGATCAATACATGTGACCATGGTCTCATGACAGATGATTCTTTTTTTAAGGCGATAAACCAGGGCAGTTATCATCACCTATTATTCTACACAAGGGTGTAGAGGGTCCAAGTGTGGAACACACTTTTCTTATTACATCACTAATATCTTACTAACTAGAAATATCACAGACAAAAAATAAATAAAATTTATAAAAAAATGTAATATTAAAGACATAAAGGATAAAATAAAAGGCTGTAAAGGGGCCATAAACATAAAAAAACATACAGATATAAACTTAAACCTAATATCACAGTTGGAATAAATAACACTTACAACTTATCAAATTAAAATCTTAAAAACTAGTATCACAGCCAAAAAAATAAAATCTACATGATAAGGTAATATCACAGACCTAAAGGATATACAAAAGGCTATATAGGGGCCACGAAAATAAAAAAAACATACACAAATACAAATATAAACTTAAAATTAATATTACGATTAGACTAAACGGAACATTCTACTCAACTGAAGACTGTCAGATATCTCAGACAGATGAGAACTTGATGAAAGTCATCATCATTAGTCCTTGTGCTTATGAATCAACAAAGTGAGTTTACCGTTTGTGTTATCACTATTAACCATTGAGAAATAAACAAGAAAATTACCTTTACCTCAACGAACTAAAGACTGCAGATGAGATCTGGCCAATAACACTCAAGGTCGGGTGTGAGGTTGCCCCTTCGCTAAGTCACACTCTGTTTCACTGAACTTCAGCTGACTTTTTGTTAGGCTGTCATCCACAGCCGGACCACAACATGACAATGCAGGATACGATTAACGAAAGTCAATTAGCTCTGATCTGTGATCTAGGTCAGTATGCTCCGCCTTCATCTGCAGTCTTTAGTTCATTAAGCTATACACACAAATGTGATAATTATCTGTTGGCATACCAGTAGGCCTACATTATAAAATATTATGTAATGTAACAAAGAAACAATATTTTTCTTCAAATTAGGTTTGGATAGATCATAACATTATTCGGACTGGAGGTTATTTGTTAATCAGGGTGGGGGATGGATCCAAATAATGAATAATTTCTTATGAAATAATCCCCACCCTTTTATGAACTTCATCATAAACCATAACCCCTATTCACTATAAGTGTAAAATGTTAAATATTTAAAAAAATGATTGTAATTAATAACTATACTACATAAGTAAAATATTAAAGTTGATGTAAATAAACTTGTTTTTTCCCAAGGAAAAATTTAGAGAGTGAATGAAAACTTGATATAAAAAATCCACGCCAAAACATGTATACACACAAATAACATACAATAAGCAGTCCAGCTCAATGTTATGCTCGGGCCGGCTTAGTCAGTCACTGGTAGAAAGTCGCTATTAATTTTGTTAAGCAACACTGGTTGGGTAAGTGACTTTGTATAGTGACCAACTAACAGCCATTTCTAAACAAACTCTACTGGGAGTCCCGGTTAAAAATTCATGCAGAATCATGTCAAAAATACAGTGAAAAGTAGCAACCAAATGGGATGGTTGTCAATAAAGTACAGTGTCTGATAACAAAATAAAGAACTAAAAAAACATTAACATAGAGCAAAAATTTTACTTGGATACATCTCACTGACCGAATAATTTATCCTGGGTTTTATTTTTTTATTTATTTTTATTTTTTTTATCCCTTATGTGTGTGTACGTTGCAATCTGTTCAATTCAGAGCAATAAGTAACCCCATGACCCAATCAGACGAGGGTGATGAGTGTGACGTGTAAATGAGGTGTAGTCTTGTACAGACCCAGGCCGACCATTCCTGAGAGAGTATGGTTAATTGAACCCCATGGGTTTTATTGACTCACTAATTTTGGTATTCGGATCTATTAGTTGCAATGTATCTTAATTTCTATATTTAATAAACATTAACTTATAGAATTGCTCTAAAGGTTTTTATATTATTATTATATTTATCATTTAGTTTTGTAAATTATATGTATTAGAATATCAGCATTTTTACCACAACTAGTGTAGCACAATTTCTTTAAAATTAAAATTCATGTTATTCATATATTGTTTTTTATTTATTTTTTATTTATTTAACGTCGCATCAACTACAATGGTCATTAGCAACGACGTTGGGGTGTAACTATTGTTCAATGGAGGATGAAATGATTTTTTGTAACGTATGAAAATATGTCGTGCCTGAGTGGGATTCGAACCCAGGACCGCATGATGAGAGGCGAGCACGTTACCAACTGCGCCAACGCGGCCGGCACATATTGTTTTTATTTTAATCCATATTATTATTTTGTTACTATTGTTGTTTAGGTCAACAACCAAAAGGCTGGTTTGAACCTCTAGAGGTTTTACTAAGTAAAATGAGGAGTGAGGTGATTTACCTTGCCTTCCTCACTGAATTGAAAGAGTATGCTTATCAGCATGCCAGGCCCTCTGAAAAGCACTCACTTTCCACCCTGTAAATGACACCTTCAATTCATTCACCACAGGGGCTGAATAAAGAAATACATTATTCTCAGAGGAGATAACTCTGGCTAGTGTCTTTTACACCTCTACCTCGTCTGTTCTTAAATAGTTCAGTCATATAATTGGCTGATTATGTGGTAAGAAACAGAACTATTTTTTATAGCCCTTGAACCAACAGAGTGCAATTAATTTAACACTCCACCTGCCCATTGTGGGCACTTGTTACAAAATTGTTAATATTATTGTCATTGTATTTTGACTGTGCAATACTTTTTGATCACACTGCGTACGCTAAATGAGCAATTTTTGTGTTATTTTTATTGCGTTCTTATAAATTTTTTTTGTATTTTTCTGTTATGTAATGTACTCTTCCTCCAAGCATGGGCTACGGTCTTTTGGAGGTGTAATATATAAATCAATAAATAAATAAAATAAATTGTTATAATTTAATTGTGTACAATTATAGTAGGCAAATAATTAATTACTGTATTTTATTTATTATATGTTGTATTGTAAATGTCCATTTTCTTTTTAGTTTTAAAACATTTTGTAATAAATTCAGTCAGTTATCAAATTAAGCACAAAGTCTATTGTCATTTTCTAGATGTTATAGCTATATAAACACATGTAATTAATCTGTTAATATATCTTTGTTACATATTTAAAAGAAAGTTTTATTATTTATAAACATCCAGATCCCGAAACACCTGGAATGAACATCACATTGTTGTACCAAATTAAAGTAAGCTTATTACAAATTATGATAGAATGTAGGAATAGATAAGTAGAATAGATTGCAGAATGTAAAATACTGTTACTTATTATTGGGTATAATAAAAAGTATTATTACAATTCATTACTTTTTCAGTAAAACAGGTACTTTTCATATTGAAGTAGTTAAGCTGTAAAAATAACTTGAAGTATGATATATATTATAGTATGTATTGGTTACTTACTATTTTATCAATTCAAATTCGTTGACGTAAAAGTTCTGACACAATGTTTTACAGAGTTAACAAATATTTATAATTATAGTAAAAATAATAATAGGCTCCAGCTTATAATATTTATAAATCACAATAAATATTATCGCTTATTGATGATTTTTTTTTTTTTTTTTTTGTTTAACGTCCGACTGTTCTGCTTATTGATGAAGATTTTTATATTGTACAGTGATTAAGTTAATAATACTATAATGTAATGGGTACCGGTGTTGTGAAACAGATAAGAAAAGAACCTCAAGTACCATTACCTATCTGAGAATTTGGAAAAAAATATTCAATAAAGCCTAAATTGTCTAACATTGCTGTCTTCTTACAACTTAATGATAAAGAAAAAACAAAACAAATCGAAAGTTATCTACCTTCAGTTCTTTTGGTAGCATCTGATTATTAATCATACTTAATATAATACAAGGTTTCTTTTAACATGTATTGTGCAAAACATTCTTGTATTGCAAAACGTATAAATTAATGTAACATGAAACCAATTTCCAATAATTTTTGCAGAATTTTTGTTCTTTTTTACTAGTGAATTGTGATTGATCTCAGTCTACATAAAATATTATAATAATTTGTTTATTGAAATTATTATAGGTTGCCTTCGTAGCCCAGCGGTTAGAGCGCTAGATTGCATTACACCTTATGAGGCAGAAGGTTCTGGGTTCTATTCCTGGCTAGTGTCTGAAAATTATTACACATTACAGTTTATTTTGTACCATAACCTATAGATGTTGCTAATATTCAAAATCGAATAATTATATTTACAATCTGAATATAAAGTTGCATTAATAGCTATATCACTGTTTTCCTATAAAAGAATAACTACTTCTACAGTATTTGGTTCTCTGATTTTTGCTTCCTCTTGCCCTATATGAATGAAGAGGAAAGGAAGATATTGTTTTCATGTCAATTTTTTCGAAATTGAGTTTTTACCGGAAATACGCTTTTTCAGGTATCCTGAATCCCTCTCCCCAAAAAAAATGTTTTCAGTGATAATGTGTGTGTGTGAACACAATATCTCAAGAACAGAATAGCGTATGTGGTTTAAGATTCAACTTTACAACTGGACACTGGATGTAATTACGTGATTTTCTGCCAAGTTTCCGGAGAAAAACCTCAAATACGGACACATTTATCTTAACGGATTTTGAACAGCGTGTTTCTAGACCTTTTAGAATAATATTTATTTTAAAAAAAATTAATTTTCCATGATGATATCTTTTTATAAAGGGATATCCTATTAAATGCTAATTCTTTAATTAAACAATGATTAAAGTATTTGAAAATTCCTTGGTACTTCAATTAATAACAGGATACTAAATAAGTTTTTATTATTTTAAAATTCCTAGTCATTTTAATGGAAAACTCACAAGAAAAATACGTGATGTCATAATATTTCCTTATGTTATGTAGGATTGGAACTTGGAACTTACATTATGTACCACTATGGGGCCCAACACAAACATTTTTATCAAAATCGGTCAATGGAAGTAGTAATTTCATGTAATTTTTCACGTTTTTACCATTTTCTCAAAAACAACTCCTACAATTTTTTTAAAAAATTAGCTATATTTTGTATGTTTTACAAGATAGGGTAAGCGCTATGTCTGCTGAAATTGTGTGGGAGCTTGTGCTCTTTTGGTAAAAAGTTTTTGTTTTCAAAATTGTGGTCAGAATATGAATTTCAAGGCAAAAATGTATATAATTAAAGTTGTTGAAAATTAAAAATTCTACAACTTTATTTCAAACAGTTTTTTCTACAATGCTTATTTTAGCGTTAATTAGTGATATTCTCAATTTTGCTCATCAAAATCAGTATAAAAATGAGATTGTTTTAATATCGCAACCTTAGAACCCATTTTACAACAAATGTGGATATAATTAACGTTATAGGAAATAAAAAGAATCTATGACTGTTATGCTTTTATGCCTTTTTTGCTACAGAGTTTAGCATCAATTAGTGATTTTCCATATTTTTAAGTCGAACAGAGGTTGATTTTCGTTTAGCGTCATTCAATCATGATTAAAATTAGGTTATGCTTTAATTTTTACATGTTTAATTATGATTGAACATAGATTACAAATCCATTATTTACACTGGAAAGATAAAGTCGTGTGAGTGTTTGACACTATAATTTTTATTTTTGTTACATCCGACTGTTTTGCATATTAATGCTATCACAGGCGATGAAGGATGGATGAAAAAAATGCCAGACCTGACCGAAAATCGGAATTCGGCACCACTCGCGTAGAAGCCAGTTGCTCTGACCACTGTACCTCAGAGCTTCTCTGCTTAACACTATTTTTTATGGTTAAGGTTCATTCACAGCATCAGGATTTCCTGACGCTGAATCAGAATGAATATTCTATTGTAGTACGCAATATAATAGGGTTTGATCCTATAATATGGCTTATATTTCCCCCAAGATGAAGAATTTCAAGTTAATTTTTTGTGTTGTATGATAGGTAAAATTGTTTTTGAATTTAACTTTTATCAGAAGAAGTTTACATACACACTTAATTGTTTTTAATTTTTTTATTGGGTGATGGCTACATAAGCCTTTGGCTTGTGTGGAGGTAATAGCATGAGGTGATATAAAGATTAAAATATGTCCCATCTTAGCGGGGATCGAAATCGGGTCCCTATCATAGAAGCCAGTTGTACTGACCACTACACCATTGGGCCAGCCAATAATCATTCATTCACCAATCGTATCGCTGTTTATGTCTCTTATATTTGCACATTTTTTTACAAGTATTAGGTGTAAAGTAAATTGATAGTGATTATGGTAGTTATACAAACGAAAATAAGTTTAACTAACAATGAGTCTCTTTTATAGCATTTATCTCAATATTGTTTCATTCACTTGATGTCGCAACAACATGAACTACTTCAGATAGTTGAAGAGCCATATCAGTGGATTTTAACATGCTAAAATACCAAAATCCTGGTCGGGAAATGAATCCAAAACCTTTCGCTTTACATTATAATAAGTTATCACTGCTCCAATGAAGTTGCAATTTCAAATTTTATTACTTTAAGATATTGAACATTGTTTTTAAAACAAACTGTAACCTAGAAAATAAATTGGTACCAATAAACTCTTATGCAATTATGGTCAATATAAAGCAGTAGACATTTAGGTAATTTGTCTTTGAAGATTCTTCACAAATTTAAAAAGAGACCCGCCTTACGACGAATTTAGCATTTTCCTGAATCTGAACACTCAAAGCGCTAGTGTCGTATGCTGGCGAATTTAACTTGATGTCCTAAACGGTTTAATTAATTATACAAAACTCATTTTTATATTAAAGTAAGAATTTATTCGACAATTAAACAATATCAGTAACTTGTTACTGCTATATTAATAAGTTTTTTAACAAAGTTTACTCGACGAGATTGGAACTTAGTCGGCAATTTCAAAAACCTTTCCTAACAAAATATCAGCTGATGAGCTACATGTAAATAATCTGGTGAAGTTTTGTTATGTGACACGGCCGACTGCATTTGACAGGTTGTTGTGTTCGGTTGCGGATATGTTTCGAACTTAATTAAGAAGGATTGATTATTTATGTATTAAAAAATAAAAATACGTCAAAATCTGTTTTTCCAGTGTAAATATCTGTTTATGTTAACTAAATTATTTATTTTATAGGAATGCACATGGATGTACCGATAACTGTTTTTATAAATATAACCTGAATTTATGTGTTTGATTGAATCATATTTAATTAATCTTAGAAGGAAGCTGCATTAGTGTAGAGTTTGAAACATCAGTTTGAATTGCTGCGGATTAATGGAGCATTTTACGTTGAAGAACTATTTTGTAAAACTATATTAAAAATGAGGTTATATTTTGGTTTATGGCCGACTTTGTCACGATGCTGTGATTGAAGTATTTTACCTTTAAGATCTTTAAAAAGATTTAAAGCTTATTACACAAAACTAAAAGGTAAAAACAAATCTTACGGTACTAAGAAATTGAATTCGGCTGTTCTTTTTAATGAACATGTCACATGGACACGAACATAACCTCTTTTTGTGTAGCACAGATTTTCAGTTATTAGTGTTTAATTATCTTCGGTCATAGCAATAATAATGCTTTAAATATTACCAAGATTGCTTTGCATGTGAAATAAAACTTACTAAGTTTGGTTCAAAGTTCATAAATTTAGTACATTGAAGTTCCTTTCACTTGTAACCAAATTTCTGAAATTTGTTTTCTGTGGATGAGTGCCAATACAGTTTTGCCTGAATTTTAATTCGACAATTTGATATTCAAGAGCTATTTTTTACATAATGTAAGTTATATGTCATTTATGTAATTATGCGTGCATACAATTTTAATGGGATAAATAAAATTAGTGGGCCCAAATTTAATAGTAATTTTCATTAGTTATGGAAGTCTTATTAAAGTAGTAATCACCTTATATGTGATTAATTAAGCAGAACTAATCGGTAAATGTTGCATTTTTTAGAAATTTGACATAATCAGGAATTTTTATTGGTTTTATTTCAGATGACTGGAAATAAGTGTAAGAGTTGCGGTTCTGCTGAACTTGAAGTAGATCCTGCTAGAGGTGATACTGTGTGCACAAATTGTGGTACTGTTCTTGAAGACAGTGTAATAGTCTCAGAGGTTCAGTTTGAAGAAAATGCACATGGTGGCAGTTCTGCCTTAGGACAATTCGTCTCATCTGATTCAAAAGGAGGATGTAGAGGATTTGGGAGCAGTAAGTAGATTAAATTATAATTAAAGTTTCTTAAATTAATTGTTGCCATGTATGTTAGTACAATTTTTTGTGGCTTAAGTTCTATAAGCTGTAGTCTACAGATACAACCATAGTAAACCATAGTAGGCCTTCTTAATTTTTACATCAAACATATTGTAAAAATTAAGTAGGCTTACTATGGTTTTACATGGTTTTATAGAGTATTCTTTCCTAATTTGCCCTAAAATTCTAAACTTGAAATTCATGCTAATATAAGCTTCAATTTACGAAATGAAAAAGAATAAATTTAGTTTACAATGTATTGTAATGCGATTCTCCCACATTTATCCCGTCCATATCCACATTCCATAAGCATACAGGATTTTACATGTTATCTCTCTTCTCATGTAACTACACACTGAGTCGGTATTAGGCATGTTTTAACCTTGTTTTATTTAAAATTTTAGTTTAAAACCGTTCTTTTCAGGACGAAACTATCGTACAACTGTGCTTTAGTGGTTACTCACAGTTCTTTTAAGGGCAGTTTAGTTTATTGTTAACTTAAATCATTTATTTAATAATAGGGGTTTGAAACTCAAGAACATTGTGCAAATTTATTCGCACTGGCCACTATGCTAGTTGTCTTTAACATTGAACATGCTACTGACTGTCAACTAAAAATCAGTGAATCAATGGTTTTGTGTCCCTGAAAGTAACTTTGAAAAACTGTTTAAATTTGTTCTTTACTTGATTATACACAGGGTATGAGTAGTTTTTGTAGTCCATTGAATGTTGATAAACCGATAAATACTGAAATTTAGTACCAGACTTTTTTAATATATTGAGCTTAGGGTGCTACTATAGTACGTGGCCTACTGTGTTATGTTAAGTGAAATTTGTATTTCGTGATGTGGTAGCACTGTCTCTTAGCACTTTTGGTGCATAAATATTCACATATTTTACAGGTTATGTGAACTACATTAGGTTATGTGAACATTTGGTTACTTGCATTCAACGGTTAATCTTACGTGAAATTATGTAAATCCACAAACAGGAGCCAATACTCAAGCAATTGAGAGATCGTGGTTGGGCGCAATAGTAAACATTCTTAAACAAAAAAGAGCCGTTTCGAAAAAATTATTTAATTCGCACCTTGACCATTATATCATGGAAAATTATGAGAAAAGTAGAACCTGATTTGTTTAGTGCTTTTCTCAATGACAGTGTGTACCGTGTGCAGACTGACTAAAAATAACTGGGTGAATCCTTATCGTATATTAATTATAGTTATATTAATTATTTGCTATTGTAAATTTTTGTATGTAATATTATAATTAAAAAAGTATATTAAGTATATTGTTATAATTATCGTATGTAATTTGTCATTTTTTCTTAATATCACATAACCTGTAAAATATGAAAATATTTACGCGCCAAAAGTGCTAGTGGACAGTGCTACCACATCAAGAAATACAAATTTCACTAAACATAACGTGGTAGGCCACGTAATATAATAGCACCGAGCTTAGTTTATATTGTCTTTGTTATACAGCAGTGGAAAATTAGTGTTCAGTGCTAGCTTTTTTTATGTTATTTCAAATTTTAATTTATATAAAACTCAACAAGAATATAGAATAAGTCAATATTAATTAATTAAATCATAAAAAAAACAAATCGTCAGTGTCAGTCATGTACAATATTAAACATAATGTCAAACTCCATCATTTATACATTTTTGTACTAAGTAATGTGACTTCTTAACTGGGTGTAAGACTTCAACTCTGTTTTAAATCTTTCCTCGCAATCAGTCAGAAATAACCTTTGTTAAAAATGGGACATCAGTTTTGTCCAACATAATGATGGATGTTCCATAGAGAGACAACCTATGAAATACGGCAAAATCAGAATGATGCTTTTGTGAGATATTTGTGAGGCTTCTATATCAAACCATCATGTTTTACTGATTTTTCCCACAGTAGAGATGCTAATAAATTAGCTTCTTTTACGAAGAATACCACATGCTTTTTTACCATTTTACTTCTTCTTCTTCACTACAGGGTTTAGGCGAATCGCCTGTTTTGGTCTCAAAGTTTTTTTTTTGAAATTTTCTTAAGGACAGCTACCATCTTTTCCTGGGTCTTCCAATATCTCTTCGGCCAATCGGCCTATACCTCCACACTTCCTTAGGTATACTCCCATCAGGCATTCTTCCAAAATGTGCCAGCCATCTCTGCCTGTTTTCTATCATTCGGTCTTCCAACTTGAAGATGTTTTCAATTCCTTACTTTATGATGTTCAATACCATTTTACTTAAGCAAGTTATTTTATTTTAATTTTCAATTTTATTAATTTATGTCAAAAAAGAATCTGTTAACTCTTTGAACAGTGGTACAGTTTTACTATTGATCTGTTGTTGTTATGTCCCTTGTGATCACTATGATACTTACAGTAAGTATTAGCGATAAGTGCTCTGGTTAACATTTTTGATAAAAATTTGTAACAGATTATTGTTGTTTATATTATTTTCATTGATGAGTAATAATTAGGGAAAATTATTTACATTAGCAGTAAATTATAGAAACAGACTAAACCTTCAAAAATTAAGTTGGTTTAATAGTAAAGTGGATATTTTTAGCTGTTGGTAAAAATTTTATGAAGTAGGATATCTAATATAAATCATTAAACTTTATAAAATGTTTGAAGAACATTTTTTAAAAAATAAAATTACTGCAATCAGATTTTTAAAAATAAAAGTGAAACAAAAGAGGACAAAACTGATTAACCATAGGAAAGATTAACAATTTAATCAATAAAAAAGATAAAAAAATCTGTAAGTTATGAAAAAAAAGATGTAATAATGAAGAACATTTGAACTGTTAATATTATACTGTAATATAATAAGTATTTATAATTTAATTGTGTTACAGATTTTCATTCAGGCCTTGCAAAGGAATCCAGGGAAATAACATTACAAAATGCCAAACGAGGAATCTCAAATTTATGCCAGCAGTTGCGGTAAGTAAAGTGTTATTTACTCTGTGCCTGTTATGAAATTTTTTTAATTAAGACATTACCTTAGACTTAACTGTAGTTTTTGTTAGGTTCACTGTTGAGCTCTTAGGTGACTAAAATATTGAGAGAAGTGAATTAGTGATAGGGCTTGTTTAACATAACAGGATTAATAATATGGTTACTGGATTGAGCCAGTTATCATGAAAACAGGTTATTAAAAACACCCTCTTATTTTAATAACACCCTGTAAGCTGTTACTTTATAACACCGTGAATCAAAGCTGTTTAATAAATTGATGTACGAATGACGGTTGTCTAACTGTTATTACAGTAAGGGCTGTTAAAACTAAATGAAGTTATCAATAACCTTTTCGTCTAATAACACCACTTTTAAGTTTAACCACGTTATAATACTGTTATTAATACAAACACAAGGTGGAAAATCTCACCGAATCTCTCATGGACACAACGTTAAGACAAACAGCACTATTTCCTGTAATCAAATACAAACAACAAACCAAACCCAATATTGCGCGAACACAAGGGGTGGCCAGTCAGATTAAATATTCCATGCTCCCCCAACAAAAATAAGGGTTAATGCACACGCAACAAATGTATTGCAGAGACACCCAACAACCCCCTAGAGCGAACTATCAAGCTTAGTGACCGAAGTCAGAAAACCACAGCCACTACGAATCCGTCACCATAACTGAGGAGTAGCTAGCCATGCCAGTGGGCACCTCGGTTCCCGTAGAACTCATGTCGACAAGGCTCCCCTCGTCAGGTTACTCATCAAACGTGACGAGGTCAGCCGTGCATCCATGAAGGCATCGGCAGGATTAAAGCAAGTCAATACTCAAAACAAACCATTCAGCGAGACATGATATCGCTACCAGACTGTTTGTTTTAACTACCATTTTCTGATTTAATAAATCTTTGTGTAGAAAATCTACCTGTTAATGAATAATTTAGTTCACTTCTTTTCCACATGTGTCGTTTCCTATTATCTTTTACTACATTGTATTGTAGGCTGGACGATAACAGTGTTATTTTAATAACAGGTTGTAGAATCCTGTGATCGAGGAGGCTATTATTTTCTGTAATACATTATAAAAAATAGCTATATTTCCCATCATTGAAGTGAATGTTACATTCAATTTTCGGTGCAACAGCAATTATTTTCTGTTAGTTATTACCAATGGTTACATGACAATGTAAAGTAATTGAATTTATAAAACTTTTGTCAGTATCTTAGTGGAATTTGGTAACTTTTGGCTCTCTTTTGAAAAGAGTTAACTATTTTTGTATTTCTTTTCATTAGCAAACGCATGAATATTTTCCTAGTAGCAGAACAGTACGAAAATGTTCTGAAGTCAAAATATGAAATATTAATACACATAGGTTTCCGTTGACTTTAGTTTGTGTTCTAAAACGTGCTTGTACATAAAATATTGTTCCTTGTAACAACCAACAAATAAGTAATTGTACCCAATTTTTTTGTGGTGAACTAATGTGAATGTTATTCATGAGAAAAATATTCATGGATGGTCAATTAGTCAGAGAAAAGCAGCCTGAGTTTGTTAACCGTGTCCTTATAAAAAAGAAACCCAAATTGGGTGTTTCACACCCAATTTTTGTGGAGTAGAAATCTTATTATATGTATTTATTGTCAAGTAGATATAGATGCAGAGGCTTTACGAAGTACTTTGAGCTGTGAATAACAATCTAGCCGGAAGTCTGTTGTATTTTAGAAGTGATAGATTGGCATTTTCATTAAGAATTTTCATTTAGAATCTGTACTTCTGAGAAATACCTCAAACCATGATTACATTGCTTCCATCTACTTTGTCAAGGATTATTTATTAATTTTTAATAAATATTTGTTTTTTAGTGTGTATAAAACATTCGGTTTCTGTTACCAATTTTCTGTAGTGAAAAGATTTGTTGGTAAATCGTTGCTCATGTATTTTATTTAATTCTTAAATGTTTTATATAATTCATTAACTACTTTCAGGTTGAACCAGCATTGTATTGACACGGCTTATAATTTTTATAAGTTGGCATTGACCCGCCAGTTGACTAGAGGAAGAAAAAATCCACATGTTTTGGCTGCGTGTGTCTACATTACTTGTAGAATTGAAGGAACACCTCGTATCCTTTTATATGTGATAACAATATCATATAATATAATCAAGTGTAATGGGTTGTATGTACTGATGTAGTTTTCAGTTTTCCAGATTTAGGAACCATAAAATTTTATGAAGACTACAGTAAAGTGGTACAAAGAACCATGTACTGTTATAAACAAAATGTTTGTGGTAAAATTAGCTTCCAAATCCTTTGTCAATGTAAAATATGAAGTTCATGTTTGGCTGGACATCTTGTTGAATAACGACAAAGTAGTGCTTAACTTTTTTTTATTTTTGATTTACTGAAATGTTCATTTCACCAGTATTTAGCAAAAAGTTAATAACTCTTTAAGAAATTTTTTTAAATGTTCCATATAACTGGTTTTTTATTATTTTATCACACAACATTATGAAAAGAACTATTAAACCACTAAGGAAAGTACTATCTGATAATAATTTAATGTTTTTGATTCATTATAATGAATATAAACATGAAAAATCTCAAAAGTTTATTTTTACCTATTAGTAGTGACTTAGCTTAGCTACTTACCTATTAGTGACTTTTAATAGTAACGTACAGCCGATTTATAGAATTCCGTTGCAACATTTAAAAAATGCTAGTCTAGTCTGCTGAATTTAAATACGAAGGTTATTCGGAAAGTAAGGTCTGATTTCTAAAAAAAAATAATGTAAGATTTTTTCAAAAAACCTTTTTTATTGTATTTGTTCTTTATCGTTCTTTATTTTTCCACATAGTTTCCATTTTTATTTAAACATTTATCATAACGTTCAACAAGCTTTTGTATGCCTGTATCATAGAAGTCCGCCGCCTGTGAGGATAACCAGTCTTGAACAGTTTCTTTCATGTCGTCATCTGTGCCGAACCGCTTGCCATCGAGAAACTCCTTTAGGTAGCGTAACAAGTGAAAATCACTTGGTGCCAAATCTGGACTATACGGCGGGTGGTCAACCTGTTCCCATCCAAATGATCTGATCAGATTTTGCGTTCGAATGGCAGAATGGGGCCTGGCATTGTCGTGCAGCAACAAAACTCCACATGTCAGAAGGCCACGTCGCTTATTCTGTATTGCGCGGCAAAGATTAGTCAGGGTGGCGCAGTAAGCGGTAAAATTTATTGTTGTCCCACGCTGCATAAACTCGACTAACAAGACTCCATGTCTTTCCCAAAACACTGTAGCCATAATCTTGCGTGTTGAGATTGTCTGCTTGGCCTTGACATTGACTGGCGATGACGTGTGACGCCATTCCATAGACTGACGTTTCAACTCTGGGGTAATATGAGAAACCCATGTTTCGTCCCCTGTGACAATATGCTCTAAAAGTTCATCACCTCTATGGTATCGGTCCAAAAATTCAATAGAACAAGCCATTCTTTTCATTTTGTGATCCTCAATAAGCAGTTTGGGAACCCAACGTGAACACAGTTTGTGAAATTGTAAATTTTCAGACACAATTTTGTACAAAGTTGTTCTCACATTCAGAAACTCCAGTGATAAACTTGAATTTGTGAATCGCTGGTCTTCACTAATCTTTTCTGCCACGGCATTAACCAAATCTTCTGTCACCACTGATGGTCGGCCTGATCGCGGTTCATCATGGACATTGTCCCGTCCATTCTTAAAATTTCTCACCCACTTACGCACTTCGCTGTCACTCATCGCCTTGAGGCCGTACACTTCAGTTATCTGGCGATGAATTTCTGCAGCTGAAACGTTCCTAGCTGTCAAAAACCGTATATCGGAACAAATTTCACAGTCGGCGGGCTGATCAATTGTTTGAAACATTTTGAACTAATACTGTAAACAGCACCGGGAGTCGACGCGCATGCGCAATACGATGTTCGCATCACGTTTGTTTAGTTACGGATATTCGGACCTTACTTTCCGAATAACCCTCGTACATTACTGATAAAATTATTAAACAATTTTAGAAGGCAAATTTTGCCTTTAAATCTCTAAACCTAGTTATATCTATTTGAATTTTTACGAAATAAAATTTGATAACCTTTTGGAAGGGAAAATGTTGTGTCAAAATCAAAGGAATTCTTATAAAACAATCGTTGAATCAATTTAATGATCCTAATGTGAATCTTGCGATTTTTAAACTAAATATTACGTTTTTGTATTTTTTAAAAAAGTACTTACTTGCTAGTAAATTCAACATTTTCTCTAAACACATCAATTTGAACCCAGAGAATTTAAAAATATGAATTTCTTGTAAAATTTAATATGTATGTAGTTATTTTCTTGCCTGTGTTTTATTCTATTAAAGTACACCAGGTGCTTCCTACAATGGATTAATTGTTGCGAATGATACATGATAATGGTAATTTCATGTTTCAATTTATATTAAGATCAAGATGTGCAGTCACATTACAAATTACAGAAATTATTATAAAGAAACAAAATCGGTCCAAGTAAGCTATTTTAAAAAGATGGTATTTCTCCCAGGTTCTATTTTATATCTGTAAAATTATACTTTGTACTGTGGGCCTACATTTATATTGTTTTCATGTCGATTTTTCAAAATTGATTTTCCACCGGATCTACATGTTTTCAGACCCCTTGAACTAAAAAAAAACATGTTTTTAGTGATTGGTCTGTGTGTGTGAACAGAATATCTCAAGAACAGAACATCATACGAACTTGAAATGTGAAACTTAAGTTAGAGACCGGACCCGACACAAACTTTTAATCAAAATCGGTCAACCGGAAGTAGTAGTTTATTTGTGTAATTTTCACTTTTTTGCGATTTTCTCAAAATGGCTCGTACGATTTTTTAAGAATCGCCTCATTTACAACATTTTTTATGCTTTACAAGATAAGGTAGACGCCATGTCTGGTGAATTTCTTGGGGAGGCTGTTTTCTCGTAAAAAATTAATTTTAAGATCGCGGCTTCAATATACATTTTAGCGCAAAAATTTATGTAATAAAAGTTGTAGAGAATTTAAAATTCTACAACTTTTATTTCTAGCATTTTTTTGTATAATGCTTAGTTTAGCGGTAATTAGCGATTTTCTGCTTTTTTCACGAAAATATGTAAAAAATCGAATTTTTAAGATTTCAGCCTTAGTATGCATTTTACAATGAAAGTGTATATAATTAAATTTATAAAAAATTAAAAGATCTACAACTTTTATTTAGAGAATTTTTCTCTACAGAGCCTAGTTTAGCGTGAAAGAGTGATTTTTAAGCCAAACTGAGGTTGATTTTCATTTTGCGTCTTTCACTCACGATTTAAAATTAAGTTATGTTTATTGAGGTTTGGTTTTTGTTTATTTCTAATGTTTTATTATTAATGTTAGGTTATATTGTTAATTATTTGTATTGGCAAGAGAAAGTTTTGTGAGTGTTTCACACCAGATTTTTTACACATACTTTTGGATAGTTAACATTTAAGAACTTTATTTTTTGTGTAGTCGGAATATGTAAATTTAACTTGTATAGTTGCATGTATCAAAATTAGTTTCTATGTTGGTGTTTCTATTATGTATGTTCACCTGTGTTCCAAAATTGGCTTTCATTATGTAATCCAAGTTAAAAAAAAAACTAGTACTCGTGCATTAAACTGTCCACCTTCGTCATGTTACTTATGCATAAAAACTGATCTTCACCTCAGGTTACTGGAATAGTTAAAAGCACTCTTTAGTTGACTGACTTATCATGTCTCGTATTGTGAAACCTGTTCCTTCCTCCATAACTGGAGGGGATACAAAACGGACGAGTTAGAAAATGTTTTCAATACATCATGGTGAATCATAAACATAATTTCATTGACCGTGAAACTGGAGTGAATGCATGGCAAGTAGAATGCATCTGGGGTTCAAGAAAGTGGCGAAATAAGAAACACAGAGTTACAGCTCACCATCAATTGGATTCTTACCTTGAAGAATACATGTCGCGGTCAGGTAAAGGTAGAAATCACTACCTAATAGTCCTCAATGACATTACTGCATTCTGGGAGTCACAGAAATGTAAATAATCATCAAACTCATGTAAACTGTGTAAAGTTCGTTATTCAATTTCTGTTCAATATAATTTGTTTTGTTATTTTCTCGTAGAAAATTTCTCTGTAAAAAGGTGGTTGGTTTGTTTAAATGCATAAGTACCAGAAAACTAATTTGTTCCTGGTAATTTTTAAGTATTAATCTAAAAGCTTGTCATAATCATGCGTTTTTATATGCACTATATTCAGTAGGCTACAGCCGAAGATACGTACATGTATACAGATGGTGCAGTACAGTAGGGCTACAGAACTGTTCTCTTAATTCAATTTAACGAACAGTGGCATCCTCCCAGTGTTCATTATATTGAGCGCCTACTGGAATGTTATTTCCTCCACACCAGATTTATTGAAATAACCTCCTTATGCTTATCCTCATGTATGAATAAGTTAAAACTTTTAATATTTATAAAGAACCTGAATTACTTTTTCCTTAATGCGATTATTCAGATTTGCTCATCGACTTCAGCGAGGTTCTTCAAATAGATGCTTTCGAACTCGGCAAAACATACCTCAGGCTGTCACAAGCTCTTTGTATCAAAATACCTTCAATGGGTGAGTTTACTTTTAATTTAGTACTGCATGATTTTGCATGGAGTTTCTCCTGAGCTCAACTATTAATTGCTATATAATATCTTGTGATTTTTTAAAAATTTAGTTTAGTCAAAGGGTTGCTTTTTCGTATCTATGTGGGTGCAACAGAACCAATTAAGCAGTTTAAAGGAGTTACAAAAATGCAATCTTGGTATATAGAGAAAATTTTTTTATTTTCAAATTTAGTAGTATATACCATTTCACATGAAACCAGTTTTGAAAATAATGTCCTCAAGATGGCAGCCGTTAGCAGCATTACACTTAAGGTAGTGATGATCGCTGAAGTTTTGAACAGCTCGAGGCCACATTTCGTGGTTTATTGCGTTCACTTCTTCAATAATCTGCTCCTGTAGCTATGGTAGGGTGTGATGGTGGCGTTTAAACACCTTTTCATTCAGATAGCCCCAAAGAAAGAAATCACAGATGCTCAAATCTGGTGCCGCGCAGGCCACCCCTCAAAGAGACTGGACGTCCTGGAAACATTTTTTTTAAAACAATAATTTAATTTTGGGCTGTTTGAGCTGTAGCCCCATCCTGTTGGAACCACAAGTCCCGCAATCCCTTTTCTTCAACAATTTCTTAAATTTTGGGCTGCAGAAAATTTTGCAACATTGCAACATAACGTCCAGAATTCATGGTCACTGTCTCACCATCCTCATCAAAGAAGTAAGGACCTTTCATGCCAAATTTTGAAACAGCATACCACACCTTAAGTTCAGGGGAATGTAGTGGTCTTTCTTGAATAAATCGGGAGTTATTTTTAGCCCAGTAGCGGAAGTTCTGTTTGTTCACTGATGTTAAAATGTGCCTCACCATTAATGACAAAAGCTGGCTCTGGGGGGGATCTGTGCAAGCGTTTGCTCACAGATTTTGGCAGTTGGTGTAGTTTGCTGGATATGTGCTCTGGTCCAAACCAGGTTGGTTACTGAAATAAGATCACCAACTGAACAAAGGGAGACTACATGCAACTGCCTACCTCCACCACCGCTCGAGCAGTTATCGGTTGAAACTGCTTAGTCGTTTCTGCTGCACCCTGTACTTAAAAAGCATTTGTAATAATTGCTTATTTTTGGAGTTCTAACCGGTTGATTTTTATGATTATTGCAGTGATAGAATCTTTATATTGAGCTGATTAGCCAAAATGTATTAATGTATCGTAAATCTGGGTGGCATATTTTATTTTTAAAAATGAAATTTAAAATAATTGAATTAATGTTTTAATGGTGCTCCTAATGTGGTTTCAAAATTTTATATCCTGCTAAGCATCCGACATCTAAATAAATTACAGGTCAAACTTCTCTTAACAAACACCTATATCCTATGACTTCTTCTGTTTGCAACCAATTTTTTTTTTGATAACCATTTCTATTGTTCATAAGGTCTGTATATTTTTTGATCCTCTTAAATGACCACCAAGATGTTGTAATTTCATTTATGTTGTGATCATTAGATATTTATTATTTAAAAAATTCATTGACAAACATTTTGTAAATAGTTTGTGTTAAATCAAATGATGATACTGGTCCATCATTGTAAGTTCATCACGGGAAATTATGTTCTAAGGATACCAATGTCACTCAGGGTTGATCGGCCAATTTATTTGCTCAGGTCCGTTAGTGTAAATTTGTATATCTAATATTGTTAGTCAGACCGTGTTGCTAAAAAAAAAAATCAGTTGTGTAATTCATAAACAAAATGTAATTTTTATTGAAGGGTTTTGTCTTTGGATAACAGGTTTCTGTAAAATGTTTTTTAACTTCTGTGAAAGGACAGTTCAATACACATCAAGAATTCATATTTGTGAAAATTTTATATATTGTGTTCTTTTAAACCTTTGAAAGCCAGAGTAATATACTCGAGCTTTAAAGGTTTTTTTTCTGAAAAGCTTAATTTTGTTTAAGATTTGGCCATCTTTTAGTTTTTGTTCTTTATTTTCCCCAGAAAAACTCAAATATTTAAAGAACCACAATTTCTCTGAACACTGATATTCTGTAAAAATTAATATTTTTATCATTATTAACAGTTATTTCTCTCTTGACAATTTCATTGCCAGTAAAAACTGAAAGAATATATTATGAAAAATGTTTATTTGTGGATATTATTGTATAATTTTGAGTTATTTAATTCTGCAGTTCTTTTTGTTATAAATTATTATAAAAGGTGAGATAATATTGTTTGTTGTATCTGTCGTGACCTTTATATGTTGATTTAATAAAAAATAACTACTCTTCTTATGACAAGTTATACAGGCCCACTTTTTAAACTCATAAATTGATAAATTTATCTAAAAATTTTAATTTATTATTTTTCATTGTTAAATGTGTTAGTGTGCTCTTAATTGGTTTCTAGGTCAATGTTAATACTATCAGCGAGATGCAAGCTGTAATTTTGTACTAGAAAATAATAGTAAACAAGACACTAAATTGTGGATTTATATAAGATACCGTTATACTCAGAACTTGCAATCTATGGTTAATGTAAACATTATGAATCTTTCGCTAAAGTATCCTAAATAAATACTGAAGAAAATTGTACAGGCTTGCTCATGCACACAACAATGTCCAATTCAATAAAATTTAAAATTTCATATTGACTGCAGGTAGAAATTTATTCTTTAAATTTAATCTTTAAGAAAAGAGAATTGTTTCAAATTTCGTGAGCTTCTATTTGGAAATTGTAACATACTTATAAATAGAATTTTTAGTTAAATTTTTTTTAGCTAATTAGATAACATAAATTTTGCTGGTAAATCGCTAAATAAATAGAAAGATCATTCATTTATATGGGTTGTGCTGATCAGAGTCACCCTATTTCCAACTGCAATGCCTTATTGGAATGGTGGAGCAACCATGGTAAATGCATTTCAATGTAGGAAATTTTTAAAAAAATTCTGTTTTTTGTAGAAATAGCAAACGCTGCTAAAATAAGTCATACTTAGAAACGTTAATTCCTAATGCTAGTAAGGCTGTAATTCTGAAAAACACCATTTTTTTTCGAAAAAAGCAGTGTCCTTAAAGGTTTTTTTGAGATACCATATGCTCTCTCTTAACTGGTCGTGAAAATGTAATTAACTTAGAAAGTTTAAAAATCATTAACGATTTTTAAGAAAATTTGTTTTTGCAATCAAGTAAAGTAATCTTAATTCTAGGGTTACATGGTTAATTCTAAAAAAACCTTTGATGTTGGTAGGGAAAAATGGTTTTTTCAAGTTTTAGACCAATCGGTGAAGTAGTTTTTGTTGTAGTACAAATAATAAGACATTCATTCAATGAGCCCCCCCCCCATTGTTGGATTGTATATTTGTCATGACTCTCCAATGATGATATTTTGATAATTTTTGGAGCTGTATATTCTATATCCTGTTCATCTTCAGCCAGTACCAACACTTGATCATCTGCAAACTTATATCAGATTCCGACACCCAATTGTAACACACCTAGTACAGTACTTAATGACGAAAGTTAACAAAAATCTTAAAGAGAACTGGTGGCAATGGGCATTCCTGTCTGACTCCTTAGTTTACAAAAAAATATATTTACAATAATTTTATAGAAAAAAATATTTTAAATACCACAAATATTTTTTCATGCGAGAATTTACAGCCCCAGCCGTATCTCCCTTCCTAAGCACCACCTCTCTGTTTCACCACTCCCCATCGGAGAGCCGCCGCAAAGACATTGGCCCCTGCACCCCATCCAACCATGTCACTTCTAGCGTACCCCTTCTTCTACCGGCTGGTGCCCACTCCTATACCCTCTTTGGCCACCTATCATCCTTTATCCTCTGCAAATGGCAAACCATTTTAACTGCCTCTGGGAAATAGAATCCACGATATTTCCTTGAACACCGATTTGTCTCCTAATTTCGTAATTTGATCGATTTATGACACACCACAGCTCCACCTCCAGGAATCCATCTCCACCGCTTTTAGGCGATCCTTCTTAAATCTTTTAGGATCGTCTCATAAATAATTATAATGTTATTAAACGTTCAGTACCTTAAATTGCCATTATCCTTGTAGTAGTTAAAGTATTAATTTTTTACACAAATCACATGGAAAAATAATATTACAATTTTTCTTCTCATAACTCTTACATAAGTTCTTTTCGTTAATTATTTAAAACAATAATAAAGGATGAAATGTAATAATAGAAACACAAAAATATAATTTTTCTTTATTTTAATAGAATACAATTTTATTGTACGAAACAATACAGTAATTTTAAAACGTTTGTTAACATATCATTTGTTTATCAACAGTATTCTTCACTTCAGTAACAAAACAAGAACAAAACATAACTTACTTTTTATAATACAGAAAAGTAAACGTAACTACAAAAGTAATAATAAACTTAATTACTAAAACAAGACAACATACTCTAATAATGCGATAATAAGTCTACAACAAAACAAACAAGGAACTACCTTTACACCATATATTATACAGAATGTTCAAAATGAAACGTCACTTAAAAAATAAACAAATAAAAACCATCAAGTGTGCTTTCTCTAAATCTTTTTGCTGTTAAAACGCCCGTTTGTAACTCATTGATTTTTTGGTGAATGAATCAAATCACATATTCAAAATTATCATTAATAGTGTTCTTACAGGAATATAGTGTGATCGCAAGAATCAAGTTTGTGTACTTGAAGAAAAGCAGTGGACTGAGAAGGAATAGTAGGGATTAGAAATATTGTTTTTTATTCATTTCTCCACGAAATATAGTTAATTTTTATGAATAATTTTTTGTGACCGATTCCTGATAAACATTAGTAATTAATTATATTTTTACTCTACTTACAAATTTAATGGGAGATGAGTAAAAAGTGTTGAAGGTTCAGTACTTAATTTCATTATGGGTCTTATATAAGTTAATTTTTCTAAAATAACTTATTAATTAAAATATTTGAAGTAAACCTTCGATTCTTCGACACGGCTCATGGCGAGCCACCATGACATGGTGTAACTAGCAATCCGGCAGGCAGGTCAGCCCCTTCCACTTTCTTCTCATTCCCCTACCCTTCCGTTGCCCTTGAGTACATTAACGTACTGAAGGGCATGTCAATTCATTTGTATTCATTCAAATTGTGCAATTTTCATAATAAAATCATGTTTTTAATGCTTCCTACATATTATATGCCATATAATCTGGATAGTTTGACATTTTGATATTTCGACAACCTGTAATCCACTAAGTGTTGAACAATCATAGTTATACTGTACTTTAAATCTAAGGTATCAAAATCTTCTTTGGCGTATGCTGTTTGACCATTCAAACTCTAGGTGTCCTAGCTATCGTATTCACTGAGGCTTAATGAATGTTATTATATTCTCCTGTTATCTCATGTATTGTCTAATTCTCCCTAACTAGTTCATAGACTTAACCCAACCAGAACTGCGATTTTAACGATCACGTAGACTGTCATTTTACGCCTAATAAAAACTCTTTTGTGTCAATTAGTTTCATTCCGAAAAATTTCAAAAAATTACCATTTATTTAAAAAGAATTTGTTATTAGAACAACATTTGAACCAAATTTTTCCGTTTTCATTTACAACCAGAATAAAATTTGAAAATTAAAAAAAAATTATTTTTTTTAGAAATATCAATATATGTACGATTAAGTGTCACTAAATCACTAAAAATTGCAAAAAATATGTTTAGCTATATACATAAATGAGGCAATTCATTGTAAAAATAACAACGTTTAGATATTTCAAGTTGATTGACGCGTTCAAAAGATATCACACTTTTTGTTCAACAAAGATGGTGAAAAAAAAAATTGCCTCAAAATAATGTCGTCTCTTTTCAATTTTTATTTACTCCTCTTCTATGAAAGTTTCTATCTATTTTCCACACGTTGTTTTGTGTATTATCCTTTTCTAAACATGGTAGCATAAATCAATATATGTTATCATTTATTTTGATGCTAATTGTAAGGTTTAACCGAGGGATAGGCGAGACAGGTAGTGTTAACCTTCTTTCTTCGGTTTTAGTCATAAAATTTGTCGCCGGCACTTCTAATTTATTGATTTCAACCGTAACATTTAAAGCTAGCTGATGATGTCTTTATCAAACAAATACCTTTTTTTTTGTTGAAAAGTTATGGATGAAAACGCTCAAGTTTTAGTACTGGCTTGTCAAAAAAATCTCTTTCTTTTGCGTAACCCCACATCGTCAATTTTCAATATACAAATACGCAAGATACATCAAATGAAAGAGGAGAAAATTATCTATCCAATGAAACTAAACCTGTTGGAAAATAATGAATAGTTGCGTAGAAAATTGAGTTTAAAGGATAGTTTTCCTTTCAAGGAATTAAACTTTATCAGTTTTAAAAAGTGACGTTCCTTTTGAACTCTCTTTGTCCATTTTATTTTAATGATAACTAGGTTTTATTAATACATAACTAGGTGATATAACATAATATTTAAACTACATTGGTGGCTATTTAAAAATTAATAACTATTGTAATATTTATTTGCTCACTACATTAATTTTTGTTCGGTGTATCAATAATTGTAGCTGAGTCAATTTATTATATACATTTAATCTACGTCACTGTATATGAGTCATTTATCGTAATGTATTTTAGGGTCATTCCAAGAATTTCGAAATTAGTACTACTATAATCTGTGTATTTGTTAACGTATTCTTCTCGAAGTTGGAATGCAATTAAAATTTATTGAATTTAAATAAATTCTTGTACTTAAAGTGGCTTAATCTTATAGAAAATGTGTTATCACATCTTTACCAGTATACAGTCTAATATTTTACATTAGTTAAAATCAATAAATTCATCATACTGTTGATACAAAAAAAATAATCAACAAATTTAATTTTTGGTTTTAGATTTGATGGAAAAGTAATTTTCTGTATAAGCAATAAATTAAAACTTCAAATTCTTAAAAATGTAATAACTTTCTCCAAAAAATTAAATTTATTTTCTACTGTTTGGTTTATGAAGTCTACAAGTTAACTAAATTGACTAAATTAAAATCAGGACTCATGTAATTACATGTTTTTTCTTTTCCTTTAAAACTTAGTAGTTGATTTGCAAAACATTTATTGAAGCAAAATAATTACGAAATACTTTCATTTAAGTATGTATATGAACATTTAAAACATGAAAAATAATGATATGTAGGTAAGAAAATTATGAAAACTTGCAGTGTAACTCAAATTAGCTTAAAGGGCTTAGAATAATGTGGTACTCAAAACATTAAGATATGTCAACTGAAAAGTCTTAATAAATTTTGTTTATATATGATTTAAAAAATACAGGAACTATATTAAAAAGTAAAAGATAAAAAGCACTCATAGATAAACATTTTAGGTATTAACTAAACATAACATATTTCTACTGTTAATCTCTTACTGCCATATAATGTATATGCAAGTTATATTGAATTGTTGCAATTTGTGTTGAAAACACAAAATCTAAGAAGTATCTACAACCGTCTGAATATATCTTGTCAGATCTTCTGTTTATATCTTAACTGGCCCAAGTGAGCCGGACACTCAAATCAGGAGTGTAAAAAACTCAACTTCATCAGAAGACAATAATTAAATTTGAAACTACCTTTACACATTTTTACTACAAATGCAAAGTCAACTAACTACCTTTACATTTGTAGTTTAAATATTACTACAACTTTGTCAATAACTGCATTGATATTAAAAAAACTCTGTTGTGAAACACTCACATAACTTTCTCTTGACAATGCAAATAATTAACAATATAACCAAAAATTAGTAATAAAACATTAGAAATAAACAAAAAAACTAACTTCAAAAAACATAACCTTGTTAATCATGAGTGAATGATGCAAAATGAAAATGAACCCCCGTTTGGCTTAAAAATACGGAAAATCACTCTTTCATGCTAAACTAGGTTCTGTAGAGAAAAATTCTCTAAATAAAAGTGGTAGATCTTTTAATTTCCTATAAATTTGATTAAAAAGGCAGAAATCATAAAAAAATTGACTTTTTACATATGTTCGTGAGAAAAAAAAGAAAATTGCTAATTACCGCTTAACTAAGCGTTATACAAAAACATATTTAAAATAAAAGTTGTATGATTTAAAATTCTCTACAACTTTGATTATATACATTTTTACGCTAAAATGCATATTAAAGCTGCAATCTTAAAAACAAAACTTTTTTACGTAAAAACAGCCTCTCCAAGAATTTCAGCAGACATGGCACCTACCTAATCTTGTAAAGCATAAAAAATTTAGTTGATGAGGCGATTTAAAAAAAAGTTGTAGAAGCCGTTTTTGAGAAAATTGCAAAAAAGTGAAAAATTACATGAATAAATTATTACTTCCGGTTGACTGATTTTGATAAAAATGTTTGTGTTGGTTCCTCCAGTGGTATTTAACTTAAGTTTCAAGTTTCAACTTCGTACGATGTTTCATTCTTGAGATATTCTGTTGACACACACACACACACACAGACCAATCGCTAAAAACATGTTTTTTGGGTTCAGGGGGTCTGAAAATGTGTAGATCCGGTGAAAACTCTATTTCAAAAAATTGACATGAAAACAATACATTCCTACCTATTATATTCATATAGGGAAGAGAAAGTAAAAATTAATAGAATTGGACTAAAGTAAATTATATATTACAGTATAATACCAATAATTCATCTCGATAAATTCAAAGAATACGATTAAGTCTTTTTAACATCTAAAGTAATTTACAATTTCTAACTCTAATGCTTCTAACTAACTGAAATATCTATTTAACTAAAGAAGTCAAATTTATCAGTCTGGAACATAAAATTGTGTTAATATCAAATTAACTTAATAATTTTTTCTTTAGTTACTTAGCATTAATTTAAATTTTAACATTTCTATAAAAAGTCACAACATAGTGAATATAATTACTACATAGCTACATTAAAATATTGATAATTTTTCTATATTGTAATAAATAATAGAAGTTTTAAAAAAAATTGTTTTTATATAATTTTTAAATTAAAATTAAAATGTTGATTTAGTACATAAACAATTTTGTGGATGCAAATTTTTTGGCGTAATTTTTTTATTCCTTGGTCTAGATTTAGGAATAATAAATTAAATTTTTGATTCAGGTTTTAATTTTTTTGGTTTACGAGTCAGCCCATATCCATTCACATATTTTTTCGAAACACAAATATAATGGTCTTCGTTAAGAGCCCATAACAGTTGTGTTATGAGTAGTGTTTCTTATAATCTACTTATAAGAAACATTCAATAATAAAATTATCGAGATAAATCAATGCAGAAAGAAACAGTTCATTCAATGATAATAACATTTTTTAGGGTCAAGTTGGCAACCTTGTGAACAGTGTTAATCATCTGTTTAGTCGTAATTATTTTAAACATACCACTTTTTTTAAATTTTAAATTGTCAGCTCTGCATGAAACCTATACGCCATTATTTTTTACGGTTTAACGTCCAACTGTTCTGCAATTACTGCTAATGCAGACAGTGAAGGATGAAATGATTTTTTTGTAACGTATGAAAATATGCCGTGCCTGAATGGGATTCAAACCCAAGACCACCTATATGCCAGTTTGAGCAACATTCAGTGACAAGGTTTTGTCTCAAGCACCAGTTTAAAGCTGAAGGTAATGACTTTCTAGATCATATACTAGAAATGTGGATTCACATCCTATTGGCAAAGTCTGGAGTGAAAACTTTTGGATTTGCCCATAAAAAAAATTCAAAACTTATGTGTTAAGCTGGTAAAGTAATTTTGACGTTCTTCTGGGACTTTAAGGCCTAATTCTTTGTCACTATTCTGAACTATTTGTGACTATTCTGTCACTTCATTTCATCCTCCAGCCCAAACCTTGACCTGTTAGGTTTTATTTGTTCAGCCCACTCAAAGACCTAATGTAGCAAGAAGTTCGATGACAATAAGGTACACAAATGGTTCAAATAGCAAGGTAAAGACCTCTATGCTGAGGAAATCAGAAAGTTCACTGAACGGTGTGGGATAAGTCGCAAAATGTTGGTGGAGATTATGTTGAAAAGTATTCATTGTCATTGAATAAATAGTTTTCCTCTACATCAATTTGTCTCATTAGTTACAGAACGTCCTCATACTTTGCAGTTTCTAAAATGTAACAAATCTTGTTATGTAAATGTGAAACATCTGTCGTCCATTTATATCAATATGGGCTTTATCTATTCCTGAAACTTTTGGCAGATTTTTTCAAGAATTTTTTGTAATTGTTTAGCATATAATAAATATTAGTACAAATATCGAAGGAACATCTTTTGATTTATTTTAGAAGAAAAATTAAATACTTTTCTGTTTTTAGAATTCATAATAATAATTGTAATAAATATGTATATAATTATATATAAATTTAAAATACATAAAATAATTTTTAATTCTAAGACACTACAGTATTATTTTCTTATAATTTATAGCATATTTAAATTTTTCTAATAATTTTTATTCAGTAATATTTATTTTATAAGAGTTGAATAATTTTAAATATTAAAGTTACGCTTTAATTATGAAATAATACTCAATAATCATTACTAAAAATATAGTATTTTTTAATTCGTTAAAACTTTGTGCTACTTTTAAATTTTTAATGGACATTTTTATTTGTAATAAATATTTCACCCATCTTAATGTTTTTGAAACCAGAATTTTGATGCGTAATATTTGACAGAGATTTTCTTATACATATGTGTTGTTTTATGGTAGAATGCATTTATTTAGCTAATGATGTTACTTGTAATCTGATTTTTATTTCTAAATAAATATAACGGTTCTGTTTTGTTTAACTGACTCAGGACTGGACCCTTGACAGATTCATCTGGAAATATTGTTTACAATTAATTTTGATAAATTGATAGTTATAAAAAATAGGCTACGTCTATTTATATATTAGAGTTTAATAAAATAAAGGTAAAATTTTTATCAAATGAAGCGTGCAGGGGGAAACAAACATAATTACAAAATAGAGTTTTTACAGAATAACAAAAACAAAATTGCTAACACTTTCATACAGAGGGAACATTTTTTACACTATGATTTTTTAATTATTCGTACTCCGTGGTTGTTTATAACTGTAAAATAAAGTACTTTTTTTTAATTGATTTTTTTTGATAATGTAGTTATAGTCTGGGAGGTTCTAGCTGATGAGTAAGATGGTGTACAACTAAATTTGAGAAAAACTTAAAAAATTAACTCGGCTAAATATTTTCTGAACCTATTATTCTTTTATCACTCCTGTATATTGTGAAGAAAATTTGCCTGTGTATGCATCAGGGTTAGCTGTTATTGCATTATTTCTTCCCTTTGATATATATTTTTGTGCTGCGAGGACTCATATTTAGGTTGGTTTAATCCTTCTATGCCTTGTCGTATTAAAATAGATAATGAACTAGCTGATGCCATCATAATCGTGTTATTTTTTGTCTTTCGGACTATGTTGTTTTTCCCCTGTACCCTTCAAATATTATTTTGCTCAGGAAACTAGGAATTTATCCAGTCAAAACACAAGATTTAATTATTAGAATGTAAAATATATATTTTTTTCAATAAAGACCCAAGTAATTGTTATACCTGTTTGACGCTACTGTACAACCCAAAACCCTAAGGCTTCCAGATTCACTGGATGAGGTATTCACCTAGGATCTTTCATTAGAGATAAAGAGGAACACTTATAAAGTATCTTTACTTCTACCAAGATCTAGTAAAAAGTATGATTTTATACAAATTTGTATTTCCAATCCTAACTACTGAACTTTTTTCAACACTGGGCTCCAAAAAGGGATTAAATGGACTGATCTGTTGATGACCCGACTCTTGTTGATTTTTTCTTCAAAATTTCAATTTTCATTTGATCAATAGAACAATTTAGTTAAGTTATTATTTAAATCAACACATTATTTTTACTGGTCAGAATATTTCTTTTTATTTTCAATAAAACGAAGGTTCAAATTAGTTTCAACGTTCTGGTTTAAAAAAATTCAGATGAGTAATACTGATTATTCTCTTATGCTACCATTGTTTTCATTTACCAGTTGTGCCTCAAAATAAATTTAGAACTTTTACAGACAATTTTTATTTTTACTTCTGCATTAAAAATTGTTTGAAAAGTTAAAACTAAAAAATATACTCTTTAATTTAAATAAATTTAGCTGTGACTAAATTTAACTAATGACTAAAACAGCTGCTTCCACTTGTAATAAATCTTTGTTAATCCGGACATCTTTAGTCAAAATTTATTTTAACCCAGACTCCTGACATAATAATATAATGTTCTTTCATATGTGAGTATTTTAAACAGTTAAAAATATTTTTCATATGTAGACCTAATAATCATGTATTTAAAACTCAAAATCTAGTTCAATAAATTTTAAATGGAGATTCTGTTTGTCCTTTAATACAGAGTTTTACCAAATGGATTAAAAAAATGTTTACACGGTTGTAAAGGACACTTTCGGTATTCTGTGAAAAATCAACATTGATAAAAACCATAATGAAATTTTGACCAGTAAATAACAAAATAATTGAATGAATTTTCATGGTGCTATTTGGTGGCAGGAACTCTTCATTATCTTATTTCATAAATAATGCTAATACATGACATCATGAAGTAAGTCTTTCGGTGTTATTGTAATTAAGAAATCGGTTATTAAGAATAGTACTATTGAGCTAATTTGCACAAGTCAGCAAGTAAATTTTATTTTGTACCATACATACTTAATGTAGTTTTGATAGAAACTACACTAAATATAAACTACACTACTTGAATAGCTTTATAAAAAATGGCCAGGTATACAATTGCGGTTTCTGTAGAAATAATCTGTACACTTTTTTAATGTATTACAAGTATTTGCTGGAAGTACTATATGAACAAACTTTTTTTTTAACAAACAGAAATTAATATTTCAAATTACATACTGCAAGTAATAGATAATGTACACACTCAATATGCTGTGTACTAAAATACAGTACATATGATTTTTTATTAGAAATTTAAAGTTGTATATTTTCAACCCGTCTCTTCAGTTCTGAGGGAGGTGTAGGATTTTTGCAGTTGTCAAATCAAGTATCGGGTTTTCGGTTGGTAAGCAGTTGCGACCTCCTTAAGACAGAACCAGGATGCCTCAATTGAGTCCAACATTACTTCTCCATTGTGGGGGATTGCACATAAGTTTTTCTCGCAACCTCTGATAAATAAAAACACAAACTCTTAAAAATATCTGAACAACCTAGAATCCCATTTAATCCAGATTTACAAAGTTTAACTATAATTTGTAACAGACTAATACTTCTTTTTTGTCTTGTTTTATTAACAGTCGTGTAGTTATATTGTTGAAATTAATAAATTTGAAAATTTTACTCCATCCTGGTGAAAATACTTCACATCCTAGAAAACAACAGTAGCAAACTTGAACAGAATACTGAAAAATTAGTCATAACAACTAATTTATGTCACTAAAGGCGCTTCTATATTAAGATCAACATTACTAAATTAAACGTTCTAAAAGAATGCAATCCTTTAAAAAATGATTTATTATATCAATTTTGTCATTGAAAAGTAATTGATTTATGAGCACTTATTTTTGAATACAATGTTTCATCACTTTTCGAAAATTTAATAAAATAACAAAAATTTACTAAAATACTATTAATTCCTTTCTTTTCACTAATTTCGTTTTAAATGTGTTCTCTAATATTATTACATAGTAAAGTTGAGCTCTAATATTTATTTACTTATTCATTTATTTATTATTGAAATATAATATACCCTGATTGGTTATAACTATAAAATATTTTATATATGAAGCGATATAGTAGGTAGTAATTAAATCTATCCAATACATAACATGGTATTCTAAATATTGTTAAAATATATTATTTATAAATATTATTTTAACATACTCAATAGTTTTCAACTACTTTCTATAATTATCATTATATTTATTTATGTAATAATAGTTTTTTCTAATTTTTATGTCAACGTCAGTATTTGTAAAATTAACGATGAAAATAATAAACCATTTGGAACCTCAATAGTTCATTTTATATCAGATGTGATAGACATTAATAAAACTTACATGAAATGAACTGTGTGCCTTCAATGATTAGTGTTAATTAAGTAAAATGTTAAAAAAAAATCAAAACTTATTAATAGAAAATAAAAATCAACCATTTGTTTATTTTATTTTATTCATAAATTTTTGCAACCATTTAAGGATCATGTTTCATTCATTAGTTATATTTATAAATTTTCTAACAAAAATAAGTTGTTGAGTTGCCCATTTGGTATTATAATGCATATTTCGTGCCAATTATGACTTATGCAGCGAAAACATAGGCGTATGGAAGAAAATCAGAGAGTAGAATGCAGGCAGCATAAATAAAGTTCAAGAGGAGTACGTTACGAACAACAAAAAGCATAGGAGATACAAATTTATGATGATTTAGATATATCAGAATAAGGAGCGCAATGTGTCTAAAAAGATGATGTTTGTGGTAGAAGGTAAAAGACCAAAGGACAGACCAACAGTGAAGTAAATAGGTTTAGTTATCGATAAAGTATAGAAAAGATGGAATGCCAAAAGAACAATAGAGAGATGGTTCAGCAATAGAGATCGAGAGAAGTTGTGTTGAACCTACCCTGAGGAAATTTGGAAGACTGATAAAGCTGATGATGATAATTTGGAATATTTTTACTGCATATATTTGAGATAAACTTTATAAATTCCATTAATTCTCAATAGTTTTGAAAAATTTGGATCCAAAATGAACTATCTGCAAAATTCATTTGGCCCAAGCATAAAAGTTATGATAAAATCAAAGATGTACTGATGAGTTCTGATCATATTCAAGAGTAGCTAGCTGCAACTGAATCAACTATGCACAGTATTGACATGACTGACAGAATACATTTTTACTCATAGCTGTTGAGATGTACAGTTCCAAGAGAATTAAACTAATATATTTTGAGAACTATAACTAACAGTAGAAAAGTTAAATTTAACTTTTCTCGGGAAATTATAATTAAAAATGTGATGTTTAATTAATAAAAGTTTTATCTATTGTGTAGTTATTAATGTATTAATGAAGTAAAGAGGTTCTAATACAATTAAAAAATATTTAATAATAACAAAATTTTATTTTTTGACACTTTAAAAAATAAATAAACGAATAAATAATACAAAAAATCGAGTTAATAAAATATATTAATGTTCTTCAATAGTTGGAGTGGTAGGTCCGTAAAATATTAATTCCGGTATTTGTCCACCTTGAACACCAGTACCATTTGTGCTTTCCGTTGAACATTGAAATTGGAATGTAACACAACCGACTGTGACTTCGCTCATTCCTTCTTGTCCGAAATAACTTAACTCGACTCCGTCTAAAATCGCTGAAGCTGTATAAAATGATTCTGGTTCGATCTGTATCGGATGTTCGAAATAAACGTGGAATGTATTGCTGGACCCATCGGAAAAGAATTTTGTATTGTTTTCAGCCAAAACGCGACCTTGTCTTTTAAGTTCTATTTTAACCGTATAATCTGCTGCACCATTGGATGAACCATATAAACCGAAACCAACCATAAATATACGTTTATCAACACTGAACTGTATACTATCACATCGTCCACGATATCTCCATTGATTACTTCTGTACGCACACGATTGGAAACGGTGGCAAACCTGTGAATTAAATACAAACATATTAATATACGGATTAAAAATACAACTTAGGAGAATGATATATGTAATCAACCATCTTATTTAGATGTTTAGCTGATTCAGACACCCAATTTTTAAGATAAATAAAACAATCTGGTGTGAAACACTCATACATTTTTCTCTTGTCAATGCCAATAACAAATATAACCTAACATTTAGTAAAAACACATTGGAAATAAACAAAAACCGCCTGTCACTATTGTCCTCATGAAGCGCTTAGAGTAAAGATGGACGAAATGGCTTCAATTTAAATCCTTTGCGCGGTAGTTCGTGGCAACCTTAGTTCAGAAGATGCATTACGAGTTGATTTACAACCTTAAAAAACAAACCTTATTTTAATCATAAGTGAATAATCCAAAATGAAAACCAACCTTAGTTTAGCTTAATAATACGGAAAATCACTCTTTCATGCTGAACTAGGCTCTGTAGAGAAAAATGCTTGAAATAAAAGTTGTAGATCTTTTAATTTCCTATAAATTAGATTATATACACTTTTGTCGTAAAATGCATACTAAGGCCGAAATCTTAAAAAATCAATTTTTGTTTATTTACAGTTGAACATTTTTTTAACTTCAAATTTAAAAATTTTTCCATACTTTTTATACGAGCAAAAGCAGAATTTATGGTGAAAAAACGATACTAAAAGCTGTCTCCTGTGTCAATTCTGAAATTTTTAACAATTTTTTAAAATTTCCTGGCAAAATATCGGGATTTTAGCTTGGCATTCTTTGTACTAGTAGGTACAGGCAGTCTGGCAGCGTAACAGTAATACAGTCAGTTAAAATTTCTACTGTAGTTTTAAAAAAATATATATTAAAATATTTTTAAGATTCTACAACTCAAAAACCCTGAAGATTGTAGACATGTGGTATTAGAGTTTAATTGACGTAATTGATTACGTCAATTTTTGATTACGTCGTTTTTTGAGTTTAATTGGTGTAATTGATTGTGAGTATTAATAATTAAATGAACAGAAGCAATTACCTGAGCTTTCAGACCAGTCCTTGCTTTAACTGGGTAACTTAAAATAGGTTTTTTATGCGCCGTAAAATGTAAGAAAATATTAATAGTCTCTTCTTGTGTTAGTATACCAAGTTGTGCAGCACCATTAGCAAACTCATCTAAACTCATCGTCGGTATCCGTACTAAATACAATGCTGATCCTAATACTTGTCGTTTATTTTGTGGTGTTGTTTCGAGATCTCTTCGTGTACATTCAGCCGCTGCCCAATTTAATGCCGCTTCGAATAAGTGCATCTCTTTACAGTTTAAAGTTTCACGGCCTAATACACTTTCTAATGTGTTTAAATCTATATCAACAAATCCTTCAGAGTGGAGTGCCATTTCTGCCTGTTAACAAAAATCAAGTATACAATTAAAAGTAAATTTATGTAAAATCAAAATTCATACAGAATAAATAAAATTCAATTGTTGTATCTGTGCAGATAATGAAATATTTAATAAGTTTTTACTGGTGTAAATTAACAAATTTTTATATAAAAAATGAAATAAATTATAAATGCAAATTTAAAATTTAATTACTATTTAAGTTTTATAAATAAATTTTTGCAATAAATCCTGCCGCCTGTATTCAATTCTATTATGAAAATATTTAATTTTCACTGACCTGTTACAACTGCTATTATCATTTTTTTTATATAATCCTACTTTGTACTGACATGTTTCGGTGGATCCACAATCATCAAGAATACACAAAACTTTTTAAAAATTTATTAAAATATACAGAAGATGCTGGTATCATGAGATGACAGAAGATCACATCTTCTGTATATTTTAATACATTTTTATTATTTATTATTTTTTTATGATGGTAGATCCACTGAAACAGGTCAGTGAAAAATTAAATATTTTTATTATAGGATGATGTAATTTTGCTATAAAAATCGCTGAAAATTTTTTTTTTGTAATAACAGATAAATTTTTCAACCAAATTAAAATTTTTCTTGATTTTGCTGTTTTCCCCTAAAATTATTAATCTTTGTAATAGACTAAAGTAGTTAAGTAAAAATAGACAAAAAAAGCAGTAGTTGTGTTTTTTTACCATCCTTTATAATGAATTTTAACACATTATTGTTAGCATTATTATAAAGATTGAATTTTTAATAGAATAATTTTTTTCAACAGAATTAAATTCTCTTTAATATTTTTTGTAGTTACATTTTAACAAAGTAAATTTTTGAATGACATGACAATGCATCTTTTTTTAACAAACCCCTTTCTATATTTATTGATACTGCGCTACTATGGTCTGGACAAATCGGTGTTAATTGATAAAATAACGTTCTCAGTTTTTATATTTTGTTGATCGTAATTGATGTAATTCGAAAAACGCTGCAGATATTCATTTGGTACGGAAGTGATGAAAAAATCTTGTAAATAATTTATAGCTTGTAGTTTTTCTTGTAGTCTTCTATCCATAAATAACCTATAATGGATAATACTTAAGATGAATTGATGAATTTACACGCAGAAATGCTAATAATAATTTTAAAAAATATTGTAACACTTTTGAATATTATAAAAATACCTACATTAAAGGATTCTACATAAACATAAAATAATAATACCAATTGGTTACATTTACTACACATCCAAACTAAGATTCATACTTAATACATATAATAATAAATCACAAAGCAATATTGTTAAAGAGAATATTTTTTTAACATCTTATTGTTATTTCTTCTTAATTTTACAATAATGTTTGATTAAAATTCTACAGTAATGTGCTCAAGAAATCAATATTAGTGTAAAATGAGAAATGAGTTTGTTGTATGATTCTTCAGAGTTCAAATATGTGGTTCATGAAAGCTGCTAAATTTAGAAAACATATAGCACCGACACTTAGAATTACTTTTAGATTGTAAACCTGCTATTGATGTATGATATTAAATACACTTTTGTGTATATAAGTTACTTATAACATGTTCTTAAATCTTACAAAAGCAGAACATGATTTCTTTGATGTTATGAATTCTCATTAATATGCTACCGAGTTGAGGTATGGATCCTTATGAACAACATTACTGAATCCTTTTGAAATGAATGTGATGTAACCAGTGAATGGTTAGACTCCTGGATGCACCATGTAATAAACGAAAAATTATTCGAGGATGAGGAAGGAGAGGAGTTTCTTCTGAATACTTTCAAGAGAAGAAATTTTTTTTGGTTATGTGCGAAGGGGAGGAAGATATGAATTATTGAGACTGATGTTGCTGGGAAAAATTGAAGAAAGAAATGGTCTTGGCCAAAGATGAACATCTGGGCTCAAAAACCGGAGATAATTGCATGGTCTTGCTTTAATGTTTTTATATCTACAGTGAATCAGATGCAATGGATCGTAATGATCGCAATCGTCCAATGAGGATATAACACTTGTAGAAGAAAAAAGTGTCTACGTGTATGAAAACTAAAATTCTGAGCTTTATTGACACAGCCTACTAAAAAGGATTTGATTATGTCTATACAGGCCTACTTAAAAAATACAAAAAAAAAAACAAAATGTCCACCATTCTCAGACTCATATAGGGGGCTCCTTGACTGGTAGATGATTGGGAACTACTGCTCCATAGAATTTAAATCAAAGCTTATTTAATCAAGGACAACAAACATTCTGGATGTTGTGTTCATGTATTCTACTATTTGTGTAGCTATGTTATATTACCAGGAGGGAACTAAAACAGAATTGTTAATTAAAACCCCTAATGGTGGGTTCCCACGGAGTCGCTGTTTGGGTGAGAATACTACTCTTTATAAGCATGGCACACGACCTGCGTAATCGACCTACTTATTGATGACCGTCTTTTGTTCCCACTACGGTCGTAACCAAGCATGATAAAATTAAAATATGACGATATTACATCGATTTTTCCTCAATCAAATCTCATTCACGACTGACCCGGTAGTATTCACTCCAACATGCTGGATTGACCACGACCGGTTTCTACAAGGTCGTTCACTACTGCCCGCTTGACGACCCATAGTTCCCATGAGGTAGTGAACACTACCGCCATACCCCTTGGTAGTGTTCTCGCCTGTACAACGACTCCGTGGGAACCCGGCATAATGAATGGTAGTGAGATTCTAATAGTTAACGCGGTCCATCTGAGTATTTTAATTTCACAAATAAACAATATTGTTAATTTATAACGAAAGGACTTGAACCAAGAACCTTTAAAAAATACAAGCTCGTGGTGTCCCCCGGCACATATAAAAAATAAATAAATGAGGTAAAACATTTAGATCCGTTGTCTTAACAAACATTGCTACACAAAAAAATTAAATGCTTTCTAATATTTTATACAAAATTATTTTCATACAAACGCTATAAATATGATAAACCATTTATAAAAAATAATACAAACTCCTATTTAATAACATTTTACAATAAAACATGCAATAAAATACATTTATTTTACTTATTTTACAATGATTTCCATTTATACAAACAGTTCAACATTTATAACAAACACTACGCTAATTAAACAAAAAACCAACCAGTAAACTACACAAATAATTATATGCAGAAGGAAAGATTAACAGCAGATTATCTTTAATTTAAAAAAAAACTATGGTACTATTTATTTTAATTACCCATTACAAAGGTCTTAAAAATTTAATTTGAAATCTATATAATCAGTTTTGAAATATATTTCCAGTTAACATGGTAGCCCTAAAATGTCATTAATTATATATTTTTAAAATATTCTTACGGTTTATTGGTGCCGATTTTTACATCTATAATTTTGTTTTGTCTGTCCGTCACACCCAGATGGTAAAAACTACAAGAGATATCAACAAACGGTTTTTGGATTCGTAATCTACATAGAAAGTTAGTGGACTTAAATTGGGTTAGAAGTTCTGGTTTTGACCAGAAGAGGGCTAAATCCAGAAGTCAAGAAATCAAAGTCAGAAACTGCAAGAGATAGCAACAAATTGTTTTCAGATTTGTAATTAACCAAAAAATTAGTGGGCTTGAATTGGATTTGAAGTTGCGGTTTTGACCGGAAGTGGCCCAAAACTAGAAGTCCAAGAAATCAAAGTCGGAAATTCAAAAACAAAAATAGTGTCATTCGATTATCTTAAAGAGTAAATACAGAAATCAGTGGGTTTAAAATTCTGGTTTCGACCAGAAGTCAAGAAATTAAAGTCAGAAACTGTAAGAGATAGCAACAAACGGTTTTTGGATTCGTTATCTGCAAAAAAGTTAGTGGGCCAGAATTGGGTTTGGAGTTACTATTTAGACCCGAAATGGCCCAAAACTGGAAATCAAGAATTCAAAGTCGGAATTAAAACAAGAAAAGTGTCATTTGATTCCTCTTAAAGAGTAGATACAGAACTCACTAATGGTTTTTGCGATAAGTCAAAGGTAAGCCTTTTTACAAATTGCCACCAGCCATGAGATGTATTGTCTCATGAAAGGAATTTTTTTAGAATAAAAAAAAATCCGATAGAAAGATCCTGCTAATCTAATAGCGTTTTTTAATTCAACGATGGTTTGTAAGTGAACAAAAACATGCATAAAATGTATGATAGTAAAATTTTGAAACTGAAACAAGAATTTTTACTGTTTAGGTAACAAATTACTTGGCATATCGAATAGCATTATATTTGTAGGAAACACCGAAAGCAGTATGTATAATATACTAAAAGAAAAATAATAAAATAAAAAAAAGACACATAAGAAGTAAGGGAAAGTGATTCAAAACCGACCCACCTCATTCATACAAATGGTCGTTATGTTGAGTGTTTCATTTCAATGAACTAAGCCGCGAAGAAGGTAGCGAATTTGAATGGACACTGAAAATTGCAACCAAAACCGTCCACTGGATCTATTTTCTTCACACTTTCCCTTATTTCTTATAAAATAGCTTCTTTCTGTTTCACCTGTATATAATTGTCTAAGAAAAACTAAAAAAAACATGTACGAAAACTTCGCATTTTGTAATTTTAATGAATGTTTTTTTTTTGTTGGAAATTGTCAAAATAAAACAAATTATTATCATAATATGGGTTGTAAACGCATAAAATATAATAAGTAGTAAAATATTTATATTACTTAATGTCTTGTGTTTGATATTATTTCCACTGCATATTTACTTATAAATTCTGTCAGTTAATTACTTTTAACTCCTCAAAAATATTTAGTATACTGGGAGACATCTAATAGTTTTTATATTCTCCTATAACTATCAATATAATTATAATATAATATAATTTTCAATTCCATTAATTTATAATATACTCTTTAAAATCATAATTTACAATCTACATCCATTTGGTACTTTTTAAGAGCAACCAATTTTGTAAACCTACATATATGATCTGAAGAGTTAAGAGTTTAGTATTTTATATCAAACATCAATGTTTTAAAACCTCATTCTATGATGATGTAGCTTTACCGTTAAATAATTTTTTCAAATAGTCAATATTTTGACAAACTTAGCAAAAATATAAATGTTAATAAATTTTTTATTAAATTTATTTGTGTAGATTTACCTATAAATATCACAAAAAGTTATAATAGATATTTGTTATCCAAATTGTAAAACGTCACTGCCCCTATATTACCATGACAGCTAGATGTGAAATGAAATAATAATAATGCTATTTGGTCTAAATATGTTCACAATAAATCTGAATTCACCCTAAAATATTCTTTGAAAATCAACTGAAATAGTACATAATGCATTAGTTAAATATAACAACACAGAATTTAATGGAATTTTCTGGGCGATGTTCTGCATTAAAAATATTAATATTAATAACTTTACATGATATGATTCAATGGATTGGAAAAAGAAAAAGCGTGAATTCTGTCAGTATTAAAAATAATGTTAGGATATTGCACAATAAAAATATTGTAACTTTATATACCCGTATTATGAGCTCATTAAACAAAATGTATAGAACTTTCTATTGGTTAAATAATTTTACTAGTATTCTGAATTTTATAGTTTATTCATTGTTAAACTAATTTTTTTTTCATTAACTAGAAATTTTAGTGAAAAGTTCCCAAGCATGAAATATTTTTGTTCAGTTACTTAAATTGGATTTACAATCCACTTAAAGTCTGAGATCTTGTTTAGTGTATAAATTTATGCTTGTTATATTTGAGTTGGGTGTTGTGTGAGAACAAATTCGATTAGAAGTTTTGGTAAAACTAGAATTTTTACGTTGTTTATTTTCTTCAGGTTTGACTAACACAGATTATTTGTGTTATGTCTATTAAATTATACATACTGTTTTTTAAAATCTATAATTTTTAAGCTCTCGATGTTGCGTAAAAATAAATATCACTAAACCTAACATGATGTTTTATGTATGTTTGAAAGAAGAAAACTTTTTTATCATTCATATAATATTTTCAAATATTTTATACCGACTTGAAATAATATTTTCTGCCGAAAATGTAACATAAATTTATAAGAAATCTATAAAAGGCTTTGGGAATTATTTTTAAATGAAACCAAGTCTTATAAAACATTTAATTATATTTATGTAATAAAAAATATAAAGACACACAAATTATACTAATAACATGAACATATAATTAAATACACTCGGATAAATCAATTAAAATTAATTCAGTCTTCCAAAAAATGTAATTTATGAACATTAATATTACCTAATGAACTATAAATCCTTTAATCACAACAATTTAAGTAGTACACATTTAACATTAACAAATTCTTCAATAAATTAGTGATGTGGAAAGCAAAAACGACTCAAATAGAATAAAAATTACTTCAAAAAAAGATTTTAAGCATTAACTATTTAAAGAAAATTTAACAAATTAAAAAAAATACAGCTGAATTTTGAATAGAAAAATGGATCGTTCTTCAAACATAAAATTTAAATCAAGTCAATCTGAACTTAAATAAATATCACGACCAACGTATCATTTTTGATTCTGTATAATAGGGAACAAAAATTTATGACTCTATAAGCTTGTTATTTTAAATTTCAAGTAACAAACTAAGTTTGTGAAATCAAATAATATACAGAATTTTCCTTTAACACTGGACTGTAAAGAAAGTAAACAGTGTAAAAAAATTACATTAAATTGTTTTTTTTTTTATAAAGATTGTATCAACAGTTACATACTTCGAATTAATGTATGGAATCAAACTGGGACCTTCCGCTTAATGGACTAGCACGCTAATTTGACAATACTATGAGGTGGCCAAATTGTAATGTAATGTTATAATAGTTAACTTTAAATAATTTAATGAAAACTAATTTAAGTATTGGTCAACTGCTTCCCACAATCAAATTTATATTATAAGACAAAAAACCAGTATAAAAATTCTGTACATAAATTTAAGCAATACAAGGTGTGGCTATTAAATAATGAGACTGATGTAAAAAAATGTATTTTAATTTTATACATAATCACTTATTGTCACCTTCAATATACACTTCTCTATTCCTACAACGCTCCATGCGAATTTTCCATTGTTAGAAACAGTGCTGGAAGTCATCTTCTGTCAGCTCCTTCAGGATAAGTGCCGCTTTCTCTTTTACAGCTTCCACAGACTCAAATCTTGTCCCTTTTAATGCAGATTTCACCTTAGTGGACAGGTAGAAGATAATAACATGTGATGAAACGTGGTTTTTTACTAATGATCCAGAAACGAAGCACCAATCCATGCACTGGAAGAGCCGAACTTCACTGAGAGCCAATAAAAGCTCGAATGAGCAAGTCAAAATTTAAAGCAATGATGACTGTTTTTTTTTATATCTATGGGATTGTGTACCTTTACTGGGTTCCTGAAGGTCAAACAATTAATCAATATTACTACCTTGAGGTACTTTCTAAATTACCTCCAAGAGTAAGGAAAAAACGCCCCGAAATGTGGAAGGACATATTATGGGTTCTCCACCAAGACAATGCGCCAGCTCATTCCGCGTTATCTGTCAAGAAGCTCCTAGCCAAGTACAGCATCTCATTATTAGAACATCCAGCTTATTCACCAGATCTTGCACAATGTGACTTCTTCTACCTGTTCCGTAAGGTAAAATCTAGATTAAAAGGGACAAGATTTGAGTCTGTGGAAGCTGTAAAAGAGAAAGCGGCACGTGTCCTGAAGGAGCTGACAGAAGATGACTTCCAGCACTGTTTCCAACAATGGAAAATTCGCATGGAGCGTTGTAGGGATAGAGAAGGAGTGTATATTGAAGGTGACAATAAGTGATTATACATAAAATTAAAATAAATTTTTTTACGTCAGTCTCGTTATTTAATAGCCACACCTCGTATTATTATTAATATTGTTTTGATACTTATTTATAGATACAAACATTTATATGATTACAAAAGGTGGTATAACATATACACGTAGTATTTTAACATCCAATTACAATTTACATATATATTCTGTCTACCCTAAATTTGATTATGAATGATTGTATGAACTGTCAGCATGGACATTACTACAGAAAAATTTATCTGAAATATCTAATAAAAATATTTAACACGAATAAAATGCATTTTAATGAATAAATCCATTGCATACAAGAAATAACATAAAATTTAAAAAAATGTAATAAAAGTAATGGATGAATCTAAAAATTATTTTGATGGAGAATAAAAATATTGATACAAATATTTTCTATCGATTAACACACTAAACTACCTTTTACTAATTAAATTAAAATATTTACTTTAAGGAACTTAGAACCTCCGAGATTCACAAAGATTTAAATTAAAAATTAGCATAAAGTCCTTAAGAATATTTGATTTTTCTCTTTTTGTACATTAATCAGTTGATTACTAAGAAGTGTGTGATAGTCACGTTTACCAAATTTTTTTTAGCAAAACTGTTTATTGAGCATTATATAATATAATCTATAAAAATTGAAGGGAAAAAATAAAAGAAATATAAGAAATAATAAGAAATAAAAGAAAAAAAAAGTTATAAATGTTAATTTTAAAAGTTTTCTCGAGCAGAAAGGTTAAATTTAGTAGATTCAATAAATATTTAAAATAAACTTTTATTTTATAAAATAACAATTTTTATTTTTTTTAAATATTTAATGGTGTCTTATGTGATATACAGTAATAATTTTTTTGGAATCTCCTTAGGCAAACTTTATAAGATTTCAGGAAGTATACATTAATATTTAATTAACACTCCATTACATGCGTCTTAGGAATCTTTACCATAGCTGATTTTTTTAAATTGTATTTTTTTCAGCGTGTCATCGGAGGCTGTAGCCTCTTCATATCTTTTACAGCTAGTCAAAACATAGAGTGATGATAATACAATCACTTAGTTGTCATGTATATAACAACATAGCTATTTTTTATTGATTTGTTTATATCTAAAAAAGCAGGGATTTACCAACAACATGTGTTATTGTTTTTCATATTTAAAAAAAAATTACCTAAGCTGGGAATCCTGCCCTACACATGTTAACTGCATTATAAAAAAAAATCAGAAGAAAACTACAAATATTTTTCTTTACTAAATAATCTGGAAGAGAACTCGCATAAGTTATATTCTTAAAAATGAAACACATTAATACACTTATACATATAGTTGCATAATAGAAAAGAAATAAAAAACAAATAATACTATAAAATAAAGTATCTCTGCATTGGGGAAATACCTATTTGAATGTAACTGTGTTACATGGTAACGTGCTCGCCTCTCATCATGCGGTCTTGGGTTCAAATCCCATTCAGGCATGGCATTTTTTCATACATTACAAAAAATCATTTCATCATTCACCGTCTGCATTAGCAGTAATTGCAGAACAGTCGGACGTTAAATAAAAAAAAAAAAACTTTTTATGCATGTAACGGAGTGTTAAAAATCAATTATTCTTTCAAAAAAATCTATTATGATGAATAAATACATTATTTTGCATCCTGCAGCTTATAATCAAGCTAAATGAAAAATAATTACAATTAGTTTTCACTAACCTGTTTTTCTTAATTCTGCTTTAATTTTCTTCTTATTTATTTATACTAACATGTTTCGGTGGATCCACTGAAACACGTTAGTATAAGTAAATAAATAAATAAATAAATAACAGGAAAATTAAAACAGCATTAAGTTAAAAAACCATAGATTAGTGAAAAATAGTAATATTTTTTTATTTATTTAGAATTATACTTGTAAATTTCAAGTGTCAATTTTCTGTTTAAATCTTTTTGAAGATGGTCTCTCAGACACGGAAAAGTGTAACAGTTAATTTTCTAACCTGTTAGTTAAAGAATCTTTTGTTATTATTGCATATTAAAATATTTCCTATAATGTCCATGTTGAAACTTGGTAGGCCTGATTGATATATCCTATAATACTGAATATTTTAATGTAAACAAATATTATGTACATTAAAACCATCCAATAATAAATACTTAATGTAACATTCAACATTAATATAACACCAATAGAAATAACCAGTACTTTCAATTGCTAACATTTAAATCACTTGTATTATAAATAGTATGAATAGTAAAAAAAAATTATAACTTTAAGCGGCAGTGTTTTTCTGTCAATATGAGCAAAGTTTAACTCAATGAATTAATTAATTTCATATTTGTAATAGTATATTATAGATACTTGAGTCACGAGAATGCCTTTTTCATATGAATGGGTGGTTAGGAAGGGAAGGTAAAATCAGATAGTGCTGCCAACCTCAACAGTAAGACACTACATCTCACTACCATACACTTTTTTATGTCTGACTGTTTTGCATTTTCTACTAAAGCAGACGTAGGAGAATGATGATATATGAAAATAAGTGATGAAAAAATCCCAGACCTGACCGGGAATCGAACAAATCGAATAATACTGAATATTTTAATGTAAACAAATATTATGTACATTAAAACCATCCAATAAGAAATACTTAATGTAACATTCAACATTAATATAACACCAATAGAAATGGTGCCACTACACCAACAGGTTGACAATTTACAATTTTGTTACAATTTCCTGTCAATTAATATACTGACACTTTTCTACTTAAACCGCATATTTTTAACAAATTTTCTTATCGTAGAAAATTTTAGTTTCGAACTAAAATTTAGTGTTTCTTTAAAAACCGGTAATAAATTTTTCACATGTCAGCACCACATTCTTACTGATATAAAAATCATCCATAATTTCAACAACCACACATCTGTCAATGCTGTCCAATGATGCATTCCGGTATTCTGGCCGGTTCCTTTTTTACCAGATGTCAAAAAAAACTGTTGATAAATGAATTAGCTTCTTCACTGTCTTTAACTTTCTTTATATTTCAAATTGTGGAAAGAGAAACATCACAGTAGTTATCTGCTCGGTCGTGGCTTTTGTTAAGATACACGAAAAGGGATTTTTGTTTAGCACTGCAAATAGTCTGACCATGTTTTCAAGAAACCGACATTTTCGTTTATGGTAACAAACAGTTACATTTGTATAGTTAATTTACAAAAGGTTCCATGATATACTGTATGTACTATGGGTATAGTATACCTTGTAGTGTTGGCTGAACTGAAACCAAAGCAGCTGCGCATATGCTCTAATGCTTTTCTCTTTTCACCCTTTAACCCTCATTAAAATAAAAGGCAAACTTGTGAATGAAGTAACTATACCTAAAGTAATAATTAAAGCTTCTTAAAAAAAATGTATAAAAAATAGAATAGTTTAAAAAGATAAATACGATAAAATGAGCAACATTTTTTTTGTTAATTAAATTATAGATGAGCAATATAAAAAGATTATTTAATACTAAAATTTTGTAACAAGCACTGAAGATCCAAAAAAAAAAACTAAAATCTATAGGTACTAACAAAATTGAAATATCGCAATAATTAAAGCAAAAAACTTATAAACGATATCACAATCATTATTATTTAATAAAATATTTGAACGTGTGATTTTACTATTTTCAACTTTAATTAAATATAAGAAACATGTTAATGAAATAGTAGCACAACCAGAGAGTTTATAAATCACAATTTAAAAAAAAATTCACTAATCAATCTACAGTTGAATATTAATTAGGTAATCTATTTTTTCTCTTGATTGAAGGTATGAAAAACAAAACTAAATTATAATAAAAAAATGAATTTTTTAATAAATAACAATTTTTTTAAATGCTTTTTTAAAACAATTCGGTCTTAAGGAAAAGTGTAAATGGAATACCAATTTTTAAGTAAGCATTCAAGTTTATAACCGAGAAGTTTAAATTACATTTAAAATTTTGTTTACACAAAATAAAAAAAATTAATAAAGGCAAATTAAATTATACAAGAGGTTTAAAACTACAGTAGCTATATTTTTTTTTGAATAAAGCTGAAAAATTTTCACATTTTTATTTAAAAACAAAAAAACAAAAAAAAATGGGCAAAATTAGTTTTAACGATCTTCTGTAAATATTTAAAATCTGCACTTAACTTATTACAACTAACAGTAACTAATAACAACAACAAAGCTATATACAGTAGAATTTTTATTAATCTCTTAAAATGCATCAGTAAATATTTAAAGCCATTCACATATTGTACTTGCAATATTGATTAACTTGTAATGAAAATGATATGTATATAACTAAAGAAAAAATAAATGATCAAACAATATTATAATTTGATATGTACAATATGATAATTTATTATGTATTTATTTATACCAAGAATATTATAAAATGAATACTATTTATACTTAAACAAACATAAAACGAAACTTTTTTTAAAACTAATTTTTTATCAGAATTCTATAAAGTTATATTCGCAATAAGTGCAAAAACATCATATAAAACCGATTTTACCTATTAACTATGTTTATGTAAGACAAGAAATCTTATATGTTGCCACAAATTTTATTCCGGTAACAACCCCCCCCTCTTCCTCCGCAAGTGATGGCATAATATCATCGCCACAATATTAACGCGTTAACCACGTGTATGCGCAATATTTTCAAAATATATTGTTTGAAGAAGTAATATTACTCTCAGTAGAACTAAAACAATTTTTTTTTATCACAGTACAGCTGTTTTGTCTGTTACACAGTGCATTTACCTTCTGTTATGTATTGGTGTGAAACTGTAGTGTAAATTCTTCAATATTTCTTTTTTAAATTTCTCAAAAATTTGTTTAGTTTTTGCAATTTTATAATAATTGGGGATAAAAAAAATGGTTGAACTACTTTTATATTAAATTTTAATGGTAGTTAAAAACTAACTTTATTTTATAAAACATTTTTTTGTATCTACAACACATATTAGCAAAATATGATATTTTTGGCAAAACTCCACAAATGTGCTATTCCTGCATCAGTATTCTTCAGAGTATATTTGGTAGATGTATATGGCTAATAAATGTATATAAAATACACATAAAATTATTAAAGAATGTGTTGTCAACACTAATCTATGTGGTGAAACAAGAAATATGTAATAAATTTAGTAATTTGAAGCTGTATTGAAAAAATTAAATATTAAAGAAATAATTTTTTGATGGATTTCATAAAGGAACCAAACGAGCTTAGTTGTTTTACCAGAATTTTAACCTGTGAAATTATGACAATATTGAAAGCCTACTCACATATTTTAAGATACCTAACTTATTTACCTACAGTACAATTTTTTGAAATCTATTTTATGCTGTTGTTATGAGAAGGGGACAAAGACTATTAAAAATTAAGATAAAATGGTCTAACACTAACAGTACATTTTGACAGTAAGGAGTTGTTCACTGTGATGAGGTCGTTACTTGACTTTTGTTGTTGTTTAGGTCAACAGCCAAAAGGCTGGTTTGAACCTCTAGAGGTTTACTAAGTAAAAACAAGGTGTGAGATGGTTTACTTTTGCCTTCCTCACAGAGTTGAAAAAGTATGCTTATCAGCATGCCAGGTCCTCCAAAAAGCACTTACGTTCCATCATGCAAATTACACCATCACTTCATTCACCACAGGGTCTGACTGTACAGTGAAATTTATTACTCTCGGAGGAGATAACTCAGAGTAATATCATTTACACCTCTACCTCTTCTGTTCTTAAATAGTTCAGTCAAATACTTGGCTGACTATATGCTAAGAAAGAGAACTTTTTTTTGTAACCCTTGAACCAGCAGATCAAGTGCAATTAATTTAACACTCCACCTGCCCATTATGGGCAATACTTGACTTTATGAAACCGTTAAAAGTTTGCACAACGACCGTGGATAAAAACAATATTTTTTGTAAAAAATCAATGCCAGTTAATAAGTACAGTGTACTCATTTAATAAAATTAATAGGTTCTGAAACATCTACAGTACAGCAAATTAAATGCACGTGTGTTAATTACTTTTCAATACACTGACCAAAAAACCACTGAAAACCATGAGTGTGGAAAACTATGGCACAAAACATCACTGTCACCAGTTATGACCCTCACCCAAAAACCATGAGTATAAAATTAAGTACAAAACATTAAATATTAAATTGAAAGGAAATAACTATCTAGCCGTTTACTCTAATAGCTAAAAAAAATTTGCTACCAGTATTTATATCTAATTAAGTGAGATCATATGAATATATGAAAGACTTCAGTTCTTTTAGATAGATAAATAAACACACCATAAAACCCCTAAAAAAATTAAGCTGAAATATAATATAGTTTATTACATACAAACTGGGGTTAATTAAAAAGAATGATTAAAATTTAACTTTTACGTTATACATTTTGTCTGAAAATATTTTCCATCTGCTCTATATAATTTACTATACTTTAATCATGAATTCAGGAGAAATTTGTCCAAATGTGAACTTAATTTCTACATTTTAAGTTGAGTCTGACTTGGGAAAGTGAAAAAATGTGATTTTTTAATTTTAACTTGCATACAATTTGAAATACTCACTTTCTAATGACCCCAAAATCACATTAGAAATATTTTTTTTTAATAATAAAATTCAGCTGTTTTTGTGAACAATTTTTATCAATTCCCTGGTATTATTTGTTCGTTTTATGAAAATAACATTTTAAAATTTTCTATGCCAAATTTTTTAGCACATATAAACATTGTTTCCAAATTTTTAGGATCGTTCAACATGTTAAATGGTAGTTCCTTATGGAGAAAATTATAATAAATGAGGAATTATAATAAATGAATTATCTTTTGAGAAAAATTTTTGTTTATGACTTTTCCTATTCAATTATAGACACTTAAAGTATTGAAACTTTGTATAAAAACCTGGTTTCATTGTAATTATATACCTGTATAAGGAACTAAAAAAGGCGTATACTGAACAAAAAGTATTGAAATCTTAACTTTTACAGATTTTGATAAATTTGGTTAACATTAATATTGAGTTACATTTAGGAAGTCGGACTCCTCTTAAAATTAATTCAGAAAGGTGTTTTTTTTCAATTGATTGCGGTGCTATGAATTTTTTATCAATATTATTTAGCATAAAAATAATTTGAGCTTATGAGTCAACATTTCAAGCTAGTAAAAGCAGATACTGGATTGGGTAGTTAATTTTGTTAATGATTAAATTATATCTTTCTATGACTTAAACATGAAATATGTATGCATAAAGGAATAGGTTTTGTTTTAAGTACACAAAAAAAAAATTATTTACTGTTAAGTTACGGGAGAAGCTGATGCAATGACTGATGCATTATAGTAGATTTTTTACATTGCAACCGTAAAGGTATTAAGTCCATACTGCCTAGAGTAACTCTTCGTTGTGAGAGACATACCTGAGCATCAATGACTTCCCAACAGCGTTGCATTAAATTTGGTTCTTCGAATAAACGTGACTGGCTTAATAGTAGACAAGCATTTTTTGCAGTCAGACTAGTCTCTAAGTAGTTAACACACGCTCTCGCTAAATGAGGTACTATGTATTTCTTTGCTACATACAATGTAGCTAATACGGTATCAGCTTCTAACTGAATTTCATCACAGTAGAGGTATCTGAAAAGAAATTAATAACATTTTTGAAGATGCTTTATTAAAACATTATTTTTATAGGTTTCATTCATAACGTATTTGTCTAACAGCACCAATGAAAAAGTTAGTTTTGTAGGTATTATAAGAATTTAACTTGCTAATTACATTAGGTTATGATTTATGTAAAATACAGTTGAAACTCAGTAATTCAAAATTCTTGTTAATCTCTTCCGGGTCACTTTTGTATAAGACACATTATGACATAAATGTAATTGAGTTAATTATTTATTTGACTTTAAACAGACTAATAATAATAATAATAGCACAATTTTTTTTATAAACACCATGTAGCGTTTAAAAAGTATGAATTTTAAAAACTGAAATTGCCTGAACAATATTCTGATAATTTCTCTTTGCTTAAATTTTTTTTTAAATTGCTGATGACAGGAATGAAATTGAGGAATGTGCATTAAGTGGTTTAGAGGAACTTATTAATTTTTCCCAGAAAATATACATTTATTTTCTATATTGTTTGATACATCGGTGGTGAAGGGATACATAATTTCATTATCATAACTTGGATTAACAAGCCATTCACTGAGAGGATATAAATAACAATAATAATTTGATTGAAAAAACTCTTAATTTACTTACTGAATACCGATTAAAAATATTTTGGAGTACAATTTATTGATCAAGTTTGGTGAAGTTCATCTGAAGTATAAATAAGCAGGTGTTATATTAAAACAATGTTGTTATCATTGAATAGAACATCTGCATAATGTTTTCATTTCTCTCTGGTACTGTAAGAATTTTCTGAACTAGATCTTTAGTTAATATAATGAGTATGTAAAAATAATCCAAATTCAAAATGACAACAGCTGATAGTAATAAAAATTATTTTATTTTATTCAATGACATGACAGCATAGCTGAGCCAGAAATAGAATAGAAAGAATTTTATTTATCAATATTTTTAATTAATGTTACATCTGAGAGATTTTTTGAAATATGCATTTATAACAAAATAGTTCAGTTTCATATTAAAAAATGTACTGCTATCTTATTTACTTCTTTTGTTTTACATCTGATTATTTTGTACATTAACGCTAATGCCGATGAAAATGAAAAAAAAACACCAAATATGACCAGGAATCGAACATAGAACCCCTATGTATATACAGATTTTTTTTGGTTCAAAGTCCAACTGTTCTGCAATTACTGCTAATGCAGACGGTGAAGGATAAAATGATTTTTTGTAACGTATGAAAATATGCTGTGCCTGAAAGGAATTCAAACCCAAGACTGCTGATGCAGAAGTCAGTAGCACTTACCATAGAGGTGGGTTCGCTCATCGAGAAGCTGCAGCCCGGGAAAAAGGAGATTGTGGTACACCATGGCACCATGTTTATGCCTCAATGTGGGTCCAGTGCCTTTGGTCAATGGTGGGGAGAGGTTTTGGTTGGGATAAAGTCCCATACACCGTGCTGTGTGGTCAGTCCAGAATTAAAATGGTTTCCTCTCCTCCATGTGGAGCGAAAAAAACCAGTAAACCATAGACTGACCAGCTTATTCACGGTACACCACAATTATTGTTGTATTTTTAATATATTGCTGCAATACTCAATAAATTTTTATCGCCATATACGCTATGCTATCACATTATTTTTATAGTATGATTTTATTTTAAAACAAAATTCGAATGCTTACTTAAGTAACGTAAGGAAAGCAGAAGGCTCAACATCAGGCACTTCAATTTCCTCTTTGTTTTCGGCTAAACCACCATAAAACATCGCATAAAATACTGAGCTTCCTGTTGCCAAAACATATTTATGTGCTGGTATTGTTTGTGTGTGTCCTGAAAAAAATAATTTCAATAAAAAAACTATATAAATAGTTTAAGCAATAAACTACTAATACAATTAATCTGAATTTTCAAGAAACTTACAGAAATGTTATTTGACTGAGTAGTAGGCCTACATATTTAGACTAGACAAAACACATAAATGGTCTAAAAATAAAAAATGTATGCATTTACTATCTCCTACTGTTTATAACAAGTTATAAGCAGACACAAACAAACATAACAGTTCTTACTGGAATTAGTTAAAAATAGCTTTTCTTTTGAGAATGTTTTTTTCTCAAACATTCCATGCTTATAATGTTCGATTAGACAGTTTCACATAAATTTATACTTTAATTAACAATTAATTGTTACTAAAATTAAGATGGAACTGGTGTTCTTCCAATTAAGTTATTTGAATGCACAATTTATTTCATTGTAACTCAGTGTTAATAATTCTTGAATGACCTTAATTAACATGACAATAATTATTATGTATATATGTATTACAAATTGATTGGGTTTGTGGAAGGGGTAAGCTAGTTTAAAAATTTTAAACTTTATTAAATGTGAAAAATAATTATACCAGAGAATGAACTGAATGAAATATAATGTTTTCTATTATTTGGATAGATTCTCTTGATAGACCAAGTACAAAAATATTTATCTTATCAAACCTAGCTTTCTTTTTATTTAGTAATCACCAAGAAATTAAAGTATATTTATAATTAAGCGATTAGTTAGAATCATAGCAGCTGAATCCATATTAATATGGTAAGGTTTTAAAAAAAAACTTGATATATTTATCTTTTTTTACTGCTTTCTTTTTATTTTTTCTTTAACTTCTTTTGAGCACTTTCCCGGTGTGCACCACTTCATCAGGTAATATCAAAGTCAGACTTTGACAAGAAAAATGCATTCTATACAAGAATTTCTAGAAGCTTTATATTACCTAATGAAGCGGTGCACACCGCGAAAGTACTCATAAAAGAAGTAAAAGAAAAAAGAAAAAGAAAGCAGCAAAAAAGGTACCTAAACATAAAAAAATTTATTTTTAAAAACTCACTATTTTAATATGGATTCTGCTGCTTTGATGCAAACTAATCACTTAATAATACTTTAATTACTAAATAAAAAGAAAGCTAGGTTTAAATACTTAAGTCTAACGTTTGATAAGATAAATATTTATAAATAATATTATTATTAATAATAATAATAATTATGTTTTTTTGCAATGCGAAAGTGCTCGTAAGAAGTTAAAAAAGAAAAAAACCAGTAAAAAAGATAAATATTAAAAGTTTTTTTAAAAACTTGTTGTTTAGGTCAATAGCCGAAAGGCTGGTTGTTTTACTAAGTAAAAATAAGGAGTGAGGTGGTTTTACTATTACCTTCCTCACCAAGTTGAAAGAGTATGCTTATCAGCATGCCAGGCCCTCCGAAATACACCCACTTTCCACCCTCCAAATGACACCTTCACTTCATTCACCACAGGGTCTGGCTGTATAGTAAAATTTATTACTCTCAGAGGAGATAACTCTGACTAGTGTTACGCAGTGTTTACACCTTTACCTTTTCTGTTCTTAAATAGTTCAGTAACATAATTGGCTGACTATGTAATAAGAAACAGAACTATTTTTCATAGCCCTGGAACCAACAGATCGAGTGCAATTAATTTAACACTCCACCTATCTGTTATGGGCAAAAGAACTCATTAATACGAAGATACATTTTAACTGGAGTTATAAACTGTAATATTGAGGAATTGTTAAGTATAATGGTTTATGTTTGAATACTTAATTCAAAGATTACTGCTTGAAATCATCTTGTAAACAGTGGAATGGTACAAATAGTACAATAATTTGAATGAAAATTTATTTATAGCTTATGATGACGGCTTAAAAACAATGATATTGTAATTAGATTATGTAGTTGGGTATAATACATCTTGATTTCATTATTAAATTGCTTTTGACATTTCATTTAAACCGTATTTGCTTACCTGGACTTCCTACAACAAATCTAACATCGGCCATTAATTCATTATTAAACATAGCTGCATTACGTTCCCGAACTGTCGATTTTGTCGCTTGCCAGTTGGGATCGAGTGTAATTTGACTTGAACATGTTAAATTAAATGTAGTTGCTGTGCTATTGATCAGGTTGGGAGAAGCAAGCGGCGAACTTGGAGCGCTTGCTGGTTGTGTAATTTGCATGCTTTCTCTTTGCGATACGCTGTGAGGCGGTGATGTTGATAAACCTCCACCATTGTTTATTGTCTCCACTGAAACAAATAAATGTTATTGTTAAAATTACAATTTTAGAGTACAAGACGAGATTTTTTTTTTAAAAATAAAGATGTTTCAAAATTGGGGGTCATCTTATATTTGCGTACTAAGAATGGTAAGCTTGATAATTTCCACATGGTAGTGCGTCAATAATGGACAGCGATAGTGATGTCAAAGGTTATCTCACTTGAGAGGTGAAAGAAGACATTGAGAAAGTCAATATCTTGTAATTATTCCTGGAGGTCATCGCAGCTGCAAGTCTTAGATGTTGTTGTAAATAACCCATTCAAAGGTGCTTTAAGAAATTGTTAATGAATGGTTGTTGAAAGATCATGCTGTTACTCATACAGGAAAATTAAAGAAAGCGTCAGTTTTCGTACTGGGGAAATGGATTTTGACATCATTGAACAGTATTTCTTCTGAATTTAAGAAATGCTCCGTGACCAATGCACTGGTTGGAAATGAAGACAAGTGGGACAACTTGCCTTCAGCCAAAGAAGCTAGTGAATCTTCAGATAAAGACGTTCACACCAATTAACCAGTAGATGAAGTTATTAGATTAAGTTACCACAAAATTTAAAAAAAACTTAAAAATTTTTTTCCTTATTTAAAAAATGTCATTTTCTTTTTCTGACGCGGGTACTGTAATAATGGGGTCGTCATATGATCGGGTAAATACGGTGAATATTTTAAAAAATTTTATGGATGATTTACGTATATCTCTATAATAATTGAATTACGTGTTAATATAACTTAAAAATTATCTATAGAAAAAATTATTAAGATGTGTCAAAATAATCATGCAATTCAAATTAAATACCCTATTCTAGCTGCTCTGGTTGAGACTAATAGAATACTAACTAATCCAATTTTTACTATAAGAAAAATAAGGGCTTTGAAAACTTAGATAATATAATTATATCATTGACAATTTTAAATACTTCTGCTCCGATAAATATTAACAAAAATTAGGGCTTCGCCAAGGAATCAGAATCTGGTTCAGACTATTGTTTAATTTCTTTCACTGGCCCAGGCTCTCTAATTTAGTGTCAAGGTAAAGAAAGTATAAAATATAGCCTACAGAATAAAACAATATCTAGGCCTAATAGTAAGAAAAATACATTTCTTATTCAGGAATACTGACTGTATTAAACACAATTAACTTATCTGTCATGCTATTAAAATATTATACTGTATCACAGACTTGATTTTTACTAACTTAACCTGTAAGGTTGCAACTAACTTAATGTGGTTTTAGAAAGCACTACTAAATGGTGTATCCTTTTTGACTATGAAGATTATTATTGTGTAAAAATAGTTGTTTCTATCAGAAATATTATAACATAAAACTGTCTTTCATTGCAATTACTTGTGATTTTATGTTAATGGTGAAGGTTTCACAGCTTTCTAATTCAAACTAAGTATTGGAATAGTACTTAATATTTACAGAAAATTATCGAACATGTAAACCTACGTTAGAAATAATTTTTATTCGGTCTATCTAATGACATGAGTTTGTAATAAGGTGCAACTTTCTTTAACGAATATGTAAATAAAATTTAGGTAACTAACTTCTGCTTAATCAGTTAACTTAATAGAAATAGAAGTATAGAAATAGTATTTAATTTTTACAGAAAATTATCAAACATGTAAACCTACGTTAGAAATAATTTTTATTCGGCCTATCTAATGACATGAGTTTGTAATAAGATGCAACTTTCTTTAACGAATATGTAAATTAAATTTATTTAACTAACTTCAGCTTAATCAGTTAACTTAATAGAAGTAGCCAACTTAATCAGAGTATCTGTTTACTATAGGTAATTATATCAGTTTAAATAATGAATACAAACAAGTGAATGAAATAAAATACTTCAATATTATTTTTGTCAGTTCGACGTACAACAATTAGCTGTACTCAACAGTAAGTACGCGGGATTAAGTAAACTCCGTTTTGTTTTTATCAGTGTAAACTCTTATGTGGGAGTATTATTTGTTTAATTTCATCTTCTGTAAAATTGTTATTTGTTATGTACACAAATATATATTTTGTTGTAATTTTTCATAGTACAAATAGAATTAAAAACTATTTTTATACATAAAACATAAATATCTAAAACTTTTGACATTATTGCTACGATGTTTCTTACCATTGACCCACTGATTAGTTTGTGAAACCGATAAATCAGTAATCCTTTTAACTGGTTTTTGTGAAATTTTAGAATAAAGATTTGACATTGCCATTTTTTATAAAAAATTATTTATAAAAATATACATACACACTACTTAACTAACAAACACTAAGCTAATAAGTAAACTTAAATATCACGTCCTACGGTAGCCATTGTGCTCGAAAACAACACTGTTCTGCTTTCTGTTGGCACTGTTTACGATAGTTGTTGCCAACATTGTAACAGTTAAATATGGTATTTTTAATGTTCTTATTTGTTTATCTATTTTATCTTATCAGTAATCACGTATTTAAATAGTTTTTCTTGTAGATTACTGTCTTTTTTTTAATATGCCATTTGGATAATGATTGACGTGCTGGATTGTCCGATAAATAGTGCATTTTTTTCAAATTGGACTGCATACGATAATATTGTACGAAGATTTTGTGTGTAGTATTATGCTTCTAGTTTCTTGTAATTTAAATTATTTATTTATGTATTTGAGGAATAAATATTTATATTTTACATTGATTAGTTCAATCTAACTTGATTGTGAGTTTTAACTCAAAAAATGACTGAAGAACGTATTTCAACGATTGTTTTAATTGATGGATAAAATTACACGAGTAAAAAAGTAAACGCCCAGCAGATGGAATCGAACCATTCTGCCGCGAGACAGCTACAGGTTTGAAGCCTGCACCTCGGACCACCGAAGCTCAGCCGGGCATACGTTGTTTATTTTTAGCGCTACTTAAGCTGCACCGTTGCTGCAGTTCATTATTATACTCGACTGCAGTGGTCATTGTTTCTTTATACATTAGAAATTTTATGTCAGCGCTGTCCGGCAGTTCCTGAAAATCTTTTGCTAATTTGAATTTATTTATTAAGTGACGAGAATTGTACGAACTTAGTTAAATAAATAATGTAAGCCTAATTAAAAAACCTTTAAACATAAAAACCTCTGAAACTTCAAGAAATAAAATTCAATTTTTCAAATTCTAACTTTTTGATTTTGCCTGAATTCGTTTCAAATCCAGGATATTTTCAATTTGTAAAGTTTTCTTGAAAAATATGAAATTCTAAACGGAGTAGGTAGAAGTGTTTCTACCTAATTCTATCTAATTCTGTTGAACTCTTTAAATGGAATGAATATTTAATTTAAAATGTTTCATTTTTATTGAATATTATATAATTTTACTTGTGTTTAAATTTTTATATTATTGCTCTACGAAAGTACTGATAAGTTACGATTGATTTTTTTTATTGGAATTTTCGGAGTTGTACAATATTTGATAGCGGATGTTTGATGCGAGAGCTTGGCGCTGCTCCTGTTCGAGATTGCACCAATTCTGATGTAACATAACACTTCTCTGCCAGATTTTCTCTCTCTGGCTTTAGGCTACGTATCTAACAATTTCTCTCCGTTGTTCACTATCGAACCACCCCCGCGTTCTCGTCCTGTATGCTTCCATGATGTCATCCCCTTCCTTTCGCTCGTTGGAAAACTGTATTTTCAGGATAATAGAATCAATAAACTCCTCCCTTACATCTCATGCGCATTGTAATCTTGCTGTGGCCTGGTAGCGAAACGGTTGGCACGCTTATTTCTCTGATCGTTATCTCGTAATCTATCATTTTCAAACCTTTATCCCATTTTTGAAATTTAATTTTTTACAATTTTTAATTTGACAAGCATTTCTTTTTAATTGATTACCCCTCATTAAATTTACTTTTTAAATTGTCTGACATTCAGGAGTATTGTGTAGTAAATACAAAATAACATTTTTGTTTACAGACCTTGTCTTGTCTTTTCCCTTGAAAGAAAATAGTTACTACATTGTTAACTTAATGGTTTTAACATTTAATGAAGTGATTCGAATCGGCAATATAAATTCTTTTACTGCTATTCGTTATTTTTAATGTTTTGTTCATTTCCTTTAAATAATCGATTAAGGGAGCATTAGCTTAGAGTAGAGATTATGACAGCATTTCTAATTTTAAAAATTCTGTTTTTATTTACGGAGTTTGATCTAAACAGACACACATGTTTACTTGCTGACAGGGTAGAAACTCGGGAACTTATTTTCCAAGATTGTGTAACATTTTTAACAAAAACTGTCATTTTTACAGGTTTTTTTGGCCAAAACTATTTTGATCTCAGTTTGTTGAAGCACCTATTCTTTATTAATACTATTAAAACTTTGTGGTACTGTTGTGATAAAAACGTACAGAAACATATTTTTGTGGCGTAATTTTGGAGGCTAAATGAATAAATGTACTACTATATCTGCTTTAAATTATATTTTACACGTTTTCATGTGTAATGAATGATTTTAGTTGTCTTGATTTTCATTCTATCCTCTTTATGATTGTTGTTTTAAAGGCGTAGTTGTTACATTAGTTCAAAAGTATTTGTCTTGTATTGATTTTCAATCCTTCAGTTTTCATTTCCTTCAAATCGTGACTTTTGTCTGGTTATACTGGGCTCCAGTTTATTTTTTTCGATTTTCCGTTAATTATGCTATCATTAGGGCTACAAAAACATATTCTGTTTCTTATCTCATGGACAGTTGATTATATGACTGAAGCATTCAAGCAGAAGAGGTAAGGTGTAAAAGACACCAGTCAGAGTTATTTCCTCTGAGAATAATGCATTTAATTTCAGCCAGACCCTGTGGTGAATGAAGTGAAGGTGTCATTTGCAGGGTGGAAAGTAGATGTTTTTCAGAGAGCCTGGCAGGCTAACAAGCATAGACCACTTTATTGACTACAAACATTGATATACAGATTAGGGAAAATTTCTTTAAACACTATGTTTGGAGTATAGAATTATACGGGAGTGAAGCATGGGTGATAGGGGCTGTAGAAAAGAAGAGAATAGAAGCTTTTGAAATGTGGTGTTGTAGGAAAATGTTAAAAAATAGATGAGTGGACAAAATAAGCAATTTAAGGGTTCTTAGACGAGTGGATGAAAGAAGAAGTATGTGGAAACATCTTACCAGAAGAAGGGATAGGCTATTGGGGCATATCTTAAGACATCGGGGTATTGGTCTATCAGTAATGGAGGGAAATATTGAGCGAATAACGAATTGTAGGGGGAGGCAAAGGTTAGAATATCTTCTTCTCCTTCTTCTGCCTTTCAAGGATTAGGCATCTCTGCCTGTTCCGAATCTTTCAAATCTGCCTATCTCTTTCTCGGGCGTCCTCGTTCTCTCCTGCACTCCGGCTTATAGCCCAATGTCTGCTTAGGTATACTACTCTCCCTCATTCTGTTCTGAAATACCTTGTCTTTTATAGAGAAGATGTTAAGTTTTTTCCTTATCTCTGTATTCTTGTAACGATCTTCTCCACTACACCCAAATTTCAAATGCTTGCAATCTACTCTCCTCTCGCTTTGATAGCACCCAAGTTTCACTGCCATAGAGTAGGGTCGGCACTGCTATTGTTTTATAAAATCTCACCCTCGTGTTTTTGCTGGTACTATTTTTTAAGGTGCAGTGGATAATTCTCCATATTTGCTGAAATTGGTGCATCTTATTGTTAGCATCTCTATCCTGTGGTTATGTAATGTGGCTACGTAGATACTGAAAGTGAGGCAGAAGCAAAATTGTTATAAGTTAGAATATTTAAAGCAAATTAGAAAAGATGTAGGGTGTTATAGGTATCTGTATAGATATATCTATATAGATATGAAACGACGTCTGCATCAAACCAGTCGAGAGACTAATGACAAAAAAGTGAAGCTTGCAAACCTAATTTTAATGTGAATCCTCCATTGTTAGCGACTGTACACGTGCTAGAAGTTGGCAAAATACTGATTCTAGAGTACATATAAATTACTTATAGTACGTAATTTAATCCTACTGACCAAATCATTCATGATAAAACTTCACTTGAAAAAATTAATAGGTTACAATAATTATTGTATACTTAACTATGACGTCAGTGTTGTATCTAATCATTTTCAGTTTAGGCTATTGTTACGCACGTAGATGAATAACGTTGATTTTTTTCTGGATTTTACCAGCCTACTGGTATTGTATAACAGAGAAGGCGCGTTAATGTTTCTCATGATAAAATTGTTAACTGCATGTATGGTAATGCCATTCGTACGGCTGTCCTTGTTATTCGATTTGTTTTCGCATTGCTTCGTTAACAACTTGCATAATGAACCTATGGTATCTCATATCTTAATAAATGTATTTAATTACTTCTGTATTACGACTTTCCTTTCTAAAAATTTATATGTTATTTGTTTTCGTATTGTATGCATTAGAAGTTGGCTGTTTTTTTAAAGGATGTTAAAATTTTAATATTTAATTAATTTACAGTGTTTAAGATCGCTTTGTAGAGGTTGATCCGTTCTACAGCAATTGTGCTGTTTTGTATGTAATGTGTGGTTGTGCATACACAAATACAAACAAAACCACCCGCACACACTAACTTTGTATCTTTCAAAATAAATCCGGGCTAACTGAATTCTAATTTACGCTTAATTGAATTTTATATTAGTACGTGCTTCACGAAACCGCGAGCTGAAATATATTTTGTGAAAATCGAAATAAGACTCTTAATAAATCTGGTGCACGATGGGGACAATAAGAAAACGATTTCTAATTTTTTTGTCGCTATATAATACACCTACGCGTAGTTTACACAGGTCGAGTATTTTAGTAAAGTAGATTGGAAATTTAGTACTCGACTTATTTAAACACGTAGTTTTAGCGAGTAGTTTAGTTTTAGTCGAGTAGAACGGTCGAGTGCACAGTTTAGTATCTTACCCCCACCACTACGCACGATGTACCTACTTAACGAACGAGATCCCGCCTCCGTGAAGCCATGACAGTGCACTAAATTGGCTATTTACGTTACATGTGCGGACAGTTTTTAAATTATTCGACTAAAATACTCGACCCGTGTAAACTAGGTGTAAACTAGATGTTGTTTTTTTTTTAAATACCTAATGTGTGTAGGTTGCAATCTCTTCAATTTAAGAACAGTAAGCAACCCCATGATGAGATGAGGATGATATGTATGACGTGCCTAAATGAGGTGTACATTATTGTACAGATTCAGGCCGACCATTCCTGAGAAAGTGTGGTTAATTGAACCCGAACCATTAAAGTAGACTGGTAATGACTGTCTATAGGCATACCGTAAGGAAAGTGCAGTGCGAGCGTTCCAATTGTCAACCTTGACGGGGAAGCATTACCCCCACTATTGTTGTATTTCGAATTGTGATACTAACATCACAGTCAGAGAGAGATACATAGTATCTAACGTAGTGGGATTATTCTGTAGTGGGGATTTACCCCTACTTCCTGACGCATGCGCGCTAGGACTGCAACATTCTACCGGTATACCTATAGTATTCAAATCCGTAAAAAAGTAACTAACTTTACGAAGATTTAAACCACGGAACCTTTGTCTCCAAAAATCAGCTGTTAAACAGCTGGCTTTGGTGACAACACTACCGCTAGACCAACCCGGTGGATTTAAAGATGTCTAAAGAGATTTTTAAAGAAATCAGAATGGATATTTAGGAAATTATAACAAACAGAGAAAATAATGGATTAAAACAAGTTCAGAGTAATTATTGCTATCTTCAAGAACGTCTACGAAAAATAAAACGATTGATTAGATGGACGGAAGAAAGAAGAAAACGAATAGTGAAAGAATTCTGAGATTGTGGATTGCAAAAAGAGTTGCCGGAAATATCCAGAATTACTTTACGTGGTCTAAAATGGTCGTAAACGAGGAAACAAGAACACTTAAGGGAATATTCTATGTGCAGTACGTGATAAAATTTCGATTCGCTGGGTGAATCTTGTCTAATTTCTTTTCTGATATCTTCTGAAAACAGATTTCCTCTGAAATTGTGCGTAAGCGCTATAGTAAATTTTGAATTATTGAGTTAAATTCTGATCAAATGGGATGTTAAATTCGTTAAGGGAGGAATGTAGCCTTTATTAGTCTTAAGGTTGTTTTGCCTGTATTAGTCGTAAGGAAAGATTACCCGTAACTACAACGATTGTACAAAGCCATTCACGGAGTAAAGTAATTATAGGTATACTTTTTTGTCATCCTTACTGGATTGAGAATCAGAACTGCTTATCATTGTGTAATTTTTATACGAATCAAATCTACAACGTGGTTAATGTGTTTAGTAAATAATTTAATTTGAATATGATTTTTTAATTATAAAGACAGTTTTTGGTAATATTTTTGTGTAATTTTCGAAATAAATTTTGTAAAGTTGAAGTTAATAGATCAAGTTTAAATAATGTAGGTAGATAAATTCTAATAGATTTTATTTTGCTCTTGTTCTAGGCCTATATGAATATGTAGGAAAGGAAAGTAGGCCTATAGTTTTCATGTTGATTTTTCGAAATAGAGTTTTTACCGGAAGTGCACGTTTTGAGGTCCCCTGAACCCCAAAAGCATGTTTTGAGCGATTGGTATGCGTGTATGTTAACAAAATATCTCAAGATAGAAATATCATACGAATTTGAAACTTGGAAAATAAGTTAAATACGTATTACTTTTATCAAAATTGGTCAACCGGAAGTAATAGTTTATTCGGAAGATTTTTTTAATTTTCTCAAAAACGACTCCTACGAGTTTTTTTGAAAATCACCTCATTAACTACGTTTTTTATTCTCTATAAGATCAGTTAAGCATCATGTGTGCTGAAATTCTTGGGGAGGTTATGCTCTCGTGGTAAAAATAGTTTTTTAAGATTGCGGCGGTAATGCAAATTTAAGGGCATAAATGTTTTAATTAAATCTTTAGAAAATTAAAAAAAACCTTGACTACTACATTTTTTTGTTTATTTTAAAGTCGCATCAGCAGCATGGTTATTAGCGACTACGGTGGGTTAAGAAACTTAACGATGGGTTTTGACACGTAATAATTTCCAGATCTTTGGCGGGAATCGAATCTTAGACCTCCGATTAGTAGGCTAGCGCGCTAACCACTACGCCACGGAGGCGGCCAGTTCTACTTTTATTTCAAGTATTTTTCTGCTGAGCTTATTTTAGCTGTAAGTAATGACTTTCCGTATTTAAAAGTCGACCAGAGGTTGATTTTCATTTTTCGTCAATCACTCATGATTAAAATTAGGTTGTTTTTCATTTTACTTGTTTACTCATAACAGGTTATATTGTTTGCATTGATAAAAAAAATCGTGTCACCAGATTTTTCTAGGTAGAAACATGTTGGGTTTTGAGAGTTTTATTGTTATGAAATTTTATTTTCAAAAATCTAGTTATCTCATAGACTCGTGTCTGATTAAAAACTAATCTTGTTTTTAATGGAATAAAATTAACGAAGAACACAGTAATTAAATTTAAAACTTTATTTCTTTTTAAATAGTAATAATGTGCAACACTATACCGTGGAGGGAATTATAAAAATAATTATAATCTGTTGACATAAAAACACGGAATTTTATGAGCCAGTAATTGCAGTTGATTAGAAAATAGGTTAGGTTATCAATTAACAAAACGTTAATTAAATCAATCTGAAAAACATACAAATTAACTTAATTAATATAATGATAGTAGCCTATGTATTTAAACTAGCGTATGAAATTTGTTATTAATATTTTAATAGCCGCTGTATTGTTTTTAGTGTTGTCAACAAGAGCCTTTCTACGAAAATACCGATCCAAGAGACAGTGTTAGGCGTTTTATTTCGTGCATCATTTCGTTAATAATTATATAAGAGTAATAAATAAAATTTATTGTTTTATTAATAAAGCATAAAGTTCAAGGTCATGACTAGTGTTATCCTATCATTTGTCTAAGTCAATAGTTTTCTTATTGTCATAATGAAAATGATGAATTGTTGTAAATTTATGTAAAGGAAATGCCTAAATTATTAAACACGTCGTAGTTTTTCATCATTTTCTTTTCAAAATCTGTTCAGAATAAAATTATTAGTATTAAAAAATATGATATTTTTATAGTAAAATTTATGTGTAAGTTTAGATATGCGTAGTTTAATTTTTTTGGGTACGCAGTCTTGAATGTGAGGATGGCAATGATAAACACCAATCTTTGTTAAAATAAGATACGCAAAGAAAAGGGTAGGTTGTGTAGTGCGCGCGCGTGCGTGCGTGTGAACAAAATATCTCAAGAACGGAATATCGTACGAACTTGAAACCTGAAATTTAAGTTAGGTACTACTACCGGACCCGACACGAACATTTTCATCAAAATCGGTCAACCGGAAGCAATAGTTTATTGGTGTCGTTTTTCACTTTTTTGCGATTTTCTCAAAAACGGTTTCTACGATTTTTAAAAAAATTGCCTCATATAATTATGTACTACATTTTTAATGCTTTATAAGGGTAGGTGCCATGTCTGCTGAAGTTTTTGGGGAGGCTGTGCTCTCGTAGAAAAAATGTTTTTTTTTCAGATTGCGGCCATAATATGCATTTTAGCGCAAAAATATATAGGCTATATTAAAAAAGTTGTAGAAAATTTAAAAACCTACAACTTTTATTTTAAACAAGTTTTGTAGAACGCTTAGTTTAGCGGTAATTAGTAATTTTTTTTTTCATGAAACTGTTAAAAAATGGTTTATTTTGATTTTAGCTTTAGTATGAATTTTACGGCAAAAGTGTATATAATAAAATTTATAGGGAATTAAAAGATGCATATACTACTTTTATTATTAGCATTTTTCTCTACAGAGCCTAGTTAAGCGTCAAAGAGCTTAAGTTTTTTGTTTATTTCTAATGTTATTAGGCCTACTAATGTTAGGTTATAGCTATTGTTCATTTTTGGATTGGCAAGAGAAAGTTGTGTTAGTGTTTCACACCAGATTTTTTTGATTCTCATTCCGGTTCAATTCTTCGATAGAGTCTGAATATTTTATGTACCATTCCCGAATGTAGCCCCTAATGTTAATAAAATTTTAATCGTAGTAAACAACCAACGTTTAAAACAAGGCACAAATAAAATTAAATATTTCACAATAAGCTGATTGAGGCTTGGAGAATCCTTTCTTAATTATTATAGTATTATTTTTATGTTGTAATTTGCTTTAATGATTACCACGAATAATGATTATGTTTGGGTGTCAATTTTGATAGTGGGAGAATTAGTGCCTGAATAGGCCCACTGATGAGCCTATAAAACAAATACGGCCTTGTATAACAAGTAATAAAAACAAAGATTATTACACTATAAATTTATTAACATGATCTTCTCAGTAAGATACCGGGAATTATTTATTATATTAATGAAGTTTCAGTGATTTTATTGTTTTAACTTTTGTGGTTGTTGGAACGGAGAATTGTTCGCCTAGTTTTTGTCGCGATCATGTATTTGAACTTGAGTGACGTCATTGACAGCGACCTTTTGACTTAACCCATCCGGTCAACTGGCAGCTGTTACCACCAAGGGCCTTTGCTACTCTCTTGACCAGCATAAACATAAAAAAGTCAGCCGATAATGTTGAGGGTTTTGAAACAGTTTTATTTTCCTGTTTATATTATGCTTTAGAAGCAATTATCATTATTTTCAGTTAAGGTCATTCTATTTTAATTTCATTTACATCATTGTTTTGGAGTACAGTCATCTCGTGACATTCGTGATGTCTGCGTTTAAAAAAAATCACGAATGTTGAGGTTATAAAACCATGAGATAATAGTGGCTGTGTTATTCTGGAAGTTTATAGAAGTATAAAGTGTTTGATACGTGATTTAAAGAATCCAGAAGGTCAAGTGGTTACTCTAACCATTATATTGGCAAAGAACGATGTGTGCACCGCGTTCTAGCTCTCTACTACACCACGTTGCTCCTGCAAAGCGATAGGTCCTGGGTTTGATTTCTGGGTACGGTGTGGAAATTATTACAAGCTAAGATCTTCTGATTTCGTACCATAACTTATATTGGTGTCGCTAATAAACAAAACAGTTGAAAATAAAATAAAAATATGCCGGCCGCATTGGCGTAGTTGGTAACGTGCTCGCCTCTCATCATGTGATCCTGGGTTCGAATCCCACTCAGGCACGGCATGTTTTCATACGTTTCAAAAAATCATTTCATCTTCATTACACACAGTTACACCCCAACGTCGTCGCTAATGACCTTGCAGTTGATGCGACGTTAAATAAAAAAATAAATAAAATAAAAATTGACAGTGGCCAGTTGTAAGGTAAGTTTCTTAAAACTAATAAACTAATAAGGTATTAAAACGTAATTAAATTTGTTTTTACTTTTGTCTTTCCGTTATAGAATTCATAATTATTGTTTTCTTTTATAAACCATCAGCCTTAAAACTTTTACACTTGGTCGATCATTTACTAATGTATGTTTTAGTTGTTAATTTTGGATCCAATTACATTTATTGTAATTTACTATATACGAAAATACAATATCATAATTGTCAATTCTTTATAGGATCTATAGATCTTATTTATAGAAACTGTAAGGATCATTCATAAGTGTTGTTTAGGTCATCAGCCGAAAGGCTGGTTTAAACCTGTAGAGGTTTTACTAACTATAACAAGGAGTGAGGTGGTTTATTGTTGCCTTCCTCACTTAGTGGAAAAGTATGCTTATCAGCATACCAGACCCTCTGAAAAACATATTTTCCTTTCTGCAAATGACACCTTTACTTCATTCACCATAGGGTCTGGCTGTATAATGAAATTCATTACTTTCAGTGGAGATAGCTCTGATTAGTGTCTTCACACCTCTACCTCTACTGTTCTTTAATGATTCAGTCTTTTAATTTGCTGACCATGTGGTAAGATACAGAACTATTTTTTTAGCTCTGCAATTAACAGATTGAGTGCAAAAAATTTAACACTCCACCTGCCTGTTTGAGCATACACTCATAAGTATTAATACAATTATTTGTTGTTGTTGTTGTTTAGGTTATCAGCCGAAAGGCTGGTTTGACCTCTAGTGAACAGCATTTTATTCACAACAATGTTTGAAAAAATTACAGAATTCAAGCAAATTGTGAGGCCTATCAGTAAGACAATAAAAACAAAATAATTCAAAATAAAATAACTTATTATCAATAACGAGTATACATTCAATTAGCTAAAAATAGAAGTGATTTTAAAAATCTGTCGCATCATATAATGTAGAAAAGTGGAGTTAATGTGCTCACTGCAACTTTTAAAAAATGGAAGTAAGACAGATACGAGTTAATTCTCTAAACCATCAGATAGAGCATCTCTTGCTGATTTTCAAACTTAATTTTCCAAAATTGGAGTTAACCCCCTTTACCTCTAGGGCACAGAAATATTTTCTTCATTATAATATCGGTATAAATTATTAATTTTAAGTTCTAATTACATTTATTTTTAATAATTGTATTTATTTCATTTGTTTTTAAGGAAAACTTTTTGTTTAATCCAGTTTTTAAAGAACTTTTATTATTTTTAGTAATGATTTTTATTACCATTTGTTTTGTTGTTTCAAATTAACATACAATATAAATGGTACAATGAAATTATGACCATTATTCACTACTGCTTTTTATTATTCATAAATTATAAGCAAAATTATTGACACTTAATATGACCTTTCAGTAATAAATTTAATCTAACTACCTACTTTAGTTTAATACCAACCATTGAATTTAATTAGATCTAGCAAAACCCCATTATTGAGTTCGTGTAAATGAAGAAAACCCTATTTATTAGCACGTTATATAAACTTATATTATAAACTTATATTATATAGGCTGTAACAAGAGTTATGTTAAAGCACGTTTTATATCTATCTATATTATAAGGGTCATTGTAATAATTAGACCTTTTAATTAATGACCGTAAATAATATAACGTTAAAAATTGTATTTTGGAATGACGTTGATCTCTTTGTTAGTAGTATTTTCTCTGAATTCCTCGGTTTCCGTAAAAGGAAAAATAAATGATTTCCTGATTTAAAAACAAATAAACTATTTCTTTAACGATGCCGACAAAAAGTTCCGGAATAAACCACTAAATTAGTTATTCTAATTTAATAACTGTTTTAACCTACGACGTTCTTCTGTTTTACAGCTTTCATTTATTTAAGAAAAGATATTACAATTTTGCTCACCATTTTAATGTGAAATTAATTTTAATAAAATGTAATTTATTGAATGAAGTTATTCGTAAGAAAATTTTTTGTTTACTCCATTTTTTAAACAACTATTATTTTAATAATAATTTTTATAACCATTTGTTTTGGTTTTTCAAATTCCTTTTTTAGTTAAAATCACTTTTAAATTTGATTTGAAGCCAAATTGGCTTCAGTAAGCCTATGGATTTGTACAATATTTTGTGGTATGTATTGTAGCTTTTTTTCATTCGAAAGCTTGGAACGCCTGTCTACATCTTTCTGAATTTTTATGTAAATTAATAAAAAAAGGTTAGTTCTTTTTCTTTAGTTTATTTTAAGTTACATCAACAATGTTATTTGCGACTACTTTGGGTGAAGGAACGTTGATTTTGAATTTGTAATCATTTTCAAAATTTTAAACAAAAAATTAAAAATTTTTGGTGTGAAACACACGACTTTTTTTTAAATCGACATTTTTATGCTCTAGATAGGGTAGGTGCTATATCTGATAAAATTCTTGGGGAAGCTGTTCTCTCGTAGAAAAAAATGGTTTTATAACATTTCTTTGTATAACGATTAGTTTAGCGGTATTTAGTAATTTTCTGTTTTTTCCATGAAAATCTGTAAAAAATGGATTTTTTAAGATTTTACAACAAAAGTGTATGTAATAAAATTTATAGGAAATTAAAATATCTACAGCTTTTATTTAAGCATTTTCTCCACAGAGCCTAGTTTAGCGTAAAAGAGTGATTTTCCGTATTATTAAGGCAAACTAAGGTTGATTTTCAGTTTGCATCATTTACTCTGATTAAAATTAGGTTATGTTTTTTGTTAATTTTTAATGTTTTTTACTAATTTAGATTATATTGTTAATTATTTGCATTGGCAAGAGAAAGTTTGTGTGAGTGTTCACACCAGATTTTTAAATCCATTGAAATACAAAGAAAAACAATAAGAAAAAAATAATTTTGATTATTTTCTTGTAAATAATAGTGGTGTAATAATTTTAAACTACCTGTTCAAGGCTGGGTAATAGTTTACCGTAAAATTTGTATTTCGGAATCAAGTCTACGTAATACGTAATTAGTTTACTAACGCATAATAATACGGTGATTTCAATTGTTTGTTTATCAACTGTTGATTTGTTTGCAACCGGATGACTAGTTTTATTTTTTTATTAATTTACATACATGAATACATAATTCTAAGATGTTTTTCTTCCTCCTATTATTGTATTTTTTTACTTTTATTACTGAAATAAATTATCATTAGAAAAGATTTTCCTGTGAAACCAACCTTTTTTAATCCAACCGTTAAATAAACGTATTTTCTGTATCAAGAAATAATATTTTTTTAAATTATTAGTTTTTAATTTCATATCGGGATTTTTTGTCTAGATAACCGCACAATTTTAACAGAAGTACTACATTATACTGAATTTTCGACTTTATTAGATATTGACAAAATGCAGAAACTACAAATTGATCTACCCGATGTAGTTGCGTGTATTTTTTTCTGTACAGGGACAATGTCAGACTGGTAAGACAGGCACGTATCCAGAGGGGGACAAAGGGGGCGTTTGTCCCCTCAAAATATATATTTATATGTGTGTTTGCTTATGTAAGTACACAATATTTTATTTTGCCCCTCCCGAAAAAAATTCTGGATACGTGCCTGTAAAGTAACTAAGTATTTCTGGAAGCTCTTTTTGCTGTTCACACTCAGCATTCTTTCTCTGTAGGCTTTTCTTTTTTCCTTTTATCCGGTGTTCTGTATTTGCTCCTCGTGGAAGCCGTTAAAGTTCGTAATCAGTTTTCTGAATTTGGTTCGATCCAGTAATGTTTTCTCTGGTTATTCCAGTTTTCTCCATATTCTGACTTCTTTTATCCACTTATCCGACACCAGGTCTATTATTTAGTAGATATTTTAACAATTTGTTTTGTCATCCGTCTGTCTTTCTTTTCATTAAGGTGTCCGTAGAAGTAGTGTTCATTTTCTGATCGTTTCTATTAATCACTAGTTTTTATTGTTAAGTTCTCTTCTTGTAACGTTTAGTGTCCGTCTACTATCTTTGGATTAATATCTTGTGAAGGATCTTTCTTTTAAATTCTTCTGCTATTTTTATACTAACCTTCCCAGTTATTCGAAGGTATTCGCGTTCATACAGACATACAGATTTTAAACAGTATTATAATGTCCGATTTGACGACAGTGATTTCTTCTTATACAGGTTCTGGATTTTTCGGAGTGTAGTAGCCGTCTTTCCGCGCCTGCTGTTGTTAGCTTCCCTTTTGTTGGCCTTCTCTAGTATTATCTCCCCAAAGTACTTAAATCTATCAAAACTGTAATTTTCCGTATTTTGTCTTCATGTATTGTAGAGCTGTATTAGTGTTCGTTATTTATTTCGTTTTTTGAAGGAAATTAGTATATTCTTCTTCCAAACAAGTCTAAGGATAACCTATTTCGAACTCACATATAGCCTATCTATAACTATATTCATCTCTTCTTAGATCTGCCAAAGTCTCTTTTTCCTTTTAAAAGTATACCATCGGGCTTGCAGAGGTGTCTTTTCAGCTGACAGTCTTTCTATACCCAACCTTCACAATATTATTGTATTTTCTGATTCAAATTTTAGGAACTTGGTTAAAAGTTAACATTGAAATGAAATATTAAAAATGTTGAAGGATTTTGCTGGTGTAAAACTTATTATCTTTAATTTGAGAAATCTTTTTTCAACCTGAAGAATATTAGACTTATAGTATGCTAAACGCTTTAAAAATTATACTTAGAAATCATTAAGCCTGTACTGTACTTTAGATTAAAAATCTACGAAAACTCATTTTAGTTGTTTATTCCTTAATTAGATGTGATAGTATATATCAGTCTTTTTAGTATAAATATTTAGCATATATTTAGTATATATCAGTCTCTGGGGGGTCCTGCGACCCCCTGGGGGGAGGGGGTCTAGGGGTTCGCGAAATATGGGGGAAAATTAAAAATAGTTATTATTATATTTATTTATTTACAAAATAGACAGAAAAATTGTACATTACTTTTACAACTTTTCCAGTTCAATTAACGCGAAACTTGGGCTTGTTTGGAATTAACCAATTTTTGAATGTTTGGATTTATTTTTGTGGTGCACAAAACGATGTCATTTTCCAATACCAAACAATTTTTTAATTTGGATTTCAAATTCACCATTACGGGTAATCCTTGTTCACAGTCGTAGGATGTGTTAAATGGTTTCGAAATTGCCGAAAATGGTTTCAACGCTGTTCTGGACAGTTTTAGGTGTTCCTTTTTAATATTTAATCTAAAATTTGTCGGCACAAGCATTGTTAAAAGTTAATTTCATTGCCTGATCACTTGATAGCTATATCATGATAGTTTATCTTGAAAACGAATACTTAGCTTAGTTTATAGCTCAAATTGACTCCCATAAATATCCTTAAGTAAAAATTACAACGATTGTAGATTTAAAAAATTTTTTTAACATTATTCAGAGGGGGTTGGCAAAATATTCAATCTAAAAAGGGGTCGCGGTGTCTGAAAGGTTGAGAACCACTGGCATATAAGTATTTTTTAAGTAACATAATCTACACTTACAATATTAATGCATAAATAAATTAGAAATTAATTGCATGAATCATGATATATTTGTGTTGAAAATTATAAGCGTTTATGCTGAAATGTGTAAATTAATATTTCCTGCATGTTGCATAATAATAAACGGCAATGTCGACCTTGATGCAATTATTGTTGTTGTTATTATTATTGAAATCGCGGTCATAAAAAGTGACGACGCGCTTGGCCATCTCCTATCTCCACTATCACATCGCAAATTTTTTATGCATTGTTTATTATAGTTAGGCTTAGATTGTGTCGTGTTGAGAAGAGAAATCACGCATTCAACATGACAGTTCGTCAATATCTATTATTATTATCTAATCACGTGCTATCTTATAATAGTATTAATAATAATAATAATAACAATAAAAGATAATTATCATTAATTAAATAATCGATTCGCTTTCTTTTTAAGCATTAAGGTTTATTCGCGATTTGCTAATTGCGAGTACTATGCGTAGGTAACTACTGATGACTTTTTTCTTTAAAAAATTATTACACCGTTAATTAACTGTCGGACAAAGTATTTAAAAAGTAATGGGGTATTAGTGATGAAAATACTAATTAATAACAAACGAGAACAAATGTAGTTAATTAAAAATCTAATTTATAACAAATTGAAAAACACCCCAAACAAAATAAAAAGTTGAAGTAAAGAAATAGACAAAATTCTAGTATTAATTTATCTAAGAGAACGAATTTCAGAAAATCTAAACGGAAAACAAACAATAAAAATTAGAAAAGAGAAATTAAATACAGCGTACAAATGAATGCCGAGTAGTGTACATATAAAAAGAAAAGTATTTTATGGGTTAAAACAAATCTGGTACCATTAAATAGTGTTACAGCATTATGTGCTATGGAAACACTAACACTCAAAATAAATGTTTGGCTTTTGATCTAAACTAAAGATTTTTTTTAAATTTCTAATACGTGTACGTTGCAATCTGTTCAATTCTGAACAATAAGCAACCCCATGACCCAATGAGATGAGGATGATGTGTATGACGTGTAAATGAGGTGTAGTCTTGTACAGACCCAGGTCGACCACTCCTGAGAGAGTATGGTTAATTGAACCCCAACCATCAAAGTACACCGGCAATCACTGTCTAGTATTCAAATCCGTATAAAAGTAACTACCTTTATTAGGATTTGAACCAGGAACCTTCGTCTCCGAAAATCAGCTGTTAAACAGCTGATTTTGGCGAAGACTTTACCTCTAGACCAACCGGGTGGGTCAAACAAAAGTTAAAATTGTAAAATTACAAATCATCTCTTTAATTTTAAAGCTAAGCGCTGTAAACTGGTTGTATCAATTAGGTACTATTATGATTTTAAGTTTTTACCAATTCATTTCTCAGTTCCTTTAGGCAAATGGTGAATTTTAATATATTATATTTTTGTTTTGATCATCAGCCGAAAGATGGGTTTGAACCTCTAAAGGCTTTACTAGTAAAACGATGAATGAGGTGGTTTATCATTACTTTTCTCGCTGAGTGGAAAAGTATGTTTATCAGTATGCCAGGCCCACTGAAAAGCATCTACTTTCCACCCAACTAATGACACCGGCACTTCATTCACCACAGGGTCTGGCTGTATAATAAAATTACTCTCAGAGATGATAACTCTGACTAGAGCCTTTAACACCTCTACCTCTTCTGTTCTTAAATGCTAAACGTAATATAATTGGCTTACCATGTGATAAGAAACAGAACTATTTTTTGTAGCCCTAGAACTAGCAGATCGAGTGTAAATAATTTAACAAACACTCCACGTACCTGTTATGGGCATAATCTGTTATACTAGCATATTTAATATGCTAGTATACAACAGATCAATTTGCCTAAAGGAACTAAGAAAAAAATTGGTAAAAACTTAAAATCATAAAAGTAATGATACCATCAGTTTATGGCTTAGTTTCAGTTTTAACCGACTAATTCTGCTGATGATTTTTTGTATATATTGTACTTCATTCTGGTAAAATAAAATACTACCCTTGCAAATTTATTCATACTACAATAGAGTTTATTGATTCATTCTTAACAACAAATTTCACAATTAAAACTTGTCTTATAATGTGAAATTTTAAATCAATGTTATTTATGGAAAAAAGAAAGGCATCTGGTTGTGGCCCAGTGGCTACCGTGCTATACTGTAAAACGGAAATCCTGGGTTCGGTTGTGAGTTTGGCTCTGGAATATTATTACACGTTTCATCCCACCGTTCTTTAACCCAAGGTAGTCACTAATGACCAAGATGATGAAACAACTTGAAATTAACTAAAAAGAAAAATAATAATGCACCTAAATTAAAGATTCCCGTCACAGTAATGACACTTAAAAAGAAATTGAACTTTGGAACGTCATGTCTTTATTTATTTCTTAAAATATCGTTATGGATTTCAACAATTTTTTATTTTTGGATTGTTTTTAGTATCCCGAATGTGTCGTCTTTATAACCACTTAAAATTTTTTCAAATGCGATCAATAGAACTTTTCATTAAGGACAAACAGAATCGTTTTTTAAAATAAATTGGAACTGATTGCGTTCATAATTTTTAATTTGGCTTGACATCGTCGATTTACAACCCATTTATTTCTCAAAATTTTAAACATTGTAAGAAAATCAGTAAAATTCTGAAGAAAATATTTTATGATAATAAATTCACGTGAGCAAGTTTTGTAAAATTATTAATACATAATTAACGTTTTATTATGTATTCATTTTGAAAAGAATTTCACGTTTTAGGTAAACGTGCGTGACTCGATTTATTCAACATCATGATTATCACCTTTCAATTATATGCGTTATGAAAATTGTTTACATTCATTTAAACACGTGTGTTTAAATAATTATGGTTTATTACGAGATCAGCTTCAGAAGTTCAAACTCTTTGACTCTACAAAAAAAGAAAACAATATGTGGGATTGTTCTTTTTAGAACTAACTTTGCCTCATTACATTGTTTTTATGAAGAAACGACCTAGGACTAACTTTTCTTATTTAAAACAATCAGTTAGTCCAGGTGAAAATAAACGTCACGATTTGGCTTATTTGTATTGATATATCGTGCATTGCAATAATAAAGAGAGGTTAAAATGTTTGCATAAATAATTTAAGCGTGTCTGAAAGGTCTATTATTGTGTGTAAATGGCAGAATCCCAGACCTGCCTTCATAACATTTAATTAAAATGCTAGATAAACGTATTGTGTTTTAATTAACTTACTATGCAGTGCCTTGGGTGTATTGTTATAACATAATCATTCTTTAAAATAATCTATATGTAATCAAAAATGCGTTTTAATGACTCACTACTATATAATCAAACTATTTCCATAACCTCACAAGGTAAAGAAGTAAATCTTTTTGTTGGTAATTTACTGAACTATCAATTTATTTACAATTTACTTACTATCAGGTTACTTTAAACTAACAGGTGTTTAAAAAAGGACGCCACCGGAACGTTAAGAAGGTAAAAATAACGCATAGGTAAATTTTAACTCGTTGCATATCAGTTGGAAATACTGTATTCAAGATTTACATCTTGTAACAATTGAAATGTCGTTATTGTGTACCAGTGTTATTCCAGTATCCTTTTGTTTCTATTGGGTCAAAGACGATCGTTTGTTTATTTTTGAGACTTATTTTGCTTGTAAATCTAACGAACGAGTAAAATACGAGTTTCAGTTAACATTTCCCAATTCTATTGTTCCGAATAAGTCGGCAGTCTTACGTTTGTTAAATAAATTTGTTGGGTAAAGGGGGGGAAAGCATCAGTGCGCATGCGCGATTGCTTTAATTTCAGTAGCCTACAACAAACATAACAACTTATACTGTACCCAGAGCATACACAGTATTATCACGGAACCTTTTGTAGGTTAACTGTACGACTATAACTGTTTTTTACCGTAAACAGAAATATTAGTTTCTCGAAAATGTGGGCAGACTATTCACAGTGCTGAGCGAAATCTAATAAGCAGTATAATAAAATGCTGTGGAGTTAAAGCTAAACAAAAAACCTTTCCTCTGCCTCTTAACAAAAGCCATGAACGAGTGGCTAACTACTGTCATGTTTATCTTTCCACAATTCGAAAAATATAGAAGGAAATTAAAGACGTGAAGAAGCTATTCTTCAACAGTTTTGTTGACACCTAATAAAAATTAAATGGTTAGGTAGATACTAGTGAGACTGATAGTGAAGACGCCGGTGACAGCGATAGTAAAGAAAGCGATTCGTTCATAAAAAATTTTGTTCCAATGGAATAAGGTAACTTGGTAACTACAGTAAATCAAACTAGTCATGTAATTAAGCTATAGGCTTACAGGTCACATTTATTTCTTATAAGGTTTATGAGGAAAACATTTTCTCGGAATTAACCACACCTTACAAAATGTATGTAGAAACTGCACGGTAGTGAAATGTATGAGTAGTGTCTTACTGTTGAGGTTGGCAGCACTGTCAAATTTTCTCTTCCCTTCCTCACAGCCCATCCATATGAAAAAGGCAAACTCGTGACTTCAGTATCTATACGTGATTTTTTTGTCATCGTTTGATATTAAAAGAGTTGCGGTATCCAAGATCTCCAGATCTTACACTAGCAGACTTTTTGTTGTGGGGTTATTTAAAAAGTGTCGTTTAAAAAAAAATTATCATACACTTGGCGAATTGAAGGCGAACAATGAAAGTGAGATTTCGATTATTCATAATGAAAAATTACGAAAGTGGCTGCAAATGTTACAAATGACTTCCATTCGGGTCACAGGGAATCATTTTCAACATTTCTGACCAACTTTTTGTGGAATTTCAAGTAATGAATGTCGGGCAACTGTTAGAAAGATCTAAGAACGATCTTGAGAAAAGTGCATAAGATTGAATTGACCATCCAAAACAGATCTCATAAGTATGACACAAGCAACAAATACCTACTTCTTTCAGATAAAGCGAGAAGTGCGTTGTATGAGCGACACTTCTCTCATTTGGCCCCCAAATTTTATAACCTGCTACCTAAACACATAACTGAACAGAATAAAATGCAGAAATGGATAGTTAATGTCGGAAGGGAAAACATGGAAGCGATGCAAGGTAAAACAAAGTTAACGGTGAGCTAACTTACCAATTTTTTGTGGTAAAATGTTAAAAAAAATCGTTAGTTTTTTTACATATCTTAGCACATGGTTTTTTTAACCATAGTTGGATTTGTCAGTTCCACCGCCTCGATTATTGGAATGAATGTAGTAATAGAAATGGAACTGTGTCCAAAATTTATATAAAATGTTAAGGTTAAAATTGTATTTGATTTTGGAAATAAACTCTATTATTAATATTTATTATTAAATTAAAAGTTTCATTGTCATTTTAATATTGTTGCATAAAATTATAAGTTAATTATTTCATTAATCTAATATTTTTTGTAGTACAATCGTGTCAACTGTAAACGAGTTACGTCATTTTTTGAAACATCCTAAGTAAGTAAATGTGGGAACAATTGATTGGTTTTACGAGCAAAAATCCATTGACACTACTCAAATACAACGTAATTTACAATTTTGTAGTCACAAAGTTTAAAAATTGTCACAAGTAATACAATTAATTGACAATATTTTAAGAAAATAAAAAGGAAACATTAATAATAATAATAATAATGGTGATAAAAATCGGAAATCTTGAATTTATGTTGATCGGGTATAAAAAAAGGTAAATTCTTAGTTTGATGCATCTCTCTTACTAAAGTAAGATCTAATTAAAGAAAAAAAAATGAAAAATAAAAGTAAATAAACGATTCTCGATTAAATGTGCAATTATTATTCATTATATTTGTTGAACTGAAATGAATTAGATTTTTCTTGCATTTTGATCATCTCTAATTAGTCAGCTCCCAATTTACTTCAATTTATGGTTAATTGAAATAATTTTTTAAGTAATTTTTCTTCTGAAAAGTGATCATATAAAAATCTTGATAATATATATTGTTTTTTTTTGTGAAAACACGTGTGTCTGCTGCTTTTAGAGTGTTGTTCATATGACGGTTGGAGAAAGTAAAAGTAGAAATATACTGTATCAACAGCAGCTTTATTCAGTAGTGTAATTCTCTTGTATTTATTGTGAGACTGTATTGGGCCTACACATAATTTCAAATACTTTTTGTAGAAAGTGGATAATGAAGGTTTATACACTTTTACTGCATTTTTGTACTTTATCTGAATTTATTTTAAAATATAAATTTTGTACTTGTACTTTGATGTATAGTCTTTGAACAGTTTGAAAGTCTTGGTTACTTTTCCTAAATTAGACTCATATTTTATTGAACGATTTATAATTGTGAAGTTCATTGAGCACATTATTTTAAGTGGCGTGATATCCGGTATAAAAATTTGACTATTTTAAATTTTAAACAATAACATTTTGAATTTAATAATTGTTAATTTTTTTTTAATAACGAAAAGAGATTTTTCATTAAAAAATATAAGTTTATTAAATAAGGTCCGATCTTACACGCAGGTCACATGTATGTTGTAAAGATATTAGTACTTAAGATATCACAATTGCAATAGACGCAGTCACAAAGTTTAAGTCCTCGTTTTACAGTACTTAGTAAACTGTTGTTCATATGAAACAAGATGTTTAAGATTTGTTAAAAAGTTGTTCTGTGCAAGGAAAAATTCAAAACAGACCGCCTCCGCAGCGTAGTGGTAGCGCTCTAGTTTACAACGCGGAGGTTCCGGGTTTGATTCCCGGCTACGGTCTGGAAATTTTCTTGAGTTAAAACCCACTGTTTCATAACCCACCGTAGTCACTAATCACCGAGCTGTTGATGCAACTTTAAATAAACTAAAAAAATTTTAAACAATATTAGATCTTTAACTAAATTCACTTTAAAGTGAAGGTATCATTTGCAGGGTTGAAAGTAGATGCCTTTTAGAGGGCCGGGAATGCTGATAAGCACATTTTTTCATTCAGTGAGGAAGGAAACTGTAAACAACAACAACAGGTGAAATGCAGTTCATATAAAAACACAATAAGTTTATACCACTTTTTTTAAATAATAAAACAGTTAAATGACCAATAATGAACAAAGTCAGTTCTTAAGAGATAATTTTAAGGTTTTTTTTATTTTAGAGAAGATGTGTCGCATACTATTTCATCTTATATTTTTGCGAATGTTTGTGTACAATAAAAATGTCTATGAAAATCCTAAAAAAATTGATAAGCTATTAAACTACATTCTCTCGGTTAATGAGAGCGATAATAATAATTAATTACTTTAAATTATTGGATTTTTGATCAAAGATAGGGGTTTTCATTCACCTAACGATTAAAAAAAAATGGCTGAAATGCTGAAACATATTATTTTAAATACCTTTATATTTTATATTGTTGTTGTTGTTGTTTAGGTCAACAGCCGAAAGGCTGGTTTGAACCTCTAGAGGTTTTACTAAGTAAAAACGAGGAGTGAGGTGGTTTACCATTGCCTTCCTCACTGAGTTGAAAGAGTATGCTTATCAGCATGCCAGGCCCTCCGAAAAGCACCCACTTTCCACCCTGCAAATGACACCTTCACTTCATTCACCACAGGGTCTGGCTGCATAGTGAAATTCATTACTCTCAGAGGAGATAACTCTGACTAGTGTCTTTTACTCCTCTACCTCTTCTGTTCTTAAATAGTTCAGTCATATAAGTGGTTGACTATGTGATAAGAAACAGAACTATTTTTTTTAGCCCTGGACTAAACAGATAGAGTGCAAATAAAATAACACTCCACCTGCCCGTTTTGGGCATGTTTTATATTGTAGAAATTATCATGAAAATTAAGTGAAAGGATAATCAAATGATGCACTTTACCAAATTTGATAAAATTTGTTTTAGATGAAATAATGACAATTTCAATGTAATAATAGTAATAACAATAATAGTAAACTGTCTAAGGCCAGTTATGTTGAAAGATAGCAACCGGTTTTACAGGTTTGTATTACATTATATATTTATTTGTAATCATTAATGAAATGACTATTTTACAAAATAATTTGGTATTTAAATTTTTAATAAAACTTTTACTTTTCATTAGAACTTTTGTTTGTCTTAGTAGCGGATTTTAGAAGCTACAGTAATTCGGTATAGTACAGGAAAATTATTTAGTTTTTTTTGAGCTTTTATTTGTTATCGGGAACTATACATTATTGACAACTGCCCACAATCTGATCGCTGCTTTTCGCTGTATTTTTGAAGTGAATTAGCCATGAGTTTGAACATGGACCCCCAGTAGAGTTTTTTCATGGATGGCTGTCAACTGGTCACCATACAAAGTCGCTTGCTCAACCAGTGTTACTTAACAAATAATAGCGACTTTCTGCCAGTTGACTGACTGGGCTGGTCATCATTTAGTTGATTAATATTTTTTATGTAGCCTATAAATTGTTCTCAAACGGTTTACAAACCAACAAGCAAAAATAAAACAAAAATTCTATCACTTTTATTAGAGTTTTCAAATTTGGTTCTTTTGGAATTAGTTTACCCAACGGGAACATATTTTTTTCTTCAGAAACCTAGATTTCCTGACTTATGTGTTTTTCTTAGTACTATTCGTGCTATAAACTTTACGAAGACTACCTATCTTTTTTACAACTATCTTTTTACAACTTTCAACAATTACAATTACAATTCTTTCACATAACTCTTCTTCTTTTTCTTTTTACAATTATCTTTTTTACAACTTGTGCGAAGAAAATGTTTTGAATTCTGGTAAAATAAAGACTAATAATTGATGAAAGAATTTAGAAAAGTACCTAATCAGTAAAGAAATCCTACGAATTACCTTTTTTTATGAACATCATCAAAGAAAATATTATATAAATAGTACTTTGGTTTATCAATTGGTTTTTGACTCCTTACTTCCAGTGGAATTATTTGGAAAACATTTTTTTGATAACTACTGTTTGAATCTTATAAGATGAAGAAATCATTTATTGTTAAATTGTTTTAGACATCGTGTCGAATAGTTATTAGCAGAGTGGAATAACGTGTAAACCCCTTCTAGACCGTAGCCGAGAATCGAATCCAGGGCGTTCTACATTGCAGCGTAGCACAGTGTAGAACTCTTAACTACTACGCCACCGAGGCGGCTAAAAAGAAAATTCAGTTCTAAAGTGTTGCTTTGAACGCATATTTTGTTGTTAAATAAATATTCATAAACAAGAAAATTAAAAAGTCAAAAGAATGTCTTTGTATTGTTTTCCCAAAATGTTGGGAAAGAAAGTCTTTTTTTATGTCATATGTTCGAAAACTAGTTTTCATCAGAAATACACGTTTTCAGGCCCCTTGAACCCAAAAAATATGTTTTTAGCGATTTGCCTGTTTGTGTATCGAAACAAAATATCTCAAGAACGGAATATTGCACGAAGTTGAAACTTGAAACTTAGGTTAGGTACTTAGGTACCACAAGGGGACTCGACACGAACATTTTCATCAAAATCGGTCAACCTGAACTAGTAGTTTATTCCTGCGATTTTCTCAAAAACGGCTTCTACGATATTCTTAAAAATCGGCTCATTTACTACACTGTGCTCTTCTACAAGACAGAGTAAGCGCGATATCTGCTGAGATTCGTGGAGGAATGTGCTCTCGTGGTAATGTTGTTTTTTTTTAAAGATTTCAACCTTAATATGAATTTTAGGGGGAAAACGTTTATAATCTAAGTTGTAGGAAATTAAAAAACCTACAAATTTTATTTCAAACATTTTTTCCCACAACGCTTAGTTTAGCGTCAATCGTGATTTTCTGTATTTTTCTCAAAAAATTTTTTTGTTACAAAAATGTGTTTTTCTTAAAAGATTGCATCCTTACGTGTATTTTACGACGAAAGTCGTAAAATAAAAGTTATAGGAAATACAAAAAAACCTACGATTTTTATTTCAAGCGTTTCTTTCTAGAGTTACTAATTTAGCGCCAGGTCGTAATTATCCGTATTTTTAAGTTCTACAGTGGTTGATTTTCATATAGCATCCCTCATGATTGAAATTAGGTTATACTTTTAATGATTTACTCTTAGAAGAGAAAATAATATGTTTCACCAGATTTTTTATTATAACATAACGAAAAATCTGTTAATAAGTATAATTTTGGTCTTAAAATCTGTAAATTGCTTTTCATTCACTTTGAGAAACAAATCAGTTATGTAAAAGAATATTAAAATGAAATTATGGAAGTAGGAAGGTTATATTTGATCAAATTTAGTGTACTTTTAAAGAAATTTTTATTTGCGTCATGATCATGTATGTGTAGAATTTAATAGTTGTATCATAAATAAACCGGAAGTACCTCCAAGATTTTAATTCGTGAACGAACCTCTACTTACTATTGTCCTTAATTTACTCTCAACTATTTTATTAAGTAAGGTCATCTTAAGATTCAAACGAAGGCCAGATTTATTGCTCTTGGGAGATTTACTTTGTTCCTCAATCACTCAAATTTGTTTTATAAATCCATTATTATTTTTTATTCAATCTTGTGCTTGAGAAAATTTACTTAATGTGTTTACATAGTGTTTATTTACATCTGTAAACAACCCACAGTTGTTTCTACAATATAACACTCTACTAACACGTAGTTGTTATGATGCTTATTTTCTCAAATAAAATACGGAGTAGTTTTCTTGACACTTGTTACTTTCTCTTGCCTATATGAATAAATAGGTTAGGAAAGTATTGTTTTCAAAATCGAGTTTTCACCGGATATACGTGTTTTCAGGGCCCTTTACCCCAAAAACATGTTTTAGCGATTGGTCTATGTGTGAACAAAAATCTCAAGAACGAAATATTGTACGAAGTTAAAACGTGAAACTTAAGTTGGGTACTACTAGAGGACCCGACACCAAAATTTTCATTAAAACCAGTCAACCGGAAATAGTAGTTTATTTGTATCATTTTTAAGATTTAATTTTCTCATTTTTTAAGATTTCGGCCGTAGTATGCATTTAACGACAAAAGTGTATAATCAAATTCATAGGAAATTAAAAGATCTATAACTTTTATTTCAAGCATTTTTCTCTACAGAGCCTAGTTAAGCGTCAAAGAGTGATTTTCCGTATTATTAAACCAAACTAAGGTTGGTTTTCATTTTGCATCATTCACTGATGATTAAAATAAGTTATGTTTTTTTTGGTTAGTGTTTTTAATGTTTTATTACTACTGTTAGGTAATATTGTTCATTTTTTGCATTGGTAAGAGAAAGCTGTGTGAGTGTTTCACACCACATTTTTTTGTAATGCTTAGTTTACATGTTTTCTACACGATTATATAAATTTTATAATATTATTTGGTTGGCATATTCTCGAAAAATACTAATTTTAACCATCTATTTTTACCTGACTTGTTTACTTTTTCGTTCTGAAGGACTAGTTAAAGTAAAAATACATTTTTGGGTAATGTGGACTTCTGCCTCTGTTGTTCACTGTACTAGTGTAACATTTTATGGTTAGTAAAAAAATAAATAAAAAAGTAAAAAGTTAAAAGCCGTATTGTTAATAATTATTTTGTATTCGCGTTGTACAAAGTTAACATAAACCGAGGTGTTTTATGGCCATTAAGGTAATGTAAGGGCAGGTCAATGAAATTCGAAGATGAAATGAAGTTACTTTGAGGAAGTTAACGAATTCACATAGTTAGAGAGTATTTTGAGATTAAACGGAGAAAAAAGATGTTAAAAAACGGTTTTCTGTTAATTTCTGTTCAACGTAAACCTTTTGAATGATCAGTCTTCTCTAAAAATATCAGTTTATAACTGATGCATTGTTTTTACATTGCGATTTTAAAATAGTGATTTGTTTTATTGCAATGCCTTGTAGCATTTTTACCAACGCGTCTGGTAAATACCATGAAGTCTAATCTCAGAAACGGAATGAATAGTAGGGAAATTCGGAATATGAATTCTTGTGAAATTTTATCTCTTTTGTCTTACCTTGACGTAATGCTTTTTGTTATCTATGCTTATATTTTTTGTTTCTAATGATAGTAAATTCAATTTAACTATTATTTCAGTAAACATCCATTGCGAAAATGAATTCTAAAATTCATTATTATTATTCATTATTTTAGAAATATTATTCATTATTTTTAATATTGTTATAGACCTAGGATTTTTTTGTTTTAAAATTAAATTAATATCCTGGACTATAATTGTTCTCTTAACCTTCATGTCTCTTGGTTCAGTTTGGCAGTATGTTGATAAGAAAGTCGATACTTTTGTTCAAGTTAAATATAGATTTTTTTTATAATTGGTAATTAATTTTATAAAAGTTGCTCTCCTTCAATGGTGTGATTTATTTAAGGAAAATAATATTTATTTTAATAAGTTTATATTTAAAAAATTATTTCAGTAATTTAAATTCTTAAATTGCCAATCATTAGTATTTTTTTATTTATTTATATTCCACGTTTGTGTTTGTGTATGTATTTAGATAGTTATCTATTGTTAAATTCAATTAAATTTTTTAAGACAGATTTCTACAGCCTTTCTACAGTAATAAATTTCAGTGTCTGACAAAATTAGTTCTTTACGCGGAATTTTTTGTTTATGTTTTTTAGTGCATTGTTGTACAATCACTTTACTTACACTTTGTCTGTAACCTAATATTTTTACGTATTGGTATCAGTTTTTTAATTTTTGTTGGAAATTTTATCTCAGTTAATAAAAACCGAAAAGATTGGTATCTTATTTCCGCACAGATAATATCAATGTGGACCGTAAAAATATTATTTTACTGTTGATTGCTTTATACATTAATATTACTGCAAACGATGAAGGGTGACAAATGAAAAGTATTGATGAAAATATTCTGACCGGGAATCGAATTTAGGATCCCTGACATAGAAGCAAGTAAAAAAAAGACTCAATCATTAAAACTAGGTGTTGTTGGTCGGTATTTAGCTGTGAAAATATAACAGATTACGTTCGAAAAATGAAACGTAACCAATTATTCCTATAAGTGTATAATTATTATACCTACTTTATTGACATGTAACCTATTTTTGTTAAACATTTATTTAAGCAATACTTATTAAGCAATAGTTTGTTTTAAACAACTATCCATAGGAAAACAAAAAGACAAATTGTGCCTTGAAATAATTTTTAAAAATCTTGTATTTACTTTCTAAACTGTTTCACCGTAATATCCTGGAAATATAACGAGAGAAGTAATGTTTTCCCGAAAGATCGGTACTTAAAATTGCTCTAAAACTTTATTTATTAGTTTATTTATTTATACCCTCCGGGTCGGTTTAGTGGTAAATTCGTTGCCTTTAAGTCAGGTGTTAAAGGTGATGTTTTCAGAGACGAAGGTTCCGTGGTTAAAATATTAGTAAAGGTACTTTTTATAAGGATTTAAGTATTAGAAAGTGGTTACCGTTGCACTTTGATAGCTTGAGTTTAATTAACCGTACTCTATCAGGAATTCCGGGCCTGAGTCTACTCAAGACTATACCTCATTTACACGTCATATCATCCTCATCTCATTGGGTCATGGGGTTGCTTATTGTTCTTAAATTGAACAGTAGGCCTATGCAACGGACACACATAAGGGATTTGTGTGTTCGTTGCAATCTGTTCAATTTAGAACAATAAGCAACCCCCATTACCCAATAAGATGAGGATGATATGACGTGTAAATGAGGTATAGTCTTGTACAGATCCTGGCCGACTATTCCTGAGAGAGTTTGGTTAATAGAACACCAACCATCAATGTTCACCGGTAACCACTGTTTAGTATTCAAGTCAGTATAAAAGTAACTACATTTACTAGGATTTGAACCAGAAACTTTCGTCTCCGAAAATCACCTGTTAAACAGCTGACTCGCAGCGACGACTTTACCTCTAGACCAACCCGGTGGGTCATTAGGGATTTAAAAAAATATTTATATTAATTAATTACCCACCGGGTTGGTCTAGAGGTAAAGTCGTCGCCGCGAGTCAGCTGTTACTCAACTGATTTTCGGAGACGAAGGTTCCTGGTTCAAATCCTAGTAAATGTAGTTACTTTTATACGGACTTGAATACAAGATAGTGGTTACCGGTGTACTTTGATGCTTGGGGTTCAATTAACCATACTTTCTCAGGAATGATCGGCGTGGGTCTGTACAAGACTAAACCTCATTTACACAATCATCCTTATCTCATTGGGTCATGGGGTTGTTTATTGTTCTGAATTGAACAGATTGCAACGTACACACACTAAGATTTAAAAACAAATAATTATTTAAATAGACATTTTATATAGGCCGCCAATTTTATGCTGTGGTAGAGTGATTATGGTAAACCTCAAATGAAAGCGGAAATTCTTGGGTTCGACTACCAGTTAGAGTGTGTAAACTTTTCGTACCCAATTAATTGTTAATGTTTATGACCTACGACATTGTAAATCCTGCTAGAGGTCATTTAATTATACGGCTGCCAAGTTCTATAATTTGTTACCTGATACGATATTAAATGAAAGAATGTATTCAATTAGAAAGGAAGTTTTCTTATCTATTTGTTACTTCTAATTGATAATGCTGAATGCTTTTTTACCTTTGATTGTGGCCTAAATTTTTCATTTAATAATACGTTTTTTTAGTATGCTACGTGATCACTGCATTTTCGTTAATTGTTTCTTTATCTATTGACTTGCGATTTGTTAAAAAATGTATTGTATTGTAATTTTTGTAATATCATCCGGTAGAATGTTTTTCCCTGAGTGTCAGTCTGCTGGTTTTATTTTATTTATTATATAAGTTAGGTCTGTGTCAGTATAAAATTATAAATTTCTGTGGTTTTAATAAAACATATATGTATATATACATCAGATTGGCCGCAATAAGCGGCATTATGACCGAATAAACGGAGTACTTATCAATGTAAAATCCCGTTCTGTTTTTGTTCGTTAAAGAACTGTCCCAAAAAACCGGCTGCCAAAACCGGCGCACAGACATGGACTTTGTCAAAGAAGGACGTATACAGATTAAGAGTCACTCAAAGAGCCATGGAACGGAGCATGTTAGGGGTTTCCTTACGAGACAAGATCAAAAACACAGAACTAAGGAGGAGAACACAACTTCAAGATGTAGTCGAAGTGGCAAAGCGACTGAAATGGAATTGGGCTGGACATGTGTTACGGCTAAATGACGACAGATGGACAAAACGAGTTACAGAATGGCAACCGATTGAAAATATCAGGCGTAGAGGTAGACAGTGTTTGAGGTGGGACGACGAATTGGTCAAACATGCCGGTGCACATTGGCAAATTACAACAAGAGACAAATCCCGTTGGAAAACATTGGGAGAGGCCTTTGCCCAAAAATGGGCCTAGTTTCCTAAATACTTATATATAAAAAAAAAGAAAAAAAAGTGATTATGATTTTATTTGGACATTAAAGTTTAAAAATGATAAATTTATTTGTTTTTTTAATATAATTAATTATTACATAGTTATTGTCTTATTTGTAATGTATCTACTCAATGTAAAGTATGTAATTTTAAAGGAGACTAATAAAAAAGGCTATTATTATTATTATTATTATTATTATTACGTCAATTATATTGTGTTTATCGCTGGAAATTTTTAAATTGTCATCAATCATTTTCCTATGTCCATCCGTCCTTCCGTCACATCCAGATGTCAGAAACTACAAGAAATAGCAAAAAACGGTTTTTGGATTCGTAATCTACACAAAAAATTAGTGGGCGTGGATTGGGTTTGAAGTTCCGGTTTCTACCGGAATGACCTAAAACCGGAAGTCAATAAAATTTGGAATTTGGAAACAACAAGACGTGTCATTCGATTCCTCTTAGGCCCTACGTCTTTTTAAAAATGACCACCGACCATGAGACGCGTCATGAAAGGCATTTTTATTATTTATAATTAAGCAATTATACTATACTTGTGTATAGCCTGATTTTCGAAAGGAGAGCGCTGGGCAAAACGTGCGTCTGCATTAGATAGTCTTGTATATACTGCAATAGTGCACAGCGTAAGTAATCAACAATTGAACAGCATGCCTACAAAATACAATGGGCGTTGTCAATTTTCAACAATACTCTGACTGTACATCTTACTGTGGGTCGGAGGGTATGCGGGGGTCAAAGTCAAATATGCGAATGCGTAGTCCAGCGCTCACAGCAATTGGCTTGGCCTCTACATATGTTTTGTATCGGATTTTTTTTGTTGTAATTTGTACTGAAAATATTCTGAATTCATTTTGAGCTGTGATTTTTAAAATTTTTTTAATATGCTCCCCTTTTAAAAGATTATGTCTTGAGAAATGTGTAAGTGTATTTTGTTTGCATACCTACTAAAATTGTTAATAAATAAATTTGTAAAAAATGTAAGAACTATAAAAATTATTTATAGCTATATTTTAAATGACAAACGGTCCAAGTTTGATGAACCTTCTTTGTCTTTGTAGTTTATCTTTGTTTACGTTTATTCTTTGTAAAGTAATTATTGTAAAGTATGTGTGTTGTTGTTTAGGTCATCAGCCAAAAGGCTGGTTTGAACCTGTAGAGGTTTTACTAAGTAAAACGAGGAGTGAAGTGGTTTACCATTGCCTTCCTCACTGAGTGGAAAAGTACGCTTATCAGTATGCCGGGCCCTCTGAAAAGCACATATTTTCCACTTTGCAAATGACACCTTCACTTCATTCACCACAGGGTGGCTGTATAATGAAATTCATTACTTTCAAAGGAGATAACTCTGATTAGTGTCTTTTACACCTCTACCTCTTCTGTTCTTAAACGAGTCAGTCATTAAATTGGCTGACCATGTGATAAGAAACAGAACTATTTATTTTAGCCCTGCAGCGAACAGATTGAGTGTAAATAATTTGACACTCCACCTGTCTACTATGGGCGAAGTAAAGTATGTAGTAAACTAATAAAATACTGTTATTATTCCTTAACAATTTTTTATTACCGATGATTGAATAAAAAATAAAATCATTACTGTATTCACATAGTATATTTACATTAACCTCGCTTGATGTTAAGGACATACTTCGTGAAAAGTTAAGATTTTATTAAAGCATGTCTTATTTAATTATTTTATTTTTTTTACTAAAAAAATGTACGTAATAATCTTATAGTTACGTACATAACATTAAACTATCAATAATTCTGTAATGTTTATGAAGGTTATAGTAACCTGTAAACACATTAATTCTGTAATACAAGTAGATCTGTAGCTACCGTACTCGTTTGTGCGACATATATGTATGTGTTACGTCATTGATGTAAAAATATTGTCAGCCGGTAAATGAGTATATTACCGGGTGCATTATAATACTATACTTGTTTTATATTGTGGAGGAGATTATGCAATTAGCATAACATTCCTTGTCATAAGTAAAGTTGCTGCCTGAAACGCCAGTGGTTTAGTTTCTTAAGGTCGTACACTTGATTTTTTTTAAAGTCGTTTCAACTTCTTGATTTTAGTGATTACGTTGGGTTATTGAACAGTATATATGTTGGTTTCACGTATAAAAATATTTTTCAAATCCTGAATTGGAATCGAATCTGGAACTTTCCCCCTTGCAATTAAGCGTATACAGTAGCTATAAACATTAAAATTGTTTTTTTGATTTATGTCGGATTGTTTTGCATATTAATGTTAAGGGGAGTTGGAACTGCTATCTTAGCCCATGTTAATGTTTGACCCGGTTTCTCCGTTATCTATGGCCAGAAAATCTTCAAATTTTAAACAGTTATTCATTGATATGTTCCTGACATATAGACAGAGTCATTTTAAAATATATAGATTATTTATTAATTTTTATTATAAATTTTTTCGTGATGCCTACTCCAAAAACTGAAATTTTATAGAAAAAAATTATATTAAAAAAAAAATTAAAATAACGTCAAATACCTCATCTGTTGATTTAAATACATATAAGGAATGTGCCATTAAAATTTAAAGGAAAAAGCTTTATTTGTTCTTGAGAAAACAGGTCTTTTGTATGAAAAACACAGTTTTTGGGAAATAGTGATTGAAATTTATAAACGCATTTCTATATAAAACGTACTTACTTAGTTAATTTCTGCTCCGTACGAGCAGGAATTCACTAAATAATTTATGCGACATAAATTGCATAATCTAAACCTTACAAACAAAAGTACCTTCAAATTGAAAAAGAAATACTAAAAAATTCATAAAAATTAGTGACAAAATAACTAAAAATCATGTCTACATAATATGACTTGTTTACGAAAACAGGAAAATTTTCACATGCCATGTGTTTGTATAAAAACAAAAAAAATTCTGGTTGCCTTAAAAACGTGATTATGGTACCATTGGAAAGCGCTAATTTCAAACTGTAGGCCTATGACACAGTTAAAACCTGAAAATCTATATTTTTTCATTTTTTCGATTCCGACTCCCCTTAATGGAAATGATAAAGAATGACAGATGAAGTGAATGATGATAAAACCCTGACCGATAGATGAATCTGGGACTCCTAACATCTTAATCTGACCTCTACGATGGGGCGGAAAGTGGTCGGAGTGATGGTTATATCCATAAAAACTATACCGAAGAACTGAACGGAGTAAATAATGTACCCTCATGGAAACATTGTTTTTATGATTCAGTTAAAAAACAGGTTTTCTTTGAGTGTTCATTTATATTAAGTTAAACTAGTTATCATTGCTGATGAAAATTGAAAACTGTGAATGATAACCTTTTTAAATAAGCTTTTCCACGGAAACTGCTTTATATATCTCGGCTCGTCGGAGATCTACTTTGTTATATTAATCGTTTACAGTTTAATGGTATAAATTATTTCAAGCATGTCATCATTCTCTGTCAGAGTGCATTTTGATGATTTATGATTACTATTAAAATGAGCTATTCTGAAATAGGTTTCCTACGTTATTTTATATGTATATGCAGGAAATCTGTTCCGTTGTATTCATAATAATAATAATAATAGTATTCTAATAATAAGTTTTCCTGTTATTTATGTAAGTTTTTCCGGGACCCTTAAAAGAAATAACGTTGTTCTAATAAAGTGAAAACAAATAATAGTTAAAAATCTGATGTGAAACACTCACACAACTTTCTCTTGGCAATGATAATAATTAACAATATAACCTAACATTAGTAATAAAACATAAGAAATAAACAAAAAACACAACCTTATTTTAATCATAAGTGAATGATGCAAAATAAAAATCAACATCAGTTTAAAGTTTAGATGCGTTTAAAATTTTTTAAGGCAATCTTTTCTGACATTTCCAAGAGAAATATAGGAGTTTTCAGTTTTTCAGCTCTTTGTAAAGTTTCGGGAAATTGAGTTAGTAGGTTAATATTTGTCATCGACGCACTGTGTTTTATGTTTTAATGCATGTGTACTTGCAGCCAAAATTCAGTTTAATGTAGCGATAAAATCGGGTGGTAGTTTAAAATGAATTCCGACAACGAAAAGACAACTAAATCGATTTTGTTATTTGTCTTACGCTTGTTATTTCTTATCAGGCAGATTACTAATCACTGATTCACTTCATAATCTTAAAATAGTTGTATTAATTTATAAATTAATATTATAATATTGATAAAAAGAAAGCGTTTAATTACAATTTTATTCGCCATGGTAGCGAAGTAAATGTAATCCTCTTCTAAAATATGTTTATTTATTTTTACTTTATGTACTGGTAACTTACATACTTACATTTTTATATTTTTCTTCTGTATTCGTTTTACATATAGTGTAAAATTTTCGTAGTACTGTAGACTCTCAAAAATCCGGATCGCGCTAGTCCGGACTCCGGATAGTCCGGACGATGTTTTTTTTTTACTTTATTTTCTGAAAATTTACAACTTTTAAATTAACAACCAGTAAAAAGTTTTCATGGGATTGGCTCGATGAACGATCATGCGATTACCACTATAATTTGTGTGTATGTACTTTTTAATAATAATTGCGTATACAAAATGTATGTAAATGACATTTCTTGTCATTTAGGGCCCACAGTAGTTTGCGTCGTCGGGAGCTCTGTGTTTCAGTAAAATCTATGTTTATGATTTTACGAGGCATTTTATTTAATCCCAGAACCGTACTTTACTAAGCACAGTACCGTACTACAGTACATTTAGATTTTATTTAGTTGATCGTGTAATTACTCTATAATTGAGACATATATGACGTTCATTGTTACATGTTTGAAATCCGTAACTTGCAAATCTTACAAAGAGTGCAATCGAATCTTATTACGGTACAGTAGCGTTAAGTTTAGTCAATGTTTGTGCTTCGTATTATATAGAATAATTACAGTACCAGTAGCCTACTGTAATTTATTAGGCCTACAGTGTTTTAAAGTTTTTTCAGAAGCTCACTCTCATATTAGCACATAAACGTTAATGCTTATTGTCATAATTATTCGCCATAAAGACGAAATTGCCAACCTCCGGGAAATCCGGATTTTTCGAAATCCGGACCGGCCGTCCGCCACATTAGTCCGGATTTCTGAGAGTCTACTGTATTTATTTTATTTATTGATTATTGTATTTTATTGTATTATTTAACGCATCAACTGCGTGAAATTATCTTCTTGACCGATAAATTGAGTCCGGGTACTTCGGCGTAACAGCCGAGCACATAACCGTCTATGCCATAAAGACAGCTAATTAAAAACTTTATAAATACAATTTTTTTAGTGGTCTAGCAGTCATTTATAAAGCAATGAAAAAATTTATTTTATCTTTAATTTTCCTGTACAAATAGTTTGTTTTGAACATTTCCATTAAAAAATTAAGGTTCATAGGGAACGTTAAAAATTATTTATGTAAAAATAGATGTAGGCCTGTATGATTCTTGTTAATGTTTACTTTAAAAATTTAAATTTTTATTACTGTCAATTTCCGCAGTAGTTTAATACTAATACATTAATGGCAAATATAATTCGACTGCTTACTTAACGAGGGGGAATTCAGTCGTGTCATTTAAATGAAACGGAAAGTCTGTTACACATGAGCATCCTCTTCCGTCTATTCGTTTTCCTTTTCTATAGACTAATTGTAGTTACACGTAAACATTTCTAATTCATGATCTCTTTTTCAGGTCGACCACCTGTTCTTGTCAGATGTTTAATACTTATTTTAACTGGATATTTTTTAGCATATGTTTTATAAAAATTAAAATTTATTTGGTTGCATTGTGTATGAAAAGAATTCGTTGAACGTGTGTAATTATCTGCACGAATGAACTTTTACTGAAATTTACTCGAGAATTGTATATATTTAAGTTGAATATGTTCATAACTTGATCGTAAATTTAATTCAATCGAATCTTTATGATTACTTTTGAGCATACTTTATTATGAAAAGTATTGCAGTAAATTTTAATTTTTGTATATTTATAGTACTTGAATATTCAAAGCCTAAAATTTACTTTTGTTTTTATCTTTGTATCTATACTAATATTATAAAAACAAAGCGTGTTTTTTATTGTGCAGGCTAATTTCCAGGACTACTGAACGGATTTTCATGAAATTTTGACAGCATATTCGTATTTATATTCTCAGCAACATTTTATTTTTAAATTTTCTAAAATGATAACCCCAAAGGGCCCTTATGAAGATTTTCATAAATATTTACATGCGTGTGTGTGCGCGCGCGTGTATGTGTACATGTGAGTAGGTATTGCTGTTAGATGAAGGGGTTCGATAAAGACGAAGACGTACGCGGGGTAAATTTTATCAAAACGTTTTATGTGTGGGTGTTGGTGTGTGTGTATGTGTGTGTGTACGTGGGAGTATACAGTGTCTAGCAGCTACAAAATTTGTTACATATTTATTTAAAAAAAAATTGATTACCACATGTTTCGCGAGCGAAACCACGCGAGCATGTTAGTATACGATAAATACGAACTAGTTTAAATATAAAAACTAAGTTTCCCTTTTTCCAAATAGTTTAGAATCAGAGTCTTCTAATTCTGTAAAGTCTTCGTTAAGAAATATTAATTGTTATAAAAAAAAATTATACCACCTTTTAGGGGTGGTTAACATTAACATTCAAACATATCTATCCTGAAAATTGTGGTGAATAAAGTGAAGGTGCCAATAACAGGATGGGAAAATAAATGCTTTCTGGAGGCCTGGAATACTAATAAGCAGGAGTGCATTTCATGGTAATGAGGAAGGCAATTGTAAACCACCCCCTTCCTTGTTTCGTTCAGTAAAACGTACAGTCTTTTGGTGTCTGATACATAAACAACATTAAAAAGTTTTGATTTTGAGTATTTCTTCTTTCCATTTCTATTTCAACAGCAATTTATAAATGTTTAATGTGGGAAATGATAATAAATAAAAAAGAAACCTTATGTTATTGGAAGATTGATGAAACTGATTTTATCAAGCTTTTTACAACAAAGGTCTTTTTAATGGGGTTTTTATAGGTTTATTAATTCATAGACTACTAATTTCCAAAACATTGTTACATTAAATTTTTCCGCACATTTATTTGAATTTTTAAGTAAATGTAAAAATAAATTATATATATAGTATATACTATTATAATGTAGTTCAAGTTAATTCTTTAATTTTGAAAAAATCGTGGCAAAAAGTTTTTTCTGCGCTTACTGACTCGTAAATGTTATTATTTATTCTTTTCTTAAAACCATGTAGTTCTTAAAACCTATGTCTACGCAAACGAAAATTCAAAAACATAAGATTAGAAATTCTCTTAATTCCTAAGCCTTTTAGAAAAGAATAGAACATTGAGGAAGGGTTCAGAATGAAATTGTTTTTTTGTAAAAGAGCACACGAACCGGAAACTGTGATGTTATTGATACATCCTGTCAGAATTGTGAATCTTATGACCTGCTGTATAATAATATTAATTAATACAAGTTTTCGAAAGCTTTTAATGACTGTAATAAAAATAACTTTAAGGATTTTATTCAAGTAGGGTCTTCAGAGACGTTTCTATTTAATAAGCAATACGATTGATCAGTCGCTGTTCGTAAAATTAAAAATTCGACTAAACATTTATATTGATGGAAAAAAATGTAAAAAGTAAAATATTTTTTATTTTTATTTTTTAGAGTCGGATCGACAGTTTGCTCATTAACGATTGCATTGGGTTAAGGAAAAGTTGGTTTGGGTTCGTTTTAAAGTGTAATAATTTTTCAAACCTCAGCCGGGAATCGAATCCGGGATTTTCTGGTTTGCAGCGTAGCAGAATAACCACTGGGCTTAGGAGGCGACGAGTAAAATATTTTTGATTATGAATTATTTATACAAGTTTCGAGAATTGTTGGATTAAAATTTATTGATAATTATTTTAAAATGTATTAATAGATTATAAATTTTATTTAATTTCATATTTACGGAAAATTTTTAGCGGTTTGTATAATATAATGCATTATTCATGTTGAATATTATGATTGTATTAATTGATAATATATATAATATATACATAATTATATATACAACAAAACGGATTCTCAGAATTCGTAATCTGTTATGTTACATGAAGAATTTAAATGAGATTAGTCATTAAATTAGATATTATATTGTTTTGTAGTGATAATGTTTATTTAACGTACTATAAAGGTGTTTAGGTGATAATACATAAATCAAATAAATTAAACTTTTAAGAATATTTATTTTTGTGGTTTTAAATATTAAACTTACGTTGTAATAGTTCTTCGTCAACTTGTGGCAAAAGTCTATCCAGGACTGCAACAGATCGTTCAACTGGTTCGTGAACTGCTAAAGCACACTTAGTTAATGCTGAGGCACCCCAGAACAGGTACTGGCCTAATCGCGGCGAGTCCGTCTGCATTACTAACATCACAACACTGCACTAACACTGCTAACCGACGACGCCACTCCACTCGCCTGCCGCTCGCTATATAGCTGGATAACTAGCTAGTTAGTTATAAGGTAACTATCTAGTTGCCAGTGGAGGCTAAAACTAATGATCGGCGACATGTGATTCCTGTATATATGTCTTACTTGATATAATACGATTTTTTATTGAGGTTTACGTAGATGCATTTACGACATAATTATTACAAGACTTGTTTAAGGTTGTTTTATAGTACGTTTGATGGACTCCTACTCTGATATAATACATTTACACGTAACAGATTATGTTTACATGTACGTGTGTTTGCCTATCCACACACCGTAATACAAAGTAGGTGTTTTCTTCTTTCTTTTAAATGTGTTTGTTCACTCTTTGTCTCCAAACAAGCCGAAATGCATAAAGGTTGTGTCCTTCAAGGTATTCCGTCCGTCCTTTCTCTTCTGTGTGTTGCCAATTAATGTTCGGTAATATTAGGCTTGTTATTTGTTAATCAGGAATTAATACTATTTTAAATTATATCTATACTTCAAACGGGATTTTTGCCAGTATGAGTGAAATACTTACGAAGATTGAAAAAATGGTCATTAATATAGAACATTATTAGTTGTTTCATAAATTTTAAATCAGAAGATGCAGTTTCTCTACCTGGTATAAATTTTAGAGTTCACGTTTACTTTAAAATTCATGTGTTGGTATTTCTTACCGGTTATAAGAAATACCGACACATTAATTTTTTAAGTCGATTAATTTCCTGTAAACGTGAACTCTAAAATTTATACCTGGTAGAGAAACTGCATCTTCTGATTTAAAATTTATGAAACAATTATTGTTCTATTTTAGTACCTAAGTGTTGTTAAGGTTCTTACCTTAATTACCTGCTGAATTTTGTATTTTTTAAACTAAGTATATTTAAAGCAGCTGGTTTGCACAGTAGCCGATTTATCGTATTCCAAAACGCAATCATTTCCATTAAACATATCTTCATCCCTTCTCCATTGCTCTTATTTTATCATCCATCCACTCCTTTCCGGGTCGTTTTCGCTTCCTCTTTCTACATGAAATTATAGCAAATCTTCTGTAAGAAATGGAGGACCACTTTGATGATACCGTACCAGGTGTCTTTCTTCAATTTTTTTTTTCAATTAACAATTCGTGCGTATGAAACAATGAGGAAAATCCTTAGATCATTTTCCGATTTGGATATTTGAGGAAGTGAAGTCAAAGAATGATATTTCCACTTTTGTTTTTATAAGCTATACTATTTTCTTATCTGTGTACCGCTTTTACAATTGAAGATTACCCAAAATTCAAACCAGTCTCTTGCTTACATGATTAATTTAAAAACCGTTAGTATTGCTTTAAATATTTTGTTAACACGTTTGTAATACGACTCTTTTAATTCTTTTCCACAAAGCAAAAGGACGGATTTACATCTTGGGTCTGAAAATTATTATACGTGTTCAAAACACCTACTGATGGTTAGTCATGAAATGAACTTTGTTTGAGACGAAGTGTAAGAGGGGAACAATCTACTGCGCATGCCCAGTTTCTCTATTACAATCCTAAAAATATACTGATACTCGTAGTTCATTGGAATACACAGTCCTTATTTTATTACGCGACGAGTGGCACAGGAAATATTGTTTTGATTTGGTTATTCTGTTTTTACGTTTTAGGCTGCAGTTATACAAATAAAAGTATTTTAATTTGTTAAAACTCATTCCGTTTCTTTTCATTTTAATTCTTCACATTTTATTCGTTATTCTGTAGTGTTGTTATAAATTAGCTATCTATCCGTGTATTATCATGCCATCCGTGTAAGTTTATCATGTCGACCGTTCGAAAGCAGGGTAAAACAATTCGAAGTGCGGAACGGAATGTTATTTTAAAATGTTATTAAACCCACCGGGTTGGTCTAGAGGTAAAGTCGTCGCCAGAATCAGCTGTGTAACAGCTGATTTTCGGAGACGAAGGTTCCTGGTTCAAATCCTAGTAAAGGTAGTTACTTTTATACGGATTTGAATACTAGACAGTGGTTACCAGTGTACTTTGATGGTTGGGGTTTAATTAACCATACTCTCTCAGGAATGTTCGGCCTGGGTCTGTACAAGACTACACCTCATTTACACGTCATACACATCATCCTCACCTCATTGGGTTATGGGGTTGCTTATTGTTCGAAATTGAACAGATTGCAACGTACACAAATTAGGAATAAAATAAAATGTTATTAAAGGTCTCTGCCCACTAGACCGTATCATACTAGGACCGTAACCGTGCCGACACATACAAATAAATATTCTTTGTATCAATTAGTATAGCAAAACGCCCATCAGACCGTACCGACACCGGCCAACACCGTAGCGTGCCAGGCCCGTTCAGTCAACAATTTGCAGGCGAGAATATTTTGTAGGTGTCGGTACGGTGCGTGCATGGCAAGTGACGTTGCCGAACCGGTTTGTGCCGGCGGCCCACCGCGTTGCAACCCCGTTGTGACATAGTAGCGTCTCACAGTATTTTCTCGTTTTCCTCTTCCTTGTCCAAAATAATGGCAATTATTATCAATTCTCGTAAAGATAATTTTGTAATAGGAATATTTTTAGTTAAGATAATTGACAACTGGAATTCACACACTGTTCACAAGTTGTAGTTATCTCATTGACTCCGCTCCAAAAAATGACGATACAGCGACCGGAGCCGAACGGGCATAGAACGGTTATCATACGCGTTGTATACGGGTATATGACGCGGTTGATCCGTTGCAGTGGGCATAGTAGTGACCGGAGCGGTTGTTTTCGTGCCTGGCACGGTCCTAGTATGGTACGGTCTAGTGGGCAGAGACCTTAAGTGTTGTAAAGAAGAAACAAAAATAAACTATATATAGGCCTACTACACTGTTGCATGTTTTTAAAAATGTACGTACTACGCTAGCAGCAGCGCATAGCCACACGAGTCCCGGGTTCATCTCGTCATTACCTATCAGTACCGTTCCATAATCCTCGTAGTTGTTAATGCGATTTTCAGGTACCTAATCCAATCTGGGGAATCTATTAAAACGAATAACGGTCCGTGTGAATAAGGTTTATTTGGTTACAGTTTATCATCCGGTGCTGTATGTTTGGAAATAGATCGAAAGTAAACAATGTTGGAACGATTTATGTTTCTATTTTGAGCAGTTGTAGAAAATTGTGGTGATCAAGGAATCAGTAAATAAATCAATTTTTAGTTTCTCTTGCCTTTATGAACATATAGAAAGGAAAGTATTGATTTCATGGCGATATTTTGAAATCTAGTTTACATCTGATCTACACGTTTTCAGACCCCCTGAACCCCAAAAAAAAAAACATGTTTTGAGCGATTGGTCTGTGTGTGTGTGTGAACAGAATATCTCAAGAACGGAACATCGTACGAATTCGAAACTTAAAACTTAAGTTAGGTACCACTACCGGACCCAACACGAACATTTTCATCAAAATCGGTCAACCGGAAGTTGTAGTTTATTCGTGTAATTTTTCACTTTTTTGCAATTTTTTCAAAAACTGGTCCTACGATTTTTTTTAAATCGCCTAATTTACTAATTTTTTTATTCTCTACAAGATAGGGTAGGCGCCATGTTTGCTGAAATTCTCGGTGAGGCTGTTTTCACGTAAAGAAATTGTTTTTTTAAGATTACGGCTTTAATATGCATTTTAGCGCAAAAATGTATATAATCAATGTTGTAGAGAATTACAAATCCAACAACTTTTATTTCAAACATTATTATTATTAACATTAACGGTATTTGGCAATTTTCCGTTTTTTTTTCTCACGAAAACTTGTAAAAAATAGATTTTTTCACGATTTCAGCCTTAGTATGCATTTTACAACAAAAGTGTATATAATCAATTTTTTAGGAAATTAAAAGATCTACAACTTTTATTTAAAGCATTTTTCTCTACAGAGCCTAGTTTAGCGTTAAAGAGTGAGTTTCCTTATTTTTAAGACAAACTGAGGTTGATTTTCATTTTGTGTCTTTCACTCATGATTAAAATAAGGTTATGTTTTTTGAGGTTAGGTTTTTTGTTTATTTCTAACGTTTTATTACTAATGGTAGTATATATTGTTCATTATTTGAATTGGCAAGAGAAAGTCGTGTGAGTGTTTCATACCAGATTTTTATTTAGATTTAGATGTAAGAGTACTTTTCCCCATTCTTAACGTACTAATTATTTGTTTTGGTCTTGTTAAGTAACTATTTTGTCGTAACCTAGTGAGTTTTAGAACGAAGAAGTTTTGTAGTAATTTATCTTGAGGAGAGGTAGGGGTTGTATTTATTTACTTTGGTTCACTACTATTGAGGTAGACTCGTTTGACTAAGCTGCCTGAATTACATTAGCTTGTACGTAGCCTACTATCAGAAAGAAATGAGGACAACCTCTCTCATTCAGGACAATTTATTGCAACACGCGTGTCGTTATGTGATGTTGCATTCTCTATATACTACCGTAGTGTTGTGGTTCTGATATTTTTATTTGTTTCTTTCACTACTTTATACTTATCTCACTCTCGCTTAATCACTTTCAATTTCACATTCATTCAACTGTTCGTCTTTTACTATCCTCAATCTTTTCTCGTACTCAAGTTATTTCATTAGATAAAATGTTGGTTACAAAATTATTGTTTTCGTGATCCATTAATACCATCTATAGATATATTTCTAGTTAAGTTACATAATTCGTAATTTTTCTTTGTTTTACGTCTAACTATTATGCTCATGAAGTATATTACAGATGGTGAAGGGTGATAGAGGTATGATGAAATGATGAAAATGAGTGATGAAAAAATGGCAGACCTGACCGGGAATCGATGCCGGGATCCCTGGCATGGAAGCCAGTTGTGCTAACCACTACACCAGCAATTATTATTATTTTAGTGGCTTTTCCACAGTATTAGGCCATTTTACCTCTACCAAAAATGCCATTCATCTCCATTGAATACATATTCATTCCTTAATTTTTATCTAAATTAACAGCTATTTTAGGGTAAATAAACCTCCATATAATAGTGTATAAAAAATAATTATTTTCAACCCTTAATTAAGGCTGGAAGGAAAAAACAGTGTTTTGCTATCGCTAGAACCATTGTATTTTAAAAACTACACGCCCTAGGTTATTGGTTATGGTCTCAAATTAAAGAAAAAACCTGGTCTATAGATATTATTACTTTGGGTAATTTTTTGAACTAAACAAAAGTCATGAAAAGTTTTTAATCATAAATAATTCTCACCCTTTTCAATTTTGAATTTTTAAAAATTACTTATGTACCATATTTTAATTGTACATCATAGAGATCATAGAGCAATAATATCTGTACATTTTACAAAAAAAAAAAATTGAGTTATCTTATATACAAGTAAAGTTGTAGCATTTCTTAATATTAAAGACTAAGTTATATCAAATTTATCACCGCTAACTCAACGAAATCGGCAACCCAACACCAGCTGATTCTCGCCTCTTCTGTTTATGCAGTGCTACCTTGATATTACAATTGAATAAAAGCGCGCATTTCAAACTTCTGCAAAAAGAATCAGCCATTTATCTCATTTCTATACGGAGTTATTAGAATATGAAAAATTATAATTTTTCCATCAAAAAAATTTTTTTTTATGACATTCGTTAATAAAAAAATACATTTTCATTACTTTCTACTTGGTATATTTAAAAACCGTTTACATGTATGAAATCAGCACATCTCAGAATAAAAAATAACACAAAAAATTCCTAATTTTTTTAAAATCTAGAAATGGTTGACTAAGGGGCATACACACATGGAAATCTGGTTTGCAGATCTCCGTTCATCGAATCAAGTTCGTTGACGTGGCTTTTTTACACATGATAGCAGGAAGTACCAACAACGGTTCGTCCTAAACATCAGTTCCCTCTAATTGCGGGTTAGATGAGCTGGGTGTTTTTCATAGAAAACCAATAAAAAAATATATTTTATGTCCATTAAATCTGTATAATGTTATACAGAAAATATTAAAATAATGAACAAAAATACAAAATTATAACTATGTATATCAAAATAAACTTATTGCAGTTATGGTATTTATTATTAGTCAAACTACTAACATAATATGACTATTAAGAACAATTGTATAGCTTGCTATTACTAAATTAATTAAAATTGATATTAAGTCACTCCTTAGGCTATCCTGTTTTGGAGGTTACCCTTAGAACTTTGTGATTTTATACTAACATACTATGTCTAATAAAATAAAAACTGTAGACTGACACTCATGTACCAAAGAAATTATCATGATGCTCATCTTTTGCATAACGATCGTGCAAGATACTGACATGAGAAGATCAATATCGATTGAATATCGCCTCGTTGCTACAATTTTCATTTTGACAAAACATGGAAAGAAACATACTATCAAATGTGTGAATTCTGATAAATACTGGCGATAAAGAAGTATAAAACAAACGAAAATTTTTTCATTACATTTTGTTTTTTTTCTATTTCCTCTTGTTTCTGGATTTTAGATTTTCCAGATCGCTTTCCCAATTAGTTCGTATAAACGAGGTAGTTTTAATCTTTAACATTTTATTTAATTTTTTTTTATTGAGTGTTGATGCCTACATAAGCCTTGGGCTTGTGCGTAGGTAATGATATGTGGTGATTTACAGATGAAAAAAATGCCAGACCTGCCCGGGAATCGAACCCAGGACCCCAGCATAGTAGCCAGTTGCGCTGACTACTACACCACGGGTCGGCCTATTTAATTACTTAATTACCTATTTTGATTTTAACTATTATTTGATTTTTTTATGTTACAGATCCATGTTTGTATGTCCTGAGGTACGCAAACAAACTGGATTTTGGTGATAAAACACACGAAGTAGCAATGACTGCTTTAAGGTTGGTTCAGCGAATGAAAAAAGATTCTTTACATTCCGGTCGTCACCCTTCAGGCTTATGCGGTGCAGGTAGGTCTGAATACTAAATTGTCTATCGAATAACTGAATTGACGCACCGGGTTACTTTAAAGGTAAAATTGTTGCCTCGAATCAGCTGTTTAACAGCTGATTTTCGAAGACGAAGGTTTCTGGTTCAAATCCTAATAAAGGTAACTTACTTTTATGCAGATTTGAATACTAGACAGTGGTTACCGGTGTATTCTGATGGTTGGGGGTTCAATTAACTATACTTTTTCAGTAATAGTCGGCCTGATTCTGTACAAGACTACACCTCATTTACATGCCATACATATATCATCCTCATCACATTGGGGATGATATGAAGATCACCTATTACTCACATTAGGGATTTAAAAAAAATAACTATTTTACTTTTTTTAAATTTTTTGTTTGAAATATTTTGATGAGACCTTTCTGCTACCTGTACCTTCTCATTTTAAAATTAAATTTCCTAATTTCCTTGTCCTTTCATTGTTTAATAGCATATATTAAAAACTGTGGTCAAGCCGTGTCTTTCTGGACAATACTATCAGCATGATTTTATCTGCCTTTAGGCAGATCCCTGCACTATGATTTCAGTCGCATATTTGTTTTGTTTTCTGTGAATTTCTTAATTTCTCGATCAGTAAATTCTCCTTTTCAAATTATTTATGACCTATATATTTTTTATATCTTCTTTTCCTTTCACCTTCTACTAGTTATAACGTAGTTTTAATCAAACCTTCTCCTCGCATTATGTTTCATAGCCAGTAAACTTTCCTCTGTTGAATAGTTGCCAACAAACTGTTCTTCTCTTTATTTTCTTCCTAATACTTTTTAATTACTCACTCTCAGTCCAATTGATTCTGTTTAATTTTTAATTTATAATTAAAAATTTTTAATTTAATTTCAATTTTTGATGTTACTTTCTCTTGCCTACATGCATATATAGGAAGGAAAGTATTGTTTTCATGTCGATTTTTCGAAATCGAGTTTTCACCGGATCTACACGTTTTCAGACCCCCGTGAACCTAAAAAACATGTTTTTAGCGATTGGTGTGTGTGTGTGTTTGTGTGTCTGTCTGTATGTGTATGAACATAATATCTCAAGAACGGAACATCGTACGAACTTGAAACTTGAAACTTATATTAGATACCACTAGACGACCTGACATGAACATTTTCATCAAAATTTGTCAACCGCAGACTGCAGATTAACTGTGTAGTGAATGGTTACACTAATACTACATAAATTTATATGAATTTAATTCATATATTATTTTTATCAACCATTTGTTATAAATCTTGATAAATTTACATTAGAGAAAGTGTTGGTTCCACCTCGCTTAGTCAATTACATTCAGTATAACCATCAAACTTTATTGTTATTTATATTACATTCACTTTATGATATTAGTAAACAAAAGAAATCTTAGAAATAACTGAATGTTATTATTGTTATTAATAATTAACAATTTATTATTAGTTTTATTTCTTCTACTAAATAATCGCCACCAACAAATTTATGTTAAATTATTCTTAGAAAATTAAAAATTAAAATCAGCCATTTGTGACCTTCAAAACTTAAAATGTTTTACTTTTTATAACAAAATATTTTTTGCTTTCTCATGTATATCCTAATATAGAGATCCTTATAAAAAATTGATCAAAAATTTAAAAATATTTTAACCCTTACAGTGCCTTTGTCATAATATTAGGACGTCAAGATTTTGACTAAAAATTGCCAGCATCCTAAAATTAAGACGTCAAAAGTTCAACCAAAAAATGATGGGATCCATTTATTAGGACGTTAACTGAAAAATTAATAAAATTTTTATTTTTCGCTTGATTTTTATAAACAACGTATGAAAATAATCAGTAAGATAAACGTGTATTTTGTACATAATTAAATTGCCTTATGACTTTTAAAATTGTCTTATGAAGTTGGGTAACATAATTTTTTAGTGTGACTTTTTTTAATTAAAAAGGAAATTTCGACAAAAAAATGTATGAGTAGAAATTTCTATATTTTCTATTTTTTAAATTGCAAAGAATATGTTGTAAGGTAAATGTCAGACTAAATCAATTTATTATGAACAAAAAAATCATTTAGATATCTTGAAAAAAAAAACAAATTATGAATAAATATATATGAAATGCTACAAATCGCATAAAAATTGGCTGGCATTTTTAAGCAGTAGCTAACTTTGAGTTTCACACCTAGAGGAAAATACTTGGCAATTTTCAGTAGGAACTTTTAGTAAACATTTTACAGTAGGAAGGGTTAATATATTATATTACATATTTTTTCTTAATGGAGTGCTGTTTTTCAGAATGAAAAATGGCAAAATTCAGCACTGTATACGATTCTATTCACAGGACAATAGGAAAGAAAACAAGACAGGACACCCAAATGAAATTTTATAGAGCAATAACTGTATCACTCATAACATATGGGAGTGAGACATGGGTGTCATTACAGAGGAATGAATCTTGTATCCAGGCTGCTGAAATGAAATTTTTGCGGGGAGTCAAAGGTTGTACCCGATTAGATAGAGTACATAACGAAGCTGTATGCGCCAAGTTAAATGTTCAGTTACTGTGTGAAGTGTTAATTATATATAAGAGAACTGGTCCAACCATTTACTTCGCATGTAGCACACAGACTTCCTCTATGAGCATGGAAATATAAACCTGGAGAGAAGCGAGGCTTGGGAAGACCTAAAAAGAAATGGATGCCGGGACAGACCATTGAGCCTAATCCTTGACAGATGATGATGAATATAGTATTATTTTGTAACTACTTAGCATTTGAACATTTTCATGTCGTATTAACATTGAATTAGATTTAAATATGTTGTGGAGATTGAACGTAGGATCTGTAGTTTAAAATGGGACATATTAAGTAAACCATTCTTCTTCTTGCAGTTCCTTCTTGTAACAGAGGTTGATTATCATAATGGCAATTTCAACCTGGACAGCTCAAAATAGATCTTTAGAGGAAAAGTTGTACCATTCTCTTAAATTCTTCAGCCATGAGGCTTGTCATCATTCTTGGATTTATTTTTCCCGAAATTTTACTCTTCATTCATTACTTAATCGGTCTTCTCAAATAACAGATTGAAATATTACAATTTTCTTGTTATTTTAGCTGAATAAGGTCTTCTCCTTTATTCATGAGATCTATTCTTGAGTCTTTCTCATTTGTTTTCTTTTTATTCCATGATACTCTCAACACACAATGGTATACTCAAAGTTTAAAGGTCATCCAAAAAATGTTATAGAGTAACGTGAAAAATGCTGTCTGCTCCAACTGATCATCATCAACCACTCCTTTCTGTACTCTGCTGGGCATAGCCCTCCCCTATCACTATTCCTATACACTATAACCTTCTTTTAATTCTCTACATCAAGTTGCCATCCATTCTCTGTAGACATCTTTACTCCAACGTGTGGTTGGTTGGGTGGTCTTTCTCTACATCCACTGTTTGCTCTTGGGTTTCCATTCAAGCAGTCTCTTTGTACATCTCCAATCCGTCAGGATTGGAGATGAAGATTTTCTTTTTAGAATCTACCACTACACCTCAGAGGTGCCTAGACTTCTAAAAAAAATTTATAATTGTGGATTATCTTATAATGAAACTTATCAGATTTTATAAATTTATTTTTCTTTGAATTACTTAATACTAAATTTATGAATGATTTAATTCTCTATCATGGTTTGTGTTTCAGCTTTGTTAATGGCAGCTCGTTTACATGATTTCAGTAGAAGTGTTAATAATATTATCCAGATTGTTAACATTCATGAAAGCACTTTGAAGAAACGGTAATATTTATTATTTTTATTGTGTTTTATTAATTATTATTGATGTCAATTTAAAATCAAGTATATAATAAACCAGTTTAATTACTTTCTGTTGTGTTGACTTGAAAATCAACGTTTTTTGTTGTTTTACAATAAAGTAAAATAATAAAAGGTTAACAAATCTAGTAAGACTTGACTTGTTTTGTTTGACTAAATCATTTAATTTTGCTTTTGTATCAACTGGTTTATTTATTGGAGTATTACTTTTAATATCAACTGCAGTAATAATCATGCAGTAATAGATATTGACAGAATCATTACTAACCTTTAAGTGCTGGTTTGTAAAACAAATAGAAGCGATTTAATAAATTCTGCAGTATTTTATAGATTTAACTTTGATAATATTTTTACTTTTATTCACATTTTTTTGCTGGTTTGATTCCTGGTCTGTACAGAATGTGTAATGACTGAACATAACAAAACAAAGTAAATGTTTTTGCTCTATTTGTTGGAAGAAAATATTTCAATATTTACACTTTATGCTTCATGCTCAAGAGGAAATGCTCTTCCTTTTTTTAATCTTTTTCATACAATGAATTGAAATTAAAAGCCATGGTTTTGAGCAAACCTTTAAAAAATGTAATGTACTAATAAGAGTACATTACAACAGCTGATTTTTGAGACAAAGGCTCCTAGTTCAAATCCTAGTAAAGGTAGTTACTTTTATACAGATTTTAATACTAGACGGTGGTTACCGGTGTACTTTGATATATGGGGCTTATTTAACATAACAGGATTAATAAATTGGTTACTGGATTGAGGCAGTTTTCGTGATAACATGTTATTAAAAATACCCTGTTATTTTAATAACACCCTGTTAGCTGTTATTTTAATAACACCATGATTCAAAGCTGTTTAATAAACTGTTGTACGAATAAGCTTGTCTGACTGTTATAACAGCTTAACACTGCTAAAAACAAATCTGGTGTGAAACACTCACACAACTTTCTCTTGCCAATGCAAATAATAAACAATAATCCTAATATTAGAAATAAACAAAAAACTAACCTCAATAAACATAACCTACTTTTAATCATAAGTGAAAGACGCAAAATGACAATCGACCTCAGTTTGGCTTAAAAATACGGAAAATCACTCTTTCGCGCTAAACTAGGCTCTATAGAGAAAAATTGTTTAAAGAAAAGTTGTAGATCTTTCAATTTTCTATAAATTTAATTCTATACACTTTTGTCGTTAAATGCATACTAAGGCCGAAATCTTAAAAACATTGATTTTTCACACGTTTTCGTGAGAAAAAAACAGAAAATCGCTCATTACCACTAAACTAAGCGTTATACAAAAAAATGTTTGAAATAAAAGTTGTAGGACTTTAAATTCTCTACAACTTTTATTATGTAAATTTTTGCCCTAAAATGCATATTAAAGCTGTAATCTTAAAAAAACAATTTCTTTACGTGAAAACAGCCTCACCAAGAATTTCAGCAGACATGGCACCTACCCTATCTTGTAGAGAATAAAAAATTGAATAAACCAGGCGATTTAAAAAAAAATCGTAGGACCAGTTTTTGAGAAAATGGCAAAAAAGTGAAAAATGACACGAATAAACTACTACTTCCGGTTGACCGATTTTGATGAAAATGTTCGTGTCGGGTCCAGTAGTGGTATGTCACTTAAGTTTCAAATTTCAAGTTCGTACAATGTTCTGCTGTTCTCGAGATATTCTGTTCACACACACACACGCGCGCGCGCGCGCGCACACACACACACACACACACACACACACACACACACACACACACACACAGACCAATCGCTAAAAACATGTTTTTTGGGTTCAGGGGGTCTGAAAACGTGTAGATCGTGGGTATGAAAACTCGATTTCGAAAAATCGACATGAAAACAATACTTTCCTTCCTATATATTCATATAGGCAAGAGAAAGTAATAAATTTAGTTATCAATAACCTTCTCGTCTAATAACACCACTTTTAAGTTTAACTATGTTATAATACTGTTATTAATACAAACACAAGGTGGCAAATCTCACTGAATCTCTCATGGACACAAAGTTAAGTCAAACTTTATTCACAAAGTGAATAATTTAGTTCTCTTCTTTTCCGCATGTCTCGTGCTATTATCTATTACTACATTGTATTGCAGGCTGGACGATAACAGTGTTATTCTAGTAATAGGTTATAGAACCCAATTATCGAGGAGGCTGTTATTTTCAGTAACACGTTATCAAAAAATCTGGTTTGAAACACTCACAATACTTTCTCTTGCCAAAGCAAATGATGAAAAATATAACCTAACTTTAGTAATAAAACATTAGAAATAAACAAAAAAACTAACCTCAAAAAACATAACTTAATTTTAATCATGAGTGAATGATGCCAAATGAAAATCAACCTTCGTTTGGCTTAATAATACAGAAAATCACTCTTGCACTCTAAACCATAAACCATACCACACAGCATGCATCTCTGTAAAGAAAAATGTTCTAAATAAAAGTTGTAGATTTTTTAATTCCTTTTAAATTAGATTATATACAATTTTGTCGTAAAATGCATACTAAACCCGAAATCTTAAAAAATACATTTTTTTCGGATTTTCATGAACAAAAACAGAAAATCACAAATTACCGCTAAACTAAGCATTACATAAAGAAATGTTTGAAATATAAGTTGTAGATTTTTTAATTTTTTACAACTTTTATTATATACACTCTTATCCTAAAGTACATGTGAAGGCTGCTATCTTAAAAAAAATATTTTTTTCTACAAGAGCACAGCGTCCCCAAGAATTTCAGCAGACATGGTCCCTATCCTGTCTTGCAGAGCATAATAAATGTAGTGAATGAGGCGATTTTTAAAAAAAAGGCAGGAGCCAATTTTGAGAAAAACACAAAACAGTGAAAAATTACACGAATAAACTACTACTTCCGGTTGACTAATTTTGATGAAAATGTTTGTGTTGGGTCCTCTAGTGGTACCTAACTTAAATTTTAAGTTTCAATTTTGTACATACAGGCACAAACACACAGACCAATCGCTAAAAACATGTTTTTTGGTTTCAGGGGGTCTGAAAATGTGTACATTCAGTGAAAAATCGATTTCGAAAAATCAACATGAAAACAATACTTTCATTCATATAGGCAAGAGAAAGTAAAAAAAAGCTTTGTTTCCCATCACTAGTCTGTATAAGACCACACCTTATTTATATGTCATACACATCATCCTCATCTCATTAGGTCATGGGTTGGCTTATTCCTTGAATTAAACAGATTGCAATGTTCACAGATAAGGGATTAAAAAATTTTTTAAAGTATATCTTTATCTGGGTAAAATAGTTATTTTATTGTTTTGTGTAAGAATTGGATTAATATGTTATAAATGTATTTTAGGTTATTTGAGTTTGGGGAAACAATATCTGGAACATTGACACCTGAGGAATTTCTTAGTGTTGATCTAGAAGAGGAACAAGATCCTCCATCTTACAAAGCTGCAAGACTGAAAGATAAGGAACGACTTCATAAGGTAAAATATTTTCAAAACTGTGGATCATGTACAAAACAATCCTATTATACATTTTGACAGAATCTTTATCAGTTCTTACAAATATATTTTGTGTCTGATTAATTTTGAATAGTCTTCTATGTATAGCCATCTGGACACAATGCTATATGAAAGTGATGCAACATTATTCCTGTCTTGACGTTTCCTAGGTAGAACAGTAGAGACCCACCAACAAGGCAATATGAAAGTAATTATCATCAATCCTTTCAAAGTGCACTATTCATGCAACCTGCAGTGCTACTGTAGGCACTCCGCACATGCACTCTAGTTACCGTTGTTTATTAATTCCATGCTGACGCCATTACGGTTGATTAGTCTCGTGTCTTAGTTTACTGTGGTCGTTTACAATGTTTAAACAGTCGGTGAACCTGCTGACTGTGAGATTCATTGTGTTATCCGGTTTTTGAATCGAAGGAACATTAAGGGAGCCAAAATTCATCGGCAGATTACAAAAATTTATGGTAAAAGTTAATAAGTGATAGATAGGTGTGAACATGGATTGGGCAATTCAATAGAGAGTGGAGGAGAAAATTAAAGAGAGACACAATGACTCTGTTTTAAGATGAATTTTAAAATTTAAGTTTACTAGAGAATATATTTTCGTATTTTTTTTTTCAGTTAATGGAAGATGACCAAAGTAATAAACAGTTAACAGAGTTGCAACAAGAAATAGAAAGGCAACTAGATTTAAGACAACAGAAGAAGAAAAAACGCAAAAGACCTGATTTGGGGGACAGTCTGAATACTAGTGATATTGACAATCAGAATGATCAAATAGAAGGTATACTGTTAAAATAATTTTTAATTTATTTCATGTATTTGACTGAAATGATAGATAAGAAAATTCCTTTCATGAGACGTGCCATGTGTCTCAAGGCTGGTGGTAAATGTTGAAAAGGCTTACGTTTGACCTATTGCAAAAACCATTAGTGATTTCTGTATCTACTCTTTAAAAGGAATCTAATGACACTATTTTTGTTTCCAAATTCCAACTTTGATTCCTTGACTTCTGGTTTTGGACCACTTCTGGCTGAAAACAGAACTTCAAATCCAATGATTTCTGTATCTACTCTTTAAAAGGAATCTAATGACATTATTTTTGTTTCAAATTCCGACTGTGATTTCTTAACTTCCAGTTTTGGGCCACTCACGGACAAAACTGGAACTTCAAACCCAATTTATGCCTAATGAACCTTGAAAAGTGTTATTATTAATGAACTAGAAGAGATGTTTTATCAGTAAGCAATTTATATTGTAAGTATATCATTTATTAAGAAATTGGTTATGTTCAATTTTTATTCTCAACTGCACTATTTATCATTTACTTTAATTTAATTTTATGTTAGGATTTTATTATAAATATTTTTATATTATAAATTAAATTAATTTTTATTTAAAACTCGTTATATGTAAAAATATGTTACAAAAATATAGAGACGTTGGACTGTTTCTATTTTAATTATTAAATCTGCAGAAGTCGTACTGTAGTTCTGTTTATAGTTTGCTCTACAGTTTGATGTTTTAACAACTCATGTTTACTGTACAGTAGCGAATTCCCCTTTTTTTCAAAAATCTGAGCACAACAATTGTATTGACTTAGACGTGAAGGAATATTTTGAACATAAAATCAACGATGAATTTATTCTAGAAGTTGAAAACAAATTAGAAAAATTGTTGATGGCTAGGATGATTTGGAAGAGTAACGAGTAACAATTTAAAAAATAAATCCCAAAGATTCTGACAAATTTTTGAACTTTTGTATTTAGTAACAGCAGAGTACAACAGACAAATCATTAACTTAAAAAGAAATTACAAGCTTTAAAATAATAATTATTTTCTTTTTTTAATCCCTAATGTGTGTATGTTGCAATCTGTTCAGTCTAACAACAATAAGCAACCCCATGACTCAAACGATATGTATGACTTGTAAATGAGGTATAGTCTTGTAGAGACTCAGCCTGGTCATTCCTGAGAGAGTGTGGTTAATTGAACTCCAACCATCAAATTACACCGGTAAACGTAGTATTCAAATCTGTTGTTGTTGTTTAGGTCATCAACCGAAAGGTTGGTTTGAATCTCTAGAGGCTTTACTAAGTAAAACGAGGAGTGAGGTGGTTTGCCTTTCTCACTGAGTGGAAAAGTATGCTCATCAGCATGCCAGGCCTTCTGAAAAGACATCTACTTTCCACTCTGCAAATTACTCCTTCATTTCATTCACCACAGGGTCTGGCTGAATAATGAAATTCATTACTCTCAGAGCAGATAACTCTGACTAGTGTCTTTTACACCTCTACTTGTACTGTTCTTAAATGGTCTGTCGTATAATTGGCTGACCATGTGACAAGAAACAGAACTATTTTATGTAGCCCTGGAACTAGCAGATCGTATGTAAAAAATTTAACACTCCATCTGCTGTTTTGGGCAATATTCAAATCTGTATAAAAAACACTACGTTTACTAGGATTTGAACCATGGAACCATTGTCTTGACAAACAGCTATTAAACAGCTGACTCGCGGCCAACACCTGTAGACCAACCTTGTGGGTTTTAATAACTAATGGAATTTTTTATTTGAATGGAAAACTAGTAATGAAATTAGTAGTATATTTACACTTTAAATAAATTAAAAAAAAACATTACTGATTTCAAATTTTGAAAAACATGTCTCACTTCTAGCATATCAAAATTCAACCTTCGGTAATCCAAATTTTTTGTAATGCTAACAGTTTGAATTTTACCATTTTGGATTATCCAGATTATTTAAAAAATTCTTTTATTAAGCAGTACAGTTGTGATTTGTTAAAAAATATATCAAAGAAATTAAAGTTCAAACAAAATGAGTAGATTATTTTTGTGAACATGTTAATATTTTAATTATTTTTCTTTTTACAGAACAAGATACCAATCAGTTTGTACTTCAGTCTACAGTTGGCGTTATTGAACAGTACCTAGAGAATGGTGAAGGCGAAAATACCAGTGATACTCAACCTAATAATAGCGGAATAGGTTTGTGAATTTTGTGCAATTATAAAATATTTGAGTGCTGATTAACTTATTGAATAGAAAAAACAATCTGTTTAAATTTATCCCAGAATGGAATGTTTGTTTGACATGGAAAAGTTTTATACTCACTGTAGATCAGTAATGCCTAAGCATCATGTAGGCTTATTTTTGTAAACTTATGCTTACTTAAATTAAAGTTAAAGTTGAGTAAAAAATTAATGTTCTCTTTAGAAAAATCTATAGAAAGCAGTAATTTTTAAACTCAGAATTTTTTACAGTAATTTTTTTCATTCGATTATATTTCTTTACTAAATTTAAACTGTTCTAAAATTAACAGTAATATTTTTACTCAACTTTAACTTTCATCTATGTTTAAATAAGTTGCAGAAATAAGCTCACATGCAAGAAAAGTGTTATTACGGTTCTAATCAGAACAGCTACCTTTCTATCTGAATAGCATAATAATAAGTTTGGTCTTTTTTAATAATATCCACTATCTGGTAACAAAAACAAAGGTAACGGCATTTAATTGTTAAAAGTGGCCCATCAGATCCAAGATAATGGTTAGAGGTTTAGTGTTGGGGCTAGTAACTTCTCTCAGTTATTTGAAATTTTGCTATAAAAATGTCATAGATATTCATAGCAAGATAAGAAAAAATTGAGGAAATATACGGAACATCGTAACGGAAATGATTAGAAAGGATATGGAGATAAAATTTTATAAGACATCGGCTGATTCCATATTGGCTTATGGAAGTAAAATTTGGACTATAGATTCAAGAGAGGAAAACAGATTACAGGACTTTGTCTGTTACTAACAAATTATTATAGTTTCGAATCTATCGCTTTTTTTTGACAAAACCACAAACGTAGTACAATAATTGTCTTTAACAGTATTGTTGAACAGTAGGAACCGCAACAAAAGCAATGCCCACCGGTGTCTAGTGCTACGGTCTGTATAGCCAGTGGAGGGGGAAGCTGTGATTCCGCCAGCACATTTTCCAAGTTTGCTATACCGTTCAACGCACTATCCAGTCTTTATACACATCGATGGATGAGTTATTTCAATTATTGTGGTTGTTTGTAAGCTCAAATTTTATAGCTATATTGTTTCTCATTTGTGGTACAACTTAGAAAAAAATGTATGAGGGTAATGAAATCATACTTAGATAAATTGAATTAAATGAGCTAATGATTCTATACCATGGATGTACAAATTTAAATGTATATCTAACTAGTCTTAAGAATTTTTATTTTAATTTATCTTTGATTCATTCTTTTATATTTAATTTTTCTTTAAAGTTTATTTGTTATTATAAGTACTTTTTTCATTGCTGTAGGACCTAGTATGGAAAGTTTAGGAATTGAACCATCCCCTAATCAACAATCTGGTGTGACAATGACTACTGTTACTTCAGCTATTGTTAAACCGGTCGAAGAAGAAGAAAATTTTGATTTAGAAGGCTTAGATGATGATGAAATTAACTCGTACATAATGACACAAACTGAAGCCATTTTAAAACATAATGTTTGGGTGAAAGTAAATGCAAATTATTTGAAAGAACAAAAAGGTAATTACGGTTTGTATTGTGGTGTATTTATTAGATAATTATGTATATCCTATTTATGTTGTTTAAATTTAAATATATTAGAAAATTTGTTCAAAAAACATTAATAAACCATTACTTGGAGAGTATACTGTGTTGAGCATATGATATATAAGTAACAATTAGAATCCTGTTGGTGTGTGACTATTGCTAAAAGTAACAATAATTGTAGCTGTATGCTGTAATACACTTATATTCTTGATCTTGATTACTGTAGTGCATTGAAGTAGCATACACTATTCCTTCCTTACTTTAGATTACAGAAATGTTACATATAAATATTAAGTTTGTTTTTTGTGATAATAAAAGATTTACTTATTGAACCTTCAAAACATTTCATCCTTACCGTAATCATTTATTTATCAGCATGATGGTATAGGCGCTGGAATACATGAGGTAAATTTTAACCCTTTTAGTGCCGAGGCCTATTTGCATTTTCTTTGCGAAAAGTGCCAAGCAGAAATTGTAAGATTTGTAGTGTTTCAGAAAAATTATCATAAAACTCAAACCGTTTGAGCAATTTTGATAATTATTTTTTGTTTTTTTAAGAATAAACTGGGTAATTCCCCAACTGTAATGACATTTCCATTTATTCAATCACAGTGCCACCAGTCTAGTCAAAATTTGGGAATTTGAAAAAAATCATTAATAAAATTTCAGTTTTACATCAAAAAAAGGATATTAGTTATACTAGTTTAATTTTATTTTCAATTAGTTAACGTTAAAAGCATGGAAATTTAAGAAAAATGTATATTTAATAGTTTTATATTGGTAATTTTGGAGAAAATAATTTTAAGTCTAACGTAACTAAGAAAAATGAACTTTGCAAAAGTAACTGACAAAACTACTCATTCATGACACGTTCAGCATTTTATAAATAAGTTCAAAACATAATAAAAACTGTCATAAATTAAACAAATTAAAAACTAAAGATATAAAAATCACTTCTGTTAGACAAACCGAACAAATAAACTTCATAAATCACCATTTATAACAACTTTACTGCACACCAAATGAAATGTACATGGAGTAAACATAACCCAAAAAACAAACATGACGGTAAAATGTTGCAGTTTTCCAAAGTCAATATATATTTTTTTAAAATTTTTGTTTTTTGGTTTTCCATCTTGACTGTTTTACAATTTCTGCTAATGCAGGCGGTGGAGAATGATAATTACATGAAAAATGAGTGATGAAAAAATGCCAGACCTGACCGCGTATTGGACCCAGACCCTGGTGTAGAATCCAATTGAGCTAACCACTAAGCCAACAGGTCGGCTAGTTGATATGTAGATAGTGTGTAATATGCAGATGTATTATCTAATAAACTGACTTTATTATTTGATTATTTACTTTATTACGTATTTTAGTACTACCGTAGAGTAGTAAGCAATGAAAATGAACTGTCGCTCACAGCGATGATGGCACTTTTAGCGTAAGTATCAATTGTCACTCACAGCGATGCTTGGCACTAAAAGGGTTAAGAAGGATTTCACTGTTTCTATGGAGCGATATGCCATTGTAAAACAGGCCGAAACCCTGAGGAATAGCTGCATTGTAATGATTTCAGTCAGACAGCTCTGAAGGCACTAGGTTCATGGTCGTGAGGTTCATGCTATTATGGGAGTACCTTCAGAACTTAATGAAATGGCTTGACCGAACAGTATTTTGATGTCTGTACGGGGTCACAGAGGAGTTGCAGGCAATGAATGGGAAGATATCATAGCTTAACTAGGATCTGTATGGTAGTTTGCTTGACCAGAACTGTACCCAGGAGTCACTAAATCAATGCTATGTATGGTCATCTCTCAGTGGATCTTTAGGTATTGAAACAATACTGCTTGACTAAGGTATAGTAATAAAATAGTGGGCATGAACCCTGTACTCTTGTTCCTGATTACTTGGTCTGGGCTGTGGACCTGTTGACAGACACTACCAGCTCAGGAAATGTCTTTAGTGACAGCACATAGATTTTGTAAAGAGAGGAATAAACTGCCTCCCATGTTATCTGAAAGTGTGAAGCTTTGATGGTTTGATGATCTTTGACCGCATATACCAGGAAGGTAATTCCTGAAACTACACGGAGGATAAAATTATTTATTGATTGAATAAGGAAGAATGGGGTCATGGGGCTTTTATAGAGCTGCAATTTTAAGGGACTGGAAGGACCATTAACTTTTCTCCTGTGCAATCATTGGTGCAATAAAATGTGGTCAATTGTGTACAAATCTTTCAAGTGAATCTGCCATGCAGAAGCTTGGTTTTTCTTCCGAAGTGTCTTTCTATACAGTAGAGCATCAATAATCCGGATTAATTGGGACCGGACGCCATCCGGATTATCGAAACACCCGATAAAATTGCCAGTAGACGTCTTCAAAGTAAGAAAAGTACAGTAGCTAAATTTGACTATATTTTACATGATTCGTTAACAGAAATGTGAAGCGGGTAAGTAAAACTACGAAATATGTTATGTATAAAGAACTAATTTTTATTTAACAAAATTTGTAATTGTACATATAAAAGAGTGACCACTACGCAACACACGATTCGAGCGTATCTCTTACTCATCACGCACGGCGAGCCGTTCAGCCATATTGGACACTTTTAACCTACGATAACTTAATTCCCATTTTTCGCCAGAATTGAATCCGGATTTTATACGTTCTGGATTTTTGACGTCCAAATTATTGACACTCTACTGTACTTCGTTCTGCATTGCTACTGATCATGTTTGGTGTATTTTTGTTAGTGTACCGAAGTCTGCATCTAACCATTAGTTTTCTGTGAATAGTTTTGTGATAGATGAGGTTTTCAGGTGAAATTATACATGGGATAAATTACTTATGAGGTAATGCATAATAAAACTTAGTGTTTTAAAAATTTTATTTTCCCTTTATTTCCAGAAAAAGAAGAAAAACTTGCAAAAGCAAGAGAGGAAGGAAAACCGGAGAAAAAGAGAAGGAAGTACAGTGGGAAGAAAAATAAAAACATTGCTCCATCACATACGGCTGGTGAAGCTATTAAAAAAATGTTACAGGAAAAGAAAATATCAAGCAAGATTAACTATGATGTTTTAAAAAGTTTGAATGTGTCTGTTGACAGTGAGAATAAACATAAAGTGTCAGAAACAGCTTCAACAACACAAGATGAAAATGTGGTCACTCCAGCTACTTCCGTACAAGCAAAATCAAAAAGTGAAACTATTAAGCCACCAATTGCTGCTAGAACTACAACTACGAAAAACATTGGTTCAAAACGAACAGTGTCCTTTGTTACTCCTACTACTGCTGTTTCTGAAGAAACAAATTCAAAACAACCAACAGGTAAGTTTAGCATTTGTTCTATTGATCAAAGACAGAATTTTTTACTTTTGGTGTAGCAATTTACTGAGATATGATGGAAAGTACTAACACTGGCAACCAGAGCTCTACAATTTGATTATTTATTGAAAATTGTTACCTTTCATTATAATTACTGTAATAAGCCATATAGTTTTTGCTGTAGTTTGCTTAGCAAGTACAGTCGCAGTGACATGACAGGATTATTGGCTATCAACCCCAACTGAGACCCCTGAAGTCCCATGAGATATGCTACTAACTTCTGCATTGGGTCACAGCTCAGCGCCTCCTAAAATGCTTTTTACTGTTGATAAACTCTCCAGTTCCACATGTTTAGACCAATCTGAACGTTTGCCAGTGTTGTCAGATTGTACAAATGTATCAGCCTGACAAACATTACGTGCGCATACGTATAAGAGCCACAGTAGTTCACTTGTGTCTTACATCTCGTACTGAACACGTCGATTATAGAGTGCGCTAACATGCAATACTTTATAGTATAATCAGCTGTTTCTATGTTTATATGTTATAAATTGTTATTGAAAGACCAAAAAAAATGGCTGATGAAATATATAACAGATCTATGGGAGCAAGTATTGGTAACATTGCTGGCCAGTCATTGGGTAGCAGGAAATGCGTACGTTCAGAGCTCATCAACGCTGAAAATTAGTATAGTGACCACTACCCCTAAGAACAAAATTGATTAGTACTTCTTAAAAACTTCATCTCAGCTGACAGGAGTTTGTTATCTACTAGTTTTGAATTTGTCACTTTCAAATAATATAAAATGAAAATCGATAAGAAAAATTGAAACGCTTTTAAAAATACAATCCTAATTGCAGAAGAACTTTATGACTAATTTTATATATTGTTATTTACAGTTGAAGATAATGCTGATAGAACTGAAGAAGAATTACCCAACGAAATGGATGATTATGAAGAAGATGAAGATGTTGAAGTTGAACCAGAAGGAGAAATGTCATTATCGCAAATGTTAAATCAACATCGCGATGATGAAGAATATTATGGTTATGATGATGAAGATTATTAATGCATAATAATCACCATGTTTATTATTCGGAATATTTAAACATGAAAATAATATGCGAGCATTAATACATAATCTCCGTAATACATAATTATTGTTATATCTTTGTATTATAATTTTTTAATTGGCTTGAATTATATTTGTATTAATATAATAATATGTAATAAATGTTTAAAATTTCAAAATTTAAATCTAATGTAATGAAAATTATGTATGTACTTTACTTTTTGTACAGTAGAGTCCCACCAATTCAGACAGGATTTAAAAAAATTAAAAATAACTGGATACACTAATTTTAGTGAGAGGTCAGTACGAAAAAAATTCTATGAGAGTTGGGAGTCCTCAGTTGACTACTGAGAAAGTGCAAAGATGTCGGTGAATGCATTTTATTTTCTAGCAAACTGACGCACTCCCTACAGCTGTTTTTAGAAAGTCTTATTCATTTTGTTTTGTTTCCTTTACTGCAGTTGTCAATTAATTCTACCATTGTATTGAAAAATTAAAGAGGATTCTTGCCTTTACTGCAAGTGTGGGGTAGTTTTTTTATAATTTTACCCGTATAAAACTTTTCATGCATTTTTAGGCTAATTTTGTTTGATCTGGATAGGGTGTGATCCCATCTGGTCTTGATTTGCAAGACTCTACTGTAAACATAAATATTTTTTGTTGTAATTTTTTGTGTACTTTAATTCAATTCAGATTGTTATTGATTAAAACATATATGGCATAATCAGTACAAACATTTTGTGCATTTAACATTTTGTTTATCTCTATGTTTACTAAATGATTGTCATGTGAAGTATTGAGTTCCTGATGATTAGACGACAGGAGAGAACTTCATCAGGTTTCCTAATCCTGTAACATATCGATCTGTTTGGCCTACTTGTAAAACAGATTTTTTTTCTGCTGCTGGCAGTGATTAGATGATTAGAATTGTAATATCTATATTGTAGGAATATTTATGTTTTAAGTGGATTTGGTAGAATTTATGACTTTGAACAAAATTTATAAAGATACAAAATACTTTACATCACAATGTAGATAATATTTATTACTGTAGCGTATCTTGCATAATTGTTGTTAATAAAAAGCGTTAGAGTTTAAGAATTGAACATATATATGTGTGTATATTTTTAGTTTTTTAAAGTTGCATCAACAACTTGGTTATGAGCAACTAGAGTGGGTTTTGTAACTGGACTGGTGGGATTTGATTTTCCAGACCCTAGCCGGGAACAAACCTGAGACCTCTGCATTGTATTTTGTTTTACATCTGACTGTTTTGCAATTTCTGCTAATGCAGACGGTGGATAACGATGATAATGAAAATGAGTGTTGAAAACATGCCAGACCTGACCGGGAATCAAACCCGGGACCCCAACGTAGAACCCAGTTGCACTAACCAAGCTTCTACGCCGGTGTCCCGGGTTCTGTGTTGTAGGTTATGAGCTAATCATTACACTGTGGTGACCAAACCAAACATATTAATAAAAATATGTAAATAAAAATATGAAATGAACGTATCAGTGTGTAAAAATTTTGGGTTATATTTTCAATGCAGTAAAACTGAAAGTTTTTATGTTCAAGAACGAACAGTAATATGGAAAACATATGATTCACAGGTACTTGTGTATCATTTTATAAAAATCTGTATAAATTGTAAGTTTACTTTTACTTTTTGATTCAGTTTTTAAATACTTGTTTTTATAAAGCTATTTTTGAGGATCTGTTCTGGAATTGAGTCAAAACTTTTGCCTCAATATCGGTTAAATAATCGACCGTCCTGTAAGGTTATCTTACAGATTAAAATGTTATTATTACCTATTTATGCCAAAGATTTTATTTCTATCAAAACTGAAATTTACTAGTTGTATACAAGTGTGAAACTTTTTATGTATTTAAAAGTGATATATTTTTATCTGGGCAAAACAAAATTGTGTGTACCTTAACTTTTATCATAAGTTTATCCTTGAACACTAACATTTCTCACTGTGAGTAACTGTCTGAAAATGATTTTCATGGTTTTTTCTATTAATTTTACTTCTCAAAATTACATACTTCAATCGTTCATTCCTTGATTGTTTACATTAAAAATCTTAACTAAAAAAACATATCAAAAAGAATTTTTTTAAATCATAGAAATCATCAAAAAGTAACTAATCTCATGAGTACATTTAGGAATACCATCTGTTTTAATAATCTTCACATTCAGTTTGATCTATTTCTTAAAATTAAAAATTAAAATAATTTACTGAAGTCTAACAAAAAAAATCATTGTTCTTAGCTTTGCAAATTCTTTATGTAGCAAACTGATCGGCGAGTCAAGTCAGAAATTATTATTATATTATATGTGAAGGAGCTGTTCTATATATGCCACTTTGGGATTACTTCATCAATGTTTAAAAATAGGCTTATACCCCCAACAAACTATAGACTGCAGATGAGATCTAGCCAATAACAGCCAAGGTCAGGTGTGAGGTTGCCCCTTCGCTAAGTCACACACTCTGTTTCACCAAACTCCAGCTCAGATTTCGTTAGGCTGTTGTCCATAGCGGGATCACAACGTGACAACGCAGGATACGATTAACGAAAGTCAATCGGCTCTGTGCTATGATCTAGGTCACTATGCTCCGTCTTCATCTGCAGTCTCTAGTTCGTTAACCTATAGTTATATATTTTTCAAATTTTTGAAAAACAAATTCGAAAATGAGAATTAAAATTAGCATTGTTGTTTATGTATGCATATATCTTGCCTTTCATGTATAAAATTACCTCATAATTTTAGAACTTGTGTATTATTAAGTAAATTATTTTCATTCATCACTACTATTGTACAGATTTCGTAATTTTTGTTCGTTAATTTAAAGATCCATCAATAGATTCATTGTTAGTGATTACAATGGGTATTAAATGTGAATTTCAATGTGTTAAAACCTGTATACCCTTGCCAGGAATCTAGTTTATGACCTTCTGCTTTGCAGTTGAGGTTAATCTAATGCTCTTAACTAATTGCTTCCAAGAAGTGGATGATTTCCTAATTATGTTAAAAATTATTTTTTTGTAAATATTCAAATTAGATTTTATGCAAGTTATCAGAATGACATTTTAATTATTTAGAAAATTCTGTTGTGATTTATTTATTTATAGATAATTAAGGTATCTATTTAAGATATATGGGCACATAGGTTTAAGGTTTTGTTTTTATTTATTAGTATTTTAATATATTTGTTAATGGGAATTATGAATTAGTGATGACTATTCAATTTGTTTGGTGTTGGCTTCAATTTGAGCAGACATACCCAGTGGTTTGTGTTCTTAAGGCCTATTCCCATGACACATACTAGCAAAATAGCGTATTGGAAATGAACAACTAGCAACTAGTTTAATTAAAGCGCTAGTGACTCTGAACATATTTGATTTTACTAGCGCTAGTAGGGGAGAAAAGGTCACGTGATTGACTAGCACTAGTAAGGTGTACTTTGTACAGCAATACGCAACATGACTCACGCATGTCTTTAGAGCACTGGCATTAAAAGCAGCTTTACATGACGCTAGTAACTCGTATGAGTCACTAAAACTGAGTACTTCACTCTATACTCGCCTTGTGTAAATTTTTTTTTTTTTTGTAATCCCTTATGTGTGTACGTTGCAATCTGTTCAACTCAGAACAATAAGCAACCCCATGACTCAATGAGATGAGAATGATGTGTATGACGTGTAAATGAGGTGTAGTCTTGTACAGACTCAGGTCGACCATTCCTGAGAGAGTATGGTTAATTGAACCCCAACCATCAAAGTACACCGGTAACCACTGTCTAGCATTAAAATCTGTATAAAAGTAACTACCTTTACTAGGATTTGAACCAGGAACCTTCGTCTCCAAAAATCAGCTGTTAAACAGCTGATTTTGGCGACGACTTTACCTCTAGACTTGTGTAAATTGGTGTTCTGTATTCCAGCAGAGTACTTGCTATGAGTGTCCATGTCAGTTGAGCGAATAGAAAGCAATCCTATTTATTGTAATGAGTTGGTTCCTTCACCAATATGTCCCCCACACAATACTCGACTGTATTACGTACTAGCACCGTTTACACGATTCAAATAATACACAAGTGGTTGGTTAGTTTACTGCTACTGAAGTCGTTGATTAGAGCGTACCCGGTATTTTGTAATAGTTGATCGTTACGTGTAGATTTCTAAAATGGCTAAGTAGGGTGAAGATACCATTTTAAAATTTTCAGTACTGTATAGTGACAAAGAATGTTTATGGAATACGAGCCTGAATAATTATAAAACAAACTGCCCCATGAATCAGCTTTATTAAGAATTGTAAAAGAAATGTAAAAAAAATTTTTACATTTTCATTTTAAAATTTCAATTATTAATTTTTTAATAGATTGAACGATCAGTTCATTTTTGGGAACATAATCAGAAATAGTAGATGGTTTACCTTCCTTTTTCCTTGCAGTCCTCGTATTCTAATTAAAAAAAAACAATTACTTACCTTAATAAATTCTTTTAAGACATCGAAAATTGCATCGCAGACTTCTGGTATAAATTTTGAAATAGCAGGTCTTGAAACACAGAGCTATTTCATGAAAGCATTTCCAGTTGCTAAGTATGAGAGGGTAATTTCTAACTTTATTCAGCTGGGTAAAGCTTCTCTCATTGTTGTATCGGTTCGTTGTACTCTTGGTGGTATTTTCTCCAGCAGTAAATGAAAGAATCTGGAGACATTCGCATGCATTTTTGGTATTTGGGAATGTCCTCTAAAGCCAGTTCCTTAAGATGCTTACTTGAGGCCCCAGGAGCGGTTCTTCTAGCCAGCCATTTTCTTACTCATATTCTTGTTGGCATGTTTTCTTCCAATTCAATTCTTTGCACAACACTTTAATCATGTCTTTAAACACTTTTTGCAAATAGTGCTCATCTTTGCAAGAAAATATGAGAATGAGAAAAATTTGACAACTGGAAATAGTCTCTAAACAGAGTGGTGTCTAGATGTCAAAAACCAATTTTGCGTGTAGACGCCACTATCCCTGTGAAAGACTCGTTCCAGTAACTTGTACGAGTTACCACCGTTGTGTAAAGCCGCCTTAATTAACTAGCTCCATTGGAACCATCATCTACACACTAGTAGGTTCTGGTAGTAGTAGAAGCTAGTAAACTAGCATCATCGGAATAGGCCATTAAAGACTGTATTTTATTTACTGCTTGAGTCCCAGCTCCGTGTAGTTGAGGGGTGAAGGGTACAGGTGAGGTATAATGAATGAATGACGCGTGCTGGGGGAACGATTGTTGTATTACTCTGATACAAAACATTTGTTTTCAAACTTTCCGTATTTAACATATTTGTTTGTATTTATTACAATTATTTATTTACATGTTTTGATATAAAATGGTAAGTTAAATATTATGAATCCGACCAAGTTAATAATCCGGTAGATATTTCTCAAATTAATGCGCCAGATGATAAGAATATGTTTTTAGTCTAGTTAGTACACGCTACCACTACAAACGCATCAGCTGTGAAACACTACTAACTCATTCATTCTCCCACTACTATAACTACACACTGCATTCCTCCCAACTACACGGAGCTGGGACTCAAACCGTATTTATTGAATGTGTGGGGCTAGAAGCCAAATTTGAGGGTCCATTTTAATATTTACATAAATAAGTATCATTTATTTGAAATATTTTGCTAAATTTCAATTTTAGCTTCTGACAATTTTTTACATTTTGTAACCTTGCAATATTTGCAAGTTTGAATTTTTTTAAATTAAAATATCACTTCCATTTTACTTATCTATGTATGCCAAAGATTTGTCCATTCCCTGATCAGGTGGAAATTCTTTCATCATTAATTTCATCTATCATCCTTCATTTTCTTCATTAGCATTTATGTGCAGAAGAGTTAGGCATAAAACCAAAAAGAAATAAAATGATTTTAAGGTTTGAGACCCTGACAAGAAATTGAACTGGGGCTTTGGCTTTTCTGTCATACCTAATTGAGACATTCTGGTTTATGTGTTTTGTTGTAAAGTCACATCAAAAACGTGGTTATTAGCCATTGCAGTGGAACAATATCACTGGGTTGTAATGTTATATTAACCCCTTAATGGTTGACTTTTTAAACCCAAAGTAATGTTATTTTGCTTTTTTTCCCCACTGAGTAATTATTTTTTATTTTATTTGTTTATGAATTATTTTAATTATTATTTATTTATTTTTTATTACTGTATATGACATTTTTTTAAGTATATTTGAGAAAATTAATTATTCAAATACTCTTATTGTAATTATTTTTTTAACACTAATAAAACTAATATGAGCATGCAGCAAAAAACGGACATCAGTTAGGTTATACGACTGTAATAACAACAACTAGTTGCCTAGGAACTGTCACTGAAAATGGAAAGATTGACAATAAACAAAATTGTTACTAGAATCCAATGGATGAAAACAGAACTACAAAAGACTGGTACACATTGCCAGTTGTAGGCGATGAAATAAAACGTTCTAAAGCAAAAATAAGTTTGTGTTTTGACAGAAATGCAATATGCTGTCATTGTTACTTTTTATGTACATTGCTTCTGATATAATATTTTGTCACAAACCTTTAAGAGGTAAAATTGCAAACCAAAGCTAGGTTTTAAAGCCTGGACCTTCTGATTTACTGTTATTTTCTGTATCTTACAATGTTTCTTAAAAAATGCATAAATAAAAATTAATTTTCACTCCGCTTTCTAATTTTTTTGTGAAAACTAACCTATTGTGTGAAATTTTATTGCAACAAATCATGTTTTGTTCTTGAATAAGTCGTAAAAAGTGAGCTTAGGGTAAACACACAGTGAACGCTGGTCGCAGGTACTGATTCACGGTGGTGAACGCGCATAGTGGAAGCATGTAACTACGCGCTTAACCTTCATTCAGTTGTTGGTATTCAACATGAGTTCCAGTAGCAGCAGTGATGAATTATTTATAATGAAAAACGTTTCCGCGAAATTATTATTATTTAAAGTTGTACGTTAGACATTAATAATAACAGAAAATTGTTCGGCATAATCATCTATTTCCGCAATTAAAAAAAGATACACGGTTTTTTAAATGCATGAGAATGACTCTGGAAACGTTTAATTTTATATTGTCTAAAGTACAACTCGTTTTCAAAAACAATGGTGCAACTTGCTCAAGCAACCAATGTTACCGAAAGAAAGATTTGTGATTACTGTGAACATTTTAAACGTATTTTTAACTTTTTGACTGCCGATATTCAATATTATAAAGCATTGTTTGGCCAGTAATAATCTTTTAAAATTAGTTTTATTAACCTACGTAAAAATTAACAAGTTGTAATTATTTATGAATACGCATTATACGATGCCAAGTACATTTAGCAACCTGCCAGCAAGCAGCAGGCAGGTTTATTCAAAACAAACCAGTGAGCTGATACGCGCAGATGACCAGCGTGCAGCTTTCTCCACCAGCGTTGACTGTGAGACATCCGATTAAAATATAATGGCCTATTCCTACTAGCAGGCTCCTGCTTGTAAGCAACCAGCGTTCACTGTGCGCTTACCCTTACAGTCTACTGTAAAATTTTATTAGCTGCTTATTGGTATGTGGTATTTGCTGCAGTATTCAGTTAAGTTTGCTGTAACTATCTTCAAATTCAGAGTAAGAAGTGTAAAAGTGAACTACTACAGATTGTTTTTTATCCTTAACTGTTGTGATGCTACTACAGCACTGTTATTGGTAGCATTCGTACTAGTACAATGCATTTTTAGTAGCGGGCATTCACATATCTTTTACAGAAGAGATTAAGGGTTGTAGTCTCCTTGTTCCGCACATTTGTCATGTGTAAATAAAATACATCTGGACTCTAGAGGCCTATTCCCATGACGCTAGTTTACTAGCTGCTAGTAGAATAGCATCATGGGAACAAACAAGTAGCAGCTAGTTTAGTTTAAGCACTAGTATTCACTAGTGTGCTATGCTATTTTTCAGGGCTGATGAGCTCTCAACGGATGCATTGCCCCCTACCCACTTCATAGCTAGCCAATGACTTGCCAATACTTGCAAGTCATGTACCTCTGTTATATATTTAATCAGCCATTTTTTTGGTCTTTCAACAACAATCAAAACCATTTTTACAATTTTACAACGCTGGTAAACGTTTTGATAGGTCTAAACGCGTCCAACAACAAAGCTCATCAACCGTGAAAAGCATTATAGTGACTTTGAACATGTTAGATTTTAGTATCACTAGTAGGGGAGAAAAGGTCATGTAATTGACTAGCGCTAGTAAACTAGCTCGGTGTGAGTGTTACTTACTAGTGCTAGTAGGGGAAAAAGGTTACGTGATAGACTAGTTTTATACTCTTATTTCACGTTCAGAATGCAGTACAGCTCTTATGAGAACCCATTGTGTTATCAGGTGTAAGGAAAACATCAGGCACAGCCAATATAATAACCCTTCTTCGCTGACACCATCCGAAGGTCTTGGGCAAAAATATTTGGAGTTTCGCTTACCACACTCTAACAAGCTCACTTTTAATCAAAAAATTCTTTTGCTTCCAAGTGAATCTTATTTTATTACGCTGTAAATGTTATTATACTAAGATATTTAGAAAAGAGAAAGGGGTATGACGTCTCTCTCTTCGTTACCCTTACTGTCGAGCCAGGGGAGTTTTATAACCATTTTTAGACCTTTCCGAGATACTAATTACTGTTATTCAAACAAGATTTAAAGATTTACCAAGTTAAACAATAACTATTATTTACTATAAAATAATTAAAAAAGACAATGAAATTGATAAACAATTCCAGTATTATAATAATTTGTAGGTACCTGATCTTTAAAACAATACAAATATAAGTATGTTTTTATATTACGTTATTCAATGAGTTTGTAAATGAGAACGTGTTATGGCATTGAGTTGATATTTTTACTTTGTGTAGTAGCGCTCAAACTCCCATATGAAATACATTGCTTATGGACTTTCTGTACTGCATTCTGAACTTGAAATCAACTGTAGTAAACTACCTTGGTGTGAATGTTCAGAAATGTTGCTAGTTACTAGTAAGCTGCCACTAGCATCTACTACTGCTGTAAATTAAATTATCTATCTACTGTAGCTAGTAAATTAACGTCGTAGGAATAGGCCTTAACTGGAAATTAGTCCAAGAACCTTCAGATTATCTCCACACTGAAACACCAAGGTAATGCCTGTTCCGAAGCTTTGTGCAGCTGAGAGGTATGCATTACGTCACTACTACTGTGAGAGATTGCGTTAGTAGTAGTAGTAGTAACATTTTACTTGTACTATGTTTGTAGTAGTCAGGGGTACTATCCAAACTATATAATATGTAGAATATATTATATTCTGTGTCGCTGTCTACAGCGAATTGTCAAAACGACACCCACGTATGTCACCACACTAGGCACCCTACTGCCTAGCGAAGAGCAATGAGATGATTAGTACAGTGTTATGACGTAGCAGTAGTCTGATACTTCGTCTGTCCCCTTCATCCCGCAGCTGCACAAAGCTTAGATTTATACAATAGTTTATTTTCTTTGTTTTTTAATATTAATCTTATAATAGTTATCAACTAACATATAAACTCTACCATTTGACAACTATTGTAAAAATTATGATTTACATTAAAATTAATAGATATTTTGTGTGACATTGAGCATCAAATATATATACAAATGTATTTTTCATTAGTTATAACCAAAGACACTGTAGGATTCTAAAGATTTGATAAAATAAAGATATTTTAAAATTTATTACTATTGTCTTAACCAATGATTGAATTTGGTTTTTGATGTTCTGTATTTTAACAATTTCAAAGGAATTAAAATTTTTTATGAATAATTTTTCCATTTGTTGAATGTTTTTTTTCTTTAGTTTATTTAAAGTTGGATCAACAGCTCAGTCATTAGCGACTGCAGTGGGTTTTAACTATGTAAAAGTTTCCAGACCGTGGTTGGGAATCGAACCCGGGTACCTCCGCATAGTAGGCTAGTGCGCTACCAATATGCTACATAGGTGGCCAGACTGTTTTTTGTATATGTCAAATTATGTGTAATAGTAAAAACACATGGATTGTGAGTACTTGCTTGCTTCAAAGATTGTATATAATGTAATTTTGTGAACTAAATATTAATCTTCTACCGGTTCATAAAGCGAAAAGAATTTGTTTCTTTGTGAGAACATCTTAAGAGTGATCTGTTTTGCGTATTTTGTAATTTTCTTCACTTATAGCATAACAGATAAAGTATTATTTTGAGTTTTATTCTCTAGATTATTTATTTTTAATGTGGGTATATCTAATTTAATAATATTGATTCTATAAAATTATTATTGTATTTTATTCTACATTATAAGTAAGGTTGTTTTCAATTAGCTTTAAATTTATGGAAGTACAATTTTGGAATTTATCTACTAAGTTATATTTTGTGATTTAAAAAAAAAAACATTTTAGATTCATGTTTACTTATGGTATATTAATAAAATAAAAATTTTCTGCATAAAATTTTAGTTATTTGAGAAAATCATTGATTAATATTAAGTATATAACCATGATACCTTTCTTTATCCTACATGGTTAATGCAAACAGCAATTATTTGGTAACGAGATGTGACTAAAATTTTACAAAATATTTATTGTTGATTTAATCCTCTTCCACTGCTCCACATTTTACTCTAATGATGAACTGTAAATGTCATAAGATGCTCCCGAATAAATTCATTTGGCTAAGTTCATTACTAATAAAAATATATGAAAAAATTACAGCTGCTTCTTTTAATATGTACAGTTTTTGTGAATTTAAAAACATGAAAATCGGTTACACTTTACGGTCGCTATAAAATATTTCAAAAGTTACGTTATCTGAAAAATTTGTATGAAGGAATCAGTTAGGTTGGTTGGCTAACTGTTATTGAATAAAGGCATGATCTTGCTTAAGGGAATAGTTTACTATACAAATACAAAAATCTGGTGTGAAATACTCAAACAACTTTCTCTTGCCAATGCAAATAATGACCAATATAACCTAAATTTAGTAATAAAACATTTGAAATAAACTAACCTTAAAAACAGAACTTTATTTTAATCATGAGTGAAAGACGCAAAATGAAAATCAACATCAGTTTTGAAATATGGAAAATCACTTTTTCACGCTAAACTAGGCTCTGTACAGAAAAATGCTTTAAATAAAAGTTGTAGATCTTTTAATTTCCTATAAACTTCATTAAATTTTTTTGTTGTAAAATGCATAATAAGGCTGAAATCTTAAAAAAATAGATTTTTTTTACACAATTTCGTGAGAGAAAACAGAAAATTGCTAATTACCGCTAAACTAAGCATTATACAAAAAAATGTTTGAAATAAAAGTTGTAGGATTTTAAATTCTCTACATATTTTATTATATAATTTTTTGGGCTAAAATGCATATTAAAGCCACAATCTTAAAAAAAACAATTTTTTTATGTGAAAACAGCCTTACCAAGAATTTCAACAAACATGGCGCCTACCCTATCTTGTAGACCATAAAAAATTTAATAAACCAGGGGATTTTAAAAAAAATCGTAGGACCAGTTTTTGAAAAAATCGCTAAAAAGTGAAAAATTACACTAATAAACTACTACTTCCGGTTGACCCATTTTGATGAAAATGTTCATGTCGGGTGCGGTAGTGGTATATAACTTAAGTTAAAGTTTCAAGTTCGTACGATGTTCCGTTCTTGAGATATTTTGTATACACACAGACACACACACAGACCAATCGCTAAAAACATGTTTTTTTTGGGTTCAGGGGGTCTGAAAACATGCAGATCCGGTGAAAACTCAATTTCGAAAAATCAACATGAAAACAATACTTTCCTTCCTACATATTCATATAGGCAAGAGAAAGTAAAAGTTACGTTATCTGAAAAATTGGTATGAAGGAATTGGTAAAATGAAGGAATCAGTTAGGTTGGTTGGCTAACTGTTTTTGAATAAAGGCATGATCTTGCTTAAGGGAATAGTTTACTATACAAATACAAAAATTACTTTAGTAAACGGATATAGTGAGGAAAGAGGAGGTTCATTGTCACAGCAAAGAAAGAAAGAACAAATTTACGCTCTCCACAACATCCGCATAACTTAGCTCAGCGAAGGCATAAATATTCGATCTCTCTTCAGACAATAACACACATCCACTAAAATAGACCTACAGTTTTGCCAACCCTAAAGATGAAATATTCCCAAAGTTACACTATCTGAAAGATTAGTAAAGACAAACCTTAGGTTAGTAAACTTCACCAGCAGTATCATAAATAAATAGCGTTTTATATAAAATTTGACTACGTTTCAGTGCACTAAATTTGAGATATTATATATGCCCTGATAGCTTTATATATATGGCTGCTCAAAGCTCACAACCCAGCCTCAAATATGCAGTTCCCGGCGCTCAAAGGTTAAATCTATTTTTGGAATCATTTGTGTATTGAAATTTCAGTATCTGTTTTTCCAATTTTGACTCATTAAGTGAAAATTTTGTTATTATATTAAAATCCAACTTCACGGGATGAACTTCATGTTTTCACTCATGTAGTACAGGAAAACTATCACAAAAAAATTGTAAATGTTTTAACTAACAATGTTTTTGAGTTTTCAGAAATATTTTACTTTCCTGTACAAAGCCTTTGTTATTATCAGGAAATTATACTTGGAAAATCACACTGCATCTAGCTGACAATTATGGAAATGCAGCTGTTGTTTTTGATGACTAGAAAAAACTTAAATAAAAGAGATAAGAATGTGCAACATAATACTGTATTTAATAGACTTAACTCACCAGGTTGGCGTAGTAGTAAAGTCATTGCTGCCGTCAGCTTTCTAACAGCTTATTTTCCGAGACAAAGGTTCCTGGTTCAAATTCTAGTAAAGATAGTTATATTTATAAGGATTTGAATACAAGACTGTGGTTACAGGTGTACTTTGATGATGGTTGGGGTTCAATTAAACATACTCTCTCGAGTATGTTCAGCTTGAGTCTGTTCAAGACATCTCATTTATACGTCATACATGTCACCATCTCATCTCATCTTGGGTCTTCGGGTTGCTTATTGTTGTAAATTGAACAGATTGCAATGCACACACATTAGGGGAAAAATTAATTATGGATCAGCTGTTTTTGGAGAGTTATTGTGTACAGGAATGTCAATGTCCATAACTTTGCTCAGAAGGTGTGGAGAAGAAAAATTTGGAATGTGTATCAGATCTTTTTTTGAAAATAAACTTCCTTTAAGCAGTAAACGTTAGGCTTATGGGAGAAATTTTTAGGGAAAATCATTGGATTTTGATTGTATTTATAAATTTTCCATTTTCTGATAAATAATAAGCACTTTGCTACAAACTTTATGATATTGGCTGAGAATTGAAAGCTATCAGTAGAACATTTTGTGTCTTTTGTATTAGCTGATAGTAAATAAAATAAGCATTAATTTTTCCTCTAATTCTGTACAATTGGCAGATGTACTAGATTTGTTATAGAGGTTTTTAATATATTTACTTAGTTTATTTAATGGTAAAATATGGTGGAAATCCAATATTCTTTTCTCAGTCTTCTAGACTGAAGACCCATAACATGCGACAAAGACATTGTGTTTTTAATGAACACAATAAAAATGTCAAAAGAGTAAAACTTTTTCTCAATAAAACTATATAATTGGTATAGTTAATGGTACAAGAAAAATAAAAAGCATGTATGACATTTTAAATTTAATTTATTAGAAGATTCAACATAATCCATTTTTTTAAATAAAATAGATAAATAGGAAAAAAGAATATTTTGTAAAAATTATGATAATTTTATTCTGAAATCTGTTACCATCCTCCTCCACCTCCATTATCACCAGACCTTTAAAAAAGAAAAATTAATGTTCATAAAACTTAAAATTCTTATTAACATTGTCAATTTTATGCTTGGTAAGGTAACAATAACATCATTATCTAGCGTAAAGTAGAGATACGAAGATCCTTTCCGTTATAAGCTAGCATTTAAAATTTCTGAAGGAAGTAACCCTCTTGATAAAAAATCGGCAGGATTATCTTTGCTCCTGACATGTTGTGTAGGTCATCAGTCAAAAGGCTGGTTTGAACCTCTAGAGGCTAAATTAAGTAAAACGAGGAGTGAGGTGGTTTACCATGCCTTCCTCAGTGAGTTGAAAGGTATGGTTATCAGCATGCCAAGCCCTTTGAAAAGGATCTACTTTCCACCCTTCAAATGACACCTTCACTTCATTCACCACAGGGTCTGGCTTTATAATGAAATTCATTACTCTCAGAGGAGATAACTGACTAGTGTCATTTATACCTCTACCACTTCTGTTCTTAAATGCTTCAATCATTATAATTGGCTGATCATGTGATAAGAAACAGAAATATTTATTTTAGCTCTGCAGCTCACAGATTGAGCGCAAATAATTTAACACTCCATCTGCCTGTTATGGGCACTGAAATAGGAGATACTATTTTTTAAAATATGCTCTTCATGTTTTATAATTTTGTCAAGATAAATGTGTTGTATTAGTAACCACTGGTACCCAGTAAAAAGCTATAAGAACAAATATAACTATAACTAAAAATTGAGGAGTATTTTAGAGTAATATAGAGCCTGTAAAAGAACAGCCCGAAGTTAAAATAAAATAAAAACAGACTGATATTTCTGTCTAAGCTGTTCAAGAAAGGGTTTTCTACATTACGTTGTGATATTTCTTTTGAAATCCAAACTCTTGCTTGACTGAGTCTTGATTCTTGGCTTATCAATTAAGGCATGATTAATTTCTATTAATTCAGCCACAGTTTTACCATCGAAATTAAGTAACACAAGGATATCTTCACTTTATAAAAATTTTCTTGGCATTGTTTTTCAGAATAAGCTGGTCCCATTTGCTTTATACCCTTGCTGTTGAATATAAACTTTGTATTTAATTGTTTGTAGTTAATAAGTAAAGCATGTGGACTTAGTTTTATTCAAATAACCCAGTATCTCTGACACGCTTATCAGATGACAGTCTGGAGTGAAGTGCAATGATTAAAAACCATTCCACCCAAATCTTTAGTAAAATTAAAAAAATACTTATAATATAAGCAAGAAATAGTTTCAGTTAATTCAGGTTATCAAGAAAACCAAAAAAGGTAAGGTAAGGTGAAAGAAAGCGTAAAAAAAAACAGAATGCTTAAACTTACTCATTAGGTGAAGACCAATCTTTTCCTTGTTCATTTGACATCAAATTTTCAGATGGACTTCTGTAATATGAGAAATTAATTACTTAAAATAAATATTGCCAGAAAAGTATTTAAGAAACATACTTTTTGAACTTGGAAGAAATTATATTTGGTCCTCAACTGAACTTGACGAGACCAGAACTGGTTTAAATAAACTGATAATCTAAACGAAAGAGAAAACGTGATTTAATTAATATTTAATACAATCACTGTATCTGTTTTTCTGAATTACAAAAAATTAAATTTGAAAAATATCTATAGTATGATTGTGTTGCGTAATAAACAAATTTTTGAATAAAGAAATTATAATGTAAAAATACTAGTATGTCTACATTATAAAAATTATACAGTTGTAACTTATGAGCTCCTACACACATGCAAAAATGGAGAGAAATTTGTTGTTCACCAACTTTGAAAAATCTGTTAATAAACTGATTTTTTAAGAATTCGGCCTTAGTATGCATTTTATGACTAAAATGCATAATAAAATTTATAGCAAATTAAAATATCTACAACTTTTTATTTCAAGCATTTTTCTCTGTAGAGCCTAATTTAGAATCAAAGAGTGATTTTCCGTGTTATTAAGCCAAACTAATGTTGGGTTTCATTTTGCATCATTCACTCACGATTAAAATTAGGTTATGTTTTTTGAGGTTGGTTAGTTATTTTATATTTTTCTAATGTTTTATTATTAATATTAGGTTATATTGTTTATTATTGGCATTGACAAGAGAAAGTCGTGTGAATGTTTCACAACAGTTTTTTTTTTTGTGTTAACTATGTATGTTAAAAGCAATACAAAATAAAAAGTTAATTTGTAATATCCTTACCCAGATAAATGTGAGCTGCACGAGTGAGATTTTTGTCGATAATAATCGACTAATTTTAAACAAATTGGTGTAGCAAACAACAACAGGAGGAGGCACCAAACTATTGAAAACCAAAACCCATTCTGTAAAAGAAATGATTGTTAAAAACAGCATTGTGTATTTTTTTTTAAATCCAATAAAATGTATATTATTTTAAAAAGTACTATTTTACTAGCTAACCTGATTTTATTTTATTCAGTGTATCTTAGTTGATGAAAACCCTATAGTACAATCAATAACATAAATTAATGCATAAGTAGGCCTACTTAAATTTTTGTACAAATCCATGTGTAGAATTATGTCTTTCATGAATAAAATTATTGTTTCATGAGCATGCTAGGTCATTAGTGTCTACTGAAACAGAGTTTAAATATGTTATAGATATTTTCCAGACTTTAGCCAAGACTCAAACCCAATACCTTCTACTTTAAAATTTAGCACACTAACATATCATGGAAATATTTGGTTTTAAATTTTCCTACGGTAAATGCTTTTTATATCTGAGTTCTGCTTATGAGGTTTTATTTTAACCAAGGTGAAATATCAGAACCAGCATATCACCTTGTTAAAGATTAAATTAATTCATTTGTTAAACAAAATTAATTCATAAACCATAATAACAATTAATATTAATTAATAGGTAGTTAATTAATTAATTAATTCTAACGGCTGTAACTATGACTATTTTCAATAATCATTCTTTTTTGTGTATGCACTTATTGTATTTCATATCTTTTAATAAGGGAGAAATATACCTTAAAAAATGCTGTTTTGGTGAATCAAATTATTGAAAAACTTTGTCTGTACTTGAAATGCAGGAATTCTTTTTATTAAATCCGGAAAAAATTATTTCATTTTATCCTCATCCCCTAAAATCAAGGTTAGTGTCGAAAAACAGCGACTTATTTTTAAAAATCATAATTGGAGTGTATTTTGACCAATTACATGAAATTGAGTCAAACTGAAGAAAATATCTTATTCTAGAGCACCATGTATGGTTGCAGAGTTTATTCCCTTTATATTGTATTTTCTTTCAATGATTTTGCTAACAATAGCAAAAAGTTTGATAAAGAAAGCAATATGTATGATACATATTGCTTTCATTACAGATTAAATTAAGGTGTTTTTTTAAAAATATATTAACGTACAACATAGCTTTGTCCAAAAAGTGATAGTTTAAGACAAAAACAAATAAAAACATTGCTACCAAAAAGCTTGACTTAAATGTTTTGTGCATTAATCATTATTATTATTATTATTATTATTATTATTATTATTATTCTGTATAAAACACTTTTGTAAAGTTTACCTCAATAAATACATGAATTTAATTAATAGTAAATTTTTTGTTATTACTAACTGAGAGTTTATAATATGTTGCAAAATCCATTCTGTACGTACCAATGGATCCATGATATTTTTACATAGCATTAATCTGGTTGCATGAAATAACTTCCAAAGTGGCTGACATTTGGCAATATCATTGTTCATTTTATCAGTTAAATGAATTCTATATTGATCAAGATAGCTAATCAATCTTCTTCTGTATTCTGAAGATTTCTAAAACAAAATAAAAATTTATATACATAATCTAAGAATTCATAAATACCTGAGAAAATTATAGTTTTCTATTAAAATATTTTGAGATATTGGTGGTTTCATTAAAGTAAAATCTTTATTTTGGTATTATTTAGTAATTATTAAAACCCATTTATAAATATTTAGCTACTTAGTTGTATATCTCAAAAATCAGTCAACTCAGAGCTGCTGTGAAGTATATTTCTGTTGCATATTTTTAAACGTACTATAATAAAATTTATATAACACTCCTAACATCCATTAGGTGTTAACATACAAAATATCCATTACTCATGATCATAAATTTTTTAAGAAATGAAATGTTTGTTCGATGTCACTATAAAATTTTTGTTAGGGAATGGTTAAAAATTTTTCCAGGTTAGTACTAAGCCCAGAAACTTTTTTCAGCAGTCAGTTATGAAATTGTATGGGCCCAAAGGGGAGACTCTTGCATTGTAATCTGTTGTATTTTTACCAGTAGATCTATCATACATCCAATGTGTGACAGAGTGAAAAGAAAATATAAATACAGTCAGGACCTCTATTAATCAAATTTCTATGTATTAAAATTCTTTATGTATCAAAGTATTTCCTGAGTCCTGTGAAATTTTAATTACGATTGAATAATCTCACTTAATATACGTAGCAGTCGTAATGAGAAAAAATAACAGCGTTCCTCTTTATCGAATTATCAAATCTTTGTTTCTCTTACCAAATTTTTTATAAGGAACCTACAATTTTGATATTTGGAGGTCCGACTATGTATTTATAATAATTTGTTTTGCATTATGAGAAATATTCTAATGAAATTTCAGTTCTTTATAACTGAAAACACTTGAGGAAAAAGAGCAAATATTTAATAATAATGTCCTCTTTTATTTTTAGCAAATAACTTTAAAAATAAAAGAACCAAAGAAAATTTTCAGAAAATACATTTTTTCTTAAAAAGAGAAAAATAACAATGATTATTCATTAATATTATTATTGCCTAAGAACATTTACTTACCTTACTGGCAATAGTATTTCCTTGACTATTAATAAAAAACTGAATCGTTTTTAAATGTGATATAGATTGTTCAACTTGACGATGAAGTGGTCCAAGTTGCACTTCAAGTGCTGTCAATTGATACACTAAATTTTCCTGTTGTAAATAAAAATAACAACATTAATCACCATGAAATCCTTATAAAATATTTTTAAAAGGTTTTTGGACTGTTGGAGAATTCCAACAAAACATTTGTATAAACAAACTGTGTAGTTAACTTAAATTAATAAGCTGATATAGGAAAGCTTTATGAATGTTTTTACTTTGATCATTTGGCCCAGACCAAACTGTACCAAGTTGTACCAAGTTGTTTTCAACTATTTGACACTGTTGGCAATAAATTATTATCATTCTTTCGTCCTCGGGGGATATATAGTCATATGTGGGAAATTGAGAGACCCTTGCATCTTGTCCTGAAGGACCAGTCATGCTACCACAGGGTTACACTTTTCTGAAAAGATGAAGACATGCCAGAGTTTGTTTTGTTTGCCTGCTGAAGAGCAGTATCAACAAAGGAAGTTATGTTGGACTGTTATAAGTAATTGTAAGTGCTGCAATTTGGTCACCTTCATGATAACCTTTCCCAAACACCTGCAAATAAAAGAGATTTACAGGTGCCCCTGAGGGCCTCAGGAGGTTAAGGAGAGCATGTTATCACAAGAACTGGGATAAGAGTTGCTGTCATTTCATTGTAGAAAATCTCTAGACTGTTTTGGTTGAATTAGGATGGAAATGGAGGAGCTCAATGGGTCATTGATAAATGAAGAGCGTGGTTCAACTTGACAATACTACATCTAAAATTTATCTATTATACTGAGATTAAACCTGTATGTTAGTTCATAAATAGATACAAATAGAAGTTAGTTTAGAGAAATGTTTCATTTTGAGTGAATACATTGAACTAATTTGCAAAGTATTTGTTAGTTTTTATTTTAGTTTAAGTCAAATTAATTGCATGGTTGTTAGCGACTAGGGTGTGTAATCGCTGAATGTGAACAGAACTTGGATTTACTATGTAAAAATTTTCGCATTCTTGAACCAGGTACATTTTTTGCTTTGTAGTTTCTAAAATGTGCTAGTCAATAATTAATTTGAAACCATGGTAATTAGTAGACTCAGTTCATTACTGAATGATATTTATTTAATCACTTCATACATTGCTCGTCAGTGACTAGTGCTTTTTGAATATTCTTCAGCTTTGGTGTTGTTGTTTTTTAGGTCATCAGCTGAAAGGGTGGTTTGAACCTCTAGTTGTACTAAGTGAAACAACGAGTGAGGTGGTTTACTAGTGCCTTCGTCACTGAGTTAAAAGTATGCATATCAGCATCCCAGGCCCTCTAAAAAGCATCTACTTTCCACCCTACAAATGACACCTTCACTTCATTCACCACAGGGTCTGCCTGTATAATGAAATTTATTACTCTCAGAGGAAATAACTCTTGACTATTGTCAATTTCTTTATTATAGATACTCGAGTTTGGAGCCTTGTTTCATTAAAACCATTTGTTCAATTTTAACATACTGTATCCCACAATTTAGCTGATTTCAATCTTTGTTGTTACATGTCAGTTTCATATTTTTACCGTTTTTTAATATTGCGATATCAGGATAAGAAGAAAAAGAGAGCCGGTTCTTTGTTGCTGCAACAGATCGGGTGCATTTAGTAGTGTCTTTTACACCTCTACCGCTTCTGTTATTAAATTCTTTAGTCATTTATTTGGCTGACCATGTGATAAGAAACAGAACTATTTTTTGTAGCCCTGGAACTAACAGGTTTGGTATTGATATGAAAAAATTCCAGATCTTGTTGGGATTAAAACACCAATATCTATTGGCTTAGCAGTTTTGTGGGTTGCTTACTAAGCTAATGAACAGCTGATATGAAGTTTAAGTATTAGAAAAAAGTAAAAAATATATAAAAATGTGTATTTTACCTTTTTCTCCTTTAAAGGATCAATGTGAGTAGCAATAAGTCTCCTGGTCCTTGTTGCTAAAGTTTCTATTCTCGATGCGGTAGCCAAATCTGATAACTGATTTCCAACACTGTCTAATTGAGCTGCAAATGCATTCAAGTCTTTGCCCATTAATGGTTCTGACAACTGTAACAAATTACTTCTAATCAGTTAAAACTGTATACATTTTTTTTAGAGTATTTATTGATTTATTTTTTTCAAACATTGTAGCAATATTAACTTTTTTATGGCTACCACAATGTTATTCTATCTATTTTCAAAAATTTTTATGTTTTTGAAAATTAATTATGACAAAACGACTCAGGGAGTTGAGAAGGCTGATGAAGGGCGATGAAAAGGGCGATAGATGAAAATGGGTGATGAAAAAATGCCAGACCTAACTGGGAATCGAACCAGGGTCCTGGGTTCACTGTACCTTTTTCCTGAAAAGTAGAGTTTTGTGAAAGTTATGGTAAGAAGAAGGCTATAAACAAACGCAATATTTACTTTAACACATTATGGAAACATACATGACCGATTGTGTAATAACTGAATGAATTTCAATTTAACGGACTTTCACAACAACGGACATCGGATCCCCCAATTAGTGTGTAAATCGAGCATCGACTGTAATTGCAAAACAGTCAGATGTAACACCAAAAACAAAAAATTACTCAGGTAGAATGCATTGAAAGGTGAAATAATAAAAATAATATTTTAGTAATAAAACTATACCTGAACCCGATGAGCTGTAAGGTTAACTGACAGTCCTTGTTGAAGATCATCAAGTTGTTGGTAAAGATTTGGTGACAGAAGATTAATGTGATCCAATTTAACATTCATTTTGTCTATATTTTCTTGAAGTGAATCCCATTGCCTTGATTCAGCCATTTTATCGACACTAAATATGCCGCTCAATTGAAATGTTGGATATATCGCTCGATTGGCTTCACAGTCTCTAAAATATTTAAAACATACATTAATTGAATATACCTTAATTGGGAACAATACAAATAGTTAAAAAAGGTGGCTTTCTTCAAGAACATAGAATAAGAAGAAAGTTAAGTAGGTTGTTTTTGAATGTAAAAACCTTATTATAGTACCGTAAATAGGTTTTATAAAACCTCCAGAAACTTTAGGTGTAGGTTCTGTTTTCAGGATTATTTAAAAAATATAGAAAATATTATTTCAAAATTATATAAAAAAGTGCATATTCTTTACTTCAACTTTACCTCCTGTGTTTTATGGTTACAAATTTTGTAAAAATTCACTCAGTTGTTGATAAAAAATCTTTTATTGAAATTTTTTGTTTAGAGTTTATTATAATGATTAGAACACAAACATAAGAAGTACTACCACTAATTAGCAAACTTCCAAATATTTACAAAGAATTCTTTGCTTTCTGGAAACTAAAAAAATATGTATTCAATACTGGATTAAGTTATATTCAATATTATTAAATTATTCTGAGTAGAAATCACAATGCAAATAAGAAAACTCTTTTTGTATATTTTCTGTCTGTTTTCCAATTATGGAAAGTAAGATATGTGGTAAAATATGTTATTGTCATTTTGTAGTACAAATTATTGACCAGAATTAAATCTTCAACAAAGTTTTATTTATTTTTTTGGAGAATTTTCGAAAATTGATGAAAACTATATTATAGCAAACCCAAAAAAAGTGTAATTTGTTCATTGAAATACCAGTTTTTGAGTATTCGTATTTCAGTTCTCATATTCTGAGTTTCTTATGATTTTTTTCAGAAACTACTAAAAATATGAGGATTGATTTTAGACAATATTTTTCAGGTCAAGAAACATAAATCGCCACCATATTTATCCCATAATTTGGACCCAGAAAACTACAATATGATCTCATTTTATTATTGGACCTGAAATAAGGGGGAAATGTTTCATATAATTAATATTATGAAATGTTTTCAGATTTTGTTTCTTGTATTAACTTTTCTTTCTTTCCTTTTTAAAAAGTTGTATCAACATCTTGGTTATTAGCAAATGTGTTTAGTTATGTAACTTGAACAATGGGTTTTATGTGTGAAATTTCCAGACTCTAGCAGGGAATCGAATCTGGGTCCTCCATGTTGTAGGCTAGGGCGTTGACCACTATGCTACAGAGGTGACCATTTTTCTTTCTTATTTTTAAATATAGAATCAGCTTCCAAGAGGTTGCTGTGTAATTTTGAATTACATAATATATCATAGATATCAGCATCTATGGTATATTTTCATTAACTTTCTTTCAACAGTAGTTCTGATAACTTACAAAAAATTAATAAAATAAATTAAAATAAACTTTTACCTAAGAACTTTATTCAGAGGTACATCCATTGTGTCGTTTCCATAAGTTAGTGTAGATAAAAAATTATGGGGGTTTTGAAATAGTCCAGGTCGATCCAGTAACTGAGATAAAGCTGGAAATTCTGGTTCTTCATACAATGGGCGACATATGAATACTTGCCCATGACCTCCAACTATTAATAAAACCAAGGATACCAACCAAAGTACTGTAGATACTAGACATATCATCAATACACATCTAAAGAAATAGAAGAAAAACAATTTTAAAAACTTCAAAATCAAAAGATTGGTTTAAAATTTATAAAATCAATAGTTATTTCAGTATGTTTGAAGTATGCAAGTTCTAATTTTTCAGGCCCAAACTAAACAACAATATGTGAAAATCTTAGTGGAATAAAAATAATATTGCAAAACGTTAGTTTCAAGAAAACATAATTTGAAAGTTTTAAATGAATATTGTTCATAAAATTTATAATTGTTGAAAAATTTATAAAACTGGTAGTTATTTAAGTATGTTTGAAGTATTTAAGCTCTAATTTTTCAGGCACAAACTAAACGACATATGAAAATTTTAGTGGAATAAAAATAATATTGCAAAACATTAGTTTGAAGAAAACATAATTTGAAAGTTTTAAATGAATATTGTTCATAAAATGAAATGGAATTAGTAATGGGAAACATTTGTATAATTTTAACTACTGTATTAATTTATGAGTACTCTATAAGGAATACTTAGGAGTATTTAGGAATATTTTAGGAGAGCACTATAGAAAAAAAACAATATTACACTTTATTACAAAGAGGTATATACCGTGAATAGAAACAAATAGAGAAATTCTGGTTTCTTTCTCCAAAAGGCCTAGTTTACAATAGTATAGTGATCGGTAGAGTAGTACTCTACCATCGATTATTGTCATGTCAATGGTTGGGATAGTCAACGGTAGAGTACTTAATATAAAAATTGGTAGAATAAAGTCACTGCAGTTGCATAGTAACTCTACCACTCGCCTACTAAAATGATCCCTCATAACCATGCCAACTCTACTCTTCTACTCACTTTCTTGGTTTACCAGTGTAAAGCAAATAGCGGACTTACTGTTTGCTTTCATTACTGAACAAAATCAAAAACTGTTAATTTTTTTATAATTTATTCTTTTTGATTAGTGGTTTTCTAACGTACTAGACCGGCCGCATTGGTGTAGTTTGTAATGTGCTTGCCTCTCATCATGCGGTCTTGGGTTCGAATCCCATTCAGGCACGGCATATTTTCATACGTTACAAAAATCATTTCATCCTTCACAATCTGCGTTAGCAGTAATTGCAGCACAGTTGGACGTTAAACAAAAAAAAAAACAAAAACATATTAGACCTTTTTTGTTTTTGTGTTATTTTACTTTTTCTCTATTAATCCTTACTGAGCCAGTGTAAATAATGAAGTGGTCAGAATCTAAAGCCCTGAGCTTGTTGATTTATATATCAAAAACTTACGTTTGTAAAATGATAGTAGTGTATTAAAGAAAACAAACACACTAAAGAAATTATGCATTACTAATCAACAATTGAATAAATTTAAAGTGATTCAAAAATAGTTGAAAAAAAGCAATATTGGTTTTCGCATGTTGTTACTACACATATTTAACAAAAAAAATCATATATATTTTTTGTTTCTATTTACATTATGTAGATGCCACAAGAAAATCATTATTTCAGAGGTTTATTTAAATGGTGAGGGCTCTTAACAAGTTTGATTTTATATTTAAATTACAATAGCTACATTTAAATACTTCAAATTCAATACTTACATCAGTAATGTTGGAGCAGCAGCTTTTCCTGAGCCACAGCATCCACAACTGATACCAGACTGAAGAAGAACCCAAACCAGTAGAATTAAACCAACAGCACCTGAATACCAAATGATATTAATCATGAATAATATTTTGTGATCAATAGACAACACCACATTCCTTTTTATTGTTTACTGTATAGCTATGGAAATCTACATTAAGATACCCACCTAAACCTGAAATCCACCTCCAAAATTCTAACTCAGGAATCTCCGATGAAATATCATCCACTGAATTTTGACTTTTTATTACTTTACCTCTTAGATTTCTAAAAAATGTATCTAAAGTTCTTACATTCTCATCTATTCTAATCTGTTTTTGATTAAGCTGCCGACGAACATCTGTAAAAATGAAAATGAAAAATTCATAATCAGCTACCAAAAATATTTTTAGGCAACATATGAAGGAATATAATATTATAGATTGATATTTAAGTGATTAGTTGGCATCATAGCAGCAGAATTCATATTAATATAAGTTTAAAAAAACACTTTTAATATTTACCTATTTCTACTGCTCTCTTTTTGCTTAAACTTCTTATGAGCACTTTCACAGTGCATACTGCTTCATCAGCTTCATAAAGCTTCTAGATTATATTATGAAGAATGCATCTTCCATTGTCAAACTCTAAATTCAGACTCAATCAGTAACGTTGGGTCTGAATTCAAACTTTGACAAAAAAGTTGCATTCTTCGCAATCATTTTTAAAAGCTTTATAATATTACCTGATGAAGCGGTGCACATCACAAAACTAGGGATAGGGCTTCTATAACATAACAGGATTATTAACATGGTTATTGGATTGAGACAGTTATTTTAGAAAACAGGTGATTAAAAACACCCTGCCATTTTAATAACACACTGTCAGCTATTACTTTATGACACTGTGATTCAAAGCTGTTTAATTAACTGATGTACAAATGATGCTTGTCTGACTGTTATAACAGCATAAAACTGTTAAAACTAAATGAAGTTATCGATAACCTTTAGTCTAATAACACCACTTTTAAGTTTAACTATGTAATTGTATTGTTTAGGTCAACAGCCGAAAAGCTGGTTTGAACCTCTGGAGGTTTTACTAAGAAAAACGAGGAGTGAGATGGTTTACTATTGCCTTCCTCACTGAGTTGAAAGAGTATGCTTATCAGCATGCCAGGCCCTCCGAAAAGCACCCACTTTCCACCCTGAAAATGACACCTTCACTTCATTCACCACAGTGTCTGGCTTAATAGTGAAATTCTTTACTCTCGACGAGCTAACTCTGACTAATGTCTTTTACACCTCTACCTCTTCTGTTCTTAAATAGTTCAGTCACATAATTAGCTGGCTATGTGATAAGAAACAGAACTAATTTTGTAGCTCTGGTACCAACAGATCGAGTGCAAGTAATTTAACACTCCACCAGCTTGTTATGGGCATAAACTTCATAATAAAACTGTTATTAATTCAAACACAAGTGTGGCAAATCACACTGAATTTCTCATGGACACAAACTTAAGACAAACAGCACTATTGCCTGTAACTAAATACAACTATGGCAAACCAAACAAAATTTTCACGAACTTAAGGGTGGCACAGTTGTGTTGAATCTTTCATGGACACAGCAAGACACTATAGCTACTATATTATTTGTACACCAAGCCAAGAATCAGCAGCCATGTTCATAAAGGCGACAGTAGGATTAAAGCAAGTCAATACTAAAAACAAACTGTCCAGCTCATCATCATGTTGCTTTCGGACAGTTTGTTTTGAATCCCATTTTGGTTCGAATCCCATTCAGGCACGGCATATTTTCATACGTTACAAAAAAATCATTTCATCTGTCACCGTCTGCATTAGCAGTATTTGCAGAACAGTCGGACGTTAAACCAAAAAAAAAAAAAAAAAAAAAAATACCATTTTTTGTACCAATGAATCTCTGTACAAAAAATCTACCTGTTAGTAAATAATTTAGTTCACTTTTTTCCGCTTAAGTCGTGCTGTTACCTGTTACTGTGTATTGTAGGCTGGATGATAACAGTGTTATTTTAGTAACAGGTTATAGAATTCTGTTATCGAGCAGGCTGTTATTTTCAGTAACACATTATCAAAAAATAGTTTTATTTCCTATCACTGCACAAAAGTGCTCGTAAGACGTTAAAGAAAAAATAAAGCAGTAGAAAAGGTAAATATTAAATTTTTTTTTAAAAAACTCATTATACTAATAATTACAGAATGATTGCAAAGATAGTTTTACTGATAAGCAATAGCAGTAGTTCGTAATAAAAATTAAAAAAGAATCCATCAATGCATTGTTTATTACTTTGTTTACTAAGAAAATATGATCCATTTTCAATTTCAATAAAGTACAATATTCTTTAATCCATTGGAAGCAGTTCTTTGCACTTCAGAATAAACAAGAAGGTTTACATAATGAATAAAATACTTTTACTTAACTATGCTATAGTTAGTTTAGTTTATATACAGTTTAGTTTACTTAACTTATGCTACATTCTAAAGTATTATACCTTGCCTTTCCATCTTAGTGTCAGACTCAACCTGGCGTGGGATATCTCTGTAAAGTATTCTTGCTGCTTCAACTGCTGATCTCAAGTCTGGTCCACCAATTTGTCTAATTCGTTTCAGTTTATCATCTTGCCGTATCTGAAAAATAATTTTCCAATTTTTTTACAAAACCATATCAAAACTAATATGCCCTAAATATGATAGATTAATGATAAGCTGTTGTGATAGGTGTAATGACAAAAATGTGGCATTATTGGAATGAAGCATAACCGTATGAACAAAAAACCAACATTTCCTGAATGGGTAGTATACCATAATATGGGTATGTGGTACAGAGTGATTCAAAGAAACGGGAAATTTTGAAAATTATATAATTCTGTGAAAATTTTTTTTAATAAATTTATCTATGTCATTAAATACAAAAATAATGCCATTTAAGAATACATACAGCACAATTTATTTTTTGAAGATGACATCTTACAGGTGAGCTCCATTTTTACGCAAACATTCCTCCAGCCTTTTCATTACATTGTGTAACATTCTCATGAAAGGTATTTTAATTTATAATTTTACTTCCACACTACCTTATTTTGTAGTTTTAAAAAGTACCTGTACCGTAAATTCCCAGTTCATACTGCATTAAAAATATCCTCAGTTATTACAGCTGTGATTCTATTTGACTTCTTAACTGCTGAGGCAAAAGATTAATTTGATTTTTTTTAAAATTATTTATAACATGTTGTTAATGCTATTAATAATTTTCCATTAAAAGTATAAATATTTTATAAGATAAAGTATATTTTAAAAGATTAAAGTATTTCATTTAAATAAACATTACAAACGTACCTTCTAATTGCATTAGCATATTTAATCTACAGAAGTTACGTGAATGGACATTCGTAGTTAACATAAAAGTTTTAGGAGTAATCCTCTTAAAAACTGACAAAGTTTGATTTTCAATCAATCCGCTCTCTGAGTTAGTTGATACCTAACATTCAATTAGTTCACTGTGGCGTATATTTTATGCGGGAACTGTTCACCAGTGTATAAAAATTTTATAGATCTATCAGTATTGGTAATAAAATTCATTTTATATACCTTTAGATTTTACAATTTAAACAATATTTATTAGAATAGCATATCTAAGACAAAACAGTTTTACAATGATGTGAAAAACCTTCCATGGCATCACGCCAAACAACATATGAATTATGTAACAAACAAAAAATTAGTTATTTGTAAGTACGTTATTATCACTTTGGACTACTAACGGGTGATTCAAAAAGAGCGCCGGTTTTTAAACGGCTGGTAAATTTTTGTTTATCGGTTGGCAACATTGTTAGACCTCATTTCTAATTCGGAGAACATTCCGATTGACGATTCAGTTGTAGTTTCTCTTGTTCGCAGTGTAGTACTCTCGCAGTCTGTGTCTAACCATGGAGAAGTTTACTATTGCACAACGAGTGTTAATCGTCAAAACATTTTACCAGAGTGGAGAGAGTTATGCGGCTACTGTCAGGCGACTTCGCGGTACTCTAGGACGTAATGAAGCACCGAATGAATCAACAGTTCGCAGGCTCATGAAAAAGTTTTTTGAGACGGGTTCAACAGTCGACCTTAAAAGTTCTGGACGTCGTCGTTCTGGCCGAACTGAGCAGAACGTTGCGTTGGTTCGTGACAGTGTGGCTGTTAGCCCTGCAAAATCAATACGTCGCCGTTCTCAACAATTGGGTTTACGATGTTCTTCTGTACGGAGAATTCTTCGGTGCGATCTCCAATATCACCCGTATAAAATTCAGTTGACGCAACATTTGAAAGTGGCAGACCACCAGAAGAGACGACAGTTTGTTGACTGGGTATTGAGAAAACGGCAGGATGATGACACCTTCGCAAACAAAATTGACGCCTTGTGACTTTCATCTTTGGGGTCATCTGAAGTCATTGGTGTATGCCAATAAACCCCGAAACATCAATGACTTGAAGGAGGAAATTCGACGGGTTATCGGGCAAATGGAAGTCGAAACTTGTCGTGCAGTAATATCCAATTTCATGGACAGAGTTGATGCGTGCCAGCGCAGTAGAGGAGGACACATGCATGACATCATTTTTCATACATGAAATCGGAAGGTAAGATGAACTTGTTGATGTATTTATTTTCAGTTTTTCAATAAAATAAATCTCTTAATTTGATATATCAAAACCGGCGCTCTTTTTGAATCACCCTATACATAAAAATATCACAGATATTCACAATCAACCAACCATATGGACATTTTATTGAACCACCAGGGTCTTATCTATTAGATGCCACATGCTCTGTTAGCGTGCATACTAAACTGTAAATGCAACGTGCAACACAACACACTATTAATAATTGTAATTATAATTATAATATCTGATGTGAAACACTCACATGACTTTCTCTTACCAACATGAATAATTAACAATATAACCTAATATATTTAATCATTAGTGGACAATATAATATGAAAAACAAAACCTAATTTTAATCATGAGTGAATGACGCTAAATGAAAATAAACTTCTGTACGATTTAAAAATACTGAAAATCACTAATTGACGCTTAACTAGGGGCTCTGTAGAAAAACATTTTGTAATAATAGTTGTAAGTTTTTTTAAATTTCCTAAAACTTTTATTAAATAGGCTTACACTTTTGTCGTAAAATACATACGAAGGTCGTAATTTAAAAAAATCCCGTTTTCTCACTGAGTCTGATAATATAAATCCAGAAAATCACTAACTGACGCTAAACTAAGCGTTGCAGAAAATTATTTCAATTCAAGTTTATGTATCGTAACAAAATTGGTAAATGTTTTAATATTTTTTTTAATAGTTTAACACTATTATTATTAGTGTTAAAATAGTTAAAGTGTTAATATTTTTAAATGGAACTTCATCAGTATTCTGGCTTCCTGCTTATATGGAATTTCATCAGTTAGGCTACATATAGAAATGTGTCATATCAATGCACGTTAAGTATGTAAATATCCCTTGTACAATACGCAACCCGCAATGGTGTGTTGTATTGCATGTTGCGTTTGCAGTTTTTGAAGGCGTGCTAGCAAAGTACGGGGCGCTAGCAGATACGATCCACCCATCGAGTTGGTCTAGATGTAAAGTTGTCCGTGCGAGTCAGCTGTTTAACAGCTAAATTTCAGAGAAGAAGATTCCTGGTTCAAATCCCAGTAAAGTGGGGGAGGGTAGTAAAGGTATGAACGTTTGTTCGGATTTGAATACTAGACTGTGATTATCGATGTACTTAGATGGTTGAGGTTCAATTAACCATACTCTCTCAGAAATGGTTGGCCCGGGTCTGCACAAGACTACAACTTATTTACAAGTTATATATATCATCCTCATCTCATTGGGTCATAGGGTTACTTAGCGTTCTGAATTGAACAGATTGCAACGAACACATATTAGGGATTAAGAAAAAGATGTTCACAAATACAGTAAGACAAAAAATGAGTCATAGATAAAATAGAATCTATGCATGGTTAAGTTAGCTTTTGGTTGTGACTGTACTTGTATGGTAAGGAGTCGGTAGGCCAATGTCAATATTGCGCGTAGGTGTACCAATTCAAATTGTACACGGCACAGTTAATGTTTTTATAATATAAAAACATGGATTCTTGAAAAGTTTTGAATAAATATTTCCAAAGTTTAAACTTTCAGAAACAGAGAATCCACTTGAAGAATGGTTATTTTCAGTTATCAATTTTTTTATAAAACATTTAAGAATAACATTATAAGAAATAATTTTTTGTAGCTTCAATAGAATCTTTAAGTTTGATTCTGTAGTAAATTTAAAGTGTTCCAATAAAAATTTTTGGCTGATAGTTTTACAAATTTTTGTTTACACTGCATAAGTGTGAGAAGTAGAAAATTAAAATCAAATAAAACATACGATATCAACACGCGTTGTAATATCCAGACCAATTACGTTGATAGTATCACACAAAGAACGATCTCTGGTTGCACATTGTCGTCTAAATGAATCAACTTGAAGCCGTAAATCAGAAAGTTTATCTCTTGTTAAAATAATACCTTCTCCAACTAACCCAGCGGCTAATTGAACTAATTCTACCAATTCACTAACTTTGGTCGCATCTGTAACAAACGAAAAACGACAATCAAATCTCTTCTTGTAAGAGTAGTTTTCAAATAGGTCTAATTTGAAGATTCCTTGTATTAATTACTACAATAAACCTGTGTATACAGAGCGGACAACGTAAAGTGTTACAATTAAATTATGGAGGAACGGTTTAATGTAGAAAGTTGAAACAAACTTATCCACCTACTAAATCATACCCAAGATATCTATTAAAATTAAAACCCATGACGTTCAAATACAGAGTGTGCGCTAAACTGAGTCATAGGTCCAACCTCAATATTTTAAAATGTGAACACTTTTTGTACAGTACATATTTTTAAAGGTATTTAAATCTTTATCATTATGGTGAAAGCAGATTTCAAAAATATTGACAGATCCTAAAATGGCGGCTATAAACGTAATTACTATGAAAACTTACGGAACGCCTTGTATCTTCCTTTGAACTTATGATAAAACGAAAACTGTACGCAAATACCTATTTAAAATTTGATAAACTTTCCTTCAATGTGTCATAAGACTATATTTTGAAGAATATTATGCACAATATACCTTCCACTACGTATCTTCCATTTTAAAATTTTGGTCTGCGTCTATTTTTAATTTCTTCGAATTTGAAAATTTTTGAGGCTAAAATATTTTTTCAAATATGGTCTTATGACTTATTGTTGAAAAGCTTATCAAATTTTAAATAAGTATTTTCAAACGGTTTTTGTTTTATCCTTAGTTCAAAGGAAGATACAGGGCGTTCCGTAAATATCCATACTAATTACGTTTATAGCCACCATTTTGGAATGCGTCAATATTTTTTATTCTGTTTTCACCAAAATGATAACAATTTAAATGCCTTTAAATTAAATAAATACTGCACAACAAATGTTTACATTTAAAAATATTGAGATTGGAACCCCATTAGGTGCATACAACAATACTCCAACACGAAATAAGCTTATAAGTGTTAATGTAATTGTAAAATTGGTTGTTAAGAATATATTAGTATTAATGTACGAATTATTTCGCACCAGTCAGCTAGTACTGTTTTTAAGAATGTATTTTCGAGTAACCAGGCTTCAATCAAGTTATGTTAACATTTCACCTTTACTAAATTGTTCCGTTGTCATTTTAAATATTTCTGTTTGATTAAAGATACAAATTATTTAAGTCTTAAGTAAATTTTGTTTTATTCATAGCGAAATCACAGTGTAGCATGTTAAGTTTAATGGATTGTAGCTGCCTTTATTTATTTATTTACTTTGATCGATAGTTGTCCCTTACCTTTGGTGATCATGCTTGCTGTTTCAATACAATTCTAATATTGAAACAAAATTCATAAATTCGAGCAGTGCTCATAGAAATAAAAAAAATAAAAATATATCCCTCGACATACAAAAATAAAATTATTCATAAATATTTCATTGATTAATTATTTTAAATCTTGAGTGGAAACTTTTTCCTTAATACTTGTACATTATCAAATTAATATGCAACCAATTATTATCATAAAGATTCAATGAGAAGATTTTATTTATATCAAAAAATTATCTAGCAACAAAAACACGTCTATACGGCTTAGTAACTAACTACCGACAAATATTTCTCATTCTTTTTTTGTAAAACATTTGAATTTTAATTTATTTTATTGGTATTGTTTAATATAAACGTTAAATTTCCACATCGGAGTTTTTGAATCATCTCCAACGTGGTGCGTCCCCAGGTGGCGGATAGGGGAATGCTCTGTAGATATACTAGGTAGGTGGGAAATAAAATACCACCCGCGGACCAAAATGATTCAACAGAAATCCACTGACGTCTGTCTTATATCAAGCGGTCTAGTGGTCAGCGTCTGTTCACAGATTGCGCGGCCGAGATTAACCTCTACAAATCACATTTGTAGTTGTAAGCTCGGGGATTTATCCCCACTCAGGATACATTCTAGAAAGTTCAAAATAGGAAGTGCATGAAGAAAAGGCACATGGTGGAAGGACAGTGGCAGTTAATCCCAAACAAATAAGTCTACAAACTAATCCCCCCACTAACACATAACTTTAGAAAGCAAAGAATATCATTCCTAGGACACATACTCAGAGCCGAAAAGTCCAGACTTGTGAACCGGCTGTTCAACCATTTTTGGAATACGGTGTCGAGACCTAGGTGGCTGAAGAATGCCCAGCAGGATATGGAGGAACTTGGAATCACTAAACACGACCTGCTAACAAAATTAGCTAAGTACAACCAAATAGTCAAGACTAATATGATGACATTCGAACCAAAAATCAGAAGAGTGTACAACAGGGTGTTTACTGACGAAGACCGGAAACAGAGATCGGAACATTTTAAGAAAATGTGGGCCAAACGAAAGGAAGCCACGCTTAGGAGAGCGCGCTTTTCAAAGAAACCCAACACTGGAACAGACCTAAACTTGAACTAGAGGAACTATAAGGTCTCTCAAACGTAAAAAGAAGAAAAAAGCCTTTAAATTTAGAATAACAATGTATATTATGATTAAACCAAAATTTATAAAAAAATTGCTATAAAATTTATTAACTCAGAATTTTGAAATTTTTTATTTTTGTTACAAAATGTTATGATAAACAACATCTGTTTATGAAATGTAGCCTTAAATATGACTGCACAGGATTTATCAATTTTTGTTGTTAGACTTAGTTCTTTGTTTTTTACTTACTATTTTTTAATGATTTATTACACAGAATAGTAGTCTATCTGTTACAGTGGGAGTATTTGTTACTGTAACAACCATGAACGTAAGGAAGACAAAGGAGGAGCTAATGTCAATTGATTGTTTATATACAATTAATTTAATTGATGTTAGATGTTGATACTAGTTACAGTAGCACAGTACAAGTTAAATGAGATGGTCTTGTTCATGTCCGCTTGAGAAATTAACTCACCTTGGGCAATATTCCTTAGGGAGTCTAGGGCAACGTCCACTCCAGTCTCACGGGATAATTCTACCTGGATTGGTTGTCCCAAAAGTACTTCTACATCTGTAACAAAAGTTATAAAGTAAAAAGATTGATTATAAAAAGAAACAATTTTTAAAATTTATATAATCTATCAGTATTTTAAATATAAATACACAAAAGGAAGAGTAAAAAAAGTTCAAAAATATACGATAAAATGTTTCAAATTTATTTATTCACGCCAAAATCGGTCACTGGATCGATTCACATTCACGTCACATTCCCGCCATTCCTCATTCATTCCATCTCATTTACTAGTTGTGCTTTAAACATTGTACAGTTGTAAATAAAAATAAAGTTGAAGCCAAAAAAACAATTATTTAAAACCAATAATTTATTTATTTATAACCAGAGAAACCTCTCAAAGAAAATTTCTTCTTAAGGAAAGACTGTACTTTGTATCCCACCAATGTTAAATTTGCTATATTTAGGTACATTTTTCACAGAATTCGGAAATGATAAGGAAATGAAACTTTACTTACGTATACTATATATAGTGAGTCACGAGAATGCCTTTTGCGTATGGATGGGCTGTGAGGAAGGGAAGAGAAATCTGACAGTGCTGCCAACCTCAACAGTAAAACACTATAACTACCGTGCAATTGCACTGTTAGTTAACCACGTGTTGCCTTTCAATTAATATACTTCGTTGTGACGATTCAAAATCATTAACAGCTGGCTTTGTTTATGTCTTGGTCTGAAGTAAATGAATGTAAATAGACCCAGCTGGTGGAAGTAAAATAATAAAAAATAATTTTAATTTAAAAAAATGGAGATAAACAAAGATGGGTTGCTAGGGGCTAGTAGGTTGTAAAAGGGAAATTATAAAAATGTTTTAATGAGTGGAGGTTGGAGATCTAAAAGGGACAGTACATAATATTGTACGCATAATTGAATAGTAGATATTTTAATAATTGGGACAGAAAATAAATCAATATGTAAAAAATATATAAAGAATACTGTTGTTTATTAAATACAATAATAAATAGTTAAATGAGATATATATTGTATTCTTCATCGTTGTGACACACTTTTTTCTACATAAACCCCATTTCCCTTAGAATTGTTCATAACGTACAAAGTTTCCAACTAAAATTTAGCCTTTCTTCCAAAACCGGTAACAACGTTTTACATGTTGGCATCATTTTCTTATTGATACAACCTTCTCCTTATCTTACGAAGTATAAAAAAAAAAAGTTGTTGAAGAAGAATGATTTTGCTCACTGTTTTGTACTTCCTTCTTAATATTCGAATGGTGGAAAGAGAAACATCACAGTAGTTAGCCGCTCGCTCACAGCTTTTGTTAAGAGGCACGAAAAGGTATTTTTGTTTAACTTCAACTTCACAGCATTTTATTCCACCACATATTAGATTACGTTCAGCACTGTGAACAGTTCGACCGCATTTTTGAGAAACCAACATTTCTGTTTACGGTAACAAACAGTTATATTCGTACAGTTAACCTACAAAATTTTCCGGATGTACTCTAAGTATAGTTCTCTAAGTATAGTTTACGTTGTGGTGGTGGCGAACTGATACCAAAGCAGTCACACATGCGCAGTGATGCTTTCCCACTTTTCCCTCGTTAAAACCAAAGGCAAACTCGTGACTCGAGTAACTAAAGTAAATTGTAAGATGTGATATTTTTTATCTCTAATCACATGTCCATTACTTAGGATATGAACTTCAATTGCTAGGTACCAAAAAGTATACAAAAATATGAAATATTTCTCTTATTTGAAGACGTAATTGGGTAAAAATAATTTGCCCTACCAGTAATATTAAATAAAACCCGTATTTTTAATTAATTAATAATTTATTTAAACAATGTCTACTAAACCTAGTACCTGAATTAAGTGCCTGATTATTAGTAATTATTAGTATCTGATTTATAATTGGGAAATTAAGTTTATTATTTGAAAATAAATCTATTTTCAAAGTAGTATTTGAAATTATAGTGACCCTTTATTAGCAGAAATAAACGAAAAATTGAACATGTTAATTGCTTCAGAGTGAAGCTGTAATTGCATAATTAATTTGTAAGTACTTTTAAATTAAAAATGTCTCTAACAACCATCGTGTTCTTCATTTTAAATTTATATGTTGAACACGAACATCATTGGTGTTAAATGTTTGTTAAAGATGTTAAAAAAACAAAAAAAGAGTATTTGGTAACCTTTTGATAGGGGAGAGAATGTTACAAAACCGCGTACAGTGCACTTCACTTGCGCAATGGCGTTTGGCAGTTTGCCTTTCGTCCATCCAAACATCAGTGGTACAGTCAGTTTTCCAGGAAATCCAGTGAACTGAAATTTTTCAACAGATCATCAATCTCTCTGTCTTTCTCTCTCTCTTAAAAGCCATACCTACATCTTTACTTTACCCTTCTCTGTTGAAATTTTACGGGGTATTCCCCCTTTTTTACATATGTTTCTTTCCATAACGATTTCTCTCTCATTTACAGTAGAATTCGCATAGTTTGAAAACATCTAATGTGTAGAAGTAAAAAAAAATTACCGCACTGGGAATTCATACTCATGTATCGCACATAATTAGACATTAATTTTGTTGCTTATAAATTAACTTATATTTGAAAGAAGCGAAGAAAATAGTTTATTTTAAGTATTCGTTAAAAGTAATCATTTTAAAAATAAAATAAAATAATCAATTAAATGTAACAGTTAGCTCATAAGCATATATTAATAGTAGCCTACCAACATAATAGTGATACATTTTTATGTATGTTTGTGTCTGAAAAATTTAGTAAATGTTTGTATGGGGCGAAAAGTTCATTAGTTGTCTCAATAGCCCATTAAATGTAAAATTAATGTGTCGGTGTTTAAGTAAGCAATCACTACACCGTATATTAACTTGTATTGTGTGTAGTAATTGCTTACCCGTGTCTTTTGGAAATTTTAACGGAAAATGAGACCTTTGAAAGTTAAAAGAAGGATTCTCATTGGTCCGACGTCAACATGGGGGGGGGGGGTTGTACCGAGTTTTTATATAGAGGGCAATTTTAATTTTAGATAAAGTATGGCGTGATTTCAACACAGTTTGACGTTATTTGAGTACATGTAGAGTATAGCAATAATTTCCATTATTGGTTAAGTTAATTAAAGGCGTGATAATAAAATATGTTACATTTTGTGAGCTGCGGAGATCATCAGTGTTGTTAAACAGGTTTATATAAAATAAATAATATAAAATTTAATTCATTGTCAATATTTTTGTATCTTGTATTCATCAATTGTTTAAGCATAATTAAATTATTCAAATATTATTATAAAATTAATATTAGTTATTTTTATTTTCTTCTGCATTTCATAAATGTTTCCATTCCTCTTAATTATTTGTTGAATACCACATCTTTGGAATAACACTTAATTTTAATTTTTTTTTTAATTGTATGTTACCATACAAATTTTATAATGGTACACACAACAGCAAGAAAAATATTGTTTAAGTGTATTTTAATTTATCATTCCAACCGGGGTTGGATTAAAGACTATTGCGGTCCAAATCCAACGAATCATAGTGTGTATAATAATTATATACATTATGCTATCAGACTCACTCGTATTCTGCTGTCATTAACCATGTGAATGTATATGTGCCACTCGCTAAATAAAGGGAATTATTACAACAAGTCTGAAAATTGACGGTTTTTTACAGTCTTTAACAGCCTTTAGACCAGACAGCCGCTCACGTTCAAGAAGTATTTCCAATCATATAAAATAAAATAACTCTGAATCACTCTTTGTAACTCCTAACCAAATAATTGGATTGAACTTTTTATTTTTGAAAAAGTCAATAAATAGATAAGATTTTATTGTAATGTAGAATAAAATAGAGTTTTATTAAAAAATGCATTAATTTAAGGTAAAGAGGAAAGGAGGTAATGTACAACAAAAAAAGTAAATTCGGGAAAAGGTATATCGGATTAAACTCTCGGGCACAAGTTATTTTAAAAATTGCAGTGCTTAAGGACATTTTATACCAAATGTGCATGTCAAAAGTAAAATTATCGTCCATTTGTAATTTCTTTCTACAATGTAGTGTAGTTACATAACAGTCATTTACTATTTTCTAAATTAACAGAAACAGATCTTTTGTTACAGAGCTAAGTTTCACATAATTATCTATAGAATCTGAAATTTAAAAAAACTATTATTATTATTAGTTTGTTATTAATCTTATTGTAATCTTAGACCAACGAACAGATTTTCATTCCTGAATGAATAATCTTAATCGTTGGGTACAACGATTCTACTTTGATGGCCCAGTGGTTAGCATGCTATGCTGTAAAGTGGAGGTCCCGGATTTGATCCCCGGCTATGGTCAGGAAAATTATTAAATGGTCAAAACTACCGTTCCTTAATCTTAAGTAATTGCTATTTACCAAAATGTTGATGCGACTTTAAGCAAACTAAAAATATTATTTGCTGGAAAATGTTCGTTTTTCATGATAGCTATTTTTAAGTGAAGGGAAATTTTTAGGAATGAAGGGAATTTGTACTGATGGTGCACCTGACTCAATGCTTTCATGCTAGGCGAATACTTCTGTAATCACATACCCTTTTTTGTACTTGTACCTCACATTTTAATCATTCATTTAGAACTCCACCGTATAATCCGCTTCGGTGGTTTGAACCATATTATTTGATTTACTGATAACAACCTTAACAGAAAACCTTGTTAATTATTTGAAAACGGAAACCAGAAATGTTTTAAAAATTTAGGAAGCTAAACGATACCATTAAATGTAACCTAATTAATAAAACTGTTACAGGTACTTGAATGATTAAATTTGTTAAAAACAAGACTAATTTATTATTGTTTAATCACACAATCGTAAACAATTAATTTTCGGATGTATGCATGGTGAAATCGACGCTTAATTTGTATTTTATACTCTGGTATAATACTGGTACCTTGAACAAAATAACAGGAAATATATGATTGTTTTATATACGTGCTTTTTAACTCGTAGAAAATTTTTTGAATGATTTTATTTATAACTTTTCCCCAAGAAGTTTTTATGATCATATTAACAATATTATAACAAGGGTACAGTCACGTTTGCTATTTAATCTATATTATTCGAAAAACTTTGATAGCAAAACCGCGAGCATGACAACTAACAGGAAACCCATAAACAATATGAGATATGCCGACCATTGCAGAGAATAAATTCCCGAATAATGTAGAAAATAAAAAATTAATGTTTTTTATGACTCATTTACTTGAAAGCATTGAACGATAAAAGCAATGAACGGAATTAATATCCCGTTATTGAGATGAAATTGGAGAAATTGGAACTAAGAAAAAAATCTCTCAACTATCGTGTAATCATGTGCCTATCCCGCTTTGGTTTAGGCCTACTGACATTGGATTTTTACTTTTTCTTGACCTATAAGAATATATGTAGAGAAAGAAACCATTGTTTTCATGTCAATTTTTTGGAATTGAGTTTTCATCGAAAATACACGTTTTCAGACGCCCTGAACCAAAAAAACATGTTTTTAGCGATCGTTCTGTATGTGTGTGTGTGTGTGTGTGTGTGTGTGTGTGTGTGTGTGTGTGTGTGTGTGTGTGTGTGTGTGTGTGTGTGTGTGTGTGTGTGTGTGTGTGTGTGTGTGTGTGTGTGCGTGTTTGTGTGTGTGTGTGTGTGTGACAAAATATCTTCCGACAACAGAATAGCGTACGAAGTTGAAACTAGGAACTAAAGTAATGTACCACTAGGGAACGCGTCACGAACATTTTCATAAAAATCGTTCAACCAGAAGTAGTTTATTCGTGCAAATTTTTATTTTTTTCAATTTTCTTAAAAACTGCTCATATGATTTTTATAAAAAACGCCGCATTTACATCATTTTTTATGCTTTACACGATAGAATAAAAGCCATATCTGCTAAAATTCTTGAAAGGCCGGTGCTCTCGTAAAAAATTGCTCTTTTAAAATTGCCCCCCTTGACTCCGACTGCCCCACTGACTCAGTCAGTGTCTCTCGCGGGCCGATGCTGCCGCTTAAATCCCCCTCCGGTGAGTCCACTTCTTAGTGGAGGGGAGGCACTGCTGGCTCTGCGCGTCTGTAGCGCTCCGCGAGGCAGGCAGGTACTGCCAGTTCCCAAGCTTTGCGCAGCTGAGAGGTATGTATTACGTGCATTACTACTACTGTAAGAGATTGCGTTAGTAGTAGTAACGTTTTACTTTTACTATGTTTGTAGTAGTCAGATGTACTATCTAAACTACATATATTCTGTGTCGCCGTCTACAGCGAATAGTCAAAAAAACCCCACGTTATGACACCGCACTAGGCAGCCTACTGCCTAACGAATAACAATGAGATGATTAGTACAGTGTTTTGACGTAGCAGCAGTCTGATACTTCATCTGTTCCCTTCATCCCGCAGCTGCACAAAGCTTAGATTCATACAGTACTGGGACTGTCTGCAGGCGCTAATGTTGGTAGGGCAGACAGCGAGAATCTACAACGCTTAGTTTAGCGTTAATTAGTGGTTTTCTGCATTTTGATCATAAAAAAGAGATTTTTTAAAGATTGGAACCTTAATTTGCATTTTACGACAAAAGTGTATACAGTAATCAAAAAATCAAAAAGTGATAGAAAATTTAAAAAGTCTACAACTTTTATTTCAAGCATTTTCTTCTACAGAACTTAATCGTCAATTAGTGATTTTACGTTAATACTTTCTCTGCCTTATATGAATATTATAGGAAGGAAAGTATTGTCATGTCAATTTTCGAAATTGAGTTTTCACCGGATATACACGTTTTCAGACCTCCTGAACCCAAAAAAACAACTTTTTAACAATTATGTGTGTGTGTGTGTGTGTGTGTGTGTGTGCGCGCGCGCGCGCGTGTGTGTACGAAATTGAAACTTAAAACTTAAGTTAGGTACCACTGGAGGACCCGACACAAACATTTTCATCAAAATCGGTCAACTGGTTATACAGTTTATTCGTGTAATTTTTCACATTTTGCAGTTTTCTCAAAATTGGTGTTACAATTTTTTAAAAATTACCTCATTTACTACATTTGTTATGCTCTGCAAAATAGGGTAGGCGCAATGTCTGATGAAATTCTTAGGGAGGCTGTGCTTTCGTAAAAAAAAATGTTTTTTTAAGATTGCGGTCTTAACATTCCCTTTTAGGGAAAAACTGTATTATTAAAGTTGTAGAAAATTTGAAAACCACAACTTTTATTTCAAACATTTATTTGCACAACGCTTAGTTCAGCGGTAATTAGTGATTTTCTGTTTTTTGTTCATGAAAATTGTAGAATAAATGAATTTTTTTAAATTTCGGCCTTAGTATGCATTTTACGACAAAAGTGTAGGTATATAATCAAATTTATAAGATATTAAAATATCTACTACTTTTAACTCAAGCATTTTTCTTTACGGTGCCTAGTTTAGCGTGAAAGAGTGATTATCCGTATTATTAAGCCAAACTAAGGTTGGTTTTCATTTTGCATCATTCACTCATGGTTAAAATTAGGTTATGTGTTTTGAGGTTAGTTTGTTTGTTTATTTCTAATGTTTTATGATTAGGGGGCCTACTTATGTTAGGTTATATTGTTTCATTATTTGCATTAGCAAGAGAAAGTCATGTGTTTCACTCCAGATTTTTTTTAAGTTCGACAGAGATTTATTTTCATTTTGCGTCATTCGCTCACGATTAGAATTAGTTTATGTTTTTCATTTTACATTGTTTAATCATGACTAAACATAGCAGTAATATTTTTTTATTATCTAAGTTGGCAAGAGAAAGTCATGTGCGTGTTTTACAACAGATTTTTTTATTGCATATTATAATTTGGTTTATTTTTCGATGATTAATCTTTCTATGGCTTATTGCGAATTCTATAAAAAAAATTTAATAACTACAATGATTTAATCACCCCTTTGATATTTGCAACCTCCGAAGCTAGCTCAAAACCCGGGTTTTATTGCTAGTGTCGTATTAATCGGTTAATTTTTTTATATAAATTTACAGCATCATAACATTTCTTTAGATAAGATTTTAAATCTATTCTCTTCTCTTATTTGTCTTGAAAACGGAAAGAGTACTCAGTATTTGTGATTTAACTATTAAGTATAAAAGTTTTCACGCTACTTTTTACCACCGTGTCTAGACCGCATATTTTACAATATCTCGTACAAGAAATATATACTTGACACTTTTACAACGCTTCCGCTCTAGAATTACGTGGCGCTGTGAGACAGTGATTAAGTCTATAATCCTTCTCATACATACTTAATTAGTGCTAATGGACCAGGGAATTCGTGGTACATCTCTCTCCTTCCTACATATATCCAAATGTCTGACTGGCATCTGTGTTTTAATAAATCATTAAAATAAATGACTTTTATGTTACTTATAAAGTAATATATATTTCTTTCTAAAACTTTATAAATTGGCAAAGTTTTCTTAATATAAAATTGATTTTGTTGAAAGTTTATCCTTTTTATAGCAAAGAAACTTTACAATAATTTTCTAATAAATCATTGATCAATTATATATTTTTAAAACTCATTAGAGTTTTTGAATATTATTTTGTATTAGTCAATAACTTAATGAAATAACCAATAAATTTAAAAAGTAAATTATCAGAAAATTTTAGAAATAAAAATCTGCAAGTACTCAAGTACCGTATGTCGTGCACAAATAAAAATAGATAAGTTAACTAGAAATAGTTTTTCGAAAATATTTTATAACTACATGAATATAACAAATCGTCTATATATTTTTTTTTGTTTGGCCTTCAGTGGAGTAAATTTAGTCAAGGATGGGAAGACTGTTTCTGAGAACTTTTCTTCTTGCCCAATACTCATTCATTATTTTAGAAGTTTGGAATCTCTGATCCTTTGTTATGTTGCAATTTCTTTGTGTTGGAGTTTTGAATTTGAATTTTGTTTTCTTGTTTTTAAGATAGGTTTTTCCTCCCTGTTCAAAACTGCTCTTCCGTTATTTCCAGCTCCTCCAGGTCCTTCTCCAATTCCCTTAGCCAATTTTTCTTAACATTATTTTTCTGTTGATAAGTTAGTAGTTTCTTGATCAGTCTTTCTTCAGGGAGCCTTACTAGACGATTATAAAATCTTTTTTCTTCATAATGTTTAGTAAGGGTTTGTTCTCCTGATATATGATTTCATTTGGAAGAAGTCTGTGTTTTCCATCCATTATGTGGTTTTTGTTAATGATCGTTCTTAGAATTCTTATTTCCACTCTCTGAAGTTCTTCTGTTCTGTTACCGCTTGTAAGGTTAAGTAGTGTTTCGCATGCATAAGTTATTTCTGGTCTTGTTAATGTATTGTAGTGTCTAATTTTTGTCTTAATTGAGAGAAACTTCGTTTTGTATGTGAGCCATTTCAGTTATTGTACAAGTCTCAGTTTAATGATTCTGTTTTGGAATGCTGGTTTTTCGATTGTTCCTTGATGTTAATTCTCCGATGTACTTAAATCGTCAATATAAAAAAAAAACAAAAATATTGGTGGCGGGCCTAGGATCTTTTAGATGCACTACTTTACTTTTTTCAATGCATTATTTTAAGAATACTAATGCAGATTGCCAGAATTACAGTGTTTTTCGAAGATACCGCCTAATTAATCTTCTTCTTTTGGTGCTGATCTGCTACCGAATGTTGGCAGTGATAAGTCTATTCGCTGCAGCTTTAAAGAGTCCTGCAGTAGATTTTGCAAACCAGTTTCTCAAGTTCTTTACTCAGGATATTCGTCGTCTTCCCAATAGCTCTCTCACCCTGTATCTTTCCTTGCAAAATGCTTTTCAGCAACTTGTAGTAATTATTAATCTAGTAAAATTTACCTTGAACAATATTGGTATCCAAAACAAAGTACTATGTGAAGATATGTACAAGTATGTATACGTGCATAGAAATAACGTGTATTGCATTGTGATAGCCACCCGGGTTTGATCTCTGAGGCTCAAGTGGTCGAAGACTAAATGCTTTAGCTTTTCTGTTAAATCAGTTTTCTTCTTCTTCCAAACAAGGATTAGGCTGCAGCCTGTTCCAAATTCACACACTATATCATCTATCTCCATCTTTTCGTAGGTGTACCGACATCCCTTTTACCTTTTGGAGCATACCAGTGCGCCCGCTTAGGTATCCTATAATCTGACATCCATTCCATGTGTTGTCTCCAACTTGGGTGATAATCCTTTATCTTTTCGTTCAAATTGTAAATGCCCAATTCTGACCTTATTTCATCATTCCTTATTCTGTTCAAGCGTGCACACCCCTTAGTCCTTCGCAGAAATCTCATATCTGCCGTCTGGATTCTCCGCCAACGGTATTATTTAATGCCGTCGGTTACAAGCCCGGGGCCTAATAATGCAAATGATGAGGAAGGAGAAGCAGGAGGAGTAAAAACCATTATTAAAAAACCAAAATCCATCTGGCTTCGGATAGTAGCACCCATTTTTTAAGGCTTCTGCCTAGGGTACAGGTGAAAATGGTCAACAATCTCGTCGGCGGATGAGGAAATTTTCCCAACGGTAAACAGGGCGGAAGAACCTAGGAGTTGGGTCTCCAAATGAAACCGAGGGTACGGCCAGGTGCTTAAAATAGGCAACCTCACCACTCGTCTTACTTCGCGCAGGGTTCGTAGCCCGGCCGGAGGACATTTTAACCTCCTGAATACATAACTCATAAATAGCCTCAGCAATGGGACAGGTTCTCTCGGCAATCAGAATCGGCGTAAACTTATGTTAAATCAGTATGGAATAATTGCTGAATTTCAGCAAATGTTATTTTTTCTAGTTTTTTGTCCAACTATTTTGCACATTAATCTCCTGCAGTCAAAAAAGGGTGATAGATGAAAATAAATTACGGGAAATGCCAGACCTAACTGGAAATCGAACCCGGGACCCGTAGCGTAGAAACCAGTTGCTCTGACCACTACACTCTGGGCTCTGGGCTGGGGACTAGCTCTCTAAGTGATTGGGAAGTTAATGGATTAGTGATGAGTGAATGAGTAAATTGAATTCGTATTTATAAATATTACAAACAGATAATAATGTTTTTGATGAACAAGCACGTGCTTTTGAAAATGTTACAACCCCAAAATGGGATTGTTAAATAAATTTCGTTGGCAATTCATTAATCAATTGATTGATTTTTTACAGATTCATTTATCTCTTGGATTATATCCTCTTCGTTTTTATAGTAGGCCTACAATTCATTCAGTGTCATGTTAACCTTTATTTGATTGAAAATTAGTTTTATTTTGGTTTAAACCAATCTTACTTTTACTGTTTCGAAAATAAGCCAGTTGTGTTAAAGAAGAATTATTTATTTAAACTGTAATGTTGTATAATACCCCTACAACATTGTAATAGTAATAATAATAATAATAATAATAATAAAAATAACAATAATTTTGAGTCACATCAATAGCTAGGTCATTAGCGACTACTTTGGGTCAAGGAATGGTGGGTTTATACTTGTAATAATTTTCCAGACTCAGGCCGGTAATCGAACCCAAGACCTTTTTCTTTTCCGTGTAGCACGCTAACCACTAATATACCCCGGAGGTAGTTAATAAAAATTTTGTAATCGAACTCCCGTAATCGAATCCAATACCTTCCTCTTTGCAGTATAACCACTCCATCACGGAAGTGGTAAATGAAAATTTTGTTGTTTTCTCTCTTTGTAACTTCATTTATCTTGCATAAGGGCACATTTTTGAGATTGTTAAATGGGTCCAAGGGCGGCTAGATCGGCACGGGGGACGAAACGGGAAAAAGGTGATCCGAGAGTCCTCATTGAAAATTTTGCTAAAATAGAAGGGAGTTGAATGTGTTTCTTGTTCAACTGAGATGAAGAAATCGGTTGTCAAGTACACCTTACCTCAGTCTTTTCTCAGAACATTTATGTTTTCGAGGGATTTCTGGCAACCCTAGTATAACCTGTTGGAAGATTTTTTTAACAATAAAATAATTTTAAAGTTTTTGTTAAAATTACTACACGATTTGAAAAAGTCATTACCGTAAAATGATTTGATACATATTTTTAATCGAATCGCAACATCTTCCATTAGTGTTGCTTCACACCTTTTGCAATGAAAAACTATAAAATCAAAGAACGTTTTCTAAAACGCAAGATAAGTTCGGAAAAAGACACCTGGGTTTAACTTTTTGGATAAAGGTAGTAGCAGACACACACACTTATAATGAACACTCAATTCCAAGTATTAATCACCTGCATCCTCACGTAAGTGAAATTCAGTTCATCCGTTCCTGTGCAACGGAATATCTAACGAACACACTATTGTGTTACATCATATCTTCAAATAACTCAGAAAGTGAACAAAGCAGGAAAGATCTGTAATTTTTATTTTGAACTTTTATTTGTTACTATTGTCAACAACCCAAGCTAAACTTTGCTTTTGCTGGTTTTTTGTTTATTAAAGTAAATATTACTTTGAACAAAAATCCTAGTGGAGAGCGTTCATGTGTGAACAGGCCACTGTACAAAAAGTTCACCCAATTCAATGTTACTTAATGAATAATAGTGACTTTCTACCGACTAATTGACTAGTCGTAGGCCATAACAATGGGCCTAAACTCTATACAAGTATAGAATTAACAATTTTTTATTTAATTATATTACTACCTCTACACATAACTTAAATGACATATAGGTATGGTAGTAATATAATTAAATAAAAAATAGTTAAATTCTATACTTGTTAATTCATGTAGGTTATGTGTAGATTGTTAATTCTTTACAAATTCTTTTCTATTTCATTATATTCTGCCATATATACATGTCATGTAGGTTTCGTGTAGATTGTTAATTCTTTAAAAATTGTTAATTCTATATACAAAAATAGAATTAACAATTTTCTATTTAATTATAATAGAGCCATACCTACACCTCATGTAGGTTAAGTGTAGAGTTTCTCTCATTTTCATGAACTTTCCTGAATGTTAGTTAAGCCCATTAATGACTTTGAAATGAGTTACAGAATTCAATGACTTGATGAGATAATCATGGAAATTACGAAAGGAGTATTGTGTTAAATATAATAGTATTTGTTCAATGTTATTCATTATTGTACTTTATTTGTTTTTAATTAATTATATTAAAAGAAATACTTTCCAAAATATATAAAATTGAAGAATTCAATTCTGTTACGGGTGACTGACAATGAAAAAGGGATGTATTATTTAAATACGATAACGAGGGAGAGTGAATTGAAATCAAATGAAACAAATCACATGTGATGTATCAAAAGCTTCGTATCTTTTACCTCCCTAGCGCCACTGAAACATCACATCCCTCCTCAACATCACATCACCAATTTATATACTTCAATAGAGCCAAACTGATGTGGACAAAGCGAGAAACGGTTAATCCTCGTCAGTAATTGGATGATGTAGGAACAGCCAAATGCAATACGTTTGTGTGTACGATCTGATAGCAATGGCTGGATAAATGCTTCTGATTGCCGGATACGACTTTATAGGCATGTATAGCCCATCAGAGTACAATTTAATAAACCTAAGTACAGGGTTCATACTCATGGTATCAGAGGATTTCGATATACTAACTACAACTCGTGCAGAAAATTGGTCTTCCGCAGATTTAATTGAAACAATTAAATATTAACGTATATAATTCTCTCCAGTTTCATAATCTTCTTGTTTTGTTTTTATGACTAATTTTTGGCAAAGAGATTATTGAAACATGACTTAACAATGCTATTAAATTCCCGAATTCATCGTATATTAAATTTTTACCCATTTATGCTTACAGAAATAATGGAACTGAAACGTAACTTAATAATCAGTTAAAGGTCCCAGCTTCTTTAACCCAATTAAATATTGTACAAAAATTTATGTATATATTTTTAGTAAAATTGATTGCTGCAATGAATAATATAGGCTCATGGTTCATACTAAAATTTTGTCTTTTCATTAAACAATATCTCTTGTGCAATAAAATGATAATTTTAAGAAAGGCGGATAAGATGAGAGCTAATCATGAATACTAGAAACCTATATAACAAAAAAGTCTTATCTTGGGGTACAACAATCAGTCACTATCAGACGATGTTAAGAGCGGAAGCATTGTATGGAGCAGAAAAACTGAAAATTATGTTGAAAGGCGGTATAGTATAGAAAGGAGAATAGTTCAGAACATTTTAGAACCTAAGGAAGAAGACAATTACAATAGGCCCCGTTCAAACAAAGAGATTACGAAAAACTGAAAACATAATCCATGTAATGATAAAAAGGAGGCTTGTATTTTTCGGACATGTGGCAAGAATTAGCGATAACAGATTGACAAAACAAATTTTTGATAAAATAATGAATCTCAAAACCAAACAGCATGGTAACCTACTGCATTAGCAGAAATTGCAAAACAGTCAGACGTAAAGCCAAAACAAAAACAAGAAAAAACAGGATGATACCCAGCAACATTGAATGACCTTACAGGTGCAACAGTGTCAAATTATTTACACTTTATCTGTTCATTGGAGGGCTAAAATAAATAGTTCTGTTTCTTATGATAAGGGCAGCCAATTAAATGACTGAATCATTTAAGAACAGAAGAGGAAGAGGTGTAAAAGACGCTAATCAGAGTTACGAGGTTACTAATCAGAGTTTCGTATCTTCTCTGAAAGTAATGAATTTTATTATACAGCCAGATCCTGTGATGAATAAAGTGAAGTTGTCATTTGCAGAGTGGAAAATATATGCTTTTCAGAGGGCCCGACATGCTGAAAAGCGTACTTTCCCACTCAGTGTTGAAGGCAAGTGTAAACCACCTCACTTATCGTTTTACTTAGTAAAACCTCTACGTGTTCAAACCAGCTTACAGCTGATGATCTAAACAACAAAAGGTACAAAAATTGACACAGAAAAAATACAGAATAGGGAAATTTTTAGAAAAAAATAGCCAGAGAGTGATCTTCAGGGGAGAGACTGAAGAGAAGAAATGTGAGCCACACAACATTGAAAAACTTGAGAAGGGGAGATCTAAAAGAATGAAAAGATTGAGGGAGAAAAGGAAACGTGAGAACAACATAAAGGAATTAAAATATTGATCTGGCGTGCTCTCTCTTAGTGGAAATTTAGAAAAAATTATAATTCAATAACCAAGTTAAGTTTACTCGTGTTAAAAATAAACAAAATCGAAAATATTTTGAGTTACATACAAAAATGAGTATTATTAGCAATAAATTTGAAATAAATTTAATTAAAACAAAAACAAAAAAACCATCGTTACTTTAATAAAGTTTCATTTTTGTATGACTAGTATGTATACCATGATGTTTTAAAATATATGATTTAGTTTAGTTTTTACAGTTATTTCGTTTTTAATAAACTTTTAATTAACCAGTATTAATAGAAAAGTTGTGAATTTATGTAAACCAATAGCAATGTTTTACAGCACTTTATTCAAGCCACAGTACTACCCATTGTACTCTTTGTATTCTACATAATCACTTTAATTGTGGATATTATTAAGTATGTAGAGGTAAATATGCATATAACATTATCTAAATTATAAAAACCTTTGCATATCACAAAGTCAAACATTTCTCAATTGAATGTATTATAATAGAAATGTATTTTTTGTTGTGAAATATACAATATTGTGTATATTTATAAATATAAATTTTGTAATTGTGTGTATGGAAATAAATAATATAAATTAAGCGTAAGGGCTCTAATAAGTTTTAAAAACAAATTTTTGGAAAATGATTTCCTTCCAATATAGGTAAAAAGTGTAATTAATAAAAATTAAGGATTCATATTTGAAATAATTTCCCGACATTAGAAGATTTGGTTTTAAGTTTGGCTATTTTATAATTCCTGATAATGCAGACAATGAGAAGGATGATAGATGAGGATGAGTGATGAAAAATTACGAGATCTGAAAGGGAATCGAACCCGGGACCCCGATGTAGAAGCTAGTTGCGTTAACCAGTACGCCAACGGGCCGGTCAACATAAGAGACATAGGAGCTACATAATTACCAATGGTTTGCAGTAAATTTACCAATTAGAATCATACAAACAATTCAGAGATTTCAACAGTTTTGTTGGAATAAAATCCAGTAATTTATTATTTTTTTATTTATATTATTTATTGGTTATTAGCGACTACGGTGGATTATGCATCGAAAACAGTGGATTTTAACTTAAAAAAATTTTCAGATTCTGCCCGGGAATCTAACCAGCATTAATTTTGTTTTGAAGAATATTAAACGAATCATTTCAAAATAACCACAGAAAAATTTATCAAAAAGTAGGCTACCCATGTATTTTTTGACTAAGAGTCCAAATAAAAGTTAAATAGCTTATTTAAATAATAATAATTGTAACAATAATACAACAGAGAGAGAGAAAAAACATTTTCAAGAAAACCTCGAAAAAGGTAAGAAAAATAAAAACAAAAAAGTAATGTTGTAATTTGGAACGGGTGTCATTGAAGGCGGTTGTGGGTAGGTGCTTTACCAATATGCCTAGACCTACCAGCAACCCTTTTGTAGGAGTCAGCAATAAAGGGTTTGGCCGTTGAAGATTCCGTAATATGCGTTGAGAGATACCGGTGCGTCAAAGCACTGCGTAATTGCTAGCAACACACGGGCTTGCACTGTGCCTCCTCATCAATCGGCTCTGAGGTAGTGGAACGAGCTAAAAAATCTTTTGATCAAATTTCTACTGCTTTCTTTGTTATAACACAACTGACTTTTCGGTTCATTATTATTTTTATTGTTAGCCTACGTTTAGCAGTTGTTCCGAATAAATCCTTTATTCCCATCCTTCTGATTTTTTTAAGATTCTCATAGAATATAAAAAGATAAAACGACGACCACCTTTGTGGCCCAGTGGTTAGCGTGCTACGTTGCGAAGCAGAAGTCCCGATTCGATTCCTGGTTTTGGAAAATTATTACAAGTTCAAACCTCCCCAGTTCCTTAACTCAAAGTGGTCGCTAATAACTAAGATGTTGATGCAACTTAAATAAATTAAAAAAGATAAAACAACGCGAATCTTTTTCAGTAGTGTATTCAAGTAATAACATTTTATGTGGTCAACACGTATGCAGCTCCACCCTTCCTTGGTGAAACATTCATTTTCAACTATTTCTTCTTCTCTTCACGGGTTAGACATTTCTACCTGTTCCGACACCCAACTTTTCTTCGGCCTGCCAATATCTCTACTACCCACAGGTTTGTATCTTCTCGTTACACTAGGCAAGGCAAGCGGCTTTCTGGCATTCTATTTAAATGATCGACCCGTTGGGCACGATACAATTTCATTTTTTCGTCGAAAGGAAAAATTCCCAATTCTTGCCTTGAATTTTTAACTTTAAAATTATAATTTAAGAAAAATAGTTTTAATGCAATTATATGATAACAGAATAATACTGATGAACATATACTTAAAATTAATGTGTATTTAAAATGGAGTTCTACACTTCTTTTCTAAATTTTGTTTCAGAACAGCCATTTAAACTACGTTTGAATAATTATAACCGAAAGCAAAGGCCTCTTCCACATTTTTTTTAAGCAAAGTTGTTTAGTTTAAATAAATAAGTGTAGTTACGGAGGAAAGTTCAAAAAGTGAAATTTAACTTCGTGCAAATTTTTTGTTTTTAGTATAAACTTTTGTGCGCCATCTTATTAACCGTGTTCTCAGGTTCTAATAACAACGCGCAAATACACAAAATATTTTCAATATATTTATAAAAAATTCATTCGGAAAAGTTTAAAATTTTCTTACTTTTGAGTTTTACCCGAAAAATTGATAGAGTATAAACGATAGAACAATAATTTCTACTATATTTCAGTTAGGTAATATTTTTCGTTCTGACTTATATTAATTTGTGAAGTAATTAAGGTATCTTCGATTTTATATTTTCATCTCCGTATAACCTCTTCAACCCATAGACGATCTCTGGTAAGTTTTGTTACTTTATTAAACGGTTAGGCCTATGTTTTCTTTAATCATTTGTATTAGTATTATTATTTTGCCAAAATTGCATTACCATACACATTTTTTCCCAATTTAGTAAAATATTTAATGAAAAACTTATAAAACTTTTATGCAATAAACATTTTGTGATTTTTTTTTTTTTTTTTTTTTTTTTTTTTTTTTTTTTATTTGTTTGTTTAAGGTCGCATCAACAATAAAGTCATTAGCGACCACAATTACATAACAATCTTAAATTAACAAAATTTACATAACAAAATTTGAATTAAAATGTTTTGAGTGAACAAAATTTGAACTAAAAATAACTTGTGTAAACAAAATTTGGATTAAAACACATTGTGTAACTGTAAGTCCGTAAGGTATAAAACCACATTCTGTATACTCTTGATGTCAGTCAGCATGATTTTCGTATTTTGTGTTAAGTTATACTTTTCTCGTAGATTACGTAATCCCGGACATTTTATCAGTAAGTGTATTATCGTCAATGTAGTATCGTTGCAAAAATAACAGGTCGGTGCATCAGTCTTTTGAAGAAGGTATTTGTGTGTGAGACTAGAATGCCCAATTCGTAGGCGTGTTATAAGTACTTGATTTTGTCTGCTACTTTGTGGTATTAATACGTCATGTGTGTTTTCCCTGAAGTCATGTAGTTTACTGCGATGTCCTTTCCATTCATCGTTCCACACTCCTTGTGTCGTCTTGAGAACAAATTTTGACAAATCAACATGTGAGACAGCATGATCATGAAACACTTCTTTTATGGCTTTTTTGGCGGCATTGTCTGCCTTCTCGTTTCCTGATATACCAACGTGTGCTGGGGTCCATACAAATTCAATTGTGTTATTAATTTTTGTATTTGACACTAAAAGCCTAACTATTTCTTGAATTATCGGTTCTTTAGTATTTAAATTAGAAATGCTTTCTAGAACACTTTTAGAATCGGTAAAAATTACAAATTTGGAATTTCGAGATTGAGATGCGATTTCCAGAGTTTTATAAATAGCATAGGCTTCACAAAAGAATATAGAAGATACGTTATTAATTTTGTAAAGAATCTCTGAATCAGGAAACACGATTCCACAGCCACAACCTTCAGTTGTAAGTGAACCGTCTGTGTAAACACTCATGTAGTCTTTGAATCTGGTAGTTATTTTTTGAAAAAGAGGCCTGAAGACAGCAGAGTGGCAGTTTTGTTTTCCAAGAACACTAAAACTTAAATCAGGTGTTGGAAGTTTTAGGAGCCATGGTGGTTCATCGGGTTGACAAACTTCAAAAACATTTGGAAGACGTATATTTAACTCCTTGAGGTAGATGTCCACGCGATCACCTAAAGCTTTCGGGTATCTTGCTCTTTTTCTGGTAGATATTTGGTTTCCTATGGATATTGCACTATATACTGGGTTCATCGGTGTTGTAGATATTTTAACTGCAAATTTGATACATAAGTATTTTCTGCGATATGATAACGGTATGTCATTGCTTTCGGCAATGATACTTTCCACCGGGCTGGTCCTGAACGCACCCAGAGCCATACGCAAACTTGTTGAATGAATAGAGTTTAAAGAATTTTTTACTGATTTTTGTGCAGAGTCATAAACAATCGAACCATAATCTAATTTGTTTCTAATTAAAGCCCTGTAAGTATTTAAAATTATACGTTTATCAGCTCCCCAACTGCATGACGAAAGTAATTTAATTACATTCATTCGTTGTAAACAGTCGGCTTTAAGTTTTTTAATGTGAGAAACCCACGTAAGTTTCTCGTCAAATACCATACCTAGTATTTTAATTTCATTTTTCTGTTTAATTTCATGGTTACCTATAAAAAGCTGTGTATGTTCATCCGATGAATGTTTTCGGGAGAAAATAATATAATCTGATTTAGTCAGTGAAATATTGAATCCGTTATTCAACGCCCATTTCTGTATATCACTCAGCGTTTTCTGTAAACAGTGTTGAGTTGTTTGGACGATTTTGCCTCTAATAGTAACAGTCACATCATCTGCAAATATGTAGCATTTTACTGGCGGTGATATTAATTTAGTTATATCATTTATAGCAACAAGAAATAAAGTTACACTCAAAACGGATCCTTGAGGAACACCATTTTCTACAACAAATTTTCTCGACAGACTTCCATTTGCCTTGACCATTATGACCCTGTTTTGTAAAAAATTTGAAATGAAGTTTAGGATCGGTCCATTAACACCAATTTCACTTAATATCTTTACAATTCTGTACTTCCAAACCATACCGTATGCGTTTTCCATATCCAATGCAACTGCAATTAGGTGTTCACCAGATTCAAAAGCATTACATATGTCAGTTTGTAGATTAACAAGATGATCTAAAGTAGATCTATTTTTTCTGAATCCACTTTGAAATTTAGACAGAAAGTTAATGTTGTCTAAGTACCAAACTAGCCGATTATTTAATATCCTTTCTAGAAGTTTACATAATGTGGAAGTTAATGCAATCGGTCGATAACTCTCTGCTTTACTATGATCTTTTTTTGGTTTAGGAACTGGAACTACAATAGCTTCCCTCCAAATGGCCGGAAAGAGACCGTGTGATAAGATTCTGTTATAAATGTCTAATAGAAATAGTATGGCATTATTAGGTAAATTCTTCAAAAATATATTAAAAATACCGTCAGGTCCAGGACTTGAATTACGTAATTTTGAAATGACATTTTGGATCTCGCTGTAAAGAATAGTAGAATTAAGAGGATGATTTAAGGTGTTGGCTCCATCGTCAGTGACTTCGTTAATATTGAGTTCAGTATTATTTTTAATTTCTAAAAATTTCGCATTATATTTAGCATCACTGGAACTTTGAGCAAAGGTGTTGGCTAATAAATTGGCAATCTCATCTGGATGTGTGATTATTTTACGGTTACTATTTACAAGACATGAAATATTAGTAGAACATTTAATACCTCTTATTTGTTTTATTTTATTCCACGATTCAACGAAGTTTGAGCTGATCATTGAGGAGATGAAATCACTCCATGACTTACGTTTCTTTAATTTAAACAATGTTCTCGTATACGACCTACACTTTTTATACTCAGTAAAATTTATCTGAGTTGGGTGGCGTTTATATTTATTGAACGATTTCTTAAATTTTTGTAGAGACTCCTTGCATTCATCATCCCACCATGGGACTTGCCTTTTACGGATTTTTCCTGAAGTTTTCGGTATATTTTTAACTGCTGCTTCTAAAATTATACTAGTAAAACAACTAATTTCATCATCTATTGTTCTTTCTTCTTGTGTATAAGAGGTGGGCTTAAATATTTTCTCAATTTTTAATGATATGTCATGTCGGAATTTTTCCCAATCGGCCTTACCAAAAATCCATTTCTGATTAATCGTATCAAATGTATCTCTAGATCCAATGTCAATAATGATCGGAAAGTGGTCACTACCATACAATTCGGACTCAGTTCTCCATTCAAGCTGATGAGCAACTGACGCACTGCAAAGAGTAAGATCTATTGCACTAAAAACTTTATAACTGCTGTTGAAATGAGTAGGTTTCTTCTTATTTAAAAGAACCACATCAGTATCTTCCAATAATTGTTCAATAATATTACCTCTGGCGTCATTTTTATGAGAACCCCAAGCATAGTTGTGAGAGTTAAAATCTCCGGCGATTAAAAACGGTTTTGGTAGTTGATGGATTAAATTATACAACTCGGTGGATGAGAGCTTGTACTGGTTAGGTAAGTAGATGTTACAAATTGTAATGGAACCTATTGGAAGAAGAACGGATACAGCGACGGCTTCGATGTTAGAATTTAATTTAATTTCAGAAGTTTTGAATTTTTTATGAATATACATGGCCACACCTCCACTAGCGTGTAGAACATTTACTCTATTTCTATAAAAGATAGAATAATTATTAGAAATAGGTGCAAATAGATCGTCTTTAAAATTTGTCTCTTGCAGACAGATTGCAATCGGATTATGTTTATTAATAAGGAGTTGGAGAAACTCTTTTTGCTGGTAAAAACCATTGATATTCCATTGAAGGATGGAATATGTAGAATTATAACTTCCTGTCATTTTAGAACATAAAAACTTAAGTGATTAAATAAAAACAATTTTGAAAATCGAGAAATATATATTCCAACAATTACGACGAATCACAGTCTAGCAAAGATAGTAGATTACTGTCACCTTCTAAGTTGGCACTTTTTACTGGAATTTCCATACTTGAGTTATCAGATCCATCTATCGCTGATTTTAGTGCCTTTTGTAATTTAGTAAATTTAGTTTTAAGGGATCTTCCGTTTAAAGAAGGATACGTATCATTAAGAAGAATCAAAACTTTAGATAGGTCAGAGGTATATTCCTTTATAATGCCTACAGGATTGGAGGAACCGTAAGTCCTTTCAAGGAGGCTCTTTAGTTGCATGTAGTCAAGAACGTAGGGATTGTCTTTGCTACTGAGAATGTCCTTCAGAGGACTTAACTGGTCTTCTATTACTTTAGAAAAGTGATCATCCTTCTCCTTTTTAATCTTCTTCTTCATCGGTCTAGTTAGAGTATACCCTTCTTCTGTCGATGAATCAATATTCGACGAGTTATCTAAAAACTCGTCATTATTAATGGCAGTAGAGCTCTCAGATGACAACGGCCTTTTATGTATTTTGGCTTCAGTCATACTAGATTTACCAGGAGCAGGAAGCCCAGGAAATTCGACATCAAACTTGGTATGTTGATTACTAGTATCGTTTGATTTTTGTGTATCGGTAACACTGGTATCAAAATTACCATCGGATTGAAAATTGTTAGTGGATTTATGATTTCCGTTAACAGTAGGGACCTCATTTTCCTCAACCTCATTTAAACTACCAACATTTTTAACATGACCAACATCCCTATCGCTTACTAAATTCTCATCTTCACGACTGAGGTCACTGACTTTGTCATTTATGATTGAAGTACAATCTTTAGCCTGATGCCCCGGTTGTTTACAGACAAAACAGGAAATAGAGTCAGATGATAGATAAATCCAATAGGATGTATCATCATATACAATCTTCATAGAGTCAGGTAATTTTCCGAAATCTTCCGGGTGGATATACACCTGACGTCTGAAACTCATGATATGGCTATAGCCGGGTTCAGATATCCCCGCTTTCAAGAAAGAAATTTTAGACGCTAGTCTTATATTAAGTCTAGAAAGTTTATCTTCCAGTATATTATGAGGAATTACTGGACACACATTTGATAAAATAATCCTTTTGTACGTTGTAATTAACGGCCGAATAAGCAATTTGTTGTTCTTCAGTGAAATTACTGTGTGGTCTGCTACAAGACTGTTTACTATATCCGACGAAGCAAGATACATACAAATTCTGTTCATCGAGATACGAGAAACAAACCTAATGTTCTCGGGTTTCACTAATAAACCGACTGCCTGGATGTACTCCTTTACTGGTATTCCGTCGATTGCATCTAAAATTATGGCCTGAGCTTTCGTTGGAAAATTATTCGTTTTTACGCTATTTGCGTAAGAAGCTTGTTGATTGTTTAATTTACTGTTTTTTTCCATTGAATTACTACTATTATTTAACAATGAACCTCTGTACTCAGAAGCCATTTTAAATATTTTCCGTAACCTAGGCTAGCTTAGGTTAGGTTATCAACAATGACAACAATGCCGACAAAAAACAAACAAAAGATAAAACAAAATGAAATAAAATAATTACCTATCACTTAAGTGAAATCGGTATACTCGCAGACAAGTAATTAATAGTTTTAAATAGAAAAATACTTGTATTTTTGTCCATAACATAAACAGCACAACATTTGTTTACAAACACCAAACCGGAAGTCATTTTGTGATTTTACGATTGAGAGATTTTCAAAAGTTAAAGTTTTCCGATTAATTATGTTATTAAGTAAAATAAGAGGAAAAGGGTTTCTTGAAATTTTTCATAAAATTAACGAAATATTTATTACAGAACAATATTCTTTCATTTTGTTTTTAATTTATTGAATTATTTATACCCTTATATTTATTAAAGAAATATTAATTTATAATAATCAGAAAATTTCCGGATATTAAAAATTGAATACCTAATTAAAAGCTTGAGTAAGTAAGGATCACGTTCGAACCATTTTGTTTATTGGTTTTTATTTTATAGCTAAGCAAAAAGAATAAAACATAAGAATAAATTAATAAGTAGGAACACTTCTTCTTGTTCTTCTTCTCTTTACGGGTTAGACATTTCTACCTGTTTTGGCACCCATCTTTTCTTCGGCCTGCCAATAACTCTGCTTCCTATTTGTTTGTAGAGGGGACACAAAAATGAAAATATACTCATGTTTGGTGCACCTATGGCTGTGAAACGTGGAATTTGTCAGAAATAGATTACAGCATATTGAGGTTCGAAAGAAAAATTTTAAGAAGGATTTTCAAACTGGTAAGAGAAGAAGAGAATTGGAGACTACTGAAGAATGAAGAACTGAATACTCTCATTGAATTCATATACGCGGTTAGTTGCATAAAGGCTCAAAGATTGAGATAGTTTGGGGCACGTTGAGGGAATGGAGGTTGGTTAAGGTGATATACTATACAAAAGAAGAAGGTAAGGCCATTCTAGAAAGAGGAGGATAAATGATGTTACATATGGTTTAATTCTGATGAATGTCCGTGGATGGAGGGCGCTAGAAATTGTCAAGGAAAATTGGGGCATTGCGAAGGAAGCCAAAGCTCATCAAGGACTGTAGAGCTACGAGTTAATGAATGTGTTGCTGTTTATATCAACAGCCGAAAGACTGGTTTGAACCACTGTACTACTTTTCAAAGTTAATGAGCTCTGAATGTTTGCATTGCCCCCAACCCGCTTCATAGCTAACCAATGACTTGCCAGAAACGTTGCTAATACTTGCTCTCGTAGCTCTGTTATATAATTTCGTCAGCATTTTGCTTTTATGATTTTTTCGTTTTTGCAATAACAATTATAACTTATGAACATACAACCAGCTGATTATATTATAAATATTGCATGTTAACGCGCTCTATAATCGATGTGTTCAGTACGAGATGTAAGACACGAGTGAACTACTGGGGCTCTTGTACGCATGTGGCGTAATGTTTATCAGGTTGATACATTCGTACAATCTGACAACGATGGTAAACATTCTGATTAGTCTAAATACGTGGAACAGCAGAGCTCACCAACCGTAAAAAGCATTATAGAGGCTTTATTAAGTAAAACAAGGATTGCGGTGATTTACCATTGCTTTCCTTATTGAGTGGAAAAGTATGCTTATCAGCATGCCAGGCCATCTGAAAAGCATCTGCTTTCCACCCTGCAAATGACACCTTCACATCATTCACCACAGGATCTAGCTGTATAATGAAGTTCATCACTTTCAGAGAAGATAACTTTGATTAGTATCTTTTACACCTCTATCTCTTCTGTTCTTAAAAGCTTGTCATATAATTGACTGACCATATGATAAGAAACATAACAATTTTTTTAGCTCTGAAACTAGCTGATCGAGTGCAAATAATTTATCTGTTATGGGGACATAATGAATGTAAAAAGGAAATATATTACCAGCCATAATAATTTTTTTTATGCAATGAAACTTTAAAATATTACATTAAATATAAAAATGCAAGAGTATTTCTACCTTTTGAAGTCATTAAAAATATTAGTTATTAAAAAAACTGTTGTTTACCAATGAATTAAATAATTAATGTAGTAGAGATAAACTACTTACTGTTAAGATCCGCATCAACAGCCTGTACGACTTGCTCAAGATGTTTTGAAACGGCAAAGTGAAGTTGGAGGTGAGAATTTCCAAGAAAAGTATCTAAATCACTAAGAATTGTTTGAAGAGCATGATTAGTTTGAAGTACGCCATCTCCAACTTGTTGATTGGTAACCACTATTGCAACTATTCCTACCCTGAAACAATATGAAAGATAAATAATATTTTACAGCCATTGTAGCTTAAATTTTTTCTTTGTTTACGTACATGTACTAAGTACTATACTATTAACAACAAAACTGCGAGGTTCCTAGTAAACCAAGCAGTCGTGTACCTCCATCCGTCCTGCCTTACAATGTTGCCACTCCACCCGCCCTGCCCGTGGTATTGGAATTGCTTCACTCAGTTCAATTCAAACGTGATATACACAACGATTCGTAACGTTTGTGGGCTATTTTGTAAGTCATTTTCGTTTTAAAATTTGTTTATTTTATAGGCTTACCCTTTTATACAGTCATAATACAGTCTTTCGTTAAAAGATTTCCAAATTTCATTTGTTATTTTTCAGTTTATTAAGTGTATTGTGACAATACACTTAGTATTGTCACTAAAGTATTTTTAGTTGTAAATATGAATGAATTCAGCGATTTCGAGGAACAACCCGGTAAATCGACTCCGAACAACAATCGTCGTTATCGAAAGAAAGACCTTAGAAAATAAAGTCATCAATCAATGTTTACCTTAGAAAACAATCAGGAATGTTTATAAGGTTTTAAAAATTTGTGTAACAACCTTGAAGCAAGAAAGAAATAATATTTATAATTTTTATGATAATACGATAATAATGAAAATAAAAAGTTCGTTCCCAGTCTGCCAAATACGACAAAACTGCATTACTGTCTAACTAGATCCAGGCTCACAATTTCATGGTTACTAGTATGGTTGGACTAGTTCTGCATTAAAAAAAATTGAACAGTTGTAAATAAAAAATAACAATACAAATAATTTAAAATATAGGTAAAGAAAAATGTTTGTTACAGCAATTGCCAATATCAGTTAAGAAATTTTTGTAACGGGTGTTGCTTATATAAATATGAATTGAAACGATGGATTTTCACTTGGATAAATATTTCATAGAACTATTAATAGTATATACTTACAATACTGGAAACTGTGTATATTAGATAATGTACTATACGTCAAATATATTTAATGTGAAATGTTAGTGTAACGATATCAAAGAAATAACAATTTTTATTAACTTACGGTAAATGAAAATAAACATCAATTAAAGTAAATCTATTTTATTGGAAAAATCTGAAAATATAAAACACGTAGAGATAATAAAATTGAGTAAATAAATATGTAATCATGAAATACATATGCACGTTAATTTAAATAAAATAAAAAATATATTTAAATAAAGCGGAAACTACGATTAAATTCGCAATGTTTCAGTATTAAATTTCTATAAATAAAATATAATCTGAAATTTATTAGTTTTTGAAGTACTACATGGCTCAAAAATCGTCGTCAGATTTTTGTAAAATTACATATTCATGTAGTTTCTATGTCAGTTTGTTGCATTATAAATTTGATTACTATTTAGATTTTTTTTAACTTAAATCTGATTAGCAATCAGATTTAAGTTAAAAACAAAATCACGAGACTTTTTGTGAAAATCAATTAGGAAACTGTGATAATTGTTAGCTCTATCCTTAATATCCTTAATGTAGATAATATTGGGCGTAAAATAAAACAGTGAAAATACGTATTTGTATATTCAAAATTTAATTTTTTGTTTTGCACTTTTTTAGTGTTTATCGGGTATCGACTGTTATGGTCATTAACCCTCGTCTAAATTTTAAGAAATTAACTGTGACTAAAAAATCAGTGCTGTCAAATGTAGACTGTTTAGATTATATCCACGTAAGTTTTATCAGTTAAAATGCAAACTTAAAACTACCGACTGCCAAGAGTGTATAGAGTCCACAACTGTTTAAAACACGAATAAATGTCTATATTTAAGTCCTTACAAGAACTCCGTCAGATGTCAAACATTTAAAACAAATATGCCGGGTGTAAAAGGCTCACCGCATGTGCAAAAAGCATACAATAAATAAATAATTTACAAACAAAGTAACATAAACTTAAATAGAGTTTGTTAAAACTTGACTTATCCCATTTAAATATAAATTCCCTTTGTTTCAGAAAGTTTATTTACTCTTTCTTTTGGTTTAACGTTAAATTTTTATGTACATCAAAGCTAATACAGAGTCGACCGCATTAGCGTTGTTTGTTAAGTGCTCGCCTCTCATCATGCGGTGGTGGGTTCGAATCCCACTCAGGCACGGAATATTTTCATACGTTACAAAAAAATCATTTCATCCTCACACAGTTACACCCAACGTCGTTGCTAATAACCGTTGAAGTTGATGCAACGTTAAATAAATAAATAAAAAATAACAAGCTAATACAGATATTGAAAAGCGATACTTGTAAATGAAAGATGAACAAATGTCAGACGACTGGAAATCGAACCTGGGGCCCATGGTATAGAAGTCAGTTGTATACTATAGAATCTTACTTATACTAATTTAGCTAACTAATGTTATGAAAATTTAACCCCTGATAAAGAAAATACGATTTTCAAACCACGAAAAATAAATGAAATAATTGTTTGAAACAACTAGCAAGAAAATATACCTTTAAATGTCAGATAAAATAATAAATTACTGATAACAAGACAGGTTTTTTAAAATTTACAGTTGTCACTGTCGCCCCTTTGGTTAGGTACTGTGCTGCCGGCTATCAAAGCTTCCGACGTAGCGACAGAGGGAGCCGCCAATAGTTCCGAGAGGGGTGGCAGGCTTGGGGTGGCGTACCGACAGAGGCCTTTGTCATCAAGGCCATACCAACAACCCCCCTCTACCACAGCGCTCTCGGCAACTATACAAAGAGCGCTACACTGAGCCGAGAGATTCAATTCCAATCCAGACAGCATAGACAGGACATCTACCATCAGCACACGGCGGCTGGACTCCAGCGAAGACTAATCGACGACCCCGCATGAGAGAAGATGATGCTTCCACTCGCCGACCCGTCACCGTAAGCTGTCGACCGGACCGTCATCCCCCGCTGACGCGAGCGATACCGACAGCGGTCCCTCGACCGAGCCTTACCCCCACCGGACCCGGCGAAGCAGCCATCGACGCACTACTGCGAGGGAAGATGATATCTCCGCTGGATGACGACACGCCGTGTCACTCAGCTCCTTGACCACCACGACGACTACGACCGACGCTTCCCATCAAGACGACCGCCACTTAAACGGCCCTTTTCAGGGCCATCAAAATGTAAAGCTTTCAACTCGCCACTTAATGTCGCCATCCGGTGACACAGTCAGTAAAATATTTTGACACGAATTGAGTGTTTCAAGCAGCAAAAGACCAGAAAACGATTAAAAATATTGAAGTAAATCTAAATGGCGATAAAACGTCTTTCATTGTTACATAATTCCATTTATCGCCTGAAGGTGCATAATACGTAAAACCAGAAGACCATTATGTATATCCTGCAGGAACAGTCGAACGGTTGGTTGTACGATGTCTTACTTTGTCAACAGCTCAAAAAGTATACAACAATTTCATTTGTTATTTAATAAATATAAATCAAAGACAAGTTAAACTTTCTGCTCAAAAATTTGTTAAGTCATTTTTGAATCACTCTGTTTATCATTGTACATTATTTTTCGTTCATATTAATAATCTACGCTTTGTAAGAGCCACATAATTTTACTCGGACAATATTATAACTCAATTAAAACCCATAGTGCAATCTGAAAAGGATACAATTTTGTATTTCGCTATTAAATGACCATTTATTAATACTACTATTATTTAAACACTATTTTCCGAGTTTAATAAAATATTCAGCATTAATATTTGTTATTTATTGACAATTATTAGTCTATAATATCAGTGCTTTGTAGTATTTTAAATAAACTCTATCAGATATAGCAAATTGAAAAAGTAATAAAAATAAGTAAATTTTGAAAATATTTTATAAAAATACAAAACAGTCGCTAATTTAATAAAAATGTAACTACTGGATATTATTTTTCAACTAGTTTAATGTAACGTGGGTAAGACTCCAGAAATTTAAAGCACTGCCTCATGGGTCTGTCTGTTTGTCTGTCATGAGTTAAGGAAGTAAAAATAAAATATAAAATAACTTATTTTAGAAAGTTTGTTATTATTAAGTGTAGAATTTTTCTTTACACGAATAGTATACAGTTTGAGGAAACCGATGACCGGTAAAGAAAGAAATGGAGAGTGTTTTAAAGTTTTATCCCATTTTGGTTTTGTGGTTTTAATGAATGTTTCATAGTCTTGGTCTGACTACTCAGCAGATGTTAAGAATAGAGGCTGCTGAGACGAGATTGTTTAGACATTTAGCCGGGTATTGATTACGGGATTACTGCTTAAAATTCAGCGTATGAAACAAGACCACATCAGGAATCAGGTGCTAAGAGAGGAATGTGGAACTTGTAATAAAATAAAATTAAATGAAAAAAATTAAAATTGAAAATTGATTTTTAATGAAAACGAAAAAAATGAAAAAGTAGATATTGATGTGTGTGTTACAAAATTTGTTTGAAAATTATTAATTATTGAATTTATTGATTACACTGTGATATAAAACTAAGTATTTTAATTGATTATATTAATTACCATAATTATATATTGCAATATATCTGTTATTTAATGTTTTAATATATAATAACTATGAGCTCAATTTTATATTTACAAACTGAAATTATCCTTCGATTCTTGGTTCTGCTTGTTGTCCATCCACTCACCGGGAATCGAATGGGGCGTCGAGTCATTGTTGCATTTGGGTTTATAGTCTTTTTTTTACTCCTAATTTGTGTATGTTGCAAGCAGCCCCATCTTGTTCCCAGATGTGCGATTGAAAAATGTAAACAGGATTGTTTTCAAGTTCCAAAAAGACTAGTTCTTGCAGCAACTGTTAGTACTTTCTGAGTTAAAATTATTGATACAAAATATTTATCTATCAATATATCAATCTGTTTGTTGCAGGGCTAAAATAAATAGTTCTGTTTCTTATCACTTGGTCAGCCAATTAAATGACTGAATCATTTAAGAACAGAATAGGTAGAGGTGTAAAAGACACTCATCAGAGTTATCTCCTCTGAAAGTAATGATTTTCATTATACAGCCAGACCCTGTGGTGAATGAAGTGAAGGTGTCATTTGCAGAGTGGAAAATGTGTGCTTTTCAGAGGGCCCGGCATGCTGATAAGCGTACTTTTCCACTCAGTGCGGAAGGCAAACGTAAACCACCTCATTCGTCGTTTTACTTAGTAAAACCTCTACAGGTTCAAACCAGCCTTTCGGCTGATGACTTAAACAACAACAACAACACAAAATATCCCATTTCATGGGGAAATTGACATATGGGCCGCCCGGTATATAGGCTAATGCGACTAACATATAATATTAATATGACCACAATAGACCATATTATGATGTATGTTGAAGTATTAGTCTGTAATATGAATTTTTTATGAGTTTTGAAAATTATTAATAGACTATCATTGAATGAAATCTAAAATTTGTAACTTGAATAGGTAGTAATAGGTTAGTATAGTAATAGGTAGGAATAGGTACTTGAATAGGTTGATGTAATTTTTTGAATTTATTAAACTTTTATTTTTTGTAATACTGCTTACAGAACTATTTTAACGGGAAAAAATTAAGCAGAAACCTAACTAATATTGTAACCAATATACCAATTAGACTTCTGGGAATAAAAAGGTCGTAATATATGCATACAATTTATTAAGTTATAGAGCACGCAATTAAGTTAATTAATTAAAGTGAAAGAAAAAAAATACATTTTAATTTAGTAAATCTTGCTTATTTAGTTGAGAATAAAATTGTTTTTAGAGAAATTGACTCAACGAATCATGCTTGATGTTCAATTTACTTAATTAGTTAATTTACTCTACTCTCAACACAGTAATTTATTATGTATGCTGGAACTGTAGTCTTACAATGCGCTCCTCATACACAGATGTTCTTAACTTTGTCATCACTACTACAACTATTACCACAACTCGTACAATAACAACAACAGCCGGCCGCATTGGAGTAGTTGGTAACGTGCTCGCCTCTCATCATGCGGTCCTGGGTTCGAATCCTACTCAGGGACGGCATATTTTCATACGTAACAAAAAACATTTCATCCTCATTACGCACAGTTACACCCCAACGTCGTCGCTAATGACCTTGCAGTTGATGCGACGTTAAATAAAAAAAAAAACAAAAAAAAACAGCAATGTGATTACTAGCACTTTATTTTTGGCTCGACTTCTGTGAACATTAATGTTTATGGAAACAGTGAATGGTGATATGAAAATCGGTATTGAACTGTCGCTAAAACTAATTGGAAGCGAACACGAGACCCTTGCCAAAGAGACCAGTTGTACTCCCAAATACAATCTAATTAACACCATTAATACAATTTTTTTGACTTTATTAGGAAAATCCACAACTGTACACAAAAGCAACGAGTGAATGAGATGATTATGAAATGGAATAAAATGCGCTTTAAGACTTAGAGAAGATCACCACTCAACAGTGGGCTCCAGCTGGAAATGTTCTGTGAACGGATTACATAATTGTGTATGCTATCGGAAATTACTTATTACAAAATGATGTCCCTACTCCATCGTCGGCGTAAACGTCTGCGGGGATTTCCGGGAAGGTATGGTAGGTATAGATTGCATACAAGTTCGTTGCTATGATGCGATAATTTCATACGGAATCTTGTGTACATTTTACGAAATAAGTCGTTTACGTACGGAATTTTGAGGTCATTGTGAAAAAAGTCATTGGTAACGTAAAAGGAAGCATTTGTAAGAGTTTTGACTGAAATCGCTGATTTTTGAAATTACGGATGCCTTAGCAGTTCCGTAGATTTGGCAGGCATACATCCGGTGATAAGCTTTATAAATAAGAAGTTTAAGAAGCAGTGGTAATTTAGACCGTTTAGAAATACAAGAAAATTCCGTTTAGATAAACAGGAAATTCTCAGTGCGTGACTATACGAAAATGGCTGAAGTTCTATGAAATTATACTAAATTTTCAAAATCATTTAATGAATAATTTAAAAGTTATAAAATCAATTGAGGATAAAATTTGGTTTTATTTGATTCATAATATGTCCTTAAATCTCCAAATCCACCGGGTTCGTATGGTGTTAAAGACGACGCTGCAAATCAGCTGTTTAACAGCTGATTTTCGAAGACGAACGTTCCCGGTTCAAATCCTGGTAAACGTATTGTGTGGTTCCAAGCACCGTGTAGTTTCGGGGTGAAGGGTGAGGGTGAGGTATATTGAATGAGTGACGCATGCTGGGAGAACGATTGATGTATTACTCAAGCAGTTACTTTTATACGGATTTGAATACTAGACAGTGGTTACCACTGTATTTTGACGATTGTGGTTAAATTAACAATATCTCTCAGAAATGGTCAGCCTGAGTCTATACAAAACTACACTTTATTTACCGTCATATACATCCTCATCTCCTTGCGTCATGGGGTTATTGATCTGAATTGAACAGATTGCCACGTACACACATTAGGGATAAAAAAAACCTATAAATATTTATATTATCAAAGATATATTTTATTCTTTTAACTTTTTTCATGTTGGAGGAAAAAAACCATCCAATTTGATCGATGCTTTTGGCTTATTTTTGTTTTGTTTTTCAGAGTGAAATTAAATAAGGGCTACCAGGGCACATGTACGGTTATCGGCTAATCACCACACAAAGTCACTCACCAACCAATGTGACTTAAAAACTCAAAAGCGTCTGTCAAAAATCTACTTTAACTGACATTTAAATTTTTATCGTTTAATCGAGATTATAGCCTACAAATGAATTTTTTATTGAAACTAAATTTTAAATCTTTTAAAAATGTTTAATTATTCTGTATAGTCTAATAATTAATTGATTTTTAATTGGGGTAGCATAATTTAGGAACATTTTAACAATAGAATATTGCTTATCTATTATGTTAAGTTTTCTTTCATAAAAATATTACTATAATCAACAGCAAAAAGACCAGTATCAAAGCATCGCAAAAGCATTTATTTAGAGAATGAATTTCATTTGTATTTTCTTTTTGTTAACTCTTTTTATTAATGATTAACTTCCATTACGGTAATTTCATAAAATGAATTACATTTAAGTAAATATTTTTGGTTTTACCGGTACTTTTACTTATACTTAAATATTTCTTAAAATCTAATATTGTATTTCCCAATGTTATATTGATTTACACATAAATTATCTAATGTAATTAAATTAAGCATAAAATATTGAAAAATATAAAGTAATGTACTGAATTGCCTACCATCTTTTTATGAGGATTTAAATGAATAAAGAAAAAGAAGTTATAATACTTACAACAGAAGTATTATTAAAATCTGTAAAATAAACACAAGACTTCTCCGTCTGCAATTTCCGGACCATGTTTCTTCGAAATTTTCATCTCCTTTGCGTTTTCTGAGTCGATAACAAGTGTGAGACAATACAACTATAGGTGCAGCAAGAGCTAATAAAATACCTGCAACTAAAACTGCTATAAATCCAGCTTCCAACTTCAATGACTGCAATCAAAAATAAAATAAAACAAATAATTATAAATTATTTAATAAAATAAATAAAAGTTTCACAACAATATAAAAGAGGACCTGCAATTTTAAATTAATATTTTTACTACTTATTATTCAAAAATATAAAAATCTAATAGCTTAAAATAAAATTTTATACGAAAAAAGAAAAAAATGAATAATAGCGCATAGGTTATTAATTTTAACATTTTAGAATAGCATAAAATGAAGTTTTATTTTAGTTTTACTTTTTATTTGATACAATGGTAGAAATTGTATTATAATTCTATGAATTTTATGTTTTAAAAACTTTCATTAAAGTGAGCTTCAAAGAAGAAGGAAATCAATCTTTTTTATAAGCAAAGAATTGGGTTTTCAAAAAAGTTACTTTGGAAAAATTTCACTTCCAATGTTTCTTAAATTTTGAAAAACCCTGTTTTAGAAAGCCTTAAGATCATGAGTGTCAGTAATTATTGAAATAGTGTCTATAGTAATTGTTGACGATTGCTGAAAATTTTTTTATTGTTTAAAAACAGTTTGACCGCCTCCGCTAGCTCGCTAGCCTACAACGCGGAGGTTCTGAGTTCGACTCCCGGTAGGGTTTGGAAAGTAAACGAGTCAAAACCCACCGTCACAGTTACACAACTCGCCGTAGTCTCCAATAACCAAGGTGTTGATACGGCTTTAAATAAAAAGAAGAAATTTTTATTTTTCTCAACAATCAAATTACTTTTCATGTGTTTTGTTCATTATTAAATTTTCTACTAATTTTATGAACTGTTTGTATCTATTAATTTTTGTAAATGAACAAATTTATTGTAGGGAAAATAAAAAAGTGTTAATCTACTTAAAATTATTGAAAATATTCTACATCTTTCTCAAAAATTATTAATGTTACAGTTCTGGGTGGGTCCAATGTTATTTAATTTCTTAAATCAAGTACCATATGGCACCATAATAATTTAAAAAAATTAGCATTCAGAAAATCTAAAAGTGATCTAAAATGACTAGAGAAGAAAAATTTGGAAGAATTATTTCGCCAACTTTAACTCGATAAAGAAGAATTTTCGTATCTATGTTTACGTATAAGATTTTTCCAGTATTTCCAGATGCAGAATGAGCTTCCAAAGTATTTAAAGTTTATCGTAAAACACCCTGTGTATAAAAATTTTACAAAAGAAATATCAGACAATAAAGTACGGTATACACTTTCAGACTGTAATTTCACATTATAGGAAGTAACAATTATTAATGTGTACTTTGGCCATAATAGAATGCAATGTTTTATCAATTTCAATTGAAAGTTAATGAAAAAGAAACTAAAAAAAAAAATAGCTCCTGCTACCCTGTTTGGAACTGTTCGTTCGATATAAAATACCTTCTGTTTAAAACTATTTCACGTCAAGTTTACATTTAGAATACCAATTACCATTTGGTAGCACAGAGTACAGTCTCACCATTTTGATATGTGCTGTATGTTTGGTATATTGCAAAAGTAATTGAATTTTAAGTTATAAACTGTCTCTCTCTCTTTCCCTCTCGTTCACTCCCTGCCTCTCTTCCCTCTACCAATCTACCCCTCTCTCTACAATACCTAATGATATTAGTTTCATTAATTTATTTCTAGACCAGTATTAACGAAACACAACTTCAATTTAATCATTTAAACAACCATAACAATTTATGCTAACTTTAAAAAGTAGATATATGTATTATTTCTACTTAACTATGGGTTTTTATGAATATTATTACTCCAATTTGTTTACTTATACTTCTATTGTATTATTTTTATTGTTGCAATTAATTTTGTTGTTGTTCTTTATGGAAAAAGTAAATTAAATCTATAAAAAATACATTTTTATATATTTGAAACAAACAAATCTGTTTTCTTATCACTAATCTCAAAACAAAAAGGTTAAAGAATCTGTTTGTCTGTAAGGTTTGTAGTATGTGTCAGAAGTCATATTGAGTTTCTCAACATTATTAATGTTTTGGCATTTTTTGGAATTTCACCCTCCAGCCTCCAAATTATGTTATTAATTCTCTATATTGTAGTAGTAATATATCGTGTCTCTACTCCATTAGCGTTTCAGTTATACTTGGGAGTACCTAAATTGGGAGAATGTGTTCCTAATCTTAGAAAGCAACAAAAACAATTGCTATAAATTCGAAGTCATCTCTCAAGCTACTGTAAAATTTTAGAAATCTGTCATCGTCGTGTGGGACGCGTAAATCATTTTGTAATGTTTTCTTAGTTACATAACTTGAGGAATTAATAACTATTATTATGTTAAATAAGTGATATTGACAAAATAAAAGCTTTTGAACTTTCGGTGTACCACCGTACTTTGAGAGTAGAATAAACAAAGAAGAAAACAAACGAAGTCCTGCGCATATATTAATTAAAGAAAGATAACTTATTCAAAAAAATGTATTTAATAAAATATATTATATCTCCGTCATATGATGTAAGGAGAACAATATGGCCCTGCTTCAATTGATCATCAGGGTAGAATATCACTGAAAAACAATTTGGCAAGAAAATGAACCTCATCGCTGAAAAACTTTATAGAATGGTACAGCTGCACCTCTGTAGATCTTTTCAGAGCGGCGATGTCTGTAGTTGAAATTACCATTAGAATATCCAACCTCCATTAAAAAAAAATTTCTAAGAATGAGGTTCTTTTACGTGGATTAAAAAAAATGTAACTTTACGCGTGTTATGAGCACCAGTTTGTTAAAGAGTGAACCAAGAATTCTATTTAAACGTGTGGTTAAATTTTAAATTAGCCACATTCCTATAATCTCTATATTCCTAAAGGAGATTATAGCTTCCAAATTTTGGAAAAGTAAATATCATTGGAAAAATTAATCATTATAATCACATGTCAAGGATTAGGCCAGTTCCGGCATCCATTTCGTTTTAGGTCTTCCCAAACCGCGCTTCCCTCTAAGTTTATATTTCCATGATTGTCTGTGTGATGGCATGAAAATCAAATGGTTAGACCAGTTTCTCTTATATATTATTAATGTTTCACACAGTGACTGAATATTTAACTCGGCGCGTGTAGTTTCGTTATGTACTTTATTTAACCGAGTACAACCTTTGTCTCCCCGCACAAATCTCATTTCAACAGTCTGGATACAATATTCTTTCCTCTTTAGTGACATCCATGTTTCACTCTCATATGTTACGAGTGGTACAGCCATTGCTCTATAAAATTTCATTTTGGTGTTCCGTCTCGTTTAATTTCCTATTGAAAAATTAATAATACTTTAAAATAACCAAGTAATTTAGAAGATAATTGCAGATAATATAATTACGAGTTACTCATTCACGAATTTTAGAAAATTTGGATAGTTTTGAAGAACCCAACAACTTGATCCCTAACGCTAGATAAAAGGTTTGAATGTTTACACCTTTTTACAAAATGATGAAATGTGAAAGACCTAATTGATACTAACACTGGTTAGCCGGTTTGAGCATAGGAAATTCTCCAATTAATAATATTATGAGGACTGCTGTTGTTTAGGTCAAACGCCGAAAGGCTGATTTGAACCTCTAGAGGTTTTACCAAGTAAAAACGAGGAGTGAGGTGGTTTACTATTGCCTTCCTCACTGAGTGGAAACGTATGCTTATTAGAATGCCAGGCTCTCCTTAAAAAACTCAATTTCCACCCTGCAAATGACACCTTTACTTAATTTACCACAAGGTCTGGCTGTAAATTGAAATTCATTACTCTCAGAGGAGATAACTCTGACTAGTTTATTTTACACCTCTACCTCTCCTGTTCTTAAATAGTTCAGTCATATAATTGGTTGACTATGTGATAAGAAACAGAACTATTTTTGTAGCCCTGGAACCAACAGATCGAGTTCAATTAATTTAACACTCCACCTGTCCGTTATGGGCAAATGAGGATCATGTAATGAATAAATTATAAAATTGTAAAACAAACATAAAAACCTAAACTAGCGTATTGTTTACAAAGGCATGATATCATGTATAATATGTCATACAAAACTAGCTGCACATTAGTAGTATTATGTAACACCACCGTCAAGTATATTTTTGACGATCCGGTCGCGACAAAGTATACCGTAATATGTATGACACTAAGTATATTGAAATGGAAGTGCCAAGAAACTAGGAAATTATGTAAATAAGAAAACTTACCTTATAAGTTTAAATAACTTTGTTAATTATAAATTGCAAAGTTAATATAACTTTATTTCTAACTTTCCAATTAGACCAGTGAATAGAATTTATTAGGTAATAACTAATTACGGCTGTCGAACGCAGGAGACAAATACTCATTATGACTATATAACTATATGTAAATTCCTGGAACTGAATGTATCTGCGGTATAAGAATAAAATATTATTCTGATTCCTAGAACTAAGTTTTTTACTTTCTCTTGCCCATATGAATATATAGGAAGGAAAGTATTTTTTCATGTCGATTTTTCGAAACCGAGTTTTCACCGGATATACTTTTCAGACCCCTGAACTCAAAAAACATGTTTTTAGATTGATTGTGTGTGTATGTGTGTGTGTGAACGAAATAAATCAAGAACCGAACATTGTACGAACTTGAAACTTTTAACTTCAGTTAGATACTACTACAAGACCCGACAAGAAACATTTTCTTCAAAATCGGTCAACCGGAAGTAGTAGTTTATTCGTGTCATTTTTCACTTTTTGCAATTGTTTCAAAAAACGGCTCTTAAGATTTTTTTTAAAAAGTCGCCTTATTTACTCAATTTTTTATGAGTAATGAATTACATTATACAGTCAGACCCTGTGTTGTATAAAGTGCAGGTGTAATTAGCAGGGTGGAAAGTTGATGCTTCTTAGAGGGCTTGGTTTTCTGATAAGTATACTTTTCCACTCAGTGAGGAAAGCAATAGAAAACCACCTCACTCCTCGTTATACTTAGTAAAGCCTCTAGAAGTTCAAACCAGCCTTTCGATTGACGAAAAACTGATGAAAACAATAACATGTATCTGATTTAAAACTTCTTCATTTATCCTTTGTATTTGTTCCCTCTTGCTACTTTCTGATCACAATGAAACGAGATTATTAAAGTAAACCTTCGATTCTTCGACACTCTCTATACTTCGACATGCCTCGTGGTGAGGCGACATGACGTGTGTAAGGAGCATCCGGCAGGCAGGTCAGCCCTTTCCACATACGCCTCATCCCCCTACCCTTCCGTTATCGAAGAAGAGCCCAGCACTAACGAACTTGCCGTTTCGATGGAGAAAATTCCAGGCTGTGAAGGAACTTCAGTTGGTGATATTGAAGAATGGATGACTCGAGATGAAGAAAGTGGACCGACTTCAGATCAAGAAATCGTCTCTGCTTTAAAATCAAAGAAAGATAGTGACGAAGACTCTGAAGATGATCAAGAAAACTTTCCGTTACCAAAGTTCACACATAGTGAAGGTGTCAAGTTCATCGAGGGAACCCTTCAGTACTTAGAGGAGCAAAGGGCGTCTGCTATGGACACTCTTTCCTTCGACGAATCCGTGATGAAGCGGCACGAAAACGAAATGAAAGTGAAAAACAACTTAAATCACCAAATATTTTTCAAAGTAGGATGTAAAACTGCTTTTTCAACTGTAAGTCAATAAGTTCCTACATTTTCAATTTTTGTTTTATGTATTTTGTAGTTTACTATTTAGTTTTTAAGTTTTGGCAGTATTCATTAAGTTACAGTATTCAATACGTTACAGCACTTTTCACTTTTGTTTTATTTTTGGATTTTTTTATTAGTACTGTATTTATTAAAATAGTGCAATTTTCAAACCAAAATCGTGTTTTTAATGCTTCCTATGTATAATAAGCCATTACCTCTGGATAGTTCGATATTTCGATACTTCTACAACCTCTAAGTTCTCAAAGTGTCGAACTATCGAAGTTCTACTTCTGTAATTTCATTTTTCAGCCAGCTTAATAGTTAAGGAGATTTTTAAATTGGTACTGCACCGAAATTTCATTAAAGCAAAATGTGTAGTAGGTACTAAAAAATAATTACTGCAGGAAGTTACTCATTTTGAAACTGACCTTGTAAAACATGTATATAATTATGTAAAAGAAACGATAACTTACCGTGTTAGATATTAGGACAAAGAAAAAGTTAGACTTAAAGTTTTTCAAGGTCTTACAGACTTTTATAATATTTTGTCTCTTTTGTTTCAATGTTGGTCGGATCCATATTTTAACTTGTATAAAGAAAGAAGAAAATTACGAACATTTTTGTACAGTACAGTAGTTGTTTAGGTCATTACTTTAAACTCTTTATTCATTGTAAGTTATTTTATCCGATGTATACTGTCATACAAGAAAAGAAAACGCGTAAAAGCTTTTTAAGTTTTTCTTAGGGAAAGAGGAAATCAAGCAAAAGCAGTCAGTGGATGGTGGAATGGCGGTAGAATGAACAGTTAAAAAGTTATAAAAGTGTGCCAGTTGATAAAACAAGTATTAGGGTCAATACACGCCGAAACAAGTTAAGTTTGCAACTTGTAAGTTATATTTTGTCGGCATCGTCGTGATAGTACGAGTAGAAAAGCTAAAAAGTTTTAGCTTTGAACCTTTAAAGCTTTGGTAAAGTTCCCCATTTTCTATTCAATCTCTTCTTTTAAACTTAGACCTGTAGTGAATCTACACTATGATAGACGTTATTCCAAAAAGCTATCAACAAATTTTTTTCAATAAAAGAATATTAATAAAAAAGACATTTGCAATAATTCTATGGTAATAAAACATGTAAACCTTTAATGGCGTGATATAAAAGTTTTTATTTCCATATTTTATAGCATGTTCTTAAATTTACATGTCCTTAAGAAAATATATAAAATAAATATCTTATTTCCCACATACTTATTGATATCCGTAGTACATTTGTTTACACGAAAATTCTTTAATAAAAAAAAAACTTAATTTTCCCAAATAATAGTCTAATAATTATCGTAACTTAGGGAATCTATTTAATTGGATTTCTAATTTGTAACGTTTTAACAATTACAGACTCACTTGCTAAGTTTAGGGTGAAGAAAGAGGAGAGTGAAATATACGGTAAGCAAAGGATGGAAGGCATAGGACTAGATGATCGGACGTGAAGTCCAGGGCTTTCTTAGTTTGCTCCTACTGTCAACAAATAATGACGTCAGTGAGCATCGCATTTTAAAAATGTGTACACGCTGATTGAAAAGTAACTACAAAATACTTTTAAAAGTATTTTAGTATTTTTATAAATAAAACTGTTCAATCATAGCTACGATGTATTGATATGATATTAATCATATCAATACAGACATTATGAAACTTCCTAAATTTTGATATTCCCTAACCATATTCTTTTAGCTGAAACTAAACTACCAGATTTTTTTTGTCTGTAGATACGAACATTTTTTCCTGAAATTAAAATCATGACCGGTATAGAACCAATCATTAATTAATTGTGGTTGAAATAATTTACAATAAAATTTTTGATGTGTCAAACTTGCAATTTATACATAATGTTCGGGTTGATCTAGTCAGTCAGATGGAAGGAAGTACAGTTTGTAAAAGTTTAGAATGGTCTACTCGTAAGATGCGCAGTAGACCTGGGGCATGTTCTTAGTCATCAAGGTTGGCAATTGACATGGCAAAAGGGGAAAAATTTTACATGATTGGACAAAACCGGTTTATATTGTCTGCTGTACTGATACACTTTTCAGATCCTTCTTTCTTTACGGTGCACTAGTTTGGTGGCCCGTCCTCTCCTCCGTCAACAAATGAAAACTCTCCTCCCTTCACAACCGCATAGTAAGACAAATTTCCAACCTCCACTACCTCATCAATAATAAAACCGTTCACGACTACGCCCTCACCCCCACCCTGGAGGAGTTCATACACCGAACTTCAAGATCCTTCACGACGCCGGTCAACGCTCTGTACAGCCAGCTGTCAGAGCAATCTAAACTACACCTCGCACACTACAAGTAAAGATTAAACAGCCATTCCACGATTTCCTATAGACTCCCTACAAACTTCCCTATAAATATTTCCTACTAGTAAAGAACACTCCCGACTGATTCCGAGCCAATCTCTCCCCCAATTAATCATCTGTAATAACAAATAAAGAAAAATTCCAAAAAAGTTCCTTTCATCTAATTCTTCGATCGACAAGGTAGCCTAGCTACGACGTCGTCATCCCGAGCGCAAGCTCACTTCTTTCAGGACTTTATACACTCTACGTGTGTGTATGCACGCACTCCTTCTCTCACACTCTCTCTATCTCCCCGCGTGCGCACGCACACGAACACACGGGAGACACACACACACGCGCAGGCGCTCACATACCTTCCCTCTAAAACGCAGCAACAATTTTTCTTTCAGCTTGCTAGGTACGGAGGGGGTCAAGAGGGGCTGCAAGCGCAGCGGTAGGCCATTCTAAACTTTTACAAGCTTTACGTAGGCTACAAGAAGGTGAGGTTATCAAATGAAAGAGCATCTGCTAACGGATCAACTGATAGCCATTCATGACTTGCGTCAATGGGTGTCGGTTCGAATTCAAGCCAACACCAGCCAAGCAACAAGTGAACCTTGCCAAATAAGATAGGTGTCAATAATAACGTTTTTAATAACTAATAACAAAGCTAAAATTATTTGTATTACATTTCCGATTTTTTTGTTATTTATTAATGTATCCTTATTATTGAAGGGCTTCTATGAGAGTTCAGTTCTATTGATATCATTAACTCCTTGTATTGATCCTCAAATGTTAAATCAATAAGTTGTATAATAGTTCCTAATCAAATCTATAATAAATAGTTCCTAATTAAATTTATTAATAGTCATATTTGCCATTAGATCACTCATGAAATAGAATTCTCGTGGAGTTTCAGTGCTTTTTCAAACTCTTGACATTATTAGTTGCATATTTCCACTTTATACTCTTCACACTATAATAATATCGATCAGTTGACACCTTGTGAACACAGTGTCTGTAAGATATTTTCCAGCATCATTTAAGTACATTGTAGTTTACCTCTCTAGAAAATCAAAATTGTTAATTTAAAAAAGAAAATTTTGTTAAAACAAGTAAATTGATTCACTTATTTTCAGCATTAAAAAATTTTAACAAATAAATATATGGTACATGATACATTACTTTTGCTCATATTACCTGTGTAAGAAGTTCGTAAATCGATATTTGATTTCGTATTGCATCTCTCATTAGTTCTGAAATGAAAAATAATAAAAACTCCATTACTTTTTGTTTAAACAATAATATTACATCCAACACAAAACTTTGTTTTACATTAGATAATGAATGAGAATGGTGGAAACCAAATTGTTTATAACGTTTTCAAACAAAATAGTTTCAGTGTTACAAACATATAAAAATCATTACGAATCCTTCAGTAAAATCTCTTTCGTATTAAATGGTAGGATAAGATGTATCAAACTGTGAAAGTGGCAATTTGGAGCATTGTTTCATCAGTCTTGAATATCAAATTGTTCACTATTCTTTGCTGCAAAAGGAGATTAAATCGACGTTTCTTTCCCCTCCATTTAAACCTACGTATTTTTACTTTCTCTTGTCTATATGAATAAATAGTAAGAAAAGTATTGTTTTCATGTCGATTTTTCGAAATCAATTTTTTACCGGATATACACGTTTTCAGACCCCTGAATCCAAAAATCATGTTTTTAGCGATTGGTCTGTTTTTGTCTATGTGTGAACAGAATATCTCAAGAACAAAACATCATAAAAAGTTGAAACTTGAAATTTAAGTTAGATGAAGATAGGGTAGGCGCCATGTCTGCTGAAATTTTTAGGAAGGCTGTTCTCTCGTAGAAAAAAATTGGTTTTTTAAGATTGCGGGCTTAATATGGATTTGAGGGCAGAAGAGTATAAGAAAAGTTGTAAAAAATTTAAAAATTTACAACTTTTATTCAAACATTTTTTTTGCATAACGCTTAGTTTTTTAGTTTTTGTAAATACTTAGTTTAGCGGTAATTTGTGATTTTTTGTTTTTTTTTCATGAAAATTTGTAACAACTGGATTTTTTAAGATTTCGGTCGTATGTATTTTATGACAAAAGTGTACATAACCAAATTTAGAAAATTGAAAGATCTACAACTTTTATTTAGAGCATTTTTCTCTACAGAGCCTAGTTTAGCGTGAAAGAGTGATTTTCCGTATTATTAAACCAAACTAAGGTTGATTTTAATTTTGCATCATTCACTAATGATTAAAATAAAGTTATGTTTTTTGAGGTAAGGTTTTGCTTATTTCTAATGTTTTAATATTAATGTTAAGTTATACTGTTCACTATTCGCATTGGAAAGATAACTTCGTGTGAGTGTTCACACCAGATTTTTGACATAAACCATGAAAATTCATGAAATTCATATCATGAAATTTTTGTTAAGTTATTGACTATTTCTACATTTAGAACTAAATGTAATTTAGTAACCGCATTGGCGCAGTTGGTAACATGCTCGCCTCTCATCATGCGGTCTTGGGTTCGAATCCCATTCAGGCACGGCATCTTTTCATACGTTACAAAATAATCATTTCATCCTTCACCGTTTGCATTAGCAGTGAATTGCAGAACAGCCGGACGTTAAACCAAAAAAAAAAAAAAAAAAAAATGTAATTTACTGACCATTTCAACAGGAATTCTTTTGGTTAAGCAATATCGTAAATTAGTAAAACAATTATACATTTACGTGACGTTTTACAACCCAAACATGCTATAATTAAACAAAAATTAGTTATTTTTAATGTAAATATGGCAAATACAAAATTAAATTTGTTTCACGAGAATAGTCGAACATTGTTAACATAAGGATAGGTAGCGCAAAAGTTATGACCAGTCAAAGGTATAGAGTTAATGGCTAACAATAAATCTACTCGGATTCCTAGAAAGATACGACCAGCATGTTACTGCATCGTTTCACCAGCACACAACTTTTAGATTTACCGTAACTTGCAATCAGGTACAGGCTCTCATAAAAGAGTTTCCTTTTATTATATAAGAATATAATTCGCATTGGATTCTGTAACTTTATTTTTGCGAAGTAAAAAATATCGGGTTGATCATTGCAAAGTTTTACAAGAATTTACTAATTGGTAATAAAGTTTTCTTAATATTAGTAAATCCATGTCAATATGGGAGTTACTCAATTGTACAAGAGTTCAAAATGTCTAAGTTAGGAGTAACAGACAACACTTTCAATAACATAAATAAAACAATTTATGAAAAATAACATTATATAATACAACGTACAAACCATTTAAACAATTTGAACAAAACTTAAATATTAAAATTTTGTTGGTGACAAGGAAAGTTAACTAAGATTTCAAACATATTTGAAAAAGTTTGTAGTAAGGTAAAAATAAATATTTGTGCAAAACATATCATGTAATTTTAATGTTAAATAATTCAAAATTACTATATTCCAAGAACATATGTAATGTACTTAACTATGCAATTAACGGTGTTGATTCGTTTTTCAGTATTTCGATGAATATAATAATGCTTCGGAAAAATTAATCCATATATTTTTAATATCTGTAATTCCATTAGGATTTGGTCTTATCTATGATACAAGAAGAATTGTGTAACAAGTTTTGTTCTGGTAGTCAATACCTACGGTTTTAATGTTATTTAGTTAGACCAAGTTAAACATAAAACAGACTTTCTGTCTACAATTTTATTTTAAAACATATCTGGTCATATGCTTGTCAAATATACGATTCCACAACTAATAACAGTTTTTGTCGTATACAAACAGCTCAATATTGGTGCTTAGGAGTATAATGAACTCTTCTTGGTGCTTGCGTAACGAAACCTTACACAACAACTTACGTTATTAATATAATCAAAGAGTGCTACAGACGATTTTGCAGAAAACTGGCTAGAATAGGAGTAGACATTTACTATAAGATTAAAATACGATTAAACACATCACGAGAAAACCAATCACATAATTTATAAATAAACGCTGTGTGTGTCCTGTACGGACATACACACAATATACACAGAAAAATATGAAGCGCCCCCTAGGTGATCAGCATCTTTATGTCATTCTTATTGAATTTTGTGAAATAAATCATCACATTTTGTGGTTGTTTTAGGTAAAAAGACAAATCAAAAGTATATTAAAAATTCTAATTACATGTATGAAAAATATTACTTCAATTCAATTTATTAAAAATTATAATAGGGGAAAATATTATGGGGAAACAACATTAATCTACTTCAGATTAGAAGGTGATTGACCAAATTCATCTGTTAGAACTAGGGTAAAAGACTTGTCAATGAGGGGTCAATGACATTAACGACACCCTCTTTGGTTATAAAATCTAAATGGGAGAGAAAACATAATACCGATGTAGACTGCAAATGCAGCAGTTCTCTTAATAGTTTCTTAACAATTGATACTTCCTTTATATTTTATAGTTCTGAGATTGAAATAAAAATTTTCTGTTTTTACATAACACATTTAAAATCTTTTTATGAAACCATGTCATTAAAAGAAATTCCTTAATTTTTTCTTAGCTGTTCATCTAGTAGATAAAAATACAAAAATTGTACTTACAATGCCACATTTTGTTAAAGAAAGTTACTTTTAAGGTTGTATGAACTTTAAAACACAAAATGTCCATATGTAGTGTTTTAGTGCACGTTTAATCATGAGTACTCGTTAGTATGCTAGCCTACAACATAAAAATCCTTAGTTCAATTACCGGTTAAGTCTGTAAATTATTACCCGTCAATACCCATCGTTCAGTTACAAAACCAAACGTAATCGCTAATAACCAAGATGTAGATGGGACTTTAAACAGATACGAGAAAAAGAAACAACAAAACACCAAAAAAATAAGAAATAAACTTCCAAAAATTCATTCGTGAACCACTTGTTATACGTTGTACAACCAAATTTACAACAAATTTTTTCAGAAACTTTATTAAAGTACCTGTTTCTTTATGCTTTATTCCTTATTGGCAACTACCGCTCACTGCACTCCACGGAAAACTAAACTTAACATGTTTAACTTGTTACATGTTGAAAGCAAAATCATGACTGTACAGATCATACCAAGTAATACTGAAAACAGGAATTTTGTTGACGTCAGTATAAATGTGGAAAAGAAGAAATACGTTCTGAGAATAACTGAACATGAGTAATAAGAAAAATTAGGTAAAATCTATCGCTAAAATAAGAGATGGTTTTTAAACGATTGACGCTGATTAATTAAATGATACGATATCTTTGATTTTTTTAAGTTTTACACAACTTTTAATGACGAAATCGGTCGCAAAATAACTTTTGAATATCTGCCCCAAAAATAACTATCAAAAGTTTTGACAGTGTGTTTTTTTATACTAATAAATAAGAGATCATACTTTCCAGATGACCTTACAACAAACAAATAAAATAAAAGATAACTTCGATTACCAATCACAAAATACGTTTGTCAAAATTTAAAAACCACTTAATGTCATTATTCTTACACTAATTATAATCTGAGTTTTCCAACAGTGAAAGAATTTTTGAAATCGGTTGGGTAGTTTCTGAGATTACCTCGTACAAACAAACAAATTTCATTTTATAATGTACCGGGTCATCAAGAAAGATTGCATCCATTAAAAAAATTACATTTTAAAAACTACTGGAGATAAAGTCATCATTTGTTTTTGTTGTAAACAGAAAATATTAAAGTTTTTTGTTGGTACGACTGTACCGCAAATTGAACAAATTGAATTTGAAAAATATTAATATAATTTGGCAACGAGACGGCGCTCCTCCCAATTTCAGTCCTCCAGTGCGCCACGCCCTCAATGAAAGGTTCCCTGACCGATGGATCGGTAGGGCCAGTCCTGTGCTTAGGCCTCCGAGGAGTCCAGATTTAACCACGCTTGATTTTTTTTCTGAGGTTATGTTAAAAACCATGACTATACTGAGAAGATTCTAAATTAGTTTAGATGTGTGCAGGACAACTAACGGTGCTCATATAGAAACTTATTAAGGTATGTAAAAAAACTTTAATATTTTCTGTTTACAACAAAATAAAAAAATGTATGAATATCTCAAGTAGTTTTTAAACTGTAATATTTTAAAATGGATGCAACCTTTCTCGATGACTCAGTGCATTAATATAGATTACTATATTAGTATAAATGTAGTTAAGGTACATTGATTGTTGAAGAGATAATAACTTATTTTACTGAGTAAGGATAGATATCATTAAATATTAAACTAGAAAGATAAAAAGTAAGCACTTTTCAACAATAATTAATATATCTACTTCAAAAATGAATTATTTATATTATGAAAATATGTTTATTTATGAAAAAAATGTAATAGTATTATCATAGTATTTTTTAAATTTTGATGGTGATAGAGAAATTAGGTAATAATACCGTATCAAATAACATAAGTTATGTAATTTTACGAGAGAAAAATTTAGAATAAAAAAAATTAACATGGAATTAGAAGTAACAACAACTAGGCTGAGTAAAGTAAAATGCTATTTTAAACAGGAGTTAAAAGTAGCTGACGTTGCGTGGTTTCTTCACCAGGAGAAAATGTTGTGTCATGGTTTTATTTTTCCCTAGTGACAATGTAGACAGATGCACCTCATTTAATTAGAATAAAATCAATAAACAGAAGCTACTGAACAAAGTACGAGTACAGTTTAAAGTAGAAGAAATATTTAATTCCTAGATTGTTGGAAAAATATAATTATCTAATTTTTGCATGCTAAAACATTAGTTAGATATAAATTAGACTAAAGATTTTGATTTTTTAAAGGAATAAGGGGACGAAAAATGTAAATAATATAATTCTGGATAAAAATAAAATTGTATGAGACTCCAAGGAATGGGAGCAAAAGATTTTGAGAAAATTTATTAATTTACATTTTAACAACAAACCATGACATTCATAACAAGGCCAGAAACAATGGCTTAACATTTCAAGTATTATTCTGTTAGATATAGATTTTTAGAGTAATTTTATAATAGATTAATACAAATGATATTAATTAATAAAATATTGTAGCATACGCCCATCGATTAAAATTATAAAAAATACAGGTTACAAAAGTACGGACAAAAACAGTAATAAAAAATATTTAGTATAGATAAAATATATTTGATTTTTTTTGTTTATTTAACGTCGCATCAACTACTGTGGTCATTAGCGACGACGTTGGGTTGTAACTGTGAACGAGTGAATGAATATAATATATTTGTTTTATTAAATATTTTTATTATTTTGCTCACACTGAATAATAAATAATGAAAAGCCAAACAAAACACCTCAGAGAATTACATTATCGAGATATCTTTCGTCTCTCCCCGAGACATCATCAGGATGAAGATTACACAAACCACACAAAACACATACGGTCGAAGACCACGGCAATTAATTAATTTAATTGTTTGTAACTATATCATGCGCCATTATTCAGCCGAATGGTCTTCGACCGTATGTGTTTCATGTGTATAGTATGTTTTGTGTGATTTGTGTAATCTTCGTCCTGATGATGTCTCCGAGAGAGACGAAAGATATCTCGATAATGTAATACTCTGAGGTGAATAATTTTGTTTTGTTTGGCTGTTCGTTGTAATATTTAAAATATATTTATATATTTTTTTCAATGGTGTTGTTAAATGGTCAGACAATGTAGTAAAGCCACAACAGTAATATTGGAAAGTATTTTGGTATGTTGGTGTTGTTATGGTGTTTTACCGTAATCCGGTGGTATTATTAATTAGATAATACATGATTAATAGAAGTAAACGGTTTAAAACACAATAAATAAATAAATTTTTATTGTCACTTAAAATAATATACATTTTGTATGACGTCACATAATATCATTGTGAGAGCAATTACATCAAAATTATATTCTTTTAAATTTTTGTTCATAAAACATAAATCTACTATATATTTTATTTTTTAGCTTAAACTTTTTAAGTTGCATCAACAGTTTGGTCATAGTGATTACGGTGTGTTAGGAAACTAGAATGGTGGGTTTTGACACGTAATAATTTTCACACTTTAGCCGGGAATCAAATCCAGGACCTCCGCGTTGTAGGCTATCTCGCTACCACTACGCAACTAATGTGGATTTTTTATTTTATTATAAATAAAATTATTAAAAACCACCAGACACGTTTAAAGAATGAGTAAGTAAGAAGACTTACCAATTGAGTAGTACTTTCGTGGTTTTACCAAATAGTCGGCTCATCGCAAAATACTTAAAATTACACATTAACAATATTTATTTTATCAGAGATGTAAACCTCTTCTACATGTCATGACAATTATTTGAATCGGTAAACTCATTCCTGTAATTGTTATGATATACAGAGGAGGTTTACGTGTCTGGTAAAATAAATGTTTTTCATAATTATGTAATTAATTTTAAGTATTGGATAATCTAACCATTTGGTAAAGCCACGTAAGTACTACTTGGTGTTCTAACTTATTCTTTGGCCGTTTCTGATGGTTTTTAATAATTTTGTTCAAAATAAAATATAAAAAAATCGTTAAACATTAAAAATCATATATATGCTACAATTTTTAATGAATAAGTTCACTATATTATACCTACGAATGACAATGACAACAAAAATCGAAAATATGCTCAAAATTGTTGATGGCCTAAGTGAAATAAATCAATTCAGGGTTATAATTGATTATAATACCACATGTATCATACAACTAGGGAATAAAAATGTGAAACAAATGGATAAAATTTTATGATATTCTCCTTCCGAGATACGTGACGTACTACTATAAATTCTTATTTTCTCATAAGATATTCGATTATTTAAGAAATATTCAACTCTTATTATACACCGTGCTCTATTATAAACTCTATTATAAAGTGTTTATTACTGTTAACAAAAAAACCCAACTGTTTTATTTATTTTTTTTATTCCTAATTTGTGTACTTTGCAATCTGTTCAATTCAGAAGAATAAGCAACCCCATGACCCTATGAGATGAGGATGATGTGTATGACGTGTAGTCTTTTACAGACCCAGGCCGACCATTTCTGAGAGAGTATGGTTATTGAACCCCAGTTGTCAAAGTACACCGGTATCCACTGTCTAGTATTTAAATCCGTATAAAAGTTACTACCTTTACAAGGATTTGAACCAGGAACCTTCGCCTCCGAAAATCAGCTGCTGAACAGCTGATTCGCGGCGATGACTTTACCTCTAGACCAACCCGGTGGGTTTCTTCGACGCTAAGAGAATTAAATTAAAAAGTTTTGCATTACTTTTTTTGGGATTTAGTCTATATAAGAATAAAGGGTTTTTGCACAGTTTGATCTCATCTCCCGCTAAATTGATTCCGGTTTGCTTTTATTTTTTAAAATGAATTCTCCACGAGCAGACATTCCATCGCTCATTGTTATTATTTACAAATTCCTGATCAATGGAAAAAAATGATTCGGATTTTGAAAAACTACCAAATCAATTTCATGGTTAACCACTTTTTGGCCTCCATGGAGACTAAGTGGTGCTGTTTTATGAAGTGTTTCTTTGTTCCGGATGAAATTATACCATTTTGAAAATAATTAAATAATCAGCTTGCCATTATGTCTTATTATTTTATGTAACCACATTTACACTCTTTAATATTTATGTCGTTGAGTTTATTATGTTAACTATTTGGAAGCTTCTAGAACTTTTTAATTGTTAACTGTTTGGAATCTCCTAAAAGACTAGCTAAGCAACCCGTATAAATAGAAATATACTACCGAATTTTTGCCATACAGAGTTTCATATCTTGCTATTTTTTTATTACGAATTTAACATCTATGACATTAAACTATGTCCATAACAGATAAGTGGATTGTTAAATTATTAGCACTTATTCCGCTATATACAGCGCTACAATAATTCTGTTTCTTATCACGTAATCATCCAATTATATAACTGAAGCATTAAAGAACAGGAAAGGTAAAGGTATAAAATACACTAGTCAGAGTTATCTCTTTTGAGAGTAATGAATTTAATTTTACAGCCAGACCCTGTGATGAATGAAGTGAAGATGTCATTTGCATGGTGGAAAGTAGATGCTTTTCAGAGGGCCAGGCATACTGATAAGCAACCTTTTCTACTCAGTGAGGAAGTCAATCTTAAATCACCTCACTCCTCGTTTTACTCAGTAAAACCTCTAGAGGTTCAAACCAGCCTTTCGGGTCTTGACCTAAACAATAACACGTCATTAAGCTATTCGTTTACCAATTTGGAGATTTATATTTTTTAGTTTTAACGCCAGAAATCTTATTAAGAATAGGAAACGATAATGTCACTGTCAAGCTTGTGTTTCATGTAAAACCCTCATAAAACATGAATGGACATGACTTACAGGTAACCTACATATTTTATAGTTTCCATTGAAGTTGTTGTTGTTTAGGTTAACAGCCGAATGGCTGGTTTGAACTTCAAGAGATTTAAATAAGTAAAAACAAGGAGTGAAGTGGTTTACTATTGCCTTTCTCACTGAGTTGAAAGAGTATGCTTATCAGCATGCTAGGCCCTCCGAAAAGCACCTACTTTCCACCCAGCAAATGAAACCTTCATTTCATTCACCACAGGGTCTGGCTGTATAGTGAAACTCATTACTGTCAAAGGAGATAACTGATTAGTGTCTTTTACACCTCTACCTCTTCTGTCTTTAAATAATTCAGTCATATAATTGGCTGACCATGTAATAAGGAACATAAATATTTTTTTGTAGCCCTGGGACCAGCAGATCGATAGCAATTAATTTAGCACTCCACTTGCCTTTTATGGACAACCTTTGAAGTTAAAAAACCAAAATTATATGTTTATTTATTAAATTTATAAAAAAATTAGTCAATTTTATTGATGTATGTTTGTTTAGTTTAAATTTTAATAATCGTTGAATGTAACATAAAAGTTAAAATAAAAACATAAAGTAGTGTGAAATGTTATTAAACTTACCAACAGGGAAATTATTGGGTTGTAACCACGACAAAAAGTCCCCAAGGTAGTCGAAAAGAAATGTGCCCTCAGAGAGATGTAACTGATCGACTTGAAACTCATTTCCAAGAGGCACGTCTGCAAACTGTATGCTGACTTCAGGTATAGAAGAGGAAGTATCACGTAACTTTTCTCTCTGTGTCTGAGCCGATGGACGTATTGGTAATGTATTTAAATCACAATCACTACTGCCGTTACACATTTCATACAAATCACCAAAATTAAAACTTGAATTTTTATATTTTTCAAAATCAGATAGTTGTTTATCGTTCGGTGAACTGTTATTATATAATTTAGCATTAAATACAGTTGTTGCTTCATACAATAATGCTGATGATTGAATTTGTTCAGAATTAACTTCTAAACTATCATCTAATTCCATATTACTAATCAATTTACTAGCTTTTAAATTATCATCTTTATTTTCAAATTCATTTTCATTTGATAAATTAATTGGATTGATTAGTTTTGTATAATCTTCTTGATTTTTTATAATTATTTCATCATCATTTTTAGTTTCTATTGTATCGGTTGATGTTATTATTTCATTTCCTATATGATAATCTAATTCAGATTCAGGTATTTCAGTAGTAGATAAATTTACAGATATATTTTCATCTACGGGAAAACTTTCTTTAATTGTATTAAAATTAATATTTTTTTTAATGAATTCTTTATCAACAATCTTTTCATTATTTTCATCTGGTTGAATTTCATTTTCATTTTTCTCGGTTTTAGCTTCTAAGGACGGCATTGATAAGTAATTTAACGATTTACTATCTGATTTTAATTCATTTAAGTTTATTATCTCAGAAGGTGTGACTGATAATACTGGATCATAATTCGATGTACTTTCTAATTGACTATCATCAGTCTGTATACATTGGTTATCATTTGTAACAACAGTCAAATGATCATAATTTTTATCATTACAATCATCAGTACATAATACATTACTTGATAATATTAGAAAAATTTGTAAAAGAAATATAATTTCTGAATTGAATAAAGATTTGCGACGGGTTTCCATTTCGTTAATTCTGTTTCTTTTAAAATAATTTTTGTTATAAACTTTTACACCGTAATTACATTAAAAGATTTAACGAGTATTTTATAATTAAAATATTAAATTAACATTAAGTACAAAATTAACAAGTTTAAAATGTTAAATAATGTAGTCACTTTTAAGTAAACGGTTTGTTTAACCGTTTCTGTATGATAAAGTAAAACTTAAAATACATTTGCATGGAAATGTTGTTTTATAAAGTTACATCTTCTCTTTTCGCGTTTTCATAAACAAATATTACAAACAGTAAAGATTCAAAGCAAAACGTGATAATTGTCTTTACGACACTTTAAAATTAACACACACCAAACTGCAGTAATATGAAACCATAAAATTAAAAGTTTAAAATTCACAAAATTGAATAAACTTCACTGACAAATTACAAAAGTCTATAAAAATGAAATTATTTATAATAAAAAAACTGTGAACGTGTTACGTTGAAGATAAAAAAAAATAGAAGGGAAAGAATTTGTATTAAAAGTTATGTTTAAACCCAATCTAGATAGCTGTGGTTGAACGACTACTAGTACTGCGGTTGTTCTAAACACCCTACCCTATTATCTTCTATGGCTTCATTCTCTGCCTCCTTGATTTTCTTCAATATCCGTAAAGAATAGTAGCTACCTACTTCGGTCTGTTTAAACACTTCTAAGTAATTTTAATAATGTGTAAAAATATCGTGTTAACAAAATTTTATATTTGTTTGAAGAAATATGGAGTTTTAAAAACTAAAACTTTGTAACTACATAAATTTACTTCTCTTAATTGTTCATTACTTAAAAAGTCTGCTCTACATTCCTGTAATTATCTATTGAAAAATAAACGCGTAAATAACAGAACTTGATTTACATCCTACGTTATGTAATTTTCATACCAGAACAATATCAACCAGTACAAAAAAATACATTAAAAGAAATTATTGCACTGTAATTCCTTAATAGGGGTTTAATTAAGTTAATATAGAAGCAATTTTGTAATAAGTAGTAAATTTATACACTTATTAAAGAAGATAATCAGTTTTCAAACTTCTAATAAAGTATTTAGTTATCTTTGTAGAATAGTAAGTTGCTCAAACCATCTTTCTTAGTGTGAGCTTATTGTTTTGGAATAGTACTATACACTTAAATGATACTATGAAATTGGTAGAGGATTGTAGCGGTTCTGTATAATTTTAAATATTCCCGCCAATATATACTTGTTATTAACATTAAAATAATACTATTACGTATTATAAAACAAAAACTCATCTGTAGATCTACTTCTTCATGATTGGTTCAAGGCAAACTTTATTTTTTACATTGTTGTAAATTACAACTTTGGAATCAAATAATTTCTATGTAAAATAAAATAAAATAAAATATTTAATAAATTTTGAAAAATAACTTTGTTATACTATTTTGGTTAATTAATTTAAAAAAAATTAATATTGTGTTTTTTTTAGCGTTTTGTTTTCGGGAACTGTACTTTATTGACAACCACCCAATTTGATCGCTGTATTTTTTGACGCCATTCGGCATAAATTTTTGAACAGGGACTCCCAGTGGAGTTTGCTCAGGAATGGCTGTCAGCTGGTCACCATACAAAGTCGTTTAACCAAATAGTGTTACTTTACAAATAATAGCGGATTTCTACCAGCTGACTGGGCTGGCTCGAAGTCCAAATATTGTGGTTTATTAGTTTTACTAGTTAAATTGAAATTTGGAGAAAAATATATGTTATATAAATCAAATATTTTCATGCACTAATAAAATGACCCACCGGGTTGGTCTAGAGGTAAAGTCGTCGCCGTGAGTCAGCTGTTTAACAGCTGATTTTGGAGACAAAGATTCCTGGTTCAAATCCTAGTAAAGGCAGTTACTTTTATACGGACTTGAATACTAGACAGTGGTTGCCGGTGTACTTTGATGGTTGGGGTTCAATTAACCATACTCTCTCAGGAATGGTCAACCTGGGTCTGCACAAGACTACACCTCATTCATACTTCATGCACATCATCCTCATCTCATTGGGTCATGGGGTTGCTTATTGTTCTGAATTGAACAGATTGCAGCGTACACATATTAGGAGTTAAAAAAAATTACTAATAAAATGTAGAAATCATCAGTTCTAAATAAATTTGTAAACTAATACAACAGCTGATTGGTACAGGATGATAAAATGGTGCAATTTGTCAGTTTTGTGTGAAGTCCATTATAAACTGCTCTAGCTAGTAGGGAAAGGAATAATTGAAGATCGGCTTGGTATTAATAAGTGACAGATATCCTGGTTGGTAAGGGGTTGAATCGGAATTTCTAGGATTGCGGAGTTCTTCGAGAAAGGAATAGGGAAGAGTACGGTGTGGTATTTGTCAAAATTTGGGGATCTGACATGGCACATAGTGAGATTGGAGGGAGAAGATGGTAATGAGAGAGATGGTCATTCCGACAGAGGAAGAGAAAGGCATAGAGAATTGTACCAAGAACTGACATTTCAGGTTTAAAATAATAGAGTAATACTCAGAAATGTAACAATGTCAGTTGATTAAGTAAATTTAATTTACTTTTTCTTGATTGATATTCTTATATAAGGAAACAGAAAGCTCTTGTAGCGTTAAATATTTAAATATTTGTATGTAAAAATGGTATTGCGTTATTGTACGCAAAATTTTGTTTTGTGTGGCTTGTTTGTATTTAGTGTGAAAAAATTAGAAGTTATGTCTCTAACGCTGAAAGTTGTTTACAGTATGTTGAACATACTCTATAAATTAAATAAAGTCTTTTATTGCAGCCTAATTGTTTCGATATGTTATTATTTTATAATAAAATGTCGAACTACTGTGACGTTATCGTATATTCAGATAGGTTCTATGACTGTCTTGTAAAAGTAAAATTAATGTAATATGTTTAATTTTAACCTATTAAGTGTTTGAATTGATGAAAATGTATTTTAAGTTTTCGTGAAGATTTTTTTAAATGTTCCCTCCTATTGAAACATAAATTTAGTTTCACAATTAAACAAAATGTTTTTCGCTTTTCTAGTAACTATAAGAAAAACGATAACTAAATTTGCAAACGTTGTACTAAAACAGCTATTCTCTTAATTTTAATTTGTTGAATTTTAAAGAAAATTGAAATTTCTTTGCAGAAATGATGACCAAAAGACGATATTTAAAGTTTTTTTGAAGGCATCGTTAAAGGCAATAGTTTTTAATTTTATAGAGTAAGAGGAGTAAATTTCACAGATTCATGAAAAGCCCCCTAAATAAGTCAAAGTTTTTATATTTAAATTAACTTATCTGTTCGATTCAAAATTTATTCCGTAGATTTTTTAAAGGAATGCTGAGTAAATATTTTATTACTCAGCAATGTAATTGTAAAGAATGTAACAGAAAATTGATGACTGTGAACAACAGTAATGATTTACGTGCATTAGAGACAATATAAGCTTACAAATGATATATTTAAATAGAGTACAGTACACTGATACTTTAGGCAGATTAGAAACCTTACAGGACAAGTAAGTAACGTCGCTGTTACTACTTTGTGATGTAACGTGACGTCGAAGAACTTCATACCTTATTCATTTCATTATACATTAAAAATATAGCACAGTATGTCGTTGAGTTTACATACGTCTTAAGTTTTGAGTTTACTTATATAATAGGTCTGTCATTGTGGGTTATGATTATTTACAGAGCAATTTAAGATTAGGTCTATAGAAATTAATTTATGTATCAAGGATATTTTTGTCAGATACAGATTTCAACATGCTGACAAGGTTTAAAAGAAACATTTTAAGGACATTTTTTGGACTGGTAAGGGAAGGAGATGATTGGATAGTTCGTAAAACCGAAGAACTAAATACTCTTATAGACTGAGACGAATCGTTTCATAAAGGCCCAAAGATTAAGATGGTTGGGGCAAATTGAGAGAATTGAGTCAACAAAAATATTAAGAAGATACCGAAGGAAATATTGTACAAGAAAAGGAGGAAGAGCTATCCTATGTAAAGAAATCAAACTTTTAATTTAAAAAATCTACGACTACCTAATCGACCATAAATCAATCCGACCAAATAAAATAAACCCGAAGAAACTAACCCATGGGTTAACAAGACTATAGCTTAACGAACTAGAGACTGCAGATGAAGGCGGAGCATAGTGACCTAGAACAAAACACAGAGCCAATTGACTTTCGTTAATCGTATCCTGCGTTGTCACGTTATGGTCCCGCTGTGGATAACAGCCTAACAAAAAGTCAGCTGGAGTTCGATGGAACAGAATGTGACTTACCAAAGGGGCAACCTCACATCCGACCTTGGCTGTTATTGGCTAGATCTCATCTGCAGTCTTTAGTTCGTTGGGGTTTTATAATGATCTCATTTCCTTACTGATTTACTTTTGTTATTTTTAAGTGCCAACTAATTTTGATTTACTAGATCGATGTTATTTTAAACTAGGTGGATGGATGTATTAGAAATTATTTAATTTTGATTGTTATGAGAGAAAGGAGAGCGCTAGCAACTGACAGAGAGGATTGGAAGAAGGTTCTGGAGGAAGCTAAAGCCTATCAAAGATTAAAGAGCTTCAAGATAACTGTGATAGAAAATATTGATTCTGCCAGGGGCCCCAGGTTTGATTCCCGGTCAGGTATAGAATTTTTTTATAGCTTGTTATAACCTATTTTGTTTACCGTTTAAATTAGTTTTAATCTGGATAACAGTTGGATATAAAACAAAAATAATTTATAGGTTCAACTAACTACTAATATTAGCTTTACATTTCCATAAAGTAACTTCAAAACTTTCACTTTGCCTCCGTGGGCAAACAAACTTTCCGAGTTCGATTTCTATCAAGCGTCTGGCAACTTTTCACACCATTCAAATCCACAATATAGTTTAAAACTCACAATGGTACCTTACATCGAGCAAGCAGTTGATGTGAAGTTAAGTAAATAGAAATATACTTAAAAATCGACATTGATAAAAGTCCCTCTTCCTCATTTGAGAAAACAAAGTTTTGTATTCCGTAGACAAAACAGTAAATTCCGTGAAACTTTCCCAGCCTAGCAATAATTCATTATTCTTCTTTGAGGTTAGGTTAGGATATTCTTTAAAATGATGCTACAGTAACATCAATTATAACTTTTGATGCAGCTGCTCTCAAATTAGTCTGCTGAAGAGAAATTCAACAATTCATGTAGGTTTTTCAACCATGAAATTCCCCGTATTCTGTTATTCTTGTTTGGAATATTTTCCCTTCTTGTAGTAGACGATTTTCGCAATTTATAGCTTGGTCTTAGCACTCCAGTATTTTTCTTTTTACTCCATAAAATGAGTAACTCACACTTTATAATTACTTTGTATGAAATCGATCATTTTGACGAATTTACATTATAAATACAATTTTTGATTTCAACATATTTATTTTTCTTTGTTTTAGTGATTAATTTTTTCTGTTATATTATACACAACGCAATACTTATTATTACATTACATTCCACTCTGTAGTTTAATCATTTTCTTTTTAATCCAATTCATCATCAAACCTATCTCTTTGTGTTCACTTCTGGACATTGATTTCCCTAATTGTTATCCAACCTTTCCTATTCTAAGCTCTCTGTAACCAATTTCCAGCTATTATTCTGAAATCGTCAGTCCAATGTATTGGAGGTCCTTCCGTGCTTCGCTCATCTGTTCCCAGCCTCCGTTCAGTTAGTTTCTTTGGTCATCTCTTATCCGTCATTCGAGCCACCGGTACTTCAATTACATTTTAACAGTGCGATCCGTATAAAAACACCAGTGACCTCGTCGATGTATCGAATTCAATTAATGTAATTTAAATAAAGGTTTTCAATTTTCTAATATGTGTGTATTGTTGCCTGTTACCCATTTCACGCCTACCCACGTGGAGAATCATCCGTTAAACGTTATGATGGTACCGGAGAACTTTGCTGTTACTTTAACGTACTTTGCATCTCGCCAATGTTAAATTTTCTACTTCTGGGTACAGTTTACAAGAGATTGGTAAAATACAGGGAATTAAACTTTACACACTTATAGTTGTGAAGTTTCTCTAGCTACTGGCATTTCATTCAATTTGATCTGATGAACCATACAATTTAAACATGAAAAAACGAACACAAAGTTTTTACAATTTTTTTCTAGGGTTTTTGCATATTACTAATTTTTGGAACATTTGAGTAACCCATAAAAAGTCGGTATATGTGGACGTGCAACATAAATAACTGGTAAAATTTCAGTCTTGTAGGTTTAATGGTTTCTGGAAAAAATGTACCTAAGTGTTAAAATCTAAATTTACGGGAAAATGTAAAAAACAAAAAGACAGTAATCAGAAACAGAATGTAAATAGAAGCAGTTTGAATCAAAGGGGTGTAAGTGCCTAAAATTTAATTTTGAGAAATTGTACTGTAAAGTTGAGTATAATTTAAAAATTCACAAGTAAAGTAATCATAATTTGTTTTGTATTACATTATTTTGCATACCTTTATGTATCTTTTGGCGTAGTGTCAAGGAATAACTACCTTCCGTTTAGGCACAAAAACTGTTTTTGTGAGACCCTGCCTTCACTTACCCCTTCTGCTCCCAAATCAGTCAAATGTACTATTCATTAAAGGAAAAGGGTTTGTAAAGACTTAAACCCTTTTCTTTAATGAACAGTACATTTTCGCTGATCGTCACGGCAGTAAAACAAAGAAAAAATGATAAAATTGGTTTCCTAAACCTCTAGGATGAGTTTATTTAGGCGTATGTTCTGAATCCAGGGCGAAATCTTTCACTAGCCGTAACTCGCTAACGAAGCGCTTCTGGACCCATGTTTATATAAACTTTTTTCATTATTTTGATGAGAGGAAACCACCTTAGAAGTTTGTCGGGTTACTCATGAGACACCATGTATATTTTAAGTAGCTATCCTTGCAGCAGGTACCGATGATGCTGGACATCTCGGAAAGATTGAGCTGTAGATTTCGATTTGGCTAGTGTCACCGTATCATCAGCATACATTCATCACCTGTTAGAAATAACTGTCTGTAAAATGTGATAAAACTAACATTTTAAATAATATAAATGTAGGTAAGTCATGTTTATAAAATCAATCAAATAAGTTTATGAAGGTAATACCTGGTTTATTTGCTGAAGTTATTGTTTGTCAGTTTCTCTGACAAACTGGTTCAACCATTTACTTCACACATGTTAGCACACAGACTTCCTTTACGAGCATGGAAATATAGTACTAGAAGGAAGCGAGGCTTGGATGACAGATTGGCTTGACAGATGATAATTTCTTTGTAACATTGTGTAATTTTAACGCAAGATTTTAACAAATTTTTAGAAATTTGTGTTCATAAAACTAGGTCTACTTGTTTTCGTTAAATTGAATCATCGCTTCTTTTGAAATAATTAAAGGATATTACATCAATTTAAGCAAACCAATTGATTAAAAAAAAGTTAGGTTCTGATTAGATTAACTTTTGATTATTGTACCTGTATTTTAAGTAAAAGTATACGTTGAAAGTGATGTATATGATTATAATCTTACGACTTTATGACCAATATGACTTTAATAAGAGACAAACTGCCAAATATTTGATTATGTTTTAGTCCGTCTTTTTTGCTTGTTTTATTATTGAGTTCTTTCTATAATAGTTTAATTTGTAATCCTAATAAATTTATCAAAAATTAGAGAAAATGATAATATAATAGGGCTTACAAAAATAGAAATGAAAATAAAAAAAAATTGAAATTATTTTATTTATCTGTTTTCTTTTTATTTTGTCCATCGAAACAGTTAAGCGTTAGAATTCAATAGAAGTCAGTCAACAGTGAAAAAAGTATTTATCAGGGTAGGGATGGAAAACGAAGAGTCTTTGAGAGGAAGAGTAAAATTGTGTGAGTGAAAACGAGTGATTATTGAGTGAAAGGCAGGATTATTTTCCTTTTTTTATTTAAGAATGATTGTTGAGTGTTGCGTAGATGTTTATTACTAGAAGGGATTTTCATTAAATGAAAACTCTTGAAAATAAAAAAAGGGAATAGAAAACAAGAAAGGGTAAAAAGAAAACATAAGAAAGACTTATTGATCTGATTTTTGTTTTAATATAGTTTAGGATTTTATTTTTATTTTCCTATTGGTTGAGCTACTGAATTTTGTTACTGAATGAAATATTTTATTGCTTCTCAATGAAGTATAGTATCTGATTTGAGAAATTTATTGATAGTACTTCATTATATATAAAAAAACAGAACAAAAACACCGAATGTAGAGGCGTTATCATTTAAAAACACCCGCATTAATTATTTAAAAATAATAAATCATGAATATAAATACAGTGTCAAAATATTCTAAATGTAACGAAAATATTATAAAAAATTCTGAAAAGTAAATAAAAATAGGCATAGGGGTATAAAACCACTCGTGCTAATGATTTGTTCGTACGAGGTAATCTCAGAAACTACTAAACCGATTTCAAAAATTCTTTCATGTTTTAAACTTCCTGAATAACATAGGTTATAACTTAATTTTAAAAGTTTTGAAAAACAAATTGGGTACTCTTTCATTATGTGGACGCACTCCAATTTCTGATTCTTTTCCGTTTAATTGTTGGGTTATTAATACCGAAGTGAAAGGAATTATGGATGCCTATTATTTTATTAACGGAAAATAACATTTATACAAGGTGATTCAGGAAAAAAAGGTAATACCTTGTCAACTGATTCTAGAGCAAAAAAATCTTTATATGAACATAGGTCGTTTAGAAACGCTTTATTTTTGAGTTATGGCTCGCGGAAGGTTTTCCCCTGATTTCTTCTATAATGGTAAAGTTTTGCGATACTGAAATTCCAGGGACCTCATTTTTTTTATAAAAAATCATCATTTTTTTTTATAAAAAATGAGGTTTTTGACGCCAATTTTTGTCTTTTATGCAAATTTTTTCGATAGCTACTTAAGTTACAGTTATGGAACTAATTGTTTTTGATTAATCAGTTAAAAAACCATATAAAGCCATCAAATTAACCCTTAAGTTTGGGTTCCTGAAATTTCAGTATTACATAGCTTACAATGGTAGAAGCAATCAGGGCAAAATCTTCCGCAAGACGTAACTCGAAAATAAAGCGTTTTCGGACCTATATTTACATAATTTTTTTCTGTTATTGTTAGCTCTCAGTAGTGTGTTTCAACAAGACTAAACTGTAAAGAAAATAATATAATATGTACAAAACTAAACTTGATGAACTGTGAATAAACATCTTGAAACACAAAGTTGTTGAAGATGGAGATAATGACTTTGATAGAGATGATAACAATGCCTATTATGAGATGACGATGATTAGTAGTTAAAGTAGAAAAGAAAAAAAATTACAATGATTAACAAAATCGTAAGGGTAAATCTAAAGTTTTAAAACGTTTCAGTCTGTGAGTATCTTCGTTGTTGTGGAGGAGGTTAATCGCTAATGGATTCTGATGGTCTTTAAGTTTTTGTAAATGTTTTTTGCTATGTTGTTTAATTTTTTCTTTTATGAAGAGCAGGTTTTGATTATTGTGTAATATTTCATTGGCTACGTACCATGGGGCTGCAGTGATTAGTCTCAGGCATATTGAGGTTTATATTTTAATTCTAAGGACATTATTAAGATTTTCTCATCTTTGCTTAAAGTTTTTGTATTTATAAACTGATTGCAAAAGAAATACACAGTTACAAAATAAAAGAAGAAAATTAGCTCTAGAATCAGTTGTTAAAGTATTGCTTCTTCATCTTGAACCTCCCTATATATTTTTGAATTTAGAATTGCGTCAAAACCGTGCGTCCACATAAACACCAAATGATCCTTGTCATTTTCCGTTGTCTGGGCGCCAATTTTTCGGAGCGCAACTTGTGTATTGCCTTATCTATCCCGGTATGTATTTTATTGTTAACTAATTGCCTTAATTATTTGACAAATAAAATTAAAAACGGTATTAAAGAAACTAGTTTACTGTTTTATGTACACAATAGCAGTATTGGAGTACAAGCAGTATTTTCTGTAATGAATTGATTATTTTCTACACATTAACTTGTTTTTTTCACGAGTCGATAGCGATATAAAACAGCAAATGACTATTTGGAATTTTCCACTTGTTCAGAAGATTCGGCAAAATCTTTACAGGAACGTAATTTACAGGGATATACTGTCACAATATCGAGTTTGTAAAAAAACTCACGAAATGACTTTTTCCTGACAGACAGGCATTAGTTCCTAAGATCTATTTTAACTTTTCTGGTAAATTCAAGTTTGGTTACAGGCTAAATTAACTGAAAATAAATCAACATTAAATTTTAAAGGTAATAAAAATGGAAGAAATCAGCGAAAATCGGAGTGTATGTGGCAACAGATCAAATCGGTACGATCGTTTGGGTTACGTAGAAGTTAAAAAAAACCAGCGGAAATCGAAATGGCGTTCACATAATGGAATATTACGAAAATTTGAGTTATAAAAAGTAGTCATCTTTTATTTTATTTACTTTGTGTAAAATTAAATTTAGTTTTTATATCTACCAGTATTGTAATATTTATTGTATTTTCCTGCCAGGATAATACAGCCAGGTATCAGGTTTGGTACACTAACCCCGTACAATATGACATTTTCAGTTTTCAAAACTTTTGAAAATTATTTACGGTGAATATAAATTATAATAAATAATGTCACATCCGATTTCTAAATAGAAATTTATGAAATCTTTAAAAAATCAAAGAGGTCGTACCATTTTTTTAAGAGATAGATATTTACCTGTTTTATTTTATGAAACATATTAAGTTATTCTCAGATCGCTTATCTACCCTTCCACTGGTAATTCAAGCTGATTTCAATGGAATTCTTGTTTTCAGCACTGACTGTACTGAAAACTGTAGGGGAATGTTTGTTGTTGTTTAGGTCATCAGCCAAAAGGCTTGTTTGGACCTTTAGAGGTTTTAGTAAGTAAAATGAGAAGTAAAGTGGCCTTTCCACTATGTGGAAAAGTATGCTTATTAGTATGCCAGGTTCTCTGAAAAGCATCTATTTTCCACCCTGCAAATGTCACCTTCACTTCATTTACCACAGTATCTGGCTGTATAATGAAATTTATTACTTTCAGAGGAGATAACTTTGACTAGTGTCTTTTAAAACTCTACCTCTTCTGTTCTTAAAAACTTCAGTCATTTAATTAGCTGACCATGTGGTAAGAAACAGAACTATTTTTTGTAGCTCCGAAACTAACAGATTGATTGTAAATGATTTCACACCCCACCTGTTTGTTATGGGCACCATAACATTGTACTGGGTAATATTTAGGTACCGAAATGAAAGAAATCAGGCAGTTTACAAATAAAGTTGTAGTCATAGAAATTTGATCGCATTTTTCTCAAAACTATGTTTTTAGTACGTAGCACCTTCATTCAAAAAATTCTTCAGTTATGACATGTCAAAATTTGGGGTAGGCACAGCAGGAACAGTATTTCCAGAACAAAAGCACTTCTCGAGAAGTGTAATCTACAAGTAGGTAACTTGTAGGTTACACAACAGAATAAGTCAGTAAGGCATCATTGTAATCTAATGCAGTTATATTAAATAATTAAACAATGATTTTTCGTTGTTGAAGTTATATTTTTGTTGTTGGAATGTATTTTATTGGAATTTTAGAAAACAATAATTTTAATATGTTAAACGAGCAAAAAAGTTACTTTGAAGTACTTTTTTGGGTTAGATTTATACTTTTAATTAATAAAGGAAAATAGCAAATATATTTTAAACCGTCAAATTAAAATCGTTTTAATTTGTTCATTTTAAAATTAATTACATCAACGACACTACTATTTAAATTGTAATTTTCAATAGAAGTTTTTATGTTGGTTGTTAATGCGATTTTTTGCATACGTACCTTGAAAACCCTCGTGTTGGTCCTCCTTTGTTACTCCTCTCCCCCTCTCTTACTTACTCATTCAATCTCTCTTTTACAAATTGATTTTTATTTTGTTTTTTTTTCACCTTCTGTAGAATCAATAGCCTTTGATGAGCTTTTGAGTATTGTTATAGATTGCATAATCATTAATAAAATTAAACGTATTTTATTGTTCCTGTTTGATTTAAAATTTTAGATCAAAGGACCACTTCGGTTCCACTTGAATAAAAACATTTTGGTTCATTAAAAAAATATATTATACGAAATTAAATGAAAAATAAATCAAATCCTAAACTTATTAGAGATTAAAAATAGTATTTAAAAAAAATTAGTTTAGAAAATTTTACAAAAAATAAATGATTTCAGTTTATAAAATTACACAAAAATAAATTTCAACTTATTTTTAACTTTGGAAAATAGACTGAAACATTAAAGGTTTACATTGATAATGCATGTCAGTTTAAAAAATAAGTACCTACACTAAAATTATATAACAGTAAAAACTAATTCGTTTTAAATAATTAAACGGATCACGACTAGCCAATGGTGCAGTGCTTAGCGTAATTGGTTACTGCACTGGGGTGCCGGGCTCGAGTTCCGGTTAGGTCTGGAATTTTTTCATCACTAATTTTCAACTATCATCTTTTATCGCCTGTGTTTAGCCACAACATGCAAAAAATCGAATGTAAAACAAAAAAAAGTTAGTATTTCACACGAATTAAATGTTATTGCTTTTAAAAAATATTATGATTGGCAAATAAATGTAAAGATTCGGGAAGTTTCATTTAATTTAAAGTTAAAAGAAAATGAATACTAGACAGTGGTTACCGGTGTACTTTGATGGTTGGGGTTCAATTAACCATACTCTCTCAGGAATGGTCGGCCTGGGTCTGTACAAGACTACACCTCATTTACACGTCATACACATCATCCTCATCTCATTGGGTCATGGGGTTGCTTATTGTTCTGAACTGAACAGATTGCAACGTACACAAATTAGGAATAAAAAAAATGAACATAGAAGTGTGCATTGGCGGAGATTGGTACAAACCATTGTTAGACAATAAAACCAGGAAAATCAATCATTGGTGTTTGACAATAGTACTGTGTTTAGTCATAAACCCCTTTTTACTTTAGTATCATTTCAATGAAAGGATTATTCAAAGGAGACAGTTTATTGTTTATTTCCGTTGATTGTTTGCAGCAATTCGAATTAGTGTGGAGACAAAAACCTGTCAATGTGAACGAGTCACGGTTACTTACAATTCACGGTAACCATAATTCTTCAGATTGACGAGTAACCGTTCCTGAGTAACAGTTACAAAAATCAGTTAGCCTACTCATTTTTTGTTCTGAGTTAAGACAGAACAACGGCACGATGATGACCATATTTATTTCTTTCGATAGACGAGTGACAGTTCTTCGTTCCTCAATCACTGTTTCAAAATTAGGTTATTCATTCTCATTCACTGTTAAGACAGAACGCTTACTTTACTTTAGAAACTAGTGAAACAATTCACTCTTTCATTCACTGTTCACAGTTAATAGACAAAATGTATTTTGAATCGATACTTTTGTCTTTCAAGACTCGTATGCTTACTCTTTAACCACTACAGTTACGTATGACATGGTTGGTCTGTTCACTGGGCCATAAGGGCTAGCGTTCTCTTTTGATAACCGGCGCGTTCATTTTCTTTTACTTCACTTTCTGCGCGCTCTTCTCACTCTCTTTCTCTCCCACACTCAGTCTCTTCCTCTTGTTATGCTTCTCATCTTCTAGACTAAACAAACTGACGGTAGTTCCTTTGAATTTATCATCGCAGTTACATTTTGTTTTGGCTTCAACTTTACTGCCGGCCGCGTTGGCGATGTTGGTAACGTGCTCGCCTCTCATCACGCGGTCTTGGGTTCGAATCCCACTCGGGCATGGCATTTTTTCATACGTTACAAAAAATTCATTTCATCCTTCACCGTCTGCATTAGCAGCAATTTGCAAAACAGTCGGACGTTAAACCAAAAAAAAAAAAAAAAATTCAACTTTACTTTTATTTACAACTGCACATTTTATTTAAAGCACAACTAGTAAATGAGATGGAATGAATGAGGAATGGTGGGAATGTGACGTGAATGAGAATCGATCCAGTGACCAATTTCAGCGTGAAATTTTTCAAGGAATGTGGTGCCAATATTTATTAATGACAATGATAATCAATGATCAATGGTTCATAATGATCAATGATATTATAAACTGTAATAGATGTTTTTTATTTATATGAAATGATTTTTTGTTTTTATGAAGTGACATAGACATGACAAGTTAAACTGATTTTTTTATGGTGGTCGGAGAAGATCCCTATTCCACCTTCGTTTTAGTCGTCGGTTAACTGGGAGATCGTTAGTTGAAAGAGATTGGATATTTTTGGGTTTATGTGGTCGATTGTCTTTGTATGTAATGAGATGTATGTTGCGTTTACAATGTTTCGAACCGTTGATATTTTTAGGTCTTTGTGAAGGGTATGATTGGTAACGTAAAAAGGTGCGTTTGTTATTGCTCTAAGTGCTTTTGACTGGTGTCTTTGAAGAATATACAGTGTTGTGTAGTAACAGGCTCCAAAAATTGGTCCACCATATAGCCATTTTGGCCGTACTAGTGATTTGTAGAGGATGACTCTTAAGCGTAGAGGTAGCGAGGACTTGCGACCTTAGACGTCATACAACATACGAAACCGTGAGTCTGAGATTGCTCTGACGTGTGCAACGTGTGGTTTCCACGTGAGACGTCTGTCAAGTATTAAACCAAGGAACCTAACTTTGTCTGTAACTGTCAGCCTATTATCATCATGCGTAAATTTGGGCAACTAACAGGCCGAAGTGTGAAAGAGACCTGTTGTAATTTGGAAACGCAGTTACATAACTTATTTTTATTGTTCACCGAGTTCAACCTATCTATTTTATTTTTATTGTGCGTTGTTAGTTTTTTCAGTTAAAAATAATTAATCCTTGTGTTTTTATTTTCTTTTACGCACAATTGATTTTTTTATTATTAGGTTAGGATAAGGATGAAAATGTTCATGTCAGGTCCTCTTGAGATACAGAACTTTCCAAGTTTCAACTTTGTACGATGTTCCGTTCTTGAGATATTTTGTTCACACAAACCAATCACTAAAACATGTTTTTTGGATTCAAGGGACATGAAAACGTTTGTAGCCGATGAAAACACGATTTCCAAAATTTGACTCGAAAATATTTTTTCTTTCCTGTATTAATATTTGGTAAGAGAATGTAAAAAGTAACAATTAAAAGAAATTACTAGTAACTATTGATTAGTAATAATAACTGTGAACGAAAACTATGCTAAGTAGGCTTATATACACAGTTACTACTAACTCACTTGTGACTATTAAAAGTAACGGTGAACGCAAAATCACTGTCACCGTGATCACGGTGACTGGTTGAAACAGTGAACGCTCTTCACTAATTCGAATTTCCATGGAAAATTAAATTCGAAAACGATCATTAAACAATCATTCAATTTTAAAAAAACTAGATTGTGAATGAAGGATACTATCCATTACTCGTATTATACAGTTTTGTGTATTTTATCCTATAGATGAAGGTACCTTGTAAAATTTCTGACAATCACATTTTTTTGTGAAACATAGTCATTTATTTACTGCATTAGTGCATAATGTACAGAAAGCTATTGTCAGAGTAAAAATGTTATTACTGCACGCGCAAGCTCATACGGAGCGCGGAGTCGTTACAAGAAACCGTTAGTACTGTGACACTTATCGCTAAGGTCCGTTTTGGGATCTAGTTTATTAAATAATTAATACACTAAAGTTTACAATTACTAATATTTATTACACTAAACGATTTACAAAATAAATAATAAACTAATTATAATAAAGTAATAAAATAAGTAACTTAATAATTTACTTAAAATAAATAATGAACAATAAATAATTTAATAATTTACTTAGCACTACTTACAATCAATTTTATAGACTACACATACAAAATGAAAACTGAATACACAAAACTGAATTTAATACAGATACACAATAACTTTACACAATACACACACACAAAGACAGTATAACAATACCTCGGAACCGTTAACCTGTATAACGCCCGACAGTCACTCGTCAAAGATCAAACGAATACTAACTCACTGACCACGCTCGGGGGTCTATTTATGTATGGGGGGTTCAAAGAGACTTCTCGAATGACACAGAGATTCGATCAATAATCTTTTTATTAGTTCTCGAAAAGTCATAACTGATGTACTGATGTAAACAAGTAACAAAAGATCTACTGTTAATGGGAAGTGTTACACGTCCCTTTTAAAAATAGTTGTACAACAATACCCGACCTTTTATCATACAAAATATCGCAGTTATTTCAAACAACTTTCATGAATAGCCACATACATTTATTGTCACTATTGTCCCATTGTTACTTCTTCACTCTATTATCTACTCTTTACCATTTATTGAATGAAATGCTAGAACTTTCGCAAACCATGCCCTTCTTATTGTCACAGTACATTGCCGTTCTTGTTCTACATACACGATTGACCAAAAACCAATGACATATAGGAGTGGAAAGGGCAGATTTCCACACTATTTCAAACTACACCACCTGTATTAGTAGTATTCCTATTGTTGTACAATAGTAGTGTTCTGTACTCCCTAGATTTTTATTTATATAAAAATAAAAATCCTAACTGAATAATATTTTAAAATTCCCATTTTTATGTAAAACCATAAATTTTAAAAACATTTTTCCTCTTATGTGATAGGAATATCTAGTGAGCATGAAAAAATTTGTAAATGAAGCTTAAACAATTTTTTAAATTAATTCATTATTAAATAATTAATAATTTTATAAAAAATATATTTATTTCCAGAAAAAAATTAAAAAACTTTAAGCATTCTAAAAAAAAATTAGAAGACCGTTCATCAGAATTTACGAGAAATGCGACGTCAACTACAAGAAAACTTTCAATTTTAAAATAATTAATTAAAAAATATATTTGACGATTTATTTTTATTGGATTGTAGGACAACCAACAAAATAATATTGTTTTTTAGAATACCTTCTATATTTGTTTGAACATTAATTAGATTCGGTAATAGAATACATCAAACGAAATTTAAAGAATCAAGTATTTTATCGAGTTCAACATCTACTGTATTGTTTCTTTCCAACCAATCATCAAAATATACTTTTTTTTAAAACAAATCATTAATATTTCTTCGTAAAAATATTCTTTGTTTTAGTAACTGATGTATTACCAGGAAAAAGTTTTTTTAAATATATAAAGCGGTACAAGAATACATGAAAAGGTTAGGGATACCGTTATACATTTTTATAAGAAAAATAATTTCTCCTCATTATTTTGTTACAATTGTTTCTAGCGTTATTAATTCAGATTGCTTCGTTATGTACGAACCTACCAGGGTAACCATTTTATGTTAGTTCCACAACTGTTTCTCAAGGGAAATAAACCGGAATTTGAATGACTGCTACACTTTTGTAGGATGTTGCATAAAAGTCATTTGCAGTTGTGCCAACTTGAATTACGTTATATAAAAAAATGTACACATATAAAATGAACAATAATTAAATAAAATGTACACAATAACATATCATTCAAGTGAATAGATGAATTTTCTGGCATTTGTTGTAATTTTACTTTTATAATAAAAGTCGTCTTTACAGCCATACTAACCGTCTTGCTAGAAATCTTTTGGGGGCTTGTGCAACTTACATTAAACCTGAACATCAGTAAAACTATTTCATTGAATTCAATAAACCCTATTTTAGTCAAAACTTAAAATTTGTTATTGCTGTTAAAAGTATTCTTTTTATTTTTTTTAAATGAAATATTGCACATTGATCTAAACCTGCCCTTCATAAAATATAAAATTAAACAAGTAGCGAGAAACATTTAAAAAAGAAGAGCACAAAATCCTTTTGCAATCAACTTCCTCGACAACAACACTATACTCTGAAGTTTAAAGAACTTATAGGTAAATTATGGACTTTCTGGGTTAGTTTTTTTAAATTTTAATAATACTATTTTTGTTTGTTATTTAATTTTTTTATGTGAATTAATTTTCTTTTTCCTTTTAGGATATTTGTTATGTCAAGGTGCAATTATATTGGGTTACTTTTTTTTTTGATTAATTTATTTATTACTCACAGACTGAAACGTTTTAAAAAAAACATTGGATTTACCTTTGAGATTTTGTTAATCATTTTATTTGTTCTACTTCTACTAATAATCATCGTCATCTTATACTCGGCATTATTGCACCTCCATCATGGTCATCATCATCTTCAGCTTCAACTACTTCATGTTTCAAGATATTAATGCACAGTTTAGAGTCAAGTTTAGTTTTGTTTTATGTTCAGGGTTGAGTCTTTTTCTAAAGCAGACTACTAAGAGTGTTTTATATTTATTTTAAGAACGTTATTATTCAGACTTTTATCGTCTTTCAAGTATATTTCTACATTTAAAAAACTGATTTCAAAAGAAGTACAGTTTGTTAAAAAAATATTTGATACGTTTCCAAAATTTTAATGTAAAGTTTGTCTGCTGAGCTGAAAAATGAACAATAAATTTCATTACCTCCATCCCTAGTACATAAATTAAAAAATAAATACAGTACTTTAAAATTTGGCTCTATGATCATGAGGTTATACCCTGAACATTTGAAGGAAAAATCTTTAAAAATAATTGAGATATTTTTACCTCAAAATAAAAAATTATTATAATTTACGTTGATAATATTTATTGTTTTGGGATACTCAGCATTAAAATTAAAATGGAAAATATACCAAATAATTTGTTCATAAGTTTAAAAACATTCCATTTTTTTGAATCCTTATTCGTGTACGTTGCAATCTGTTCAATTTAGGCTAATAAGCAACTCCATGATCCAATGAAATGATGTTCATATGTATGATGTGTAAATGAGGTGGTCTTATACAGACTCAGGCTGACCATTCCTGAGAGAGTATGGTTAATTGAATCTCAACCATCAAAGTACACTGGTAATCACTGTCTAGTATTCAAACTCGTATAAAAGTAATTACATTTACTAGGATTTGAAGCAGGGAACTTTCGTCTCTTCACATTAGCTACCAAAGAGCTGAATCGTGGGGACAGCTTTACAGCTAAACCAATAAATTGCCACCAATTTAGAGAAAGAATTTCACACTATATATTAATTCTAAAACTAAAAATTTATATTATCTTTATTTTTCCGTGAACCGCAGCCCTTAATAGTAATAGAACCATAAGAAGATTTAGAAGAATTCATGTTATATATTTATTTAAACAGACCATGGTGTAGTGGTTAGTTAAATTGGCTTCTGCAACATGTAGTCTGGGTGCGATTTCCGGTTAGGTTTGGCATATTTGTATTTATTACCCTTCATTGCCGGCATTAGCAGTAATTAAAAAACAGCCGGACATAAACGGAAAAAAAATTATCTTAAAGTATTATAAAATATTCAAATTATTGCTGCTTATATTATAACGTCAATTGATTTTTTATTTTTAAATAATTTTCCTCTAAATATTTTGTTTATTTTGTCATTATTCGCTTATTGTTTTTATTTATAATTTGTTTTTTAATCACTTTTTTATTTCATAACTAACGTTTTGATGTTTATTAATTATATTGCTATTGTGTAATTTTTAAATAAGGGTTGCCAGATATAATTAATTTTTTGTAATTATTTATTTTATCAAGTTAAATTTATGGCTACTTTGTAATTTACCAATAAAAAGTCCCGATAAATTATTTAATGATGTTATTAAAATAATTATTTGAATATAGTCCTCTTTCGTAATTTATAATTAAAAAGTATGAACTTTAATTCAAATCAATTTAAATAAGTGAACATAAATCCTATGATAAAAAATTCATAAATGTATTAGTTTTAATTTTGAGTGGCATCAAATCCTGAAAAAAAAACTAATTGAAAACAATATCTTTTAGTTTAAAGGTCGAAAAATTCTTAGGATTATGAAAAATTAAAAGAAAGGTTGTAAATAATTTGATTTGACTTGTTTTTTTAGAGATTTTTCATGTAAATCATAGAATGTCAAAAAATCCCTTTCATGAGACGATACGTCTCATGAAAGGTAATTTTATGTATAATTTTATCTTATGTAGGTAATTTTCAAAAAAGCTTACGTTTGACTTATGGCAAAAACCGATAGTGGTTTCTGTATCTCATTAAAAGGAATTGAATGACACTATTTGTTTTCCAAATTCCGCTTTCGATTTCTTGAATTCCGGTTTCTGGAAACTTCCGGTCAAAACCAGAATTTAAACCCCAATTTAGGCTCACTAATATTTTGTGTTAATTACGAATCAGAAAACTCTTTGTTGTTACCTCTTGCAGTTTCTGACATCTGGGTGTGACAGACGGATGGTCGGGCCAAGGAAAATAATAGATGAAAATTTTTAAAATTGCCACCAAAATTACTATCGATATTCGGGTAAAATTATGTTTTGTAATTTCTACAGGTATGATTCTTATACACAACACCAATCAAATTACAAAATATAATTTTTAAATGGTATCAATTCGTATTTCATTGTAATGTAATAAACTCAGGTTAATGTTTCTTATTGGAAAAATTATCTTATTATTACATAAATATAAAATATGAATGCTGCAGAAAAAATTTTGATATTATTCTATGAAGTTAACCAAAGGAAGATATGAATTACACAACTTTATTAGACTTATAACTTTAAATTTTGTATATTTTTGATTGCCCATAACAGGTAGGTGGAGTATTAAATTATTTGTATTCGATCGGCTAGTTCCAGAGATACAAAAAGTTCTGTTTTTTTATCACATGGTCAGCCAATTATATGACTGAAACATTTTAGAACAGAAGAGGTTGAGGTGTAAAAGAAACTAGTCAGAGTTATTATTTTGAGAGTAATGAATTTCATTATAGAGCCAGACCCTGTGGTGAATGAAGTAAAAATGTCATTTGATTGGTGGAAAGTAGATGCTTTTCAGAGGGCTTGGTATGCTGATAAGCATACTTTTCCACTCAGAGAGAAAGGTAATTGTAAACCACTTCACTCCTCGTTTAACTTAGCCTCTAGAGGTTCAAATCAGTATTTTGGCTGAAGACCTAAACAACAAAAACAACCCAGAATATTTACTTCAAAAAAGCACCGACCTCTTTGTTATCTTTGCAGCGATACTATATTGACCATAAAATATTTACTCATACAATGACCAGAATAACGAAATCTGAAAGACCAATTATATTTATTGGTTTTTAAAGATAAGATACTAGAATAAATGGAGATTCAATAGAATAGTTATCTTGGTTCCCTACTACAAATGGAAAATTTTAAAAATATTATAATTACAATAGTAGGTGTTGGTTTCAACCAGATGAGTTGGTGTTCCAATTTAAACCTAACCTGAAAATCTTAATGAAAAGGGAATGAAATTATGAACTGGTGAAGTCAGACTATGTATGGTTAAGATAATTATGGAAAATGACTTCGATAAGATGTCAATCAATGTTTGAACGAGAAGGGTAAAAAGTAATTTGAATTTCTGGTAATAAAAAAAGGTAAGAGTAAAGTACAGGCCATTATGATAACTAATGATCATACCTCTTCCCTCGTATATATTTCTCTCTCTTTCTAATCTTACGCAGTTACTAACTACCGTAGAAACGATATTTTCGAGCGATAGTCTAATGACTATTTTATTACTACGTACGTTTATAGTCTGTACTAATTTTTTTTTCATATTCCTTCAATAATAATCTATAGACATTATACTATACTATGATACTTAAATGTATAAAACATGAATTATTAACTTCCTAGTATTAGTTTTACCCGCTTAATGAAATTTGAAATAAATACCTATATTTATGTCTAAAAATGGGACATCATTTACAATGATGGCCACTTCAGTGGTTAGTATGCTAGGCTACAAAACGAAAGGTCCCGAGTTCGATTACTGGCTAGGGTTTATAAATTAATATACGTTTTAATTCATTGTTTCATAACCCACAATTGTCGCTTATCACCAACCTGTTGATGCGAATTGAAAAACTAAAAATAGTGAAAAAACCTAAATAGTACTTTTCAAGTTGTTTTAAGGAGCTAATCAATTCAAGTAAAAAATTTAAAATTTGACATTCCTTCTACAGATACCTTTATTTATTTAAATCCTATACTTATCTGCATACAATTATAAAATTCTTTTTGTGTGATAATTAGCATGTAAGAAACTTTCATGCAATTTTAAAATGTAAGGAAAAATGGTAAAATTGTAATTAACCATTGACAGTTATGGAAAGAAGGTGAATTCCCTACCTCAAAAATATCACAACTAGATGTTAACCTATCAATTAATTTAATGTAGTGTAACGTATTTCTAAGAATAAATTTAGACCTATTTTATTTTGTGCCGTTTATTTATTTATTTATTTATTTTTAGAATTTTGTCAAAAGGAGATATCGTTTCCCCTGCTAAAGATTCTTTTTGTGACCGAAAACAAAATTCTTCAAAAGTCCCTCCGATGCCGACCTTCCGAAACGCAAACCCCAGATCTTTAACCCCCCCAAACCTGAATCCCCTGGCGTACACACGTGCGCAATACTGTAAAGCCTAAAACAGTATTAGAGAAACGATGTCAATGTGTCTGTTACCAAGACACTCGTCATTTTTTTTGTATGTTGCTTAAAAAAATTAATCAAAGTCGAATAATATAGACTGTTGTCCTACTGTGGTTTTTAACGTATACCGGGACATATCAGGTAATTTAATTCGGGACGATTCGATTTGCATGTACCACATCGACCAGTACACAACAGACGCGGCTAAGATGTTAATATAAAAAGAAAAACGTAGTTGATCTGACCCAAGACAAAATTGAACCGAGATATTTTCCCTGTTTCTGTAGAATCCGTTGAAAATAGATAAACACACATATAACACTGTTGTAGTCAACTGCAAGACCATTTTTATCACTTTATTTTAAAGTTTACAACTGCAGAGCTTTGCACAACCAGTAATTGTAAAATGGGTTTGCTGGCATTTCTCCCACCACGTCCCCACCGATTGGTCGCCTGATAGCATAGACCGGAGGCCGTTCCGTAGAACTTTACCATACCATGACTGGTGACTGTCTCATACCTAGTTTGTCAAAAAAACTAAATAAAATATCGAGAGCGAGGGTGAGCCTGGTCGGCAACCAGGGTGATGCGTTTTACTCGCTCTCTTGTTGGGGGAGCCTCTTGACGCAGAAGGGGCACGTCATCATGAATATTTAAATTAGAAATTTGGGTCCTAGCAGTTTAAAGAAAAGTCAGAATTAAATTATAAATTAAAGATTAAAATATAGCTAGGACCTGTCACCATAATACGAGCAAGTGCTCGACACCATTAATTTGTTCCCGGCAAGGAAACATTTAGTGAAATGGCACCAGAGATTCAGACCTATGCAGAATAACTCCGTTAATCAATATACGTGACGACGATAGAACGAAGCTACCTCGTCAAAGAACTCCCACACCGGAGAGCTATGCACCTCGCGGTACAAGCTCTCACGTACCGTGAGGCTCCAATTTTCCCCTTGGCATTGAAGCTCCAGGTTCAGTCGCTGCCTGGACCCCCCCCCCTAGAGCAGGGCAGTCATACAACAGATGGTTTCGTGACTGTACCTCTCCACAGACACACGAATCATCATCCAGTAGACGGAACCTTTTCAAACAAGCCGCGAACTCACCATGACCAGTGAGGATCTGGACTCCGGATGTCCTTGAATAAACGCTAGAGGCATATCATCCTCCCATATCTTGTATGAATTCATACAAAGTCCTTCCCTTCGGCGAGTTGTTCTACTCGGCCTACCACGCTTCCAAAGCGAGAGTCTATACTCTCATCTTCAAGGGAGGGTAGGGCAACCTTGTGAAGGCCTTTACGTTGCACAACCAGTAAATATAATTTGGATTCTTCTTCTTCTTACGGTGTCTATTCGATCCGAACATTAGCCACCATTCTGGCTATGATAATCTTGCTGATAGCTTGTCTGAATAGCTCTGTAGTTGTTTTGGAGAACCACATCTAAGATTCTTTAAATTTTCGCCGCGAGTCAGCTGTTTAAAAGGTGATTTTTGGAGACGAATGTTCCTGGTTCAAATCCTAATAAATGTAGTTAGTTTTATACGTATTTGAATGCTAGACAGTAGTTGGTGTACTTGATGGTTTGGGTTCAATTAACCATACTTTTTCAGGATTGGTCGGCCTGGGTCTGTAGAAGACTACACCTAATTTATATATACTATTGTCATACACATCATCCTCATCTCATTGGGTTATGAGGTTGCTCATTGTTCTGAATTGAACAGATTGCAACGTACATTCATAATCCTTAGCCCGGAAATCCGTCTTCTATCCGGCTCACATTGTAGCTTATTTTACTACTTTTGAGGTAAAATATTCCCCGATTAATGCACAAAATAAAATATTCAAATTTTTTAACCGGTTCTTTGAAGATTTACTGCACCGATGCCGTGCTTAATCAATTTGTGACGTCCATGAAAACTCATTGGTGCAGTTTTGTAGGAGTTTTCTTAGTTTCCTATAAATATATTTATTTTCTTTAATATATTTTGAATACTTTGTAGATGCTATCATATTTAATTCTCGCATACGTTGAATGTTGACTTCGTCGTATCATGTTAAAATGCGCTTTTAGAAACAAGATATGAATTAATTTAACTTGAAACCGTTCTTTATTAATTAAACTAGAATAAATAAAATACATTCTACTATCATAAAAAACATAAATAATGAACGAGTGAATAATGGATGAGTATAAAATTGTGTAGACGACTCATATAATCCTTTACTGTACTAGGCCAATATACACATGACCGCACACACTTGCGATGCGTGTATAACTCAACTGATCCGTTAAAACGGATATTTGTTCACATTTACAACTGTCCAAAATCTGAATAAAAAAACCAAAATATGAGATTACAGAAAACGAAAGAAAAATATAACAAATAAATCGCCAGTTTTACTTTACATGGAAGAAATAGTATCTTGTTATTATATTTTTACTTTCTCTTGCCTATATAAATATATAGGAAGGAAAATATGTATTGTTTTCGTGTAGATTTTTCGAAATCGAGTTTTTATCGGAAAACCCAAAAACATATTTTTAGCGATCACGTGTGTGTGTGTGTGTGTGTGTGTGTGTGTGTGTGTGTGTGTGTGTGTGTGTGTGTGTGTGTGTGTGTGTGTACAAATTATCTCAAAAACGGAACATTGTACGAAGTTAAAACTTTAAACTTAAGTTAGGTACTAATAAAGGACCCAATAAGAACATTTTCAACAAAATCGGTCGACTGGAAGTAGTAGTTTATTTGTGTCATTTTTCCCTTTTTGCGATTTTCTCAAAAACGGCTCCTACGATTTTTTTAAAAATCGCCTCATTTACTACAGTTTTATGCTTTATAAGATAGGGTAGACGCCATGTCTGCTGAAATTCTTGGGGAGGCTGTGCTTTCGTAGAAAAATACGGTGCTTTTAACATTGCGGTCTTAATATGCATCTTAGCGCAAAAATGTAACTTAAAGTTGTAGAAAATTTAAAAACCAACTACTTTCAATAACTTAGTTTAGCAATAATTAGTAATTTTCTGTTTTTTTTCATAAAAATCTGTAAAAATTATTTTTTTAAGTTTTTAGCCTTAGTATCCATTTTAAGACAAAAGTGTAATAATCAAATTTATAGGGAATTAAAAGATGCACAAGTTTTATTATAAGTATTTTTCTCTATAGAGTCTAGTTTAGCGTGAAAGAGTGATTTTCCGTTTTATTATGCCAAACTTTCATCATTCAATCATGATTAAAATAAGGTTATGTTTTTTAAGGTTGGTTTTTTGTTTATTTCTAATATTTTATTTTTAATATTAGGTTAAATTGTTTATTAAAGTTAAAATTTAAGGTTAAATTGTTAAAGAAGAAAGCAATTTTAAGACAAGCCAAGATTAGATATTACTGTGATAAAACCTGTGTGTTCATACACGAGTGAGTGTCTTGGAAGAAAGGCAAGACTAAGAGAAGTAAAGAAATTTGAGAGAAAGATCTTCCGCAAGATAATGGGTCTGAAGATAGTAAAAGGACGATATAGGTTATGAAGTCGAGAAGAACTGTACAAGAGAAATGAACGATTAATAAAAAATAATTAGAAAAAGAAGTATAAAATTTTTACGGACACCTGTCTGGAATGTGTGAAAACAAATCTTAAGGCACTAAACAATAAACCTAAGGTGTCAGATAAGTGGCTTAAAGAAATCAGAAAAAATATCGAGAAAACTGGAATAAACCGAGAAAACTTAATTAACCGAACCAAATTCAAATAACTAATTACGGACTTTAAGGCCATCCATGACCATCAAAAAAAGAACCCTGGCAGACATGAAGTAGGAGAAAAGCTTACATTGAGCAAATGCTGAGAATGTGGGCTGTAAAAAGAGCTTCCAAATACGTCTAAAGTCACCTCACGTGGTCTAAAATTGGCCTTATACGAAGAAAACTTATTCAGATCATGATAAATTGGAAGTGGTTTTTAATTATTTTTATTAATTAATCGAGTAATGAAAAACCTGACCGGAATTCGAAGACGGGACTCATGGCATAGAATCCAGTTGTGCTGACCACTACACAAACGATCGGATAAATTTTTGGTGATTTGTATTTGATGAATTTTATAATGGTTAAATTTCAGTCTTACGTATTTATACTTTGTAATCGCTGTGAGAGAATCCTAAAAAGGAATGACAATCTTATTTTGTCAAAAGATTAATGTTAGAAAAGTTAATTTGATTCTTTCTGATAATTTTTGAAATAAATTAAATTTATTTAACTGTCTAAAACTGAACTTTAAATCGAATAGCATGTTTTAAAAGGATGTTATTAATTTAGTTTTCGTAAAGGCAGAAAATTGATAGAACATAACCCTTTTTGCATTACGATATGTATATCAGAAATAAGTGGATTTTGGAATCGTCATGGTTTGAGTTATTTTAAATAGTGGGGAGTTTGGATCTTCTGCGCGTTGCGCTGGACCGTTCCCAAGATGCTGGGTATGATGCGTCAACGCCGCAGTCCGCGTCGTTCTATCAGCGCATCAACACATACCTTAACCCGGTGCCCCTTGACGTTTTCCGATAAATATCGAGCTCCGTATTTTTCAAATCATTTATTCTTATGGTGAGTTGAATAAAATATTTCCAAATAATTTATTTAATGTTATTTATTTTAGAGTTTATTACAACGTACTACAGTTATTTACTTATTACAGGTAAATCAACATTGAAAAAAAGTTTTAGAAACTTTTATTGTTACATTAATAAAATAATTTCAATAAATTTGTTTAAAGAATTTATCTTTTTATTACTTGAATTTTAAAACATATATTTTTATATCGTACGTTTTTATGTAAAATGAAAATTTTAACAACAAAGTAATGTATTCTACTTGCTATTATTATTACTGCGTACACAAATGTAATCACCTGTAATTGCACTGAAATTTCAAAAATTCTCCGCTACCTGTTAATTTTTTTATCAGATTATTTTTATACTTTTAAGTGGTACTAAGTTACCTACTATAAAACATATGAAAATTATCACACAAGATCGAACGTGGGAATTTTTAAATTTCTAAATTTGTAATGTGAGTTTTTAATTTATGCAGATTAAACTTACAAAAATTATAATTGAAATTCAAAATTTAAAGAAAGATGTTTTTATTTTCTCTTGCCTATATATGATTATATTGATATGATTATATTGGAAGAAAGTATTGTTTTCATGTCGACTTTTTGAAATCCAGTTTTCACCGGATCTACACGTTTTCAGACCCCCTGAACCCAAAAAAGTTTTTTAGCGATTGGCGTGTGTGTGTGTGTGTGTGTGTGTGTGTGAACAAAATATCTCAAGAACGGAACATCGTACGAAGTCGAAACTTGGAACTTAAGTTAAGTACTGCTAGAGGACCCGACACGAAAATTTTCATCAAAATCGGTCATCCGGAAGTAAAAGTTTATTCGCGTAATTTTTACCTTTTTCCGCTTTTTTCAAGAACGACTCGTATGATTTTTTAAAATCGCCTCATTTACTACATGTTTTATGCTATACAAGATAAACTAGGCGCCATGTCTGCTGAAATTCTTGAGGAGGCTGTTCTCTCGAAAACAAATGTTTTTTTTTTAAAGATTGCGGCCTTAATATGCATTTTAAGGAAAAATGTATAATGTAAGTTGTAGACAAGTTGAAAACCTACAACTTTTATTTCAACTAATTTTTTGTATAACGCTTAGTTTAGTGGTAATTTGTGATTTTCTGTTTATTTTCATAAAAATCTGTAAAAAAATGGTTTTAAAAGGTTTCAGCTATAGTATAAATTTTACGACAAAAGTGTGTATAATCAAATTTATAGGAAATTAAAAGATCTGTAACTATTATTTAAACATTTTTCTCTACAGAGCCAAAATCACTCACCCAGAGGAAAATTACTCTTTCACGCTAAAGTAGACTTTAGTGATTTTCCGTGTTATTAAGCCAAACCTAGGTTATTTTCTTTTTGAGTCTTTCACTCATGACAAAATGAAGTTGTGTTATTTGAGATTTTTTTTTGTTTATTGCTACCGTTTTATTACTAATATTAGGTTATATTGGTCATTATTTACATTGGCAAAAGAAAGTTGTGTGAGTGTTTCACACCATATTTTTTTCTCTGCGCACATGCCCCTAATTCTAACTGACTTCATTAACACAGGTGATAAAGTTTTTTAGATTGAATGTTTATTTTTCAGGTCTCCTTAGTGTTTAAAAATTACAAAGTATTTTTCAGTTAAAAATTTAACGGCGAAATAATTAAAAGGGCGTAGAAATATCTTAACAATAAATTCAGCTTAATTTTAATTAAACCGGGAATAATTTAATTACCTTTAAAAGTTAAACAAAGTTGTATTTATCGTCTTTTTGATTCAACAACTATTTAAATCAATCTCCATTTAACTTAATTAAATTCTTAACTGAAACTTTAACTGATAACTAAACTGAAACTCTTAACTTACGAACTTACTCATCTAGGAAATCTCCAAGACGACTAGAATCCGATTGAGTTGATATAATATTATAATATCATTTGATGTTTTAACAAATTTTAGGATGTATTTGACAGATTGTACTATTTTCACTGCATAAGAGTTAAAGGGAATAATAATTACAACGTTATTTCTAATATTACAGGCATTGAGCCGAATACTCCTTAAGAAAATTCTGATGTTAAACACTCACACGACTTTCTCTTGCGAGTGTAAATAATAGACAATATAATCTACGTATAATCACGAGTAACAATGTAAATTGAAAAATATAACTTAATTTTAATCATGTAGTTACATTATAGGGAAACCAGTAATTGTCGCTAAACTAGGATCTGTAGAGAAAATGCTTAAAATAAACGCTTTGTAGGTTTTTCAATTTCCAATATCTTTTAATTATATATTTTTTTGTCGTGAAATGCAAACTAAAGCTACAATATTAAAAAAATCCATTTTTATAATTTTTTTATTAAAAAGTCCATAGTAAAAAAACCTAGCTGAATCCCTAATTGCCGCCGAACATTGTACAACGTTGTACAAAAACATGCTTGAAATAAAAATTTTAGATTTTAAAAATGTTCTAAAACTTTCATTGTATAAATACACTTTTGCCCTAAAATGTATATTAAAGCCGCAATCATAAGAAAAACTTTTTTTTCTGCAAGAGCACAACCTCTCCAAGAATTTCAGCAGACATAGCGCTTACTTTATCTTGTAGAGCATAAAAAAACATAGTGAATGAGGTGTTTAAAAAATATCGTAGGAGCCGTTTTCGAGAAAATTGCAAGAAAGTGAAAAACAGCACGAATATACGAGTATACTCGTAATTATAATACGAATATACTCGTATTACTAATTCCAGTGGACTGACTTTGATGAAAACGTATGAGTCGGGTTCTCTTATGGTACCTAACTTATGTTTCAAGATTTATTTTAGTATGCTAAAGATAATTATTCACACACACACATACAGTTTTAAGATAATTATTCACACACACACATACAGTTTTAATCGCTAAAAACTTTTTTTTAGTTCGGGGGCTGAAAACGTGTATATCCGGTGAAAACTCGATTTAGAAAAATCGACATGAAAACAGTACTTTCCTTCTCCATATAATCTTATAGCGCAAGAGAAAATAAAAAATATAAATATACTTTCCTTTATTTTTAATTTTTAAAATATATTAGGTTTTATATCTTTTTTGATAAAACAAAGTAAAACATACAATTTAAATAAAATGAAAATTTTGTGGGATTTCACCCGTTGATGTTTGTTGTTCTTTTGTTATTGGCAGACTTTATTAAAAATCTGTATAACTTAGAAGGGTAATAATATTTTATATTTCAGTACGCTAATTGTTTTATAAAACTCGTAATAACTGAGAGCTTTTCAGTTCTCAGAATAATAATAAGCTTACATAAAGAATAATAATTAAAAAAAAAGTTTATTCAGGATTCTTAACAACCAACAGCAAAGTTTTAGACAAACATACCATCTTACAATGTATACCTACTTAGAACATTGACCTTTCTTATTATAAATTTTCTGAAAATAATATAAAATAATATATTTTGAAGAGCTCAGTTGATTGTGTAATTGAAAATATTTGTCGTTTATTCTTGTAAAGTGTCTAAGAGAGCTTCAAAAATGACAACAGATGTATTGAAAATAAATACTCTAATAAAAGTTCAAAACCGATCTGTTTGATTCATGGTATCCAACGTACTAAATCCAAATTAAATATATATTAAGTCTTAGTATACTTTACGTTGTGTATATTGTTTTTTTAAGTTTATTTACAGTCGCATCAAGAGAGGTTATTTTGGGTTGAAAGTGACTACTTGGGGTTACAATAGTAACTACTTGAGTAGATTTGAACGCTGCTTAGGTCCCGGGTGGTATTCCCGGCCAGAATCTGAAAAAATATTATACGTTCAAAGCTACCGTACAAATATATATTTTTATATTGTTGTATATTTTGTTTAGCAAAACAACGTTAAAGTTTTAGTAAATATATATTGAGTTATTGAAGGCCAATTTAGACTAATTTATTTAAAACATTTCTGGAAGTTTTTCATTCATCCCACTCTCTCAGTATTGTTTCACCGTAGGCTCTTTTATTTCTTCCCCATCCACTACTCTACTTCTGTTTTTTTTTGTAATGAACTTTAAAATAATTAATTATTATTGGTACTTGTTACAGTTACATATAAAATTTTCCTTTTATTTCAAAGTTTCAAGATTCTCATTGAATTTATGTTAAACTATTTGATTTTATATCTTAGTTTCTTCCACCCTGTTAAGAACTACTAAAGGTTTAACCAGAATTTTATTACGTAAATTAATAAAAGTGTTTTTAAACGAGGTAATTAAAATTCTAGATGTCATTCATGATTACTCTTAGATTTTTATGGCGTAAACTTTTGAATTTTTACCTTATGTGAAACCGTTAACTTGTTATTTAATTATTTTAAGAAAGTATTTTGTAGTGCTTTCTGTATTAATATAAAATCAACATCATCGTCATACGCTTATTTTGAATGATATTCATTCTATAGGTACTGATGAAATTTATTATACTTTTTGATTTTAATTCCTGCCCATAACAGGCAGGTTAAGTGTTAAATTATATTTGCACCCGATCTGCTAGTTCCACGGGCACAAAAATTACTTCTGGGTTTTATTACATAGTTGGCCAAAATATGACCGAAGCATTTAAGAACATAAGAGGTAGAGGTGTAAAAGACATTAGTCAGAGTTATCTCCGGTGAGAGTAATGAATTACCTTCTACAACCAGACGCTGAGGTAAATGAAGTGAAGGTGGTGTCATTTGCAGGGTGGAAAGTAGATGCTTTCCAGAGGTCCTGGTATGCTGATAAGCGTACTTTTTCGCTTAGGGAGGTAAGCCATAGTAAACCACCTTACTCCTCGTTTTACTCAGCAAAGCTTCTAGAAGTTCAAACGAGCCTTTCGGCTGATGACCTAAACAACATCTTTAATTCATTATTTGGAAGTATAGAAAACATTACGACCACCAAATGTTTAACTAAACTAGAAACAGTGACATGAAACTTTTGAAAGAAAAGGGGGCACTTACCTACATTTAATGGAACACCTCAGTTTATAATTAACTTACGAAAAGCGAAATTATACATTTAAAATAACAGTTCAATGAAACAAAGAAACATTTGCTGGTTTTAAGTCCATATTACATATATTAAAGGAAATATATGTAATATTTGTATTTCATGTAATATATTAATGGCATAATCAACAGGAAAATATTGATGATGATAATGTTGATATCTGCCCATAACAGACAGGTGGAGTGTCAAATTATTTACTCAATCTGTTCGTTGCGAGGCTAAAATAAATAGTTCTGTTTCTTATCACATGGTCAGCCAATTAAATGACTGAATCATTTAAGAACAGAAGAGGTAGAGGTGTAAAAGACACTAATCAGAGTTATCTCCTCTGAAAGTAATGAATTTCATTGTACAGCCAGACCCTGTGGTGAATGAAGTGAAAGTGTCATTTACAGAGTGGAAAATATGTGCTTTTCAGAGGGCCCGGCACAACACACACAACAACACAATGTTGATATAGATTTGGCTGATGATTGATAGTAGGAAACAATTATCAAAAAATAATCAGTTCAGTAGAGTTCTTTGGCAAGAACGACGAAGTTTTTTGTACCGGGAATTACCGTAACTTACTGATGGGCTTTGAACAAGAAGATTAGCATGATTTTCAAGGTTAAAAATAATTTTTAATAATAGTTTGACGTGACATTTATTGAGTTTATCGGTCAAATTTGAATCGTAATCAGTAATTTAATAAGAAAAGTTTTTATTAAAATAGTATTTTAAAATATTTTATGAAAATATAATATTTAGATCAAACTCAATATTTGTCATGTTGTTGTTTTGAATTAATGTATTAACCGGTTTAAATCTTTCATTAATAACTATTCGTATAATTAGGTTTAATTAATTTAGAGTATTTTTAACCGCTTTTAATTTTGTGTTACTATGTTTCCAATTTTATGAAATATAAATTTGAAATTATTCGTTACACATTAATGAACTTAACAAATTCTTTTTGAACTGTCAACGTTTTCTAAACATTAACGAGCTTCATTGCTGTAAACAAGACAGGAGAAGAACCATATAATATAATTTCGTTGATTCACATCACGCACAGCATTGTTATTTCACGTAGAATTGTGTCAGTAGGCCTTACTCGTCAAGATTAAACCCTGATGATGTCATGTGCGGGTAAAGAGAGAAGCATCAGAAGATAGAACTTAGATCAATGTTTCGCTTCTTCAAATATTTTATGATTAATGTAATTGAACCAATTTAGAACTTTTTATGTGTTACGTATATACTCGTAGTTTTTATTTTAATATATTTATGACTTTCCTCCAATATCCATCAGCTATGAATAATTGTAAATATATTATTAACATTAATCACAAAAATTCGAATAAGTAATATTTTTTTGTAATACTCTTATAAGAAGTGGCTATTAAAAGGTAAAAGATAATATAATAATATTTGTTATTAATCCACGATACGAATACGATGTAGAAACTCGTTACTGAATACACCTCCTCCGTGGCGTATTGGTTAACGCGCTAGCTTACAAAGCGGAAGGTTTCAAGTTTGATTCCTGGTAGGGTCTGAAAATTTTAACTCATTTAAACCCAACGTTACAGTACCCAAAACCTCAGTAGTTGTTAATGACTAAGCGCCTGTTGTGACTTAAATAAACTACAAAAGAATTATCATTTTTACAGGGTAGGCCTACTGCATTTTGGTGGACACAAACACAAAAGTTATAACATAGAGTACAATCCGTGAAGTTTAAATGTCTCTCGCCCGGCCGAGCCTAGCTGCTACTGGTCTAACTAAAACCATCATTCATGTTGGTGAATATACACTCACTACGTAAATTCAAAATTGAAATAACATTTCATGGAAGATAGATATAGGCTATATATAAAACTACCATTCCAATCTAATAAGCAATCAAACAACCACTTCTGAACGGAATGATTTATTTTTGTTGTGACTAATGTATGTGCGATGTTTTTAGAAATGTACGATAATGACCCCGCACTGCTACCCACTCCATCACAGTAATCTCAAGGTCAGAGCTACCATTAAAACTCAACAACTGTACATTAGTAATAAAATGTAGTCACGTGACTACCCTTCTAGAAGGAGGGAATGTTTTCAGTATGTTGATACTATAATGACTTATTAAATGTATCGAAAGCTTGTGCACTTTATTCTTCTGTAATGGTTCTGTGTCTGACCTTCCCCTTATATTAAACAATTTACCATAATTAAGACAGGTTTTTTTGGTTTTATTATTGTTATCGGGAACTGTATTATATCGACAACTACCCAATTTGATCGCTGATTTTCGCTGTATTTTTTGACGTGATTCGGTATGGATTTTTGAAAGGGATCCGCAGTGGTGTTTGTTGAGGAATGGCTGCAGCTGGTCACCATACAAAGTCGCATGCCCAATCAGTGTTGCTACACAAATAATTGCTTAACACTTTTAGTAATTTCATACTTATCAAGTGAAGGTAAGTCTATAAATTTTTGAATAACCTTGAAAATAATAAGCTGCGGAATAAAAATACGTAGCTGACTCTGTAGCCCAGGGATCAGCGTGCTCTGCTGCAAAGCAAGGTTCCAGTTTCAATTCCCGGCCAGGGCCTGACAAATTATTACACTCTCAAATCCACCGTTTTCTTAACCCAAAGTAGTCGCTAATGAACAAGATGTTGATGCGACTTTAAATAAACTAAACAAATATAATTTCGTGATCCCACAAACAGAAGAAAAAAAACAGAAAAAGAAAATAAAAAAAAATAAAAAAAGAAAACTACAAGTAATTTTAAGGTTAGATTTCTTCTTCTTCTTTCTTCTTCTTCCTTTCACGGGTAAGGCATTATTGCCTGTTCCGAACCTCTTCGCCTCTACAATCGGTCCATCTTTTCATTGGACGCCCTCTATCTCTTTTCCCAATTGGTTGGTATATCAGGGCCTGCTTAGGGATCCGGTATTCACTCATTCTGTCCACATGTTGAAACCAATCCCTCCTACTCCCATTTATTTTATCTCTCATTGAAAATATATTCAGCTGAGCTCTGATATCCGTGTTTCTGAAACGATCCTCTCTACTGCACCCATATGTTCTCCGCAGAAACCTCATTTCAGAAGCTTGCAATCTGCTTTCATCACGCTTGGATAGCACCCAAGTTTCACTTCCATATAGTAATGTCGGAGCCGCAATTGTTTTATAGAACTTTATTCTTGTTTCTTTGGTGGCACTATTCTTAAGAGCTCTATGTATGGTTCCACAAATATGTTGGAAGCGATGTATCTTGGTGCAAGCGTCCCTATCATGTTGATAAGAGATATCACAGCCAAGATATTTGAAATGAGATACTTGTTCCAGAATTTTCTTCCGTAAAACAACTTTACTTCTCACCGGATCCTTTCCACAGAAAGCCATCACTCTTGTTTTTGAAGAGGAGATTGTCAAATTGTACTCTTTACACACATTGTCTAATTTAAAAAGAGCTCGCTGCAGATCATCTTCACTCTCCTGCAGCACAATTAGGTCATCAGCAAATAACAAACATTTAAGAGCTTCTCCCTCCTTCATGTGAATACCAGATTGTACTTGAGTTCTCCACTTCCTGATAACGTCATCCAGATACATGTTAAATAGAGCAGGTGAAAGTCCACACCCTTGTCTTACTCCTCTATTAATAATAATTTCATCAGTTTTTGAAGTACCAACATCAATCACTATCTTGGTATCATGATACAGGCTTCTGACTGCCTTGACAATCTGTGTGGGATATCCTGACACTTGCAAAATCTCCCATAGTTTTCCTCTATTGACAGAATCGAATGCCTTCTGGAAATCAACAAAGGCTAAGTGGGTTTCAAGATTGAATTCCCTTCTCTTTTCAATAATCTGCTTTATGCTGAACACGTTGTCGGTGCATGATCTACCTTTTCTAAAACCACATTGCTCTTCCAAAAGGAGAACTTCCATAATGGGTTGCATCCTCCCCTTGATTATCATGCTATATACTTTGTAAGCAGTGTTTAGCAAGCTGATTCCTCTATAGTTGTCACAAGAGCTTCTATCTCCCTTTTTGAAAAGAGATTTGACTGTAGCCACTTTCCAATCTATTGGGATCTTCAATTGTCTCCAGCACATATTTATCAAATGGAGAAAGCGAAGTCTGAAGAAGAGTCCCCCATGCTTGAACAGCTCCATGTTTAAGCCATCCGGCCCAGTTGCCTTTCGATTTTTTGCCTTACAGAGCGCCCTCTCCAATTCCTGCACAGTTATTAGGTCCACAGACTCATCTTGGGGCACATTCGTTTCCTCCGTAGGTACACTCTGAGTACTGCTATCAAACCAGAGATCTGTATAATGTTGAATCCATTGATATTTGGAAACAACATTAAGATGAGCAGTATCTTTCTCTGTTTTATTCAAGTGCTTCATTATTTTATAAGCTACTTTTTGTCTCCCATGGAGATCATCTTCAACTGTTCTTATGAAAGCTTCCCAAGACTCCCTGTGTGCTCTCCTTACAATGGCCCTAGCAATATTTCTCTTGTTCTTGTAGTTTTGTCTAGACTCAGCTGTGTTCTTCTGCAAGTGGATCTTGTGGGCTCTTTTCTTCTCTTCTATTGCTTCAGCAATCTCTTCATTCCAGACCTTCAATCCTCTGTGATTTAGTGTCTTCCTCTTCCTTCCCAGAGCTTCATCCGCCGCTTTTCTTATGGAGCTTCTAATTATATTCCATTCCTCATCTACGTTGTTAGATGTTGGCAAGTTTGCAAGGTGCAGTTGTAGTCTCTGCTGATACAGCCCTGATACACTCGCCTGTTGTAAAAGATGGACTTTGTAAACTTCCTCCTTTGATTTAGTAACCTGCCGCTTGAAACCATTCCTCCATTTTGCAAATATATTCAGTTTTGCTACTACCAGGAAATGGTCTGAATCAATGTCACTCCCTCTATGGACTCTTACATCTATGACACTATTGACCAACTTCTCATTTACCATGATATAATCAATCAATGACCTTGTTCCTTGAGCAGCCCAAGTAAACTTATGAATATATTTTTTGCGGAAGAAAGTATTTGTTATTTTCAAGTTGTTGAAAGCTGCAAAATCTCTTAAGGCTTGTCCATTCCTGTTCGAATGCTGCTCTCCAAAAGTTCCTACAATGCCCGAAATTCCTATGCTGCCTACTCTTGCGTTCATATCTCCTGCCACGACGACAAAACTGTTCTTATTTGCATTCAGCAAGTTCTGCAGGGTTTTGTACAGTGCACTTGTTTCTTCCGTTGGCTTTCCCTCTTCTGGAGCATAAACACCAATTACCACCAGATCCCCACGCTCCACCTTGAACTTTTCCATAACAATTCTGTCGCTTATGTAATTATAACTCTTTATTTTTGACTTCCATTTCCTATCACAAAGGATTGCAACCCCCGCGCTGGCTCACACAGTCTGGTCTACCCCACTGTATATCATCGTGTAATCAGTAAGATCCTTTGTTCCTTTCAACTTCTTTTTAGTTTCTGTGATCACAGCAATGTTTATCCTCTGATTTTTGAGTTCGTTGTTCAACTCCATCTCCTTATTAGACAATCCTCTTACATTCCATGTGGCAATTTTAAGTGTATCCATTAATCCAAATCGTTTTTCCTTTGAGATTTTCCTTTTTATTTTATCCGTTAATCCAGGTCCAAATTTTGAGGCTTCTTGAGGTTTGCCAGTAATTAGTTGAATCCTCTGGCCGCGTTACGGGCGCTGCGCAGATTAAGCCCATGAGTGGGATCGCCACCTTGCTGCATATGAGCCTACAGGGCAATTTATTCGTGCTGCCACACTAGGCTCTTCCGCCCTCTCCGCCGTTGGGATTACTCCTCATCCGCCTTCGAGACCGTTGACCAGTTTTCACCCGTGACCCTGGGCAGGGGCCCTTACAGGGTGCTACCATCCGGAGCCAGATGGACCCTGGTTTTTTTTTTATTTTTTTTTATTTATTTTTTAACGAGATGTGGGTTTATAACCTGGTCATAACCCCACACAAGTCCAGTTTTTGTTTCACGGTGACTATTTTATTTCACCACTACCCCCCAACTCTGCTGGCTGCAGAGCCGGTGAGCATCCCTCGATTCCAACGTGGACGCGCCCGATGGAGGTAACTGGCAAATCCCCACACGGGAGATGTTTTAGATTTTTTTTAGATTTTTTATAGGAAAAGAGTAATTTTTCTTTATTAAAGTAGGAATATTAATATTAGTTTTTAGTAGTCTATATTTTATTTTGATGAAAGTAAATTAATTTATAATTTGTAAATTTTAAAATATTTGGAATAGTAAATTTTGTTACTAGATTAAGTTTCAGTAAGCTGTGTAATAAAATTATTTAGTATTTGGAATGATCAATAATAATTTATAGATAATAATGTACAACTCATTCCTGCGCAAAGGCTCGTCCTATACGGGAATTAGTAAACAAAAATATGAATGTATTTTTTATTTAATAAATAAATAATTGAATTGAAATATTACCAGGTCGTTACCTACATCCACGTCATCGGTGTACGATATCAAAAATCTAAGAATTAAATCCTCTGACATGTTTAATATTTTGACCAAACCAACTAAAACGTAAAGGATCGTTTCCAAGAAAGGTTTGTCACCAATTTATGAAGAAATACAATTTACAATCTATTGTAACAAAGACTATTTATCGCTTCTTGTATTAGTGTAAGTATTTTTTACTTTTATAATACTTAAGTCTTTAATTACTAAGTTAAAATTCATTAATTAGGTATTTAATTAATTTAAATGTAATCAAAAACTTAAAACTGATAAAAACAAAATAGATGAATGAAGGTATAAAATATCAATAAGATTCCTGATCTTTCACCACTTGAATTTCGTCTATTGTCTTACACCAAGATGAAAGCCTGTTTGGGAAACAGATTTACTTACAGTCTTAGGGTTAAGCTACATGAATGAACGAATGAATTTCGTCATCCTCCTTTGACTTTCCCGTCTTTTGACTAAGCGAACTGAAATTAGATTTTCTAGAAATTAATTAAACAGTAGTGATGCAAGAAGCGAGTAATGTAGACTAAGGTAGAATTGTTATATACTGCAATAATACGGTTTTAATTCTTTTAATAAATTATTTTGTGGTACAACAATAAGTTTAGTTTGCCACCCCTCTATAATACAGATTGAAAAAGTATTGTAAGTGCAACATTTTTCAATACACGGATTTTGATAGTTATTCACTTTGCTTGACCCTCTGAAGCAAAAAAAAAAAAAAATTGGAACAGCCTTGTACATCTAAAATTAAAAGTACATATACTTTACTTAGATATAAAGTAAAAAAAAAAAAAACATTGCCTCCAAACTGCTCCGTGTGGTTTTAATAAACGCCTTAATTTACTCTTAAAGTAGCCTATTTCTGAGCTCTTTAAGACAAACTGTATTTTTCAAAAAATTCGTAACGAGAGAGCCTTTGTTTAATTATTTTAAAAACGGCAGCATTTATTATACATTTTATTGCAACATTTTTAGGACAGAAATGTATATAAAAAGTGAAAAAGGCTGCAACTTTTTCCATTATGTTTATCTCCGATGCTAGTTTTCCAGCACTTTGACATTCTATGCATTTAACTTAAGTATTAAGTATTAAATATACAAATCCCTTTAAAGACCAATCTGGACTTATGGTGACCAGCACTTTGGAATTGCGGCAGAGAGTAATTTAAAGTCGATCCAGTGCTTTCAATCAAAATTCCCAAGACTTGCTTCTGGCGCTCCTTTTTATGTAAGCAATAAAACCCTCTACGACGATTTCCTAATTCCGACAGTGAAGGAGCTAACTACTTCCTTGTATAGTACATTTCACGAAAGACTAGATGACCATCCAAACCTACTAGCCCATGATCTAGCTACAAGGAACTTACCAACTGTGCGAGGTCTAAAACGAAAATGGCGTAGAGACCTCTTGATCTGAATACCACAGTTTTAAACGGAGAATGACTGGGTACCTCTTCTCCTTAAAATAAAATTCCGCACCTCCATTTAAATAATATCATATATAGAGTTGTGCAGCTCAATGTACAGTACCGTAATAAAAATTAAAACAGTAATAAAATTAAGTATTCCCCAAAACTACAGCCTTGAAATGTGTGTTTAATGAAAATATTGTAAAAACGGAAATTAAAAACTACTAATTTTGTAATTAAAGTGTTTTTGTCTGGATATTTATTTTGTGATTTTATTCTCTTGAGAGACAAGTTAATTTTGAAAATTAACTATAACCTCGCTCTAAAAATCATCCAATAACGTATGAATAACTGCTGATAACGCAACAAGTGAGCGGTGCAACCAACAAAGGTTTCTGACAACATATGTGGCAATTGGGCATCTAAGTAATTGAAAGATATCAATCTGTGGTGTTAATGGCCACATAGGCTATGTGTCAATGTCCCTCAAACTGGATCAAAATCGCGCTATTTACTGGACAGATATTTCTTACTGCTGACATTGACATTCTCTTTTCTTTTATCCCTAATGTGTGTACGTTGCAATCTGTTAAATTGATAACAATAAGCAACCCCATGACCCAATGAGATGAAAATAACGTGTAAATGAGGTGTAGTCTTGTATAGACCCAGGCCAATCATTCCAGAGAGGTTATGATTAATTAAACTCCAACCATCAAATAACACCGGTAACCACTGTCTAGTATTCAAATCCATATAAAAGTAACTACCTTTACTATGATTTGAATCAGGAACCTTTATCTCCAAAAATCAGCTAATAGACAGCTTACTCGCAGCAGCGACTTCTGACATGTAATTGGAATTTTAGTAGTGACTATCGGTTGACTGAATGGTCTGGATCAGAAACCTTCTTACGAATAAGATACGAAGTTTTGATAAAACCGCAAAATCAGCTCAAATAAATTAACAAATTTTTTTTATTTTTTAAGTATATTTAAAAAAAGGAGCGGAAGTAGTGCAACGGAAATAAACAGCAAGATTTTACAAGGGCGAAGAGTTATAGGGCAGTTAAATTCTGTCCTTTGGAATGATAAAATATGGAGCAGACAAAGATAAATATTTATCATGCTATCCTGGAGGGCGTGTGTGCCTATGCTGCGGAAGTGTGAGTATTGATAAAGAGACCGAAGAATTGTCTAAAAGCGGTGGAGATGGAAATCTGGAGGCGGAAGTGTGGAGTGTCGCGGATCGCTCTAATTCCGAAATTGGCAGAAGAATCGGTGTTCAAGAAAATATCATGGATACCATATCCCGGGAGCAGTTAAATTTTATTTATTTATTTTTTGGTTTAACGTCTGACTCTTCTGCAATTACTGCTAATGCAGACGGTGAAGGATGATATGACTTTTTGTAACGTACGAAAATATGTCATGCCTGAATAATTGTATTCGAACCCAAGACCGCATGATGAGAGCAGTTGAAATGGTTTGGCCATTTGCAAAGAATGGAGGATGGTAGGTGGCGAAAGAGCGTATGGGACTGGACGCCAACCGGGAAAAGAAGGAGGGGTAGACCGGAAGTGACATAGTTGAATGGGGTGCAGGAGGCAATGTCTTTCAGGTGGCTCTTCGATGGGGACTGGCATCTACAACCTGGTTAAAACCGACTACTGTGGGTTATGAAATGGACACGGAGGCACGAAGGGTTTTAATTTCTAGGAGAAAGTTAATAATGGAACCTGACACCTTCCACTTTGTATTCGAGCACACTACCAATTACCCTACAGAGGCGACAGTTTTGTATTTATTCAGTAAGTGTCATACGAGTGTAAACAGATTTATTTATGCACAGTTGACTTATCTCTCATCGAATAAACAAAATCAGTATTAATAGGATGTTTAAAAATTGATTGAACAGACCTTCCCAATTGAAAATTTGTTTTGTTACCTTTTTATTCGATTTCAAAACGGAGGGGATTTTCAGTTTATGACGTAATATCGTTTCTTGAAATAAACAATTAAGTTTTATTAAAAAAATATGAAATTTCAGTTGCTATTATTTCAATGAAAGATTTCTAGCAGTATATAGTTCAATAAGTCCATCAAAGATTATAAAAGGAACACTAGCTGTGGTTAATAGGCCTATGCAATTTTCAAAAAAAGTTTGTATTATATCTATTAAATTATGACATTCATTTAAAATCTTTTAAAAATGAAGAATAAAAGGTTTATTTTTTCTCTTACATACTTATCTTTAACTTCGTCATTTAAACAAATACCTTTTCTTATTTCATTTCCTTTTTTGTGTTACATTTTAAAAGAAAAAATATTATTTCTTGTGCACTTCCTTTTACAACGTGATTTCTTTTGTTTCCTTGTTAAGTTAAGTGAAAAGGTTTATTCAGTTACTTTTTTACGATTTAATTTATTTATTCTCTTATTCAATAGGTCGCCGCGTTATTTTTTAACAAACCTTTTTACTTAATTTTTTTCAAAAAAAAAATAATGGTTGTTACTGTTACCAGAACTACTTGATGTTGTAGTTTCGGTTAATGAATGATTCGATTAATTTACTTGTCGAGTTATATTCCCATGGAAATTTATTTTCATTTTTATACTTTATCTGTGTGAAATCGGATGATTACATCCAATAGGCTAATATTTCTTCAAAATGTAGCGTAAATGTTTGTACTGAAATAAATTTCGTTCCATTACAAGTAGACAAACATGCCTATTCTGAATTTAACCTGTCAGAAAACCAACTCTTGGCTATCACCTCTAAAGCCAACCCACACCCTTCTTCAGGTTTTTACTTAAGTGCTTTTAGGAAACAATTTCCTGGAAGCATCTGTTTAATATGATTTGTCCGTTTCCTTGGTAATATTTTGCCTATAGTAATAAAAAGTTCTTCTTGTAGTCCAGAATAATAATTATTTTATACCTTAATATTAAGTAACCGTTCATAGTTTTGTTCTCATTTGTATCTAAATTGCCTAATTTTATTTATTTTTTATTTTATTTTTGAGTGATGATGCATTAAAAATCCTTGGGTTGTATGTATGTAATGATATAAGGATGACCTCATCGGGAACCGAACCCGAGATCCATTCTATAGAAACTAGTTGCGATGACCACGCCACCAACAGGCCGGTCGTTAATACACAACAACCCTGCTAATTGGAACTAATGGGGTTCGGAACCTGTTCAGATTTTATAATATTTGGATTATCCAATAAATGTTCATAATAACAAAAATAGTTGAACGACAGTTGCGTAAACGAGTGGCTGTCAGTTGATGATGAAGGTTTTTAATTTACAGACGAAGAAATAGTTTTCGTAACATTCTGAAATCCATTCAAGGTTCCGAAAAGACCGATGAAAATGTTTAACTCGGAATGGCAGCTTATTTCACGTTCAGGAGCTGTAAAAATACTGGAAATATTTTTGCAATATACCGTCATGTCTTGTTATTGACTAGTTTACAAGACGCTAGCAAAATATTTCGTCATCATCAAGGTTTTCGGAATTATGACAGCAAAAAATAAGTGATTTTATACAGCCAAGAAGTTGTGAAAATTTGTTGTATCAAATTGCTAATTAGGTAGAAGAATAATGTTTTACCAGTAAGCGAAATTAATTGAAGTGCATTTTGTGTAAACAACTTGATTATGTTCGTTTCCTTTTTTCAACTATTCAATTACACACGTAAAATTCATGTTAAAAATTTTAAATCAGTTCAAAATAACCGAAATTTTAAATTAACGGGCTGTTGTGTTTAATTAATGTAAGATAAAGAAATTTTCAAGGTTCCAATTATTTCAGAAGAATAGAACAAATTTTCATGATTTAATTTATGTAACAAATATTTAATAAAAAGATTGAAAAATTACTTTTAAAACATTAAGGATTATCTGAACTTTAATTAATACGAAACTTACGTAACGTGTGAAAATTTTCCTTTGAATGAAAGATATCTTGTTAGTTTAAGGCTGTATTAAATTTAAAGCTCTGCATTGATTTTTGAGGAAATCATTAGCCACCTTATTGTATTTCCTTGGATATTGGTAGTATTATATAACTCCAACACAAGTTAATTAATTATATTATTCGGTTAAGATTCTAAGAAGTGAAACAAAAGAGGTACGAATTATAATTTGAAATTAATCTTACTAAACAAAATATTACTCGGGATAAAGTTCTAATATAATTTCAATATAAAGCCTACATTGTAGTCGAACTCACTTTAATTTTTACTTTCTCTTCCCTATATGAATATATAGGAAGGGAAGTATTATTTTCATGTCGTTATATTACTTTCCCTTGCCTATATAAATATATAGGAAGGAAAGTATTATTTCCATGTTTTTTTCTTACTTTTTCTTGCCTATATAAATATAAAGGAAGAAAAGTACCATTGTTTTCATGTCAATTTTTCGAATTCGTGTTTTCACCAGATATATGTACACGTTTTCAGACGCCTGAACCCAAAAAACATGTCTTTAGCTATTGGTGTGTGTCCATGTGTGTGCGAAAGTAGTAGGTAATCGTGTAATTTTTCACTTTTTTAGTAATTTTCTCAATAACGGCTCCTACGATTTTTTTAAAAATCGCCTCATTTACTATATTTGTTATGCTCTATAAGATAGGGTAGGTGTCATAACTGCTGAAATTCTTGGGGAGGCTGTTCTTTCGTAGAAAAACATGTTATTTTATATTGCGATCTTAATATGCATTTAAGGGGAAAAATGTATAATTAAAGTTGTAGAAAATTTGAAAATCTACAACTTTTATTCAAACATTTCTATTATACAACGCTTAATTCAGCGGTAATTTGTGATTTTATGTTTTTTGTTTAATGAAAATCTGTAATAAAATGAATTTATTAAGATTTCGGCCTTAGTATGCATTTTACGATAAAAGTGTCTATAAATAAATTTATAAGGAATTAAAATATCTACAACTTTTATATTAAAAAAATTTTTCTACAGAGCCTAATTTAGCGTGAAAGATTGACTTTTCCTATTAGTAAGCAAAACTAAGATTGTTTTTAATTTTACATCATTCACTCATGATTAAAATTAGGTTATGTTTTTGAGGTTAGTTTTATTGTTTATTTCTTATGTTTTTTTTTTACTAATGTTAGATTATATTGTTAATTATTTGTATTGGCAAGAGAAAGTTGTGTGAGTGTTTCACACCAATTCTTTTTAATAATTTTACATTTTATATCTAATTCTATAAATTTCCTGACAGAATTTTCTTATTTTGTAGGAGGTGAAAGTGCATTGACCCTGAAAAAATTATTTTGAATGTTATCCCGGCCCTTATAAATCACCTGTCGATGTCAATAGAGTTCGGTGTACTCGTTATACGACACTGCCATTGTACAGATGTTCATCATTTTGACATTCCACGCCCAATTTCCTCACAGAAATTTATCAACGACATTCGGTCATGGAATTTAATTATTAAAGTCCACACCTCCACGTCAAATATCATCTAAATGTAATATCATCTTCAAGTTAAACCTCTCACTGAATAAATTTACATGAAAAATCAGAAAGTATAATAGAGTTCAAGTTCACCAATATATTATCTGATGATATGATACTTTTATTGTCACAGTAGTTAATGACAATAAATTTTTCCATTAATATTCATGTCTGCCCATAACAGACAGGTGGAGTGTCAAATTATTTACAATCAAACTGTTCGTTGCAGGGCTAAAATAAATAGTTCTGTTCCTTGTCATATGGTCAGCCAATTAAATGACTGAATCTTTTTTAAGACAGAGATGTAGAACAGAACAGAGAGGTAGAGGTGTAGAAGACACTCAATCTAATCAGAGTGTCTAATCAGAGTTATCTCCTCTGAAAGTAATGAATTTCATTATACAGCCAGACCCTGTGGTGAATGAAGTAAAGGTGTCATTTGCAGAGTGAAAAACAGGTGATTTTCAGACAAGCTGATAAGCGTACTTTTCCACTCAGTGAGGAAGGCAAGGTAAACTACCTCACTCCTCGTTTTTTTTAGTAAAACCTCTTAGAGGTTCAAACCAGCTTTTCGGCTAATGACCTAAACAACAACATTCATGAATGCTTACTTTATTTTTTTATAATGCGTTTAAAATTGGATGTAAACTAATTGAAATTAAATTCTTAAAATTAATCTGGAAATGAACAATTGTTTTAAAATGTTGCATCCCTTATTATCGTAAAATTTCACATTAATTTTTTTTAATCCCTATTGTGTGTACATTGCAATCTGTTCAAATAAAGAACAATAAGCAACCCTATGACCCAATGAGATGCGAATAATTAGCACGACGTATAAATGAGGTGTAATTTTGTACTGTCTGTCTATAACTTGACGGCCTCCGGCAGAGAGGAGCAACATGAGGATTGTAAAACAATATCAGAAAACATAAGTCTAATTCTTATAAGTAACTTAAACTTACCGGAAATGACTTATTTTTTTAAAAAACAAAGTATTTCGCATGTTTTTGTTCTATAAAATTATATAGAAAAAACGATTAATGAGATAACGTATAAAAAAGTAAAAGTTTTGTTTTTTTAAGAAAAAACTGTCCTCGTAACTAAAAAAGTAATAATTTTCTGTTAAATTTCACGATTGAATCATCGTTTTCTATAATTATTACAGAACAAACTTGCCACATATTATTTTAATCTGTGAAATAGTTGTTAAACAATGACGATGTATTTGAAAAAATACGGTTTTTTCTTAAAAACAAAACTTTTACTAAATTTTACATTATCTCATTAAGCGTGTGTTTTCGAAATAATTTTATCAAACAAAAACATTCGAAATATTTCCTTTAGAAAAATACGTCATTTCCAACTATACGTTTTAGTTACTTAAAAAAAATTATATGTATGTTTTCTGAAATGGTTTTACAATCCGCATATTGCTCCTCTCTGCCGGAGGCTATCAAGTTGCATACAGATAGTATATTAACCATATTTAATTGATCCCAACCATCAAAGTAGTACGCCGATAACCACTGTAAAATATTCTATTCCGTAACTACTTTTACTAGAATTTAAACCAGAAACCTTCGTCTCCGAAGATCAGCTTTTCAACAGCTGACTCGCGGCGACCACTAGACCAAACCAGTTGGTAAAATTAACTTTATTTTATCCCTAATACGTGTACGTTGCAATTTGTTCAATTTAAGAAAAATGAGCAACCTCATAACCTAGTGAGATGAGGACGATATGTATGCCTTGTAAATGAGATATAACCTTGAACAGACTCAAACCGACCATTCCTGAACGAGTATGTTTAATTGAGTCCCAGCCATTAAATTACAATGGTAACAACTGTTGTGTATTCAAATTCGTATAAAAGTAATTGCCTTTACTAGGACTTGAACCAGGAACCTCTGTGTCTTATTATCAGCTATCAAAGAGCTGACTCGCGGCGACAACTTTACCAGTAGAACAACCCGGTGGATTTAAAATTAAATTTAAACATGAAAAAAAACATTATAATAATATTGTTGAAACATATAAGTTATGGCTACAAAGCCGCAATCTTAAAAGAAACAATTTTTTTACGAGAAAATAGCCTCCCCAAGAATTTCAACAGACATGGTAGCTAACGTATTATATAGAGCATAAAAAATGTAGTACATAAACCGATTTAAAAAAAAATCGTACGAGTCGTTTTTGAGAAAATCGAAAAAAGTGGAAAATGACTCGAATAAACTACTAATTCCGGTTGACCGTTTTCGATGAAAATGTTCGTGTCGAGTCCGGTAGTAGTATCTAACTTAAATTTTATGTTGCGAATTCGTACGATGTTCCGTTCTTGAGATATTTAGTTCACACATACACACACAGACCATCGCTAAAAACATGTTATTTGGATTCAGGGGGTCTGAAAACGTGTAGATCCGGTGAAAACTCGATTTCGAAAAATCGACATGAAAACATTACTTTCCTTCCTATTATTCATGTAAGCAAGAGAAAATAATAAGTGAATTCCTGGAAAATAAATTATTTTTTATAATAGAAATAATAATTGATTTATAAAAATAAATAACGTTAGAATTAATTACTGATAAGTCTCTCAAATAATATAACTCTGAGAGTATATTGGTGATGAATTGGTCAGGTAGTTCTAAAAGGGATGAAACTCCTGAGTTTTATTTTAGAATTTCCGGTTAGACTCTGTAAAATATTCATACAATTTCTAAAAAGTTAATCAACGTAGTTAAAAAAGGAAACAGTTGCGGCTGGAAAAAAAATAAGAGCGAGAGAACAAATATTTGATTTATAAATTAAACTGAAAATTTTGTGTTGAATCTTTAATAATATTCTAATATTATATTTGACTGTATTTCAAAGGAAATAAAGATCGCTAACTTACGATAGATTGCATTGTCAAATTTTGATTTATTATATTTTATACCATAAGATACAACTAGTCAATAAACCATGAAAGAAAATAAACAAACTTCTTTGTTATAAAAATTATGAGATAGACTAATAAAAAATAATATTTACACAAAACATGGACAAGTATTTCCAACTTTGATATCCTGAGCCCTGCACATGGTGCTTAATGTGTAGAAACACACTTAATTAACGTTTTTGTGCAAAACTAGTCAGGAAAATTACAAAACACTAATATTTTTTAAATCGTTGTCATAAGATTTAATTTAGTATACCACAACAGAGATGAAGGTACTGGTTCAAACCCCGTAAAAGTAGTTACGGATTTGAATACTAGACAGTGGTTACCGGTGGACTTTGATAGTTGGGGTTCAATTAACCTAACTCTCTCAGGAATGTTCGGCCTAGGTCTGTACAAGACTTCACATCATTATCACGTCATAAACAGCATCCTTATCTCATGGGGATGCTTATTGTTCTGAATTGAACAGATTGAAATTTTCACCATTAGGGATAAAAAAAATATTCCACTACGTTTTGCTTTAAAGATGCCAGGAGAAACTTATTTCTAAGTCTGTCAAATCTCGTGACCCTCAACTCCGATGCCATCTCCGTGCGTTTGGCATTTTTTTTTTTGACTTCTATCACAAATCTGCTTCATAGGCAGCTATACTTTCAATTAATTACAGTTTTGTACGACCACCTTTACTTTCCATGGCTGTATTAGAGCTCAAAATTTTGGGATGCAATTATTTTATGGCAGCTCTTTCTTTTGCAATCGTAATTGGAGCTTCCTCTGTACTCCTATCGTTTGCAGATACCCGCGTACCTAAATAATAATACTCGTGGCATGGTTTTGCGATGGATCTATCATTCATTCGTGGTTTATATGAAGGAATAAATAAACTCAATATTTTAAAAACCGGAATAAAAACTATAGAAAATACGGCAATAAAATAAACCGAAAGAATATCATGGATATTTGTTCCAGTAAAATTTTTCATTCCAGTTCATATTTTTAATTATACGAAATTAGTGTTATATTATTTTTATTAGAACAATAAACGAACAACGTTCCTCATTAAAATACTTTAACTTTTTTCTTTCATCTCTTTAAAACAAATAATAAAATATTACGATAAAAGAATCTTGAAGAGTATAATATACTGAAAAATTTCTTTAATATTTTCATTTCTTTTAAAAACTTTCATTAAAGTGAACCTAAATTAAAATGAAGTCTAATAAATGATCATTTTATTTATTTATGCAGCTTACTTCATACTTAATTACTATTATTGTTATTATTATTAATATTGCGAGAAATAAAGTAAATTAAGTTAAATTTTAACAACTCAGGTAATTAAAATAATTAAGAAAGATATTTGCAAAGTGAATCTCAAGAAAAATTAAGGGATTAAAATGAAAATTACCTTAATCCATTTTAACAGCTAAACAAATTATTAAATTTAAAATGTTATTCCCATGAATATGAAATGCGTGTTTAATTGGTTTTCAAGTGCTACATTAATATTCCCTTTCATTTTTTCTGTGTATAAAAATAAATTATTCTTTCAACTTCTCATCAAGAAAGTTTAATTAAACTTATTAAAGTATTATTTTTTATTTCATCTTTGCAAATTCCATTATAATCTGTAAACTTATTTAGTTATTTAATGTTAAATCATTAACAATTTTTTTTTTGGAAATTACGAATACTTCAAATAAATCAATCGATTAAATGGTTTTTTTACTAATGTTCTATTATCTAAAAACTATTTTTATGAGAAATAACATTTTTATTGATATTATTATCATCGATGAAAGAAAATATTTGTTATTCAAATGGATTTGGCAGCAAAATCAGATATCCGCAGTAAATTTAACTTGCAATTTTTAGGTAACACGGATCTTACACCATGGTTACACAAGGAATATTTTCTTTAAAATTACTAAACCGAACTCTTTCAAATTTTTACAGCGGTTTTCTTAGGCGTTTTTCCTATCTAAATTTTTGGTATAGTGATTTTCACAGGACATTAGAAGCATTTTATTTTATTTGAAGATATAAAAATTTTGCCTAAAATATTTTGTAAAGCTAGTACAAATAAAGGATATGTGTATACATTACTTAAATTTTTGAGTTTTTAAAAACTTCAGGTAAGTAAACCCACCAGTTTTTGAAAAATATTCCTTATATGTAAAATAAATCTTATTTTTGGAAAACAGCAAAACTTATATAATCAAGTGAACACAGACCAACCAAACGTAATACATAACTACACGTAGTATGTATACAACAACAAAATAATTATAGCTGATAATCAGTGACAATAGTAAAACGAACACATCGAACAATATTACATCAAACAATAAAAAAATAAATGGAGCTTTATTTTGAGCACCGACTTAAGTGGAAGAAACTAAAACTGTTAGACTTAAAAATAAGGAAAATATTTTGGTCAGCTGGGAACCGTTTACAAATGTCAACCGAGTCGCAATTAACTGTGGACGCACTGGACCAACTAAAGGATACAACAAAAAATTCCCAAAATAAAAAATTGAAACAACAAAAAACAAAAAATTGACGTTATAGAACGGTTCAGACAAAATCTTTATGAACAGCTCTTAAGGTACCATAGTACATACGAAACAGATATATATTATATATTTGGTTTAACGTCCGACTGTTCTGCAATTACTGCTAATGTAGAAGGAGATAGATGAAATGATTTTTTGTAACGTATGAAAATATGCCGTGCCTGAATGGAATTCGATACCAAGACCGCACGAGAAACAGATATCAAACAGATACAAAACATAATATCTAAAACGACGTACAGCTTGACTCAGTGAGAGACGATATTGCACACTTTAAGAGAACGTACACATATCCAAATTGTTTTGAATAAACTTACTAGTCAAAAGTAACTAAAATTTACCAGATACAATAGACTGTATTACCAGATTTGATCTCAATTATTTAACTTCGTGGAAGTTTTATTTAATTTAAAATTATCTCAAAATTTATCTTATTTAAATATAAAGAATTTTATTTTAATTTAATAATCATTAATGAATGATTTGTAATAATTATTAACTTATTATAATGCATCCTATGTTAACGGTTGTATTACGATTGCTCTACTTTTTTGTGTAAAAGAACAACAGATTTCAATTTTGCTGATTAGTAGGCCGTAATAAACAAAAAAAGTCGAGTGAGAGGTTCCACAGTTACAAAGTACTTCCTTATTTTTTGCTGACTCTGTAATAAAAAGTTAATGAGTATTGTAATTTTTAAATTGAAGTTCCTAATGAACCTTATAAAATTTATAAGTATTGTGTACCAATCAAAATTCAAAAAAACTTAATTTTCAAAAAGCACCATAATCAAAAAATATATTTTCTTTGATTCCGTTGTTCTACAGAATTCATTTTAAAAATAATGAGTATGTTTGAATAATGATAAATAAATGAATTTCACTTAGTTGATTTATTCATGCGAAACTATTAATATCAATTCACAGCGAACAAATATTAATTGATGAATTAATTTTAACGGACTTCATAAATTAATAATATATATACCAAAAATTTGATGAGAATCAAACCGTCGTATCATTTTATACATACTTGGCAGTCCACCAACGGATTTACCAATCAAATGCAAATAAGAGACTTGTTTAATTTTCATTATTTGTGAAATATGGTTCTTATTATTTGCAGTTTGCTGATATTACAAAATTAAAAACAAAATATTTTTGATATTTCTCTTGCCAAATATTCATAAAGTCATGATTAATAATAGAATGTCCATCCATATTATTTATTTACTTTTCTTAATCATGTTTTAACAGAGATAATTCCTAATTAGTTTTCATTCACATTGTTTTGTTATTTTAAATAGAATTTTCAGTTTGGTAATAATAATCTTATGTCAAAGAAAACAAATTAAAATTTTTGTTTTTGAGAAATGAGCTGACAAAAGTTTATCTGTTCGAATAAAACAATATAACATTTTATTCCAGGTCATTTCTGGGATCTGGTTGTTCATAAATAGCAAAACTTTCTTTTCAATTAATAATAATAATTTATTAATCAATAAATTACGTACGTTAATATTTACAGTTAAAACTAAAAAATGACAATAAACTACTTAAAATCAGATTAAATTTATTGTGAAATGTTTCAAAACTTAACCAAGACTTAAACTAAACTTAATTAAAAATAAATATGGTCATTTTCAATCAAGTAACTCATTAACAATTACTTATAAACCAAAGACATTTTTAAATGTTTGCTACTCGTAAACTTCTCAATACGCAACATGTGCAGTAAAAAAGTGGTTTCTAACAGCTCATTTAATTTTTAGAGCAACTTTGACTGATTTCACACTGCTTACATACCGACTCACTTTACAATCTGTTTAGGTTCGTATTTAAGGTTCTTGCTTCCATTCTGTAAAAAAGCGCTAAGAACACATAGCATCTGAAAAGTTTTACTACGGTACACGAGTAAAAGATTGTGGTAAAATTTAGGTATTAGTCATTACAAAGAAAATTATTAGTCATATAAAAAATTTATAGGATAACAGTTTTGTGTGTTGATATTGATATCAATTTTATATTATGATTTTGTTAACTTTTTTTACTACTTTATTAACGTTTTCTACAACTGTACACATCTGTAAACTAATAAACAAGACGACTATGGTATGTGACAATACGAGAAAAGATAAAAAAATGACTTAAGGGAGAACAGTGAGTTGTCAGAAGTAAGTTTCTAACGAGTAAATTTTTAAAATTTTATAAAATGTTGCTCCTTTATATTCTGTGAGAAGTCTTTTTTTAAATGACTTCAATAAAAAACAATTTTAATAAACTAAAACGGTAACAATAGTTCCTTTAAGTAAACTTATACTTATAAAGTGCAATATAAGTTACTGTACTAACTTAAGAGCGTCGCTTTTATCACAACTTGAATAATAAATTTTTATTTATGTATTTGAATTTAAAATGTTGTAAGCACAGTAAGTAGTTCTTTACATACGTAGTTATTCTAAAACAAACAAAAAAGAATATAAATGTAAAGATGAAAGTATTGTCTTTCACACCATTAAACAATCTGTTTTTCAAATCAATGAGGCGTGGCCTATTATTATTCCCTTCCGCCATTACTTCCACTGTTTCCACCTCCTGTTACACCCTCTTATTACAATCAAAAACTTCTAATAGATGATGTTTACTTAAAAATACAGTCGTATAATTTAAATATCAAACAAATAATCTATTTTTTATTTAATAAACATTAATATATAAAATTTTTATAGTTATTTTTTGCCTTTGATTTTGGGTACGGTAATGTTTTCTGAGCGGATGAACTTCCGACTATGATATTAAAAAATATTTAACGGGTTGTGAGGAATTTCATTGACACAAGAGATAGGGTTATTTAAAAACTATTATTTTTATTAGTTTTCGGAAAAGGCACCTCAATAGGCATTAATTATTTGGTAAATAATCTTCTTCGCCACCCCTCTTCACCTCTTCTCCTCCTCCGCCTCCTCCTTTTCCTCCACCTCTTCCTCCTTTTCCTCTACCTCTTCCTCCTCCTCCTCCTCCACCACCTTCTTCTTCTTCTTTTTCCTCTTCTTCTAACAGATATTTGCTATCATAATGGCAATAATATGATCTTGTACAACGCTGCTACATGTGCAAAATAAAGAAGTAAGGGCTCGAGCGGAGGTGCGCGATACAAAATTGTGGAAAGAATAAAGAAAAGACAAGTTGTTTGGTATGGTCATGTACATAGAATGGAAAAGGAAAGGTGGCCGAAAAGGATCTACCAGCCAGCAGCTTAGAGGAAGAAAGGTAGACTCGGCGGAACTTGGAAAGAAGGGGTAAGAGAGGTTAAGGAGGAGAAAGGGCTGAAGGAGGAGGAGGACTAGTGGAATAGACCGCGGTGGAAATTGAGGTGCGGGATGTGGCAGCAGCTGTAGAATCCCCGATAATGTAAAGTAAGTGCAAGGCTGCTCGGAATAGATCTACAGAGGAAAAGCTCTACCATTCTTTTAAGGTCTTCAGCCATGACACTTATCTTCCAGGATTTCTCTTTCCTGATATTCTAATAATTATAGTATAATAAACAAAAATAATATTAAAAATTGAAAATGAAAAGTTGTATTTATGAAATTATAAGCCTATTTTTTAAATGTTGTTAAAATTTCCTATAGGCTATTCCAAATAAAAAAACCATGTTATCAAAAATAAAATAAAATCCTAACTCCTCTTTCTTTTACAATAGAAACAACTTTCTATTTTATAAGTGTTTTTATAATTGTTCACGTTTTAACAAAATAGTTAGTTGTACTCCGTGATAGATAAAAAGAATGACGGATAAGCAGGAAACGGATAATTAGGAGTTTACAGTAATTATGAAGATGCCAAATTTATTAATTAGGCCTACTACTTTTACATATGAATAACCAAAAATTATAAAATTAAAATGAACCATTAGGGTTATAACCTTTGTAATAAATAAGATGCCCATAACGGGCAGATGGAGTGTTAAATTAATTACACTCGATCTGTTGATTCCAGGGCTACCAAAAATAGTTCTGTTTCTTATCACAGTCAGCAAATTATATAACTGAACTTAATTAAGAATAGAAGAGGTAGAGGTCTAAAAGGCTCTAGTCAGAGTTATCTCCTCTGATAGTAATGAATTTCACTAAACAGCCAGACCCTGTTGTGAATTAAGTGAAAGTGTTATTTGCAGGGTAGAAAGTGAGTGCTTTTCGGACGGCCTGGCATGCTGATAAGCATACTTTCCACTCAATGATGAAGGCAATTGTAAACCACCTCACTCCTCGTTTTTTCTTAGTAAAACCTCTAGAGGTTCAAACCAGCCATTTGGCTGTTGACCTAAACAACAACAAAAAATAAGGATCCTTTCAAAAACTTTTATTTCAATTGATAGATTGAACAATTAAATTAAAAATTAATTGAGTTCTTGTATTGTGTTACCAATTACTAATGGTAATTTTGTTGGAACGTAAACAAACTGGTGATGCAAATTTCAAGCATCTGCTGTGAATACTTAAACTACTCACTATTAATTTAGAACTGATGGAAATTCATAAGAAAAACTGATTGCTTTACTTTAATAAATAAATTAGATCTTAAAATACAGTTAAATTACATCAATTATCTTTCTCACAATCAGTCTAAATTATTACGGTACAGTAAATATTCTGACGTATGAGTGGTATAAGAAAATAAAATATAACTATTCGGGAATCAATTAATGAAAATAGGTCACACAGAGGGATTCATTTACTCATAAAATAAACTGAGGATCATAATATCTTGTCTGTTTTTTTATGGAAAAGAGGTAAGGTGTGATAAAATTTAATTAAAGTAGAGGATGTTTTTGACATTTAATAAATCTACAAAACTCATATTTTTTAAAAGTTTCTATTATTTCTCCCTATATATTTATAAGAAATATCTCCGAAAATGCAAAAATAAAATTTTTAAATTTTTAATGGTATCTAAAGTAATTTCTTCATGCTGGTTTGAAATATCTATAAAATATGTGTGGCTAATGAATGAGATAATTTCAATAATAGATTTTCTGACAATAATTAGTTCTATACTATACCAAACAGTCACTTGAGACTGTGGGAAAGATAGGCAATCCCAATTTAACATTGGTTGTATAGAGCAATACACTCTGCGCTAGTATCTCTCCTACAAACATAAGTAGTATTTAATTAATAACTCATCAGTTTAGTTGTCATTGTAATTTAAACTTAAGTTAAAATGATAAGTGACATTATTCAAAGAATAATGTTCGGCTCCAATATTCGATTAAAAAACGCAGTATTTAAAATTAAAAATGAATGAAATACTTTAACCCTTTGAACACCAGGGTCCGATTTTTCCGGTTATGAGGGTCTTCTGTAAAGTGCCAGACCCGGTCACATCGGATGTCAGTAACTGTTGCGTAAATGGCTATAACTTTCGTATACACCGGTAGATTGCGTTGAATTTTGGCTTTATTATTAATGTAAATATTAACTGAAATACTTAAACATTTACCGCGGAAAGCGCTCGTTCTCCTTACTACAATCTTCAATAGTATATTGCGCACGACACATTTCCCCACTCAGTGGAAGTATGCAGAAATAGTAATGATACAAAAACCGAACAAACCTTTTCATTTACCTTCCTCCTACCGACCAATAAGCCTCCTCTCAGTACCTTCGAAAATTTTCGAAAAACTCCTTTACAAGCGCATTCTTCCGCTGGTTCATGATACACTACCTCCACATCAATTCGGATTCCGCACTCAACACTCCACCACACAACAACTGCACAGGGTGACTGATTACATAGCTTCGTCTATGGAACAAAAGATGTATGTGTCCGCAGGTTTCCTGGATGTCGCTCAAGCTTTTGACAGAGTTTGGCATACAGGTATCTTACACAAACTGAAAGAAATACTACCATTTACCTACTATCTTATCATAAATTCCTTCCTATCTGACAGATTCTTTAGAACTCGTTTAGGATCGTCTTACTCAAATTTCTTTCTTGTCTTAGCCGGCGTGCCTCAGGGCTCAATTTTAGCACCACTTCTCTATTCTGTATACACTTCAGATCTACCGATCCTACCCCAGACCCTCACTGCTACCTACGCTGACGACACAGCGATATTAGCCCGAGACCAAAACTCTATACACGCTTCACTAACACTCCAACATCATCTCAATCTTATACACGAATGGTGTAAAACATGGAAAATAAAACTTAATACGACAAAATCCCTTCACGTAACTTTCACACTCCGTCATGGTGATTGCCCACCAGTATACATAGACAATGAACCTCTCACAAAGACAGATACGGTCAAGTATCTCGGTCTGACTTTCGATAAACGACTAACTTGGAGCACGCATATCAAACGGAAACGTTTATTACTGAATTCCCGACTTAAACTTCTATATTCCCTACTTCACAAACGCTCAAAATTACCAATGGCACAAAAATTACGCATATATTGTTCTCTTTTGAAACCTATTTGGACCTACGGATCCCAAATTTACGGTTCAACCAAACCCTCTAATTTGCAACGAATTCAAGCATTCCAGTCAAAAACATTACGCCTTATAGCAAATGCACCTCTTTTCGTTAGCAACAAAACCTTACATACAGATTTGAAAACACCACTTGTACAAAATTCCATTGAATACCTATACAAACGCTTTCACGACAAGTCACACGAACACGAGAACCCCCTGGTGCGTTCACTTTCCTCCGTCCATTTACCTGATAATCCCCCTAGACGCCTTAAAAGACGCTGGAGTAGAGACCTGCTAATTTGATATACAAATTTCATTCTTGGGGAGGCACCAATGGGGGCCCTACCCCTCTCATGCCTATCATGTCATTTACATTATTATCATAATCATCACATTTGCTTGTTGTAACGTTTTACAGTTGTAAATAAAGAATTAAAGAGAAAAAAAAAATATTAACTTTACGTAATTTTATGTCAATAGTTTCACTATCATTTAGTTACATCTGTTTTACAAAGAGCCTATAGTTGTGTACGTTTTTGTAAACACACACGTCAAATGGCGGCTTCGTCGTTTTTATATATTATAATATTATAGTATTTTGAATAACGATGTGTTATACATCAATCTAATCAGAACAAAATTGTCTATAGAATGAAATAACTTGCGATTTTAAAAATATTTTTAGTTTAAAACCTACTGGATGAAGAATATAACATGAACATCAAATTCGGGAAAATGAATTAAGATATTTTAGTAAATAAAAATAAATTATCAATGAATAAATTTTTTAAACGGTGCTATTTATAGAGTAAGGTTTTCTGCTAATTTCGGTAAAAGAATTATGCTAATATCCGTATTAGTTTTGATGAAATTAATTTTTAAAGGGAATAGTGTCATTAACTTGCTTTTGACCTGGCATTTTTTACTAGTTCTCCACTACAAGGCGCGGCACTCAAAGGGTTAAATAAATATAATTAATTACATTTATAGAATAAACATTTATGGACCATTTATCGAATTTATAGGCCTTTTGCGATGAAATGTATAAAAATATAACCATACATTGTGACCTAAATATATACTGTAATAATAACTAAATTAGTCCTCACAAAGGTATGCCAATTTGTAATAGATTATTATTTAATATCATATTCTTTATTGGTGTTGCATCAGCTTTCAAGTTTGATTTTATTATTTTCCCATTTACCTTTGCCTCCTATTTCATTCCATAAAACATTATTCACATTATCATTTATCATTTTTGTTATATAATAAAAAATCTTTGAACATTATTAAATGATCATCATGCAATCATGTATGTTATATTTGCAGCGTAATTATTGAATCTCGTTTTAAATAATAATTAATATATTTTTCTAGAACGAATTTGGGACCTACTAGCTTGCTTGATATTCAGCCCCACACTGATAAAATTTCACAATTCTTTAGTTTATTTATGCATGTTCACATATCATTTATATTATTGTAGTATTATTATATCATTGTAATATTATCTATATATTATAATTATTAATAAACAAATTGATTGAGTTTAATGTACGAATGGGACGGACGTTCTAATACAGCATGTTGTTATCTTGAGCTTCATGTCCCATTAAATTAATTTACAACAATTTTTATTTTCGTCTTCTTAGTTGCTTAGTAACCATATTTTGTTTATGAAAATTAAATAATTTTTAAATATTTTATTTTAATCAGCTGGAATTATTTATATTTATTTCAATATACTCAAATATAAACAAATCCAGATGTCCATTAAATTTGTCTCATTACAAATACCCCCACCTTTAAATTTTGAAAACAAAGAAAAATTTTTATTATAATTTGAATTTTGAATTTGTTTGATAAATTTAAATGTTATAAAAAGTGGCCAAATGTTTTAAAATTATGTTACTAAGCGACCTTACAATATTTACTATTCAAATAAAACTATAAACATAAACTATAACCATGAACACAACAAAACACAAACAACATATGTACATAATTTCTTTTGTTTACACTTATTGTGGTTTGTATACCTATCAACATTTGGTTTCCAGTCACTATGTTTAACACATTTATTTACAACATTCATACTTTCATAGATTAATTTGTTCATAACCTGTGAAATCACTTTTTTCTTATTTTGGTCTTCAATCAATTCAACGACTCCTAAATCTACATTTGCTTTTATTGGTTTATCTATATTATGTTCTGATGATTTATTTGATAAGTTCATTTTATCTAATTTATCATTTCTTCCTTTGTTTATTCGATCATTTAATGTAATATTTATGGATTTATACTGATCTGAACCTTCAAATTGTTTGTTCATATTTTTTGTTGATATAACCTCAAATACTTGTTTTCCTCTCACATTTTTATCATTATTTTTATTGTCATTACTATCTGTTACAATATTTGGTACTCCTTTTTGTATTGGTTTAATATTTTTGTTAATATCTTCTAAACTTTTTCTTACATTCTCTATTATTTTTACATTATCCTGTTTTATCCCTTCTCTAAATTCCCTAATAGTCCTTTCTTGTTTATCTAATCTTTTATTTAAATCATTACTCAAACTATCTATTCTGCAACTTATGTTCTCTCCATATTTATCTATCTTGCTACTCTGTTGAGTTATTAAATTTATCAATTGTTGGAACATACTCATATTTATAATTTCTTTACTATCACTATTATTATTGTTATTATTCATACCCACTGGGTTATATGATGTCTCCAAAGTCCATGAATTCTTCCCCACATTTGGGTTGCCAAAATTTGTAATAATAACTATATTAGTAAACAATTAATATTTTATTGTTACAATATTTGGTATGCTATGAACATATCTTTCAATTTTTATGCACTCACTGTTTAGTTTATTGTGGTTTTATGTTTTATATTTACATCTCAGTTGTCTGCCCATTATCAATATTATATGGTAAACACTTTATAATACACCAATTCTCATCCGATTTTCATAAATTATTTTATAATGTATATATATTTTAAATTATCAGAACGAATAACGTGGAGACCTACCCTATTCTTTTTATTTCCAAGGCCCCACTGATAAAATTTCACAATTCTTTAGTTTATTTATGCATGTTCACATATCATTTATATTATTGTAGTATTATTATATCATTGTAATATTATCTATATATTATAATTATTAATAAACGAATTGATTGAGTTTAATGTACGAATGGGACGGACGTTCTAATAAAGCATGTTGTTATCTTGAGGCTTCACGTCCCATTAAATTAATTTACAACAATTTTTATTTTTTTCTTCTTAGTTGCTTAGTAACCATATTTTGTTTATAAAAATTAAATAATTTTTAAATATTTTATTTTAATCAGCTGGAATTATTTATATTTATTTCAATATACTCAAATATAAACAAATCCAGATGTCCATTAAATTTGTCTCATTACAATACACAGTACAATCTATAAAATCGAACAATAAACAAATATATACTCGTACTCAAACTATACTCATTTACTCATTTACGTATTGCTTTTCTTAATACTCATTTGTATTGTACGTATTTATTGACCGGTGGATTTTTGGTGTTCGGTCATTGATTCCCCCGAAGAAGGTCTGTTGATCGATGGCATTGAAGCCTTCTCGCAGGGGTACCCGGGATGAATCGCAAGCATATATTGTGTACGAGAGGGTAGGTTTGTGCACTCAAATTTTGAGTGCATTTTACTTGTATTGCAACAAATTTAGTCATATTGTCGTAGCAATTGTAACGTTAAAGTCATTGTAACGCATTTGGTTAGTTACGTAAAAGGATAATTGTTGTATTGTTCGGAGAATTATTCTGTTTTATATTGCTTGAACAGTTTAGTGTGTGACAAATTTGCAGACCCTCATAGTTGAACGTCATAGGGCTAGATCAGGTGTATGATCGCTTTTTAAATTGTTATTTTGTGTTTCATGGGTAGTTTTAAGTGTCTTAAGTGTTAATATTTTATTTGGTTAAAATTGTATTGAATCGGTCGTTTCAGAAAGTCCACATGCCAAAAAAAACTAACTTTTGGAAAAATTAAAAAAACTGATAATTTAGTACATTTTAATAAAAAAACATAATTAAAAAATATAATTAACTCAGAGGGCTGTTTTAATATTAAATGTATAGTATTGTATTTTTTAAAGACAAGCAACTTGTTCAAAATATTGAAAATTTTGACTTAAGGTGTTTTTGAAATAAATGCTAACTAGCATTGTTTTCTGTAAAATACGTTGTTAGACCAGAAGAAAATTATGTTGTACAATATAATATTCATTTATTTATTTCACTAGTTTACATTAAAACTTAAAATAACTCTTTTCAATAATCAAATTGAAATTCCTAACTTAAAGAAAGAAAAATGTTGGTTTTCGGAACTATTCACGTTTTTCGTCATCATCACACATATCTTCCTTAAAAAGAATTTTGCATAGAAACTTTGTATAGCCTCTTCCACTGAAAACTAAAACTTAAGCTTAAAAAATCATCCATTTTAATTTTTTAATTACAAGGAACCCACCGGGTTGGTCTAGGGGTGACGTCGCCGCTAGTCAGCTGTTTAACAGCTGGTTTTTGGAGGCGAAGGTTCCTGGTTCAAATCCTAGTACCACCTGTTGTTACTTTTATACGTATCTGAATACCAGACTGTGGTTACCGGTGTACTTTGATGGTTGGGTTTCAATTAACCATACTTTTTCAAGAATGGTCGGCCTGAGTCTGTACAAGACTACACCTCATTTACACGTCATAAATATCATCCTCATCTCATTGGGTCATGGGGTTGCTTATTTTTTTTAAATTGAACAGATTGCAACGTACACACATTAGGAATAAAAAATAATTTAAAAAATTAGTAAAAAGCATTTTATATGAATAAGGTTAAGCCTCTTATTAGTTTTATATATAACTTAAGGAAAGGTAGTCTTATGTAATTTTTTAGGGGTGGTGTGTTTACACACACAGTTAGTTCTAAAATGCACTAAAGAAAATAATATGTGAAATTTTGACGTTAAGGGCTTTCTAATATGACTGATTAATTATTAATGACGTATTTTTATTACATGCATTCTCCATGAAAGTCACTTATCAAGGTAAGAGCCTAAAAAGCATATATATCAATACAATGAGTCAACGGAATGTCATTAACGAAAAATTTAACGGTGTACAGGATGGGTATTTAAAAATAAATTTTGAATTCCTAAATATAACCAACCAGTGTAACAATTCGAATAGAAATATAATTAAATTCAGGGAAAGAGGATTTTAATGTTGAAAAGAAAAATAATAGAAGTAAAGAGGGTAAAAACGTCAAAAGCTTCTGTAGATGAGCACAAAGAATAGGATGGGGTAGAAGTATTCTGAATGAGAGAGATTAGTGAGTGCAAGAGAAAGTGTACAAAGAAACTTTACAAGTAGTAATACGTACAACAGTAACATTACACAGTCTTGTATAAATTATATTACACTTGTAACAAAATTATTCTTTATGTGTTTTTAGAAGATTATATTATCTTAAAACCGCATAAATTTTATGAAATTTTCCACTGAACCGACTACATTTTATCAATCTAGTGAATGTAAAGTTAGGTACTCTTTAAGGTTAGGTTTGTTCAATGTTAGGTTAGTTTAAGAAATGTATTTTCTGAGAACAGCTTATTTTATTCATTTTATATTCGAAAACAAATGCGATTACTAAAGACTACCTGCAAATTATTCTTTTACAGTCGTAAGTTTGAGATAAAAATAAATACAGTATTTCTTATAATTTTACCCGGAATAAAACCAATAGAAAGAAAAAGTTTTTATTTTTTTTAACTCTGTTTCGTTTATCATAAAAAAAACATGCTGTGATAATTCTGACAAAATTTACATTAAAAATTATTTCTTTCCCTCGTATTTTTCCAAAAAACGGAAAAAGATAAAAAAAACCTTTACTAGCTTAACTTTTACTTCCTTCTGAAGTTATTTAAAATAAATTTTCCAAGGTATTTAAAAATTGAAAGTATAAAATTATCCTATTCAATGTCAAAAGTATTAAGAAATCTTGGGACATTTTACGTTCAACTTTCTTGAAGTAATTAATGATAATAAAATATTTAACTCTTCCCTGAGGTGCTGCATACTAAACTTTTTTTAAATTAACTAACTTTGTCATTTAAATATAAAAATCTGTTGTGAAACACTCACACGACATTTTCTTGCCAATATAAATAATGAACATTGTGACATGAAAAACATAACCTAATTTTAATCATGAGTGAATGACGCAAAATTAAAATCAATCTCTGTTTGACATAAAAATTACGGAAAGTCACTAATTGATGCTAAACTAAGCGTTGTAGAAAAAGCTGTTTGATATAAAAGTCGTAGGATTTTTAAAATTTTTTACAACTTTAATTAAATACACTTTTGTGCTAAAATGCATTATTAAGGTCATAAAAATTGCATAAAACCCATTTTTTTTTACTACGAGAGCAGAGCCTCCCCAATAATTTTAGCAGACATGACGCTTAACCTATCATATAAAGTGTAAAGCATAAAAAAAGTAGTAATGAGGGGAATTTTAAAAAAAATCGTAGAACCCGTTTATGAGAAAATCACAAAAAATTAAAAATTGCACAAATAAACTAGTAGGTACTACGATTGGTTAACCAATTTTGATGAAAATGTTCCTGTATCGTTTCCTTAAGTTATCTAATTTAAGTTCCAACTTTAAATTTTGTACGATATTCCATTGTTGAGATATTTTATTCCCACACATACCCACACACAGACGAATCGCTAAACATATGTTGTTTTAGGTTGTTTTGGGTCTGGGGATCTGTAAACGTGTATATCCGGTGAAAACTCGATTCCAAAAAATTGACATGAAAACAATACTTACCTGTCCTTTGCTACATTCTGATAGGGAAAGAGAAAGAAAAATCGATATGAGCAAAATGAAGAGTTACAGAAACATGCTTTTATCACTGTTTTTAAATATCTTTTGTGACCACATGCTGGTCTGTGAGGTCATTTATTTATTACATTTAAATAAGAAGCGTTACGTATATGTTCATATGAACATGTTATTTTATTTCTAGCTTTACAATCAGCCCTCTAAATATTGGCTTTGAATTTTGATTCACCCTATATATTAAGCAACCATCCTTTTAGATAAATAAATACCTAATAATACATTTTACTCTAGTCTAGAAATACAATAAGACTGACGGCGCTCGAAAAGCAAAAACTTGCACCTGTTAAAAGTCACACAAAAGCACTGTTGTCAAAACCCCATTGTCCAGCCCAGTGATTCTTAATCTGAGGGTGCGCTCCCCTGGTTAGGGGGGTCGTAGAAAAATTTTAAGGGAGGGGTGAGAGTATTTAAAAAATAAATAAATAAAAAAGTAAAACTATAATTTACTCAGTTTTAAAGTCGCATGTGTATTTAAAAAAATCATCGTACTTTTTTGTACATAGTCCTCCAGCAGAGTCTAGCACTTGATTATTGCAATAACACGGTAATTGTCCTACTCTAGCAACACTGTGATCAGGCTTCTGTTTCATAATCCGATTGTAAGCTACTACTTGTTTTGACCATTTACAGTAGTGATGTAGGAGGGGGGGCGTGACTTCGCAAAAGTGTTAAAAGGGGGGCGCAGTGCCTGAAAGGTTGGGAACCACTGCCAGCCGGTGTATTTAGTAAAATATTGCACTTCCGATTATTAAAAAATGGGTACCAGAAAATGTATACTTTGATTTAAATTTTCTGGCGACCTTTTTAAAAATAAAAAACTTCATCGTTAAAAAAACTGTATTAAAATCAACCCCTATTTCTTGATTTCTTTTCATCTTTTGATTTGGTTTCATATAATTATTATTGTTAGTACAGGTAAATAGTTTTTCAATAAATTTAATCTGGAACTCGATCCTTTTTTTGATAATTACGAACAATTCTCATCAAAATGTTATCAGGTGCTCACCAATTAATAATTATCATACATTTATAGAGCAGACTCACATCTTTTTTTCTTTCTTCTGCTGTTTCTTTTTCCTGTTCCTTTTTTAATTTAATAATAAATAATATTATTTTTAATCAAGTTTTGCTAAACTATTTTTTCGTGGGAATTTTTTTCTTATTAATTGTTAGTATAGTAAGTAATTTTACTGAAACATTGTTTTATTTGTATGAGCAAAAGAGACAAAAAGTGTATTAGCATGTATATTATGTCAATAAAATAGTTATAAGCGAAGATTGTTTTGTAAACATGTAAATTTGTAATGTCAATAAGGCTTAAACGGATAAGTTCTGTTAGCCTTTATATTATTATAAGTAAGTAAATAAATAAATAAATAAATAATGGTTATGACGCGTAATGGTTGAATGAACTTGGCAGCCGGAGCCCAAGCCTCGCTTCTGCTGGTTGCCTATGATACAGCAATAATTAATGTGTTATTTACTAGATAATGTATTCTGTTAAATTGAAAAAAAAAATGTGTATCATTAAATAAAATTAAAATAAATATTTTTATTTAAACAGAATAGAAGACATGAAAGAGAACATGGCATTAACAGCGGGATCCGATCGCAAGAATCATTTCAAGTTGTTGACAGACCGTCATTAAATTGTTCTCTTACAGTGAAACACCTTCTTTAATTTGTTAGGACAATATTCCACATTGCAGTGTTGAGTATTAGGATATTACTGCTAAAACTTTTATACAAACCCCAAATTTAGGTAAATGTGTAGTTTTCAAAGTTATTTAAATGGATGTAGAACAAGAATAGGTTTAAGATTTCGGTAAGGAAAGGTAATTTGTAATTCATGCTTTAAAAGGCTAAGGTTAGGTTAGTTTGTGGTAAAGTAAGAGTGTGAGTTAAGCTGGTAGAATGTGTGAAGCTGGAGAGGTGGAAGGCTTTGGGTTACGCTTCGTTGGTTTCACAAGGGCATTATTTAAGTCTTGTTGTTGAATTCAGTCTTGAATCTACACACATAACACTACTAACACACTTCGGGTGTTTAGCAATGCAGTCAGATGACGTGTACAGTATTCGCGCGCAGCCAAAGAAAATTTTAGTTGTACACACTTTGTATGCAAATACGTTATACACCTAGAGTAATATTTGAACATGTTTACGAAACCTGCATCTCAGTCAATCCCTTGAGTTTCCTGTTACAAAACCATGAATTTTCATTCCTTATACTTGGTTAACTTTTACCGGGTAAGTACGGTATGTAAACTTAAAAGTTAACACACATTCTTGTCTGTTGGAAAAATTAACTGCAAATGTTCTGAAATATTACGCTAACACGGAATCAAATCGATTAAAAATTCGATTCTTTTTCATTTGACAGTCTTTGAAACAAGGTTCTTCTATATTGAGTGATATAATATTATTATTTTCTACAAGAAATTATTAGAACTTTATTTTTAAAAAATGAATCAAGTTAATCAATTTTCTCCTGAAAAATATTGCAAAGAATTAGTTTAGACTAGATATCGATGTATTCGAAGTAAAAGGTAATCAAAAATATTGACGGAGGGAAAAATTCGTTAAAATAATGAATAACATACACACTTTTAGTAAACTTTTGAATAAACAGTCACTTTTACTTTTAAATTATATTTAAAGAAATAAAGGAATAACTGCTTTAGAGATTGGTAGAAACATGTTACGTCCCATTTCGTGTACTTTATGTGTAAATAAATATTTGAAGAAAAAGTTGGGTTTTAAGCTGTTTATAATGTCTAAAATTACGCGAGGACGAGATTGATCGGTAAACAAATTGTCAGTAGGAAAACAATTTAAAACCGGTGGCGTAAAAGTAAATCCAGTATTGTATTTAACTGGGAGAAATTTGCATAAATAGTTCGATTTATTTTACCGCAAGACTGGATTATTTGTTGGCAAATATTTGTACGAGTTTTGTTTAATTTGTTACCCTTTGATTTTTTATGTTAATTTAAAAGTATTAATATCAGCATTTTTTAAAAAAAACATGTAGTTTCAATAATTTATACTAGGTTACATGCTTTCAAAATATAACCTCTTAAATAATAAATAGTTATAATAGAACTAATTGTAGATATTTCTGTTAAAAGAAAAAAATAATAACGTAAGGAAATTGAAAAACTTTGTGTAAGGTGTCGTTTTTTACTTATAAATTACTTTTTTGTAGTGTTATGGACTAAGACACGTATGGACTAAGGGGCTAAGGATAGTAATAGTAATGTCTTAGTAATAGTAATGTAATAGTACGGGTACTTAGTAATGTCTGCAGACATTGCTGACTAATATTTAACGATTCTCTTCTGTAAAAAATGTTAAATAAAAATTTAATTTTTGTTAAATTTTTATGATAAAATCACCTTGAATATTTTCCGAAGAAAACGGAAATGATTGGAAACAAAGAAATTTTTTATCCCTTAAGTATCTAGCGTGTTTTATGTCGGATGTTATTTATTTATTTTCAATGAATATTTCCAAACGCATACCCATAGTTTCTTCATTCCCATTCCCATAGTTTCATTCCCATAGTTTCTGCCCATAACAGACAGGTGGAGTGTCAAATTATTTACACTCAATCTGTTCGTTGCAGGGCTAAAATAAATAGTTCTGTTTCTTATCACATGGTCAGCCAATTAAATGACTGAATCATTTAAGAACAGAAGAGGTAGAGGTGTAAAAGACACTAATCAGAGTTATCTCCTCTGAAAGTAATGAATTTCATTGTACAGCCAGACCCTGTGGTGAATGAAGTGAAGGTGTCATTTACAGAGTGGAAAATATGTGCTTTTCAGAGGGCCCGGCATGCTGATAAGCGTACTTTTCCACTCAGTGAGGAAGGCAATGGTAAACCACCTCACTCCTCGTTTTACTTAGTAAAACCTCTAGAGGTTCAAACCAGCCTTTCGGCTGTTGACCCTAACAACAACACACCCATAGTTTAATATATTTCTGGCACAACGTCTAGGAAAAGTCAAAAGAGATTCTTATTTCGGAAAAATGTCATCTAAAAGGGTAAAAAGAGTTCTTAGAACGTTTCAATATAAAGGAATTTTTATCGTATTTCTAAGATAGCCTTCAAAGGCTTTCCATTTATTTAAAAAAGAGACCTTGTAATTACTGTAATAGAGAACAATTTTTTAAAATTTTTATTAATACAACAAACAATGAAAAATTTATTGAAAATTTTATATATAAAACTTAACGTCCATTAATTTTTCGCTTCTTCACTTCTTAGAAGCAACTCTCAGCGATAAATTTCATTCCGTAAAAACAAAACTGTTAAAGGCAGAAAAAGTCTTAAAAGTAATGAAAAGTTCTTTTAATTAAATAAGGTATTAGTTTTATTTTACGAAAATATCAGAACTTATCAACGGAGTTACGAAAGTGATATTGCATAACTGAGAAAACTTTTTTATTAGAATTTTAAAATAAAAGAAATTAAAGCTGGGTCAATAAATATTTTTTCAACAAGTAATGCAATTTTAATATTTAGTCAATTAACATTTTAAACAAATTACTTAATCGTTTAAGATAGAAATCATAAAAGTTTATTTGTATAAACTAGATGGAAAGCCCGCAAGGAGTGATTATAGAATTTTATTGATTACCTTGAATCTGTTAATTAATTTATTTTTAACAACAGCTATACTAGGCCCTACCAAAGAGATCCCTTGAACGTAGGCGTTTTAAACGTCCTTGCTGTAGATTAATTGGTCATAATTAAAGGAAAAATACTTTCAATTTTATTACCAAAAACTTTAATTAAAGCAAATTATTTATGGAAGAATTTGAAAAGCTGTAGTGGCAGATTTGATATTGTAGTTGCCTGCTTAACCATTGATCTCGAGTTTAATTTTTATCAAGGATCATAATAATATATTTTTCTATTCACTGTTCAGTAATTATTTTCCTTTACAATTCAGCACCCGTAGAATACCTAATTACATTTATTTTAATACAGCATACAAAAATGATCGTGCATTCGATCAAAACGTATTGAAGGTACAGTACGGTCGCGGTAACCGAACCCCCGGTGCACCGAAACCTCCAGTAATCCGAACGATCACTTATTATTATGTTTTTAATTATTTTTTTACCATTTAGAAATTTTTTTTAAAACGTCTAATAAATGGAGTGCGGGCCACTGATAAGAAAAACATTGAAAGTAGTAGGTAAATCTGATGCCGAGCGGGCTTTAGACTCATGGTTTTTTCAATAAAGAGCAAGGCACTTTGTAATCAGTGGAGACATTCTCACCTAAGAGCAAGTTTTTCTACAAGAAAATGACGACTTCCAAGCCAATATAGGCTGGCTGGACAAATTCAAACAACGATACCGTTACCGGTAACTGTTACCGGTCAAAAATATCCTGCTGATATCGACGATTTTATAGGCTTTAAAACAAAATTCTAGGATGAAGTAGAAAACCGGGGTTTAACAGCAGATCAAGTTTACAATTGAGATGAGTCGGCATTGAACTGAAAAATGTTGCCTGGAAATGTTCATAAGGCGGAAAAGACTGTCGCTGGTTTCCAAGTTGAAAAATATCCTATAACATTTTTCCCGTGGAGTAACAGGACTGGTAATCACAAGTTACCATTGTTTGTTTTAAAATTATATAAAAATAATACTGTAACAGATATCAAATAAAGGTGTCATTTATAATTTTGCGTTCTTGTATTTTGTTATATCTGTATTTTTTTTCCTAAAGTATATCGTATTTGTAATTTGATTGCCGAAATCTAAGATTGTAGACATCGATAATCCGCAAAGGTCTAACATCTTGCATGTTCGGATTACCGCGACTGTACTGTAGTAACAAAAAAAAATCAGAAAAATTGATCTAGCAAAACTGTAGGCAATAAATTTTATTATTAATAAACGATAAATTAGCCGGGTTCAAAAGAACCAGAGAAATTTGAGAGAAAAATTTTCCGCAAGATAATGGGTCTGAAATAGTAGACGGACAATGTAGGTTATGAGAGAAGAATATTGTTCGAGAAGAATATTGAACAAGGAAAACGAACGATTTGAAAAAGAAGACTAAAATTTTACGGACATCTGTATGAATGAACCAAACTAAATTCAGACAGCTAATCACGGACTTTATGGGCTTCCATAAAAAGTAAAAACGGAACACCGGGTGAATAAAAGAAAGAAGAAAAGCCTACAGTGAGTGAATACGGAGGTTGTGGGCTGCTAAAAACTTCCAGAAACATCGGAATTCATCTCACGTGTTCTAAAATTAGCCCTGTACGAGAAAAAAGCAATACTGTAAATAAATATGTCATTAAAAATAAATTGACAACATTATCAAAGAAGGTTAATAAAATGTTAAAATTTTTTCTTTCATAAAATATTTTCCTTACTTTAAAACAGAAGGCAAATGTTACTTTATAAAATTTAATATATTCTAATATGTAATAACCTAAATATTATTGAAATGTAATTGATAAGGTAGGATTAAATTAAAGTACGAATAATTAATAGATTATAAAAGTAATTAAAATCATTTATAGTAAAAATTGCAACCTGACTATTTTACTTATTATATTAACAAGTTAATCCGTCAAAATCAATTCAAAATTGAATTTATAAGTTCAGAAATTTGACAGTTTCGTTTTCTCGAAGAACATCTTAAAAGAGAATAAAATAGAGTACAGAAATGTGATAAAGTAACTTTCTAATATTTCTTTTATTCAGAATTCTATACATAGCAATGATATTAAGGTATTGTATAGTTTTGTTTTCATTTTTAAAAGACTGTCATCATCGTTTCTTAAATATTAATTTCTAAACTGATGCCTGATTTTTAAATATTCTCAATATGACGGAGGGTTAAAAAACTCAAGTTAATAATATACATGGATGGTTTAATAAGTATGCTTTATAATGTAAAAACGGTTATTAATACTTGCTTCTTTATATCACTTTTTCGGTAGTATTAAAATGAAGGAAAAACTGTTATTCAAATTTAATATATGCGCAGTTTAAACCAAATTTATAAAAAATTATTTTTTTCGTTCTTCTTTTATTCCCTCTTTTTCGTCATCTTCGTATTATTCTTTCCTTAATAACATTTATATTGGATTCTTTTCGGGCTGATAAACTTTTCATGCTTATCCATTGAGAAAACACTAATAAATAAAACTTTTTCCTTATAGCTGAAAAAAATGTAAAATATTAAAAAATTTGTCAAGTATTTGCTGATTGTTCATTCAGTACTATAGACTTACATAAAATTAATGAATTACAGTTTAAAAACAAGGTAAAAATTAGTTATTAGTTAACTTACTTAAAAAAGATGCTCAAAGTGGCCCCGTCATGTTCAATACACAATTTCGCTCGACGAGCCCATTCTCTTCTCATTAAGTTAAGAGTATTTTTAATAATTTCTGCCGCTTCTATTATGCGATTACTTAAATCTTCTTGTGTGTTAATTCATTTTGAATAAACAATCGACTTCATCCAACCCCATAGAAAAAGTCTGATGATGTGAGGTCAAGAGAACATGGTGGCCATTTTAAGGCGAAATTGTGTCTTGAACAAAACGAGGGCCAATCTTAGCATCTTTTATAGGTAACTAATAACTAAATTTCACTTTATTTTTAAATTGAAATTAATTAATTTTATTTACAGTATTGAATGAACAATCAGCTGTTATTTCCAACCTATGGTCAAATTAGGCAGTATTTCATGCAGTTAAAATGTTTTCATAATTACGTTTGTTTTGTTTTTAAATAAAGGTAATTTCAATATCTATGAATATAATGATATACTATAATGATAATATAATATCTATCAATATAACATCTATAAATTTAAATTTTATACAAATTTAATAACTAAAAAATACACCTTAATTTACTATTCACCAAGAAATTTCAGTTAAAAACAAAACTTTATGTTTATTTTTAGCACCAATTCTAGTGTTTTACGCAAAATATCTTTAAAACTGATGAACGTACATTACTGGGACTAATTTTATTCAATTTATCAGGTAAAAACCGATAAGAAACCATCAGATATGTCCCTTTATACAGCCTTAAAATGTCTAGTCTATTTATGGTCTCATTTCTCCGAATTCTTAGCGAAACATTTGAACCTGTATCACTCGCTAACGAAGCATTTTTGGGCCTAAGTTTATAATAAAAACATTTTTCTATATACAGGGTCCGGCAGATTAATCTGACGATTTTGTATTCATCGGTATGTTGGCAACACTGTGAATAGGAAGTTGGTACAGTTGTTACGGGGTAGCGCTAATACTACCATTTAAGCTGCCATCATGAGTTGGTCGTGTGAGCACCGTGCTTTTGAGATTGAAGCGTATTTCAAAAACAATGATTCTGTTATTGCTACGCAGCGTTTATTTCGTAGACATTTTAATTTAAACCGAAACGCGTCTGTTCCAAGTAGGAATACGATATTGCTGTGGGTGAAAAACTTTCGTTTAACATCGTCTGCTTTGAAACTGAAACCAACAGGATGAAAGCGTTGTGTGAGATCTCCTGAAAATATTGAGGCTGTAACGTTATCTGTGTCGCAGTCTCCACGACGTTCCGTAGAGAAGCATGCTCCCGTACTAAGAATGTCTGACCGAAGTGTGAGGAAGAATCCTTCATGATGACCTTCAGTTCCATTCGTACAACATTACGTTCGTGCAACAACTTACTGAAAATGACTACGCGTCTCGCAAAACAGCATGTGAGATAATTCTCGAAAATTGGTAAGGTTGAATGAGTGCGTGAGAAACAATGGGAAACATTTGGATGACATAATTTTCAAATGAAATATTCAAGTGAACTATTGAAATGCTGTAAGCAAAATTGTATGATTTGAATTTTCATTTGACCCATTAAACTTTGTTGTACTATGAATCGTGTTTTTTTACTGACCCTCCAAAATCGTCAGATTATTCTGCCGGACCCTATATTATATATTTCATATATTTTTAGCTATAGAATGAGCTACGGTAAATCCCAGTCCATCATCCGAGGCATCATGAGGTGCCGACTCTACTCTATGGCAGTGAAACTTGGGTGCTATCAAAGCGGGAGGAGAGTAGATAGCAAGCATCTGAAATGAAATTTCTTCGACATACGTATGGATGTAGTAGAGAAGATCGTTACAGGAATACCGATATAAGGAAAGAACTCAACATCTTCTCTATAAACGACAAGGTATCTCTGAACAGAATGCAGTGGTTAGAGCATGTGAACAGAATGAGGGAGGATAGGATACCTAAGCAGACACTGGGTTATAAGCCAGAGGGCAGGAGAAAACGAGGACGTCCTAGAAAGAGATGTGGAGATTTGAGAGGTTCGAACAGGCAGAGATGCATAATCCTTGAAAGGCAGAAGACGAATGAGCTACCGAGAGATTGCTGTATAGTTCTGAATCACCCGGTATATTTCTAAATAACTAGAACTAGTTACGAAAACCACTTCTGACAGAAGGAATAATCTTATTTAAACTTTTTATCAATAAATTGTATTCAAATACATTTAAATTCTGTATTATTGTAACCATGCAACATATTCTAGTTCACCTACCTACTATTAAACAATGAAATAGAACATTTGCAATCCATGCAATATAGAGTTATGTAATAATTAATAATAAATGTGGTGGTAAGTATTATTAATCAAAATAATAGTTTGTTTGACATTGAAACCATCTAACTTTAATACCAATACTGTAATATTTTAGCTTTTCAGCTTACTTATCAGTTAACAGATTATCCAGAAGGGTGGCAGTTTTGAGGACACAAATACAGCTGCAGATAATTGATTACATCAGTTTCCTTTTGACCTTCTTATTTCGAAACAAAAATCATCTCATCATTATCATTCTTTCCATTCATACAACGTTGTAGGTGGTTTTTGTAATATCGGGAGATAAAAGTAGGTTATTCTCTTTTTCTTTATTGAAGTTAATTTTTAATCAATTTTTATGAACCAGTTACAATTCACGAATTTTATGAATTATATATTTATTAATTAAAAGTACAATATCAAAGTAATTATTTTTATCACAGAATTCAGTAATTTTACAAACGATAAACCTTTCAAAAACTAATAGATTTTTACTTTCTCTTACTTATATGAATCTATAGGAAGGAAAGTATTGTTTTCATATCGTTTTTCGAAATCGAGTTATCACTTGATATACAGGCCCCTAATCCCAAAAACATTTTTTAGCGATTTTTCTGTGGGAGCGAGTGTGTGTGTGCGCGTGCACGTGTGTGTGAACAAAATATCTGAAGAACGGAGAATTGTACGAAGTTGAAACTTCGAAGTAGATAAAAATGGTCTTTTTAAAAATTGGGGTCTTAATATGCATTTAAGGCAAAAGTGTATGCAATCAAAGTTGTAGTTAACAACCTACAACTTCTATTCCAAAAATTTCTTTGTGTAACGCTTAGCTCAGCGGTGATTTGTGATTTTCTGTTTTCTTTTTCATAAAAATCTGTAAAAAATGGATTTTTAAAGATTTCGACCTTTGAATGCATTCTGCGACAAAAGGATATAATTAAATTTATAGGAAGTTAAAAAATATACAACTTTTATTTCAAGCATTTTTCTCTACAGAGCCTAGTTTTGCGTCAAATAGTATTTTCCGTATTATTAAGCCAAACTAAAGTTGGTTTTCATTGTCCATTATTCACTCATGATTAGGGGTATGTTTTTTAGGTTATTTTTTATTTGTTTATTTCTAATGTTTTATTATACTAATGTTATGTTTTATGATACATTATTTGGATTGGCAAGAAAAAAGTCATATGAGTGTTTCATACTAGATTTTTATAACAGAATTCAGTAATTCGCGCTACGTTCAATCACCATTATTTTAATACATTTATGTTTCCACGTGCTGCACGGTTTCATGGGATAAAGTATAGTCCTTGTTGCTCTATTGACTCGTGCGCCGACTTCTTTTTCAAGTTGTCTATCACTTGATAAATTTACTCTTAGTTAATTTTAAAAACATTATTTGTTGGATTATTTTTACATTAACACTCTGCTTTCTTATGCGGTTTCTAGTGATCAATAAAATCTTTATACTCGTATTTGCTATTATTGCGCTTATCTTTTTATCTAAGATGTCGTCACAAGAAACTCCTACGGATAAAACTTATAGCTGTAAAATATACATTTCATGTTTTATCTTCAAGTTCTATTTAAAAAAAACATTCTGAAGTGCAAATGAGTAAACCACTAGTTAAGGTAAAGTGAGATATTCAACAAAAAACAAGAATGTTGAAAACAAGGATGCGGTGACGCCATGCGAAGATAGATCGTGAAAACAAGATGGCGTTTCAATTTTTATGAAAGGGCTCGGCCAGTGTCATTTGCACTTTAACAAAAATAGTAATGTAGGTGCATGAAATAAATGACTCCACATACGATGTGTCTATAAATCGTGGCAGTTGGTCTTGATAACAAGATGGCGTCTCGATCTCAAGTACGACGGTACCGCCTCCTTCGTTTGAACAATTTTGAATTATTAAAAATTTACACCTTACCAGACATGTTATTCAGTTACAATTTTAATACAGAATTAAAACACATAAAAATTTACAGAAGAAACTTAAATAGTTATACTCCATTTGTTTATTTTATTAATTAGTACATAGTCTGCTAAATGAAATTAGGAAATCAATTTTAGCAAATTTCATACGATATGCATTTTTAAAAACCGAAAATATTTACCTAATTAAGTGAAATGAAAAATAAGAAGTATATTAAAAATTATTTGTCACAACACTTTAAAATTTTACTAGATTTAGTCTACTTTGATTAAGTGTACTGCCCATAACAGACAGGTGGAGCATAACAATCTGTTCGTTGCAGGGCTGAAATAAATAATTTTTTTTCTTATCACATGGTCAGCCAATTAATTGACTGAATCATTTAAGAACAGAAGTAGAGGTGTAAAAGACATTAATCAGAGTTATCTCCTCTGAAAGTAATGAATTTCATCATACAGCCAGACCCTGTGGAGAATGAAGTGAAGGTGTCATTTGCAGGGTGGAAAGTAAATGCTTTTCAGAGGGACCAGTATTCTGATAAGCATACATTTCCACTCAGTGAAGAAGGCACTAATGATAAACCACCTCACTCCTCGTTTTACTTAGAGATTCAATTGCCTGTAGAGGTTCAAACCAGCCTTTCGGCTGATGAACTAAACAACGATAAAGTGTTAAACGTCGGAATATATAAATCACATGCAAAGTAGATAATTTAAAAAACAATAAATAAATTGGTCAACGTTAAATTTTATTACAGCGCTATATAAAGTTGAAAAAATGTATCATATTAAAGCCAAAAATTTGGCCAAACCATGCCATGTTAATAGGGCACTAGTTTTAAAACAGAACATCTCGGATTCTATTTTCGGCTAGGGCCTGAAATTATAACATGTTATAAACCAATGTTATTATTATTTACTTTACCCACCGTAGTCCTTAATTATTACCAAATTTCATTAAACTTTAAATAAACCAAAATTTTATATACTCGTACTTTCAAAACAATAATAAAATTGAAGAAATATTGTTACAACCACATACTGTGTGATTCTAAACACGTTTGAAGAATTTTAAAATCTTAAACCCACAGCAATTTACCGTAATTACGTTACATCTTTTTATACAGAGAGTGGGTTAAGCAATTCCAGACGTAACATTAGTTCAATTTTCTACCATCGCATATTAATGGAATACATTCAGTTTAAAGTGCATTATTCGAATAATTTACAGTCACAGCGAAACTGCCATTGGAAAATTAATACCATAAAAGAACTTAAACTTTTAATCTGTGAATAAAAGAATAAATTATTAATGTGAAATTTTAAATAATTTATGTTATTTTAGTGATGTGAACGAATCACTAAAATGTTTAAAAAAAGTTGGTAAAAAACAAAAGAAGGAATGAGAAAAGTTTTTAATTTCCATATTATTTACACCGTATTCAAAAGTTTTAACATCACTTTCCCATACCATTCGTACAAAAAAGAAAAACAAATCTCCTAAACCCTTTTCACTTATTTTAAATACGAGAGTCGTATTAGTTTTAATTTTCTTTTTTGAAAATTATTTCATTTCTTTTTATTTTATTAATACATATTACTAATGTTCATCTGTTAATTAAAAAAATGTTTTATTTTTCCCAATAATAAATTTTCGATGTGAAATTCTTTCCGCATTGTTAACCTGAACTCTCATACTATTTTTTTAAATGGTCTTTCAAATAATTGCTTTAATTTTTTATTTTAAATGAATTATTTAACTACAAAATATACAAATTCTAATATTTGTTTTAGTTTATTTTTTAAGTCACATAAATATCTTGGTTATTAGCGACTACATTGGGGTGAGGAATGGTAGGTTTGAACTTGTAATAGTTTTACAAATCCTGACCAGGATTCGAACCTGAGAGCTTCTCTATGAAGCGTAGCATGCTAACCGCTGGGCCACGGAAGTGCCCAATACTAATTTTATTATGAAGGAAAGTAAAATTAAGTAGTAAAATAAAAATTTTAAGGTAGGCTAAATCAATTTTGAAAAGCAATTTAAAATAAATAAAAATTGTTAACTCGCTATTGCCGGAACAAAGTGCGGTGAAACAATGAAATGAGATAGAGACAATATTGTTAAACTACAGTTGGATTAAAACAGGATGAGAGTGCAAAACCAATTCATGAGGGAATTTTTTTCTGTTATTTTTTTAATTTCCCTTTTTTATACAGAATTTACCTTTCTCCATTTTGTAAAGTAATCATAATTCAAACTTATTGTTTATCAATAAAAGTAAGTAAAATAAATCAGCTGTTTTGTTACAAAAGAAGAAATGTCCCTGCTGGTGTGAACTTTCCCCGTCGGTAAAACACCGTAGGGACTTATTACATTTAAAATGTCCCATTGCTAAATCATCGTGTCACTTATAGCGTGACATTTTGTGGTCTGATTCTAGAGTATTTATTTCTCTAGGATGAATTATTTAATAGCGGATAATTTATTTCAAGCATCTTAATATATTAATATCTTACTAATTGTGTAAATTTTAAAGATACATTTTTATTTAAACTAAATGGGACTGATGCGTAAGAAAGCGGGGAGTTGAATATAGTAACGTATAAACATATACAGAATTACATAAAAAATAGAGCGTTAAAAATAACTATGATTTTGAAATAACTATGATTGAGTATGATTGGGCGGATTAATCCGGGCAAGAATGGTGACACGGTCTTGAAGAGAGGAGTGTCCAGCGGCAGTTGTTCATAGGCACTAGGCAGTGGTACATGAGAGTGTTATAGGAACAGTTGTGTGGGAGATTGGATTCGGACTCTCGTACGTAAACAACAATCAATACGGCCGCTTATTTTAAACATCTTTTTTGGTTGTGAACATGAAATAGTTACGGTGTGCTGAGAACTAAACACTAAATGCTGAAATTCAAGAAACATCGAAGCAGTTACAGACCGAATATCCGCCTTTTCACCGATTACCGTAAGATTAATACATAAAATCGTATTTAAATTGACATTAGAATAACATCACTCCCAAGAACTTTTATAAATTTAATAATTAATAATTTTGCATCCTGTTTTATTTAAATAAGTATTTGTTAATAATATATTTTGTGTTATTTTTATGTTAAGAGATCCTTTTATCCACAGACACAGGTTTTCGTTGGACACACGTACTACCTTTGGAAAGTAAGTAGCAGCATACTGGGTATTAAAATATACCATTCAAAATTATTTAATTAAAAAATTAATAATATAATTTTACTAAATTGAGAAGACTGTGACACACTCTATTTTAAATCATTTGTACTTCGTTACGATTACTGATAAGATTAATACGTAAGATAGGATCTGAATAGAGGATTTTATTGAGGATATTGTTACTTACAAATAGCGTAAAAAAACAAAGGCCAAAATATGTAACAGGTCTAGCAAAACTTTCAATAATCCTACAGGACTCAAGTTGGTATCGTGTTAATTTGAATGATTAAAACGTTAGAACGTTCAAAACATCACATTCCGGGGTTGATCGTGAAAGGAGTTGAAAATTACTAAGTTCTAATATTACGATAAAGAAATATTTTGTGGAACTTTAAAAAATTACGAAATTTATAGTGTGTTCACGGTAAGAACCAACTGTCGAATCAACAAACTGCATCTGTTGTAGTACGTGTAAATACACCACAGAAATACTACATGCAACAGCCTAGCATTAGTCACCGGGTGGACACCAACACTTTTATAACTTCTAAACAATAACAACGAACAGCCGCGTTCCCTAACGTCAATAAAATCTTTCCCTTATCACTTAATTTTGTTTAGAATTCAGGTACATACTACTCCGTATTGTTTATAGGCTTATTTAATGTTTATATTACAAATTCTTCATGCATGTGTCATTTTTAATTTGATGATCCTAAATGAGTTTTCAATTTAGTTGGCTTTGTTATTTTAAACTGTTCGGTTCGGTTTAATTGTGCGTCTAGTTCGAATGGTGCTTTTAGTTTCATGTACAGTTTAATGTTGTTGTAGTTATTGCTTTATTCGACTGTACGAACAAAAGTAAGTTAATTTTTATTTTTGCTGAAAAAGTTGATATGAATTTATAGTGATGGCTAATGCACCCGAGTCCTCTATTTACAAACACCAAAAAGGTAAACCTTTGAGAATGAAGTAAGAATAAAGTGAGTTTTAAAATTAGTAAACAATAATAATTTTATTTATAAAGTAAGCATTTAAAATTATAAAAACATTTAAGTATTTAATTTTATTAAGCTAAAGAATTAACTACTCATAAGAGTATTAAGCACGAGTCGTTTCGCATACGCCTACTATGAAAATCACATAATACTTTTGGTGCGTACGGTTCTGAAGCTGTCACGTCATTCACTGAAAAAATTAGCATTGATTCTTAGAACTTTTGACTGGTAATTAAATTTTTTGACTGGTAGAAATTAAAGGGGTTGAAACTTTGGAGATATTGTTTCTTTTTCAATACACAATTCTTTAAATAAATCAATTTTTTTAGTCGCCCATTGAAGAGCGCACTAGTTAGTAGTTAATTTCTTCGCTTTTTAGCTGGATTCCTGAGCTGCTTTCTTTGGGCATGAAATTCCTTCATTTTAACACTAAAAGCCTAATGTCGTTCTTCAAGTTTGGCCTGCCCAACTCTGCACCTTCGTAACCGGAAATTTTACTTAAGATTTTAGTTTTTTTTTATAAAAGTCTTTATACTCAATGATTTCTTTTTAAATGTTCATAGTTTCTAGGTCTGCTTCGATTTCTTTGATCCATTTATTCCTTATTTTTAGTTTCTCTTAGTATTTTATTAGTTTATAGGTCTCATTCTCTTTGTCACGCAATCTCATCAGATGACCATAATTCTCTAACCTCCTTTTCTTTAATTTGGTTAACAAGGTTTTACCCAATAGTCTGTCAGTCACTTCAATTAATCTTTAAACAAATTAATCTAAATAAATATTCAAAACAAATTAAACTTTATATAAATAAAACGAACAAATTTTGTTTATTTTATAAAAATAACAAAATGTGCTCTGAATGAGAAGGAATGTGTTATGAATGACGTAATGAAGCTGATCACCTAGTAGTGGCGTTACATGCTATGTATTTAGGATACGGTTTTGAAATTTTTATTTATGAACATGATTAATTTTATGTTATTACGTGAGGTTTTTTTAATTTTCCAATAAATCTGTCTATTTTTTCTTTAACCTCTTTCGTGGGAGTCAGGCAGGTGTCGGAAGTTTATATTATTATCAGGTAATTATTTTTGTGTTTGCCAGTTTCTCAGTTAAATCGTTCGTAGTTTGATGATGTCAATGACGTATGCAATTTGTAAATTGTTGTCTATTGTTTTATTACATAATGTACCAAAAAAAAATTAGCATTGATTCTTAGAACTTTTGACTGGTAAACTTGCAAGCGAAATAAACTGCTGCACGCTTTACAACCATAAATTTATCAAGTAGATGTTCAGATATATCCAAACATATGGGCCTGAGGTGATATTTTTGTAGATGGAGTTTTGTTTTCTAGATGAGAGCTTTTTCCAAGAAAATATAATGACCAAACCTCTTTATCAAACTGGTTTTCTGATTTCAGAAATTAATGTGTTAAAAGATTGCATTAAAAGATTGTTATATTAACATCAATCTGATTGTCCTCAATATGTAACAATTAATATTTTGTTCATATTTTCGATAAAATAATCTTCTTTAATGAAATTCTCAATAGAAAAGTAATTGTGACATTGTTTATTTTTGTGTGTGTCATTAATGTTGTTTATGATATTTTTCCTTCACATGACTATTCAAAAATTTCCTAATGTGACTATTTAATTTAAATGAAACTTAAAAGAATCAAATTGATTCATTTGGCAGGTACTGTATAACTTCTAAACAGCGATTATTTGATTTTGGTCCAGTGATCTTGGCGTTTAACCAACTTTACCCCGGACTACTTCCTAGAATATATATTAAAGTCGACTTCCACATTCTAAAGATGGGTAGGAAAACGGGTGTGTAGGGATATGGAGCAGTGGTAGGCATATAACAGGGCGTACATACGTTACTTCATGAGCCAGTTATTTATTACAACCTACATCATAAAATGAATGTATTATAAATATATACTGTACTACGTACAAATTTACACAAGTTACATTAAAAAATATAATTTATTGATATTATATTTTATTTTAGTTAGAATTTACTGATAGTGTGGTGTAGCATTTACATTTAAATTCTGGAAGTTATGTATTTTAAAATATGATATTTTATTTTCTATAATATAAATATATTTTCTGGACTATATTTTGTCTACATACAATTTGTTTGTGGACATTATCAACAATATATTTTTGGTACATACTAGTATATAAAATATTAAAATAATAGTAAATAATATGTACATAGTAGTACATAAAATTACATGAAATTTAAAATGTAAAATATAATGCTAAGCAAAAATTTTAGTGTTGATATTCTGTGTTCGATATTAAGAATTTTAATGAAAAATCTCATAATGTATCAAATAATGTCACACAAACTCATCTGTCATACGTTTCAATATTATGAAAAACAAATTTTTATATGTTTATAGGCTATACTTATATTTTGGCCGTTGAAGAAGATAATTATCAAGATAATTGATGCGTTTCAGCTTTGCTTGTACAGGCGCATGCTAAAAATACCCTGGACGGATAAAGTACCCAACAAGACAGTTCCTCGGAGAATGGGAACAGAAAGGAGTTTGTTTACATCATCCAAGAAAGTTAATTAAATGGGATATTTGGGTCATATTATGTGTGGACCAAGATATGAAATGCTTTGCTTGATATTACAAGGCAAGATTCAGGGGAAGAGAGATGTGGGATGAAGAAGAATTTCTTGGTTGAAGAATCTTCGCGACTTGTTTCGTTGTACCTCAGTGAAGCTGTTCAGAACTGCGAAGTCTAAGGTCCAAATAGCTATCATGATTGCCAACCTCCGGTCGGAGAAGGAACGTTAAGAAACAGATATTTATATATTTTAAATCTTTTTCAGATATTTGGAAAAGAAGCAAAAAGTATCATACACAAAATTCAGAATTTCCAATCCAAATTCTTGAAGAAATCAACTGGAGCTCCATTTTGTTGCTCAAATGTTACATTTTATAATGATCTAAAGATTTTTCTCGTAAAAGATGTAATTAAAAATATTTACGTTTGACTTTTTGACAAGTTTCATAGACACCCGAACGAAATCAGTTGGGAAGTGTTCAGGCGACAGAGATGCGATTTCTGTGGAGAACAAAGGATTGCAATCGTAGGGACCAACTGAGAAATGAGATTATAAGAACGGAACTGGATGTTTACAACTTAAATGGAACGATTGCAGAATATCGAAATCGTTGGAGGAAGCAGGTAGAGAATATGCCTGAGGAAAGGATCCCGCTCAACGTCTTGAAATTCAGGCCTGAGGGTTGGAGAGTTTTTGGGAGGCCATAAAAGAGATGGCAATAATCCAATAGAGTTTTGCATTGTTGTGAGTCGGAACTGGTAGAAACCTAATCTTTAATTGTGAGAAGAAGAACGACAAATATATTTAAAACAATTCTTAAGCCATTTTGGACGCACGGAATCTAATTAAAGGGGACAACAAGTCATGAATCACCGAATCACAGTGTTACACCAAAAATGACAAACTACAGACAGATTTAAAGATTCTTATAATTCAACAAGAAATTAACAGATACAGTATAAAATATGGAGGAAGACTAAACTCGTAATTAATTTAACTGGCCATAATGTTTTTAACCAATTCAAACGACACTCGGTGACTAAAACAGACATCCTACTGACCTACTTTAAGTGATAAGATTAGAGAAGTCATATCCGACGTAATTCCTCCATTGTGGAGTTTATTCAATCAAATCTTATAAAATAAAAAACCAATGTCTGCATTAACTTATTCGCTACCAGAACAGATTCTAGTCGAGTACTTGAAACCCCAATTTCGCGTCTGGCATTTATAAAATATCTTTAATAGAAAGAAATTATTTTTGAGAAATTACAGATAAATTTGAAAAATTTTTCTTGGAAATTTCCGTTTTATATTGAGTGTTCTTTTTTTATATTACAGGTTGGATTGATAAAATGCCAAAGGCTGTATTGTTGAGTTATAAAAGTTTAACGAAAGAAAGTGGGCCTGTAGGGCATGCCTAGTAATTCAAAGAAAATATTTTAGAGGGAAAGGAATTCTTTTATCGGTTTACGGTTTAAGCTTCTGTTTTAAAATTCCAAAGTTGAATCATTTAAAAAGTATTAAGACTAGAGAGGATAATGGTTATAAGGGTACAGCTAAAGCAGCTAGATTTTCGTATCATATCTATTCTAAAAAGAATACGTTGTAAAGAAGAATGAATAGGATTATATTGTCAAATTGAGTATGTAATAGCAGTTACATTTTATCTATAGATTCTTCAAAATGGTGTTTTAACAGAATCTCTCCTAGTTTCTCAAGAATAATAAAATACAAACACACGCGCACTTGCGCATCATATGACGGCGTTAAGAAAATCTTTACAACATTGTATATATAAATACTAAATCGCTTCATCGATTAAATATCGTAAAATGTAGTGCAAACGCGGAAGGAATAATGCAGGAGATATTTTCACGCTTTCATCAAAATTACTTCAGTAATTTACTGTGATTTGTTAAGTGGTATTTTGTATTAGATTAGGTCCTTAAGCAGCGCTTTAAGGATTTTAAAATCTCACTTCAATATTGCTAAATTCTTATCAGATTTATTATACAATATTAATCTTTTTCGTAATTTTCTTTTAAAAAGAAAATAATAATTCAACATTTATAATTTCCTTTAATAGTTTGTTTTCATTTTCAAAGATTTATTAAATTACTGGAAATTATTATAATCTTCATAGAGTGCCGATTTCATCAATGAAGGTTGCTTACAACTCAGGTAATTCGCTCTCCGTCATGAACCTCCTTCAAAAAAATGTGTAAACTGATATTTGTCTAATCTCTAGTATTCTTTAATCACGAACGATTCCTTCATCCAGATCCGTTTGAACTTTGCTCTTAAAATAAGTTAAAGCATCTCATATTACCTGTATATCGCCCCCGTATAAATTAACAAAGTACATAAGGGGTCCGGAGGACCCTATCTTACCCATGTTAAATTTGTCATATTGAAGACCCATTATTTTAGAAACTACTAAGGATACAGCTCTGAAGTTTTACCATATATTCTTGTAGTGTAGATGTAAACTTTAACAGCTGCTCTTATTCGTTCTTCCTTTTTTTACCATTTTATGATTAAAAAAAATATATTACAAAACAATTGATAAATATTATATATATGTACAATGTAAAATAAAATCTCAGCCTTTAAACTCAAAAAGCCTGTGGTAAAGTTTTAATCTAATCTACAAGAATTTGTGGTAAAAATTTCAGAGCTCTATCCTCGTAGTTTCTGAGATAATGGGTCATTTTATATACGTATTTTACATAGGTATTCATCATATCATATGATGAGTCATTTTATATGTATTTCAGGTGTTATAGCTGACATGTCCTATACTCCTGGAGTCTCCAGGGCGCAAAAAAATTAAACGAAAATTTAGTTTTCGGAAAAACACAGATAAAGTTTGGAAAAACACTAATTAAGTTTGTTTATGCTACAAAATACCTGTTTAGAGATAAACAATTTTATTGAAAACAAATTAATGTATACTGCATTAAGTAGGCTACTTAGCCGAAAATATGAATAAATTATTGACAGATTGTGCTTCCTATCTTGCAAAGCAATCATGTACTCGCTCCTCGCGCGGTCATTAGGTTTCAAGCATAAAACGTGTCACACTGCTTGACTAAAAGTTTATTAAATTTTTTTCTATATTACAAAAAGTGATGGAAGAAATCCATCACTTTTTGTACTATAGAAAAAAAGTACATGAAATAGTGTTTACCTGAATCCCGTCTCATGTAGGGATTCCAGGCAACGAAAAGCCGATCTTGCGGCCAAGAGTGCTGTTCACTTGCAAGAACATCTCCATCGGGTCTCTCATTTTGACCTAAAGGCACACGTCAACAGAAAATTATTTGATTTCTGGAACATTAGAAGGATCGAGATGCCACCTGTGAAACTCCACGAGGTACGAAAAACTTTACGAGAATTTCCTCTACCCGAATTCCATAATCGCAGGGAACAGGTTGTCATCTGCTGATTGCGGATTGGGCACTCCGTTATATCCCACCAGCACCTGCTCACAAAATCTACGCCGACAGTGTACCCTTTCTGCGACACAAAAGCAACGGTTTTACAAATCATTCAGAATGTCGAGAACTTCAAAGTGCCCGTACTCTTCTTGGTATTTCTGCAATATTTCATGACAATGTTAAATATGAAGACAGTTGTGACAAAGTTTTAAAATTTCTTCGTTATGTTGCTGTTGAAGACAAAATCTGATAGGCCTACTAATTTTCTTTTACTTATATTTTAACTTATGAAATTGTTGTTGTTTTTATTGTTATTAGTATAATTTCTATTGTGGTCGGTACCATATAACCATAAGTAGTTGATGCGACCTTTATATATAAAATTTAAAAAAAGTGATGGGAGTGGTCTCTTTAAGCAACTTAAGCTGTTCAGATTTTTCCAAAAAATCTTATTCTGCAATTTTAAATTCTTGCAAATCTTGCTTTATTTTTGCCAACCACCTTGGAGGACTTTTCCACGAGTTAATTATAGAAATGAGTTGTTTAGTTACTCGATTTTGTTTTGTTTACTTGTCCGGTATTCTAAGTAAATGCCAGAAGAAAAAAATTCGTTTCTTCCGCATGATGTCTGTAACTATTTTATTACTGTAGATATTTTATTAAATGAAATTTAATTTTCATATTTCTCAAAAACTTGAGTAATTAGGGAAACTTCAGTATATTTTATATGTAATATATTTTTTATGAGACAATTTTAGCAAAATTATTTATAAATTTCTTATTCATCAATAGTTTACTGAAGAAAGATTTTAAAGTAGATTTTTGTTTTGAAGAAGAGAATAGAATAAAATAATGCAAAGAAGAGAAGTAGAAAGACATTAAGATTAGGGCGGAAAGAACGAAAAACAAGAAACAAGTTGTAGAAGACTACAGAGGAATGGTAAAGGAGTAAAGGAAGATACAATATTGATGCTGATAATAGCAAATGTGATGCAGCAACACTATGAGGCATTTACTATCAGCACAACTCAATGTTTTATCTATAGCGTCTTCGTCTTGAAAAAAGACATTCGGGAGTTGTTTCTTACGGAGCTTTCTTTATGAAGCTATTCAAAAACAGCAACACTTAGCATCATTCTTCAGATCAGTTTGAGTGTCGGTTAAAAAAGAGGATAGAGATACTCCCTTAGAGAATGGGTTGAGGGAAAGAGTTATTACGTGAAGAGAAGACTCGAAACCCTCAATGGAAATGTTTTTGTAAACTCATAAATTTTGTTTTACATAATATAAAATATTTTCAGTTCACCGCCAAAGTTTAACTTTTAAACATTAAATTCTATGTAATCTACACGCCACACAACACAAAAACCTCGAAACAAATTGTTGGAATTTTATTACTTAACATTCTAGAATATTATATTCTAAAAAAAATATGTTAGTAGGTAATAATTTATATTATTTTTCGTATTTGTAATAATAAGTTATATTGTGAAAATGTTCCGGTGTTCAATTAAGTACCACAGAAATACAAATTGTTCTTTAAAAATTCCAATTCGTTTTCACTTTATCTTAACAGGAAAATGAAATCTGTAAATCAAATTTAAGATTTTTCCTCCACTTTTAATTCCTTCCTACGATTATTCTTGTGCTCCACATTTAGTGACTCCAGTATCAAATATCTATTTAAACGGAAATATTTTTAAAAAAGCAACGGACACCAAGTGTCTTTGCCTCTACATAGATGAGACTTAACCTGGAAATCACATATATCTTACCTATTGAACCGTCTTAGCTCTATGTTTTATTTTGCAAAATCTACGGAAAATTTTGTTGGAAGAAGATATGATAATTACTTATTTTGCGTTATTCCACTATATACTTAGCTATGGGGTCACACAGTGGGACAATTCAACCGAACACCTTAAGATTTTTCGCATACAAAAATACGCAATTAGATATTATTGCAAACATTTCAATAAGGCAATTCAAGGCATTATTCTTGCAAAGGATTGTTTGTTTAATACATTCTCCCCTTACTGTTTCTTTATATATATATATATGAAATTTTAAAATTCGGGAAAAGAAACATATTTTTGTGTTATTTACAAAATAAGTAAAATCATAATTATGAAACTCAACGTAATGATGAATTCAGAATTAAAAAATATAGAACTTCAAAGTTCTCCAAGGGAATTCACTACAACTCCGTTCGGTTTTTTAACAGATTTCCATCTAAAATAAGACTCCTAAATTTAAAAACTTTGATCGGAAAGTAAAAGGTTTTTTAAAAAAAACATACATTTTATTCTGACCAGGAGTTCTTCAATTATCTTACAAGGAATGCTCTTTAAATGTAATGTGTGTAGAATTTAGAATTATGAAAAATTGTTAGTGTAAATGAATAACTTCGAATTCCAATGTACAATTCAAGTAACTAGTAATTTAATGAACAAGTTTTTTTTTTGTTTTAGTGAACAGTTAATTGTAAACAAAAATTGTGTAGTTTTTCTACAAATGTGTGGTTCAACGCATTATTACAGAAAATATTATTTTCATTATTGATATTTCATCAAAGATTTATATTTAAAAATGTTTGTAATTGCAACAAAAAAATTAATGGAATATTTTATAACGTTTTGGAAACCAAACTAAGAAATTTAAGGAAATATAATCCTTCCAATTTAATTATCGTTGATTAAAATACTTTGTACCGTAGGTACAAAGTACGCCGTAGGTACTTTGTACCTACGGCGTATTAATACGCCGTACGTACTTTGTCTCAAATTTAACTTTATATAACTTGAAAATGCATTCATAGTGGACACTGCCAAATGTTTAGACAATAAATTTCTTCTTTTTCTAGCACGGTAGAAAAAAAGTATTTTCCAGTCCACACCGATCATAAAAGTGACTCACCATCTTCTTTAAGGTCTACCAAAACTCCTAATACTCCTCAGATCTGTACTTTAGTGATTCAAGAGGTATTTTTCTTGGAAGCATCCGAAGAACATGATCCATTCATCTCGTTATGTACTCACAGATTTTAACATTCAGTGCTTGGACTCTCAGCTCTGTTCAAATACTTTAACTGTTAAATCTGGAACAACTTTTGCCAGTCTTAAGGATCCTAACTTCTTTTGCCTGGAGTTGATTTCCTCTCTTGAACTCATAGCCCAGATTTCAATTTAATTAGCCAATATGGGAATGGCCAATTTCATATAAATTTTTAACTACGTATCCATTCTTACCATTTTCCTTTTATGCAATTATTTCTTAAACCCTAATACGAACATAACCAAGTTTAAAATAACCATCATAAAAATCCATTAGTTCAAGATATCGTATAAGACAGAACGATTGATACACCCAAGATTAAGATGAAACAGCTACGTACTTTGTAATGTGTCCTTTTAAACACTTATTATTGAAAATTGTTTATGTTTCCCAGTTTATAATGTTCATACACAACTATTTGTTACGTACAATTTTTAAAGAACGTGTATTTGTTTTGAATAGTATTTAATTGTATTTTGTTTAGTTAATAATTCTGTCACAATTGACACTAGTTTTAATTTATGAAAATCAGGATAATTTTTTTGTTTATTGTTTGTAAACCAATTCGGTCGTTGTGGACTCGTTTTAGTATTCGTTTCAGTTCTAAATAAAGTAGCTTTATTTATAATTTATAAATTAAAATCTTTTTTGTAAAAGTTTCAACCTCAGGACATTGATGTAACTCCAAAATGATAGCTAGCTTATTATTAGGAAACGTTCACGAGCTACGTGAATAATTTATTAATTTATTAAGCTTATTAATTTTATTTTAACTATTTGCTAAATACAATAAATATTCGATAATCAATTTAATGTAATTTATTTAACGCACGCTCAGATCAGATAAATAAAATTATAAAACAATTATGACATATTGTACAAATATTTTAAATTTAAGCCGCCGCGTATTATAAGCTTCGAGTATACAATCAAATGATGAATTTAACTATTTTTAGTAGCTCAATCTAAATATGATGCTCATATTGATTGTAATTTTACATTTTATGACTATCAATATATGTTTCACAATTCCAATTAATGAAACTTACAGAATCAAAGTTAATGAAAATCGTATTACATTTTGTCAGCCAATCTAAACTGTAACGTCAAATACAGAATCAAAATTTCATGATATTTTATTGGTATAAAATGCCGTATAGATATAATATGTAATTTCATACCTTTGATTGAAGCAGTTTTACTTTTATTCAAACAATACTAGACCTATAACAATAGTAATTAAAATTCTGCAGTGATTACTTTTTATGTATTGAAATATTAGTTTATTTTATGAACGTCCATTCTACTCGGAAAAAGAGGTCTATTAAAATGTTATACAGAGTGTTTCATGAGAAACGGATCATATTTCTGGAACTGATTATACAGCTAAAAATAAGAAAAACGTTCCAATAATGGGTTCGAAAACCATTCTTTAGAGAGTTACGACTAGCGAAAGATTTCGCCTGGAATTCAGTTCCCCCTGTGAAATGAATTCATACTAAAATTTGAAGGGCATTAATTAACGTTAGTAATTAAACAGGTTTTATGCAAAATGAGCTGAAAAATCGAATAAAACTTGTCCCACGTCTGTAAGTGCAGTCATTTCTGAGATATATGATAAAATACGCAAAATTTGATCTCGAAAAGCATGTCTTTCTCCGGTTTGAAGTAGATTAACTTTGTTAAATTGGTAACAAACATGTAAACATGTTAACAAAATTTGTAGAGAAATTAATTTTGAAGAGAATGATGTATAATAGTCCAGTAAAAAATAAACACAAACTTCATAAAATCTGATTTTTATTAAATTAAAATAAAAAAATTTAAGAATGAATTCATTTCACAGGGGGAACTGAATTCCAGTGAAATCTTTCGCTAGCTGTAACTCGCTAAAGATGGTTCTCGGGCACATGTTTATTGGGAACTTTTTTCTTATTTTTAGCTGTATAATCAGTTCCTGAAGTATGATGTGTATATTAGTATTTAAATACTAATTAGTATTTAATTAGATATGTATATACTCTGTATATTAGTATTTAAAATTTCTTTTGGTTTTCTTCTTTTTCTTTTTCTAGTGCCATATCTTCAGTGGACATTGGCTATCGTCATGGCCCATCTAATCCTATTAACTGCAGATCGGAAAAGAGCCATTAAAGTGAGCCCGGTCAATGGACCGGTCTTAGGTTTTGAGCTAGGATGTTCGTCTTCAGCCAGGACCTCTTCTACCTCCAATTTTTCTGTTCTCTGCTGCGCCTTTTAACTTTATTATATATTTTTTCGTATATGGCCATTGTAGATCACGTAAAATAACATCACGTTAGAAATTTCCCGAAAGCCTTTTGCAGCAGCCGCATTCTCAGCATTCTTTCACTGTAGGTTTTTCATTTCTTCTATCGATTCGGTATTCTGCTTTTGTTTTTCTTGTAAGCCCTTGAAGTCAGTTTTCGATTGTCTAAATTTGGTTTGCTCAAACATTTTTTTTGGTGTAGGCTATTCCAGTTTTCTCTTTTCCTTTCAACATTTTATAAATATTATCTCTATTATTGCATTAACAAAGTAAAAAATTTTCTTCTTGTATTAATATTCAGAATCTCTCTTTCTTTATTCATTCTCTGCAATTGATCATTTGCAGCATGGTGCATCCAGGAGACTCTGAGTATTTTTCGGTAGCACCTCATTTCAAAAGCTCCGAAGCGTCTAGTTATATTGCCCGTAAGGACCAATGAATCAACTCCATTGTGCAATAATTATAAGACATCAAATCAAAGGAATCGTGTTCTGTTTGTAAGATCTAACGACATACTACACAATGTTTACCTTGGGCCGTTAAATGCGCTTCTGGCTTTATCTATTCTATTTTTCGTTTAGTCTATTTATTACCTTAAGAAAAATTATTATTTCAAATTCTCAGAGGAATGCATTTTGATCAAACAAAATTAACAATCTACGACATTAATCGTAAACTGGTTGTTCAATATTTGTCTCTACATGATTAACTCTACCATATGGATTGATAGTGATTTGTTATAAAAGATAGAATAAGGAAATTCAGGTTCATTCAGGAAATTTAGGAGAAAAAGAGAACCTTTCTGATAATTTTTTTTTCAAAATTTAGTAATATTGGCAGCATATAATGTGAAATTACTTACAGATATCATAAGTCATTTTTATTTTGTTCATGGCTACAAGTTTCTTTCTCCATGGGATTAAAATCAACACGGAGGATGAAGGAAAGGCCAATATTCGAATGATAATAATATTCAAGTCCGTGTTAATTTGATTGAATATTAATGTAGTATTTCTGATGGGATAGGCCTTTCGGATTTCCGTACCTTTGTTACTTGATATTACATTCTGAAATGCCTGAAGGGTTGTAACAAATGAAATTTTGGAACCGAATAACCAAACCTTTACATTTCCGTTGTGTTATTACATAAAACAAAATAATTACTTTCTGCTAAAAGTAGCCTAAGAATAAACATTTTGATATTATTGGATGTTCAGTTAAGTTGTACAGCTGTTTTATGAACGTCTCTATTAATCGTTCATTTTTCTAGTTTAAATTGTTCTCGTAACCTGTGTACTATCCGTTCACTATCTTCGAACCCATTGTTTTGGCCAAAATCTTCTCTCAAATTTCGCTGTTTCTCTTAGACTAGCTTTCTTGATCATTCTCTCACATACAGTACTCGCAGGTTTCATCACAGTATTGTAATGACTAATCTTGGATCGTTTTCTTTTCGTACCGGCCGTGAGTTTATCGGAATACAATGGCCATTTTACCACTCTTGCTGTTGTTCACTTCCTTATTATTTACGATTTTACCTTATTATTCCTTATTATTTCCTTTTTTTCCTTATTATTTTACGATTTTATTCCTGTATTTTTTCTTCACGTGACGTGAGGCTGATACTTTTATTTTTTTTATTTTAAATTAATGATGACTTTTTTACGCTTTGGCTTGTGTATAAGTAATGGTGTGAGTTTATATACATGAAAAATGCCAGACCTGACCGGGAATCAAACCAGAGACCCCGGCGTAGAAGCCAGTTGCGTTAACTACTACACCAATGGGGTGACTAAATAAAATGAATTGTTTTTTTTAGAACATTCATCCAATTAATCCCAAAAATATTCTAGATGTTTGTATAAACAAAAAAATATCGAAATGGACGCAAGAAATGTTCGGAATCACCATAATAAGTTTAAATAAGAAATATAAATCTGTTACTTAACAATTAATTTGTAGAGGCCCCGTACCAGCTGTATAAACGCTTTAAGACTTTAAAATTGTAAATCTACTACAATATTACAAGATACGTATTGCTTAGTTTAAAAAAAACAAATTGAAGAACTACGTTCCAATAATGTAAACGAACTTCTTTAAACACAAATCCATATTTTTAGATGTTGCGTCACCTGATAAACTTTCAATTAAATTTTATATGACACAAATTACATAGTATATTGTAGCGTTCACTACTGCTACGATTAAATTGGATCAGAAATAAATTAACACAAGATATTTTTAAATTTAAATGTTTTTAATTTTTAATAAAGGATTATATAGATACTAAATTTTACAATAAACTGACTCTACTATTTTTGTTTTATATCTCAGGGATTTTTAATTTATTATTATTTGAGTACAATTCCTTAGGTTTAATACAACAATGAAAAATATTAAAATAAAAAAATTACAATTAAATCTTTGATTTTCACTACAATAAAATACTGGTCTTTTATAATTGATTAACAAAATTTACATATAATTTAGAAATGTTGTTCGTTGTTCATACCGGTTATTTATTTTAAGATGGTTTGCTGAAATAATTATGTATTGTTGTGTGTATGAATATGGCGTCTATGAAAGCGTTTTGATTCTTGAAATGTTTTATATTGATTTTATTAAATAGATTTGAATAGTCCGTGTTAGAAAATTGATAATAATAATTCCTTACTTGTTACTTCGTTCCATTAATTATAATGTATTATGCTTTTTTTTAATTTTCTTCTATAATTTAAACTTTTTATTGGAGCTTATTGTCGTGTTGCCATCTCGTAGATCGTCTCACCCACAACGACGCTTTGACCGGATCTTTGTTTCTTCATGTTGGATTTTAAATTTTGATTAATAAATTTTGATTGTTCGTAAAAAATTCAAATTATCGTTTTAAAAGACGTTATTTATTTTATTATGATTATTCACATCACTCATTTAATTGTTCATCTCCGTTTTTGATTTTTTAATTATCTTTAACAATACACAATTTAGTTACACTTTTGACTTACGCAATCTTGATTTTAATCCCGCTGTCGTTTAAATATAATTACATAAATTTTATAAATATCGACGATTAACTGGTATCAATAATTAAATATAGAATATTTATTTAGATTATGCCAGTATTAACAATTTACAAATTTTATTTATACTGTTAAAAGAAATATTATAAATATATACCAAGTATTCCTTGTTAATAGTTTTATATGTTATAATAAATGTAGTGGCTAAACTGATCATGTGACCGTGACCACTATTACCAAAATATAGGTCAATGTCATGCTACAATATAATAAACGAACAGATCCAACCACAATAATTGTAAACGCTTTGGTACACAAAAACTTACCAATCCCTAAAAACAAACATCCTAATCAATTTTATGAACGTAGGAATGTAAATGCTAGGGTACACCTCATTTACACATCATCCTCATCTCATTGGGTCATGGGGTTGCTTATTGTTCTGAACTGAACAGATTGCAACGTACACAAATTAGAAATTACAAACAAAAAGTACAGGAACATTTTAGTAAACCCTGAAACAACACAGGACTCTGTAGCGATCAGCTGTTGTGAAAGTTTTTAAATTTATTTATAATAGTTGATTCATATATTTTGTTACTCAAAGTAAATATTTAATTTATATAAAATTTATTTCTTTTTCTAAATTTCAATTTAAATAGTATAAAAATATAAACCACAATATTTATTTTTTTAAATTTCATTAACTAAAATAGTGAGACAAAATTGTTTTTCAAAATTTAATTAATATTTCATTTTATTTTATTTTGTTCCAAAGACATCATGTAGTTCTGGAGTTATAATTGCAACAATTGAAAATAAATTTGTCTTGAACCAACCATCGTACAATCCAGCCTTTCTTAGTTTGCTTCTAATGTAAACAAATAATGACGTCACTGAGCATGTGCATTATATAAAAATGAGTACACGCTGATTAAAAAGTAACAACAAATACTTTTAAAAGTATTTAAATACAAAATACTTTTAAAAGTATTTCTATAAATTAAATTGTTAGGCCTACATCATATCATGACTGATGTTTTAAGTACTTTAAGTACTTATAATTTAAAACATAGTTAACTTAATAGGAATACGACATCCATAAAGTCGCGGACTCTAGCGTGCACCCTGTAGTAACTGGCTTTGGTTTGTTTACAGTAGGAGCAAACTTAGGACGGCTGAACTGTACAGTAGAGATAGAATTTTGTGTTTTATTTCAAGTAACAGTATAATTTAATAATTAATAGTATTTTGTTACCGGAAATATTTTAAATATAGAGAAACCGCTACCCTTCTGAGTTGTAACGTTGTAAATAAAAGAAACGATAGGAAAATGAATGAAAATTTTAATAAACAAAAACTTTAAATTAATTAAACAAATTTGATGTTACATAAATTGAATTGATTTTGTTGAAATAGTTTTATAACTATTGATGACACTGTAAATATAATTAGTATTACGTTAATGACTTTACTGGTAAAAAATATTGCAGTATATGTTGATCTGAAAGTATTTAAATTTTATTAATATTGTTTAATGAGCTCAATTATAAATTATTAAGAGTTTACAGTTACGATTTATTCTTGACTTCTTGTAGTCTTCTAGTTTCCTTCTTGTCCATCCATCGATTGGGAATAAAATGGGACATCGATGCATTGTTTCAATATGTTTTATAGTATTTAACAAACTCGTTTAAATTTTATCTGCTTACTTTAAAATTATCAAATTGTTGCAGTTAGTTTCATAATTAAAAACTATCTTGATGTTCTTGTATTTTCTTGCATTTTCTTTTAATTTTTTGTTAGTTGGTTCAAATTACTTATCTAAAATTATACTTGGCCTTCGGGCCAGCCCAGTCAGTCAGCTGGTAGAAAGGCGCTATTATTTGTTAAGTAACACCGGTTGGGCAAGCGACTTTGTATGGTGACCAGTTGACAGCCATCCATAAACAAACTCTACTGGGTGTCCCTGTTCAAACTCATGTCTAATCTACGTCAAAAAAATACTGTAAAAAGCAGCGATCAAATTGGGTAGTTGTCAACAACGTACAGTTCCCGATAACAAAAGCTAAAAAAAAGTTGTACTTTCTTTTGTTTTATTTCTTCATCTTTAATCAAATTTGAATTTTTGGCTTCTGGAATATTTATTTATAGTATTATATTTTCTTGCAATTTAGCTTGATATATATAATTTTGATTTAGAATAATTTAAATTTAATTAGAAATTATTTATTTTGATGATTAATTATGACTATTTAAAATGATTTCTTTGAATTCTTTAACAATTGATTTATTAAGCTTGATCTTAGATCAATGATATTTTGGAGCATAGACTGCTATTCTACAGAGTCAACCATTCTAACCAGTTTTATGAACGTAGGGATGAGAACGCTAGAGTACGTAAACATTTTCAAGTACCTTAAAACAACCCAGAACCTCTTTTAAATCGGGTCACTCACCCTACGCTCCTACTTTGAACAACATACTTATACATTTCAATAAGTAAAAGTAAGCGATGTAATCTAAAAAGCGTAAAAGGAAATATTTATATTAAGTACTTCATAAACTGAGAACTTTACAATATGTCAAATTAATGAGTTACCTATATTTATGCTCATTCCTAGTCCGACAATTATTGACATACAAAAAAATAACTATAAAATTTAGTCTTTTTTCGACTGGATTATATACGTGTCTGCCCATAATAAACAGGTGGGGAGTGTCAGATTATTTGCACTCAATCTGTTCGTTGCAGGGCTAAAATAAATAGTTCTGTTTCTTATCACATGGTCAGCCAATTAAATGACTGAATCATTTAAGAACAGAAGAGGTAGAGGTTTTAAAGACACTAGTCAGAGTTACCTCCTCTGAAAGTAATGAATTTCACTATACAGCCAGACCCTGTGGTGAATGAAGTGAAGGTGTCATTTGCAGAGTGGAAAATATGTGCTTTCAGAGGGCCCGGCATGCTGATAAGCATACTTTTCCACTCAGTGAGGAAGGCAATGGTAAACCACCTCACTCCTCGTTTTACTTAGTAAAACCTCTACGGGTTCAAACTAGCCTTTTGGCTGATGACCTAAACAACATATACGTGTACATAAATATATTGATTGTTTATACTAATGTAAACTATACAGCAAAATCGTACGTATTTCTTATTTTGTCCTTGACATCGTTCAGATAAGTTGAATCTTCCATTGCAATATATTATATTTTAGTTAGAATTTATAAATCATATCGTATTGTTATTTATAACCAAAAGTTTTTTAACTTTGTTAAAATGTTCCTTTATAGTAAGTAATATCTATAATAACTATAATAATTTTTATAAAATATTTAAGTTGGAAGAAAAGTATGAAACTCTTTTGTGTATAGTTATCTTTGTCTATTTTCTTTCGTTTTGTTTATTGTTATTATATCTTTGTCCTTATCTATTAAATCCTGTTCTTGGGTGTAATTTGGAGGTGAGCCAGTATCCGAGCTTTTTATCAAAACCCCGAAACAAAAAGCAAAGATCTAATTCTCATACTAACGGGAATATCATTATCTATAGTTTACGTTTTTCTTCTCCAACTCTATTGTAGTATTAATACTACTCATTTATGAAATCTGAAATTCAAACAGAACTCCCCATTCAATTTATTATTGTTTTGAATCATACCAACATAATTTATTATCTTAAACTTTAGAACTTACTGTAACTTTAGTTAGAGGATTATAACGGGTTATCTTAACTAAGTTTCTAAAAACTTTGTATTTTGGAAGAGTTCACTCTTTTTTGAAACAAGAAAATTTATGAAAATATTACAAAAAGAATAATAGTAAGAAAGTGAAAAGCAGAGCGAGACATAAAGCAAACATAAAGTTAAAAATTACTTAACAAAGAAATAAACGAAGAAATAAAAACCAAATAATAATTCACAAAGCACGGAAATAAAGAATTAAAAACATAACTAACAAGAAATGTATGCACAAAATAAACAATAAAAGGGAAAAATAGAAATGAAAGGATAAAATGAAGACAAATGGGAAAGAATGATGAGACAAGAGAAACGAAAATAAAACATCATCAGTTCAAGAGCGATACAAAAGAAAAGTTATAAAGGAGGTAAAACAGAAAGTGGTAACAAAACTTAAGATACTAGAAAATAAAAATAAACATTCAGAAAAATAAAATAAAATTATGGATTAGCAAATTTACGCAAGGATACAGGAAAAAAGAAATATGGGAGAAGATGGTGCAATAATACAATGAAAACTGGATTTTTTTACAATTTTATAGGGCTCGTGGCACACCAAAAGTTTAAAGCATTCAGATTACAAGCAATTTATTTTTCACACTTTCTGAAAACTCCATTGATCAATTTTCTTCTCTATTTTAGTGAGATCAACACTAAAGGTTATTAAAGGTCACTAGGGTTAAAAGTGGACAAAGAATAAAGCATAAAACTTTTCACAAAAATGTATAAAAACCGAATTAGAAAAAAATTGAAAATACTCTGGTTAAAAGCTTATGAAAAAAGCGTAATTAGTTAATTATTTTACGGATTTTCTTTTTAACGCAGGTTAGTTCAGTACGATAGCTACTTGTAGCTACATATCACCATAATTTTCAATTGATCTCAGTATTTATAAAACGTTAGATTCTACCTTTTGGTTGTTTTATACATATTATTTTTCTGTTTAAAGCATTAATTTAGGAATAAAATATTTTTAACAGTATATAATTATATGTAAAACTTAATTAATAGCAATTACTAATTATTCTTTTTGTTATTCTTCTCACAAGGTTTTCTAGAAGAACATAGTTTACTACAAATTAAACCAAAGAATTTAATAGCTACCGTATTTTTTTTTCATGAAATTGGTCTGTGAAATTTCACTGAAAAAATATAAATTCCACTGGATAATGTCACAACGTAACAGATTCAAGTACCTCTACTAATATCCTGACTGTAGTCAGGTACTTCTGCCCGAGTTGGATAAAAGAACTAAAATTATTATCAGAGATCTGAGCAGCAGTAAAAAAGGGTGAAAGTGGATTGTGGAGTAAAATAGGCGTGGTAACTAAAACCATGCAATGAAACAGGACTGAAAATCTTCCCATCCTTTTCGAAACTACCGATTTAAAGACATTTCCTTGAATCGAACGTTAAACTAGTTCAGTGGTGTAAATCTTTTTATATTGTCGCTTTTTTTAGTTTGTTTTGCCAATTCTTTTCAGCAATTTACTTAGATTAAGATCGTTTACTATATTGTGTGATTATACAAATTGAGAATCAATTTTCAACGGTAAAATTAAATGAATTGGAGTTTATATTCTTAAAATATGGTGTGAAACACATGACTTTCTCTTGCCAATGCAAATAATGAACAATATAACCCTAACATTAGTAATAATACATTAGAAATAAACAAAAAACTATCAAAAAACATAACCTTATTTTAATCATGATGCAAAATGAAAATCAACATTAGTTTGGCTTAGTAAAACGGAAAATCACTCTTTCACGCTAAACTTGGCTCTGTAGGGAAACAAAATGCTTCAAAAAAATTATAGTTGTAGATCTTTCAATTTTCTATAAATTTTCTAATTTATAGCTACACTTTTGTCGTTAAATGCATACTATGGCCAAAATCTTAAAAATTTCATTTTTTTCAGATTTTCATTAAAAAGAAAACAGAAATCACTAATTCCCGCTGAACTAAGCGTTATACAAAGAAATGTTTAAAATAATATTTGTGGGTTTTTAAATTGTCGACAACTTTACGTTTATTATGTACACATTCGACCTAAAAAGCATATTAAGGCCGCAATCCTAAAAAAAAATCCATTTTTTTCTACGAGAGAACAGCCTCCCTCAGAATTTCAGCAGACATGGCATCTACTATATCTTGTAGAGCACAAAAAATGTAGTAAATGAGGCGGTTTAAAAAAATCGTAGAAACCGTTAATTAGAAAATCGCAAAAACATGAAAAATAATACGAGTAAACTATTACTTCCGATTGACCGATTTTGATCAAAATGTTCGTGTCGGATTCTCTAGTAGTATCTAACTTAACTTTCAAGTTTCAACTTTGTAAGATTATTTATTCTTGATATATTTTGTTCACACACACACACAGAGATAGAGATAGATAGATAAAATTTTTACTTAGTTTTAACATTAAAGCTCATCATAATCTTAGTAATTCAAAACTTATTATAATGTCAAACTTCTTAAAGTTAAGCGCGTTAATTTCAATTGAAACAGAATACCATGTCAATAAAACCATAAGATAAATTTGTAATTCTGACATTATCATGTTTCATTCAGCTTATCAAATCTTCTATGGATAAGATACTACTGTAACTCATATAATAACACACTGCTGTCAATGTATCGGGTGGGAGTTTGCTTAAGAAGGAAACGTTAGATCGTCGACCTAATATTATCATAAAATTACAACTATGTTCAAATTTCTATTACGGTTTGATGTAGATTTTCTCATCTAACTTCACTAAACATTAACCTATGTGTCAAAGACTAACAGTTCATTGCGTTATCTAAGAAAAGAAAAAAGGATATTATGATACTTATCAAACCCACCGGGTTGGTCTAGAAGTAAAGTCGTCACCAAAATCAGCTGTTTAACAGCTGATTTTCGGAGACGAAGGTTCCGGGTTCAAATCCTAGTAAAGGTAGTTACTTTTATACGGATTTGAACACTAGACAGTGGTTACCGGTGTACTTTGATGGTTGGGGTTTAATTAACCATACACTCTCAGGAATGGTCGGCCTGGGTCTGTACAAGACTACACCTCATTTGCACGTCATACACATCATCCTCATCTCATTGGGTCATGGGGTTGCTTATTGTTCTAAATTGAACAGATTGCAACGTACACAAATTAGGAATAAAAAAAAAGATTCTTATCGCTAAGGCCGTTACGGGATCTAAGTAAATAAATAATTAACAAACTACCGTTTAAAATTACAATTAAATATTTATTAAACACTATTATATAATTTTTTAATCGCCTCCGTAGCGTAGTGGTAGCGAGCGTAGTGGTAGGCTATCCTACAACGCCGAGGTCTCGGGTTCGATTCCCGGCTACGGTCTTGAAATTATTATGTGCCAAAACCCACTGTTCCAGTTTCCTAACTCACTGTAGTTACTAATGACCAAGCTGCTAATGCGACTTTAAATAAACTAAAAAATAAATCTGCTAATAAACTACAATGTATCTAAATAATATCATAAATTTATTATTTATTTTAATGAACAAATAATGTAATTCACAATCAAGACACTTAAAGTAAATAATACTAATTTTAATAAATTAATTAGCCCATTATATACAGGTGGAGCGTAAAATTATTTGGACTCGATCTGTTAGTTACAGGGCTAAAAAATGTAGTTTTGTTTCTTATCACATGGTCAACCAATTAAATGACTGAATCATTTATGAACAGAAAAGATAGAGGTGTAAAAGACTCCTCTGAAAGTAATGAATTTCATTATACAGCCAGACCTTGTGGTGAATGAAGTGAAGTTGCCATTTGCACTGTGGAAAATATGTGCTTTTTAGAGGGTCTTGCATGCTGATAAACATACTTTTCAACCCAGTGAGGAAGGCAAGTGTAAACTACCTCACTCCTCGTTTCATTTGGTAAAACCTCTACAGGTTTAAACCAGCCTTTCGGCTGATAACCTAAACTACAATAAATTAATGACATTAAATTAACTTAACTAGTAACAGATTATTTTGCACTAAATTTAACTAAATCTTACAAGTAAACCAATTATACAAAATACAATACAATTAGGACCTTTTCACAAAACGTAACCTGTTATGACTAGGTACTCAATTCACTCGCTGAATGACAGGTCAAGACTATCTGGAAAGGTCATCATGATTCCTTTAAATACTAACTCATCGGGGTTCTAGATTAACAGAAATTTTTTATACAATAATAAAAATACAAAGTTTTTCTGTCGAATTCTGGAAGTCTTTACAAAAGGTAAATAAAGACATTATAATTGAATAAAGGGTCACAAAAGAGCCAATTATCTAAATAAATATACCTACTCTCACAGGTAGCCGTTACAATAATAAGCCTATACTATACCTAACCATTCGTAAATTATATTTCTAATAAATTCTTGGAACTAACCCGATTTATCAACTATTATTATTTACACTAACACTTCTAAAATCTCAGTCCTACTACAGAATTCTGGAACAACACTATCCAGACATTATTTTAAATCTATATGTATTTTGTTCTGTAATTTTTTAATATTTTCGCAGCTTTATATTTCCTGATTCACAGTTTAGTAAGTGAAATTAGGGATTTGTTAAAACATATTTAGCGACTGGAAAATCAGATAGATGAGTCAAAATTTTTGATAAGAATTTTTCACCTATGGGTCTTATTTTTATTGAAATACCAAGATAATCGCTTCCACTCTACACGATTGTAATGTTTTAAAATGAAAATTTCACTATAAAGTCAAGAGTTAAAAAATTAGTGTATTTATTTACTTGTTTTTAAAAAACATTCCTTTTTTAAAAATTTTCTTTTCGTATAAACTTAATTTTATAAGAATTAATAAATTGATTTTTTTAATTTAGCACAATTTACTCTAGAGTATTTAAGGTTTATTCATTATAACAAACATTTTTTAATTTATTGAGATCATTAGGTGAATTAAATTCATGGAAATTAGTTTTAACGTAAATCAAGAAAATTTTGTAGTACAACAAAAATAATGATCAGCTTTGTCGTCAGAAGTCTTATATAAGATTTGCAATCAAACGAAAGAACATAGTACTAACAAAGCGATATGCCTTTACAGCTCCGAACGAACTACATCAGTTGGTCGAAGCTATAAAGTGAAAAATTTATTGAACAGATCCAATGGAATGAGGTTTCGGAGGAAATCAGGCGGGGATAGAGGAAATGATTTCCCCTTCTGATCTTTAATCCCACTACCCCATTGCCTCGAGGGGGTGATATGGTCTCAGTGCAGGACTCTGCAACTGAACTACTACTACTACTACTACTACTACTCTTTTGTGTTGAAGTACTATGTATACTTATATGAACGTATAATATAGGCACAAAAGGCAGCTCTTGGTGTTACACATTCATCATTCGCTTTAACCTATTGGACACTGTTTATCTTTTGCTGTATATAGGCCTAGCCTACCCCTTCATTACAGAATATTAGCAGTTTAAAGCATCAAAATATAATTTAAGGCACAACTTATAACAAGAGTTATTGTGTATTGTTTGAAATTTCTGATTGCAGTATTATCGAAGCAATTTCTCTTCTTTAGGTTCCTAACCGTTCCGGATATTGGCCACTATAATATTAACAATCTGAATCTTATCCACTGCTGCTCGAAACAGCTGTGTTGTCGTTTCGAGTACCACATTCTCAGATTTTTTACCAGGAAATACGTCTTCTCCTCGGACTACGTTGTCCAGCTGTTCTTCCTTGCAATATAGTTCGCAGCAACCCATAATCTTTTCTCGTTGCGCATTATACAGAGTGATCCATGTGTCGTTTTTTCCCATATTTACGGAAAACGGAATAAATGTTCATGGAATAAGAAACCTACAGAAAAAAACCAAATTTATTATATAAACTGTACATTATATTGCCTTGAAAATGTTATAGCAGGTGTTCAAAATGTCTACCATGATTCTCTATATACTTTATACAGCGACTTAAAACTGATTCACAAATTTTCAACAGTAACGTTTTATCATCATTTACATAGTCAAATGCAATTTCAATTGAACTTTTTAATTCGTGCAGGTTTTGTGGCTCGGAAGAATACACTAGTTACTTTACAATACCCTACAGTGAAAAATCACGTGGCGTTAAATCTGCCGAGCGCGCAGGCTTTTCGATTGTTTTTCGTTCATGAGATATTTTGTTCACACACACACTCACAGACCAATCTCTAAAAATGTTTTTTTTTGTTAGTTCAGAGGGTCTGAAAACGTGTGTATCCGGTGAAAACTCGGTTTCGAAAAATCAACATGAAAACAATAACTTTCCTCCCTATATATTCATATAGGCAAGAGCAAGGAATAAAATATACTCGTTGGTTATTTTATGTTTTTGAAATTTTTTTTTCAGTTTTGTACAAATGTATTAAAGTTGTGTACTTGTAATAAAATTATAAATTTTTATTGTAGATATAGAAATAAGTAGCAAGAAATAATTAACGATTATTAGTATTCAGTAATTCTTATAGCTACTTGAGCCATAAAATGTTATTAGAAATTCCAAAAATATATTACAGATCGGAACAAAATTATTTCTAATGATCTGTCAGATTTTATAATCTACTTTAGGAACGTCTACTTTCTCATTAAATCAACCGCCTTTTACGACACTGGTTCTTTATTTAAATATATTCAGCGGAACATGAAGACCATGAAAAGGTGCTTGAAAAACTGTAGAAATATTTTAATTCTAATTGAATTTAAAACAAAACGAATGTGTCGATAAAATTGAATAGAAAAAGAATTTCATATTTAGTATTCCCAAAGGTTTAAATTAAAAGTTTTTACGGGTTTACAAATTATAATTTCTGTAGTTATGAACTTTTTAATCCAAATTGTAATTCGTTCGCGTTATATTACTTAATTAAAATTATTTAACTTTATGACGTTGCTTTTTACAGAACTAATTAACACCTAATGTACTTTGCATTCCCTAATGATTTGTTTTATTTCAGTTTATTATTACAATTTACGGTTGGTTTTTTATATGTTTCATGCACTGAGGGTTCAATTTATGAAATATTTATAACAATTTAAAAGCATTTTAAAGTGCACATCCACACTATATTGATTTTTGTTGGAGGGTAGCCTACATTGGTCAGGTGAAACCTATTTTCAACAATAAAAACCGTAAGTTGAAAAAGTTTGTACATTGATAGTACAATTGTATATTCAAAAAATGATCAGCACACTTATGTGCATATCTGTTGCAAAATCAGGTAATAATATTGACTTTTCTTTTTTGTGTAGGGCCAATTTTAGATCTTGTGAATTGACTTAAGACATTTCTAAAAACTATTTTTAAGCCCAAAGTCTCAGCATTTAATTCAATGTAGGCTTTCCTCCTTTCTTCAGTTCACTTTGTATTCTGTTTTACTTTTTATGGAAGTCCTTAAAGTAATCAGTTGTTTGAATTTGGTTTGATCCATTATGTTTCTCAGTTTATTTCATGTTTCTCAATACCCCTTCTGACTTCTTTTTACCATTTATTCGACATCTTAAGTTTATTATTTAATGACTTTAAAATTTGTTATATAACCGCTTGTCATTAATTCTCTGCAGGTATCCGTAAAATTTTAGTTTTCGTTTTCTAATCGTGTAATTAGGTAAGTTAAAATATTATTTTACTAAATAATTATTTTTACTAAGTTTATATAGTTAATTTTTTAAGTACCATCACCGAATTCACATTAGTGACTACTAAAGGCTATAATGGATTGCTATAATGGGTTTCAACATGTAATAGTTTCTAGAACCGGTAAGGGAGCACGGTACCTTCTACTTCGAAGTTCAGAACACTGACCTCTACACCATGGAGGCGTCTTTTATTACTTTAATTTCAAATCTTTGAATATTTTAAACAACTTTTGTTTTCAGTTTATAACTTTTTTTACTTTTTGTAAGAATTTGAATTTTTCAAAGGAAAAATCTGAAATAACATTGAAGAGGTAGTAGGGTCTTAGTAAAATAACTAAGTATTAACGTTCTGTAAAAATAATTGAAATTGATTGAAAAGCCGAAGGTACTTGTTTCAATTCCGGGTAGAATCTCAAAAAGTTTCAACTTAAAAAGAAAGGTTTCAAGAATAAAATTAATTTTCTAGGAAAATATTTAAAAAAAATAATAGGTATGTTCTTCTAAACTGAAGATTAACACTGCTGTCACATGAAGGTTAAAAAGTAAATCACATGTTTTAAAAAAAGAATGATATTTGTTACCACGCAACCCCCAACGACAACTAAAAATACCTAATCACGGAGGACCTAACGCAACGTACACCTTGGTATAAACGTCAAATGGGAAGTCACAAAGTTTGATTAACCACCAAAACAGTCAAACGCACACATTACTGTTAGTTCAGATGAACTAAGGAAAATACGATCTGAAAATATGAAATTTTTTGGAACAGCAAGAAGAAGAAATTGAAGAATAACCATCCAAAATGACTAACGTGATCCTATGTGGTCATATAAGAAAAAAAATAATTGTATACTTAGAACAAGTCGCTATAAAATCTATGATTTAATGTCTGGAGGACATTCTACTGGGGACTTCCCTCTCAAGTCTGTCATGTCAACAGTTAATTACTATTTACTTTCACATTTACTGGTTGTAATATAATGTTCATAGTTGAAAATAAAGATTAATAAATAAAAAACCCTGTTTGTTAAATTTGATAATTATTATTTGTGAAGATGTAAAACTTTTCTTTAAAATGTCTCATTTCATAAAAATAATAGTGTATGTCAGTTTAGGAGAATAGATTACCCCTCGGGAATTCTGTGAACAGACGTGCATCGATTAGGTTTTACTTTAAAGATATGGCAAAATACAATAAAGTTATAAATATAAAGTTAGTATGCTAAAGGACTCCATTCTTCCATAAACATTATCGTATCTCTTTTTATCCACAAACTCTTATGCAGGTTGCATACCAATAAAACAGAAGACACGGAAATACGATTGATTTAATTTAAACTGCATGCAATAATATATCAAAGCCACATAAATACTTTATCCGGTTAATGTGTCAAATTAAAATTCAATATTTAGAATGAAAGTATTAAACTTAAAGCAAGATTGTAATTACATAATTAAATTCGATGCAGATAAATAAATTTTTATTTTTATTATCAGACAAAAAAATATATAATGAAATTAAGCTAGCAGGATTCAACGAGTTCACAATTTTTAATTATAGAGAGTTACAAAAGTCTGGACAGAACTAAACTTTTGTCGTGGTGGAGGACAGGGTTAAACCGTAATGACACTGTAGCAGTATTTTCAAGCTCTGCGTGGGGTGAACTGTTCCCAAAGCACTACAACATAAGCAACGTTGTCCCTGACGAATTAGTGTTGAGTCGGAATCTTTTCTACACACACTCACATTTCCAATTGCTCCACATTTGAACTTTCTCTCTCTTCTATTGAATTAAACTGTTCTGTAACCTAAATATATTATACAATACATTACATTTGTGTATATCATTATAATATACAAATTAAACAACAAACCTACAGCAGTACCTACAGCTATTAATCTACTTATTTGATTTGACTAAAGTACTGAATTACAGTGTATCAAAGGGTTACACTGTTAAAGTAAATAATTAGAAAATTTAATTCTCGTAATTTCATATCACTGTTTTACTGTAAACACGAGGTAAATACATGATCTACTCTTATTAGAAAGAAAAAATAATAATATTAACTTTTTATCTCATAAAATTTTAATTAGAATATTTTATTCTTGTAATCACTAGAGAAATTAATGTTTAAAATTACAATATATCAAGAGAAAACACCAGTCTCGTCATTTGAATACAGGGAATTTGGAATTTGAAGATTCAATGAATAATCCTACAATCGATTTTATAAAAATCAATTCAAATTTCAACAGCAATAATCCTGTCATCAATAATATGTTTTATTTATAAATATAAAATTAATTTATCCAACCATTAAATAAATATTTTCTAACAAGACTTAACTTCAAGTACCTTGGGAAGATAGTACAGCAGAAGACCAGCGAATAAGATGACAAGCAAAGAATGACGGCTACTACACTCTGACGAACTCATAACCTGTAGAAGAAAAATGCTCTGTTAAGTCAAGATGAATCATAAAAGATATCTTTTATACTATTTATTTTAGAATCTTTCAAAGATATGCATAACGTAAGAGAAGGAATCCGTTACGATATCCTTGTAGATGTCACTATTTTGTCCTTGAAACAATGAAAACATCTGAAAAGATACGTAGAAGTTAAACTGTAAAGCCCAGATAGAATGGGAGATGAGGAAAGCTATGAGTTTGTCGCTTAGTTTAGAGAGAAGGTGATCGAGAGAATGTGGAGGGATGCGACATCCGGAGATCAGTGAAATCATACTATTCCACTTCAAATGAATCCCAATCACCTAAAATAAAAAAAAATATTTTCTGCTGGTAATGAAAAAGATTCATCAAAATGAGAGAATGAGTTCTGGTCAATGACGGCGAGGGGGAGATTAGGCTAAGGTTTCCTTCCCACCCCATTGACAATGTGCTAAATTTTAACCTCACATTTCTCTTGTAGTATTATATTCATAAATCAAAGGGAAGTGGAGAATCCTTCCAGTTATCGGATCAAGTGGCCAGGCGGCGGATTTTTGGTTGATACGGCGGTTGTTGCCACCTTGGGACAGCACAAGGACGTCTTAATTTTGAGTCGATCACTACTTCCCCTAAGTGGGGAAATAAACTTGAGTTGTTCTCATTACCTTGGATACAAAAAAACGATCAGACATAATCATTATATGATAAAACCTGACTATGAGTGCTTTAGAATGACCGGGAGGACTAATATCAATGAATTAATAATTTAAACATTGAATACAACATAAGTTAAGACAGTTAAAACAGTACAGGTTACAAAGAAGAGAAGAACTGTACAAGAAAAACAAACTGTAAAAAGAAAGGATCAGAAAACGAAGATCTTTTAATTCTATAGATACCTGCATAGAATGGGTAAAAAACAATCAAAATATGAATTTTAAAGACACCAAACAATAGACTTTAGGTGGCGGATAATTGGTTCAACCCGCTTTGAAACTACTGTAGTTGCGCTGTTAGAAAAAAATCAAATGTTAAAATTTTATGTTAAGGATTTTGTACATCCTAACTTACCTCAGATTGCTGACCTTGTAAATGTGCTTTTGAAATGTCACTTTTACATTGTCAATTTATATTGATACTGGTTCAACCTGCGTTGAAACTAGTCACGCTGTTAAAATAAATAAAATGTTAAAATTTTATGTAAGGATTTTGTAATTATCTTGGATAGCTGATCTCATAAATATGTTTGAAATGTCAATTTTCCATTGATACATTGATTTTGGGTGATAAATGGAATCAATTAGAATGAATGTTAGTTTGTTTTAATTCTATAGATACCTGCATAGAATCGGTGACAAACAATCAAAACATGAATTTTAAAGACACCAAACATTAGACCTGAGGTGACGGATGATTTTGGTTCAACCCGCTTTGAAACTACTGTAGTTGCGCTGTTAGAAAAAAATCAAATGTTAAAATTTTATGTTAAGGATTTTGTACATCCTAACTTATCTTAGATTGCTGATCTTGTAAATGTGCTTTTGAAAAGTCACTTTTACATTGTCAATTTATATTGATACATTGATTTTGGATGACGAGGGGAATCAATTAGAATGAATGCTAGTTTGTTTCTGACAGAGTGACCAATCTTTCCAATTCGTTATTAGATATTTTCTTTACGCGTGACATGTTATAAATTTTTATTAGTTATGTGTGTGACTCTACGCTTCTTTCGTGATAAAAATATTATTTTTCGTTATTTTGTGTGCAATTTCGTGAAGCAAAGAATGAAATGATTTTAAACTGGTTAGGTGAAGATACTCTTGCTGGTGTTAAATACAATTATGAGGACTAGTTAGAAGTGGAGGAAATAATGTTAATGATTTATATACCTACTAGCTAACATGCCCGTTCGTCAAACGGTTTTCTTGGTGCTGTGTACAGTTTGTTGATGTACCGAGTTCAATCCCCGTCAGGTCTGATATTCTTTAATCATTCATTGTTATCCATTCGTACCTTCTTTTAACGTCAGCATTATTATTAATGACAAAACAAAATAGTTGAACGTAAAATAAAAGCGAGATCTAGGTGTTTTTAAATCAAGATACGCAGCGCTTTATTATTTTCAGAAGCGTAGTTAATTATTTTACATTATATAAATAAATTTACTATTTATATAGAGCAATGAAAATTGATGTTTTGAAGTTTAACTCGCGCAACTGTGTGTAATGTAATCGTAGGTAATTTAATTATTTGCTGCAGTGCAATAAAAATTGAAATGAAAGGTAAATCACCATTGGAACACTCCACGGTGGTTAACTACTAAGGTGACTGTCATTCGTTTTTGACAATGTGACCAAGAACGGGTGTGTCGTGTAAGGTTAGGTAGTGGTGGAAGGGGTAGGGTACAGAGCTTCGGAGTGAATAACAGCGGCGCGTAGATCTATGTTTATTGTTCTATTAATTTTGTTTTCTAAAATATTGCTGTTTATTTTTATAAAATTGGTAATATCTCCGTTATTATGCATAAAAATTAAAAACTTTACATAATCAAACTTATTTGTATTTAAACGTTTTGTAATTTTGATTATATAACATTTTTTGATAGATTGACTTTTAACGGATATACTCAAAGGTTTTTGTTTACTTTTCCCTCTGAACTCCCCCATCCCTTTGTGATATTAAAAAATTTATATCCTATTTTCATTTCGATAGTGTCCAGAACCTAAATACCGAAAGTCATTGAATTTGGTTCAGCGGTTCTTGCGTGATGCCGTAACATACACACAAACAGAACAAAATTCAGCTAAACTTATTTTCGGTGATTACTTCGTAGATTTGGCGTAGAAACAAAATTTGGAGATTTTGAAAAATTGTACAGACAAAATCACAATTTTATTTATATAGATTCAGTACGAACTCTTCGATAGTGAAAGTGATACAACGTCAGAAAATGGTAAACATAATTATGATACAGATCAGTCAGATGAAGAAATAGTTGAAACGATAGTTGAAGGGCCAGTTAACATTAATAAAAGAACATGAATCTTGATAATGAGATTCCACCTCCATTAGTACTAAATCCAACCCAAGAATATAACAGAAATGGTAAGTTGCAAAGTGGTATGACCATTAAAAGCCTGCAACTAAAACTCGCCGATAAAATATTATTACAAAAATTGCTTGAGGTTATACGGGGAAGCCAAAGAGTGTTTAGAAATTGTTAACGGCTAGAGATATTTGTTTTTAATGATGCTTTGTCTCAAACTGTACAATTTACAAAAGATAAGTTGAAAGATGTAAGCACTTGTTATAATCGTGGATAATCTCCATCAAGGAATATTATATTGAACTCAAGAATTTCTGCTCTTTATTAAGTATAAAAAAATATAATAGAATAATTAATATTTATTGTTTTAGTTTTTTCATAATTAGAAAAGACAAAAGTAATAGGTACAGACGTGTTCTACAAGTATTTATAATAATTAAATGTTCTTTTCAAAATAAAATAGTTTCCGGTACTCATTTTGCCTTTTATAAAAAAATATTAATTTAACAGATGAAATCTATACGCACAACTGATAACATAATTTTAAAAAGCGCGGCCGCTCCCGGGTTTAAAAGGGAAAAAAGTGCTGAGAGTTTGGGCTAAAAAAAGAGCTTACAGAAATATGTAAAATTATTTTACGTGTTCTGAAGTGGCCCTAAACGAAAAACCAAGATAAATAAACAATTCTTAGAATGGAATCAACATTTCTGCATAAAATTAAACATTTTCTTTTAACATATTATATGTATTTCTCTGCACCCAATTAATAGTTATCATGATTGTTGGTATACAAAATTCGTTGAAATTTTAATGTTTGAACTAATCGTGACACCATTCCTTAGAAATACAAATCTGGTGTGAAACACTCACACAACTTTTTCTTGCCAATGAAAAAATGACAATATAACCTAACATTATTAATTAAACATTAGAAATAAACAAAATAACTAACCTCAAAAAACATAATCTTATTTTAATCATGAGTGAATGATGCAAAATGAAAACCAATCTTAGTTTGACTTAATAATATGGAAAATCACTTTCTGACGCTAAACTAGGCTCTGTAGAAAAGAATCCTTTCACAAAAATGTAGATTTTTAATTTTTAATAAATTTTATTATATACACTTTTGTCGTAAAATGCGTAGTACGGCCGAAATCTTAAAATATCCAATTTTTACAAATTTTATGAAAAAAAAAACAGAAAATCACAGATTTTTAAATTGTCTACAACTTTTATTATAATACATTTTTGTCCTAAAGTGCATTATAAGGCCGCAATCTTAAAAAAGCCGTTTTTCTACGAGAGAAGAGCCTCCCTAAGAATTTCAGCAGACATGGTGCCTACCCTATCTTGTAGAACATACAAAATTTAATAAATTGGGCGATTTTAAAAAAATCGTAGGAGCCGTTTTTGAGAAAATCGCAAAAATGTGAAAATAACACGAATAAACTACTACTTCCGATTGACCGATTTTATGAAAATGTTCGTGTCGGGTCCTTTTGTGGTACACGCACACGCGCGCGCGCGCGCACACACACACACACACACACAAACCAATTGCAAGAAACATGTTTTTTGGGTTCAGGGGGTCTGTAAACGTGTAGATCTAGTGAAAACTCTATTTAAAAAATCGACATAGAAACAAATTTTTCTTTCTTGTATATTCATATAGGCAAGAAAAAGTAAAAAAGAGTTTTTTCTTGTATTTCAGGGAAGAATTAAATGAAAAATATCTTTCTTTTATTTGTCCAATTTTGTTACAAATTGTAAATGTAAAGTGCAACATTAGAATTTTTCATATTTAAATTGCAGAGAAGGATAAGAAAAATATATTATACTTTCTAAAGCAAATATTCTAATCAAAGGTTTCTTCCATTTCTCTCTTGATTAGCTCAAGCTATTTTGGAACGGAGAAGATTACTGTGGTAGCTAAATTGAACGTTGTCATGGGAATGATGTACTATTTTGTATAAATTTTCAATGTAATCCTATCGTACTAGACACGAATGCTAAAAGATCTTGTTTGATTCCTGGTTAGTGTTTGAAAATAACTCACTACGCCAAACGTAAAATTTAGTATTAGACTCTTAATTTTACATAATAAACAGCTTATTACACAGCGATGTCAAAAGTAACCAAGTCAGAGAAGAAATTTTTACAAGGCGTCTTCTTCTTCACTTCACGGATTAGGCAGTACTTCCTGTTTAAGAAACCACCTTCCCCTCGGACGACCACTATCCCTTCGACCATTTGGCTTATAATTCAGTACCATTCTAGGCTAACGGCTGCCCTTTATGCGTTCCAGATGACTACTCTAGTTGATACTGTACTTATTAATCTTCTTCTCCAGGCTAAATATTTGAAACTCTTACCTCTCTCACTTTTTTCACTCTCACACACACATGTACACACGCACGCGAGAACGCACAGACCAATCACTAAAAATGTGTTTTTTTGGTTTAGGGGGCCTGAAAACGTGTACATCCGATGAAACTCGATTTCGAAAAATCGACATGAAAACAATTTAGAGTAATTTCTTTCCCTATATACCGTGCTGTCAACATTAATCTAATAACAAGGGTGTCATCTCTCATTTATTACACTATTCGTTAGGAAAAATAACAAAAATGAGTACAAAAGATTTTATTAGCTAATAATTTAATAATTTATAAAAAAAAGGCAAAAATGTCATTCAATTTCGGTATAGCGCGGTACTTACAATATTTTTTAATGATCTCAATTATAAATTAAGATTTTATAGTTACGACTTATTTTCAACTTCTTGCAGTCTTCTGGTTTGCTTCGAGTCCATCCATCGATTGGGAATCAAATGGGCCATCAATGCATGGTTGCAATCGGTTTTACAGTATTTAACGAATTTCTTTAAATCTTCATCTGCTTACTTTAAAACTATCAAATTGTTGCAGTTGGTTCCATAAGTGAAATAAATCTTGATGTTCTTGTATTTTATTCTAAATCTTTGTTAATTGGTTCAAATTAATTTTGTAAAATCAAACTTTCTTTTGTGTTCTTGCTTCATCTTTAATCAAATTTGGATATTTAGCTTTTGGAATATTTATTTATAATTTTATGTTTTCTTCTGACAATTTAGCTTGATATTATTAGTTTTGATTAGAATAATTTTAATTTAATTAGAAATTATTTATTTTGATGATTATTATGATTATTTAAAATGATTTCTTTGAATTCTTTTACAATGACTTATTAAACTTAGATCAATAGCTTAGACTTTAGATCAATGATATTCTGGAGCATAAACTGCTATTCTACAGATTCTAAGTTGAATTAGATCTACATATATTACGATAGTTACATTAACTGACAAAAAACATTAAAAAGAAATGGAGGAATAAAACAAAATGTCTTCAGATGAACACAAAACCATAAAATAACAAGCTTTTGAGATGATCTTAAAAATAACTAAAACTTTTCTGTTATGTAAAGAATAATACGTGAAAACTATAAATAATATTGTACATAAAAGTTGACTCCTAAGGCGTTTATAAAATAATCAAAAATCTTTATTTTATTGCAATAGATTTATAGTTGAGATAGAGATAAGCAGTAATATTATAAACCACTCTCTATTATATACTTTTACTATTACTGCTGTTGGTCAAAAATCAACAAAACTGAAACGTGATATTGATATAAAATCAACAAGAAACTTTATTATACAACATTTGAAACGAGGTTATATAGTTTACTGTACTTCTGTTTGCAAACTTTTGTGATTGTTTTATTTTATGTATAATACCGAAAGTTTCTGAGTCATTTTTCTAACTGAAAAGTAAAAAAAAACAGCTGTCTGCTGTGACATCTGTTGCCTGATAAGAAAAATAATACAGTTAAATTTAATCAAATTTTTCTTTATTTCTCCAGTGAAAAATATTTAAGATTTGTCAAATTCTTCATGTTTTTCTTCTGCAATAAAAAAATTAAAAAAATTCTTAATGTGTGTACGTTGCAATCTTTTCGATTCAGAATAATAAGCAACCTCTATGACCCAATGAGATGAGGATAATGTGTATGACGTATAAAGAAGGTGTAGTGTTGTACAGACTCAGGCCAACCATTTCTGAGAAAGTATAGTTAATTGAATCCCAACCATCAAAACTCACCGGTAACCGCTGTCTAGTATTCAGCTACGTATAAAAGTTACTACTTTTACTAGGATTTGAACCAGGAACCTTCGTATCCGAAAATCAGCTGTTAAACAGCTGAATCGCGGCGACGACTTCACCTCTAGACCAATTTGGTGGGTCCGTAATATAATAAACATGAATTTTTGTGATAAATATAAAGGCCTTCGGTAATCATAGTTAGTCATTGTTACAAAGTCGCATTAATATTCAAGTTACGCCGATTGCGCAAGTGATTTTGAAGGGTAACCATCTGACAATCAGATATGAACGCATATCACAGTGAGTCTTCCTGTCCAAATTTTTTTTGTCTTTAATTTTTATTACTGTTCTGCCGTAACAGACTGGTGGAGTGTCAAATTATTTACACTCAATCATTCCGTTGCAGAGCTAAAATAAATAGTTCTGTTTCACATCACATGGTCAGCCAATTAAAGACGAAATCATTTAAGAACAGAAGAGGTAGAGTTGTAAAAGACACTAATTAGAGTTATCTCTTCTGAAAGTAATGAATTTCGTTATACAGCCAGACCCTTTGGTGAATGAAGTGATGGTAACATTTGCAGAGTGGAAAATATGTGCTTTTAAGAGGGCCCGGCATGCTGATAAGCGTACTTTTCCATTCAGTGAGGAAGCAAATGGTAAACTTTCTCACTTCTCGTTTTACTTAGTAAAACCTCTACAGGTTTAAACCAGCCTTTCGGTGATGACCTAAACAACAACATACTGTACTGTAGCATTGAGCTCTACAATTACCGTACACAATTCCGTATGTGGTCGCTGAATTCAGTGTCCAGAATTTGCGTTTTCATACATTCATTTACTTTAAAATCTTAACTTTAATTGTTAACAGCCACCCAAAACTGTTGAATCTTACTGTAAATGGGAAGAGGTGCTTACAAGAAAGAACAGGGATCTTGAAGAATGTATTTTACCGTTTAGAATTGAGAGATTTTTATTCATGTTAAAAGTATTCTTTTAGCGTACCATTCTAGAGACGACTAAAAAATGCACTGATGGCTTTTACACTAAAGTAATAAGCGTAAAATACGTAAAACTGGTTATTAAAATTGATGTAACCTATACCAGTTGTATAGTGATTAATGCAACTGGCGTCTATGCCAGGGGTCAGAGATTCGATTCCGGGTTAGGTCTCATTATTTGGTTTCATTATCACAACTCACTGGTTGCATTTTGTGTACAATAATCAGACGTAAAATAAAAATAATAAATAAAAAATAAACTGATATTAGATAGGTGTAATGTAGACTTACTGAAAGTCTTTTAGAATGTACTTAGTAATGCGTTTATATTATATTCTTGTATTTGTTATTTTACTTTCGAATAGCTCATTTTAGAGGGCACGTTTAATCAACTTCTTTCATCTTTCTTGAGTGGTGCTCTCTTTATCCTCTCGAGTCCATTTTCTTCTTTTTTTCAAGTGGGTTCTTTCTTCTCCTGAAACTCTAATTCCTGTATTGTTTTTCCGAAAGTTGCTCTATCTTTAACAGATTCTGAGTAAATCGAGTTTTACTAGGTCTTTGTCTATTTCTTTAAACAACGCACCGTAATCGTTTTTTTTATTATTTTTTGTTTATTAACAGAATCGGTCATTTCAGAAAGCCCGTAAGTCAAAAAAACTAACTTTTGGAAAATTAGAAAACATGTAATTAGATATTTTTCAATTAAAAATAAATTTAAAAATATAAATTTGTTCAGAGGGTTGTCTCCTTTAATATAAAATATACTTTTGTCTATTTAAAGACAAGCTACTTGTTTAAAAACAATTGAAAATTTAGCCATATAGTGTTTCTGAAATAAAATGGAGTAAAATGTTAACTTACGTTGTTTTCTGTAAAATACATTGTTGGACTAAAAGAAAATTGTGCTGTACAATAGTATTTATTTATGTATTTCAGTAGTTTATATTATAACTTAAAATAGCTTCTTGCAATAATAAAAATTGAAATTCTTAACTTTAAAAACGAAAATTGTTGATTTTCAAGGCTATTCACGTTTTTCATCATTTTAATAAACAGTAGTTACACGCCGTAAAAAGATTTTTGCAAAACATCTTTGTATGGCCTCTTCCACTAGTAAGTAGAGATTAAGCTTCAAAAGAACATCCACTTTCATTTTTTAATTAATAGAAAATACTTTATATCCTTAATGATAAGCATTTTCTAAGTGTTATACAAGTGTTATAAATGTTATTCTAGAGCAAAGGCTTTAGAAGGAGAAACAGCGGGCATTGTCATGAATGGTACCCCTATAAACAACCTGCGATACGCAGACGACAAGGTACTGCTCGCTGAAAGCATAGAAGACCTGCAAAGAATGCTGAACAACATAATTAAAGCCAGTGAAGAGTATGGGCTCACATTAAACGCTAAGAAGACAAAATACACGGCCATTACTAAACGAGACAATCCACAAGAACAACTTGTTGCTGGGTAAGACAGAATCAAACAAGTGGAAGCCTTTAACTATCTGGGAACCCGAGTCAACTGCAGTGCAAGCCACCTGCCAGAAATATAGATCAGAATTGAAAAAGCCAGGGGAGCATTCCTAAAAATGAGTCCTCTTCTATCGGCTCGCGACCTGAGCCTCGATACCAAGACCCACCTCTTGAAGAGCTACGTCTTTCCCATCCTCTGGTATGGGGTAGAGGCGTGGACACTCACCAAGGAATGTGAGATCCGACTACGAGCGTTTGAAATATGGACCTACCGGAGAATACTTCGAATACCGTGGACGGACAGGGCCACAAATGTAGAAGTCCTCAGAAGAATGGGGAAAGAGCTGAAAATCCTGCAAAGCATAAAGATAAGGAAACTGACATACCTTGGACACATCATGGGGGGGGGCTAAATACGAGATTCTGCATCTCATTAATCAAGGAAAAATCGTTGGTAAACGCTCGGTGGGACGCAGAAGAATATCCTGGTTAAGAAACCTGAGAGAAGCGTTTAACTGCTCGTCGCATGATCTTTTCAGAGCAGCAGTAGATGAAGTACGACTATCCATGATGATAGCCAACCTCCGTAATGGAGAAGGGACCTGAAGAGGAAGAAGTGTTATATATTACTTAAGGAAAGCCAGACTTACGTGATTTTTGTAGAAATGGTGAATTTACATTGAGTTAGTTCTAAAATGCACTAAAAAAATAATGTAAAGTTTTGACTTATGGGCTTTCTGAAATGACTGATTCTGCTAATATATTTTAATGCAAGGTTAAAGTGGAATTAGTGGGTCATGTAGCCCTGATAATAGATGGGAGATTGACAAAGAGACTTTTTGAATGGTGATGGAGAGCAGCAGGCGGTGTAAGGAAAGACTCTCGACACGTTGGTCCGACGATGTCAAGAGAGTGGCTGGCGACTGGATGCGGAAAGCTCAGATTAGGGCAGAAAAAAGAATGGTGTTGAAGGGGTCTATGTCCAGCAGTGGACGCTAAGGCTACAGCCACACTGAAAGAGGCAAGCGTCGTGGAAAATGTTGATGAGAGTCAAGAGTCTTTTGGCAAGATTCACTGTGGCCGGATTGCAAGAGGAAGGTGGCACATTGCAACTAGCTCAGTCGACGTAATAAACAGTTTAGCCACGGGGGGGGGGTATGACACCAGCCTCGACACCTACCGAACCGACAAGTTGGTTAGCTAGGATGCACGCCTGGTTTCAAAAAGTGCTAGGTGGCTCCTGTGCGGCTACCACCACAAGATTTCACATGTTGGTTTTAGGTGGAAGAAGCATCCGAAGGCCATTTCCATCTTGCGTCGACACTTGCCTCCTTCAGTGCGGCCGCAGCTTACTGGGTGGTTGATGTTGAAGTTATTAATAATTAAACTATTTAGTAACAGTAGGTGTGTGGGATAAACAGAAGGTTTATATCACTAGAAAAAAGATAAAAAGATAAAGGTGTAGATGATATCATCGGATAGAAAAGGCGTGGAATATGATTAATTTTAAGAGAAACATTCTAGTAGTATCTTTGTTAGTATTATTTTAGGAAGGCCCTATGGTGTAGTGGTAAGCGTAATTGGCTTCTATGCCACGGGTCCTGGGTTCGATTCCCCGTCCGATCCGGCATCTTTATCTATGTACATATCACCTTCATTAAATATCATATATATCATACTCCCACGCAGAAGCCAATTGATAGCTACCAATTATGTAGGTATCCTCACCCAACTGAAAACACTTTAATTAGTTAAACAAGTACCTACTGTAACTTTTGTTTTAAATTTTATGATCTCATAGGTTCACTTTAGTCAGTCCATGATCCAAGTCTCTTCGACTAGACTGTTTGAGCCTCGTGGTATTCCCAGTATCTCTTCATACGCTTCCAATCTCTGTGCCCTTTCAGGTGTTGAAAATATTCGTGTTGTAAGTTTCCTTCTAGTAAGTGTGAAGCGGGTGTTTTTGCAGGATTTTACTGTTCAATTTTGTTTTGTCTGTCATGACTTCTGATTTAAGACCAATTTCCTTCAAATATTCTCTTATTTCTCTGATCCATCTGCATCCTGTCGTTATGTTTCTAGAGTTGAGATTGTACTGCATCAGTTGTTTTAGGAGTTTTGAATCTTGCATCCTCATGATGCTACAAAAGAATTGCAGTCTCCTCTTACGCATGATATCAGTAATGGGTTCAAGTTTCTTGTAAACCAGTTTATTTTGTACTATTCACCACAGTCCATCTTTCTGGTATAGGCTATTTTTCTGATGCAGGTTCTTTCATGCTTCTTTCAATTTTCTGGAGTCGATCAGTTCATTTAGGTGGAAGTGTTTCAAATGCATATGCAACCTCTGGTTTTATAACTATATCGTAGTATCTTATTTAATCATTGTTTGTTGTAGGTGTAACAAATTAAGTTTATTTATTTAATTATAAATTAAATTTTATATTATTTTATTACAACATTACATTTTTAACAATGTCTATTCCCAGAACATGTTACCGACAAATAAACATTTATTTATTAATCAGTTTCAAAATGATAATTTACGATAAATTTATTATTTACTACCGTTCGCTCCTAATAATAGAGCTGTGGAATTTCACCCCTCCTCTATTAGAAGTTTAAGATTCTTGAGAACTTTTCTGAAATGAAAGCATGTACGTAATTTGAAAATTTATCTAATTAATTTATGTTCGTAAGAGATGAGATTAATTTATTCGGTTTAGTGTTTGTGTGAAATTTCAATAAGTTACATAATTTAAACATATTGCTAAGTTTATTTAAAAATTTATAAAATGTGAATATAATTTAATAAATTAAGTTAATATAAATAGTATCATCAGAATTAATAAGTTCAACTGTAAAATAGCATGTTTTACTACTTATTTAGTTTAATTCTTTTTAATATAAATAATAAAATAAGGTAATTTAATCTAATGATGCAAATTCCCTGACGATTTTATTACAATTTGTTGAAGTAATACGAAGAACCTAACATAGAATTACGCTAATAATTATAAATAAATTATTTTAGTTTCTTCTTAAACTGTACAGAATTGTAACATTATTAGTTTCATTGTAGATAAACTTTACTGAATAATCTCGTAGTCTAATACTGTAGTATTTCGTTTGGACAACCAGTTAAACAGGGTAATATGTAAACAGAAGAATTATGTTATGATAGCTCATTCGGATCCTGTATTAAACACTAACATTAAAAATAAAGGCGTTTATTAGCGTTGTGCGTCGACGAAGCTGAAGAAACACAGTCGCTTAGCAACTATTTGATTAAGTTTACCGTGTTAATATTTACTAAACCTTCTGCAAATGAAACCATTTGTGTTAAAATAAATTTACATTTTATACACCAATGAAATTTTACAGTTTTTAAATATTTTATGAATAGTCTTCCGTTCTCTCTCTCTTTTAAAACCATTTACCAAAAACAACCCCCAAGAGCAGAACTCTCTCAGAGATATCCCTATCTTAGTAGTGATAAAGATGGTTAGAGTTCGTAAAGGTACAGTCAGTAACCAGTGACAAAGTGCCTCTCTTGCTTTCATAAGCACTCTAGTCACGATTCTATCCCTGTACTTACGTACATTGTCAGAATAACAAAGGAATTTGTTGGTATATTTAAGCATCCTTCAACTGAATTATACCACTGTATTTGATATTAATATCAGTTTAAATGCGTCAGAATCACCTTTACTTTCAGTAGAACTGCTGTACCAGTAAAATTAAATTCACTATGTTTTTCTGTCTCATCATTGTGAAACACAACCCATTATCCTCTCTTAGGTATTAACAATTTAGTGAAGATAAAATGTATAATGTTATACATTTTTCTTTTATTAGTTTAACATCCTACCTGGTTACATTAAGCCTTTCAGTACTAACGGAAAACAGGACTCGGTATATTTTACGTAGCTATAACATCCGGTTTACCGGACGTCCGTAAGTTATGCATAAAGTGCCAACGTCCGAATAACCAAACATTTACAAAAAAGAACTTTTAAAGAAAAATTAATGGAGTAATATATTTTGAAACCGCTTCCGTGGCGTAGTGACTAGCACGCTAGCCTACAATGCGAAAGGTTCCGGGTTCAATTTCCGGCTATGGTCTGGAAATTTTAACACGTTAAAATCACTGTTAAGGTACCAAAACCTACAGTAGTTGCTAATGACCAAGCTGTCGATGCGACCTTTAATATACTAAAAAAAATTATTTTGAATATTTTTAGTATAGAACGATTTGTTTTTTTTTATGAACTCAATAAAAATTAATTTTTAAAGACATTTTATTTTTTTGTAACGTTGAAATTTTGGTCGGTAATGGCAGGCTTATTACGCCTGCAAGTTTTCGAAATAAGGGCTGGCACTTCGTGTACACCCTTATTCATATTAAATGGCACTTTAGATCAAACTTTTAAATATTGTTCGGTAGGGCTACTGAAAGGGTTAACACGCACATTTAACGGATTCAGGTAATAATCAATACATTTAAACTCGTGAGTGTACTAGTGAGTGGTATTCTCAAAAGTGTTTTTAACGAGGGGCAAAGAGCGGAAAGCATCAGTGCGCATGCGCATTCGCAACTGCTTTGGTATCAGTTCACCACCACAACAACTTAAACTATACTTAGAGAAGATACAGTATATCGCGGAACCTTTTGTAGATTAACTGTACGAATATAACTTCGAAATGTCGGTTTCTCAAAAACGCGGTCAAACTGTTCACAGTGCTGAACGAAATCTAATATGCAATTTAATAAAATGCTGTAAAGTTGAAGCTAAACAAAAATCCTTTCTGTGTCTCTTAGCAAAAGCCGTGAGCGAGCGGCTAACTACTACATTGTTTCTCTTTCCACAATTCCAAATACTATAAAGAAGGAAGTTAAAGACAGTGAAGAAGATCATTCTTCATCAACATTTTTTTGACACCTGGTAAAAAACTGAAACGGTTATATAAACAAGAAAGTGATGCTAACATGTAAAACGTTATTTCCGGTTTTGAAACAACGGCTAAATTTTAGTGGGAAACTTTGTACGTTAAGAAGGAAAATGGGGTTTAAGAGGAAAAAGTGTCAGTCACAACAAATTATATTAATTTAAAGGCAATATGTGATTAAATAACGGTGCAATTGCACGGTAGTAAAATATAGTGTCTCACTATTGAGGTTGGCAGCACTTTCAGATTTCTCTTCCTTTCCTCACAGCCCATCCATACGCAAAAGGCATTCTCGTTACTCACTATCTCTACATATAATAAATTGTATAAATATTTTCTGGTTGTGTAGAGCTACACAGTTGTAAATTTAAATAAAGCAGAAATGTGCAGTGAAGGGGATATTTGATTGGAATTTTCTCTCCCAAATCACATTGTGTCTTCCCACCGAGCCAGCAGTCTACCCCGCGAAAAGTAAGCTTTTAAAACTTAGATGATTCCAACCTTCGGTGATGTCACTGCTAATAGTACAGCGGAGGGGATATTCGGTTGGTTAATCCTCCCACCAAGTCACCTTGTGCCTTCCACCAACCAAGCAATGTATTCCTACCGTGCGCAACAACTGAGCTGTTTTTTTTGGTCTTTAATTTTATAAATCTAGAACACTATACTATACATTAAAGCACAACCACTAGATTTGATGAAAGTTATTATCAGGCGTGGAAGGAGGGGTCACACCCAGCAGTGTATCCTCCAGGGTGACGTAATCATGCTATGATGGAGATGGTCTTGATGGCAATGAAAATGAAAGCCCAACGTTGAAAAGATTAAGAAGATGTGATGTTGAGGATGAAGATAATGATAGGATTTTATCGAAGAAGATCCCTACACCAAAGACGGCGAAGACGTTGAAAATTTGGAAAATTTTGAATGGCCATTTATCGAGCGAGGTCGTTTGGATGGTTTTGCAATTTATCAAAGAAACTTTGATAAAGTTGTCATGCAACGTCTTTTACGTAGGGAATACGAAGGTCAGAATGAAGGGTGTCGTTTCTCACGTACCAAGGTGCTCTAGTGGCAAGCCTTAAATATTTAGATTGAAAAACTTGTATTTTGTTTAAATTGGTTCGAACAGCAGCACCAAAAATCTGGATTCCGTACAGCCAGAGAGGTTTTAGAAAAAACTTGTAAATGGTAATTTTTTGTTCTAGTGGTAGACGAGAACGCGGTTTAACTAGGTGGAACAAATATCTGAGCTATGTTAACCTAAAAGACTTATACGAGTTTCTCTTTTTGTTTGTCTAGACTAACAATAATTAACGAACCAATTACCATTTCATTAAATATTGTATATGGAGAAAAATATTTTTCTAAACAGTTTGGCTCCCAAACTATATAATCTGCTTCCTAAATTTAACAGATGAAAACAATATTAAATTTAAAGATTAAATGAAAAATTTGGTTATTAATATTGGAACGGATATCATAGAAGTGATTGTAAATAAAATTCAAAGGAAAATGTAAGCTCACCAGAATGTTCGTGAATTAATTTATTTATCCATTCTTGGACATAGTTGCCAAACGTAAATGAATGTGGTAATTTCCACCACATCACAATTGGAATGATTGCGGTAATAGAGATGAAGACATAATATACGTACAAATTATTTTATTGTAAGTTATAAAATTAATATTAATCGAAAGACTAAGTAAGAAGAGAACATTTGACAGAAAACTGAAATAATATATGCAAGACAGCACGTAGCATCACTGAAAAGGCGATGAGCCCGATACACAATTATGAAGACGGATGATCGATGGAATATGAAGATTCAGCAGTAGTGGTTCTGGCTGGAAGAGAAAGGTAGAGGTCATCCATAAACACGGTGGTAGTGGTGGTGGTAGGGGCACTCTCTTGTCCTAGGGTTAAGAAATTGACCCCAAAGGCGGATGAACCAAAGTTTTGGTGAACGGCATAAGAATGTAGAAGGCTGAGGGCAACCACTACATTAAAGATTCTATTGAATAGTCCTAGTAAAAAATTATATTATGTCTATGGTAATGCTCAAAACTAAATATAATTCCGGAGTAAGTTCCCCAGTCGGTTCTCCGGGGGGAACAGTTATGAGCACGCATCGACTAAAACTCAAGCAAGTGCAAAAAATTGGTACGTGGAATGTACGTAGTCTATTCCAGGCTGGTAAGATTAACAACGTAATTAAGGAAATGCAAAGACTCAACATTAGTATTCTTGGTTGCAGCGAAGTTAGATGGCCAAACTCGGGGCAGTGTGAAATAAACGACTATACAGTATATTTCTGCGGAGATACAACCAATAGAAATAAAAACGGAGTTGCTATAATAGTGAATAAAGAAGTTAAAAGATGCGTACTTAGTTTCATTAGCATCTCAGATAGAGTGGCACTATTGAAAATTAAGGCCAAACCCTACAATATGAACATCATACAATTGTATGCTCCAACTTCAGAAAGCTCAGATCAGGAAGTGGAAGTCTTCTATGAACAACTAAAAACAGCCTTAAAACATAAAAAAAGGAGGAAGTTAATCTTCTGATGGGAGACTTTAACGCTAAAGTGGGCAAAGGAGCGGTCAATAACACGGTGGGTCAATTTGGGCTGGGAACTCGGAATGATAGAGGAGACCGTCTTATTCAGTTCTGTCAAGAAGTAGACAGTGTAATAATGAACACATTTTTCCAATTACCACCTCGAAGATTATATACTTGGAAGTCTCCGGCTGACTGTCCCGAGAAAATTATCAGAAACCAAATTGACTATATTATTATAAATAAAAGATTCCAGAATTCTGTAAAATCGGCAAAGACATACCCTGGGGCAGACGTTCCTTCGGATCACAATCTACTACTGGCACGGATAAAATTACACCTAAAAAAAGTTTTTAAAGGGAAACCTCAGAATAGAGCGAATATGCAGGAATTGAAGGATAATACCATAAGAGAAGATATCAGGGACGAACTAAATAATACAATAAGAAACATGGCAAGTACTAGTAGTCAGCAAAATATAAATATAGAAGAGATGTGGAACGAAATTAAAGATGCATGTAACTCTGTAGTGGAAAGAAAGCTAAAAACTAGAAAAAGAGTCAAGAAACAGCCATGGATGACGGAGGAGATACTAGAGATGATGGAGGAACGGAGGAGGCATAGGAATAAAAATGAAGCTGTATATAGGGAAATAAATAGAAGAATTAATAAAATGATCAAAGAAGCAAAGGAGTTGTGGCTGCGAAATGAATGTATAGAAATTGAAATTTTGGAAAAAAACATGACGCTTTCAATCTACACAAGAAAATAAAGGCAGTAACTGGAGGAAAAAGTATAAGAAACAGTGACTCATTATTGGATAAGCACAACAATCTGCTCTATGATAATGGAAGAATTCTGGAGAGATGGAGGGAATATATGGAGGAATTATTTGAGGGAGAACAGCAGAGTGTACCAGAAGTGAGTGGGTTTTCAGGACCAGGCATAACTTTTGACGAAGTAAGACACGCGATAACAAGGCTAAAAAATAATAAGTCACCTGGCCCGGACAACATACATGGTGAAATATTAAAACTAATTGGAAATAAACAACTGAAAGTCGTCACAATGCTCTTGAACAAAATTTATGAAACTGGAGAGCTTCCGGAAGATTGGTTACTCTCTACCTTTGTGCCTCTTCCTAAGAAGGCAAACGCCACTAGATGTTCAGACCACAGAATCATTAGCTTAATGAGCCATGCACTTAAAATTCTGCTTAATATTATACATTCTCGAATATATATGAAACTAGAAGAAAACATTAGTAATGTTCAGTTTGGATTTAGAAATGGGTTCGGAACACGAGAGGCTCTTTTTTCCATCCAAGTTTTAATACAAAGAGCTAGAGATGTGAACTGCAATGTATACGCATGTTTCATAGATTTCGAGAAAGCGTTTGACAAGGTGCAGCATCACAAATTGCTCCAAATATTGAGGGATACAGGAATAGATGATAAAGCCTTACGCCTAATTAAAAATTTGTACTTACAACAGAAAGCAGTCTTACGTGTAGGCAATGGAAACCTCTCACGAATTTAGTGTGGAAAGAGGAGTTCGTCAGGGGTGCATTTTGTCGCCGACCTTGTTCAATATGTATTCGGAAATGCTGTTCAGAGAAGCTATCGACGAAATGGAAGAAGGCATACAAATTAATGGTCAAACCATCAACAATTTACGGTATGCGGATGATACGGTTTTGATAGCGGATAGTGCAGAGGGGTTGCAAGCATTAATAAATCGTGTAGAGGAAACCTGTCGACGATACGGCATGAAGTTAAACAGCAAGAAAACCAAAATACTAATAGTAAGCAAAAATGATGGAATACAGCATCGATTTACATCAAATGATGAGACGCTTGAAATAGTACACAAAGTTGCCTATCTAGGATGTAATTTGAACAAGGAATGGGACCACTCGCAGGAAATTAGGTGCCGCGTAGAGAAGGCAAGAGCAGTATTCAATCGTCTCCGGAAAATTTTGTGTAATATGCACCTTAACATTGGTATAAGATCACGATTTCTGAGATGCTATGTGTTTTCGACTCTTCTGTACGGAGTGGAAGCTTGGACCCTAGCCGATGCAACATCTAGACGACTCGAGGCCTTCGAACTGTGGTGCTACCGCCCAATGCTCAGGATATCGTACACCTACCATATCACAAACAACACCGTCTTGCAACGTATGCAAAAAGCCATGGAAATCCTGCCAAACATAAAATTCAGGAAGATGGCTTATTTAGGGCATGTGTTGAGAAACAGAAAATATCAGCTAATTCAACTTATATTGCAAGGCAAGATTGAAGGTAGTCGATCTCAAGGCCGTCGGCGGACGTCGTGGCTGAAGAACATCAGGCAATGGACAGGAATGACGAGCGTACAATTATTCAGAGCAGCTGTAAATAAAGTCATGTGGACTTATATGATTGCCAACATCCACAGAGGATAGGCACCAACAGAAGAAGAAGATAAACACGGTACGGTAGAGAGAACTGGTGGCCAGATTTAGTTGGGCCGAATGGGCAAAGAAAAAGAAAATTTGGAGGGAACCAACTGAGCCCTATGTTTAATGCCCTATACCTATTACAATCTGGTAAAGGAAACGTTATACACTTAAGAAATATTTGAGAGTTACAGTATAATGATTGTTTCTATGAAGTAACCTTATAACAGATTACATCCTTAACAAATTTTTCGTATCCTTTTCTTCAGTTAATAAACCATTACATGATAAGTTGCTCGTCTCTTACGTCAAAGAAATATTTTATGAAAGTAGGTTTAGAGATGGAATTCAAAATCTTAATACTCTCTTGATACTTAATATAGTAGAATGTCCTGTAATAAAAAAATTTAGGATGTCCTGAATGTCGTTTTGTACTACCAAGAAGAAGGGCTAGTATATTTTAAACACAGGCCTAATTATTTGAAACAGATCTACTTGCAAGTGAGCGAAATACTACGATCTGTAAAACCATATGTATAAAAAGCATACCTATGTCTAAAATATTAGACTTAGCAAGTAATTCGACAGTAAGTAGACAGACAAACTTTGTTAAGTGGTCGTGAAACAATAATTTTAGATTTAATTTATGACATTCTAGTATACAAAATATCAAATTTAATGAAAATCTAACCTAGGTAAATTTAAATTTAAATTTTTAGCAACAGTGGTTCTTAGTGAATCATGTTGACAAAGATATTGAAAATGTTTTGTAATTTTAACTGTTAAACTATCACTGAGAGCAATTAAAAAAAACTGTTACGAGTTTAATAATAAATTTATAATAACTGACGTAATTAGGTCTTAAATTTATTATTAAGAAAAATGCCTTACAAACTCAACGGGTTTTTTATTGAAGGAGGTAACAAATTTCCTTAAGAAAACATTCTCTTGGTTTATTATTATTTAATTTAGTATGATTAAGTTTACTTTTAATAACGTAGAAATCCTAGCAAGTCTATAAATAATAATTACGTTCACTGGATATTACATATTGTATCTCTGAGATAAGAGAATGCTTCCATTACTTTTTAAAATATTTTCCCTTATCACTAACCTCTCAATATCAAAAGAAGTACGGAATAATAATATCGTATGATTTTGATAACAAAATTTTAATTAAGTCAGTTTTAATTATTAAATTTAAAATCGTATCTTTAAAATCAAGTATTTGACAACTTTAATGGTTTCTTTTTGTAGATGTTTAGTACTTATAGATTTTTTTACAATAGGCTGGTAGTTTAAAATTATTTTTAAATTAAAAAACTGAAAATCCATCTGCTACTTCCAGGGCTACAAAAAATAATTCTGTTCCTTATCACATACATGGTCAGCCAAATGTCGGAAGCATTTGAGAACAGAAGAGGTAGAAGTGTAAAATACACTAGTCAGAGTTATCTCCTCTGAGAGTAATGGATTTCATTATACAGCCAGACCCTGTGGTGAATGATGTGGAACTGTTATTTGCAGGGTAGAACGTGGATGCTTTTCAGAGGGCCTGTGGTATGCTGATAAGCATGCTTTTCCACTCAGTCAGGTAAACCACCTCACTCCTCGTTTTACTTAGTAAAGCCTCTAGAAGTTCAAACCAGCCGTTCAGATGATGACCTAAACAACAACAGGGTTTTTAAATGGTTGGTAAACTGCTTTGAATTTCTCGCGAATCTTCTTCCACTACTCATTTATAACGAATTTTTATGTAATTTCCTAAAACAAAAATTAAATTGAAACAGAATGATTTTATAAATTACGTATTTTGTTAAATTTATAATTGCATAACGTTAGTAACGTAAAGAAATAAATAAACTTAATTGTCACGTAAAATAATATAAAAACTTAATGTTTCAAAAAGTTTCAAAATATGAAATCGATCGATCTACGTACAATGCTTATAATTTTCTAAAAGACTTCATTAGGAACTTCAATTTTAAAAATATATTCAGAAATACAAGCAAGAACGATGGTGAATAAATTTTTGTTACGTATACCAGATGAATGTACACCCAAATATGTGTTAACTTACAAGCTAACTGGACAAGGTGGTATACACGACCTCGAAAGAGATGGGTATTCCAACTTCTTTAAAAGAAAACAAATTACTAATCTTGAAATTGGAACCAGTTAAGAGTCTTAATCCGTATCATTTACGACGATGATAATAAAAATATATAGTCTACTGAGATCGTGCATGTCTTAACAAAGTACAAATTTATTACTTTTACATTTCTATAGATTTGTCTAAAATTTGAGACAGAATGTTTTTAATCAAAAATTCTCGATACATTAACTTAATGAAATTGTAATAACTAATAATTACGTATTACATGTTAAGCAGGTTTTTCTTTTGTTTAAATCCTGTAAAATTCTTTTTCACAAACAAATGAGTTTAGAAATGATGTAGAACCTAATTGTTGTTGATCGAACAAAATGTTAGAATTCAAAAGAAGAGTTCAAAAAGAAGCTTTTTTAGTGGGTACTGCTCGTTGTTTCGGCTCAACTCTTGACGCAAACAACAAACCAAACAAACCAACACCACTATAAAGTAGTTTTCCAGCCGAGCTGCTGAGTGGTCTTCATTCTTTCCCATCCCTGTCCTTCGAATTTCCCTCTCCTTCCACCTTCCATTCATAACTTTTCTTTACCTTTCTCCCTTTTTTATAATATCCTTGCTTGACTTGCCTTACCCAGTTTCGAATAGGATTTCCTTAGAAGGTTTTCACATCCACATTTCACCTGCCCTCTGTTATTTCCTACTCTCTTTTGCATCGCTCGCCCCGCGACATTTTTCATTTCTAACAACGAAATAATCTTATCTCTTTTCTCCTTATGTCAGCAAAATACGATTTTCTTGAAAATTCATGGTTCCCATTCCAGTCTTACCATACAAAAGATCGTGATTACATGCATTTGCGTTCGTGAGCTTACTACATTAAAGATCCCGCCGCTTTTGACTTTTACAGGTCTATTCAAATCTTTTATTGGTTTTACTGAATGTAAGTAAAAAACTTTTTAGGATTTGAAAAATCATTCATTTTTTAAATTTTTATTATGATTATTCAAAAAAAAATGTTAAATGATAATTTTTTAGCTCATATTTGTTATCGAGAACAGTATTTTATTGACAACCACCCAATTTGGTCGCTGCTTTCCGCTATATTTTTTGACGTGATTTGGGATGAATTTTTTAAACAGGAACCCTAGTGGAGTTTGTTTAGGAATGGCTGTCAGCTGTTTCCATACAAAGTCGCTTGACCAGCTAGTGTTACTTTACAAATAATAGCGACTTTGTGCCAGCTGACTGACTGGGCTGGCCCAAAGGCAATAATAAAATTTAAAAAAAAATAATTTTTAAACACATTTTCCCCTGTAAAAGTAGGAGGAGCCAAATTAAATTCCTGTGATTTCACCCAATCGAAACAATTTAGTTATTAGCACCATGTTTGTTAAGTGCAATCTTGCTCGAAATCAAATAATTTTACTCTTACTTTTGAAAAACTTATCACTTGAAAATTTTGAATAAATTAACTAGATTTACTCTAATATTACAATTTATTTAGCACTTGATAATATCGCTATATCGCCAAAAAACAGTCATTTTTGCGTTATCACTTGAAGGAACATCACAGGTGCTGATCGCGTATAAAACTAGAATAACAACTATAAAATACGATTTTATTATTGTGTTTTATTCTTAAAAAAATAAAAATTAGGCTAAAATACATTTCAAAAGTTAAAATTTAGATTATATTATTTGTCAGTAATTTATATAAAAAATATGTTTTCTACTAAAATTGTTTTTTTAATCCCTAATGTGTGTACGTTGCAATCTGTTCAATTTAAGAACTACGAGTTAAAAGATATTTTATATAGTTATAAAACTATACTTGCTCGTATAAGCAACCCCATGACCGAATAATATGAGTATGACGTATACATGAGATATAGCCTTGTATATACTCAGAACGACCGATCGTGAGAAAGTATGATTAACTGAACACCAACTATCAAAGTACATCGATAACCACTATCTAGTATTCAAATCCATATAAAAATAATTACCTTCACTAGGATTTGAACCGAGGTTCTGTGTTAGATCAGCTGTTACACAGCTGACTTTAACAACGATTCTACCGCTAGACTAACCTGGTGGGTTTGTTAAAATATAATTTTTTTTTTTTTTTTGTAATCTAGTTTATGTACGTTGCAATCTGTTCAGTTCAGAACAATAAGCAACCCCATGACCCAATGAGATGAGGATGATGTGTATGACGTGTAAATGAGGTGTAGTCTTGTACAGACTCAGGTCGACCATTCCTGAGAGAGTATGGTTAATTGAACCCCAACCATCAAAGTACACCGGTAACCACTGTCTAGTATTCAAATCCGTATAAAAGTAACTACCTTTACTAGGATTTGAACCAGGAACCTTCGTCTCCAAAAATCAGCTGTTAAACAGCTGATTTTGGTGACGACTTTACCTCTAGACCAACCCGGTGGGTTAAATTTATTTTTTTAATTTAATATAATTGAACCACTTAACGGAATATGTTTTTCATCATATAAAAGATCAACTTTTTCATTTTGCTCGGTTATTAAATGTTCTGATTCCTTCCCCATGGTTACCTCTTCTATAGTTTTCTTTTTATCAATTTCATCTCTTCATTCTTCATCTTTATCTTCTTTAAGTACAAAATGATTTTCTGACTTCATTTAGATTTTCAAAGAAATCTGATCAGATCGAAAATCACATTTATTTTAAATGCTTAGTCTGATGAAAAGATTTAAAGTTTAATAGCAGTTGTAATGGAAGTACTAGTACTATAGTAAATAACTTTTATCTGAATCATCAAAGCAATTATCCTTTATTACTTTACTATAGATTTTTAAGCAACCAACTTTTTAAGCTGAACCATATTTAATTATTTCTTTTACCTTATCTTAAGAAAATGGCGTTACGTCTTACTAGTAAAGTAATGAGACGAGGGTTTATTACTATACTTATTAATCTGTTCAAAAATGTTGAAGAACGTCGGTTCGAAATTTTATGATGTATGAATACTTACTTTTTACTTTCTCTTGCTTATATATTTTACTTTCTCTTGCTAATTTTATATAGAAAGGAAAGTAGACTACCTATTGTTTCCATGTCGATTTTTCGAAATCGAGTTTTCACCGGACGTTTTATACCCCCTGAACCAAAAAGTCATGTTTTTAGCGAATGGTGTGTGTGTGTGTGTGTGTGCGCGCGCGCATGAATAGAATATCTCAAGAACGAAACATCTTACTAAGTTGAAACTTTAAATATAAGTTAGATACTACTACCGAACCCGACTTGAACATTTTCATCAAAATCGGTCAACCGGAAGTAGTAGTTTATTCGTGTTATTTTCCACTTTTTTACGATTTTTTCAAAAACGGCTCATACGATTTTTTAAAAATTGTCTCATTTACTACATTTTTTATGCTCTATAAGATTGGGTAGGCGCCATGTCTCCTGAAATTTTTGGAAGGGCTGTTTTCTCGTAAAAAAATTGTTTTTTTAAAGATTACAACTTTAATACGAATTTTACCGCAAAAATGTATATAATAAGGTTGTGGAGAATTTAAAATCCTACAACTTTAATTTAAACATTTTTTTTGTATAACGCTTAGTTTAGCGGTAATTAGCGATATTCTGTTTTTTTGACGAAAATGTGTAAAATAAAATAGATTTTTTAAAGATTTCAGTCTTAGTATGAATTTATCAACAAAAGTGTAAAAATTTATTTTATTTAGAGTAGGCTATTTTTGTCTACACAGCAAAGTTTAGCGTGAAAGTGTGATTTTCCGTATTTTTAAGATAAACTGACGTTGATTTTCAATTTTCGTCTTTCAGTCATGATTTACATTAGGTTATGTTCATTGAGGTTAGTTTTCTTGTTTATTTCTGATGTGTTATTACTAATGTTAGGTTATATTTTTAATTATTTGCATTGGCAAGCGAAAGTTGTGTGAGTGTTTCACACCAGATTTTTTATTACCACATAAGCCTATTACTACAGTCGGTTTTAAACAAAATAATAACAGAATTTCGATGATTGAATGACTTACCATATCGAACTGGATCACATACTTTCAAAATTATTTTAAATAATAATTAATTGTTTAAAACACGAATTCAACGAATTCCTAGAGTCCAAAAAAATACTTTAAGTTTTATTCTAAATTACGTATTTTTAATCGGCATGAATAAAGTATAAAAAATATTAATTTAATTTCCTCTAATTGGTTACAAATATTTTCGTTGTTATTACAAATATGTTTTCGATATATTTAAAAATTTAACGCAGGTTACTAATAAAATTAACGTATACAATATCCCGCTAATCCAAATTTTTTTTGGAAATCCGAACTGATTTCTAATTTTATCAAAATGCTTTTTCCGTACAAAACTTGGTTCAAAGTAAAAACTAAGTAACTTGTAAACGAAAAAATATATTAATAGGCTTTTAAACATAAAAATTAAGTATAAAAAATGATAAACACTGTAGTTGAAAATAGAAAACTAAAAAATACAAGATCATCAATAGAAACTGCTTCTGGTAAAAAATTTCTTCTATTTTATTAACAATTGTAAGAAATTATGCATTTTCACTACTACCTGTCATCATAAAATAACCAATATTTGTTTGCTTTCGTAATTTCGATGACTTTGATGATCTCGCACTACTTTATAAAGATGACGTCTGTTTGCGTAGCATTGTTGTGGTGCTCTACGTACTGCAGTCCTCAGTTATACATAAATAACCAACGCCATTCCGATAATGTGAGCCTAAAATTGTTACTTATATCTTAATTATGTCATTTATGTGAGTACAGTATTATTCTCCATCTTTTTCTACTTCTTTCTTCAAAGGTTAAGTCTCAACCTCTTCCAGCACCCATCTTCTGAGAGGTCTACCAAGATTTCGCGTGCCACCTAACCAATGCTAAATTGCCACCATAGGAACCCGTCAAAGGACATTTTATTTAGGTGTTTACACACTGTCTCCCATAACCTCTAATTCTTTTGCTTGTGGCTGGAAGTCTTAGTCCCTCCCTCATTTTAACATTCGGAATCATGTCTAGCAAGGTACATCTATAAGTGCTTCTTGGAAACTCCACCTCTGACACCTCAATTATGTTATTTGCTGGCTTTAAATTTTTTTTATGTTTCAGAAACATACAAAACATTACTAGTTTTACTGAGTTTTGATTAAGCAACCTGCCTTTGTAAGAAAAAACTTAAGTTATGTTTCTGGAATCATTTCTTATAAGAAATTGTAAAATCCTAGTTTGACATTACCATAATTTGTGTAATAGTTTATTTTCTCGTAATTTACGAATAAACGCTGATTGACAGAAAAACAAACAGCATTATATACGACTTGCAGACTGATGGAACGTCAATCAAATGCCTAATATCTGTGCAATACATGACAGGTGGTGTTTGTATGATAGACAAATGAACATTTCATACCTGTACGCCAAGTTGCATTCAAATGTAATTTCAAATGAAGTGAATTAAGATTAGTTTTATGTAAACATAATAAGTTTCATCGACTTTTTAGTTAATCTAATTGTAAAATTAATCGTTTATCGTATGATTTTAAGTCTCATAATAGAAAGAGAAATATAATATTTTAAGGGAGATCATACCGCCTACCTGTCAATGTTAAAGAAGAAAATATTTAGACACATTACCTCAGTAAATATTAAAGGTAAAAATCTAAAATTGTAAGAGGTTATTAATAGATGCAAGAGAAGGCTACTGATTCTCAGTCATTAACATAAAACAATTTTTAAAATATGTTTGAATTTTTTTCCTGGCTTAAGGAACCCGGAATGCCTATCTCCGTAATGTTAATGTAAGGAACATTTCCTCAAAAACTATTAGAGTTATCCTGTCCCAATTTTTACGGTTACTTATCAGGGAATTTACTTCCACTAATTTAGTAGCATCTTGATTTATTTTTAGAAGATAATAAATTTTGTTTTGAAATTACCACTTTTGAAAATCATAACTTTTTGCGTTCTGAAGTGGAAAATATATATGCAGACGCGTTTTTACTGTAATATTAACTCAGTACCTTGACATTATGGCATAAAAGGCAGTGCAAAAATTTCATTAAAATCCATTCACATTTGGCTGAGAAAACTTTCTTTATGTATCAAATTTTTTTTTATTTACGGGAAACAAGAAAAAAAATATAAGAGAACACAATTACTATAAGTTAAATAATTCAATATGTTCTTACTTTTTTACAGTTCAGAGTGCAATAATTGTGTTACATTCGCACCTGGTCTGATACTAACTTAAAGTTTTAAAACAGAAAATTTAGTACAAAAATAAAAACACTTATGAAATTTATCTGTTGTAGTTCAAAAAATAGAGATGTTAATGCAAACGCGTAATGTTTAAAAAATAACTTAAGGGTTCAACATATTTTTTATTCGTTTTTTTTTTGTTATAAAAACTGCAAAAATCCCAACAAATTATACATCGTTGGATGCAAAAAACTCTGAATTTTAATAATGTGCATAAAACCGGAGAAGTGAAAATTTTAATTTTTTTCTGTCCCGGGTCCCTTTAAACCAAACAATAATTTTTATCACATAATATGATGACAAAAAAGGATCCTCAATTTAGCTTGGTATGTTTTCTGATTTTTGAGAAAAATTATGAAACAATTTCTTTTGTCTGAAAAAAATATATTTTTCGAATACGACGATACAAAAAAATATAATAAAAGTTTAAAGATATATCAGTTTATACGAATAGAATAATTAGAAACCTCCTGACTTGTATTGATTGTTTTCTTTCCATCTGTCTAAAAAAAATTAGCATCAAACTCTTAAAACTAGCAGAAAGGGAGGAAATAGATGATAGCTAAATATTCTACAAACTTTTAGAAAATGTAGTTACAAGGCAATGAGTAAATTAGTTAAAAAATTATTTATGAAAATTTTAGACGATGAAAAATTAAGAATCTGCTATATTTTTATTATTATTATTTCTAAACATCAGATTTGTATTAAGATAAGAAACACACAAAATCGAATTTTGGGTATTATCCCGCTTAAATCAGGCTGTATCAAATTTATAGGTGTATCTTTACCGCATTTACACTAAATAACTTTTAAAACCATTATTATATTCATTTACAATATTAAAATTTAGTTATAAAAACTGTGTAATAATCCTATTAACATTATGATACCTCAAGAGCTTTATCAAGTCTTGAGTTTTTTGTATATCTGCCTTTGGAAAAAAGTATTGAGTTTGTAGGTTGTAACGGTCGACTGTTTTAACCACAGTTAATGGAGCGATCACAGTCCATTTCCTGTACAAATAACAATGAAAAAAGGAAATATCAGAAGAAAACTTTGTTGAAATAAATTGAGAAAGCTAACAGTAATATTAGAAAATTTATTTAAAACATGAATTAACAGGAAAGATTATTGTTAGCAATATACTATTGCTTGACCCAGATTACTGGGTAAACGGAAGGAAGTAACATACAGTACTTGTTTAATTTATTGGAATTACGTACAAAGACATAATAAAATTATTGTAACTACAAAGAAGGAGTAACAATATCCAGTATAAAATTTATAAGAAGACTATATCAAAAGTACACAAAAGGCTTGAGTTAATTTAATTGTGTTTGTAGATAATATCGGATCATAAAATTCAAACAAATCACTGTTTTGATTTTAATACGTTTATCGAATTCTACATGGCTACATGGAAACCAACAATTCGGTGCAGTTGCAAAAAGAAACATTAAAAGTTTTAGTATTATCAATCAAAATTCTTAAGAGTAATTTGCTCCTTACTACATTTTAAATTTAACCCTTTCACAACATTCTAAACATTGTGAAAAATGTTTACTCTATCAACGTATTTAATATCTTATAGACGGTTAAACCCTCATCTGAATTCCTTAATACAACAGCTAAGAGAAAAAAAACATACTAAAAACAAGAAGTCGTGATCTACTTAATTAGTTTACTTAATTCTACTTAATTAGACTGGAAATTATTTTAATCATATTTCTTTAATTTACTAATTGTTATACTCCATTTTCTAGTTGACCCGAAGTCAAAGAGATATAAAAACAATGATATAATGAAATTTGTGGGAAGTTTTAAATAATATTTATCTTTTTTCATTTAAATTATATTGCTAATTTTTATCACTTGTAATATTAAGGGCTTGTATACCTTATAAAAACTCTGTAAAGTCTCTACATAACTTATTTTTTATCTTGATAGAACCTTACAAAATGTTTAACAAACTTATAAATTTTACTTAAATAAAACAAGTTAGAACAAAGAACTTCTTTCACTTATCTACCGTACGTAGGTGTTAAGCTCCATAGTGAGACTAACAGGTAACACTAATTTCTTACATAATGAGAAAATGTAAAGTTACTTTGAAAACTAACAGAAATTACTTTACTTTTGTTCAGAGAATAAAAAAGGTAATATAGAAATGAAAGCACAAAGAAAGCAATTTACTGAAATGCAATGTGTACAAGAAAACAATCAAGGTTGCTAGAATGTTTTCTCATTTTCATTACAAAAATTTTATCTTGAATCAAGTTTTCTTCATTTCAGGTACGTTTTATAATAAATATTTTTTAAACGTTAAAAATTATTTAAAATTAGATTTGAAATTTTTTTTATAAAACAACTAACACAGTACACCTACCTACATGTTTAGGTACTCCTAACATGACATACGAGTACATAATCGTACATTTAGGACGTACACTCTCACTTTATGATGGACACCTGCTTGCAAGAAAACCTCACAACTGCAATCACTGTAAACATCAAATCATAATTCAACACATTTTTACTAAATGCACATCATTGAAAATATTTCACAAGATTTAACCATTCAGTTTACGTGAATATTTTAAAGATAACTACAAAGCGTCTAAATCAATAGCCCATATAAAATGACTACACCCACATAGACTAATTTGAACTAATTTCTAACAATTTCATTATGATTGTGAATATTTTTGTATTAAATTATATTTTAAACAATGACTTACAAATCCCTTACGTTAATAATATTATCAAAGAATATTATAGACGATTTCACCAAAAAACTAGACAAACATAAAATCGACCTAATTAAAAACAATGCATAGTCTACTTGTAGGGGATATATGGACATATGTATGGTGCATTTTAATGGTATATTATGGTCATAGGATCATCATGGTCATAATTATGTCTACTGTAGAGAAAATTTAAGAGAGCGTAGTGTAGAAAATTCACTTCAGAAGAAATAAATATTGTAGTTTACGTTTAAAAAGAATAGCTAAATGATGTTAAAAATGTTTTTTAATTTTATATTCAAGAAAATTTATGTTTATGATTATACGGTTAGATTATTTGACATTTTAAATTTATTTAAAATTTATAAATACTTCTTATACAAAAAACATTGTTATAACATTGTAGTGGTGCTTGAACCGGGACGAAAAATGGGTGTCTTGCACCAACTCATAAAGGATTTAAAATAATTATAAACTAAAAAAAGTATATTTTTATGTAATGCACTTAATTGATAACTGATGGTAAGATAAGTTTGTATTTATTAGAATAAACAACCTCATGGCCCAATGAGATGAGGATGATGTGTATGACGTATAAATGAGATGCAGTCTTGTACAGACCCAGGCTGACTATTCCTGAGAGAGTATGGTTAATTGAACTCCAACCATCAAAGTACACCCGGTAACCATTTTCCAGGAACCTTTGTCTCCGAAAATCAGCTGTTAAACAACCGACTCACGATGACGACTTTACCTCTAGACCAACCTAGTGGGTTTATAGTAATAATAAAACAATATTAACAATAATGAATACAAAGATTAATATAGTAGTATGGAGACAAGTTGAATTTTTATTTAGCTTATCAAAAATAATGAAGATCTACCTGACGTTTTCCAGAAGAAGTTAACGAGACAATAGAGAAAAATTAAAAAATTATTCACTTCAGAAGAAAATATTAAAATTTGAATTTGCTACAGGACTAACTTATAATTAAACATATTATGACAACAACTGTCGCATAATTTTGAAATAAACTACAGTACGCACATGCACACACAAAAATATGACGTGTTACTAGGACGATCAGCTTCTTCATGTTATTCATACAACTTTTTGTCAAATTAATCATACCTTTTGCAGTTGTTTTAAATGTCAGGAACAAATAAAAAATTATTTGGTAAACTATTTTTCGTTATTGTCATGATTTTTATAAATGTTTCCTTAATTGTTAATTGTGAATGTTTCTTTTATTGTTAATGTTGCAACATAACCTGCTTGAAGTCACTGAAACCTTAGATGTTGATGGTAAAAAAAAGTATGTTATTTATTGATGTTAGAAAATGCTAAAAAAGAAAAAAATGTTAAAATATACAAACATTATTTTGCAGTTCGCTTAACTCTGCAGTTTTCCTATTCGTTTGTTACAAACTTAACAAAAAGTTTCTTTTGTTTAAGTTTTAGACTTAAATGTTAGAGAACTGGCAACGGAATCGAACAGTAAAGTTTAAAACTTTATTGAAGTAAATTCATATTGGCTATTGAAGTTCTTATAGTAACTCAGTGACAGATGTACGCGTTTAAAACTTAATGGTTAATAATACAGTATGTTAAAAGTAAAAAATAAATTAAGCCGTACAGATTTTGAGATATTTTATTTCATATTACCATTGTTGTTGTTGTTGTTGTTTAGGTCATCAGCCGAAAGGCTGGTTTGAACCTCTAGAGGTTTTACAAAGTAAAACAAGGAGTGAGGAGGTTTACCACTGCCTTCCTCACTGAGTGAAAAATTACGCTTATCAGCATGCCAGACCCTCTGAAAAGCACATATTTTCCCACTCTGCAAATGACACCTTCACTTCATTTACCACAAGGTCTAGCTGTATAATGAAATTCATTACTTTCAGAGGAGACAACTCTGATTAGTGTCTTTTGCACCTCTACCTCTTCTGTTCTTAAATGATTCAGTCATTTAATTGGCTGACCATGTGATAAGGAACAGAACTATTTATTTTAGCCCTGCAATGGATAGATTGATTGTAAATAATATTACCATTAATATGCCAAAATTGGGTATCAATTTTTATCAAAAAAAAAAATATATACTTACATAATAATTAGACAAAAAATTCAGAATCTGTGCTTCATTTAAAACAAATTTCACAAAAACATATTCTAAATGTTTCAACTCCCGCAGAATAAAACATTTCATTTGGCACACGAATGATTTCTCATTTTCATAAATCATAGAAATCACAAACATTAACACCATAATCACTTGGCGCTTCGGTATTTATCTAATAATATTATAATTTTTTAAGGGGGATGAAAGGAGTTATGACGATCCAGAAAGAAGTGAACGGGTGGTGTTATGAGAGAGAGCTTTGGGGATGAATGGTTTATCTAAGAGATGAAGATGTATTCAAAAGAAATTAATGGCGTATTGGTTTGCGGTAAATGGTCTATTACCGTAGAACAGCCGCTATAATAATAATAATAATAATAATAATAATAATAATAATAATAATAATCTCATCATCTGGTGTGAAACACTCACACGACTTTCTCTTTCCAATGCAAATAATTAACAATAAACCTAACATTAGTAATAAAACATTAGAAATAAACGAAAAACTAACCTCAATAAACATAACCTAATTTTAATCATATATGAAAGACGCAAAATGAAAATCGACCTCAGTTTGGCTAAAAAATACGGAAAATCACTCTTTCACACTAAACTAGGCTCTGCAGAGAAAAATGCTCTAAATAATAGTTGTAGATCTTTTAATTTCCTACAAATTTAATTATATACACTTTTGTCGTGAACTGCATACTAAGGCCGAAATCTTAAAAAAATTGATTTTTCACACGTTTTCGTGAGAAAAAAACAGAAAATCGCTAATTACCGCCAAACTAAGCGTTATACAAAAAACTGTTTTAAATAAAGTTGTAGAATTTTAAATTTTCTACAACTTTTATTATATACATTTTTACGCTTAAATGCATATTAAAGCCGTAATCTTAAAAAACAACTGTTTTACGTAAAAACAGCCTTTACCGAGAATTTCAGCAAACATGGTGCCTACCCTATCTTGTAGAGCATAAAAAAATGAGTAAACCAGGCGATTTAAAAAAAAAATCGTAAGACCAGTTTTTCAGAAAATCGCAACTAAGTGAAAAATTACACGAATAAACTACTACTTCTGGTTGACCGATTTTGATGAAAATGTTTGTGTCGGGTCCGGTAGTGGTATGTAACTTAAGTTCTGAATTTCAAGTTTGTACGATGTTCCGTTCTTAAGATATTCTGTTCACACACACACACACACACACACACACACACACAGACCAATCGCTAAAAACATGTTTTTTGGGTTCAGGGGGTCTGAAAAAGTGTAGATTCGGTGAAAACTCGATTTCGAAAAATCGACATGAAAACAATACTTTCCTTCCTATATATTCATATAGGCAAGCGAAAGTAAAAATAACAATTTTACTGTTATCATTATAGATTTCTACTTATTTCTGTTATGTTTTAAACTTTGATTTTGCAACATTTTTCTTTTTCTTCTGTAAAATGTAGCTACTTTTCTTATGTAATATGTAATCTAAAACTTACCATTTTAATGTAGTTGCTAATGATCTAGGTGTTGAAGCGACCATTTTAAATAAAATATTTCAAAACACATATATTACGTTCTCTTTGTTGTTCTGCTACGATTATTAAAAGTGAAAAACATTTGGCCATAAAACATGAATATGAAAGAAATACAAAAACTCATGGAAAGTAAAAACCCGTGCCTTCTGTATAGCGTAGGGTTAGAATACAAAGCTACAAAGCTATCTCGACTAAACTATGGAAATTTTAACACGTTCAAGTCCATCGTTACTATATAGAGCCATTACCCACATAAGCGACTACCGCTTATGATAAACTTGTAAATGTGACTTTTAACAAACCAAACAATCTTAAACTAGTACTATTTTATTTTACAATATTCATAAAAATATAATGATAGAGATCAAAAAAATAGTTTTAAAATGAACTGCCCAAAATGTCTATTCCTTTTGTGTTTTACAAAATAAAAATGTCACAAAATATGCTATTATTATTTGTTTCTATAATTCAGTTTACTTCTTTTTTTTCTTCTTTTTGTTTCTTCTTTTTATTCTTCTTCTTCCTCTTCTTCTTCTTCTTGAGATGCCTATCCGTTACGAAAGTTGGCGATCATCATGGAAATTTTAACTTTATCAACAGCAATACGAAAGAGTTGTGAGGAGGTTTTGTTGAACCAGATTCTAAGAGTTTTTAACCTCAATATCCTTATTCTTTCGGGGTCTCTTTCTCCAAATATTTTTCCCTGCAAAATACACTGAAGCAAGAAATATCTGGCTTCGTTCCGCATAATATGACCCAGGTACTGCAGTTTACGTGCTTTGATAGTTGCTCAAAATTCCAGGTCCTTTCTCATCCTTCGCAGAACTTCGGCGTTGACCATTCGCACCGCCCAAGAAATTTTAAGAATTCTTCGATACAGCAACATCTCGAACGCATGCAATTTGTTTGTGATGGCCTCGTTTAAGGCCAAGACTACCTCAAAAAAGAGGACGGAGAAGTCGTGGCATCGCAGAAGCCTTACCTTTTTTATGGATATCCACGTAATCACTTAATATTAATCTAATTGACACGTTTTATATGTTATAGTAATAATTTTTAAGTGCAGTCCAAAACTGATTACGTTTCGAACTAATATTTTCGGGATTATAAGATATATGGCCATAATAAGTCATTTACGTAAATCTCATGTTTCACCTGATACTTTGCGCTAAAACAAGTATGTCAAATTGCCCGCCTCCGTAGCGTAACGGAAGCAAGCTAGCCTACAACGCGGAGGTCCCGAGTTCGGTTCCCGGCTAGGGTCTAGAAATTTTTAACGAGTTAAAACCCACCGTTACATAACCCACTCTAGTTGCTAATAACCGAGCTGTTGATACGACTTTAAATAAAACTAAAAAAAGTCAAATTATTAAGAGAAAATTAATCATTATATCTTCATAAATAACAGCTGATTATTTAATAATCTGTAAAGATATTGTGAGCTTCAGTCCCATTTTAAAATCGTCCTTGAACTCTTTAACATGTTTTGAATAAAACCAAGAAACTTAAAGCTTGGAACATATTAAAGATAGCAATTACATTCAAAAAATGTGTTTTCGAAGGACAAAAAATATGTTGCAATGTCGCTTGGTAACGCGACATGGCGATGACGTAAATCGGTGCTTTACTCTGATTGGTTCATCCTGCTGATTGGTTAAACCCTCTGATTGGCGTATAGGTTCCAAACTATCTGACATATTTGCGCTACGGATGACGTAATTTACGTTCTGAAAATGTTAGTATACGTAAGGGTTTCAGAGTTTTATTATTTAATCACTCAATTGGTTAAAATTAATTAAATTAGGTTTTAATAGGGTTTCCGATTAATAATAGCTAAATTTATGTACTGATATCAGTAGCTGTTTAGTTAAAAGTAACCTTTAAAATATTCGACTGCAGTATAGTAGAGATTGTTTAAGAATACAGAGGTAATCGAACTTAGGTTAAACAGGGAAGAAAAGACTTCTGAAAATCTCTGAATATTTGTCATATTTTATGAAATCCGATCATGGCAATTTTCATTTACTTTTTTGAAATTTGTATGATAATTGTAATGTTACATAGATACCGGGTTAGAATTTATAGAACTAAAAACAATTACATCTTATTCCTAAAATTGAAAGAAACTTCTTTTGTTAACTATATTTTTCTTCTTTTTTTAAAAACAAAATAAAAAGGTAGCTAATGGAAGAGTACGCTTCAAGCAAGATAATAAATTTTGTCATGAAATAAAGGAGAATGTACCTAAAGTATTTTCTCCACTAATAGAACTTTTAGTAAAGTATCAAAGACAATAGCATCGGTGTCCAGTTTCATCTCTATAAGGACAAAAGAGATTAAAAAGAATGAAAAATCTACTTTTTTATTTACTCTTATATGGTGTGAGTAAAATTGGGCAGACCTTCATCAAAAAATAGTTTTACTTTTTCATCATTCTATATAAATTAGATTGAGAAAGTAGTACAGTAATGAAAAATCTGATATGATATCGGTGATTAAAAAGCAATCATCCGTTTCCAATTGGATAATTACGACAGAGTCAAAAACACTTCAAAGATTTACTTCCTGCAATATTTCTCTTTCTGTTTGTCATAAAATTTTAAATACTACTTTCCAAATTTCTTAATTATTATTTTTTTAATAAGGTATTACTTATTAAGGTATAGATACTGAAGGCACGAGATTGCCTTTGCGTATGTATGGGCTATGAGGAAGGGAAGTGAAATATTTGCAGTACTGCCAACCTCAACAGTGGGACAATACTTGTACATTTCACTACCGTGCAGTTGTCTACATATATTTTGTAAGCTGTGGTTTATTCCGAGAAAATGTTTTCTTCATAAACCTAATAAGAAATAAATGTGACCTGTAATATTGCCTATAGCTTAATTACATGACTAGAAATAATTGATTTACTGTAATTACGAATGAATCACCTTCTTTACTATTGCTGTCACATTATTACGCATTATCTTCTCTGATTTTTCTAATTTTTCTCTTACACCTTTTATTTTTAGTGTTTCCGTAAATGCTTCTAATAACTACTATTTTATAGTTCCTGATTTTTGTATCCTATGAAAGACATTTTTGTATAACCAATGCGTTAATTTTTACGCTGTATTTAATTTTTTCTGTTCCAATTTTTATATTAGTTTTTTATTTAGATCTTCTTATATCGCAGACATTTGAAAATTTTAATTTTGATTATTTTTCTGTATATAATTATTTATTATTTACAATGATCGCTTTAATATCTAATTATAATAATTTATAATAATTAATAATTATAATAATAATTAATAATTATAATATTTAATTAATAATTATAATAATTTTTTTTTATTTGTGTCGTTGTTAACCAAACGAAAAATACTTAATTATATAACTACACGTTAAAGAGAAGACATGCCACAAAATTACTAGGATAAAAATAACAGTAAAACGTAAACAATTTATACGCGTAACAATAAGAATATATTAAAAAGTATGATATTAATCAGATATAACGTCGAAGTAAATTATGGCATTAGTGATGGTGATACTGTTTTATAAAACTATCTGAGCAATCTAAAGATGTTTTCTTCCAAGAGCATTGAGAAAAATCATGATGTGTTAAACTGAAGTACTACGTTTTCAAAAGGCACACAGATGCTTTGCATTATACGTTACTCTTTAGTTTCTGTACGTGCAAATTATTTTTATTTTTACTTTAATTGACTTATAAAAGTAAGTTTCGGAACGTTTCTCGGTAAATGGTACTTGAAAAGTACTTTAACACAAATTTATAGAGCTCTATTTAAGAACTTAAATGTTATAGTAAATAGTGTTATAGTATTTAAATCCCAAAAGTCAAGTTCAAAATTCAATACATTATAAAATGAAAAATACAGGATCAGTTTTGTAAACTCAAATTATTTCGTAGTCTGTTAAAATGTTTTTGGATGTATATTTTTCAATTTTGTATTAGTTAATTCGTTATTTTGGTCGCTAATGATCTGGATAATTTACCGTCTTTGAAAAACAAATATACAACAATTGTTATCAATATGTGCTTTAAAGTTTACTAAATTTAGATAATATTAGTGACTGAATTCTATAAATTTGTATGTTAAAATTTACATAAATGGGCAATTAATTAAACTTAATCGTATTAAAATCTCAAAATTCACTAACTCTAATCTCTAACATCCGTTATGTATGTTAAATTTTGATTGATTAAATTTCAACTGACTCGAAAAAGAAATCATAAAAGCTGACGTTTTTAAACAAGGCTTGACTAGTAGTACGTTGTAGTAACTTCGTGTTTTACTGATGAGGCTGTTATGTGTTTCGACAGATGTCGCTTTTTCAGTACAAGGCATGTATCAAGTTGTTATGTAATCTCTGATGAAAAAATGAATCCTAAAGTTATACATTTGGGCTTTTTGTAAGATTACTTAATATATCTATCGTGCTAGTTTAATATATTAGATAAGATATTTTTAAATTATATAAATCTAAACTCAATAATTATTAGAAACCCTGGTACATGCAATAAAACTCAAACTTCATTCTGCGTAAATCATGTTACCATCTGTATTTTTAACGTATTTTAAAACTCCATATGTCCAATATTTTCAATGATGAGTAAGATGGTGTTGATGATAAAAAATAGCATGTAAAGCATAAGAGAGCAGACCATCTTATCTACATTAGGTGGATGGAGCTGATACATTGATTTGTACCTTCTCTTCCGTTATATGAATAAATAGGGAAGACATTTGTTCTTGTCGATTATAAGAAATCAAGTTTTTACTGGAAATACATTTTTCAGACACGCTGAACTCAAAAATCAAATTTTACCAATCAGCCTTTGTCTGTCTGTGTGTGTGTGTGTGTGTGTGTGTGTGTGTGTGTGTGTGTGTGTGTGTGTGTATGGGCATAATATCATGAACTGAATAGTGTACAAAGCTGAAACTTCTATTAAAACCAAATTACTTTTTCTTCAAAAACTAAAATATCTCTGCTGCCATTTATGAAAGAAGTTTATAATTTGGTACATATTTTCCCCTAGTGAAGAGATATACCCTCAAAAAATATATTTTTGGTAACTGAATACAAATTGAAAACTAACGGCATATGGAATAGACTACAATGAGAACCTAATGGAATACAATAAAACTTTCTACTCTATACTAGAGTTTTAACAAGTGATTGTTGACTAGCTGCTAGTCCAGAAAGAAATATACAGAGTGGCCCTTGTATCGGTTTCCCCAATATTTACAGAAATCGGAAGAAAGGTTAATGGAATAAGAAACCTATAGACAAAACGCTTGGAATGAAGATGGACAAAATGGCTTCAATTTTAATTCCTTCATCATCCTTTGCACGCTAGTTCGTGATAAGTTTAATTCAGAAGATGCCTTACGAGTTGATTTACCAGGACTGGATACAAACGCAACCTTTCGAAGGTTATCGTCATTGCAAATCGATCGTGGACTACCACACTTCGGGACATTTAATACGCTTCCTGTGTTTTCAAACTTCTTATTTAACTTTCATAATACAACTAGATTGTTATCACTAAATTCTGCCAGTACTTTAGCAATATTTTTAAGATGGTTCCACCGCAATTGAAGCATATAAACTCGTTGTTCAGTTGTAAACATTTTAAAAGTACACTTACGAAGGAAAAAATAGTAACTACCAGAGACGTATCTCACTGTTCCAGAAAACTAATGAATGTTGTACGTGATGCTTCCAACATTAAACTATTACCAACTTATCAAAATGAAATTTCCCATCTCATGGGGAAACCGACATATGGGCGATTCGGTATTACATGTGTCAAAACTCATACAAAATTACCATTATACAACTGATGCATGTGACAATTATAACTGTACAAGTTAAAGTATTCATTTGTCTTGTTAAATTCTCAATACGTTAATTGGAAGTAGATTGACATTCCTAATAATAAATTTCCAGAAAGTTCCTTATAATAACCGTGAAGCCTTTTTGTAATCTATTAGGGCTAAATCTTTTTATGGAACCCTTATTCAATTTAAATAGTAAATTACTGTTTTATAACAACACATAAAATAATCATTTATAACTTTCAAATCCGGAATAAAAAATAAATGTGGACTTAACAATACAAGTTGACATTAACGTTGACGAGTAGACGAGAAAGCAAACTGTTGAATGTTTTAGACAGGTTTGAATGATTGTTAAAAGCAAGATTGCAGTCAGTAGCTTGTTAACAGGAGAAGTTTGCGTTTGCTTTTAAAACCCACATGAAGTAGAAGACAGAAGTAAGTACGCCCACTCTAGTATAATTCAACTAACCCTTAGCTATTAATAATACATATTAAATGGCTACAAATGCAAACTTCTCGACCCTACAATGTTTATATTATATCCGAGTAATTAATGAGTAATCAGTCCTATGTATATATAATTTGTAACAAAGGGCACTAGGTAAGTATACTTCAATTCAATACGCACACTATCTTAATACTAACAGGATAACTTTGATAATTTGACAACATATTTCACAAATACAACGTTTACAAAATAAATTCTTACGACTGATTACTAATTGTCCGAGTTACGTATCCAATAGTACACTACACGATGACTTACGCGTTTCTTACATCAAAGACACATATTTAAAACTGTGCCGTAGGTTCAGAGACGAACTTCACAATTATTAAAATCCCGCAATATGAATTCTGTGGACCTACCAGGAATTGCACAAAGACGACTAAAACGCTGATGGAGTAGAGACATGATACATTAACGCAACTGTAACATTATAACGTATACAAAAATAGAATTTAAAAATGAACACATTTATCGTTATCTGGAGAGCTATCGCTGGGTGGTGTCCTCCTGAAAGCCATTAACGCGGTTGGTTTTTTATTTAAGTTTTCTGTTAATTTAGTTGTGAACGTTTTTGCTAGTTGTTCTTATACAGTTGCAAAATAAAGTAAAAAAACATCTTGCACTAACAATATTAAACTAATGAGTTTAGTAATAAAGTCAGGTTTATCGGAAATTACAAAAAAACTGCCTTCTCATTTCCGCTCCTACAGCTGCACATCAAGAAATTGATTTAAGGAAAGTCAGAAAAGTAAAAATTGAAAAAAACGTTTTTGCGGGAAGAATTTATGTTATTCTACGCACTTTTATCTTTAAAATATTTAAAAAAATTTAAGAATCTGATGAAAAGAAATTTTTTTATTATGTTTTCTTCCTGATTTTAACTCTGATAATTTGACAATATCTGGCACTAAAAATAATGAACTAATGAATTAAGTAATAAAGTCAGGTTTACCAGAAATTACAAAAAACTGCCTACTCATTTCCACTTCTGTAGTAGGGATTTTTCTTTATGATTTTGTATATCATAAAGATTTTTATGGCTATCTGTTTATCACAACGTAGTTTGTTTTTTGTCATTGTCGTGATTTTCCGTAGAATCACGGTTTCAATATTTAAGTTACTTTTTCTCAGAAACCGTTTAAGATACAGCTTTGAAAATTTTACCACATGTTCTTTGTGGTTAGATAAAATAATGAATACAGTCTGCTGTACTGTACCATATTTCTAAGATATAATTTTGTTTCATTAAAAATTTAAAATTTTGTGCACAAAATTAACTAAAGAATCTGTGGTAAAAATTTGAAAGCTGTTTTTTTAATGGTTTTTCAGAAAAAGGAACATGAAGATAACAAATCTAACATTGAGAGGATATACCTTTCCGACTTCCCATAAAGCGTACAATAAATTCTGAAGCACATTACCAAAGTATTTCAATTTTTGATCTGATAAAAACCATTTTCTCACAGAATTTAGTCATACATATTACCACAAACTTAAGGTACGCCCTATATCTTGTAATTGTTATCTAAGTACGTATGTCTCTGAAACTATTTGAGATAACTCCATGAATCTTTTTTAAATAAAAAAATTTCACAATAGTTTCTATTTTTTAACACATTTTTATTATATAAGTTTACTAAATAAGGTTTTGAAGAACTTTTCAAACAATCCATATTATTGAAAAATTATGTGTTAAAAGTTAGGCCTAATTATATAAATCATGGGTTACGACTAAAAAGTGTGAAGTAGAAATCTGTAACATTAACACATATCTGGTGTATTTCAAGTTGAAAATAGAGGTTTTCAAAAAACGAGTAGGTGGTTTCAAAGATTTTAGTCGAAACGAACAAAAAATGTATACTGAATAAACAGCTGTAGTTTTCCTTATAGCACGTGTAATCAGGCTGAACAACACGTATAAAAGAAGCACCGCACACCTCACGAAAAATTGTTATTTTTTTACTTAGATGGTCAGATTTTACAATTGTACCACTAGTTTTAAGAGGGTCTTTCACAATTTATTGTGATGCTTATCTCTAAAGTCCGTTTCGGGATCTGGGTAAATTAAGTAATTAACACATTAAAGGTTAAAATTATAAGTATTTATTACAACTAAAAATTACAATTAATAAAGTGATTAAAAACTACATTTAAATTACAATTAAATTACTTATAATAAATAACAAAGTAATAATAATAATAATAATAACCAATTGCCTCAATGAAAAGACCCATATGGCAAGAAAAAATTAATACACTCAAGAAATCTCTGATAACCACTCAAAACATCTACTACAAGAAATGTCTGTCAACCAAAACTAAACTAAGACACTACCAAACAGTGGTTTTCCCAGGAATTTACTATTCCAGGGAAACGTTATTCGGGCCATATCGCTTAGGAGACACCAATAATTGAGAAAATGAAAGAAAAATACTTAGGAAGTGCATGAACAAAACCCACATGATGGAAGGACAGTGGCAATTAATCCCACACAAAGAAATTAACAAACTAATTCCCCCACTAACAAATAACTTTAGAAAGAAAAGAATATCATTCCTATGACACATACTCAGAGCCGAAAAGTCCGGACTCGTGAACTGGCTGATAGCCTTTTTTGGAATAAGCTGTCGAGACCTAGGTGGCTGAAGGATGTACAGCGGGATATGGAGGAACTTGGAATCATTCAACACGACCTGCTAACAAAATTAGCTAAGTACAACCAACTAGTCAAGACTAATATGGTAACATTTGAACTAAAAACCAGAAGAGTGTACAACAGAGTGTTTACCGAAGAAGACCGGAAACAGAGATCGGAACGTTTTAAGAAAATGTGGGCCAAACGAAAGGAAGGCCCACGCTTAGGAGAGCGCGCTTTTCAAAGAAATCTAAACTTGAACCTAAACTTGAACTAGAGTAATCCAGGTCTCAAAAGTAAAAAAAATAAAATAAAGAAATAAAACACAACAAACTAATTATAATTAACTAATAACAATAAATTAACCAATTTACTAAATACTACTTACAAAAGATAAAGAAATAACGTTAAACAATGCACAGTAATTCACAGTAACGTTGACCTTTTCTAACGCACTGTTCCCATTACGCAATTCGCTTACTGGATCACAGAAAATTTGAAACTAACTTAACCGTAAACAAACCGACTGCTTATATAGCTGGTCTAATGAAGATTTAAAAAAAGACAGAGATTTTCGACATAATAATAAAAATACAAAAGCCTTCTGACGGTTTCTGGATAAATCTTAACAAAATGTAGGCCTAAACAAATTAGGATTGAATAGAAGGTGTTACAAAAAGGCCAATTATCTAAATAGGTACCCGAATTTTTCTTTTACAATGCCCGTGCAACAATAGGCACGTCTACCTGTACTATACCACCATTTTTAACTAACTATTCCTTGGAAACCCTATTTATTACGCTTATTATTACGTTAACATTTTGAAAATCTCTGTTCTCCTCAAAAATTCTCGAACACACATTCCCTTTAAATATTGTCACAGTATGTTAGTGCTAAGACCGAAAAATTGATATTTTTTCGTGAAATCGTTCTCTTGAATAAAAAAAAATGTATGGTCGTATCCAAAACTAAGCATGGCCCAGTGAACTTACCAATAAATGACATATGCCTTAAAATAGTAAAGATAGATATTTGGGGACAATAATAAATTATAGTTATGTATACTAGAAATAAGAGCACAAAAATTAAGAGTGTTAAAGATGGCCTCTAGAAAGATGAAGCATTTGCTATGCAGGGTTTTTTAAAAATCTAAGTATAGAAGTCTGCATTAGATTCGTGAGATGGTATTCTATATTTTTATACGGAACGGAAGCTTAAACGTTTAAGAAACGAAGAATAGACAAAATTTAAGTTTTTTAAAAATATGGATATATCAATGTGTTTTAAGGATATCATGGACGGAGGAAAGATGAATGAGTAAATCTTACATCAGACATACTACAAAGAACAAGAATTGTTTAACACGATGAAAAGATAAAAACTGGAAAGTTTGGAGTTGTTATACGTAGAGAGAAATAACATGTGACGCAGCTGATTACAGGGAAAAATAAATAACAAAAAAAGTATATTACTTCGAAAATTGCGAGTCTGGTATAATTGCTTTTCTGTGGAAATATTTAGGACAGAAGTGTCAAAAGTACGAATTGCTGTTATGATTTTCAAACTCCGATAGGAGAAGTCATCTAAAATAAAGGAGAAAAATAAGTGTTTTATAAAACTATGAACACTTTGCTATGAAGTAGTCCATTTTCTTGAGAATTTACAAAAAAGTTATCAGGGATGACGAACTAACGAAATGAAAATTATTCGGGTATTTTGTACATTTGCTAATATTTTTAGTGAGCTAACGTTAAATACATGTAGAATTCATACTTGAATTCAAATCGTCTGTTTTAAAGTTGTAAATATTTTACTGAGTAAAACGAAGAAGTTGACGGTTGTTTTTTTTGCACTAGACAGAGAAATAAAAATGTTTATCCTTACTCCCTGCCAAATGAAAATTATTTACTCTTCCAACCTGTAGCTGACACCTTTACTTCATTTAAGAAAATGGCTGTCTTGTAAAATCCATTATTTTTACAGGAAACGACTTTTGATGTTAGTTATATCAACATTGCCTTTTCATGAATATTTGTTTGTAAAATTTTATTACTTAGTAAAGAAATGTGTAACAAAACTGGTTTTGTTTGGCCGTCTCCGTGGTCCAGTGGATAGCGTGCAAAGCATAGGTCTTGAGTTCGATTTCCTGATAAGGTCTGTAGAATTATTACATGTTCAAACCCACCGGTCCGTAACTCAAACTAAACCGTTAATGACCAACATGTTGATGTAATTTTAAATAAAAATTAGAACCAACTATTTATGGCATTTTTTTTAATAATCATTGAATACATATCAATTAAAAATTTAATGGTTTATCTTAGCAGAACGTAGCAATTTAAAATATTTCCCTGGATTGGAAAAGGATTTAGTTTTTATGGTCAGTTAAATGACAGACATATTCTCTACTGTGCCAGATGTTAGACAACTTTTTTAAATGACTCCAAGTATTTGATTTTACTTCGATCTAGTTCTTATCCACTCTCTCTTTAGAACTTTTAAACCAGCAAAAAATAAAACAAAAAAGGAAAACCTAACTTATTCTAACAATATCCACAGTTTAGTTCACTTTTCTTATTCATTTTTTTGTGACCTTAGGTTTTTCCATCCAGACTCGATTTTATTCATGGTAATATTTTCTCAAGAGGCCACTTTTCTACCCTAAAGCAAATAGCAGTAAACTTTATTGATGCGTTTTAGTTTTAGCTCATAAAATTCTTTCTTCAGTCATATATTATAATAAAAGAGACAATACTTTTCTTGTTCGTATCTTTGACACCGACTTCATTTTGTATTTTCTTCAGTTTTAGGCCTACACCTTTATTGTACTTTTCAACTTTCTGAAAATTCAGCATTCCTGATAGCAATAGTAAAAGCCTGTGATTATTTTTATTACTAAGCCTTACTATACAGCTGACTTATACTAACCGAAATAATTAGATCATATCGTTAAAACTTATATTTTAGTAATTGTAATTATTTGAATTACCTATGGAAAAATTATGTTTCCTAAATTAATATTTTTCTAAATTTTGATTTTTGTATAGATATAAGTAAAAATGTACTAATTTAAGACTGTTTTTTTGCATGCAACTTATGCAGATTTTGAAGGCTAATGCTGACTGTGAAGGATGATAGATGAAAAAATACCATACCTGACCCGGAATTGAACCAGGGACTCTTGTCATAGAAGCAAGCTGCACTGACTGCTACACCAATTAACTAATTAATAGGCCGCAACCTAAAATTAATTATAAAACAATGGAATACATAGTCAAATAACAATACAATGTTTAAATTCGTAAGTGAAATCTGTGAATTGTTAACTGTAAAATCAGTTGGATATAGAAATATTATTTGTTTAGTAGCATAATCTATCGATAGATTTACAGAGTTTTATCAAATCATTTAGCTTAAATATAAGACTTCCATACGATTAATTATCTTTACTGCTTGAAAATTTGTTAATCAAATTTAGGAAAGTTTATAATAAAAACCTATCTGTTACGAAGAGCAATAAAACTTCTGTTCTGATTGGAAGTCTAAAATACCGGATACCTTAGTCAATAAAACAAATACTTAATATTTTTACTGTATTCGTTAAAAATTTGTGTTTACAAATAATCATTTTACAAAAGTGATAGCTTTTACAAAAATGAGGGATCCAGTCACGATAAAGATAATGGTTGGTGGAGTAATTCTGGAGCAAATCAGTCATATTGCCTATTTGGAATGTGATTTAACATACAGAGTGGCCCGTATGTCGATTTCCCCAATATTTACGGAAATCAGAAGAAAGGTTAATGGATAAAAATCTATAGACAAAAAAACAAATTTATTATATCCTATGAACTGTACATAATTATATATATTGCCTTGAAGATGTTATAGCAGGTGTTCGAAATGTCCACCATGATTCTCTACACACTTTCTACAGCGACTAAAGTTAAAACTGATTCACAAATTTTCAACAGTAACATTTTATTTTCATTTACATAGTAAAATGCAATTTCAATTGAACTTTTTAGTTCGTGCAGGTTTTGTGGCTTAACTTTCGTATGTGTTGCCAATTCGGTAACGACTCACCTGAAACTTATCAATAAATTCTTCCAGTACTTTAGCAGTATTTTTATGATGCTTCCTCCAAAACTGAAGCATATAAACTCGTTGTTCAGTTCTAAACGTTTTAAAAGTACCGTTACGAATGAAAAAATAGTAACTACACGGAGACGTACCTGATACTAGCCACTGTTCCAGATAACTAATAAATGTTGTACGTGATGCTGCCAACATTACACTATTACCAACTTAACATAATGAAATGTCCCATCCCATAGGGAAACCGACATATGGGCCACTCGGTATAAAGAGGACCATGATGTATCATAAAAAGTGCAAAATCCAATAGAATTTGTTGTGCAATAAGTCGGAATTTCAAAGGAAAGGCCCGAACTAACACACGTATGAAACTCTATGAGACAATGGCTGCCCCGACAATGATATACGAGGTGTGGCTATTAAATAACGAGACTGACGTTGTAAAAAATGTTATTTTTATTTTATACATAATCACTTATTGTCACCTTCAATATACACTCCTTCTCTATCCCTACAACGCTCCATGCGAAATTTCCATTGTTGGAAACAGTGCTGGAAGTCATCTTCTGTCGGCTCCTTCAGAACACGTGCTGCTTTCTCTTTTACAGCTTCCACAGACTCAAATCTTGTCCCTTTTAATGCAGATTTCACCTTAGGGAACAGGTAGAAGTCACATGATGCAAAATCTGTTGAATAAGGTGGATATTCTAACACTGAGATGCTGTACTTGGCTAGGAACCTCTTAACAGATAACGCGGAATGAGCTGGCGCATTGTCTTGTTGGAGAACCCATGATTTGTTCTTCCACGTTTCGGGGCGTTTTTTCCTTACTCTTTGACGTAGTTTAAAAAGTACCTCAAGGTAGTAATATTGATTAATTGTGTGACCTTCAGGAACCCAGTGAAGATGCACAATTCTATGGATATAAAAAAAAACAATCATCACTGCTTTAATTTTTGACTTGCTCAAATGAGCTTTTCTGGCTCTCGGTGAAGATCGGCTCTTCCAGTGCATGGATTGGCGCTTCGTTTCCGGATCATAAGTAAAAAACCACGTTTCATCACATTTTATTATCTTCTACCTGTTCCCTAAGGTGAAATCTGTATTAAAAGGGACAAGATTTGAGTCTGTGAAAGCTGCAAAAGAGAAAGCGGCACGTGTCCTGAAGAAGCTGACAGAAGATGACTTCCAGCACTGTTTCCAACAATGGAAATTTCGCATGGAGCGTTGTAGGGATAGAGGAGTATATATTGAAGGTGACAATAAGTGGTTGTGTATAAAATTAAAATAAAAGTTTTTACAACGTCAGTCTCGTTTTTTAATTGCCACACCTCGCATAGCAGTGAGGCCTGGGTGTAGAAAAAGAATCAGAATTCCATTCAGTCTGTAGAGATGTGCTTTTTAAGAAGCGTTTATAATACTTTTAAGAATAGTTCATTTAAATTTATTAGTGGCATTTTATGAAGAGGGTATTTGAAAGCTTGACCACAGGTATGACAAATGCCTCAATCGTCAAGGTGATTATGTCAAAAAGATGGCACAAGGGTACGTAACTTTTAGTAATAAAACATTGTTTCCATATTCACTTGTCTTTTATTGATGACCCAACGAATGCTGAAAAAAATCGGCCCTCGTATATTTACAATCAGTCTGGTGATCAGTAAGTGCTACTAAATTTGTAATTCCGTGAGATTTTAAATTTAGAAATGGAAAACCTGTAATGAGTCATCTAACTACCGGTCATTTTATTTTTTTTATCAGTCATCATTTTTATTTATCTGGAAAAGCATCACAGCTTTTCCAGATAAATTAATTTTACGATATTTTGTATTTTTAATCAAATTTTGATTTGAACAGAAGTGGAATTAAAATTTAATATAATTAATTAGTTTCACTAATTTTATTATATTTAATATTAAGGATTAGTAGAAAAGTTATCTAACTTTTGAAAAAAGAAAATTATTTAACATAAAATAAAATACATCAGGATTTGCATGTGTCACAACCTTTATGATTATACAGTTACTTCACCTTTAATAAACGTATAAAATTATAAATTTACGTAGAAAACAAATCGTGTGGGACATACAATTTTGTTCTATTTTGTATTATTATGATTCATACATCCAGAACATAATATTCATTCTGAAAGTAGCTTTACGTATCATATTGTTCTATAGAAAAAGTTTACTGATGAATTTATTTTATTTATTATAATTAACTACATTAATTCATTTGTGTGCAAATGAAATGTAGGTTTGTAATAAAAACAAACCTTGTTTAACCTTGTTTAAATTATAAATTTAATTTATTAGAATAGATGGAAATATTATGCAGTTCTGTAATAATTTTGTTGAAATAACTTTTAATACCGAATAAATTTCTAAAAATGATATCAATAATATTGAAACGACTATTGTATTATTATGTTATGGTTTAATGATTCGTAGAAATCTGTTTTGTTTAATCAAACAAAAACATTTTTAAGTTACCTTTTTGTATTACAGTTTCAGTAAGTTAACTGTAAATGTATTAATTCATAAATAAACTTAACGGGCAGACAAACATAATAGATTTAAATTTATTAAAAAATAAATAATTTTAACGGGCAGATGTAGTACTATTAAATTAATTGCACTGGATCTGCTGGTTCAAGGGTTACGAAAAATGTTTTTGTTTCTTATCACATAGTCAGCCTATTATATATGATTGAACAATTTCAGAACAGAGTAGGTAGTTTTGTAAAGGACACTAGTCAGAGCTATCTCCTCTGAGAGTAATAAATTTCACTATACAGACAGACCCTGTGGTGAATGAAGTGAAGGTGTCATTTGCAGGGTGGAAACTAGGTGCCTTTTGAAGGCCCTGACATGCTGATAAGCATACTTTTTGAACTCAGTGAGGAAGGCAATAGTAAACCACCTCACTCATCGTTTTTACTTAATAAAACCTCTAGACGTTCAAACCAGCCTTTCGGCTATTGATCAAAACAACAACAACACAAATAAATTTTATAACAGAGTTGAAAGTATAATGTGCAATTCATATCGATAAGAATGTAAAATAAATTTCGTGGTTCAGTTAGAAGCCTTACGATTTGTAATTGAAAGATATCGGATTCAATTCCCAGTCATGTTTGCATTTAACGGATTGTTACCCTGTAAAATTATCCAAACCCAAAATAGATTCGCTTGATGTTTCACGTTGAGTTTTAATAATGTTTTCCTTCTTAAAGTTGCATCAATTTAGATTTTATTCGTGACTATTTCATAACATAATTACCAGAAGTTATATGTGTTTCAACTAAACTATCCTTAAGAACCATACTAACTTCTACTCCATTGTCTTATTGATACCAGCGCACGCACCCATTCATGCTGTAAAAAATATGTGCAAACTGAAAAACAGGGAATTTAACTAAAAGATTATCTAGGAACATCTAGGAACATTAACTGTAGGAACATCACATGTGCTCACTACGAGTATGACTGGACCAAGGACATTACCCTGGGGTACTGCTGTTTTAACATAATACAATTGAGATAAGTCCATTAACTCGTTTCGCTTTAAAGAGTCGGAACGTAAATTTCTTTTTAAACGCCTATATTCTGTTTATTTCTAATGTTTTTCTCTGAACCACAGTTTAAAGCTTGTACATTAATATTGGTGGATAATGTAGACCATTAACAATTTAGTTTCTGTTTAGTGGGTTAAAGTAATTCACGGTGACGTCGAGATTACTAAGTCTTTAATTTGAGATTCAGTGAATTTTTGTCCTATCTAAGGTGGTTTTATGTCAGTCTCTTTTCTAGTACATAAATTATTTGTTCATTAAATTTTATCCTGGATGTCCCTTTATTAATCTATTTAAATCTTTATTAATCTATGTAATCTATTATTACAGTATACTCGTACTACTATTATACCTGTATTCAATTTCATTTTCCAAAATATTTTACAAAATCAATAGTTTTTGTTCGTTTTGCAAAATAAAGTGAAAACAAAAATGTTTTACGGTAAAAAAATTGAAAAATTTGTAGGCTTACTTTAAATAATAGAAATATTGACAAGATAAATTAATTCTGTTAGAAATACAAACGATAGGAAAAAGGAAAAAGTAAATATCAATAAAACAACTGAGTTCAAACCGTTTGAATTTGAGATATAACAAAAAGCTCAACGGAGTACGAGATTGATATTCGCAAAACTATGTTTTAATCTAATCGTAGGTTTTACTTTTCATACGAATAAAAATAAAAGACTTAGAGTATGTAAATTTTTGACATTTTTTCTTTCCAACCGATCAAAAGATTTTTCGATCTCTAGTAAACAATTGAACTCATCGTTGTATTAAATTTCTGTAACGCTACACAGAATTCATTTCATTTTCAAACACCCTGACCAGTTGTTTTTAAATTTAATATATTACTTTCTCTTGCCTATATGAATATATAGGAAGGAAAGTATTGTTTTCATGTCGATTTTTCGAAATCGAGTTTTCACCGGATCTATACGTTTTCAGACCCCCTGAACCCAAAAAACATATTTTTAGCGATTGGTCTGTGTGTGTGTGTGTGTGTGTGTGTGTGTGTGTGTGTGTCTGTGTGTGTGTGTGTGTGTGTATACAAAATATCTCAAGAACGGAACATTGTACGAACTTGAAACTTAAGTTACATACCACTACCGGACCCGACACGAACATTTTCATCAAAATCGGTCAACCGGAAGTGGGAGTTTATTCGTATAATTTTTCACTTTTTTGCAATTTTCTCAAAAACTGGTCCTACGATTTTTTTAAAAATCGCCGGGTTTACTCAATTCTTTATTCTCTACAAGATAGGGTAGGCGTCATGTTTGCTGAAATTCTGGGTGAGGCTGTTTTCACGTAAAAACATAGTTTTTTTAAGATTACGGCTTTAATATGCATTTTAGCGCACAAATTTATATACGTAAAAGTTGTAGAGAATTTAAAAACCTACAACTTTTATGTAAAACATTTTTTGTATAACGCTTAGTTTAGCGGTAATTTGCGATTTTCCGTTTTTTTCTCACGAAAACGTGAGAAAAATCGATTTTTTTAACATTTCGGCCTTAGTATGCATTTTACGACAAAAGTGTATATAATTAAATTTATAGAAAATTAAAAGATCTACAACTTTTATTTAGAGCATTTTTCTCTACAGAGCCTAGTTTAGAGAGAAAGAGTGATTTCCCGTATTTCTAAGCCAAACTGAGTACGATTTTCATTTTGCGTCTTTCACTCATGATTAAAATAAGATTATGTTTTTGAGGTTAGTTTCTTTGGTTATTTCTAATGTTTTATTACTAATGTTAGGTTTATTGTTAACTATTTGCACTGGCAAGAGAAAGTTGTGTGAGTGTTTCACACCAGATTTTTTTATTGTCAGTATAATGTTGGGATACATGGACAATATGTGGGGCAACTGTGCAGGCGTCTTTTATGTGTGAGTGACGCTCTAGTAGACCTATATAGTAGAAAGTTTTTTCCAAAACTTTAATCACAAGTATTAGGTACTCAAAAACTATTATTAAATTGTCAATTAATTACTTTTTACATTTTAATTTGCTGAAATTAAGTCTTATATTTAGCAGTTTTCTTTTTCCCACATTTTTTATAGTTTCAGATCATTTTGCTAAACTTATTTCTCTTTATCGAGGTTTTTGAATTTTACCTTTATGTTCGCAAGAATTATTATATGAAAAATAAATATCGTTTTAAATAATTCCTCATCAGAGTAGTCCTACTTTGAAATTTATAGTTTTACTACCTCGTTTTCTATGTAATCAGTTGTCATGTTATCTTAGGTTTTGTTCACTACAAATTTCAAATAAAGTTTATTTAATCTGTTTTTATTTAATCGTTTAATGTGTCCAAAACATTTGGTTCTTCTCTTGATAATCGAGTCTTCTATTAATTCTAACTTTCATAAAACTTTTTACATGACTTTAATCTTCTTTCTCGTTTTTCGTTAAACCTGCTTCCCATAATTTTTCTTTCAGCTATTATTATTTCACTTTTTCTTTTTTGAATTTTTAGTTTTAGTTCTACACAAAAGTGTTGGTTTTATTGAGTTATTGAGTAGAAAGTTTTATTGTGATTCGTTTGGTGCTATTATTGTGATTTATTTTTCTTTATGATTATATTATTCTATGGTGTATTTATTTACATGATTAATTCTTTGTGATTTTAAAAATTCGTAAGGTAAATAAATAAAATAAGTAAATTTACAAAAATATAAGAGGGTACAATTTATAAAAGGAGATAATTACTTTGAGCTTGAAAATCTAAATTAAAAATGATTTAAAGAGAATTTTTGCTTTTGTTAGCTCGTCAATCTTTCGTATAGTATTTGTTGAACGGACAGTCAAGATAACTAAGTAACTGACCAACTGCTAATTATATCCTAAGGCAGTGCGACAAAAGTTTACGTTCTGTGTAATACGTCTCTCAGATAGCTTAATGTACAAGAAATGATGTAGCTACTGTTGTTTTCAGTTATGATACATTCATGTAGTACATTACAGAAGTTGATATCCTGGAGGTTTTTTTAAACTATTCATCGGGAATTGTTTTTATTTTTTAACTACCACCCAGTTTCATCTCGTTTTTCACTGAATTGTTTTGGAGTGACTATGAACTAGGAAAACCAGCTGTTTTTTCATTCTTAGTTGGAAGTCTAATACTTTATGAAGTCGCTTGCTCAATCAATATTGCTACAAAACTAGAACAGAATTGATTACTACGTTATTAATCATAACACCGAATTAATTAAGTAAATCTATTTATGATGGAAGAAAATACATGAATACATACCACGATATTTATAAAATTGTGTTAATCTGTATCTGTTTAACAAAGTAAAAAGTAATTGACTGATGAAATACATTACTGCATACTAGAGTTTCATTATAACTAATATTTTTATACAACTTAATAAAACACTTTTAAGTAAATGCTAAGGTAAATTGTGGATTATCGGTTAAAAATTATGATATGATACGCTTATTGAAGCAAGAAGTAGATAGTGTAAGTAGTAACAAATAAATTATTAAATAATTCAGTTAATATGAAATTAATAGGTGAGTGTTAAATTCAGCAGTGTTAATATCTAGACTTATTAATTTTATCTTGATAAAATATCCTCTATTTTTTGGGATCTCCTGAATGAACTTAAAAATAATTTATCAAATGAGTCTTTCTGTTAAATGAAACGTACTGGGGTAACCTGAAGATTTTAAACTTTACAATTTGAACGTACTAGCTAAATGTTTTCATATACTGAGGTTTTTCTTTAGGTGTATTCTCCTATCGTAGGTTGGCAATCATAACAACAATTTTTGGTTTTTTACACTGTTACATAAGTTAGTTCCACAGTTCCAATGCTCCTCTCTCTCCTGCTACGAGGGACGTCCAATAGTTAACGAGACAAATTGTAGAGAAAAAACTATTCATTTATAATGACAATGAAACTTAACTCTGCTTTCCCACATAGTCTTCAGCAACATGTATACGTATTTTTTCATCGTTCTGTGAGCTTTGTGGTTCCTGCAGCGTAGAAGTTTTTATCTTACCATTATTACCATTATCTTTATCTGAACCATTCATGTACCTCTCTTCTGACCGCGTTAAAATTTTTTGAGTGGGCCGAACAAATGAAAATTACCACATTTTTGGATGGACAAAGCCTCAATAATGCCCCAATGTGGCAACAACTCCTAACCCAACTGCTCAAACGTTTCCTTATTTTCTGAGGAGTGTGGGGGCCAGAGTTGTCATGCAAAAGAATCACGTCTTTCTTATGGCGGGTCTTGTTTTCTGTTGCAGAAAGTTAGAGTAGCTAGTACTTATAGTTCACGGTACGTTGTTCTAAATATTAAAAACAATATGGCTTGTAAGTTCCAAAAGGTCTTCAAAATCACGTTACCAGTTGACGCGTAGTTTCGATTTGTTTTGTGGGTAAATTTTCAACCATGACACATACCATGGTTTTAAGACTTCTCAGGATACTAACACTTTGAATATTAACTTTTTTAACACTTTGAACATTTGAACATTCTTCAGTAAATTCCGCCAGATTTACACTTTTGGATATCAATAATCTTATCAATGAACGTTGCTATTCCGGCGCTTACATCTCAAGTGGAGCTAACTTTTGAAATCAACAAAAGAGGTTATGATACTAATTATGATCAAATGACTGATTAATATTTTGTATTCCCAAGATTGCCAAGTTGACCCTAAAAAATTTCATGGTCATTGGATAAACCGTTTTTCCTTTATTCATTTGTTTCGTTATTATTGACCGTCGTATTTAACTCTGTATAACTAACAAGAACAGATGGTATTTCTCTCTACGCAGAACAAGTCTGAATACTCTAGTTTCTGTTTTCTTAACGATTTTAACTAATATCAGTTAAAACATGAACTTTGATAACTTTTTTTAGCTAATTAGTTAAAAATCGAATCTAATACTCTAATTTTCCCGCATACAGACTGTAACATTGAAGAAATTCTTCGATGAATCTCTCTTTACAGAGAAACACAATGCTTGACGTAGTTTCCTCTTACAGGAATGATGTAGATATTCAATAAACATAACCTGAGAGGGGAAACGTAATAGCATCTCATTTGAATAATCCAAAAGCATTAACATTATTCAGAACTATTGTTGGACAACTAACACAGCCAACGGATAGGTCACACCGAGTTATTACAATATCAATATTAATTTATTACCAATGATATAACCCATCATCGGTTTCCGTTTCACAAAATAAACAAACAACTAAACAAACAATGTCACTTTTCAATTATCATAACAAATCACGATTTTACTTAACCATTTAAAAGGAGTATAATATTTGTGTTCCTAAAATAATATGCATATTCTGTTACAGCCGCAATTCCTAGTAACTGGAAGTTTATGTACTGTGGAAGTACTGAAATATCTAGGATACTGTAAATAGTTTGTCTCCCTTTTAAGTGAATTCAAACTACAGTAAAGTTTTAGTTTAAAATGTAGACCACAATAAAGGAACCACTAAAATACTTTAACTTCGTTCATTATAACATTTAATTTCTAGCTATTTATGCTTAATATTTATGAATAATAATTAATTCTGTAAGAAATTATTAATGTACACATATTTTAAGTTTTCCCATACCATGCAGGTAGTGTTAAGCTATTTGTACTTGATCTGCTAGTTCCAAGGCTACAAAAATAGTTCTGTTTCTTATCACATGGTCAGTCAATTATATGACTGAAGCATTTAAGAACAGAAGAGGTAGAGGTGTAAAAAATCAGTTATCTCCTCTGAGAGTAATGAATTTCATTATATACAGTCAGACCCTGTGGTGAAAGAAGTGAAGGTGTTATTTACAGGGTGGAAAGTAGATGCTTTTCAGAGGGCCTGGCATGCTGATAAGCATACTTTTCCACTCAGTGAAGAAGGCAATGGTAAACTACCTCACTCCTCGTTTTATTTAGTAAAGCCTCTAGAGGTTCAAACCAGCCTTTCGGTTGTTGACCTAAACAACTATTTCAAGTAAATAAATCTGTTTTATTAATTATTTTTAGCAATTCTTTAATCTTGTCAATTAAATATTCAATATTGTTCAGTACTCATATTTACATATGAAACCATACACATATATTTCATGACCATAGTACTCATAGACTATTTCATACTTTGTTTGAGAAAGTAAACAGGGCTAAAGGTAAATTATACTGGATTTCCTAACAACGTTTCTTTCAACTGTGAGCAGTATAAATATATATTTAATTTAAATATACATTTTACAGTTTAAATGTATATTTTTCATCATAAAATCATTCTGACAAGTTGTTTTAGATAAAAATGTGTTAATTTTATTCTAGTTTTAGAATCAACACAAAATTATTTTTGAAATAATCTAAAACACGTTTTATACAAAGCTCCGTAGACAAATACCTTTCAAAATAATCTACTTATAAAAAAAACTGACCCACCGGGTTGGTCTAGAGGTAAAGTCGTCGCCAAAATTAGCTGTTTAACAGCTGATTTTTGGAGACGAAGGTTCCTGGTTCAAATCTCAGTAAAGGTAGTTACTTTTATACGGATTTGAATGCTAGACAGTGGTTACCGGTGTACTTTGATGGTTGGGGTTCAATTAACCATACTCTCTCAGGAATGGTCGGCCTGAGTCTGAACAAGACTACACCTCATTTACATGTCATACACTTCATCCTCATCTCATTGGGTCATGGGGTTGCTTATTGTTCTGAATTGAACAGATTGCAACGTACACATATTAGGAATTTAAAAAAAAACAAACTAAATTTTATATATTCATGTATGCAAGATCTCGTTTTAAAAATTCGATTTTATAAGGGACAAATTATTGTGTGAGCTTTATAAAATTCAACAGATGTGTAAAACAGCTTCTGAAAAATTATTAATTACGTGAAAAAGAGTTATTGGCGTTCTTTGTCGTGTTTCCTAAAGTATTTTCATCATCAGGGATCGGAATTTCTGGTAATTTTGTCGAATGAAGCAACAAATTTTACAAATATCGGTACTGAAAGGTGTAAAATATAATAATCATTTAGAAGGGAGGATTAAATCTGTTAAATACAGTCATTTTTGAGTTATAATTTTATTTATAAAAATTAAATTATTTTGCCATTTTAATGAAAAACAGAATTAGAATTAGTAAACAGATCTGTGTTGTAAATAGATTTGAATTGGATAAAAATAAATAATAAAAACAATGTAAATTTAATACTAAATTTTTAGACTTGTTTTATTTTTATTTTTCTCTTTTCTTTACTTTGTAGCTACAAATTTTTTTTCTACAATTTGATAAATATTCTGCAAAATCTAACTTCTAATAGGAAATTTGGGGCTGATCTATTAAGTTTTTGTGTACGGTTGGTATCAAAATCGAGCTGGTTTAGCAGAAATATTCTTCACAGATATAAAAGAAAGAAACAAGAATTTTGGTAATTTCAGAGTTTTTACCTAATTTTCCACAGATGTATGCTGCTTAACTTATTCAAAAGAGTTTAAAAGACGTAAATCCGGCATTCGATTCAAACGCTGTTCTCAGTAACCTCTTGTGGTAAACTGATTACATATTCTATCACGTCTAATCTAGAATTCGCTTAATTCTAAGCTAGCTTGACTAAATTAGTCATTTAAGTTTTTATACAATTTAGCAGTGTATCCACTTTTAAAAACCTGAAATTTTATACCATTCTAAATTTTTCACGCACATCCATAATTACGCGCAAATAAAAACAACATTTTATGAAATAATAAAATATTAATACCAGTCATCTCCGTGACAAAGGGGTAGCGCCTACCAAAGGAAGATCTCGGGTTCGATTCCTGGCTAGTCTGAAAATTATTACGTGTCAAAACCCATTGTAAGTCATACCCACAAAGTAATTGCTAATAACCAAAATGTTGATATGAATTAAAATAAACTAACAAAAAAAACTGGTGTGAAACATTTCCGTGACTCTATCTTGCCAATGTAAATAACTTAATAAAAATTGTAGGTTTTTAATGTTTTACAACTCTGACTGTTTTTATACACTTTTACCCTAGAATGCATAATACACGCCGCAATCTTAAGAAACGATTGCCCCACAATTTTATACAAAAGGAAATTATTCCGTTTATTTTTATTACCTCGAGAGCACGGCCCCCTCAAGAATTTTAGCAAACATTGTGCTTACCGCATCTTGTAGATCACAAAAATGTAGTAAATGAGTCGATTATAAGAAAATCGGAGGCTTTTTTTAAAAAATTGCAGAAAAGTGAAAAATTGTACGAATAAAATACTACTTCCGGTTGACAGATTTGTAATGAAAATGTTCGTATTTGGTTCCCGACTGGTGCCTAAGTTTCAAGTTTTAACTTCGTACGCTATTCCGTTCTTGAGATATTTTGTTCACACACAGACCAATCATTAAAAACATTTTTTTTAATTCAGGGGCCTGAAATTTGTATTTCTGTTGTAAACCCGATTTCAAAAAAATCAACATGGAAAATACATTCATATTATAGACCAAAAAGATGTATATATATTATGTACATTCATACTAAGATTATGATCGTTCTACTACGATATTAAAATTTGTATTGAAAATGATATTGCAATTACAACTTCACCACTATGTCAAAACTAAAAGTCCTTTGTTAAAGTTAACAAGAAATTATTTGTGAGAGCTTCCTACCCAAATGATTATTAACCGAATTTCAGGATTTTAAACTTTATTCTTCTGGAGATTTATTGAAAGTGAAATTAAGTGGATCAGTCAGTGATTGGTAGTTCACATTTATGAGTAGCTAAAGATTTTTATATTTGTATTAATACGTATTAATTATGTTTTAGTATGTTAAAAACAAGATAAAGTAGGTCAATTATAATTAATATTGCTGTACTTATAATCTACAAATTATTATATTCTGTTTATCAAGGACCGGGTTGTTCTCAAGATGAACGTACAATAAACTTCAGTTGTTCTAATAAAAGACAGATGATAGTGTGTTTTACGCTTTTAACGGATAGACAAGGTAATCTTTAGAAAGAGCTTTCGTCTTTACTTTGCCAATATACTGAGCTTTCTATTTAGAGAAAGAAAAAGAAAAAGAGTGAAAGAGTATTATTTCTCTTAGAAAGAGATCCCTATTTTCACCTTGTACTAATTGACCATGTATACCTTATATCCGTCTTGTTAAGTCTTTTCTTTTTGATTTTTATTCTAGTGTTCTTTACTTCAATTTTGTGTCTGGTAATACGAAGTACTCTCTTTTCATAAATTCTCGTAATTCATCACTTTGAAGTATTTACTATAAAGTATATCGTACTATATAAACAGATATTAGCTTTGAAAATTTCTGTTATTTTATAGTAATAGAAACAGTGGTTTAGAAATAAATTAAAATGTGTGTAAATTGCAGAGGTGGATACTCAAGAGATCTAGGTTATTTGAAATTGAACACAAATAGGCTATCTCATACCACCGGCCGCATTGGCGTAGTTATGTAGTAGCATGCTCGCCTCTTATCATGCGGTCGTGGGTTCGAATCCCGCTCAGGCATAACATATTTTCATACACTACAAAAAATCATTCATCCTTCATTATATACAGTAAGTTACATCCCAAAATCATCGCTAATGACCACTGTAGTTGATGCGACGTTAAATGAATAAATAAATAAAAAATAAAAAAAAATTCATGGTTCAAATCCTAGTAAAGGTAGTTACTTTTATACGAATTTGAACACTAGATAGTGGTTACCGGTGTACTTTGATGTTTGGGGTTCAATTAACCATACTCTCTCAGGAATAGTCGGGCAGGGTCTGTACAAGACTACACTTAAATTTACACGTCATAAACATCAACTTCATCTCATTGGGTCATGAGGTTGCTTATTGTTCTAAATTGAACAGATTGCAACGTACACACATAAGGAATTAAAAAAAATCCTAAATCCGTTCTAAATTAATGGTAGGGCTCAGTGGAGGAGCATCATTGGCAGCTGTTGTTTAGATCAACAGCAGAAAGGCTGGTTTGAACCTCTAGAGGTTTTAACTAAGTAAAAACGAGGAGTAAGGTGGTTTACTATTGCCTTCCTCACGGAGTTAAAAGAGTACTGTTATCAGCATGTCAGACCCTCCGAAAAGCACCCACTTTCCACCCTGCAAATGACACCTTCACCTCATTCACCAAAGGGACTGGCTGTATAGTGAAATTAATTACTCTCAGAAAAGATAACTCTGACTAGGGTCTTTTACACCTCTACCTTTTCTGTTCCTAAATAGTTCAGTCGTAATTGGCTGACTATATAATAAGAAACAGAACTATTTTTTGTAGACCTGGAAACAAGATATCGAGTGCAATTAATTTAACACTCCACCTGCTTTTTATGGGTAAAATTGGCAGCTATAGATGATAATATAAAAAGTTGAATTGACTCAACGAAGGCATCCAGAGACTCATCAGCTGGTACCAGTGGCTGCTGATGAGTAAAGCTGCCGAAGATCTTTTTGGTGAGAAATGTATTACTTGCGAGGTCGGTTTTCTAGAGTATCGCCAGCGCGTAATTCGTAGTGGCACGTGAATAAAGGTAACATTTACAAAAATTTTAAATATATGACCTTAACGGTCACGTATTATTCCCAATAATAGCGAAAGTGAAAAAGCATAAGAAAAAACCAAATATCATCCACTCGCATTTCTTACTTGCGTACAACTGTACTATTTTAGTTAAAACTCGTTAATCAGTGCAGAATCAATTCTCATTGGTTGAGATTGATGAATGATAAATTTGAATTACAGACAGACTGATAAATAATTACGCTAGACATAGAATATATATAGTCCAAAACAATAAATGTATCACATTTGATGGATCGTATAAAGCTACACAACGTTTTATCATTATTTAATCGAGTAGAATTTTATAAGGTTGGATAATCTGATCTCTGCCCATAACAGACAAATGGAGTGTCAAATTATTTGCACTCAATCTTTTAGTTGCAGGGCTAAAATAAATAGTTATGTTTCTTATCGCATGGTCAGCCAATTAAATGACTGAATCATTTAAGAACAGACGAGGCAGAGGTGTAAAAAACATTAATCAGAGTTATCTCCTCTGAAAGTAATGAGTTTCATTATACAGCCAGACCCTGTCGTGAATGAAGTGAAGGTGTCATTTGCAGAGTGAAAAATATGTGCTTTTCAGGGGGCCCGGCATACTGATAAGCATACTTTTCCACTCAGTGATTAAGGCATGTTAAAAACCACCTCACTCCTCGTTTTACTTAGTAAAATCTCTACAGGTTCAAACCAGCCTTTTGGCAGATGATCTAAACCTGGTCTATAGATGAGAGCCATCTGTTACTGAACGTGATTCTTTCTTGTATCAAAAGCAATGTGGCGAATGCTTAGAGTAGCTTATAATGCAATGTTAATCTAAAATTCCATAGGCTTTGCGAATGACTTCTGCCGAAGATCATCTCCGAAGTCATAGATCCCAAGACCTAGACGGTAGAACGTTGAGCTGTGCTAAATATTACATGTAATTTTGTGTGTATGTGTGTTGCTTTTCGATATTTGTTTTACTCACTCTCTAAATTTTCCTGTAGAAACTAGTTTTTTTGGGTTAAATTAATTTAATATTAACTTTAATTATGTATCTATACAACTATAGGTTACCCATAACAGGCAGGTAGAGTGTTAAATTATTTGGACTTTATCTGCTAGTTCCTGGGCTACTAAGAATAGTTCTGTTTCTTATAACGTGGGCAGCCAATTTTATGACTAAAGCATTTAAGAACAGAAGAGGTAGAGGTGTAAAAGACGCTAATCAGAGTTATCTCCTCTGAGAGTAATGAATTTCAATCTAGAACCAGATCCTGTGGTGAATGAAATGAAGGTGTAATTTGTCATTTCAGGGTGGAAATATGTGCTTTTCAGAGGGCCTGACATGCTGATAAGCATACTTTTTTACTCAATGAAAAAGACAATTACAAACCTCCTTACTCCTCGTTTTACTTAGTAATGCCTTAAACAAGAGGCTCTAACTAGCCTTTCACCTGACGACCTAAACAACACATAACTATAGACTAATAATTTAAATCTTTTTTATAATAATTTAACATTTTATACTTACATGTAACGAACAGGGCTTATGAGTAATAATTTAAGGAGTAGGAGATTTACTTTATGAGAGATTACGGATTACATGCGTCCACCCTCACCTCCCTTGTAAATTAACACCCTAACCCTTGTAAATTAAAAAGTAAATAAAATAATAAAAGTTGTAACTGAAAAAATGTAAGTTTTAAACGACTAATCAGGAGTAAAACGAATATTGTGATGGAAGAATAATTTATAAAACTAAAAGGCAATATTTTAATAGACTTTAATCTATTAAAATGATTGTTTATAAATAATGTTAGTGACTAAAGTGTAAAAACTTTTAAGCCTCAGGTTTTTTTAGAAAAGACTCGTAATTTAAAAACAATAAGTTAAGTATCTAAACATCATTACAAAACAGGTTTTAATATCCTGTAAACAGATTAGTTTATTTTCTAGCACGAATTTATTTTAAGTTAAAAATTTGTTTGTTTTGTAAGCGTACTGACCTTCCATTTAAAGTAAAAGGAATTTTAGACTAATGAAGTAAATTTAATTAAATTTACTTCTTTATCTGTCGTTCATTTTATATTTTTATAATGAATATATGGTAAAAATATAATGTAATTAGTTGATAAAATTATATACTACTGAATTAATTTACCATTAGTCTAATGAGTAATTGCTAAAGTTATCAATAATTTTTACATTCTATTTGTACGACTACAGAAGTCATTTAAGGTTTACATATTTTCTAAATTTTTAAAACTTAGATTGCGATTTTTTGGTAGACAATTTTAGTCAAAGTTTTGGTAAATTTTGGGACATTTTATGTAATAAACAGCTTTTTCATAAACACATTTCAAAACTGGCTGATATGATTTGTAAGGAGGGAAACTACCCTCAAAAATTTCTTTAGTATTTCTAATTAGTGTAAACCTTTTCAGTGCCTAAATTTATTATATCCTGAACAAAATTTATTTCATAATTTTACTACCCTTCCCTAAAATTTAGGTTTTACGTTGAAAAGTAGCCTCTGCTTTAAGAAATCATAACTTGGGTGTGTTTTGGCTAATTAATGTCAAATTGGTAAAAAATTGAAGGTAAAATCCTCCTTCAGATCATCGTGTATGGTTGTAGAAATTATTTTATATTCATCTCTCTTCAAAAATCTGTCTTACAAAAAAGAACATTTTGATAGACAAAAATATAAAGAAAATTTAAAAACACAGTATCTTTTGCAAACTAGAAGCACTCAAGAACAAAACTCTGTTTTGTTTATAAAGCAAATCTTGGAAATGGCCGCCTCCGTAGCGTAGTGGTTAGCGCATTGGCCTGCCACGGGGAGGTCCCGGGTTCGATTCCCGGCCAAGGTCTGGAAATTTTCAGGAGCCAAATCCCACAGTTGATGTTACATAAACCACCGTAGTCGCTAATGACCAAGCAGTAGATGGAACTTAAAAATAAAATAAATTTAAAAAAATAAGAAATCATGGCAATAGGTTGAGGAGATCACAGATTATTATTTCTGAAACATGGAAATGTATTTTAATACTTGAACAAGACATTAAGTTTTAAAAATCGAATTTTGATAATAAAATAAGTTATTGGTTTTCTGTGACGTAGCATTTGCTTTTTCAGTTTTTACTATAAGTCGCATAAACATCGTGGTTATTAGCGAATACTTTGGTTTGAACAGTGTTGGTGGAACAGTGGGTTTGAACATTGGATTCTAGTCCATATGTAATAAGACGCTCCACGTGAAGTATTAAATAATATGTTAAGTTATGACCAACACTTTTGTTATGCCAACAAGACCTTCTTACAGTTAACTTACAGTTATCAATGTTTAAAGATAAGCTTGATAGTACAAACTGTCTTTTTAAAACTAACCAAGTAACCTATCATGAACACTGGAATTCTAAGAGACATGACACAGTGTTTTAATAATTTACTTTGTCTTAAAAAGCAAACAACTAAATAAACCTAGTTAAATAATCTAACTCTAATGTATGTGTACATCTGTGTACATATCTAATAACCAACAAGTCAAATCTAATTATATTTTAGTTTAGAATATGAAAACTATTGCACTCATTCTGTTGGTTTCAGGGCTACAAAAAAAAATCTGTTTCTTACGACACAGTCAGCCAATTATATGACTGAACTATTTAAGAACAGAAGAGGTAGAGGTGTAAAAGACACAAGTCAAAGTTACCTTCTCTACAGCCGGACCCTGTTGTGAATTTCATTTGCAGGGAAGAAAGTAGATGCTTTTCGGAGGGCCTGGCAAGCTGATAAGTACAAGCTACTTGTGTACTCAATGAGGAAGGCAAGAGTAAACCACCTCACTCCTCGTTTTACTTAGTAAAACCTCTAGAGGTTCAAACCAGCCTTTCGGCTGTTGACCTAAACAACATGAAAACTATACTTTTCTACTACGATAATACTTTCTTCTACGTTACAATATTGACAATAGAAGTATTGTTTTAAATATATTTAACACTTTTGCTCGTTTAAGATAGTTCGAAAACTAAATTAAATTGTATTTATTATAAATTATGAATGTTAAGAGAGCAAGAAACTGTAGCGATTGCCGAATTAAGAACATGTTAAACAATCCCAGATTTTAACTATGAATTAATTTAAAAGCAACCAAGTTTTCGAAATGCTGTATTTCAAATTTTAACATTTTATAGGTGAACGGTTTAAAATATGACTACGTTCCCCACTGGTTTTGACATTATTTAAATTATAAATTTACATCTGTGAATTTTCACAATTAGGAAAAGATGACTTATGTTAGCGAATATGACTTAAACATGAAAAAGTGACAAACAATGCTCTGCAGCTTGACTCCCACGGGACATATGTAATTATTTATTTATAATATGGTGTCTCTACTTCATCTTCAGCTAAACTGACATGTGAAGTACAAAAATAAAATAAAGTACTCGTATAATATAAAACTTAATATGCATGCAGCAATGAATAACAAATTTCTAATACTGGGAAATTTTTCAGTCTCTTACTTTTTTATTTTTCGCTTAACGATTTTTTTCAACCGTCGAGCTTTTTTTAATTTGAAACCGCCTCCGTAGCGTAGTGACTAGCGTGCTACCCTGCAAAGCGAAAGGTCCCGGGTTCGATTCCCGGCTAGAGTCTGGAAATTTTAACACATTAAAACCACCGTTAAGGTACCAAAACCCACAGTAGTTGCTAATGACCAAGCTGTCGATGTAACTTTAAATAAACAAAATAAACTATTTTGAATATTTTTAGTGTTCAAACGATTTTTTTTATGAACATAATAAAAATCAATTTTTAACCGGAAATTTTATTTTTCTGTAACGTTGAGATTTTGTTCGGCCATGGCAGGCTTAAGCCTGCAAGTTTTCAAAATAAGGGCTGGCACTTTTTGTCCGCCTTTATCTAAATTAAATGGCTTTAGATCAAACTTTTATATATTGTTTTGGCACCGAAAGGGTTAAGAAAACACAATATATATCCGATTTATCAACTATTATAATTTACATTAACACTTCTAAAAACTCAGTCTTGGTATTATGGAGAATTCTGGTACAAATTCTTTCGTCTTGGATATTGTCACAATATATTATATATATGTTTTTTAATTCCTAATGTGTGTACGTTGCAATCTATTCAATTCATAACAATAAGCAACCCCATGACCCAATGAGATAAAGATAATAAGTATGAGGTGTAGTCTTGTACAGACCCAGGCCGAATATTCCTGAGAGAGTATGGTTAATTAAAACCCAACCATCAAAGTACACCGGTAACCACTGTCTATATTCAAATCCGTACAAAATTACAGTATTCAGACGAACTAAAGTCCCCTAGCCGTGGGAATGAGAGAATGCATAACGCTCTCACTCGCACAAGCCATACGCGCCATTCCAATAACATTGTTTAATTTTACTCATTGTTGTGAGCAAGCGTTTATGCATGCAGTAAACTAACAAGCAAGATAACGACTGTTTTCTATGTTTTCAGATTTGGATTATAACGGTAAAGACCTTTGGGCGCATGCGTAGTTATGCCACATATCTCCCTCTCGCTCGCTCGGCTATAGGATATTAATTCATCTGATATCTGTAACAATCTTTACTAGGATTTGAACCAGGAACCTTCGTCTCCGAAAATCAACTGTTAAACAGCTGACTCGCGGCGACGACTTTACCTCTAGACCAACCCGGTGGGTCATCATATTAACATAAATATTTTATTACATTTGCACGACCTTGTTTGTATGAAAAGAATGAACAACACTCGGGTTGCAAGTGGACAACTCCCTTGTGGTTGCCGCACTACCTTATACCATCCAGTGCATTTTCACATTATTTTATCTAAAGCTTACATTTAGTCTACTTGATCGAATAATACGAGTAAAGAATGATAAGACGTGAAAAGAGTTCGGTTTAGTAAAGAAGCTTTTATGTACCAATGCAATATTTTCATATTATTCTATGTCTGTGTATGTGAACAGAATTTAGGAAAAAAGAAATAAGAAAATAAGATATTAAAAGAGTAAAAAAAGAGGAAATATTGAAAAGGGACATGTAACTTTTGGTATAGATGTTTTGATCCCTCTGGGGGTGTATTATCACAAAAGGTCAACACAAAAAAGTCAATGAACGTTGGGTAGACTATTCTGTGTTCTCTACAAATTTAGTTTTCTATAAATTGTTACGTTAGAAGAGACTGAAATAAAGTTGTCCTTTTCTTCTTTTGTCATTTTTGGAATTCTTTTTCGTTTTATAACTTGTGTACTATAGTCTAAATATTGTATCTCTAGATATTGAATCTAGGCTAAAAGGAATTATTGAGTAAATTTTTGTCCTTTAGGATATTGTGTAGGATCAACGACTTGGTCTATTCTCCTGTACTATTTTAAAATTCCCTTGAGTGGTTATTTTTTACTTAAAATTAAATCTAAAAGTAACCGCCTCAGTGGCGTAGCGACTAGTTTACAAGCGAAAATTTCCGGGTTCAATTCCCGGCTAGATTTTGGAAATTTTATCACGTTAAAACCCACCGTTACAGTGTCAAATACCCACGGTAGTCGCCAAGCTAATGACCAAGCTGTCACTACGACTTTAAAAAATACTAAAAAAGTCTGAAAGTAGCTTTTAATGTTTAAAAAAAATTATATTCAACTTGCTTAATAATTCAAATGAACGGGCTAACGAACTTTACTTGATAATAGTGCAATTTAGTTTTATATTTTAACAATGCTGAAAAAGATAACGTTCTAAAATCTTTCAGTTGAAAGAGTATTATGCAAGGAATTCAATCTTGAACAAAAAAACTCTTGATATCTAAAATAATAAAAATTATTCGTTTCTCAAGAATTTCATTATTCATAATGCAAAGCATTTATACATGGTGTCCCACGAAATTTGGCCACAGAGAAATAGCTTTGATTTTCATTAGTTTGTGAATATTTTCTTCCCACGAATAAGTGAAGACTTGCTATAGTCAGGAATCGTCAGGAATAGTCAGGTCTAAAGATTTTTAGACCTTTTAAATAATATCAATTTTGATACTTTTTTAGCTGTATTTTACCTTAAATATGGAAATACATAAATTTGTAACAGTTTTCCATTTAAGTATTATAAATTTTTATGTTTGGAGTAATGGTAAACGTTCTCGTCCGGAGATGTAAAGATAACTGGCTCGAATCCATCAGTGGTATAATTTTTTTATTGTTCAAAAAATATTGGAAATATTTTTAAAAAATAATTAATTATTTATTTGTTAATTTTGACAATGTTCAACTTGTTTAATAATTCAAATGAACGGGCTAAAGAACTTTACTTGATAATAGTGCAATTGAGTTCTATATTTTAACAATGATAATGTTTAGTTTAATTATTTTTATTTTGTATATCATCTAAAATAATTGCAACAATCAGCTGTTTGAAAACTAAATGTTACTGAAGGAAATATTTAGGTATTTAAAATAATACTGAATTTGCTTCCAAATAAAAAAAACTGTTAAGTAAATAATTTTAGATGATAAAACAAATTGTCAAAATTATAAAATAAATAAATAATCAATATTTTACAATATTTCCAATATTTTTTGAACAATAAAAAAATATTGCCACCGATGGATTCAACCCAAGTTTATTTACATCTCTCGTCCATATCGTTACCATTACTCCAAACATAACACTGTGAAAAGTTGATAAAATGTACAATACTTAAATGGAAAACGGTTGCAAATTGACGTATTTCTGTGTAATGATTCAAAAATGACTGTCAGCTGGCTGTGTTTATATTTTGGTCTATTAAAGTATAAATATAAATAGAGCCAGCTGGTTGATATTAAATATTCAAAATTATTTTACATTAATAAATTTAATACAAACAAAATCTCGTTGCTAGGCAACTAAGAAAAAGAAATAGGAATTATAAAGAAATATTTAGTGGGATTTTAAATCTCAAAGGGGAGAGTACGTCTCGTTGTTACTGGTTATAATTATTTGAGAATATAAAATACATTACATAAGAGAACATTTTATGTGTAATAAAAATAATAAAATCATATTAATTGTTAATAACTAATAATTGTTAAAATATACCACTACATCTGTATATAAGCTAAAATACAGCTAAAAATGTTAAAAATTAATATTTTTTATAAGGTCTAAACCTTTTCTAATGATTTCTGACTATGAGAAGTCTTCATTTATTAATGGGAAGAAAATATTAAACTAATGAAAATCAATGCTATTTCCCTATGAATCAAATTCCGTGGGATACTCTGTATAACTTACACTATTTTTGTGTATACTAACCCGACACGTCTTCTGATTTTAAGTCCAAAATATCAGCTTGCAAGCTCACAACTTTAGTATATATGTAACCATGGATTTCTTACTTTACAGATAACACCAAAAAGCCTTTTCTGTAATTTCAATGTAAATTTTTTTATGTTCTGTACACTATTACAATTTCAGGAAGATATTTAGTAAAATAGGATATTTAGTTTGGAGGCCAGGTATCAGAAGTATTTTTTTGAAATAGCTTTCTGAAGTTTCGTTGAAGGAAATCAAGTGCTAACTAGAACGAATATTACTTTTTATAGACTATTTATTGATCAATTTTTCATATTGAGTGTACTTACAAATAAACTCCTAAACTTGTATTTATTTTGTCTGTAGTGTTCATTTAAAGCGATCGATCACTTAGTTTCTAATATGAGCTAATTAACACATTCAGTGCTAGAGACTCGCCTAGCGGGTCATGGGTAGGTATTATATAGCCCTTAGAAAAGGTTTTTCTTTGTAACCGTGCAGTTCGTTTTTGAATTTTCGTCATACGATCTTCTACCCTCGTATAGTATACTCGTTCAGTATTTTAACGGGTTTTCAGGGTAAGCCGTGAATTTAGTATCTTTTGAGGTATCGATTCAAAATAGCTTACACTTTTAGATTTAGGTACTTCAAAAGTATATTATTTGCATTTTAAAAATATTTAACAAATTACGCGTAAATCGTAAAGGTAAATGGAAAAATTTAAAGAAGTACATTTATTATAACAGGCGAAAATAAACTTAAAAAAACATTGAATTGTTTACTTTTATGTTATTAGCAAACATAAATCCATGTATAAGTTACAAATAAAATAAATCTATAAAAACGTAAGTAACATAAGTTGTAGGCCCTACGTAAAGCAAGCGGAGAACACGCTGCACGAGTAATCAGCCCGAGGGGAGAGATACCTCATAATTGTTCAGCACTGAATGTGTTAAAAGTTGTATACTCAGAATTTCCGGTATTTACATAGTTTCGTTTGTTAATGTCATAATGACTTCATTAAGTGATTTAAAAAGTTAGGATAGTTAAAAAATTTAATTATAATATTTTATTTTTGATCTAACTTTAAATTGGAACAAAAATAGGTGTTTCCTGAATTATATTCTACGGTGAGTTAACGTACGGAAATAAAACTGCCAAGTTAGTTTGGTTAAAGCCGGTTTGTATTTACGAAATATTTATTGTATAATATTGCCGAATATAATATACTTTTTTAAACTTTACCTACGGAAACGTAAAAATAATGGTAAAGTGAGACTAAGTATTCCGCGTCTATACTTTATTAAATTGATTACTTTAATTTCATTGAATTAATCATCACAGATACCACACATTGTACACAAATTCATTCAAGTGTTTTTAATTATTAAATACTGTAAATTACCATATATTTTATTTCATACAAAAGATGTATTTAATAATTTACATCGATATTACAAAATGATTAACAGAATTGTAATTTATCTCATGTTTGCAGTAGAGACTTAATTTGGATGAATTGTTCGAATTAGAGACAATGCATCGTATATGTTCGTGCTTTGCCATTGGTGATCAGCCTATGGTGATGTCCATTCAACATATGAAACGTAATTAAACGATTAAATGGATTGAATTGAAACCCACCTTTATAGTTCCACAACACACAAACATGAAGTTACATTCGCTTAACTTAACGCAATCTCCTCTACGAATACAGCCAGTGTAGATGGAATCTACGTTTTAAAGTTCTATAAAATTATAACTGAATATTATTAAAAAATCTTTCACTGAGTCGTTCATCTGGCTGCCATACGTTCAAATAAAGTTATTTATTTTAATGAACAATTTAATAATTATGATTTGCGACAAAAATTATTCATTTTTTATTTTACTGACATTATTTCATATACCAATAAAATAGTCTACATAATTTCAAAATAGTCTTAATAATTTAGCTGTTACTTGGTATCTTATAGGCCTATATTATGTTTTAAAATAAATAAGGAAATTTTTTTAATTTTTATATTAGATATAAATAAGGAAGTTCAAAGTGGAAGGATACTTTGAATCTTAGTAATTATATACCTAAATTTAAATACTTTCTACTGTCAAATCGATTACTTTTGTGGTGGAATTCGTACTTTATTTATTGGAATGAAAAGTCGACTTTGATTTCATTTAACTTTCACTTCGAAAACGGAAAATCCTTTTTAGTTTATTGAAAAGAACTTTCAATAAGTGGAACACTGAAAAATATTTTTCAGGAAGAAAATCATGTTTACAAATTACTTTATTAACTTTTGCATTGCATGTGATTTTCTTAGTAGGTTATATCAATATATTGTGACGTTTATTCTAGGTTGTTTGTAAATAAGAAGTTCTAGCTTATAACAAGTCGACAAATAAATTACTTTCGTTGATATTACAGTTTTAAATGCTTAGCAATTTACAAACCTATAACTAAGAGGTAGAGTATTAAATTATTTACACTTAATCTGTTAGTTACAGGGCTAAAACAATAGTTCTGTTTCTTATCACATGGTCAGCCAATTAAATGACTGAACCATTAAAGAACAGAAGAGGTAGAGGTATAAAAAACACTAATCAGAGTTATCTCTTCTGAAAGTAATGAATTTCAATATACAGCCAGACCCTGTGGTGAATGAAGTGAAGATGTCATTTGCAGAGTGGAAGATATGTGCTTTTCAGAAGGCTAGGCATGCTGATAAGCATACGCTTTCAACTCAGTGAGGAACGCAATGGTAAACCACCTCATTCCTCATTTTACTTAGTAAAACCTCTACAGGTTCCAGCCTTTTGGCTGATGACCTAAAAACAACAATTTACAATAAATTACTTAACCTAATGTTGTTATTGTTTAGATCAACAGCCGAAAGGCTGGTTTGATTCTCTAGAGGTTTTACTGAGTAAAAACGAGAAGTGAGGTGGTTTACTATTGCCTTCCTCACTGAGTGGCAATATCATGCTTATCAGCATGCCAGGCCCCCCGAAAAGCACCCACTTTCCACCCTGCAAATGACACCTTCACTTCATTCACCACAGGGTCTGACTATAGTGAAATTCATTATTTTCAGAGGAGATGACTCTGACTAGGGTCTTTTACACCTTTACCTCTATTGTTCTTAAATAGTTCAGTCATATAATTGGCTGGATATGTGATAAGAAACAGAACTATTTTTTGTAGCCCTGGAACCAACAGGTCAAGTGCAATTAATTTAACCCTCCACCTGCCCGTTATGGGCATACTTTAACTAATAATAATTTATTTAATTGGAAAATGTTTTAAAAACTTTAGACTTAATCTACACTTAACTAAAACAAAAATATGATTTGATTACAATTAAATAAATAATTGAATCTTACTTACAAAACAGCTGTACACTAACTATCCGCTACGCTGAATTTATTTCGATACGCAGGTGTTTAATACAAAACTGGTTTCAATTCACTCCATTTATCACTAGTTGCACAATGTCTTAATCAAATCTGACTCACTAACTAAAAAATAACTGCTTATATATACGACCAAATAGATTATTCTAGATAAATAAATACACAAATAATAATACATAATGGAATGCTAGAAAAATTAGTAATATTAAATAACAATAAAAAGAACAGAATTACTTAATGGAATACAATAGGACTCTTTATCTTTTACAATAGAAAGAATAGTTCATAATGGTAACATATATCTATTATTTAATTTATTATTCTATTTTTGTTTCAGATTTCTGAACGAGGATCATTCCATTCGATACATCATTTTAAATTCAAATATATTAAAGAAAAATAAATTTTACTATGTGTAAGAGAAAGCAGAGTTGTAAAAGTAAATTAATAAGATACGAAGATATTTGTTAATATCGCTCCTTAATTTATATGAATATTTTTTTACATAAGAAATACGGAGCGTAAGTAGTCAAAAGCCAATGATGTATTTATAACAATTCATCCGGGATAATTTTTCAAAGTGATCATAATAGACGAAAATATTTTATAATGAAAAATTATTTCATTTTAAACACAAAAATGTTATGAAAATTACCTAGTATTATAGAAGTACTAAACGATATTTTTTACAAATAACTTCCGGAAATAAATATTTAAAATATTTAGCAATTTATTACATAGAAACAGGTTTTAATCTTCGTGTATTTTGATTAATAAATTTCTAAGTAATCGTATAGAGGTAAAAAATTAATAAAAAATGATGCGAACAATAGGAAACAAGGGAACATTAATGGTAGCTCCCGCTCTTCAAAATTCTAGTTGTTCTCACCCACGTTACGGACCTTCAGGTCCACCTATAAGCATCGGTGGATTAGCGCAGGCTGCTTTTATACTTACATTATCTGTTGGAATACTTGCTGCAAATCTTCTGCTGATCATTGTTATAAATACCAGAAGATATTCGAAGTACATTCATTCACAGGTGAGTTACAATATTTTATTTCCTTAACACTAATAATCTTGTATTTCAGGAAACTTCGATTTCACACTATTGAAGTAATTACCGTATGTAACAACCAAGAGTACGTCACATTTTAAACTTAATTTACTGTACTGTACTGTCAAATGTTTTGCTATAATTCTTCTTTTTCTTCTTCTTTATTCAGCATAAAATCCTTTCGAAAAGTTTATCACTACAACAGTGACACTTATTACACTTTATTAGCAGCAAGTCTAAAAGCTTACACATATCTACACTTTAGGGTAGATCCCGTAGGGTTTTAACCACGACAGTTTACTTCAACCTGAACCACGTTTACCTGTTATATGATATTCTTAAATAATTTACATTTCTGACCTCATATCAAGTGTTATAAGTATTTCACTTTCCTTTCTTAAAAGTGGTTATAATTCAAATGGTCTTATCCATCATCTCTCTATGGCACATTTCAAATGCCTCAAGTCGCTTCATGACATCATTGTTCAAATTCCAAGCCTCAGCACCATATTACAAAATTGAAAATACTAGCAGTGATTTAAGCAAACTCGTGAGTAAATTTTTTGCTCCAATGAAAGTGGAGGGTTTTGCAGTTCAGATAAAGTGGCCAGGCGGTGGAAGTTTGGTTGGTAGGCGTTTGCAAACTCCTTGGAACTGAATGAAGACGCCTCAAATGAGTCCAACACTACTTCTCCAATGTGGGGGGGAGTGAACATGAGTTCTTTCTCGCCACCTCACATACAAAAAAACAAAGAAGTTGAAGTTTATTACATAAGACTCTGCACTACTACTTCCTGAATACTGAGCGAGTATGTTCTATTCTTGTCCTGAACTCCGTTTGACTTTCCTGGTTGTTATTCAATCGCCAACTAAAATAACTAACTTCATTAACTTGTTTCATTTTTTGCCGTTTACAGTAATATGAGCTTTCACAATCTGTTTCTAACTAGTTAAAAGAAACTTAGTCTTTTTGACCTACAGACTAAAATTAACTTCCGTGCATCTCTTAATAACACTGTCGAGTATGTTCCACAAATCTCCTGAGTGAGATGCCAACAGGACTAACGTCTACATTATCTTAGAATGTTTATGATTTCCCGTTTATCATAATGACCTCCTATCTTTCAGGCAGTACTCTTTGGAATACGCTTTAATTTAATTATTTAAAATGATATTTAAATAACCGAAAGATAAATTCCAAAAGGTTTCAAATAATTTTCTACTAGAAACAATATTTCCGATTGTCATTATAATTCCTTCTTTAATTTCTCGAGAACCTAATTTATTTTTTAATTATTTTATGCAATTATTAAACGTCACTTTCCATGCAACTGTACAGGACGAATGTTCTTGAAGCAATTAATTACTACACAATCCAAACAGACTGATACATTACTTACTGTACTTGTAAATAACCTGTCTGGTTACTCACATCGATATTTGCGACGTTCCTAGAGCAGGGACTACAATAGGCAATAGGTTTTGGTAAATGTATAAAAATATATATTTTCCCAATCACTATAAAATTTAATTAACAGTCTATTTATAAAGTCCTTTCGCAATCCTATTATTCAGTAGCGTTCTTCTATAAGTCACAATGTCAAGTGTTTTCATTTTCCTCTCATTAAGTAGTTATTATTGTATACAATTTTGAATAAAATAAGTAACAGTGGAAAACTCTAAACGCCTAATCAGGCGATCAGGCATCTGAAAATTTGACTGACGGCAAAATATTATGGGAAATTTTCTTAGGTAAAGAATAATAATTATACGTATTAAGTTAAGAACTTAAATCAGAAGTTAACAAACGATAGACAATTTTAAACAAATTTATTATTATTATTATTATTATTATTATTATTATTATTATTATTATTATTATTATTATTATTATTATTATTATTATTATTATTATTATTATTATTATTATTATTATTATTATTATTATTATTACCTTATTACATACTGCGAATGTATTTCATATTTCATATTTATTAAATCATATTTCGGTGGTAAACTATAAGTGAAATAAATATATTCTAAACCGTTGATGAAGGATAATTTTATTAACTACAGGTCACTTAAAGTTTTAAAAAATATGACAGTCATGTACAACAATATCATTTATTAATTAGGCTTGCACAACGCAACTTAAAATAATTTACACCTCCAACCAAGAATTTATCCTACAGCATTCTCCTAATATCCAAGTTATTTTTTGTAGATTATATTTTATTACCTTAATCTTACTTAAGAATCTTTTCTTCTGAACAATTATATTGGCATGTAGCCTAATGTTCTACTTTCTTCGTTAATTGAAAATTTATTTTGCGTTACAGAAATTTCAGTCTTTCGGAAATACTACCACTGAAATACTATAACGTATTTTACTTTACTATTTAACGTGTTGTAATGAATGATCTTCTATTCAAATAAATTAAAGTTAAATGCAAAATTAAAAAAAAATAAAATTAATTTAATGAAAACGAAAATTTGAAAAAATTGAAAAATTGATAAATAAAATTAATTGTATTACAAAAATTATTAAATGTTTAATCTTATCTAGTGATGACACTATGTTTTAAAACTAAGTATTCTAATGAATTATTAATGAATATAATTATTTATTGCAATATCTAATTGAATATTAATATTTATACTAGAGCTCAAATTAATAATTTTTTTATAGTTACAACTTGAATCTCCTCGGAGTCTTGCTCTTGCTTCTTGTCCATCCATTGACCGGGAATCAAATGGGGCGTCGAGTCATTGATACAATTGGTTTTATAGTCTTGAATAAATTGTATTTAAATCTTTTCTTCATATTTTAAAATAATCAATTTTATTTTGTTTGGTTCCATAATTAATTAGATTCTTGATACTTCAATATTTTCCTTTACTTAATTTCTTATTATTTCAAATTATTTAACTAAAATTTTACTATCTTTTGTTTTCTTGATTTAATTTGAGATTTTGGTTTCTGGAATTAATTTTTTGAATATTTTATTTTTATCTTATAATTCGTCTTGATATTTGTAATTATTGTTTAGAATATTTAAATTTTAAATTAAAAATTTTTCAATTTTGATTAATTTTTATGATTATTTTAAAATTACTTCTTGAATTTACAACAATTGGTTAATTGATATAGATCTTTGATCAACGACGTACTGGAACATAGACTGCTATTCTACATTGTAGCCAAAATTTTTAAGTTTATTCAAACGTTTTATAGAGAAACAAAACCTGTCTTAACATACAAGCTCCTTTTATTTAGATTTTATTTGAGAATAAAATGATAACGAGTTCTTAAAAAATTCTGAAAATTTAAAATTAATTGTTATAACTAATTTATTTTTCCGTTATTTATCTTTCTCAATCATAAAATGGCTAATTTATTTTTTACTTCAGATGTACGACGGTTGATATTTTTATATAGAGATCTTACAATATTGTCAGTGATAAGTAGCTGCTAGAAACAATTTTTTTAAACTCTGAGAATAACTTCTTTCTTCTTAAAGTTCCATCTCCTATCGGAGGTTGGATATCATAATGGCTATGGTCACTTTGCTGGCTGCTGCTCTGAATAGTTGCAATGAACTACAGTTGAACCATTCTCTAAGATTCCTCAGCCAGGAGATGCGTCTTCTTCCTACGCCTCTTCTTCCTCGGATCCTTCCCTGCATAATAATTCTCAGCAGCTCATATTTTTCTCCTCGGGTTATGTGACCCAAATATTCTAGTTTTCTTGTTTTTATACTCTTCATAACTTCCAACTCCTTATTTAAACGTCGTAGCACCTCAACATTGGTAACCTTTTGGACCCACTGAATTTTCAACATTCTCCTGTGAGAATAACTACAAAGTATTAAATTACTTACAGTTCAATAGAAGACTCATTTGTGAAATGATTTTATCCATGAGAAAACATTTGAGGAGAAAATCTCGGGTAGGTTTTTTCTAATTGTTCTCAAAATGATTTATTTCAATTCAGTATTTATGTATTTTATTAAACTATACAAACACTATATAAACTAGTACTTAATTTTCTTTTACCAATCTACAACTTAAGTATAAATTTACTTAAATTATATTATTATGGTAGGAAAATTAATCTTCCGAATAAAGTTTTCCATGTTAAGGGTAGAAGGTGTCAGTGATCGCTACTGAAACAATTTTTTTTTAAATTTTGAGTGTATATATGTTAAAGCTATTTAAAATTTCAAAAAAAACATTTGTTCGTAAAACGATTTGATCCATAAGAAAACTTTTGAAGAGAAAATTTCTGGTAAATGTTTCTCCGTAAGTCTTGAGATAGATTTATTTTCTTTTATTATACAAAAACTATTAAAACCCCTACTTAATTTACTTCTACTAATATGCAACTTTGATCAAAAATCTATTGTTTATTTCAGGAGTTTCCTTTGGTAACCGCCGCCTCCCTCTCTCAACCTCTGCCTCCATTTGTTCTGATGATTTGATCTGATCCTTCTCCTGAATTCCTCTCCTCTCCATGGCTTCAACCACCTCATCTGATAAGACCGCTGGGGTCTGCCTCTCTGGTACCGACCCACTAGACTGCAATCTGTTACGGGTGCTATCCATCTGTCTCCATGGCTCTTCTCACATGCCCATAACAAACAAACCATGTTTTCTCAACAAAACTCAAAAGATCGCTCTCCACAGTTATACCTCCAGAACTCCATCTTATTCGGATTAATTCTATTTCGATTAATCTTATTTATACCTATTTTATTTACCACTCAACTTTCAGACCCATATTGTGCTGGGTTCATTATGCTGGGTTCCGTTGTGTTGAATATACTTATTTTGTGATTTTTGTGTTTTCTTAATCTCATAGTTAACTAACCTAATTAAGTTTTGGCTTCCCTTAATTTGTTCTTTATTTTCTTCTCCGTGTTCCCGTACTTTGATATTATAAATCCCAAGTATTTTAAAATTCGAGTTCCTTTCATCTTTTTATTTTCACCCAAATTCAAGCCTTTCACCTCTTCTTTAAAAACTGGTAAACCAAAAATTACTTAAATTTTATACGTGTTAGAAAAATTAAACTTCCCAACTATAGTTTTCCATGTTCAAGGGTATACATATATTTAGTACTTCTTTAATTTTAATTCCCTACTACTGTATTAGTGAGTGGTAATTAATACAAATTTAGTTATGAATAGTAATGTGAATATTTGAAATTATTTCAAATCTTTTGCTTATATGAAGTCACTGTAACAGCTAGATTTCAACTACGGTCATCAATGGTATAGTGTAAGTAGGTTTTAACGTGTGTTTAACCGGACTCTATCATAATATTAAATCCGATAACTTATATTACAGTTCAGCAAACTCTAATTGTTTAGCACAATTGTGTCTCAAAGGCATAAAAGATTTTACTTGTACTACATTTTCGAAATCTTCTTCTAATCTTCACGGCATAAGCCATTTAGCCTGTTCCAGCATAAAATTCATTGCTTATGTGTTTACGCTGCAATCTGCAATTTAAGAGCAATAAGCAACCCCCATGACTCAATGAAATGTGACTGAGGCTGACCATTCCTGAGAGAGTATTGTTAATTAAATTTCAACGATCAAAGTACACTGGTAATTACTGCCTAGTTAGTATTCAAATACGTATAAAAGTAATTACCTTTACTGGGATTTGAACCGCATAACCTACGTGTTCAAAAATCAGCTGCCGGCCGCATTGGCCCAGTTGGTAACGTGCTCGCCTCTCATCATGCGGTCCTGGGTTCGAATCCCACTCAGGCACGGCATATTTTCATACGTTACAAAAAAAAGAATCATTTCATCCTTATTACATACAGTTACACCCCAACGTCGTCGCTAATGACCTTGCAGTTGATGCGACGTTCAATTAATAAATTTAAAAAAAATCAGCTGTTAAAAATTTATTTGTTTATAAATATTATTAGTAAAACTGTTACCGAAAATCAGCTAAAAACAGCTGATTCGTGCGGCGACTTTACCTCTAGACTAACCCTATGGATTTGATCTTTTTAAAATCTTTTTTATTTTGTTAAAATAAATAACTACTCCTAGCGTTGTAGAGGTATTCCCAAGCTTTCTTCTTTCAGGCCTGAACTCCAGAAGCCATTTTAAAATTTTATCTCCCTTTTTTCTGCAAAGATGGTCCATCCATTGTGAACATAACAGATTCTCTCATTTATAACTAATTTCAGCAGCTTTTTCGTTATATCGCAACTTCAAATTTTATTTTACCTCTTACAATTATAGAGTATTCGTAGAAAGTGGATCTCTGCAGCTTTTAATTTATTATTTCTTCTGCCTGATTTTCCAAAATAATTTGGTAAATTTTAAGTATTGATTACATTATGTAAATAGACTTGAGTAAGTATTTTCAAGCCATCATGAAACGCGTATAAAATTGTAACCTTGAAGTAAGATTTAACTAGAATAATTATTATTATTTTAACACTTCAAACTCTTATTAATATGAATGCAGGAAAATATATTTTGTGGGTTTAATCATTCACAATCTTAAATTGTATTTTAACTTCAAATTTATTCATATTAGTTTTCCCAAGATGCCTATTTCTGAATTAATCTCATTTGAACACGAGGCGTCTAATGTACATTAATTACATTAATCAATATGATGAAGATGGAGAGTACACTGAAATAGATTAGAAGATATCGCAGCGAACAAACGTTGAGATGGAAGAGAGAACATTTTGAACTCTAACGTAATTTAACTAATGAAAGTTAAAAGTTACGTTAAACTTTTTATTTAACCTTAACTTATAGAAAAGAGACGATGAAAATTTCAATGCTCTAAATATATTAACTACAACTTTATCCTGACATCCTTCATTGTACATTAATTCAACAATGTCTGTTAAGGTGTTGCAAGATTTGAAGTTTTCTATTCAAATAATATTATAAAATATGTTCTTTACAAAACTAATTTATGAGTATTATAACATATTTCGCTCGTATAGTTAATTAATCCATAGTTTTATTATAGTCAAGTAATAAGCTGACTCCTTTGTTGTTCTGCCTTGTGTTGCAGTAACGTAAATGTTTGGTTATACAATGCAAATTATGAAATTATTACCCAAACGTTCGCAAATTGAGGTATGCCTGCATACCTAAGTACGTAGTACATTACTTGTATAACGTGAGGTATAGCCTACGGAGGTATACTCGGATATCGCTCTTTTTAATCCCGTGTGGAATTACATGGCTCAGTTGGTATGTGTCTGCAGTTGTTTTAGGTTTTATTTCTTTTTATAAGGCCAATTTTAGTCCACGTGAGGTGACTGGAAGCTCTTTTTGAAACTCACATTCTCAGTACATTTTCACTATAGGCTTTCTCCTTCCTTCTGTCCACCCAGTATTCTGTTTTTACTCATCATGGAAGTCCTTAAATTACGTAGTTAGTTCTCTGAATTTGATCGATTTATTAAGTTTTCTCAGTTTATTCTGTTTTTTCTTAATATCCTTTCTGACTTCATCAAACCATTTATCCCGCACCTTAAGTCTTAGTGGTTCTACAGCACACAGATGGTGTTTTTAAAAACTTGTGAACACCAGCGCTATTGTCAAGTTTTTGAAAAAATAAAATAGTCAGTGCCTTGAGAATGTTGTGGTGTGGATTATGTTTGAATGATCCTGAGTGGGATTTCATTTTTTTAGGTGTATAGTTTTCAGTTATAACAAAACTTAATTACTCCTCTCATTTCCTCCACGAGGGTATGCCAATTTATAAAGGTTAAAAATTGCCTCATTTAAACTATTTGTAATTTCATTTTAAAAACATTAGTATTCTTTATATTTACAAACATATTGATTTATATACTGTCCCAATTATAAAAATATTTGCTATTTAATTATGTATACAAGATTACCTACTGTCCCTTTAAGATCTCCAACCACCACTAATTAATCTTACAGTTCTGTTTTATTTTTTATCACTATTTTTAATGAACGAACGAGGGACCTGCCCGTTCGGTTCGGCCACTTGTCCCCCATTAAAATAATTTATACAAAATCTTTCTTCTTCTTTAGTTGCCTAGTAACTAAATAAATAACTCTTTTAAAATATTTTTGTTAATATGAATTAAATAATTTTTAAAGTATTTATTTTAGTCAGCTGGAGATGTTTATTTTATTTCAATAGACTCAAAAATAAACAACTCCAGATGTGCATTAAATTCGTCATATTACAAATATCCCCCCAATTAAATTTTGAAAACAAAAAGAAATTTTATGATAATCTAAATTTTGAATTTGATAAATTTAATTCCAAAATGTTTTAAAATTGTGTTACTAAGCGACCTTACAATACTACTAACCAAATAAACTATAAACTATAAACTATAAACGAACTATAACCCATAAACGCATAAACTATAACCTATAAACATAACACAACAAAACACAAACAATATAATGTACATAATTTTTACATTTATCATGATTAGTGTATCTATCATCTATATTTACCACAGGCATACCATCCCTAACGAAACTCATCAGCAATTCACCAAGTCCACCAAGATTGTCAACTCCCCTGGTTTGGAAATTCCTAATAATATTCATACGTTCACAAATCAATCTGTCCATAATCCGTGAAATCACTTTTTCCTTGTTTTGTTCTTCAATGCAATCAACGACTCCTAAATCCACATCTTCTCTTATTGGTTTATTTATATTATACTCTGAAGATTTGTTTAATATGTTCATTTTATCTGATTCATCATTTCTTCCTTTGTTTATTTGATCATTTAATGTAACATTTATGGACTTATACTGATCTAAACCTTCAAATTGTTTGTTCATATTCTTTATTGCTATAACCTCACATATTTGTTTTCCTCTCATATTTTCATCATTATTCTTATTGTTATTATTATTTGTTACAATATTTATTACTCCTTTTTGTATTGGTTTAATATTTTTATTAACATTTTCTTGACTATTTCTTATATTCTCTATTATTTTTATATTATGCTGTTTAATCCCTTCTTTCAACTCTTTTATGTCTTTCTCCTGTTTATCCAATCTTTTATTTAGGTTATTACTCAAACTATCTATTCTACAATTTATGTCCTTTCCATATCTATCTAACTTCCTACTCATTTCTCCCTGTTCTTTTCTCTGTTGAGTTATGTTCTCTACCTGTTCATCTATTTTACTGTTTAAACTATCCTTAGTATCTCTGACTAACAACATCAGTTGTTGTAACATATTTATATTTTGACTATTATTATTATCATAACTATTATTCATATTTACTTTCACAGTTTCTAATCCAAAAGTCGTGAATACATCCCCACAAGGGATGCCAATTTATAACAAAACTAAATTACTCCTCTCATTTCCTCCACGAGGGAATGCCAATTTATAAAGGTTAAAAATTGCCTCATTTAAACTATTTGTAATTTCATTTTAAAAACATTAGTATTCTTTATATTTACAAACATATTGATTTATATACTGTCCCAATTATAAAAATATTTGCTATTTAATTATGTATACAAGATTACCTACTGTCCCTTTAAGATCTCCAACCACCACTAATTAATCTTACAGTTCTGTTTTATTTTTTATCACTATTTTTAATGAACGAACGAGGGACCTGCCCGTTCGGTTCGGCCTCTTGTCCCCCATTAAAATAATTTATACAAAATCTTTCTTCTTCTTTAGTTGCCTAGTAACTAAATAAATAACTCTTTTAAAATATTTTTGTTAATATGAATTAAATAATTTTTAAAGTATTTATTTTAGTCAGCTGGAGATGTTTATTTTATTTCAATAGACTCAAAAATAAACAACTCCAGATGTGCATTAAATTCGTCATATTACACAGTTTTATATTATTGTTTTACTTTTATCTAACTTATTTTAACTGTTTGATGAGGTAGATAAAATATGTATTGATGAGGTAGAATATACGAGGCGTATTTTTAAGTAAATACCCTTTTAAAATAAAAAGAAAACACGTAAACTTTTTTTATTAATTTTATTTTTACTTGAAAGCCTGTATTGTAATCTTCTTATCTACATAATTCCCACCAATACAAAGGCACTTTTTGTATCCTATAACCAGCTTTTAAACGCCATCCTCGTAAAAATTTGCCGTCTGATTAGTCAACCACAGCAACCAAGCTATTTGTCAGGTTTTCGAAAAAAATAAAATAGTTTAGTGTCTTCAGAATGTTGTGGTTTGGATTATGTTTGAATGATCCAGAGTGGGATTTCCTTTTTCAGGTGTATATTTGTTCAGTTTTATATTATTATTTTTTTAGCTTTATCTAACTTTAACTGTTTGATGAGGTAGATAAAATATGTATTGATGAGGTAGAATATAATATATACCGTGTATTTTATTTTTAATATTGTCGTGTGCAGTCATATTGTGTCAAAAACATGTGCATATACGAGTGAACACCGTACATAGAAAAGTTCTTTGCTGCTTATTTTTTATGTTCTACAAATTAACTTATAAATTATCTGTCCACATGGATAGTAGCGTCTACCCCCCGCATCACTAAAGTCTATTTTTGAAATTTTTAAAAATTCTACCACAACATTGGCTAATCAATATTTAATGTTATTAACACAGTTGTATTAATTTTTTTACGCTGAGTAAAATGATAGTTTGTTCGTGCCGAACGGTTGAGCGGTTACCAAGACAGCATGAGTTCATATTATTGTAATGAGTTCATATTATTGTATCAAAATTTAAGTAATGTACGAATTTGAAATTTCGTACACCCTGAAAGAATTATCTGTGTTGTGTCAAAATTTCAAACTTTTTGGACAAATAATTCTCGAGTTAATGCTTCTAAACGCATGAAATTCTTTGCGGTAGCAAAAACCAGGTCTTTTTGTCTTCCAACCTCGATATGACAATTTTTAGACAACATTAAAAATATAGGATTATTACAGGTCAGCGTATAATAAAATGAGCTAAATTTTGGTATCAAGTATGTTGAAATCCGACTCATCGTTTTGGAGAGGCAAGGGTTCAAACTCGGGTCTCTATGATTATGAAACCGATAGTAGTCTGTTTGCTTGGTTCATAGTTCTGTTTATTCAAGTAAATTAATATTGATGCATCATGAGGACCACCGGCAACCTCACCTTAGTTTTTAATTATTTACAATATTTTTTTTTTACTGTAAGAGTTCTTATGTAATAAACAATCACTTCTGAAGAACGTCTAACTGTTAACTCATTTTTGGTATCTTCCTGAGTGACGTCATACCAATATGCCCGCGATATTCAACGTTATAAATTTTAAAACGATAGTAATTTTCCTGTCAAAAAGATTAGTTAGTAAATATTTTAATTATTTTTATCATATTTTGTTCGTAACAATTGTTGTAAGAATCAGTTGATGTTTTGAATCCATTAAATTGAATTAGATGTACTCCATGAAAAGTTACTAATAATTCAAAGTGAACTTTACGGTGAACCAAACGTAAGAATATTTTTTTAAGTTAACGCTCTAATTTTCCACTCCAGGTAAGACCTTCAAAACGAAAGATACCTCTCTCTTTGTCATTCAAAAATGTATCTGCTATATTGTGAGAAAGAAAAATGGTGATTTTTCAATTACCAACTGTGCGAATTTCTGCGTTCATCGGGGACAATGCCCTAATATAAAATTTTCTTTTTATGGACTTGAGAGAGATTTTGTACGTTCTTCAAGAATATTATATTCAAAGAAAACTACTTCTTTCCTCAGTAGAATAATAATATATACATTACACAAAAATAAAAAAGAAATAAAGGGTTTATGACAGCTGAAGTAAAATATTCTAGTTTTTTTTTTATTGAGAATGCATTTATTTATTTATTTTGTTTATCATTAGAACTGCCTGTAAATGTAATACTTTCATAAAATAATATTGGTTCCTCATAGAATTATTTTCAGTATCTTATATTTTTTCATTACATTATTTTAGATTAGCCTAAGTAAACCGGAAAATAAACAGAAAATTTTGGAAGGATACTTTGGAAGATTGTATTCCACAAGGAACACTATACTTTTATCAGAAAATACTTTTAGAATCATTGTTTTAGTATAGAAAAACTATCATGACGCAACGTAATCCATGTTATGAAACTTGAAGTAACACGAAACGACGGAACGTTCGGTGGAATGTCATAAAAACTGTATAAGTTGGACGGGGAAAAATTGTTCAGTGAACGGAGGAAGCGGACTTTAAGAAAAGAAAACGGGATGTCATGTTCCCTTCTGTCTTCAGTCAACTAACTATAATATAGCCCTATCTCTTATTACAATATTAACCCATCCCAAACCTCCCATCTAGGGTGAAATATAACATTTTATAAAATATAAAAAATATTATCTTTTCTTTTAGTTTGTTTTTATGATGACATTATCTTCGGTTTTTGAACAAATCTTTTAGTTACTCTAATTATGTCTGTCTTTTAAAAGAATGTTTAATGTACTCTTTATTCTAATGACAGTCTATAAACTTCTTCCCACTGATATAATTTAATTTTTATTTAAATCACTTGTAAAATTTAAGGGCGATTACCGAAAATGATAGTATTTTATATGTTATAATACTAACATTTTTGGTACTGTCATTATTACATGGAACCGATTTTGAATAACATTTTATTTAATTACCAAAATAAATTTTTAAATCTCAAGATTGAATACTTTGCTTTTTATGCAAATGTAGGCCTAACATATATTTTTTTAATTTAACCGGTAATTCAGGTTTCTTATTCTTTTTAATAAGATATTATTTATTTTTGTTTTATCTCGTGTTGATACTTTAGTCACGAGATTGCCTTTTGATATGGATGGGCTGTGAGGGAAGGATGTGAAAATTTGACAGTGTTGCCAACCTCAACAGCAGGACTCTACATTTCGCTACCGTTCCATTTCTACATACATTTTAAAAGCTGAGGTTTACTGCCGGAAAAATGTTTTTTTTTATAAACCTTATAACAAAAAACCTGACCTATAATATTGCGTATAGCTTAATTACATGACTAGAAATTTTTGATTTACTGTAATTATTTACAGCTACCTTATCCTGTTAGAACAAAATGTTTTAGGAATGAGTCGCTTTCGTTCCTATCGTTATCGCCGTCTTAACTATCAGTCTTACTAGTATCTACCGAACCGTTTCCTTTTTTTACCAGGTGTCAACAAAACTGTAGAAGATTTATTAGTTTCATCATGGCTTTAATTCCCTTCTTTTGTCGAATTGTGGAAAAAGAAACATCACAGTAGGTTAGCCACTCGCTCATGACTTTGTTAAGAGGTAAGGAAAACCATTCTAGTTTTACTTCAACTTCACAACATTTTATTTCAATGCATATTAGATTTCGTTCAATACTGTGATTGGTCCGACCACGTTTTTGAGGAACCGACATTTCTGCTTACGGTAACAAACAGTTATATTTGTACAGTTAACCTACAAATGTTCCGCGATATACTGTATGATCTCTGGGTATAGTGTACGTTGTTGGATCGGTTGTACTGAAATTAAAGCAGTCGCTCATGCGCACTATGCTTTTCCTCCTTTACCCCTCGGTAAAACCAAAGACACTTCGTGACTCATGTAATTATAAATTCACTTAAACTATAGTGTTGTAAAACGCTACAAGAATCTACTAACTTTGCTCTCGAGGAGTTTATATTTATCACCTCTTAATTAATAATCAAGGTAGTCTTTCTTCTTTAGATTATGCTAATCTACTTGCGGTTCATACCTGTACATCTCAAAACATTGACGTTGGCAGTATGACCATATTTCATAAACACATCTCAAAAGCTTCTAAACTATTCACCGGTATTATACTCAAAGTTCGTGATTCCACACCACATAACAGGACGGTGTACATTTATGTCTTAAACATTTATTCTACAAATACAAATCCTATTCTATAATTATTGAAATCCAAGATGGTTTTTTAGCTGAAGAAAAAACCTACAAACATCAAAATTATTATTCCTCTCTTATACTCTATTTTACGTTCAGAATGCAGTGCAGCTCTTATGAGAAGCCATTGTGTTATCAGGGGTACAGAAAACATCAGGCACAGCCAATACAATAACCCTCCTCCGCAGACACCATCCAAAGGTCACGGGCAAAAATATTTGCAGTTTCGCTTACCATGCTCTAACAAACTCATTTTTAATCAAAAAATTCTGAAAAAATACTTTCGCTTACTAATGAATCGTATTTTATTACCCTGTAAATGTTATTATTATACTCTGATATTAGATAAGAGACTGTAGGTACGTATAAGAGAAAGGGGTAAGACGTATCTCTCTTTGTCATCCTCACTGTCGGGCCAGGGGAGTTTTATTTCCATTTTTAGACATTTCCGAGATACAAACGACTGTTATTTAAACAAGATTTAAAGATTACCAAGTTTTGAACAATAACTAATTTTTTAAATAGTTAAAAAAGACAATAATTAACAGTACTTCCAGTATTATAATAATTTGTCAGTGCCTGATCTTTAAAACGGTACACATATTAGGTATGTTTTCTTATTCATTATTCAATAGGAGTTTGTAAATGAGAACGTGTGGCATTTTTTTTGCGCCCAGGAGACTCCAGGAGGAGTGTAGGACATGTCAGTTATAACACCTGAAATACATATAAGAATAACACAATGTATCACTTTATCGAGAAAGAAATTCTTGTACGCTATAAAAAGTTTCACCAATCAAGTAATTTTTCAGATTTTTTTTTTAAAGGAATTCAAGTTATGACAACATTTTAAAAATTGGGGTAATTTATTCATGAATTTTCTCCCTGTAGGTTGCATGTGGCGCGGAGTTGATATTTTTAGTTAGTGTAGTAGCGCTCAAACTCCCATTTGAAATATATTGCTTATGGACTTCTCGTATTGCATTCTGAACGTGAAATCAACTATAGCTATTAACAACTCCATGGTTCGGCTGAACTTATTAAATATATATAATGGATGTTTTATAAATATATTTTTTTTAAATAACACTATTCAACACTTAAAATTAAGAGACATCTTATACTCAGTTCATCTTATTATGTATTATTCTGACAGGCGTAATTGCTATTAATTTTTAATTACTTGTTTGTTTTTCAGCCTCGTTATTTATTGACATCATTGGCTAGTAACGATTTAGCAATTGGTCTTCTTGTAACCCCATTTGGTGTTTTGCCTGCAGTATACCAATGTTGGCCTTACAGCGATATAGTTTGTCAAATTCAGGTAAGCAGAATTTATTTATTTAATAGATTATATAAACTTACAACTTCTTACTTCAATAAATTTAGTTGTTTCATTTTATTTCTGACAATATACTCAAAGTTAAGCACATAAACTCAAAATTTGTTTCTATTTGCTGGAACAAATTGACTTGGTCTGGAACAATGACTTTACTTTAAATTAAATATGTCAAATAAATTTACGATTTACAAAAGTCAAAAATCCTACCTGGATGTATACAGAGTTAAACTTTGGGAACCTGCTAAACTTTCACACATGAAACAAGTAAACAAGGGGTATAAAACAAAAATATTTACGAACAATAAACCAATCTTTTAATGTTAAAAACATAATGCTACTTACTCAATGACTTACAAAAATACCGTATGTAACCGCCATAGATAAACACGATGATGGTACACGATAAATTTAAATCACATACAAACCGTCCCATTCAAATTACGTACCCTAGAAGCAATACCGGGTATTCAGCATAAACGTTTAAAACGTCTCTGGGCAATGGATTTTCTTGGGAAGGGTTAATATTATAAGTTTTCAGTGATGACGGCAAGCTCCAACAAGTAAATCAAGTTTTGTTAACATTCATCAAATTTAATATAATAATTAAGTATTGTATAACAGATACTAAATACTAAATAAAAGTGTAAGAAATAAATAGAATCCAATTAAAATAAACACATTTTTTAAATAATAATCCATGGATTTAAATAGATAATCCAATTTTCCTAACGTAAGACATTATGTTTTAAAATTCCATTCATAGAATTATAAAATTTATTTCGTTTTAATTATTCTTAGATTTTCCATTTTTAAATTTATGAAAGTTATGTAATTACAAATGACAACCCTTGAGGTTTTGCAAATTTCTCACCAAAGTTTTAATTTTTTTGTGAAAAAAAGAACAGATTTTTTGTTTTTCAGGTTAACGAACTTTTCAGGTTTTAAAAATATTAATTTGTAAAGAAACGAGATTTATCATATTTCTATTCAACAAGTTTTGTTACCATTTATCAAATTGAGTTAAACTTTGGGAACCTGCTAAACTTAACTTGGTCTGAATGCTACTTACTCTATCCAATAATGAACCAGCTAAGATAAGCTAAAATAAGCTAAGATACTTGAGCATGCTAAGATACTTGTAAATAGTTGGCAGAATGGTTGAAATTTTGTATAACAGAGTAAATACTCAATAAAAGTGCAAAAAAATAAATAGAAGTAAATTAACGGATATCCAATTTTCCTAAAGTAAGAAATTATGTTTTAAATTCAATTCTCAAATTATGAAATCTATTTTGTTGTAATTATTATCGTTACACTTTACGTTTATGTAATTATAAATGACATCGTTCGAGGTTTAACAGATTTAAATTTTATTTATGTTAAAGTTAATTATTTTATGAAAATAAGGAAAAGATTTGTTGTTTTTAAAACCAACTTTTCAGTTTTTAAAAATATTAATTTGAAAAGAAACAAGCTTTATCATAATTTTATAAAAATAAAATATTCCTTGGAATGTAAATAGGGGTTTTTTAACGTATATGACAATCAGTAAACTGGGAGAATTTTTCGCACGATCAAGCTTGTGTGGCCTAGTTGAATGCTGTATAACAGTTAATTTTTCTTTTAAACTTTTAATATTTTCACTAAATTGAATTTTCTAAATAAGCTAAAGTGTCGTACGGTGTACTGTACATTCTGTGCGGTTAAATGACAACCCCGGTGGAATTTTAAAAAATAAAACATTGTGCCTGACATGCGAATAAAAAACCCTACATTCTCTGTTATCAATCTGCAGTCTAAACTTTACAATCGAATTGTATTCTTCTTCGGTTTTTTATTTACGAACCCATCATTCTGTGTGTTTTGTAATAGCAGTCACAAAAGAAAAAAGATTTACAGTGTTTTTGTTGAAAAACAAAGTTAGAGAAAGGATTCGAGTGAAAACCAAATAAAATTTACTACGAGTGCAGAATAATAAAAACTAAAATTTCAGGAAATTATTTTAAAATTTTAAATTTTCTGTTAAAGGTAACATGACTGGATACATCTAGATTGAATAGAAAATAAAGATAAACTTGTAAATAGCATTTCAATTTTTTTTCGCTTCCCTTATATGTATTTTCCCCATTGAATTCGAGCTTTTATTGGAAATATACGTTTCTAGATCTCTGAACCCCCTGAACTCAAAAAACATCTTCTTAGCGATTGTTTTCATGATTGCTGTGTGTAGTATGCCTATTGTTTTCATTTTAGTTTTTATAGAACTTAATTTTTTATTGGAAATGCACGTTTTCAGACCCCCTGAACCGAAAATCATGTTTTTATTAATGTGCGTGCGTGTATGTACGCGTTGCGCGTGAATGTAATTAAGTAAAACTAACTCAAGAACGGATAAGCTACAAAATTGAAATTTGGAACTTTAGTTAAGTACCATTAGGGAACATGAAACATTTTCATCAAAATCTGTCAACGATAAGTAGTAGTTTACTCATGAAATTTTTCACTTTTTTACAATTTTCTCAAAAACGGCTTGCACAGTTTTAAAAAAATCGCCTCAATTAGGCCTACTACAATTTTTTATTCTCTACAAGATAGAGTGAGCACCATGTTTGCTGAAATTTGTGAGGAGGCTGTGCTCTCGTGGTAACAAATAATTTTTTGGACTGCTGTGTTTTTTGATAATGTATTTTAGGGCAAAAGCGTATATTATAACTAAAGGTATAGGAAATTAAAAAACATGTAAATTTTATTTCAAGTATTTTTTCTACAGAGCCTAGTTTAGCGTCAGTGGGTGGTTTTCCCAATTTTTAAATCCTACAGAGGTTGATTTTAATTTAGCGTCATTTACTCATGATTATAAATTAGGTTATATTTTTCAATTTGCACTTCTTACTCATGATTAAACACAGGTTAGATTTTTCATTATTTACATTGGTAAATTGTGTGAATGTTTTGCACCAGAAATTTAGTTGAATAGATTGATTTATTAAGAAGAGGATTATAATTCAAAATATTTTTCACATTTCTAAACAATAAACTAAGCTTAAAGTTATTCACAAATGATAACATTATAGTCCTCGTGAATTCAAAGGGCGGATTAGCGTATGATTGAGTAAATCTGGTTTGGTCCTCATTTGTCTAGCGTACACCCCATCATTTTTCAGATGTTGTTGAGTACCTATGTGGCATTTGTCAAAGAAAAAATTAAAGAGCCAATTATGGAACACATATTCAACCTGGAGTGATGGTTTTGGTCAATCGGGTATGGAAAAATAAAATAGAAAGCTATACATGGGTTAATGAAAGAATTTTGACAGTTCGGATTAAATTAGATAGAGGTTTTCTGACACTGATAGGTGTATATGCTCCAGAAGAAGGGAGAAAAGAAGAGACTATTGAATTTTATGAGATATTGCAGAAGCAACTGACATCATGTAAGAAATCAGATTATGTCATTGTCTCTGGAGATTTAAATACACGTGTTGGTAATCAACCGATCCCACAAGTGGTTGGAGCATATGGAGAATGTCACTTGAACGAGAATGGTAGACAGTTACGTGATTTTTGTACATTCAATGATCTGAAAATCACAAATACCTTTTTCAGAAAAAAGACATCCACAAATACACTTGGGCAGCAAGAGGATACAAGTCATTAATTGACTATGTTATTGTGAATAAGAAAACTGCAAGCCAAGTTCGAGATACCAGAGTATATAGAGGAAGCGATATTTCAAGTGATCACTACCTAGTTGTTTCAAAAATACAGTTATGGACCAAATGGAGAAAAAATAAAAAAGTCACAAGAAATGAAGGAAATGAAGTTTATAAAGTCTACCTCCTGCAGACTGAGAGTGTCAGGACCCTATATCAGACAAGATTAACACAGAAACTTTCTATGAGGCCCACAGCACCGACAGTGGAGGAAGAGTGGATCAACTTAAAAGATACTTTAAGAGAAGTAGCCTATGAAACGCTGGGGACGAAAAAACTTGTAACAAAACATAAAGGTTTGAAAATTTGGAACGAAGAGATTGCTGGAGCTATTAAGAATAAGAAGATTGCCTACGAACAATTATTGAAATCACCTACAGATCAGGCAAAGGAAAATTACAGAAGACAACGTAATGTAGCTAGAGCCATTGTTAGGAAAGCCCATGAGGATGCATGGGATAGGTTCATTGCAGGAATTGAAGATGATCTACATGGAAGGCAAGAGGTTGCCTATAAGTTGATGAAACACCTCAATAATGATGAGAAGGAGATGGCTAAAATAGACAATATAGAAAAACAAGAATGGATTGAGCACTATAAAATATTGTGGTACAAAAGCGATTTACCATTCATGGAAGAAGCTCATCATCCAGAAGCAAAACATGGTATTGATCAAATAGCTATTGAGGAATTGGAAGAGGCATTAAACAAACAAAAAATGGGAAGGCAACAGGATTAGATCATATAAATTCAGAACTATTGAAATATGGTGGTACACTACTCGAATTTCGCCTGCTTCACTTGATGAACATGTGTTGGACTTCGCGATACATTCCTAAAGATTGGAAAAAAGCCATAGTAATCTCGCTGTTTAAGAAGGGTAACAGAAAAGATACAAATAATTACAGAGGAATTAGTTTGTTGAGTAATGTGTATAAATTATACAGTAAAATCCTGAACAATAGACTCAGAAAAATCTCGGATGTGTTATTATTAGAAGAACAAGCCGGCTTTAGAAAGAGCAGGTCTTGCATTGACGATGTTTTTTCTTTAAAGCAGATAATTTCAAAACGAGTTGAATTCAATTTGGAGACACACCTTGCATTTGTAGACTACGAAAAAGCGTTTGATAAAGTTGATAGGCATATCCTGTTTGATGGATTGGTCAAAAGAGGCTTTCCAATACACTTGGTGGAAGTTATAGAGAGTTTGTATCATGGAACAGCTGTCATCTTGAACTGTTCAGGCTCTCTCACAGAGGAGGTTCGTACAAATGTTGGTTTGAGGCAGGGCTGCCCGCTCTCACCAACTTTATTTAACATTTATGCTGATGATCTCTGTAGAAGATGGAAGCAAAAAGTCCACCGAGGCATTTGGATAGCCCCGGAAGTCTCCATCAGCTCGTTGTGGTTTGCTGACGATCAGGTGATACTGCAGGAAACAGAAGATAATCTCCAGAAAGCATTACACCAATTGAATCTTCTCAGTGCTGAATATAACATGAAGATCTCATTCAGTAAAACGAAGGTGATGGCTTTTGTGGGAAAAGATCCAATTCGGTCTAAGATAGTTCTTGATAACAAAGTACTGGAACAAGTATCACATTTCAAGTATTTGGGGTGTGATATCACATATGAAATGGATCAGGACTTGAGCATGAGAATAAATAGATTCCAAGCTATCTGTGGAACAATCAACAGGACCTTGAGGAACAAAGCCAGAAGGGAAACGAAAATTAAATTCTATAAAGTTATGGCTATTCCCACTCTTTTATATGGTTCTGAAACCTGGGTACATAAAAAGAAGGGATGGAGCAGGTTACAGGCTGCTGAAATGCGATTCCTAAGAGCAGTGAAGGGTTGTACTAGGGAAGACAGAATCCATAATACTGAGATCAGAAAAGAGCTCAACATACCCTCCATATGGCAGAAAATCGAGGAAACCAAACAAAACTGGAAGGATCATGTGGAGCGCATGGAGGATGGAAGAATTCCCAGGGCAGTCATCTCCTATCAGCCAGTAGGAAAGAGAAGTGTGGGCAGGCCTCGTAAGAGATGCAATTGATTAATAAGGGAGTTTGCAGTCGGAACAGGCAATGTGCCTAATCCTTGAAGGAGGACGACGACGACGATATTCAACCTAATTGAAAACATCACTAACAAAAATTAAGTACACCTTGTGTGGATCCCATCGCATTGTGGTATACATGAAAATGAGTCAGCAGATATAGTCACAAAAGAGAGGTTAAAAATTCCACTATAACAGAACAATATAGTAAAAATTTTCTATGCGCATGCGTGAACTAAAGACTGGACAAGAATTCCTCCGTTAACTGTCTCTTTGTGATAGTTTAAGTAACTCAACAAAGGGATAACTAGCAGCTAGATCGACAGTAGGGGAATAGTATCGATGCACAGGAGTGGGAGAGGCAAAAACAGTACAAGTAAAACAAGTCTCCTAAGTTTTCTTAAATCGTAAAATAATAGTATAAAATCATATATCATCACATACAAATATCGGAAGAATCCTCCATCATCAAACTCCATCACTGAAACCAAATTCCAACTCAATATTCTCTACTGGAACTTCAAATGTAAGAAAAACATATTTGAGAACCACTACCACACATGGAGCTCCAAAGGCATCAACTCCTAATTACACTGTCACGCGTAGGACATTTACACATAAACACCTTATGACAATGGATCAACCACAACATTTTACTTATTGCAACACATCTTTTCCGATCACACACATTATCACAGACAGACAAAATAAACATTCTATACTATTTTTTTTAAATTACAGTGATTAAGAAAAAAAATTGAAAAAGTAAAAAGCAAAATTTGTTGTTTAGGTCATCAGCCGGAAAGCTGGTTTGAACCTCTAGATGCTTTACTAAGTAAAAAGAGAAGTGAGGTGGTATACTTCCTTATTGAGTTGGCAAGTATGCTTATCAGCATGAAAGGCCTTCTGAAAAGCACCCACTTTCTACCCAGCAAATGGCACCTTCACCTCATTCACCACCGGGTCCGGCTGTATAATGAAATTCATTACTTTCAGATGAGATAACTATGACTAGTGTCTTTTAAACCTCTACCTTTTCTGTTTAAACGCTTCAGTCGTATAACTGGCTGACCATGTAATAAGAAATAGAACTATTTTTTGTAGTAACTATAACAGCAATTAAGAACACCACAAACTATTTAAACTCTCAGAAAACTTCACGTTTAAAAAAGTCAAACAAAACAGTGACACCTATCATCGTTTTCATTACAAAATTCTACAATTTAAATTTATATAATGAACAGCCAAACAAAATAAAATTATATATAATACTCACCTCAGAATATTACACATTCGAGATATCTTTCGTCTCTCTCGGAGACATCAGCAGGAACAAATCGATTACACAAATCACGCAAAACACTTACGGTTGAAGACCGTATTGTGATTCGGCCGAATAGTCGCGCTTGACATGGTTGCAACAGTTGAATTGAATTAATTAACGTGATCTTCCTATAATATCTACGTCTTCATTGTATTTTTATCGTGTGTTATATTCATGTAACGTAAAGATCTATTCTCAGGAGGCTAGTACTAGTTTCTAGTCGACTAGCAGCTCGCAAACTAGCGTAGTGGGAACGAACAACTAGCAGCTAGTTTAGCTAAAGCGCTAGTGGTCACTAGCATGCTAGTGACTTTGAACATGTTTGATTTTACTAGCGCTAGTAGGGGATAAAAGGTCACGTGATTGACTCGTGCTAGTAAACTAGCTCGGTGTGAATGTTTGGAAACGTTGCTAGTAGCTGATAAGCTTTATTTTGTACAGCAATACACAACACAACTTAAGTATGAATGTCTTCAGAGCACTGGCATTAACTAACGGGTGTTTCAAAAAGGACGCACTTCGAAGTTTAAGGGTTAATATTTTCTGCATAGGGAATATTTTTTCCCCCAAATAACAGTTGGCACTACCGTACTCATTGTTGACCCATTGTGTATTACTGACATGTACTAGTGCTATCCCAGTATTCATTAGTGTTTGTAGTGTGGTATAAGTTTAAACATGGTTTTTTTAAAGGATGAACGTGTTTTTATTATTGAAAGTTATTGCGCATATAAATCTTACGAACAAGTGAAAGACGAGTCCCAGTTAAAATTTCCCAATTCTGAAGTACCTAATAACACCACAATATCGCGTCTGATTAATAAATTTCGTGAGACTGGCAGTGTACAGGATCGGAAAAGCACAGGTCGACCATAAGTGTTAACAGAACAAGTTTTGGACGATGTGAAACAACGTTTGACTACCTCACCCGGCAAATCACTTAGAAAGTTATCTTCACAGGCTGGATTATCACTATCTTCCGCTTTAAGGGCTGCAAAAAAATTAAATCTGCATCCTTACCACATCCTTACCGTTAGCTTCGTTGGAACGCGCTGGTAGGTCCTGCTAGTAGTTGAAGCTAGTAAACTAGCTTGGTGGGAATATGCTTTTAATGACTTATTAGTCGTTGCAAACTTAAATACATTAATGTGTTTTTTTTAATGTTACCACAATTAAATTTTACTTACCAGTTATTCTTGTACATACTTATGTAACAGTTTGCCAGTGTTCATCCGCCTATTAATATTGCATAGACTATAATAATAATTTTAATATAATATAATATAATAAGGCAGGAAAATTATTTACGGAAGAAAATATTTTCTACAAAATATAATTTTTTATCGTCAAACTGAAGTTTTTGATAAATTACATTATAATGATTTAAGGTGTTGTGGGTGAAAGATGTTTTTCAGTTTAAACGAGAAATTAAAACGAGCGCATTTTATAAAAATATTTTATGAGAGATAAGAGGGTTAATAGGTCTTTTAATCTTCACTCACGTAAACCCTGTATCTCATTTTTAGAATGTTAACGATTTTCACAATATTTTGTTAAAAAACAAGATCTTATTTCAGTGTGTATAAATATTTACATTGTATGTGTCAATTTTTACACTATTTAGAAGACCTGCAACTTTGCTATTGTATACCAAAGATATTTAAAAGTTAATTGTTTTCCCATAGGCCGTTATGCTGTGTACAAAGAAATCAGCTGATGGCAGTTCTTCATATAATGATTTATAAAAGAAAATCTTTATTCGAACGTTTTCTAGGTGAGTCTTGTGGTAAATACAGAAGGAAAAATCGAAACATTTTTGTAACGTATTAACAAAGCAATAGTGAGAATATAGTAATTATTATTTCTTTAATAAATGAGAGAAAGAACTGCCACACAAAAATTATTAAGCGTGACTATCCGGCCGCGTAATATAGTTGCAACGATTACATTGTATTTACTGACGTGGTCTTCGACCTTGTGTGTTATATTTGTGTTATTTGTGTTTATAAGTGATTACGTAAGATGTTCATCTCGAAGATGACTCAGAGTGAGACGAAAGGTGTCTTGATGTAATACTCTGAGGTGAGTGTTGTACATACTCTGAGGTGAGTGTTGTAAATTTGATTCAATGAGACCGTAAAAGCAAAAAAAATCATAGGTTTGGGAACGCATCGTTAGCGAGTTACGGCTGGCGAAAGATTTTACCTGGAATTTAGTTACCCTAGTGAAATGAGGCCACACAAAAATTTGAAGGCATTAACTATGAGGCAAACTTCATGGCATCTTATAATTTGTAACTTGAAAAATTGAATAAAACAGGTTTGTTTGGCTGTTCTGTCTGTCATTTAGTACATACAAAAAAGGAAATTTTGTTTCTTTAATATATTTTAAGAGAACGGAGATAAGTTTATCCCTTTATTGATAAAAATCATGGTCTCTCCCGGAATATCATTTCGTCTGCTAACTTCAAGTACTAATTGTCGAGTCAGAATGTGCATAAAATATAGCAGAAAATACTACAGTGATGGTTTTGTAAGAATGTCAGATCCATGAAAATTATTAATAACTTTGTTATTTACCAGGTTAGAACATTTGATTCCTTGAGCTACCATTTTGATTTTAACGAAGAGGTTGAAATTAACCAAAAGTAAACAATTTTAAGATAATATGTAAAACGATTGCAAGACTCAATTGCTATACTCAAGACTCTCAAACAAACATTGATGAGATTTTGTAGGCCTAACATACTTGAAGTAACTCTTTCTACGGTAACGCATCTTGAGATTTACTATGTATTTAAGTTTGAATGCAGTAGATTTTTAAGGAGAAAATCATGGAAATTACCACTGGAACACTTTACTTTTATTTTTTTTAATATTTCCAGATGTGTAGGAAAATGTTATTGTAAATCATTTCATTCATTTTCCAAAAAATTAAATTTTCTAAAAAGATTTTTTTTACGTAGACATTCCTCTTAAATAAATAAATAAAACGTGACTGGATGAAATGTTCTCTTAAACCAACCTCTAACAAGGTTCTGATTCGTGTGAAAAAAACTATAAAATCTCTCTTTAAAATGTCTCTGATCTCGGATTCTTTTTACTTAATGATTATTTTTACTTCAATAAACTTCAGTAAATTACTTCCAATCGAAAAATTAATAAAATTAGATATTAGGAATTTATGAACTTATCTCTGTAGAGCTTATTAGAGTGAACGCTTTCTTTCTAGACTTAACGATCAGAAAAATATATTAAGCTAATCTATTGAAGTAGATACGTAGCTGGTAAAAGGTAATCAAAGTGAATCCAAATTAATATTTTGAGACTAATTTAGACATCTTACATATTAAATCAAAACCATTTTACCTTAATTAAATCCTTTGTGTGAAATAGATAGGCTATATTTAGTTATGGGTATATTTTTAAAATAAGGCCAAACTCTAGGAAGTGATTGCACAGCTAAATATTTTTAAAAATGTTCATTAATAACAAAGGTTTACTCTACCATGAAATTGAGCTAATAACTGACATCATGCAAAAGAAACAAATTTCTTTCTTCGGGCATTTACTTAGAATACCGGACAATCGAGTAACTAAACAACTCATTTCTATAATTAACTTGTGGAAAAATCCTCCAAGGTGGTTAGCTGAAATAAAGCAAGATATGCAAGAACTTAACATTGCAGAATAAAATCTTTTAGAAAAATCTGAACAGCTTAAGTTGCTTAAAGATAAAGACACAAGATTCGTCGAAAAACTCGAGCTCCGTCGTAAATGATTTGTACAGATAAATCAGTGAGATCAGATCCCAAAGTATGAAGAATTATTGGGAAAAAAGTAAGAATCCTAAAACCAAACAAAGAAGGATTTCTAAATTTGATTCAATGAGGCCGTATAAGCAAAAAAAATCATAGGTTTGGGAACGCATCGTTAGCGACTTACGGCTGGCGAAAAATTTTACCTAGAATTTAGTTACCCTAGTGAAATGAGGCCACACAAAAATTTGAAGGCATTAACTATGAGGATAACTTCATGGCATCTTATAATTTGTAACTTGAAAAATTGAATAAAACCGGTCCTAGAACTGTATCTACTGTAGTTTTACATTCATCTGACATAAAACACAAACTTACGGATTGAAAATAACACAATTTTGCGTTTAAATGTTTAATAAAGTTTAAATTAAGTTTAAATTAAAGTTTAAATTTCGTGTTTTAATTCAATACGTAGAAAATGTAATTCTGAGAAAATTTATAAAAAAATTAAGTAGAAAGGAAATACAAATTATTGAAAATTGTCGACCTTTTAATAATAACAAAATCAGATTAAATTGCTATTGAAAAAATACTCTTTTTCAATAATTTTTTTCATAGGTTAGTAACCTATAAAAAAATCTATTCACATGAAGTAGCTTATCAACTGTTTAATTCAATTCTGAAAACAGTGATGAATTAAATTAAAGGAATAAAGGTAATGGTGCCATTTTGAGCAACTTCGTAGGTAATTATGCAACAACCTTTTTATTTTTACTATCCTAACATTTCATTCAATGAATTTCAAAGAAATTCTCACAATAAACTTTCTGGTCCATATTTGACTATATTTTGTTGTTTTGTATCATTTTTTTTTTATTTTAAAAAGGTGTTTTATAGTACGTAACTGTATTACCTGAAATTTTACTACAATAATTTTATCACGTTATGAAAAATATTGTAACCCATCCTAGTACATGGTTTTGTCCATAGTTGGATGGGATAATTTCCACCACCTTTAGCGTAATAGGATAGTAGTAACTTATACTGTAAGAAATTTTATATTATAGTAATTTCTTTTATATTTAATGTGTAATTTCATGGGAATAAATAAATAATAATAATAATTATTATTATTATTATTATTGTTAGTTTTGAAAAACCACTCTATGAGAAGCTGAATTTAAGAATAATTGCATCATGGTCAAAAATATTCAAATTTAAACTGTTAAAAGGACTTTTATCAAATAGTTGTATCAATTGTAAAAATTAACTGTATTAAGCAATAAATATTTTTTATTTTTGTAAGTAAGTCTGTGGGGAGCTAAATTTAATAATGATCAAATCATGGACATAATTATGAAATTAAACTAATGAAAGAAATCTATCAAATAGTTAAATATAGGTAATGTAAAATCGTGTAATTGTAACTTTACTGAATTAATTGTATCACGTTATAAAAATGTTATTTTTTTTGTTAGTAACTCTATCCTTAACCTCAATAAGGCTGATTTTTGTAAGTTAATACAGAAAATCCCTTCATGAGACGACGCGTCTCATGACTGGAGACGATTTTTAAAAAGGATTATTTTTGACTTATTGCAAAAACCATTAGTTCTTTGTTTATCTACTCTTTAAGAGGGATTGAATGACACTACTTTTATGACCAAAATCCGACACTGATTTCTTGACTTCCAGTTTTGGGCCACTTTCGTTCAAAATCGGAACTTCAAACCTAATGATATCTACTCTTTAAGAGGAATTGAATGACACTATTTTTGTATCCAAATTCTGACTGTGATTTCTTGACTTCCAGTTTACGGCCACTTTCGGTGAAAACCGGAATTCACACCCAATTTAATCTTACTACTTTTTTGTGGATTACGATATGAAAACTGTTTTTGGTATCTCTTGTAGTTTCTGACGTGTGGGTGTGATGGACGGACGGTTAGGGAAAATGATAAATAGAAATTTTAAAAATTACCACCAATAAAGGTTTTTTGTATTATTATTATTGTTGTTGTTTTTGTTGTTGTTGTTTAAAACTTTATTGTTGTTTATGCCGCTTAAAACTAAAGGAACATTGACTAATCTACAGCTGAATTAGATATTTATGTTCAAGTTTTTTAGTATGATGATACCTTAACCTAAATTTAAATTTAAACCCTTAAACACCTTCATTTGTCCTAAAAATTTTAATCCGTATTCGGAAAAGTAGGGAAAATTTTTGTGAGTGATTTAATAAATAATTTTCAGTAAATATCATCTATTCGATTTTCACGAAACAATTATGGGTAGATAATTAACTTTTAGTAAATATATATTGCGAACAGATTTAATTATGTATAATCAAGCCTATAATATTAACGGTCAATTACGCTCCCTTGTTTATACGAGTAATGCAAATAATATTATTGTAGCCTCCAGCAGACAATGACAAAATAAAAAAATACATATTTCATTATTATATTGTCCGCACAAAAGCTTAGCCTGTGCACAAAAATAATATTATATTTTATAAGCCCTATTAGGTAACAATATTATAAAAAAGAGTGAAAGTACACTCGCCCTGAACAGAATGTTATTGCTCCCCTCAAAGGAGTAAATTAAGTAAACTAGTTTAGTACTATCTCCTGCTTCAGTTCACACTTTATAATTACAACAGTTTTACAATTTACTGCCTACAAAAATAAAACAATGTGAAGTGCGAAAGAGATTTCGGAAGAGCGTTAAAGAATGCCTGTGGGGAACTGATGGTGTAGATATGTTTTTTAAAATAGGTACTTACATAAAATAATCATTGGAAAAGTACTAAATATGTATAGTTTTTATCTTTATTATTCTCTATTTTAAAGCTAAAATTGTTTTAGTTTCAAACTTTTATGGCACTTTTATTGAAATGTTAATTGAGATGCCTCAAATCTATTCGCACTGAGCGTAAACTCGAACCAACAAGGATATCACCATCTCACACAGGTTATATTTTCAGATTGCAACGGTTCCTTCATTTTGTTTACAGTAAATGATTATTCAAAATGTTTATTACTTAGGTTAAAACTACATTCAAATTTTAATTTATAAGTACACTTTAAAACTACTGGCTAGTTATAAGAATTTGATACATTGATACTTTAAAACCTGTTACTTAGATCTTTTTTTCTAACATCTGAGATTATTTACAATCAGTTTAAAAACAAAAACTACATGTAAATAACATGAAAGTGTTCACATGACGAAGACAATACCCAATGGTATTGCTTCGAAAAGAAAAAAAAATATTAATAATTTATGAAAACATTAACTAGATAAAACATGAATAACATTAATAAAAAAGGCAACAAAATTAAAAGCGGTGTAGTAGAATGCGTAGAGGAAGAAGATGGTATTGATAGAAATGATGTTGATATGGAACACAATTATTTACAATGTAGGTTAGTCGGTAAATCTAAATGGAAGGTCAAGCAATTTTATTCGTTTTAGTCGTGTTACGTCTTCGCTATTATCAAGTAAATTAAGCGCTAAAAAATTTGGATGATCTAATTTTTCTTGATATTTAGAACTTAGCTGCGTAATTTCTTCTTTCACGGTGTTGACACGTAAGTCTCTATGCAACGCATCATTTGTCACATCATTTGTTATAATCCGTAAAACTTTCGACTGGACTCGTTGAATAATAGCAAGATTCGATTTCGCAGCTGATCCCCAAAGCGATAACCCATAAGTCCACAGCGGTTTCAATATGACTTTGTACAGTAGGAGTTGCTCTCTAATGACAGCTGTGAACGTTTGTTCATCATTCAATCCTAGTCTTTTGCGTGAGTTCCAAATATGTTTGGACCAGGTAAGGCGTCCACTTAGATCTAAAATAAAATTCTCTGTCAATAAAACTTGTAAAAAATGCATCTCAAGAAACAATGAAGGATTTTACTTACTTTAATTGTCTAGGTATTTATTAAAGCATCATAATGCTAATTTCAGAATATTACAACTCTCTGGGTAGACATAGAAACGATATTTACTGATTTAGATTAGTTATCCCGTTTCTACTTCTTAAGAACCAATGGTCAAAATTCGGATGTTTTACGTAGCTACTTTTCTTGGGTATCTCTTACAGAAAATAATACTAAATAATTTATTTTTTTATTTTTACAATATCGTTTAAATACATCCTATCTAAAAATTAATAAATTTTAATTTAATTCATATAATAAATTTATAATACATGAACAGAAATCCGATCTCAAAATTTTTATTTAAAAACCGGTTGAAATTGTAATAGATAACATTTTATAAGAAGAAATTATTTCTCCACTCTGAATTCTCTATTGTGACGTTCTGTAAATTAGGTTGTATTTATTTTATTTTCAGAATTACAACTCTCTGGAGAGGCACAGAAATAATATTTACTGATTTAGAGTAGTTATTCCGTTTTTACTTCTTAAGAACAGATGGTCGAAATTCAGATGGTTTACGTACTTTTCCTGGGTATCTCTTACAGAAAATAATAATAAATGCTTTATTTCCTTATTTTTCAATATCACTTTAAGTACATCCTATCTAAAAATTTATAAATTTATAATAACATGATCAGAAATCCCATCTCAAAATGTTTATTGAAAAACCGGTTGAAATTGTAACAGATATTTTTTTATAACTAGAAATTATTTCTCCGTTCTGAATTCTTTATCATGACGAGTTCTGTAAGGTAGTTATTATTTTTGTAAAAAATATTTAGAAAGTATCTTTATCGCTGAAGTCATATCTGCGATATATAATACCACGATTGAGAAGAACATTTTGAACTTCTTATTTGAAAACTGTAACATTGTACGAAGTAATTTCACTTTATCGCAACAAAATTTTGTCGCTAAAGATCAATACAATACATTTCATGATTGCAATAGTTTATTACTTCACAAACAATAATAATTAATGCACTATGTACAGTAATTCATTGTAAGCTATTATTAATGTGGTTGGATGGTAGCATTGTCTGACAGACTTTAGGTTGTGTGCCGTTACTAATTTTAATTGGTTACAAAACAATGACGTCATTAATGTTAATTCATGTCTATGACGTCATAGACAAGCTAAGTACAGGTGTACTAACAGAGGTCTATCCGAATTATATGTTCACAATATACTACAACATATGAAACGAGAGAGAAAATGACGTTAGGGAGGATGAAAATGAGGATGGGGAAAGTGCCGTATGTTTATCTAAGCCCTTCCCCCAAACCTAACTTACCATTGTTTGTTGTATAGTGTCGGGTTCCTTTTGCACCCTCAATTTAGTTCAGTCATCTTTACTCACCCGCTAACTAATCTATTACAGCTTACTTAACAATCCTTGAACTTGATTTATCCTTCCCGTCCCCCGTCAATCCGTAATATCCATCCTGATAGATTACCTTCCGGCAGGTACATACGTTAACAGAACAGTGGCTAAACTTTGTCATTAATGAACCAAGCTGTTAACAATAGAATTTAATTTACCTATTAACCCTTAATTTTGCAGCAAAGTTAACTCTAATTATAAAACTTAATAATTTATCAAACAAATTTCGAACAAAAATAGTTTTGAACTGGTTCTCTTGAAAACTGTCAAAAAATTGACAGTATGTTTTTGCATTCAGTAAAATTTAGTAAACGGTTTTACGTTATTTCTGATAACTACAGAAATGAAGATTTTAGGCAAGAATTTAGAATTTTTCCACTCAACAAAAAAATAAAATTGTATCGTACCCAATGGGTCGATAATTTAAATAGAATGCTAGAAATCCGGTTGTCTAGTGTAACAAGAAGATACAAACCAGTGGGAAGTAGATATAAGCAGGCTGAAGAAAAGATAGGTGCCAGAACAGGAAGCTATACCTAACTCTTGAAGAGAAGAAGAAGAAGAAGATTTTACGTTACCTTTACTAATTTTTAACTTTTCATGCATCATTTTTGGTAAATAATAAGTAAATAACACAAAATATTGTGACCTAAAGACTTTATTTTTGAGCTCAGCAATGATTTAGTGAGGGAAATTACGTTTGTACAACAATAAATTGTATTAATTGACAAGAAATCAACTCGTACTGTACAAAAAACAAAAGAAGACTGGAATTATTCCCGAATAAGCTGGTCATCTAATTCTTAGACAATTCAAACGATATTTGTCGACTGAGAAATTGTGTTTTTCTGAGAACACAATCAACGAACTTATTTTAAAGTGACAAAAAAACGTATGAAAATAATTCTACAAAGTCCGTCCTTTGGTGAATTTTCTTTGCTCATGATACGTAAAAAGGAAAACCTATCTATTTATTACGCTATATCAGAATACCCTGCCCATAACAGACAGGTAGAGTGTCAAATTATTTACACTCAATCTGTTCGTTGCAGGGCTAAAATAAATAGTTCTGTTTCTTATTGCATGGTCAGCCAATTAAATGACTGACTCATTTAAGAACAGAAGAGGTAGAGGTGTAAAAGACACTAATCAGAGTTATCTCCTCTGAAAGTAATGAATTTTATTATACAGCCAGACCCTGTCGTGAATGAAGTGAAGGTGTCATTTGCAGAGTGGAAAATATGTGCTTTTCAGAGGGCCCGGCATGCTGATAAGCGTACTTTTCCACTCAGTGAGGAAGGCAATGGTAAACCACCTCACTCCTCGTTTTACTTAGTAAAACCTCTACAGGTTCAAACCAGCCTTTTGGCTGATGACCTTAACAACATATCAGAATACATTGTAGAATCGGTTTTAATTTTAAAAAACCGTGTTAATTTACGCATTAAAATGGTATATTTATTTGAATACTACCACGATTATTCTGTTGAAACCCCAACTAGGAATGTTACTGCAACCAGAAAAACGAAGTTGTCAAATTTATTCAAAAAAATATTACCCCTTACTCTTCTTGAGTTAAAATGCAAACTTAACCTTTGACAGTTAAGAACAGTTTATGCCTTTGACAGTTAAGAACATGTAGCCTATTTCAATTGTTAAAGGAAATCCGTCCAACTTCAAACATTTAAAACACATTATGTGAGATGCAAAGTTCTCGACACATCAACGATAAATAAACGTTAATGAAATAGAAAAAGTATTTATACTCAAGGTAACATAAACTTTTAAACTTTTTTCATTTAAATACAACTAAAACAAAAACTAAATTGTTATAACTATCTAATTCGTCCGATGTGAGTGAATGGAGCTTTGATCCATGGTTCAGCAAAAAAATCAAACGAAAACAGGATACAAACTTTTCAATACAAATTTTTACGTTTAATTACATGTAGTCTTTACTACGCATGAAACTCTGTCATACATCGAGACCTCAACGTAGACACAGTAATGTACAACCGTTAACAATTTGTACACTCGCTTCTATTGAAAATTAATAAACCACACGAATCCAGAGATACAAATATTGTAACACCCACATCTACCAAAAAATCCACAAAGGAGATTTTAAAAAATGCTGGAATAGAGATCTTATATAAAACAGCGACGAGGGCTTATCACTGGGTGATTTCCTCAATCAAGACGAAAACAAGACATTACATACGAACATCATAAATTCTTATGGTAATGTAAATATAAAGTTTTTTTAAATTTATTTAACGTCGCATCAACTACAAATGTCATTAGTGATGACGTTGGGGTATGACTATGTACAATGGAGGATAAAATGATTTTTTGTAACGTATGAAAATATGCCGTGCCTGAGTGGGATTCGAACCAACGACCGCATGATGAGAGGCGAGCACGTTACCAACTACGCCAATGTGGCAAACAAATATAAAGTTGTAATTGTTAATTAATAACTCAAAAAAAAACAAATGAATAATATAATCAGTTTTTATTTGTACTTTCTCTTGTCTGTATGAATAATGTAGCATTTGTTTTCATGTCAATTTTTCGAAATCAAGTTTTCACCGGATATACCTGTACACGTTTTCAGATCTCCTGAAACCCAAAAAAACATGTTTTTAGCAATTGGTCTCTGTGTGTGTGTGTGTGCGTGTGTGTGTGTGTGCGCGCGCGCGCGTGTGTGTCTTTGGGTAAACAGATTATCTCAAGAATGAAACATCGTACGAACTTGAAACTTGAAACTTAAGTTAGATACTTGAAACTAAAGCACCAGACACGAACATTTTCATCAAAATCGGTCAACCGAAAGTAGTAGTTTATTCGTGTAATTTTTCACTTTTTTGCGATTTTCTCAAAACGGGTCCTACGATTTTTTTTAAATCTCCTCAATTACAACATTTTTATGCCGTACAAGATAATGTCTGCTAAAAATATTGGGGAGGCTGTTCTATCGTAGAAAAAATGTATTTTTTAGATTGCAGCCTTAATATGCATTTTAGCGCAAAAATATAGGTAATAAAAGTTGTAGACAATAAAAATCTGCAACTTTTATTTGAAACTTTTTTTGGTAAAACGCTTAGTTAAGGGTTAATTTTTGATTTTCTTTTTATCCATGAAAAATCTGTAAAAAAATCGATTTTTAAGATTTCGGCCGTAGAATCCATTTTACGACAAAAAAGCATAATCAAATTTATAGTAGTAAATTAAAAGATATACATATTTTATTTAAGCATTTTTCTAGACAGAGGAGCCTAAAAAGTTATTTTCCGTATTATTAGCCAAACTAAGGTTGGTTTTCATTTTGCATCATTCACTGATGATTATAATAAGGTTATGTTTTTTGATGTTAGTTTTTGTTTATTTTTAATATTTTATTACTAAAGTTAGGTTACGTTGTTCATTATTGGAATTGGCAAGAGATAGTCATGTGAGTGTTTCTCGCCAGATTTTTTCCAAAACGTATATCATTTCGTTTTCAAACCTTAAACTGTCTTGCAAATTCTCTTTAATTCTATGAATCTTAGTTCAAGTACTGAACAATTTAAATACAATATGGAAAACAAACTTTGATATCAACCTTTCCTTTTTAATCAGAAAATAGCTAATATTTGAAAGAAAGGCATATTTTTCAAGTGATCTAATTCGACAATCAGGATTTCTTAGAAAGGAATTGAGTTAAAAAACACATTTATACGGGTTTTTATGGTAGGACTGCATGGATTTCTGATATCTTATTTCAAATTTAAAAAGTATTCATGATAGAAATTCACTTATATGATAATCTTACCCAGAAAATGTAGTAGCAGATGTTTTTTTGCTAAATTTGTATTCATCTTATTCAACCCTTTCTTTGTAAAAAACAAAATGACCTTCACGAGTTCAGTTGAACTCGTAACGTACACAAAAACTGAAAACGACCGCCACTTTTCCATTTGCCTCAAGTTCTAACCACCGCCATCAACATTTCCCTATCTGTTTCTTTTTTATTCCTTTTCTTTCTTTTTGTCTGTTTTTTTACAGAAAAAATGTTCTATATCTTTTTCTTTTTTTTCTTGGATTCGTTTGTTTTTCATTAAATTGGGTCAATATATAAACTTACTCTACATCCGTGTTCTAGAACTTGAAAAAGCACGATGTTTGTACTTATACTTGGGTGCTTTTTAACTTTTTTATTATACTGCTATTTAAAATTTTATATTCCAGAGTAAAACTTACTTTTTAATGGATTGCTAGAAATATTTTATTTTAAACAATACTAGAGAATAAATTTATCGCCAACACGTTCTTCCATTATTATTACTTTGTGATTTATTACCGAAATAAATAACTAACATTAGTTATATTTTCAACGAAATAATAACAGTATCAAAATTAATAAATATAAGTTTATTTTTACAAAATGCATGTACATGATTATATATGGTTATTTGAAAGATATCTGTTTTAAATTTATACAAGGTTAGTTTGTCCTTTGCTGGTATATATAATTATTAGACTTAGATTAGGAGTAATGTATAAAAATATTAAGCTCTTAATGTAGAAAATACGTAATTATATCTATACTACCTCACTAATTATAAAGATAAAGCGTGTTTTGTGTACAAGCTAATCTCCAAAACCACTGAACAGATTTTCATGAAATTTTGATAGCATATTCATACTTTTATTCACGGCAACAATTTTTTTAAATTTTCAAAAATGATATCACTAAGGGCTCTATGAAGATTTTCATAAATGTGTGTGTGTGTGTGTGTGTGTGTGCATGTGAGTACGTATTGCTGTTGAAATAGATGAAGGAGTTTGATGATGACAATATTTTAAAACATATCGGTCTTCCAGCCTTGTGTATGGCTGTGCAAAACGCCTAATAATTTTAAAAAATCATATATTCCAGTCTAAAATATTACGCAAAATTGTGAACGTGTCATTTTATGTAACTAACGCTATCCTACAAAATAATTTTCAAATAGTACTGTAACATTTAAGTATACTTTAATGACACTTTTTTACAAAATTAAAGAATTTTCTAGAATATTTTATCACAGAACCCTAACAAATCTGTACATAACTTTGTAGAGGTGCGTGAAAAGTTTGGGAGGAAAGGAGATGATGAAAAGGAAGCATATCCAAACACAGGACATTCGGAAGAAACTCGAAATAGTAAATACGATAAAATTAAGGATTATTGGAGAGAAAAGAAAATTAGAGACGGTAAAAATTCAGATGAAAAATGTAAGACGGAGAAGAAAACTAAATATGGTTTCCGAGAAATCCATTACAAATTAATTTTTACAAAAAAATATATTATAACACCCTGATAATAATTACGAGATGAAAATCATTTCATAAAAATTGCAATAGAATTTATATACGTATCATATGATTCTTCGAGATATAATGATTTTCCTAAAAAAATTACTTAAAAATTTAACGAGCCTGAGAAATAAATGTATCAGATTCTGATAGTAAATTTGTAGCTGTTTAGAAAACGAGTTACATAACTCAGAAGGGAAGAGACACGGATGCACTATCGTAATTTTAAAGAAAAGACCAACGTTTAAATCCCTTGTCAAACCATGACCATAAATAAACGGTATGTTTAATGTAACCATATACCCCTTAGCAGCAACAAGAGTATACAGCGCCCTCTTCAAGACTACCCCTACAAGGCTGGCTTATTTACGTTAGTGACAACCAGCTGTACATTTTCTGCCTCCTCCGACCACGTCTCTAAGAATCCTCCACCCCAAATTGTGGCTCGAACGAATAATGTTACTCCCCTTAAGGAATCGTTTTATATTCCAAAAGGGTCCTCTCGAAATGTAGCTAGATATAAATTTACTCTTTTTACTTTTATATCAGTTCTTTTTCATGTTCCGTCTGCCGATATCGAGTAAGCCATAAAGTTCTTTTACGTCTATGTTATAAATATATTTTACACGCGAATCTGTTTACATTCACTAATACAAAAACGTAAATAAGGAAAAAGGATTTTAAAATTAAACTTCAAAAAATAAAATGTGGTCATTCAAGAAAACATATCAACATAGAACAAGAATAATTTAACAAACCAAAAGAGATCAACAAAATTATAAAGAAATTGCATACTTTCTCCAACTGTATTTTATTATTTATTTAAGGTCGCATCAACAATAAAATCGTTAGCGATTACAATCACTTAAAAATCTGGTTTGAAAAGGATTTTTTCATTACATTTTATTTTTATAACTTATTTACTAAAAGTTAATCATTACTGATTGTAAATTTTTTTCTGAATTAATAAACGTATTGGGCCTACTTTTGATATCTGTTAGCATCTGTTTCGTATTTTGTGATCTACGTATTATAGTTTTCTTTTAGACTACGAAATCTGGGGATATAAGTAAGTGTTTTATTGTTAATGTAGTTTTGCTGAAAAAATAATCATCAGTCTTTTGAAGTAAATATACTCGTTTCTGAACCTAGAGTGTTCGATTCGTTGAAGCATAAATTGTATTTAATTTAATTGAAAATGCATCAAAAATTAGATTTCGTTTACGGACTTCAAACAATTTTTCATTACATATCGTTCCCTGGTGTTGTACTTTAAATATTGTACAAATTACTACGGAAAATATACTTAAATTTGGCAGGTTATTACAGAATAAAAGTTTAGTTTTTTTATTTTACTGGTTCCCCTTCTGAATAAACAGTATCTGGATAATAATAGAGATCCTATGACTACAGATAACAAAACGTACCAGTACTCAGCAAAAGCAAACCTATAAAATTGTAAAATTATTACGGCTGGAACGGCTAAAAGAAGTACAGTATCACATGAGTGTGAATTTTTATGTTTGAATTTTATTACTGTACTCTTTATATTGTTCTACATGTCTTAAGTATTTTATAAACATTTATTGAAGACATTACATGAATTTACACTCAGCCCACCTTGTAACAGTATGTTTACACACTTTTTATGTTCAATACGTTCTTATTGTTTACTTCTCGTATGGGATTCTTTCAAATCCAGTTATACACCCATTTACAAACAACAAAGAAATTTTTAGTCTATAATTTGTAATTCACCTTTCATTACTTGACAGCAGACGCAAAACAAATTTTACTAATGCTGTGATAATTTTTCTCTACAGTCAGTTTAATTCTGTTTTTATTATGTAATTTATTTTTGAACCGCTCTACATTATTTGTAGGCATTAATTACATTACATTACTTTTTTGTAACCATCCTTCGGCCGTATTATCTATAAGACGAGTATATACTATTGTTGTTGTTAAACGTACGTCTTCTTGCATTTAATACTGTGACCATAATCTAAAGGGAATATGGGTTCGAGTATGTTCGAGGAGGACAGAGAGATTAAAAAGGTTTAACGTAAATAACAAGAGTAATAAATAGCGTTTCCAAAAAGTAGTTAAATATTATGTGTTATATAAATGGTCTTATGTAGTAAAGGTACGTCTGGCTTTTTTTGTGACTCGGTATTGTGAAAGCCGGGTTAGGACTTATTTAGATAATTGACCTTTTTATAACACCTTCTATTCAATCATAGTTTGTTTACAGTTGTTAAGATTTATCCCGAAGCCGTCAGAAGGATTTTGTATTTTATAATTTACATCGAACATTTTATCTGTATTTTCTCGAACTCTACATTAGCCCACCTATAAAAGCGCTGGGTTGTTTATGGTCCAGAGTTAGTTACGTTTTGTCTGTGATTGAGGGAGCGTATTCCATAGCGCATACCAGTACGTTAGAAGAGGTCAAAGTTACTACGAATAATTATGTATTGTTTAACTTTTATTTATTCTGTATTGGTTTTTTATAAGTAATAAATTAGTAAATTGTTTAGGTTATTCATTGTATTAGTTAGTTATAATTATTTTGTTACTTATTAAGTAATTTAATTGTAATTTAATTGAAAATTTTAGTCGCTTATTTAATTGTAAATTTTAGTTGTAATAAATACTTGTAATTTTAAACTTTAGTGTGTTAATTATTCAATTTACCCAGATCCCGAAACGGACCTTAGAAGTAAGTGTCACAATACGATAGTATGAAATAGTTTTTGGTTAGTTATAAATAGTTAAATAGTTTGAAATAGTTTTAGTTTAGAAATAGTTTTAGTTTAGAAATAATAGTTTTTCTATGAAAAGAATTATTTATTAGGACATTGTTTAAATTTATGGGTGTTTGAAAGTGGCTAAAAATACTTTAGTAAGAGCTTTTTATTGTGTGTTTTTAAGATGGTAAATATTTAAATTTTTAATTTCAGAATTTTCATGAATGCTTGCGCGTGAAATTTTGTTTATACTATTAGCTAATATTAGTTGAAGTTACTCAACTTTTTCTCTCGGTCATGAGTAGCAGTTTCATTTAATATTTTTCATCCAAATAAATCAAATTCAGTACATTAAAGTTTTTATTTACTGTCCTACTGTATTTGTTTCTACATCTAGCTTAAATCAGCCGCTTTTCTGTAATTTCTTCGTAGTGGAACGGGATGACTACAAGGGGAGATAAGGCCATCAAAAAATAAAAATAAATTATTATTATTATTATTATTATTATTATTATTATTATTATTATTATTATTATTGCGTTGTACTTGAAGTATTATAAACACATTTTTAATAAATGTTACACATTATTAATAAATGTTACTTTAGTCTTAATCATTTTCTAAATGTTACAAAAGATCTTATAAATTATAATGGAAAATTGTGTAATAGAGTATATTACTTGAGTTTTCACTTATTATTACGTAATTATTTTAATTACCTCTACTTCACATTAAGTAACAACTGTGCATTTATTTAATGTATAATAAACTATCTTAATTATAATTACATGGTTTTCATCGAATACACAACTTATCCATTATCTTACTTAAGCAGATAATAACCGAATTTATTTCGACCAACACGTTAAAGTTCTATTAGACATTTTTTTTAATTAGAATTATCCTCAATATATTCTTGTTTGTTAAAACCATATAAATTCATAATAATTAACACAGTTGTATTTTTCTGAACAACTTTCATGTATTGCAATCGTGTATAGAACTAACCAATTTGTATTAAATCGACCTTGTTATTTAGCTATCAAGGTAGACAATTTTTCTGTTTTATTAATTATTGAAACTTCGCATAAATTGTTTTATTATTAGTATCCACTACTGGCAGATATTCAAAGGAATTTAGGTAATCTGAGATAACCATAAAAATATTTCGTACTTAAAAATATAACACAATAAGTAGTATATTTATTTAACGATTTGTGAGAAATTGTGGAGGGTTATGTATGATTGAGATTATCTTATGGTCACTTTACAATAATAAGCATCTTTCTTAAAAACCAGAACACGAGGAGAGCAGATTAAATAACTTTAGAAGTAAGACAAGGGTATTTACCTTCGATTCTTTTAACACATTCATCGTTCAGTTTCATCATTTTTCATATATATATATGAAAAAGTTAGTTCTAAGGGAGTTGAAGTACGAACAAAGAACGCTACCATCTGTAGATGACCAGATACTAATATAAAAGTCTGAACAGGGTTTACAGAAAGAGATATTTTTAACATTGTTGTTTAGGTCAATAGCCGAAAGGCTGGTTTGAACCTTTAGAGGTTTTACTAAGTAAAACGAGGAGTGAGGTGGTTTACAACTGCCTTCCTCACTGAGTACAAAAGTAGCCTATGCTTATCAGCATGCCAGGCTCTCCGAAAATCACCTACTCTGCACCCTGCAAATGACACCTTCACTTCATTCACTACAGAGTCTGGCTGTATAACGAAATTCCTTACTTTCAAAGGAGATAACTCTTACTACTGTATTTTACAACTCTACCTCTTCTGTTCTTAAATAGTTCAGTCATATAATTGGCTGACCACGTGATACGAAATAGAACTATTTTTTGTAGCTCGGGAACTAGCAAATCGAGTGCAAATAATTTAATATTCCACCTGACAGTTATGGGCGAAATTTTAAGATTATAACTTTGAAATCTCCTCTGCAAAGATGAAATCGATGGCTTTTGAGAAAAAATCTCATATGAGCAAAAATAGTAAAAAATGGCGTGTCAATGGGTGCCTGATAGAGCATATAGAGCATTTTAAATACCTTGGATGTATTTTAATCTACGCTAGAAGTGCAGATATTAAGAAAAAGCAGAATCATTTCCAGTACCTATATCTATGGACAATAACAAGATCACTGGGTAGTTCGGAAACAAACCCAGCTGATTTTACAAAATTACGGTTGTTCTAGTATTGCTGTATTGGACTGAGCCCTGGGTACTTGAGAGGAAAGATGAAAGCAAAATTGAGATGGGCAAAATGGGGTTTTCGAGACGATTTAAGGAGTGTAGTTTGATATACCACGATAAGAATAAGAAAATCCGGGCTTGTTTGAATGTCTCCTCTTTCTAGAAAAGTGTTATACAGTTATAAAAAGTTATGGGTAAATATAGAGAGAAATTAAAGGAATATTGATACAAATGAATGAGGTTCGATGGGTGAAAAGAGTATTGAACTATATTCTTGGTGGAGAAAGAGATTTGCGTAGAACAGGGTTTATGGGTTAGATTTAAGTTCGTTAAACTAATGAGGAGGGATGTTATTTTATGGGATATTACCCATTCCATAAATCCACTCTTCACCACTGGATGGAACAAAAGTTGTTCTTATAAATTGTAATTATTGTAAAATTAATAAAGTACATTACTTAAATTTTCACTTCACTATGATATTATTAGGATCATAATTATTTTAATTACCTTTATTCCACATTTAGAAACTTTATTATTATAACACTACAACGTGAAAGTACCTGGTTTTATTAATGTTTAATTTTCCTTATTTAATAATAAAATTCTCACCATTGATATAAAAAAACATTTTAAAAATATTTTTTAATAAATAGACTATTTATTAAATAGACTTATGGGATTACACAGAACATCTATAACAAACGTGATATTTACCACTGAGCGAAAATACAGCATTACAACGCGGTAATCAAACGTGAAGGGCTCTATGCCTTTAAATCTCTAACTCTCAGTACAGGAGGAAAAATGCTGGAGGTAGAAAAAAGGGAAAGAAGAACCCTAAGGAAAATCTTGGGACCCATAAAGTCAGACGATGGGAGATGGAGACTGAGGTCAATAAAAACCTGTATAGACTAACAGAGACGTTTACAACCACAGTTAGGAAAATAAGGGCGAAATCTTACGGGTATCTCAACAGAATGGATGACAGTAGGCTGACTAAAAGAATATTCACGTATATAAATGGGATTAAGACAACAACTGGATGGTTTAAAGAAGTGGAGAGACACCTCAAGGAAATGGGAATACAGAAAAACACTATCCAGGACAGAGACACATTTGGAAAAGTTGTTGACGATTTCAAAGTTTTTAAAAGCAGAAACACTGATTCTGAGAAATTAGCATATAAGTGGTCAGACAAATGAAAGATGATTATGAGTGAAAGGTTGAAGAGGTTCCGGGAAGAAAGGAAGAGAGAACAGAACATCAAGCGAAAAGTTCAACGCGGTCCAAAGAAGGCCAAAACGTATAAAAAAGTAGACTATTTAAATTATTTTCAATGCAGTAAATTATTCATATATATAATTTTTTAAATAAAAACTTAGTAGTAAAACATTCATAAAATACAAAAATATAAAAATAAAAAGTAGACCATTGTAACTTTTTTAAAAAGTTTATCATAACCTATCTTTTGACATAGTCGGTAATAGATTCTTTTAACACAGATAACTTTTTCAATAAAATATTTTTCAATGCCATAGTTATAATGCAGTATTAAATTAACCATAACATTTTTTTCGGAGAAGGGATTTATTCCTTTATAAAGTACCGAAAGTGTGAACTAAAAGTGTCGAATAGGAAAAAAGAATATTATAAAAAGAAAAAAGAAGGTACGATATGATGATATTAGCAGAATAGAAGTTTTATGGGGAGAGAAATAGTTTGTAGAGAGGTAAGGTGAAGGGGGAGAGAAGAAGACCGTGATGTGATTGGGAGAGGAGTACATCGAATGAAAAGAGGTTAGATGTTATATTTTGGCACGCTGCCTTTATCAGCTGACTTTATCCTTAACCCAGATTATCGATTTTTGTTGTAGTTAGTTTATTTTATTTTTATTTTTTTGAAACTTATTCTATGGACAAACCCGTTTATACCCATTTTAAATCCTTTACAACAAATGGCGCACAACCAAAATTATTATAAAAGTGCTAATGATTATATCAAGAAATCATTTCATATGAAATGCATAAATCAAATACAATAAAGAAAAGTAAATTTTAACAGTATTATTCTTTCTACAATTTATTTTTAAAAAAGTACTTAATTACCTTTTGTATGAAATTGGGTGCAATTATTCTCCACTACAGTAATAAAAAATATCTTATTTTAATGGTATGTAATTTAGCAAAAATTAAAATCTTTGCCAAATTTATATAGATACAATATTTAATTGGCTGCAATATATTCCGTATATTTTCTTTTATAATTTTTCCTTAAATTTACATATTTCCTTTTTTATCTAAACAATATTCAAAGAGCATGGTATTTTTAATCTTTTCTATTAATTCTTCTTGGACAGAAGTAGTTTCATGTCACAGATGCTTTTAATTATTGGTTGGGGTAAAAAATGTATTTTTCTTGATAGAAAACTGTTTTAAAGGTGCAGAATCCATGAAATTTCATCACATATTTTTCTCTTCACTTTTACTTAATAGTATTAGATGCGGATAAATCAGTCTTTAGTCTTGTCTGACGTGACTTATGGGGATACATCCGTAGAAAAAATTAACTAAAATAAATTGTTTGTACGTTGAATTGCAGAATAAAAGGCGGAAACAAATTTATAAGTACAAAGATTGTTTAAAGAAATATTATGATTTAATTGGACGAAAACACATGTATTAACGATCAGAGAAAGCACGGGTGATAGGAAACAACGACCTCATGGCCGCCGAGAAACACTGGCGGGCAGTGCTGTCAACTCAGCTTCTTCAGGTGCAAATTTCCTGCAATATTTAAATATTTTTGCATAATTTTTATGACTATTAAGACAGATTTTAGTTAAAAAAATTTCTGATTAAATTTGTAAATGTGCGGATATATTCCCTAAACGACCATAACCATTTAAAACCGTATGCGGTTATATCCACAAAACGACCTGTCGGGAAGATGTTTCGGCGGAGATATCCGTCAATAGTTCACGAAGGGTTAAATATGTTTTCGCGGTTTATATTTGTCATTCATTGTATCACACAAATCTATTAGTTTTAACTGTTTAGAAAATGCATTAAATTCTTGTTTTCTTGGATTAAAATCGTTGTTTTAAATAAAAAACAAATTGAGAGTAAAATAAGAGGATTGTGAAAATGAAAATTTAAAAACTCAATTTTCAATAAAAAATATCCACTAAAATAATTGTTTATCCCTTTTTGAAATTTTTAACAGAAAACAATATAGGATACTATCATACAGTGTGGTTTATATATCACATAAAAAATACAATGGATGATAAACAAAAAAAAAAGATTGGTACTTAGTGATAACCATCTAAAAAAAAAAATTAAGTATGTAATTAAATAGTGTTTAAAAATACAACAAAAATATATTGTTAATACGTTTATTTAACTCATTTTATTAAAATGTATTTTAAATATTTGTGATATCACAGAGAAATAGATATATATTCTAATTTCTTAGGCTTTGCGTTGGTCTGAATTACCAGAAAGAAAACCCGGTTCTAGATTTAGTATATTTGGGTTGTGTTATAAAATTGAAAAGATTTGTTTTAGTAGGATTTTCCAACAGCTTGAACGTAAGGAGTTTTGAAATCAGAAATTTTGACTGGAATGAATGTGATGGTTAAGATTATTGGATTTTGGTAAGCCAAATATCTCGACTTCATTGGGACAAACTGGTTGAAATAGAGATTTTCATAGTTATAATTTTGAAAAAAAAATTATTTAAGAAAACCATCGATTAAAAAACTAGTTTAATTACCATGATTTATAATTAAATTGTAATAAACATTTTTTCATTTTTATGAATACCAAGCAAGTCTTTTGACTAAAATAAAGTCTAACAACGAACTTCTCACTTTTCAAAAACAGACAGGGTAGAGTAAAATAAATTATTTTTTTTTAAATTAAACAAAAAGGAATGTAGAATTAAAATTTCGAAACATTGAGGTCTTGCATTTTGGATCGTAGTACGCTAACCAATGTGGCACAGAGTGCCATGAAGTTATGGAAAATATATTGGCTTTATTTTATTTTATTTAATAAAGTTTATTGTTTTAGTTTATTTTTTGGGAATGAATTTTTTAAAGTTATATGTTGAATTTACCTATCGATAAAAACAACCACTTTTTTTATCTAAAGATCAGAAGTTGACATTTCATGTACGTGAATATTTATTTGAAATTTAATAAGATTTTGTAAATGACGAGAGATATGTTCTGCAATGAAGATGCCATTTAAATTTTTATATCTTTTTCAGAAATCTCATCAAAATCGGATTGGTATTCAAGTATCCATTTTCAAACTACATATAACGACATACAGTTTATGGCAGTAATACGGTTTTATTTTTACAATAAAACAAACTCATCACACTTTAGAAAGTTAAAACGCTACTTGGATTGTCAGCTGCGGTTTAAAACCTACAAATTTTACACCCTCAACTCATTCGGAATGTATTTAACTCTCATTAACTACAGTAATTTAGAGGGTGGATTTTTATTATGTATTATGATGATAATATGGACTAATGTAAATTTTCATCGTTTCTAAAAACGGTTTTATTTTGAAGCAGCATTTCTCGTAAGCCAACAGTTTTATAAAACAAGTACTTTAAATAACGATCGTTCATAATAATTCAAATTGTAATAAATGATTACATGGGTTTTTAGTATTAGGCTTTTGAATATTCTGTTCGTATTTTTGAAAAATTGTGTGATGTATTTGTGCTGTTATAAGTGTTTATATGTACTCGTAGTAAAGTAAAAAATAAGCCTGGACTAGAAAGTGGTATATTTTGTTTATTGTCTATCCCCTTGAGAGAAGGAATAGTAAACTGACGCTTTCATTTTTCTCCTCATTTTTCATTTTTTTCATTCATCATCAATTCTGTATTTATCTTTCTTCTTGTAATTATTAGTAAACCTACTTTCATCCAGATAATTTAAAATTATTTATTACATACTAATTAATTTACAGTAAATATTAGTAGATATAATTTTTAATTTATGAGATTTGACGCTAACACTATGGTTTGATTAATAGGTTCGTTTTTTATATTATGTTTTACTATTTTTCTAACTCTATAATAAACAATAATGTTTAATGTGCCATTATTCAAAAAAACTTTGTAACTTTACAGACTTGTTGGGGATAATAGAACATAATCACAAAACGGTAAATCATACTATTTTTAGTTTTTATTTAAAGTCGCATCAACAGCTTGGTTATTAGCGACTACAGTGGGTTACGGAACGATGGGTTGTAACTTGTTATAATTTCGAGACCCTAGCCGGAAATCGAACCTGGGACCTCCGCGTGGTAGGCCAGCGCGCTACCACTACGCTACAATAGATCATATTGTTTACCTACAAATCATCTTCATAAGAACTTAAATTTCTGTACGATATTTTTTTTTAGGCCCTCATTGAAGAAAATCTAGTCAAGGATGGGAAGTCTGTTTCTGGAACCTTTTCTTCTTTGCCCAATACTCTTTCATTCTTTTAGGTCTCTGGGATCTCTGATCTTCAGTTATATTGTACTTTCTTTGTGCTTGTAGTTTTGATTTTTAATTTTTTGTTTTTTAAGAGTAGTTTTCTCCCTGTTTAAAATATGTTCTCCTGTTATTTCTAGCTCCTTTTCCTCTATTCCTCGAGAAATTGAGATCTACGCAACCAATTATTCTTAACTTTTTCTCTCTTGGTAAGTTAGCAATTTCTTGGTCAGTCTTTCTTCAGGTAGCCTTACTAGATAACTATAAAAGGCTAATCTTTTTTTCCTCATACTGTATAAGGGTTCATTCTCATTTCATTAGAAGGACGTCTGTGTTTTCCATCCACTATAATTATGTCCTTTGTTAATGATCGTTCTCAGAATTCTTCTTTCTTTTCTCTGAAGTTCCTGCTTTTAAGGTTAAATAGTGTTACACATGCATAAGTTAATTCTGGTATTGTTACTGTATTGTAGTGTACCATATTTTAGTAACTTCTTTTAAAAATATTATTCAATAAAAAAGTCATTGGAGATGGTTGTTTGAAATTGTAAAGATGATTAAGATTTGCTGAATAAATTTGTGTGGGTAACTTCACGTTATCCACTTTCTTAACCTTGTTTGTTTTAGACAAAGTTAATATCTGTGACACTTCACGAAATTTGGCAAGAGGGAGCAGAATTTGTAGTTATACCCAGTGGAAATACATTTGAATTAAACTTCTGGTAAACGAAATAACAGACCGGGAATTTCGTCTTGAAAATATGTATGTATACTTGTCTCTCCTAAATTCCGAATTCTATTATTAAAAAAATATATATTGTACTATAGAACATGGTCTTATGAGACCATACTCTATAATATAATATTTTATTTTTACAATAAAACAAACCCATCACACTTCAGAAAGTTGAAATGCTACTTGGATTGTCAGCTGCGTTTTAAAACGTGCAAATTAACTATGGACTACTATGAAGAAAAGCTTGTCAGGCGTGAAATTTAATAACTATAAAATTACAATGTATACACTGTATAAAGAAATTTTTGTAACAGACTGTATAAAAGAAAGAGTTTTCTCTCTTTTTGAATTTATTTCAAAATCAAAAACATTTTTTAAATCTTATGGGGATTATAAGAATGTCATTTAAAGATTTATAATAGCAGTTGCATTGCAACATGGAAAATATAACGAATACCTACATTAAATAAGAAAATTTACAAAAGTGCAGGACATCACACAAAATATGGCTCAATAAAAAAGGAAATGAGTGGGCCATAATGAAAAACACACTAACAGAAGATGAAACAGTGTAATTAAAAAATGGAGACCATACGCAGGGACAAGGGGATGAGGACAATGCTAATGTGACGGGAATATGACATCAAGAAAGTAGTAGAAACAAACTGGACACAGCACGCAAGAAACAGGGAAAGATGGCGAAATTAGGAGGATGCTTACAGTATTAGAGAGATGGGGTACAAAACAAAATGGTTTTATAATTTGGGCTTGAAATACTACTCGTATTGTTATTTATTTAGCCTCAAAACAAGCAAGTTTAAATTTATCAGAAACTCATAGTATTAATATTTTTTCAGTGTAGGTTTCAAAGTAATGCATGTCAAGGAATAGTTGAACATCATAACATTAATCCAGACAGTATAATCGAGTAGATCTGAAAAGGAGTAGAGAAAACATGACATTTTGCTATAAATTTATTAATGGCAATTTTTGAAATTGTCATATATCATTTTCCTCTGTCTGTCAGTCCATCACACCCAGATCTCAAAAACTATAAGAGATAGTAACAAACGGTTTTTGGATTCATAATCTACACAAAAAGATAGTAGACCTGAATTGGGATTGGGACCGGAAGTGGCCCAAAACCGGAAGTCAAGAAATCAAAGTCGGAATTTGGAAACAAAAATAGTGTCATTCGATTCATTTTAAAGAGTAGTGAATCAGCCATTTCAGAAAGCCCATAAGGCAATTTTTTATTTAGTATATTTAAGGACAAACTGAACGTAAACACAGAATCCCTACAAAAATCCCATAAGTTTGGCTTTCCTTAAGTAATATAACATTAAGGAAAAGCTTATCCTTAAGGATATAAAGTGTTTCCTTTTAATTAAAAAATGAAAGTGGATGGTTTTTTAACCTTTAGCTCTACTTTCTAGTGGAAGAGGCTACACAAAATTTCTATCCAAAAATCTTTATAAGAGAGATAACTTTTGTTTGTAACGACAAAGAAAGTGAGTAGTCCTGGAAACCAATTGTTTTTCTTAAAGGTAAGAATTCCAATTTTTATTATTGCAAAAAGCTATTGAAGTTAGCATTTTACTCAAATTTATTTCAGAAACACCTTTAGTCCAAATTTTCAATATAACAAAAGTGGTTTATCTTAAAAAAGACAAAAGTAAACGTTTTATATTAAAAGGGACAGCCCTTAGAACTAATTATGTTTTTATATTGCATTTTATTAAAACGCAGTACATTACCAGTTTTTTTTATTTTTTCGAAAGTTAGTCTTTTTGACTATGGGCTTTCTGAAATAACCGTGTCAGATACAGAAATCATTGGGTCCAAAGTTCCGGTTTCGACTGGAAGTGGCTCAAAAGCGGAAGTCACTAAATCAAACTCAAAACAAAGTTAGTGTCATTCGATTCCTCTTAAAGAGTAGATACAGAAATCACTAAAGGTTTTTGCCATAAGTCAAAGGTCTTTTTAAAAATTTCCACCAGCCATAAGACGCGTTGTCTCATGAAAGAGATATTTCAATAAAAATTTCCACCGGTATATTAATAATTAATATAATAAATTATTATTATTTACGTGATTTAGTTCATATAATGTCATTACTCTATTTTAATCATGAATGTTAATTAGACAAAATTATAAGTTATAAAGAAAAATGTTGATGATGCATAATTAATATTTTGTAATAATTAGTTTAGAACGGTTAGTTTATTGGGAATTTTCAGTGATCCGAAAACGGTCGCCTGTTTTGATTATTTACCTCAGAAAAGATTGTACTAAATAAAAAGATATGAACGATTTAATTACTAACTGGTGGTATAGATGGCGTTCCGTTCATATTTTTATATTTATGGAGAGAAGTTTAAATTTGTTACCGTCAAGTAAGTAAACTAAAGAGATATTTTTCTTTCTCAGTTTCTTTGTAAGTTTTTATTTAACAGATAAAATATTCACGTCGCGCACCTCGTATATCTATCTATCTGTAGGGAGAAACAAACTACCAGAAGGAACTGTTTCCTGGTTGTTATAAAGCCACCACGTTTTAAACCTTTAAAAGGATTAAGACAAATTCCCTTTTTAGTTTTTATCTACTTTTTCCGTACATACCATCCCTCCAACCTCCTCTTAAACAAAAACTCTAATTTTCATTCTTTGTTATACACTCTCGTTTATCATTGTTACACATTGCGTTGCACTTTATCAGATCTCTATAAGACTAACCATTTTTATCACACTTTTACTGGTCTTCTTTATTCATTTCACTTTATTTATTTCTTTCTATCTACCTCTGTATTTTATTAACTTCATACCACCTGCTGCCTTTTTTACCTTTCTTAAATAGGAATATTAAATAAATCCCATAGATAAAATACACATCGGTTACGTTATATTTTATCTCTATTTTACTTTTTCTACCATTACATAATATTAAATCTGAACTTTAAGGAAACGTGAAAGCAGTCACTTACTCACTCACTCACACAATATCACTAATTCTCTAACTTTCCGCAAGCGATGAGGAAAGGTTCAAGGTTTATCGCCTTAAAATATCCTTTCCATCCACTAAATATCCATTCTTCAACTTCCCGACCACCTTAAGAGCAAAAATCGGGACATTTTATTCTTTAGGAAGAGAAACTTAAGCATTTACATTTCGACTTTTTGAGCCTAAAAGGTAGAGGACAACCCTTTCCGAAGAGCTACAGTCACAAATAACCAGAACGGTAAGTTCAAGCACTGAATTTTTAATCAGTGAGTACTGGAGGAGATGGAGGAATACCAAAGGGGAGAGGTGAAGATGGAGGGATCATAATTAACTTTTTAACTCCCAGGAATAATCCCTTTTAAAGCGCTGAGGTATAAAGCTGAAGGAATAGAAATGTGGGTAGGCCTTCTAGGAGATTATCAGTCAGTTTTACTCTAATCAGTGTGGTCTGCAATTGGTATGTTTTTTCTAATCGTGGTGGAAGAAGGAAAACCCTCAGTTTTGAAATTTGGAATACATTTCTGTAAGAGCTAAGCCTACTAAGGAAAGTAAAGACTTCAAAATTCGATCACCTTCTCATACGAAATAGTAACGGAATAACTACTCTTAATTTAGTAATTGTTATTTTTGAATTTGCCCAAACAGCTATAATTCTGAAAATCGACATTCGTAGTATTAGATAGATACGGGGAAAAGAATTAAATAGTTTATTTATTGTGTCCTTCTGAGGAAGGAATAAGCCCGTGCACAGCGCGGACGCAATTATTAGTTTTGAATATAATAGATAAATAGTTCACCATTTTGTTGTTATAATCTTAAGTTGTTAATTTACATAATTCACATTTTAAAATATCACTTCCTATTTTAATATTTTAAAGGACCCATTATATGTTTGTCGTACAGTACTCGTATGCTGTTCAAATGTTTAAGATGTAGCCTGGGTAATATTCTTATTATATGTATTTTATTGTTCAAATTGTTCTTACAATGTATTATTTTTTATCTTCAATTTTTTTAATTACCTATCAGGATATATTCTTTAAAGGAATTATGCTGTTTATTTCCACGTTACTTGTTTATTTAGTTAAACTTTTTGATGTTTAAACTGTGTTGTATAGTTTCATAACAAAAAATTTATTCATTTAATATCCCGTCTAAATTGGCGTAGTTGGTAACGTGCTCGCCTCTCATCTTCTGGGTTCGAATTCCACTCAGGCACGGCATATTTTCATACGTTACAAAAAATCATTTCATCCTCACACAGTTGCAACCCAACGTCGTCGCTAATGACCTTGCAGTTGATGCGACGTTAAATAAATAAATTTTAAAATAATCAAAAATCCCGTCTACGGTATTCTTTTTCGTTGTTACCAAATACTGTGGACTGTTATGTAACATCCATATCAAATACAGGAAAAACATTTCACCAACTCCTTCTAGGAAACGAAACCACACTTCACGGCGTAGCAATCGAGTGCATCCCAGCTTTATTGCTCTTGATTTAATCTATTAACAGTAATTGTGTTTTTGTAATAGCAAAAACAATTTTTCAATTTCCATTTTAAGTCGTAACAAACTTCTTGGTTATAAACGACTATTTTGGGGTATAAAACGATAAATTTTGGCGCGTAATAAATAACAGGCCCTCGCCGGAAATCGAACGGACCTTTTGCTTGGTAAACTAACGCGTTAACCGCTACTCCACAGAGGTGGTCTAAGAACTTTATTGGTCTATAAATAGTATTTTTTAAATGTTTAGATTCTTTTTGAAATGTTTAGATTTGTTTTGTTGTTTTATTTTTTTCAATTAAATTTATATTTTAATGAGTAAAAAATCAAAAGCACTTCTTGACATCATTATGAGGTCATCTGTCTGTAGGTAGGCTTCTTACTACATGTTCGTCTCCAACTTCTTCTGTTTTCCACCAGGGTATTTGTCCCTTGATAGCTCAAAACCCCACTTAGATTGTCTACAACCTGTATTCTTCCACTTTCTCGTTTTCTTTTGCCTTCTACTTGACTTTCTAACATAGTTTTAATTAAAACTTCTCCTCTCACTGTGTATCTTAACTAATTAGCTTCCTCCGTCGAATGGTTGCCATCAAATTTTTCTTCTCTTTCACTCTACGTAATACATCTACATGTCTCATTCAGACAGTTCATCAGATTTTCTCTACTTATCTCTATACTTACATTTCAAAAGTCTCTAGTTTTATGTTTCTCTTCCCCTTAACGTCCATATATCCCATACGTAAAGAAGTACCCTCCAAAGATAACATTTTACTAAACGTTTTCTCAGAGTAATTTCCACTCTGCTACATAGTAGCAAGTTTTTTTGCTATTAAACGGTTCTTATGACATTCCTACTAATGTTTTAATTTCAGTTTTACTTCTGAAATATTCAGTCGTCATGCTTTCTTAACACTTTTCGATGTACAAAATATATTTATTTTTATATCATTAATTTATTTTTTAATTCTATGATATAAAAGATAGTAGAAATCATCGCATTGAGTACCCTGTGTAAAATTCGCCGTATAAGACTGCATTTCTGCTAGAGAGAGACAGTATTGGCCGGGTGAGGTACGCGGTGCAATAGTCATGCCTTTCTAATAACGTAGTATTTGTATTAGTATAGTAATGTTGACAGCTGATTATTTTTACACGTCATCACACTGTCAATAACAACTATGACACATTATCTAAATTTATATCAGCTGTTTCCTTCAATAATAATTATTGTTTTTAGGTACTGTAGTACACACGTTCTTCGGGTTGCATATATACAAGTGCAATCTTATACGCCGGCATCAATACAGAATTACAATGTTTAGATTGATAATACCAGTAATCTTAGTATTTATTTATAGTATTAGGTTCGTATTGTATATTAGTGTCAAATTATTTACACTCAATCTGTTAGTTGCAGGACTAAAATAAATAGTTCTGTTTCTTATAACATGGTCAGCCAATTAAATGACTGAATCATTTAAAAACAGGAAAGGTAGAGGTGTAAAAGACATTAATCAGAGTTATCTCCACTGGAAGTAATGGATTTCATTATACAGCCAGACCCTGTGGTGAATGAATTGAAAGTGACATTTGCAGAGTGGAAAATATGTCCTGTTCAGAGGGCCCACCATGCTGATAAGCGTACTTTTCCACTCAGTGAGAAAGGCAATGAGGAAGGTAAACCACCTCACTCCTCGATTTACTTAGTAAAACCTCTACAGGTTCAAACCAGCCTTTTGGCTGATGACCTTAACAACATGAGATATTAATATTTATTTATTTGTAGTATATAGTTTGCTATATAAACCAGTAAGGACTTAACATTCAACTCTGAGGAATTGTTATCAATTCAAAGTAGAAATATAGTAAGACCTCTACTTACGTGAGTTTGACTTAAGCGAATTCACATTAGAACGATTTTGTTGTAGACTACAATAATATATTATGTAGTGTAAAGTAGGAATAACGTAGGAATACCGATGTGATAGAAAGAGACAGTTAAGAGTGGGTTCGCAGAGAAATATGCATACATTATTGAAAACATTTGGCTTCCTTCCCGTCATTTATTGAAAAGTTTATTTTTTTATGATAAGTTTTAAAATGAAAGAAAGTGAGCCATATGTACTAACAATACTTTTACGAATTGATTCCAAGAATCCTCTCTTCTATCGCTTATCTTACGGCTGTTTACATTTTATGACCACTGTTTTGTTAATTGCTCTCGAAACCGCTATCGCAATCACCCGCCCCATTATTACACTGGAATTTTATCTTGATTTGCTTCAATTCTAAACATTATTACTGTTTATTGTGTTAAAAATATCGGTTATTCAAGGTTACGTAGTTCTAACGTGCTAAAATATAAAGGTCTTTTATTTTATTGCTTTTGTTGTTATTTTGCGTACAATATGAGTTTGGATAAAGGATAAAAAAAACTGGAAAGTGATTACTTCAAAGAAAAAGTTACATGTCGTTATAAGATATGAAAGGGGTGAAAAAAGGACATAAAAGTAACGACTGGGTTTAGTCTATCAACACTACGGAAAATTAACGGATTTTAATGGTACGGGTAATTAGTGGATGTTTTAAGGTTAAACCGAACAACCCAAGTTACGCAAATTTCAGGTTACGCGATGATTTTGCGGAACGCATCCCTCACGTAAGTTGAGGTTTTACTGTACTTGAGCAATTCCAGTCTAATATTATGAGATAATTTTTGTAAGTTCCTTGAAACGTCAGAAATATATATTTCTACGCTTCAAAGTCTGTTTATATAAATTTTACAATTAAAAATATCCGTTAACTACCTATTTATATCAACGAAAAAGACATCCCATATTCAAACACAGCTAAATATCTTGGCATGACCCTCGATGTAAAACTTCGCTGGAAAGAACACGTAAAAAAGAAAAAAAAACAACTCGATCTCAAATTCAAGAAACTTTATTGGTTAATAGGTAGAAAATCTTCATCATCTACTTTTAACAAACTTCTAATACACAAGCAAATATTAAAACCCGTATGGACTTACGGAATACAACTCTGGGGATCTACAAAAGCATCAAAACAATTAATCATTCAAAGATTCCAGAACAAAGTTCTCAAAAGCATTGTCAACGCTCCCTGGTATGTTAGGAACGACGACCTGCACCAGGGCTTGGGAGTGGATTCCATAAGCGAAGTAATTCGGAAATTTGCCAGGAGTCATGAAGATAGACTTCTTCACCATGTGAATGCCGAAGCTATACAACGAATTCCGAAGCTACTCGACAACACAGATCTGAATAGGAGACTTTCTCGTGTAAAACCATTTGAACTGGTGTAATGAACAGTATAAAATTATTCATTCGTTTGTTAATAGTTAGGGCCTACTTGTATATATTTTGAAGTGTTTTGTTAAATATCAATGATTAGTAAATATTATAAATAGTGTATCAGAATATCGAACATAAACTAAGAATTATTAGTTGGTAAATTCTTAAGATTATGTACTTAGATCAATTAGGTTAGAACAAAATTGGTAGTTAGTCTTATACTAGTCACAATAAATTCCACAAAAAAATTCTACGCTGGCATACCAGTTAAAATAGTAATAGCAGAAAATATCAATTTTCAATAAAAGACATAAACGTAGGCTTTATGACCATCGAAATTACTTGGCTTTAAACCTATCAAGCAATAATTAAATTTGTTTAATAGACTCAAACGATATAACGAAATTAATTGGTCGTACAAATTCGTCTAAGCACACTATGGCGTAATATATAGAGGATGAATTGGTTTGTATAGTCACTTGAGTCACGAGTTTGCCCTTGTTTGTAACAAGGGGTAAAGGGGGGTTGCGCATGCGCGACTGCTTTAATTTCAGTACACAAACATAACAACTTATAGCCTACTATACTCAGAGCGTAGCTTATACAGTATATCGCAGAACCGTTTGTAGGTTAACGGTACGAATATGACTGTTTGTTACCGTAAACAGAAATGTTAGTTTCTCGAAAATGTGTGCAGTCTATTCACAGTGCTGAACGAAATCTAATATGCAGTGTAATAAAATGCTGTTAAGTTGAAACTAAACAAAAATGCCTTTCATTGTCTCTTAACAAAAGCCATGACCGAGTGGCTAACTACTGTGATGTTTCTCTTTCCACAATTCGAAAAATAAAGAAAGAACTTAAAGACGTAAAGAATTTATTCTTCAACAGTTTTGTTGGCACCTGGTAAAAAAAAGAAGCGGTTAGGTAGGCTAGTGAGACTGATAGTGAAGACGCCGGTGACAGCGATCGTAAAGAAGGCGATTCATTCGTAGAAAATTTGTTCCAATGGAAAAAGGTAGCTGGTAATTACAGTAAATCAAACATTTTTTAGTCGTGTAATTAAGCTATAGGCAGTATTACAAGACAGATTTTTTTCTTATAAGGTTTATGAAGAAACTTTCCTCGGATTAAACCACAGCTTACAAAATGTATGTAGAAACTGCACGGTAGTGAAATGTACGAGTAGTGTCGCACTGTTGAGGTTGACAGCTCTGTCATATTTTCACTTCCCTTCCTCACAGCCCATCCATACGCAAAAGGCAATCTCGTGACTTCAGTATCTATATTCCTAGAATGGATTTTAACACACCGTATAAATTGTGTGTATCAGTAGATCAAACTTTCTTAACTGTAAGATTTTTACTTTCAATTTACTTTAATAACTTAATTACTTATGTTTTAAATTTTAAAACGGATGTTAATGTTGCAGTTTGGTAATAAAAAATTATTTAAAATTAGATATAACGTTTTTTATGTAATCAGTTTTATTGTAAGCTCACAAAAGAATTAAATAAAGAAAAAGGACGAGTAATATGTTCAAGTTAACCATGAAAATTGTCATTCTTTATCTACGATTCGTCAATTTATTTCTTTTCAATATACCCGGCTGTAAACTGTATTTACATAAGGTAAAATACATTCGTGGGATGTTTTATACAAATCGAATAATAAATCCAATAACATATGTAGATTTTAAAAAAACAAATACTCTTTCTCAACGAAATCAGAAGCTGTATCAAATATTTTTTGTTTTATAACATCATTTTTTATTTTATCAAACCTCAAACAGCATACCCATGTTTAGCTAATGTATACTTCAATACTAAAGAAGTATAGATTTACACCCGACTTTCCTTTGTGCGGAACAAGGCCTGTAAATAATCAAAATAATAACGTATTATGTCTAAACCAGCTTCAATATCCTCCAGGAAATGTATATTCTAATCAATGGGTCTAAAAATTACATTGTTTTCTTTGAAATATTATATGTTTACGTTGTTTTAGAGTAAATAGGTACTGGAAAAGCATTATCATAAAAACAGTTTGTATAAATGTTATACCCAATTTTAATTAACAATGAAATTTTGTTTTCAACCTAAAAGAATTTATTAATATTTATATATTTATCAAATATTTATTAGTTATTAATTAATTTTGTTAAATTCATGAATTTATGTATATTTTTTTATTTATTTATATGCATAAATTATATTTATAGCCTAAGGTTTATTAAACATTCTCATTGAATTGGTTTTGATAAAAAAAACTTTGTTTTGTACAATTGTTTTGCCCAAACAAGGTAACCGCATACATTTATCATTTTTAGACACTACGAATTAAAAGGATCATTTAAAACAAACCGTAAATGTTAAACTTTTTAATTTAGATGACTACTCTAAAGTTATTTCCTTTGTATGAAACTCCTCTTTAAAATTTCAAAATTTAACAAAAATATTAGGGTCGAAGATAACATAGTCAGAAATAATGCAATTGCACATAACGGCAGGTGGAGTGTTAAATTATTTGCACTCGATCTGCTAGTTACAGGCTACAACAAATAGTTCTGTTTCTTATCACATGGTCAGCCAATTCTTGACTGAATCATTTAAAAACAGTAGAGGTAGAGGTGCAAAAGACACCGTCAGAGTTATCTCCTCTGAGAGTAATGAATCCCATTACTCACCCAGGCCCAGTGGTGAATGAAGTGAAGGTGTCGTTTGCAGGGTGGAGGGTAGATGCTTTTCAGAGAGCCTGGCATGCTGATAAGCATACATTTCCACTCAGTCAGGAAGGCATTGGTAAACCCTTTAGAGGTTTAAACCAGCCTTTCAGCTGATGACCTAAACAACAACAATGCATTGGAACCACAGTTTTTCTTTGTAAATTTCAACAAGGAGCTCCCAGAGATAATATACAGGTGCCTTTAAAAGGTAAGGCCGAATTCTAGAAAGTAATTTTTTAGCTAAAAATAAGATACAACTTTTATATAAACAAGTTTGAAAATTTTTTGTTAACTACCTACGGCTGGCAAAAGATTCTGGCTGAAATTCAGATATCTGGTGAAATAAGACAAAGTTAACGGTTCTGAATTACGCAATATTAACGTAATTCAAAACCGGTACCGAACACATTATTATGAAACGGCCGACAACATTCCATTTACAAAATTAAAGTAACAGCTGCTCACTCAAAGGCGCTAACTGCTTTTACACCTGCGATCTAATAATACTATTCCAAACAATCAAGATCCATCTAAAAAATTATTTTGCTTTTCTTGAGCATAGTAGAATAAATCAAAATTAAACAAACCTTTCTATTAGTTTCCATTTCCTAGAACTTCTATTCTAAACATCTCACTCATTGCAGTTCACTATCCTTGTTCAGCACAATACACAATTCCTTACAAAGAACAATTTATTCCCTTAGCTATTTCTAGAATACCACAATGATACAGTATTATTTCGTTCGGATATAGATATTTTATTATTTCATAATATGAATCTTTCTGCTACGACGTTAAATGCACAAAATAATATCGGTATTTTGTGTTGACAATTATATCGACTTGGCGCAATAATTATTTTTATAATTTGATATGATTTCTTTTCCTATACTATAAACATAACACTTTGCCCGTAACAGGCAGGTGGAGTGTTAAATTTTTTCCACTCGATTTGCTAGTTCCAGGGCTACAAAAATAGTTCTATTTCTTATCACCTGGTCAGCCAATTATATGATTGAAGCATTTAAGAACAGAAGTGGTAGAGATGTTAAAGAGACTGGTCAGAGTTATCTCCTCTGAGAGTAATGAATTTCATTATACAGCCAGACCCTGTAGTGATTGAAGTGAAGGTGTCATTTGCAGGGTGGATAATAGATGCTTTACAAAGGGCCGAGCATGCTGACAAGCATACGTTTCCACTTAGTGAGGAAGGTTGGTAAACCACCTCACTCCTCGTTTTACTCAGTAAAGCCTCTAGAAGTTCGAACCAGCCTTTCGGCTGATGACCTGAACAACAAACATAACATAGGTAATGAATGTAGTGCCGTATAATTACGGCATCTACCAACAGTACTATACCATTTACCAGTCACTGTTGTCACATCTGGAAAGAAAAACAGGTAAAACCTTAATACCGATCGAGAATACATGCATTAGTTTTAGTTTTTAAAGTTTCGTTTACAGTTTTAAAGGGTTTTATTTATTCCGTTACATTAAAAAAATAATACCAATTTGTTAATTACAAATAATTTTTACCGTATCTACCAGAAAACTCCATTCATTTTACTAAAGACACCCACCGGGTTGGTCTAGTGGTAACGTCGTCACCGCAAGTCAGCTGTTTAACAGCTGATTTTCTGAGATGAAGGTTCCGTGGTTCAGATCCTAGTAAAGGTAGTTACATTTATACGGATCTGAATATTAGAAAGTGGTTAACCAGTTTACTTTGATGGTTGATTTTCCATACTTTCTCAGGAATGGTCGTCCTGAATATATTTATTACGCTACAAAAATAATTACAATACAATGTTTCTTTCCTTAATAACTTAAAAATCTAAAACTATTTATTTAACTGGAGGTAAGAAAATTGATTTAGCCAACTAAGCTTTCCCGTGTTCAAGGAATATACAAAATTACACCTTGATTACACTTCCTACGTGACACTTATCTCTAAGATCCGATTCGAGATCTGGGTAAATTAAATAATTATCACACTAAAGTTTAAAATTACAAGTACCTATTTATTTCTACTAAAAAATTACAATTAAATAATTGACTAAAATCTACAAGTAAATTACAATTAAATTACTTAATAAGTAAAAAACTGTCACCGGATGGCGACATTAAGTGGCGAGTTAAAACCTTTAATTTTTGTGGCTCTGAAAAGGGCCGTTTACCGTCTTAGGGTGGTCGTCTTAGTCGTCGTGGCGGTCGAGGAGCTGGGCGACACGGTGTGTCATCGTCCAGCGGAGACATCATCTTCTTCCCTCGCAGTAGCGCGTCGATGCCTGCTTCGTCGGGTCCGGTGGGCGTAAGGCTCAGTCGAGGGACCGCTGTGGGCATCGCTCGGGTCAGCGGGCGATGACGGTCCGGTCGACGGCTTACGGTGACGGATCGGCGAGCGAAAACATCATCTTCTCTCTTGCGGGGTCGTCGATTAGTCTTCGCTGGAGTCCTGTAGCCCTGTGCCGTGGTGGACGTCTTGTCTGCTTTTTGGATCGGAATTGAATCTCCCTGTGTCTGGATTGGAATTGAATCTCTCGGCTCAGTGGAGCGCTCTTTTTATAGTCACCGAGAGCGCTGTGGTAGGAGGTGGTTACTGGCTCGGTCTTGATGACAAAGCCCTCTGTCGGTGCGCAGCCGAAAGGTTTGTCGGTACGCCGCCAAAGGGCCTACAGCGCCGCCAAGGGCCGAAGGAAGTATTAAAGGCCGCCTACACAGTAAATGATTAATTAGAAGGGGTGGCAGTGACAAAACTAATTATAATTAATACAATAAATAACTTAACCAATTTATTAAATACTACTTACAAAAATGATACAGAGTAAGCTAAATAAACGTTAAACAATAGAGGGCAATTCACAATAACGCTGGCCTATTCCAAACGTAACCGTTAAGCACTGCTTAATACACACTCTTCAAAGATAGAACAAATACTGCCACTAGGAACGAACTCGGGGCTCCTTATATACATGACGCTGTGGAAGTCACCAGAAAAACAGAGTTCTTCGATATAACAATAAAAGTACAAAATTCTTCTGACGGCTTCTGGATGAATCTTAAAAACTGTAAACAAATTAGGATTGAATAGAAGGTGTTAAAAAACGGCCAATTATCTAAATAGTTATTTGACTCGATTCTTTCACAATATCTGTACAATAAAAGCTACCTTTACTATAAAAGACCTTTTATATTACACATAATATTTATATTACTATTTCTCTTAAAATCCTATTTATTACTCTTATTATTTACGTTAACATTTTTAAACTCTCGGTCATTTTCGAACATTATTTCCTTTTCGATATTGTCGTGATATCATCCTCATCTCATTTGGGTTGCTTATTTTTCTAGTATTTAGTGTTTTAACAGCTTGCAACGTACACATGATAAGGATTAACAAAAAATTGTACTTAAGATAAATGTGGTTATCAAAACGAATTGACACAAAAATATTTCTACAAATAAGCTTAAAACTAATACTATGTTTTGGTTTTGTTTACTGAAGTATAATATTAGTTAATAAGGAATGAAATGGATTAGAAACATACCAAGAGACGACCGGATGCAATCATGATTCAGGAAAAGTAACTGATTGCAATTAGTGGGTCGACGAAGGAAGTAACTCCAGATATGTGTTATATATCATAGGATAAGGGGTTTATATGTCGTTTCGAAGTTGTGCAGTTAAGAGAAAGCTACGAGAGAGAAGATTTCAGGAATATCTGCAAAAGTTGCGTTCACTAATTAATTTCTGTCTCGTCTCGAATATGTAGCTGTCAACGTTTCCTTAAACGTGTGTACATTATACCAGTTAGTTAGTTCTTGTGTACATAGCTTACATATTTGGTTACTGTATACTAGATAAGGTTTGCTTCTGAGTAAATTTTCAATCTAGACTTGATCATGCTTATTTTAGACAAAGGAAAAATTTTTTGGTAATTTAATGAGAACTAAAAGTCTATAATAGTATACTTTTAATATTTTCTACAGTAAAATTTTAAAATAATTTAATATTGTTAGTTTACAAATTTTTATTTCATTGTTTGTTAAACGACTTTGTCGTAGTGTATTATTTCATAGTTTCAAATAACAGATTGAATATTATTCTAATGAATTAAAAAACAATAATATAAACAGTTACTAAGGAACTCTGTTGAAAAGATGTTGATTTTAAAAACAAAATAAACCTAATATTTTTTTGATAATGTGCTAAAAACATTTTCTTAAATCTCAAAAAATTATGAATAAAATGATTATAAATGATATGAGTTGTTGTGTTGTTTAAGTCATCAACCGAAAGGCTGGTTTGAACCTGTAGAGGTTTTACTAAGTATAACGAGGAGTGAGATGGTTTACTATTGCCTTTCTCACTGAGTGGAAAAGCACGCTTATCAGCATGCCGGGCTCTCTGAAAAGCACATATTTTCCATTCTGCAAATGACACCTTCACTTCATTCACCACAGGGTCTGGCTGTAAAATGAAATTCATTACTTTCAGGGGAATTAACTCTGGTTATTATCTTTTACATCTCTACCTCTTATGTTCTTAAATTATTCAGCCAATTTATTGGCTGACCATGTGATAAGAAACAGAACTATTTATTTTAGCCCTACAACGAACAGACTAAATATTTTAAATGTAAATATTTGACACTCCACCTGTCTGTTATGGGCAGGATGAGTTGACGTACAGATGAAAAAATGCCAGAACTCCCCGGAAATCGAACCCAAGACCCCAGTTTAGAAGTCAGTTTTGCTGACAACTACACCTTAAGTAAATATTTTAAAAAGTCAAATGCAATAAAATCCAGTTAGGCTACAAATGTAAAATAATAATATTAATGACCAAACGAAATTTTTGTTTCTTTAAAGCTATATAAATAAATTCTTCTTTAGCGAACTCAGTGAGTTGAGGAACAGTACAATTATGTTTTGACATGCTAAACATATATCAGATACTTGCTGGGACTGGAACACAGAATCTGTTCCTCTGTATGAGAGGCTACCACTATACCGCAACTGCTACCTATTTTTTGTTTTAAGTCCAAATGTCATGTACATGAGATGTAATGTATTCGGTGAAAGATGATAGCCGGATTAAATGTGTGATGAAAGAACTGTTGGAGATGTCATCCCTGGAATTCCTCTCCTGTGTTAACAAACTAATTTGTTTACTGTCATTACCTACAGAAGAAAAACCCAGTTTTCAATTTTCTTTCTTCTTTTTTCTTCTTTTGTTCTCAATTAACACTAGCCCATCGTGGCACTATGATGGAAAGCTACATCACACTGAACGGTAAAACGGAAAATTACTCATCATAAACTATTGATATTTTTTCTTATGCCACTCGTACCGTCGTAAAAGTACAATCGTACAAACAATGGAAGTTATGAAAATTCCTAATTACTGTAACTTCCATTATTAAGGAAAAACCAAATAAATAATGTAAGGGAAAACCGACGTTGTTAGAATAAGTTACATTAGAATAGTAGTTAGGCAATACGTTGTAAATATAGCCAACGGTCAATCATCTGATATTTATTAGCCGGTGTATTTCTCCCTCTGTGTTTTTGGGCCTTTCTTCCAACTACCAACTTACAGCCAATCACTGGGATGGCTCTCCTTCCCATTGGCCCTCCATGTTGGTTGAACGGTTGGTGGGAGAGGGAGGCTTATCAACCAGAGGTTTCCTTGTTCGGATCCAGGAAATTCAGAGTTCCCTTGGGACTGAAGAGTGAAACTGTTAGTTAAGAAGGTGCAGCATTTGAAGAAGTAATTAAGAGAACAAGGAGAAGAAGAAGGAGAAAGGGGAAACATATTTAATTGGAGGTAAATTCATTTCGTATTTATAAAAGGTTTGTTAGTTTTGTTTTTGTATTAAAGTCGCGGCAGAAAAAAGGTTGGCTATATTTTTAAATAGGTTAAGGATTATTTTGTAAGAAGTTTCGTATTAGTGTTTATTAGTTTAGTATTCATTAAATATTTAGTTTAAAGTGAGGAAGTATAGTGTTATTTATTTATTTATTTCACGCTCTGCTGATAGAGCTGGCGCCCAATTCTTTATTAGTTTGTAAGAAAGTATTTAGGCCTACCCACCGCTATTGATGGTACATGCACGCTATTCATCAAATGACCGAAATTTTGAAATGCTTGTAAATAAAATAAAAACATAGTTAGTTCTCTCATGAAATAACACAGAGATATTTTATCATTAGGAATATAAAATAAGAAAAATTCAAACATTTTAAAGTTAAGCACTAAAACATTCGATTCTCATCGTAAATTCTTTGCTATTTGTAAAACTGAAGTCAAATAAAACTTTTGAGTTAACTTATATGACATTTTATAAATTTAAATTTAAATAATCTAAAAGTATTTTATAATCCATTACATCATATATTCTCTGAATTTTTGTTCACTTGAACGTTATTTTAAAGAAATATTTGAATTTGAATGAAGTAGAGTATGACATATAGCAAAATAAAACATTGATTCATGCATACTCACACAACTAAAGATAATAATAAAATATTTACTTGTAGTTTTATACATGTGGGTACAGGGAATATGAATTTGTAATTTTTTCAAAGAAGAATGAAACGTATGAGACAAATAATGGTATAGTTTGAGATTACTAAAGTTGAAGAATAATACTATACGTAGTTACTAAGAACAAATGCATCATCAAACTTTTAAATCTGCCATATTTTACTTTTTTGAATTTCTCTGACTGTCATATAAAATGGTTTGAAATGAAAGACATTTTAAATTCGTATAAAGGATAGCGAATAGTTTATGTAGTTTCAGAGCAAAGCATTTCATTTTTTTTTACATGCTTGGTTTATTACGATTCACTTTTTAAAAAATTGCACATACATTTAAGCCTGTAAGAACAATAATTGTCATTCACATCAATTCTTTTATTTTATTTTTTATTATTTTATATAATATTCAGGACTATAGATTATGAATATAATTTTTGTTTTGTTTTATTGTTGTATTAGGTTATCTGGAATTGTGTAATCTGCAAAACTTGAAAAATATGAGATGTATGAAAGAATTAATAATAGCAAAAGTAATGTCAAAAGTAAAGTGTAAACATTATTTTAGCGCTATTTCCATGAAAATTAGTTTAATATTAAGTAATAGTAATGAAATAGTAATATCAGAAATAGTAATGATACAAAAACCGAACAAACCTTTTCATTTACCTTCCTCCTACCGACCAATAAGCCTCCTCTCAGTACCTTCAAAAATTTTCGAAAAACTCCTTTACAAGCGCATTCTTCCGCTGGTTCATGATACACTACCTCCATATCAATTCGGATTCCGCACTCAACACTCCACCACACAACAACTGCACAGGGTGACTGATTACATAGCTTCGTCTATGGAACAAAAGATGTATGTGTCCGCAGGTTTCCTGGATGTCGCTCAAGCTTTTGACAGAGTTTGGCATACAGGTCTCTTACACAAACTGAAAGAAATATTACCATTTACCTACTACCTTATCATAAATTCCTTCCTATCTGACAGATTCTTTAGAATCGTTTAGGATCGTCCTACTCAAATTTCTTTCTTGTCTTAGCCGGCGTGCCTCAGGGCTCAATTTTAGCTCCACTTCTCTATTCTGTATACACTTCAGACCTACCGACCCTACCCCAGACCCTAACTGCTACCTACGCTGACGATCCAGCGATATTAGCCCGAGACCAAAACTCTATACACGCTTCACTAACACTCCAACATCATCTCAATCTTATACACGAATGGTGTAAAACATGGAAAATAAAACTTAATACGACAAAATCCCTTCACGTAACTTTCACACTCCGTCATGGTGATTGCCCACCAGTATACATAGACAATGAACCTCTCACAAAAACAGATACGGTCAAGTATCTCGGTCTGACTTTTGATAAACGACTAACTTGGAGCACACATATCAAACGGAAACATTTATTACTGAATTCCCGACTTAAACTTCTATATTCCCTACTTCACAAACGATCAAAATTACCAATGGCACAAAAATTACGCATATATTGTTCTCTTTTGAAACCTATTTGGACCTACGGATCCCAAATTTACGGTTCAACCAAACCCTCTAACTTGCAACGAATTCAAGCATTCCAGTCAAAAACATTACGCCTTATAGCAAATGCACCTCTTTACGTTAGCAATAAAACCTTACATACAGATTTGAAAACACCACTTGTACAAAATTCCATTGGATACCTATACAAACGCTTTCACGACAAGTCACACGAACACGAGAACCCCCTGTTGCGTTCACTTTCCTCCGTCCATTTACCTGATAATCCCCCTAGACGCCTTAAAAGACGCTGGAGTAGAGACCTGCTAATTTGATATACAAATTTCATTCTTGGGGAGGCACCAATGGGGGCCCTACCCCTCTCATACCTATCATGTCATTTACATTATTATGATAATCATCCCATTTGCTTGTTGTAACGTTTTACATTTGTAAATAAAGAATTAAAGAGAAAAAAAATATTAAGTAAATTTAAAGAGTTCTAGAAGCTGAAAATCTTACCCCTTGTTTGATTTTCGTTACTTTCCGTACTTCCATTAATTGTTTTTTTTTTTTTTTTTTTGGAAACCTCAAAAGTCCATAAGGAATCTAAACTATACTTTTGGGTTTGTTCACATTGATTTTTTTATTCGTTTCAACCTTTAGAATATATTTCCTGTTTTTAGTTTTTCTCGTAAAATTAACTAAAAATATCTATTTTGTTGTTGTCTTCCATTCTGGACAGATAACTAGGGTTTTAGTTTTCGATAGTAAACTAAATAAAGCGGTTTCGATTCTTTTTGGTAGCCTATAGATATTCTATTCTTCACAACCCACAATATCCTTTTACTGATTTAATACCTTACCATATCGGTCATCATACAACATTGAAATTGATAAAAAAGCAGTTATTCTTGCAATTGGCCTGGTTACATACATACATGTAAATTATACTCAAAAATACAATACTTTCATTACATTGATATTCAAATAATAACAATGAAAAGTTCCAAAATTAATCTAGTTGTTTTATCAGCACAGGTGTAAATTTTTGATAAATTTATTCTTGTTAAAATGAAAAAGAAAAACCAACCAAAATTGTACTCATGATTAACTAAAATCGATCATAATCATAAACTACGTTGATAACCATTGATTTGTATTATGTCATGTGCTAAGGTATAAATGTTACGTCACATGCGCATAACATGAAATGTTATACAAATTATTGTTATGTAAACTAAATCATTGATATAATCCAAAAATTATCAAAATTATCCAGTTTGAAAAGTAGGCTACCAAATATTAAATTAAAAACTGTAATACATTATCCTACAGAAATTTCAATTAAAAAAATGTCTCGGTTCTAATTAAAACGTTATATATTACAAATTTGCAATACTTATATTTATTTAGAATTACGAATTCATTTAACTGTCATAGTATATTGTTTTTAATTAATAAAAATAAAAGCCGTGCTGTAAGAAAGATTTTGAACCCATTCCCGACATTGATAGGGCCACAATAGGGGAGCTGAAGGCCCTTCCAAAAGAAGCCTTCCAGAAATGCTTCTAATCATGGAATCAACGTTGGGATAAGTACATCGCTAGCCAAGGAAAGTACTTTGAAGAAGATAAATTTAAATTTTATGAACGCTTATTTCTTTGTTCGTAAGAAAATTATTCACCGTAATTTTTGATCACACCTCGTATTTTAGAATGGTTGACATCTCCTCTGGCATATTAAGTTCATACATAATATCTTCAAAGAACAGAACAAATTAGTATAGATTGCGGGACCATAAAAGGTCCCTATGAAGGGTATAGAAAATCTCTATTCTTGACATTAACAATGCAATCTAGTCAGGAATCAGTCTGTCATCTAGCCAAGATAAAACACTCAGAATAATAAGTTAAATCTAGTAGAACCAAGGTATAATGCAAAACTTTCAAACGATTTTCTTTTTTTGACCAAACAGCGTTTTCCTCAGAGTGAACATAAGCCTTTGAAACTTCTTCAATTTAATTTTTCAATCTGGTGATAACACATTAGCATTGCATCCAAACACACAGCACATTGTAACACAGCATATTGCATCCAAAATAAATAAATTGTATTTGCACTCCTAGAATCCATCACTATAAACTATACTAAAAAAATGTATTTATACTCTTTAAAACCAATTCGTCATGAACACATTAAGATCGATGCAGTTGGTGAAAAGTGACAAACGGACACGAGTAATGAAAAATGCCGAGAAATCGAACCGGTATTCTTGAAATAGAAGCCAGTTAAACAGATTTTATTTGATTTTATTACGAGTTAAGTAATTTCAGACGGTACCGAGGAATGAGGTCAACATCTTCACCTTAGTAGGAACGTGTCCCCCAACCAATGTGGGAGAATGGATAGATACTATTTAATTAAACTACATATTTGTGTTTAATGCGACAACTGTACGAATATTGACTCATAAATTTTACTTCAATTGTTACGCGACTGTAAACTGAAATTACTAATTAATTTTTCAATTTTCTGCTTGTCAAATAGTCTGATAGAAATAAATACAATTTTTAATACGACGTTATCTGTTTTAATAACAGAACTATTTGAATATGATGAATTTTTAATGATTTCTATGGAATTTTAATGGAAAATGTGTAATTAAATAACGATTAATAAAATAGTAATACTACCGAAAATGTAATTTTCTCTTAATATTATAAAATTAACGATAGTTTTGGTACTAAAAATTTACAATATTACTGTAACAACAGCTTGAGTAACAATTTTGCAATTTGTGAAATTATTTGTGCAGAAGTCGAGAACATTGGTTGGTTTTCAATTCGAATCGCAATACCATGTAATAATAGCAATAATAATTTTCCATATCGTATTGCCCTAGTTGTAAAATGATTTCGTGTGGTGGTAGACCTATTGAAGTGGTGCTTTCACTGACTAGTGGATCTGACTCCATTCGGCTCTATACTATGGCTTCGCACCGTACACCACAACGGAAGGTGGAACTGGGGGAACTACGAACAAACCATCAATTATGGAAACCAGTCGTTTATTCACCACTACATAAACGTGATTCCTATTCTATCCTAATCAGAATCTCCTTTCTCTTACTTTACGGCTTTACCTTCAATACCTTTTACCTAATTTCCTAGAACGTTTTATTATTATACCCACATAACCAACAACTACAATCTTTCATACTGTATTACTATGTTAATACTCTAACTATAAATAATAAATATGGATAATATGGATAAATATGAATAAATATGGATTATAAATAATCCATAGTAATTTTGACTTTCCTTGCCTATATGAATATACATATAGGAAGGAAAGTATTGTTTTCATGTCAATTTTTCAAAATCGAGTTTTCACCGGATATACGCGTTATCAGACCCCATAACCCCAAAAAACATGTTTTTAGCGATTAGTCTGTGTGTGTGTGTGTGTGGGGGGGGGGGTGTGACCATAATATTTAAGAACGGAACATTGTATGAACTTGAAACTTAAAGATACTACTACCGGGCCCGACACGAAAATTTTCATCTAAATCGGTTAACTAGAAGTAGTAGTTTATTCGTGTTATTTTTTCACTTTTTGCGATTTTCTCAAAAACGGCTCATACATTTTTTTTAATCGGCTCATTTACTAAGTTTTTATGCTCTATAAGATTGGGTAGGTGCCATGTCTACTGAAATTCTTGGGAAGGCTGTGCTCTCGTAGAAAGAAATAGTTTATTTAAGATTGCGGCTCTAATATGCATTTTAGCGCAAAAATGTACTATGTAATAAAAGTTGTAGAGAATTAAGAAACCTACAGCTTTTATTTCAAACATGTTTTTGTACAATTCTCAGTTTAGCGGTAATTAGCGATTTTCAGTTTTTTTTCACAAAAATGTAAAAATAATCGATTTTTAAGATTTCAGGCTTAGAATTCATTTTACGACAAAAGTGTATAATCGAATTTATAGGAAATTAATAGATTTACAGTTCTTACGTAGCGCATTTTTCTCTACAACATCATTCACTCATTTTCATTTTCATTTTGGATCATTCACTTATGAATAAATAAGGTTATGTTTTTTGAGGTTAGTATTTTGTTTATTTCTAACGTTTTATTGCTAATATTGGGTTATGTTGTTCATTATTTTCATTGGTAAGAGAAAGTTGTGTGAGTGTTTCACACCAGATTTTTCATATCTGTTTGCTGAAATACTATAAATATGTAATAAAGATTCGGTAAAAAAGTAACTACTGTCATACACAACTTAAACACGTTACCTAGACTTACACTTAAATACCAATATCATGGAACACACACATCACCAAAACTGAGCACAAGCTTCAAACTCTCTTTATGATGCTGTGTATTGTTCTTTAAGAAAAAAACATCAAGAAAAATCCTCATTGAGATTTCCCTAGTATCACCCGTGTCTTTATTAACATACGATAGTAGGGTTTGTACCATCAACAGGGAGCAATCGTCAAACTTTCAGGTAGCTGAGATGAGATTTTTGAGGAGTGTGAAATGTTATACTAAGAAAAACCATTTGAGAAACAATTATATAAGAACAGAGCTTAATGTTGCATATTTCAGCAGAAGTAGTAAAAGGAGAATTGGACAGCGTATCTCTTACGTTTGGGAGCGACTCGTTTGCATTCGGCGAGTGTGACAATATGAACCAGTGGATACAAGAGATGTTGGTCACCGAGGAAGAGATGAATGTTAAAACAAATACAGGTGGCCAAAGAGTGTTGGATGATGAAGAAGATTTTTTTCAATTTCTTGTTGAAGCAGGAAATGATAACCGAAATTGTCTTTAAATTTCTCTAAACACATTAATTTTTGGTCTTGACAAAGACCTGTGAGAAGTGTAGACAAAATTTCTGTATATAATAATTTCAATATATATTTATCCTATAATCTTCTTCAAGTCGCTGAAAACTTTTCGGAAAATTCCATCATCACTTTCTAGCTACAAACTCATTCTACTTTTTATCGTTTAATGCAGAGTTTTCAAATTTAAACTAAAATTCTGTTTAGTCACCTTAAAACTTTTTCCGTTACTAAACTTATTCCATTTTATGAAAATTAAGTTTTAAATAGAACTTTTTTGAGTTTGAACGTACACACACAATCTTTTTCCCACAATCACTCGCTTTACAAATAAATAGACAATTAACATAAATTTAAAGAGAAGTATTTTATATATTGAATATAATAATAAGAAACATTACGAGAACAAATTAATAGCCTCAAGTCAATTTTAATTAATAATTTACAGCACGATGTAATTTACTTAAAAGTTTTATGCAGGTTGATAAATCTAACAAGCTCCCATTTAGTCTCCTTTTAGGTAAATTATTGAATAAACTAACTGGCGTACAGTAATACATTTCGGTTTATTAAATTATAAATATTTTTATAAAATAATTTTTATTTTTTAATAAATAAAAAATGATAATAATTTTAATATATAGTACCACAATTGATATATTAAAATAATACAGTTTTAAAGTTAATTTTTTTAAAAATAATCTAATTACCTCCAAAGGAAAATATCCTGTCCGCTCAAGCATCATACTGGACAATCAAGTGCTGAAGCAGGTGTCTGATTTAAATTATTTTGGATGCGATTTTAGCTACGATAGAGATAATAAGTAGAGAAAAAGGTTAACAAGTTTCAACCCGTGTGATGAACAATAAGTAAATAAACGATAAAACTAAATAATAAAACGAGAAAGGAGATAAAGTTAAAATTTTACAAAACAATGGCTGCTCCAATTCTTTTATATGGAAGTGAGTCATGGATTATAACAACAAACAGCAGAGTTGGTTGCAAGCTGCAGAGACGACATAGTTGAACAAATATACCAGATGAGTCTTGATTTTTAATAAAGACATCAGTTATAAGTAATAACTCTTCTAACGAGTTACGTAATAAAATATTTAAATAATAATAATAAGTAAGAGTTACGTAATAAACATGAATGAATGGTAGAAATACCGTCACGAAGGAAAAGAAATATCATCTGCGTAGAATGCCAGATGATCGTACACCTCTGAGAGTAATAAATATAGTCCATCTGGAAGATGTTATGTAGGTCGGCCAAGGTAGCCGAAGAAGAAGAAGGATTTACCATTAAATTCTTGAGGCAGAATTGCTCAAGTGAGCTTTTTTCTATGAAGCAGAATCCAGATTTTAGGATAACATGTTCTCCAATGTAATATACATTCATGCTTGTAATATACACTTCATGCTTTTTTGACGATATAAGTCAGTTTAAAATTTCTTTTTTATATACGTACATATACATATTTTTGTTTATTTAAAATTGCATCAACATCTTGATCACTTAAACTACTCTAGGTTAAGGAACGGTGGAAACATGTAATAATTTTCTATACCCTGGCCGCGAATCGAACACGGGATCTCGGCTTTACAACGTAGTATGCAAACCACTGGGTCTTAAAAGCAGCCTTTTGCCATTAATGTTTCTAGTTTTATAAACTTTTATAAAAAAAACTTCCTAGTGTTAATAAAACAGGAAGTTGAAACAACAATAATGAAAAAATCTTGGTTATGTACAAAAAGTTGACCAGTTTTCCGGTCAGTATTTCATTTTTACTGTGAAATTTAGGATTTAAATATATTTTTATTAAACTTCCTGTGCGAACCCTCTGTCGGAGGCTGACCACAATTCGTCAAATTTTTGTTTAACAATCGTTCAGTTTTGTTAATATTTTTACGACTGCATGTTGTATACCAAACACTCCTGCTCATACTTACTTTGATTTTGTATTTTCACAATTTTTCCGTTTTTACTTTTGGCTTCGTGTTATGAGACAGTTAAGTAATTTATTATCAATGTAATAGTACAATAGTGTTTGTACACAATGTGTACAAACTAAGTAACTTGTACTGGAAGTGAACTGTAGCCTACAAGGAAAACGAATTGATGGAGATGATCAGGAAACAGAGACTAATATTTTACGGACACCTGTATAGAATAGATGGCAAATGGTTGGTGCAGCAATTTTTGAGGACACTAAACAATTGATTGAAGGTATCAAATTAGTGATTTAAAGAAGTCTTAAAGGATCTTAAAAAAATAGAATAAACTGAGACAACGTATTGGACCGGACCAAGTACGAACTAATGACTTCAAGCGCTTCAAATAAGAGAACGAATACCAAATGAACGGAAGAATAATAAAAAGCCCACTTTTAAAAACCTATGAGATTGTGGATTGCAAAAGAACTTCAAGTAATGTTTGAAGTTACTTAACATGGTTTAAAATGACCCAAAGTAACAAAATAGTTAAAATAAACTATAAAAATAAACAATAAAATTGAAAATAATCTTTGTCTTAAAATATTATAAATAGGGGTTTCAGATATGAAAATATGCGGTCAGACTTTTTTAAAAATGTATCAAAATATTTATTACATAATATATTATTTGAATACAAGTAGTTAACTTAAGTCAACTAGTTTTGTAGTTTACTATTGCATACATAAATTATATTAGAGATTGTACTTTGTAAGTATACTTAAAGTACTTAATATAGTGTAATAAATTTAATTTGTTAAACAAAAATATAAGGGAAGGAGAATCTAAAATGAATTGCTAGTTGTCATAAATAATTTATCTTCTAGTTAATTTAATATAAAAGACCGCAATAATAAATTTGTAACCATTCTCTATCCATCTATGAAGATAATTATTACAATTTGTTCATTTCTCGTTTTAATTTCCTTTATGTTATGCAATAATTTATTTTTTATGAAATTAAATTTTTTTGGAAATACCAAACCACAAAAAATACTCTACTTTTAAATAATTTTTGGTTTAGATTATGATACAATAAAATTAGTATAGATCAAGAGAAAGTGCGTAAAATGAGAGAGTTTCAACAAAAAAAACTTTTAAAAAGTTTTATATAATTGCTCTAAATTTACTGAACAATTTTTTTCGTATAAGCCTATATGATTAATTGCCTTGGTAATGTTGTTGTTTTTGCTGCTGTCTACTTCTGTTGTTCTTAGTTGGCCTGTGGTTGGTTATTGGCTGTTGTTGGCCAGATTTATTTAGTATTTATTTGTTGTTTATGACATCAGTTGAAAGGTTGGATTGAACCTCTAGAGTCTTTACTAAGTAAAACGAGGAGTGAGGTGATTTACTATGCCTTCCTCACTGAGTGGAAAAGTATTCTTATCAGTATGCCAAGCACCTACATTCCACCCTCCAAATGTCACTATCACTTCATTCACCACAGGGTCTGTTTGTTTAATGATGAAATTTATTACTCTCGGAGGAGATAGCTCTGACTAGTGTCTTTTGTACCTCTACCTTTTCTGTTCTTAAATTCTTCAGTCATATAATTGGCTAATCATGTGATAATAAACAGAACCATTTTTAGTAGCCCTGGAACTAGCAGATCGAGTGCAAATAATTTAACACTTCATCTGCCTGTTATAGGCAATTATAATAACTGCCTTATTAATCCGTTAATTACATATTTTGTGATTTAATTGTAGTTTTCTTTGCGTTTTTTGTATTTTTTAAAGATTAAATAGTGTAGCCCGATATCTAGCGACATGATGAACGAATATAGTGGAATTTATGTATTACCACTATTTTTTTAAATATTCTCATTATAAAATTGAAATAATTTTAGATCAGTATTAACGGGAAAACGAAACAAATAAAAGAACTACAAATCGTTTCATTAGACAATGCAGTTTGGAAAAGCCTTTACAATCTTAGTCAACTGAAAATGGCTTTACCCAGTCACATTTTCCAGCACTAAAATAGAATGGCAGCCAAAATGATAACGTAATAATAAATATTGTAGAAAGGACATAGAGTTAAGCTAGAAACTGTAGACAGATTTATTACAAGCTAAAACCAAGCAACAACCAACGAAAATAAAGAGAAAGAAAGGGTTTTTTAGAGTGTGTTACATGGAAGGGGGTATGCTGTAAAAGAAGAAAGAGAGAGAGAGAATGGGATTAAAAGAGAGAAGGAGTGAAATTGTCCTGCTTTGGCGACACTGCCTACAAGATTTATTCATCTTACACAACTCACTTCATACTAACCCCTCATCGTTCTTTTTCATGTGCACTAACACACACTATTTTCATAGTTGCGCCCGTAACAGTATTTCCTTTCTTTATCCAACAGTATCAAAATACTTTATACATATTTTTATTATTTATACGGTTTTATGTTCCGTGATTTTAGCTATCCGATTGTACTTTGATTGCTTTTTAAAATTCTTCAGTACTACCCAGATAACTTGAGTGTAAGAAGGGGATTTCCTGCTAAAATCAGTGTTACCAGCGCAAGGAATTTATTTCCCATAGCTAATACAATATTACAATAATTTCGGCCGACTTTATTGTTTAACATTATTGATGAAGAAAACTTAAGAAAGCAATGAAAATTTTAACAAACCGTAGTTCTACACCGTTAAAGTAAGTTATATTTTAATTTATTAAATATTAAACGATATAATAAGTTAAATTAAACTTATTTAAAGAATTTTATGGATTATTTCCCAATGGAAAAAACTGATAAACTCAAACTGTAGTACTTTTTTGATGAAGTAAAATTCATTTATAGTTGAATTTTGTAATAAAAAATAATTATATTTTTTACTATTAATTCAAAAATTAACCTATCAAAATAATGGCTTTCATTAAACCTCAGCCGTACCCTTCTACCCGCAACTACACGGAGCTTGAAACCGCACAATACATTACCATACCAAACTGTATTGCTATAAAAATTTGCCATAATTGATATTTTACATCTTTAAATTAATTGATATCTTCAATATTGTGGAAAATTAGAGCCCTATGGCTAGTTAAAAATTACATGTTTTCAATAACATACAGTAAAACAAAACAAAAGTCCTACAAAAATGTAAGTTTGATATTAGAAAAAAAATGAGGGAATAAACATCGAAATAAAGAAACACACGAAACCGAGGTAAAATTATATTCCATTTCCTTTCCAATTTATATACGTAAAAGAAACAATGAAAGAAGTATTAGCCGTAAAAATCTTTTTTCCTACCGACTGGAGGAATCACTACCAGAATAAAAAGAAATATATAGAAAAGTTACAGGTTTTATAATATTTTATCACTCCCTGAGAAAATGAAGTTTTTCTTAAATATATAACAATTTACTAGCTAACCCGTGCAAAAAAATTCGCTAAGTAAGTTATATTAGTGTTCTTAATGTATTTTTAACAATTAATTAGATAATACTTAACAAAATATTCTAATCATTTAAATATTAGGTTATATTTTTTCCATAACAAGCCAGCGCTACCACAACGATGATGACGATTGGTCATTCGAACTTCGTAACGTCGTCGCTAGAATAGTAGCACCATAAAAACTTTAATTCAATTTTTGAATTTTTTACAGAGTATCAAAAGTATCCTATAAGCCATGTAATTATTTTTTTATCCTTACGGTAGAATTCTGTATTTAAGGACAAACAAAATCACAATTTAAAATATATTGAACCAAATTTAGCCTTTTAAATAAATATGATAGTGTATTTTTAAAATAATACTTTGATGGATTTAAATTCGTTCAGCGTATTGTTTATTAATCATCCCGACATCAATTAAAACATGTAACTTCTTAACAATACCTATTTACAGCTTGGTATTTTTTAGCTTGGCATTCCTTTGATGTATTTTTGTTGTTGTAAATTTGGATTTAGTAGTGTAGGTTGTAACACCCACACACATCATTGTAACAACTTTTCATTCCACGATGCCATTCTATTAGAAAATTATTTTATTTGTTTTAGTCTGAAAACCGATAGTTTTCAAGTGAAACCACTTTATTAATGATGTGTTACAGTACAAGTGGGTGTTTATGAAGTAAATTATATACAAACAGGATGAAAAGTTATTTGATGTGGTTCTATTGTATTTTCTTCTTGTGTTTCATTTAGTTATTAGAACCAGACAATTATTTTATGGCATTTAATTTTCCTTCATATTCCATTTTCCTTGTGTAATGAGAAGACGAAGCCTCCACCAGATTATGTAATGTGAATAATGTGTGGTAACCCAAAGAGGCAACCTCCACTAGATTTCGCATGGCAAAGTAAGGTGCTAGACATCAAACTAAGTAAGGAGGAATATCCACCGAAGTAGACGACAACCACCATACTAAGTAAGAGGTACAAGCACAGCGAACTTCACCAGACAAAATGTAGTGTAGCAACAGACTAAAAAAAAAAGAAAGTAACGGCTCAACTGTGTTTCACCAGACACTGAAATGAAAACACAGCCAAACTGGTACTTTAGGGGCATAGAAAAACCTCCACCACTCTGCCTAAGGAAAACGGCAAAAGGATTCGGCAGAGAAAATCCAAATTTCCATTCTCTGAATCTATGCAAAGCATAACCCAGAAATTCTAGCAGGTAGAGCAAAACTCGCTGTTGTAAGAGCGAAGGTGTGATTTAAAAAATCAATCTCGGGTCTAAGAATGAAAAATATTACACAGACAACTTGGAGTGAAAAATAATAAAATATCAATTTATTTAAAACTAAACTTAAACAAAAAATTGAAACTAAAGTAAAATATGTTTTTTTTTTCTACTTTTTAATAAAGAAAAAAATTATTAATGATAAGTGATTAATAAATCTAACAGTGGTTATAAAAATGTAATAATAACTTAGTTATACCTAATTAATTGAATCAAAATAACGGGAACAAACAAAAACAATAAAAATAACTACAGAAACTTGTCAATGCTAACCAAAATAATTGAAAGGTACTTAATTTAAGGATTATAAATAAATAATAAGTTAGAACGGAACTAGCCTAGTGTTTGTCAGATGGACGATTTAAAGAAAGAAAATTACCGGACAAAATCATTTAAAAATTTCATAAAAAAATTTATTAAAATTATTTAGTTAAAAATTTAGAAATCATTAATAAAAAAAATATTTTAAAAAAATATTGGATTAAAATTAAAACTTGGCTTTACAAAAAGAAAAATATAAGAATTAATTTGAAGAAACTACCTAGAATTGAATTAAACAGATGAATTGAAAGAAAAATTTAAATGTGAATACGAGAAATAAAGGTGACGTATTTTTATTTGAAAATCAGTTAACAAACCATTTAAAACAAAAGGAAAACTTAAACAAATAAACTATTCGGCAATTAATTTTAAAGACAAAATTTAACAAAAGAAAAATGTAAAAAAAAACTCGTATAAAAAAAACTTCAAAAATCTACTTTAGAAAATCTATAATCAAAAAAAAATTCTTTACAAAAGAAACAATGTTACATTTCAAAAAAAACTATGACTTATTTTTTTAGAATGAAATAAGAAGAAATTAAACAATGAAAAAACAAGGTCTGTCTGAAATTGTTCGAACTGACTTCCACATAAAAATAGTTCTAAAAAAACATTAAAATTAAGAAGAGAAAAAGTTTAAAGTCGAAGCGACTGACACTGAAAAATGACCATTTGAGGTGGTCATTGGAATATCTTAAAGTTGGGAGAAGCATTTGGAAAAACAAAACATCTTCTCCGTAAAAATTATTACAACCAAAAATTTAATGTGAAATAATAATAAAAAAAAAGAAATTGAGAAAAATACTGATTTTAAATTTTAATATTAAGTTGGAATGCGAAAGACATACCAAATCTAAACTTTTATAATAATTATTAAAAATATTACTTAAAAATTATCGGGGAAATAGTTTTACATTAAATTCACCAAATATCTTAAAATAAAAACATGCCGTATTAAATTTTAGCCAAAATCCTAACCGGGATTAAATAATCATTTTAAATTTAAATTTTAAATATTGGTTAAAGAAATTCATTGTGGATAAATTACCTGGAGCTTATAAGGATGTTCACTCGTCCACAGCTACAAAGCAAAGGCGCAGAATATAAGAAAAAATTAACGCACGAGAAAAGTTAAACGTTGACATTGAAAAAGACGGTTCAATGTACATAAAAAGAAGCGTCAGCGTAAATCATAAGTACAGAGAACATATCACGCGACGGTCGATTGTATTGACAGAGATGGGAATTCAATTATTAGAAAAATTACACATATTATAAAACCCATTTAAGCCTAACGTAACGTTAGCGAGGAAAAATATTAACGGAAAAAAACCAAGTAATATAACACCGGATATTCGCTTTAGAAAAATTCAATACAGAACTTCTAGTTAACAATGATTTTAATATAAAATTGATTAATAAAATTTATAAAATTAAATAAAAATTACAGGGTGTCTAAACAATTTATTGACACTTAAGAAAATTATTTGAATTTAAAAAAATTTAACAGACAAACCTGTCTGCTATTGTAAGATGTTTCAAGGAATCTTGAAATATCTTACACCTCCCCCCCTAAAGAAAATTTCCATCTCTGGGCAATACAAGTGCGTATACCTAAAACAAGAACATCTCCTTTCGTATGTTGAGATAAATAATCAAGTAAACTTTACATTTTACTAGTATGACTTTAACAAGATAGTTATAATTTATTTAAAGGCAGGCATTTGCAATTAGTTATATTATTTGAAATAAGAACAATTAAGATTTTATCGCAAAGTTGATATCGTTATACTGGGTGACTTAGCCTGATTATTGATTTGTGACATTAATTTTATTTTAAAAAGTACATATACATTTAAAAGTGTTATCACGCTTAACCATGAATACAGTATAATTTGATGAAAATATGTTTGGGTTATAATAGTACTCCAGTCATTAGGTAATTTAATGGGTTTGTTTAAATTTGCGGGTAAAGGATCGATTTGATTTATAATTGGGAAGGATGTGTTCCAATGTTGGTTGAGGATGTAGGACGAATTGTTTGTCATAGGTGGCGAGTAATCAACAAGATGTAAAAAAGGTAGTGTAGGAATATTGGTCCATGATAGTGGAATGAAGTGTTTCAACTGGAAACTTGTAGGGGATCTATAGTCGCAAGGAAAAACAGTATGGATAAGGGTTTTGAGGTTATGTTGTAGTGTACAGTTACAAGGCAGTTGTACATGAGTGACGCCGATGTGAACAGGAGTAAGAAGGATTGAGGAATTAGGACAAATAATAGTAGTATTAGGAAGAATATTGGTGATTAGAAATTCAACTGGTGACTTCTCAAAGATGGACATCAACATTGATGGTGTGCAATGGAAAACACAAAACTTCTGCAATTCTTGAATTGAAGCTCCCTGGATGATTTGCTGTAGGCAAGATGTTTTTAACATTGGATTTGACGTGTGGCGAGGCAGTAAGCATAATCCTTTGTCTGGTTGGCAAGTTGGAGAGGAATGTTCAATAATTTGCACTCTGGAGGTTGAATTGATTATGTAGAAAGGTTCACTTGATAAAACGCATGATTCTTTGTACCACTGAAGAGGAATAGGTGAATACTTGTACAGTTCGTAGCTTGAAGCCAATGTTTTTAGCGGAATTTGTATTTTTATTAGAATTTGTTTCTTGTAAAAACTGCAGGTTGTTAACTTTAAATGTTGATATTTTTTAAGTTGACGCAAAGGTATAGCTAACTCTTTGTTATGATGTTGAATTTTGGTTTGCAATTTTTGAAGATCATTAAGTAGAACTTGTGAACTTAAAATATCTGTTGGAACTTGATGAGAAATACAGTCCTGTTTAATTTTGTTGTAGTGAGTATCATATGCGGAGACAAAGATGTGTAGATAAGCAAAGTAGAAATAATGAAGAATGGAAAACCAGTTTTTTGTTTCTTGCGTTTCTTGTTCCTGTAGGTGAAGTGCAATATCTTTAAAATCTTGTTCAGATTGATGAAATAATTGTTGGAGTTTTTGAATCGTTGAGTTGAATTTGTTGGTTGTAGATGCTAAATGGCGGTGGTCTATGTGAAGAAGTTCTTGTAAGGTGTTTAGATGTTGTGTTAGGAACTGCTCATTATATTCGACTGCATGTAATTCATCAGTAGTCGCAACAGAACAGCACCAGCTAAGGAAACGTCCGATGAAATCCAGCGTACGTCGTGAGCGGGATGGTTCAAGTCGTTCATTTTCATCTTGATTAAACAAAACGTGAGTTGTCGCATTATATAATTTATGAAGAGCATTTGGGAGTTGACACTGCTGTTCTTGTTTCATTTGACATGTCGGTTGTTCTTCTTGAAGATCCACAGTAGACGATTGGTTGATTAGGGTAAATAAAAATTGGGTAAAGTTGCGAGGAATCATAAATTCTGGAGTCTCAGGAGTACAAGATGAGTTGCTGTGGTTGAAGGTGCATGATGGGAAAGGGATGACATGTTCGTGAGTAAAGTAAGATGTTGGGTTTGTTAAAGGGACGGTGTAAATCAAAGGGATTGAAGATTCATAGATGAATGTATCGTGGACGGGAAAAAGGTAAATCCCATGAAAAATGTGAATAGGAGTTGTTTTTACGAATTGGTGAATGCCTAGGAGTATATTGAGAAGGATGAAATGACGTAATTGAAGGGTCATGGTGAAGGAAGCTATGATAATAATTTGGATGTGAGCGTACTATTTTACAATATTTCAGATTTCAATGACAAAAGTCTAGTTAAGCATAAAGTGATTTTGAGTAAAACATTTTTTTTAAATTTGTATTGATGTGAAATACGAGATAAATTGATATTTATAGAACTTTTTTTATAAATTAGTTAAATAAATTTAGGTATACCTATATATTTTTTTAACCTTGAAAATATTTGAACATTGATATTTTTTTAGAAAGACCAATTTTTTAATCAGTAAAACTTTAAATATATAATTTTTTAAGTAGATTACTTGATTATGAGAAATAAATGTAAAAGAGATGTTTTTGTAATTTGAATATAAAAAAAAGATTCGGAACGCGGCCTAATATGGAAATCAAATCTAAATTTTGTTTGTAAAACAAATTATTTTGTATTTGGTGTTTTTAATGTAAGAGGTAATTAAAATTAAATGCTTAAAATCTAAATTATACTTATAGAATAAAATCACCAGCTACACATTTGTTAACACAGACTTTAGTAAAAGTTTAGCAGCGAAAATCGAGATAAATTGAATTTACGTTGTGTTTACTTTTTAACATAACATATTGTTAATGCACTTAAAATTTTCATGAAAACTATTAATCACTTTTGCGGAATGATGATTTCAAGTTTATGTAGTATGAATATGATTTCGAGAAATTTATAAAAAACCTGTTTGTCGAGAATCGTAGATTTTGGTAGGTCACAGTATATGATGAAGGAAGCTGTCTAAACGGTGTTACTAGGAGTCCGGGTTCGTCCGAATGTGTAGGTGGCTCTCGCCCAATAGATGGCTGCTACGATCTAATGTAAATGATCTGCGTTGACAGGAAACTCTGGCTACTCTAGGATGCGGAATCTGTTATTAACAAAATATAAGCACTTAAGTTTACATACATAAAGAAAAGTTGCAGGTTATAGACATAGGAGAGTAAAAGTAAAAGTTAAATAAAAGAGGGTAAAAGTAATTGTAATTGAAACATCATAAAGTAAAAAGAAAAATATTAATTTAGGGGTCGAGAAAAAAATTAAGTTAATCGTGAGAAAAATTACTGAATCATAGTGAAGTTATATTGTGAGTAAATCATAAACCTAAAATTAAAATCATGAGTAAAGTTCTTGACATAAATGAAAACTGAAAATCATACTATAGAATAAACTAAGACGCTAACGGAATGCATCTAGTTAACAGTTCTTAATTGCACTTAAGAACAGGCCTGCAAGATAACTCCATGGTACCACCATGAATTAGACAATCAAGCAGTAAAATAAATAAAATCATAAAAATTCATCAGAGTAAGCTTAAATCTAAAATGTCAAAATATCATCCTTAACCTAAAATTGAAACTGTAGAGTAAAAATTAAATATTAAAAACTATGTGCTGAAAATTGCACATATAACAGCTTCTGGTTGGGTCCCAGAAACAGAAGGTACAGAATGCAGTCTATAGCATCGCCATAGAGTAGATAACCCTGTACTTAGTAAGATAATAAAAATATAATAATGTAAACGGCATATACTTAAATCTAAAATTGAGTTCTTCTGAAAAGTATTAATTATCATTTCCTTAACCTAGTAAATGTAATATTCTTGTAACTTATAGTCTAATCATCATTGTAGCATAAATATAAAATGCAGAATTAAATAATAAAACAGTAATAAAATTGGAATTATAGAAAAGTTAACTCACGACAAGATTAAATTAAAATATAATTAAAACGTCTAGACAAAACGTGAATAAAATAATCTAAGTGTAGAATTAAAGAAAAGTAAATAAACCCCTAAAATTGTTATAATGGAAAGAAAATAACAGAAAATAGGATAAATTATTATGAAGATTTTGTGTTGGATTCACATGTGCTCCTGGTGCTAAATCTAAGAAAAATGTGAGAACAAAAATAAATAATAAAAATGAAGCAATTGAGGTTAGAAGATGATTGAAATTTTTGAAAAAAAAATTAAAGTAAAACATGACTCTTTGGGAACATTAGCTCTGGACAAGGGACAGAATAAAAGAGTAAAAAAACCAAAAATAAGAAATGAAAATGGACACATGGTCGAGCAGTTTGGAAAATCACAAAAAAATAGCTTGGAAAAATGGCCAGCAGAACATCCCCTGATTCATACTCAAACAAGCACACACGCAAACACACCGAAAGATTCAACCAACAGCCATTTCATTCATCCATCAGATTCAATCTTGATTAAATAGAAAAACCAACATCTCACAACCCATTTACCTCCTTCTCGTGGGTTATGGACGGGAAGGACGGTAAGAGACAGAGGATTTCATACTCAATCAAGGTGGGATATTCAGCTGTCATCAGAAAAACAAAAATGGCAAGAGAAGAGGTCCATATGGGTGGCTAATCCATTGCGACACAAACCAAACAATTAAGGGTCCTAAGGAGCTGCTACCCAGAAAGTTAAGCAATACAGAAGAAAACAACCGTAAAAAAAAATTTGCATTGAAGGCCAAGTGAAAATGTAAGTAAAAATAATCAACTGAAACTACTAGAAAAATTCTGAAGATGCCAAAACATAGAAATTAAACTGGAAAAAGCATGAGGACAGACTTTAGAATAAAAATCAGCAGAAAACTACTTGGAGCACCCAGGGAAACATCCATAACTCCAACAAAAGTCTGAATATTGATTCAAGAAGTACAACTAAGGTTGTAAATTATGTGAAAAAAAATTAAATAAATGAAAACTACGTTAGATAAATATAGTTATGGGTAAAACTGCAAATGTTTTCAGCAATAATTGTAATTTTACTAACAGAAAATCATAATAAGTCATATGTAAATAAATGTCATAATAGGGAAAGTAGTGAATAAACATAAAGATGACTTATGAATCCAATAAATAATTGAAGTAAAATGATGCATTGAGAAAAATTAATAAATTAAATTAACTACAAAGAAATTAAAACTGAGTAGCCAAAATTGTCCAACGCAAAAATATCTTAACCCTAATGATGTGCTAAATTTGTAATAAAATGATAAATCCTAAGTAATTGTACCATTATTTGACGTACAAGATATTTAAGATAACCCAAAATATTATGTAACTAAAATCTAATGAAGCCACAAAATTACCTTAGTAAACAACTGTGAAACATTTTCTGTTAAGAACTGGTTTGTTTAAAAAAATTTCAGAGTAATTATTAATGACACCAAATAAAATAAAATATGTAGTTAATGATAGAAGAAAAATAATTTGTATGTAATAATAATATTTTGGAAGAATCTCAAAAATTTAATGCAGATAATTAAAATTGAAAACTAGATTTATTATTTAATTAATTACTACAGTTCATAACAGCCTAAATATTTCACAACTATTTGAATAAATTCTAACTAAATTATGCACAAGGTTAATAAAATTGTTTAACCACAATTAGTCGATGAAATATTAACCTGAAAAGTAAATGTGAAATGATTATGAAAATGTGAAATTATTAAAATGATTAGTGTAGTCGAAGGTGTTGATATGATATCAGTTAGTTATGAGACACTCCAGGTTGGTCATTTCGTTGGATGAATTTCTTTAGTCTGCTGACGTGTATTACTTGTGGAGTTAGTTTTCCATAGCGTTCAATGATTACCTCATAGTTTAAGGAACTAATAACCTTTGAAATGGTGTAAGGGCCTCGAAAATTAGAAGATAACTTAGGTGATTTACCAGGTGCAGTTTGAGGGAAGAAAACTAGAACTTTATCATCTACATTGAAAGTGACATGTTGATGAGCTTGTCAGTAGATGGTTGCTGAAATTTGTTTGTGATTAGGCCTATTATTTTGGAAGGAATTCTTGAAACCTTGTTTACCATGAAAGGCTTGAGTGGATGATGCATAAGTATTGGGTGCAAATGGTCGAGGAGGAAGGTTATTTGAAGACTGGGGTTTGGCACTATTCGGAGCTGCCAAATTAGACTGTTTATTGGAAGAGGCATGCGTTATAGAGCGTAGATAATTTTGTTGATTAGGTTGACTTTGACATGAAGAAAAACGTTTATCATTGGCTTGAAAATTAACAGCCTGTACAGGTTGAGAAGAAGAGCATGATGGTGCTTCTATGGGAGTGGATAAACGAAATTCTAATAGATTTTTGGATTCCTGATATTTCTTAATATTTGCTAACAGTTTGTCTAAAGTTGAATTATCAGAAAGTGATATTTTGTCCAAGATTGAAGGAAGTAATCCTCTTAAGACATATTTACAGATTCTAATTTCTGGCATGTTCGGATCTAATTTTGAACAAAGGTGCATGACATCTGCTAATAAATGCTGAAGTGGATTCAGAAATATTTTGGCGTTTATTGAAGAGAGAGATTTCCAAGAGGTCTGTGTCATTTTCTAATCGGAAATGTTTAAGAAATTCATTTTTTATAAATGAGTATGTTAAGTGTTCTTCAGCGAAGCGAATTTTTAGGTCTTCAAAAAAAATCTAAAGCAGTATCACGTAAATATAGAGGAAGAAATTGACACTTGAATTTGTCATCCCAGAAGTTAACTGTAGCTGCGCGTTCATAGTCCTTAAAGAAATTTTGCACATTTTCATTACATTTAGCGTGAAAAATTGATGGAGCAAAGAAAGGTAGTTTAGGTTTTTGTGTAATTGGGTGAGGAGTACCATCCATGTCTGAAGGAAGTGAAAGATCAGTCTGAGTAGAGATAGAATTCGATGGGTATAGGAACTTAAGTGATAAAGCAGTCTTAAGGTCGACTAAATCTGGATATGTTTGGAGTAATTCAGAAGGAATCGTAGCGTGTTCAATGAGATAATTAAGAGCTTGATCCCTAGCTTCCTGAATGCAGTCAGGAGATTTAAAATAATGTTTTCGGAGACGAAGGACGCCTCTAAGATAATCAAGATCAGCGTTAGGCGGGATAAAAATTTGATGTTCTCTAGCCAAAGTTTTAGCCTGGTCTAAATTAAGAGATTTTACAACAATGGATCTAAGATCGGTCATTAGAAATGAACCAATGTTAAACAGACTTAAACTAAACAAATGTTAAAACAAGAAACAAAATTCTCATAAATGACAATATGAATTGTTCAAAGGAACAATGCAAAAACCTGTGGAAATGCATACACAAAAAATTATAATTGAAAAAATTGAGATAATGAAAAATTTTATACTAACAACCACGAAGATCAGAAATACTTAGCGAGTAACCCGTTTAATACAGATTATGCTGGTGAATTCTCTTATGCTGGTAAATGCAGTATGATGATGTAAATTGTATGACTGATGTAATGAGACGAGATGTATTTTTCAATGCCCTTATGATGGCTTCCATGCGATGATAAAATATGATAATGATCTCTATGCCAATGTCACGTACAGAATGATACCTGGTGAAAAATTTAAAATTTAATTAATAAATATACTAAGATGTGTGTAATAAAAATTAAATAAATTATAATTAAATAGCTTTAACAAATTTTAAGTGCTGTGAAGCAGCAAATTTTACTTGAAATAACGACGTGGTAACGCAAAATAAAATAACAATCACAACAGGTATTCGACGAATGATTCGATCAAGCAGTTACCAAATCAAGTCAGGTAATGAAACAAAACTCAACTGATTAAATAATGATCATAGATATGATTTTAAAATATGTAGTTTGAAGACTGAAGAATCAATCTTCAGATAATTAATAATTGAGTTTGTAATAATAAATCCAACAGCAGATAAATGTTTCAGGATATTGTGCAACAGAACTACACAATTAACATTCAAAAAATCAGTTTATAAAAATAAATGTAGCGGTAACAACAGCCAACCAAATCAGAAAACATTGAAATACAAGTGCGTGGAAACCACAGGCCACACAAACATTAAAAGAATAATACTGAATAGTGCTGCTGAAATACGTTTAAGCCACCAAAAGTAATGGCAAATAAAACTATGTTCAAAACAAAACAAAAATTATCATGTGTGGGTTTTGTGACGTGACAAAACAGCAGAATTTTAACAAGTTAACAACTGCCTTAACCAGTGTTAAACAGATGGCACAGGTTAGCGACTGTGTCCAATAAACATAAATATGCAACGTCTGAGAAAGATAATGAAAGTAACTAGCCTTTCAAAATCTATAATAAAACGTAAATAATCATCACACAAGGATGTAAAATTTACACAGTTATTCAGTAAGCTAAAGCAAAATATTAATCCCTTAAATAGGAGTAAAGTCTTAGTGAAGTTAAAACATGTGATACATTAAGTAAACAAAACAATACATTTTATATGAGATACATACAAACCTTTACAGAAATGGAAAACATTGCGAAGAACGACGGCGAATGGAAAACAAAGAATCGCGGTTTGAAAACTGAAAAATGAAATAAAGAAACGAAACTGAACTACTACGGAGAACTAAAATGAGCTGCAATGTTGTAGGAAGCAGAAATCAAAATGCGACACAAGAACAGTGTAGGAAAGATAACAGGCTACAAGAAAAAGTTGCGCTAACGTGTGAAAACGAGCCCAAACTAAGGGTGGTTGTTAAAAAAAAACTGGTTTCAAAAGAAAAGGACAAATCAAGACTTGTAAGAAAGTGGGAGTGAGAAAAATCAGTACCTAGTGAGGCATAGAACACAACGGGATTTTAAAGAAAAAAACATTTCTAAAAACGTAGTAAGAACATCAGAAATCAAACAAAGTGGTAAAACCAACCTAGGAGGTACAGTAATAAAAAAAACAAGACTAACAGAATTAAATCGGATACGAATGCAATGAAAGTGAAATCTCCTTACAACGTGAGTGCACAAATAAATCCGTGGTTACCTGTAAAGTAAATTCTTAACACCTAATTAGTAAAAATAAAACTTAAAATATAACAATTGCTAAAATTAAGTGGCTTCATACATCTGTGTAATACTTCATTCAAAAAACACGGCGATTCTCCACCAGATTATGTAATGAGAAGACGAAGCCTCCACCAGATTATGTAATGTGAATAATGTGTGGTAACCCAAAGAGGCAACCTCCACTAGATTTCGCATGGCAAAGTAAGGTGCTAGACATCAAACTAAGTAAGGAGGAATATCCACCGAAGTAGACGACAACCACCATACTAAGTAAGAGGTACAAGCACAGCGAACTTCACCAGACAAAATGTAGTGTAGCAACAGACTAAAAAAAAAAGAAAGTAACGGCTCAACTGTGTTTCACCAGACACTGAAATGAAAACACAGCCAAACTGGTACTTTAGGGGCATAGAAAAACCTCCACCACTCTGCCTAAGGAAAACGGCAAAAGGATTCGGCAGAGAAAATCCAAATTTCCATTCTCTGAATCTATGCAAAGCATAACCCAGAAATTCTAGCAGGTAGAGCAAAACTCGCTGTTGTAAGAGCGAAGGTGTGATTTAAAAAATCAATCTCGGGTCTAAGAATGAAAAATATTACACAGACAACTTGGAGTGAAAAATAATAAAATATCAATTTATTTAAAACTAAACTTAAACAAAAAATTGAAACTAAAGTAAAATATGTTTTTTTTTTCTACTTTTTAATAAAGAAAAAAATTATTAATGATAAGTGATTAATAAATCTAACAGTGGTTATAAAAATGTAATAATAACTTAGTTATACCTAATTAATTGAATCAAAATAACGGGAACAAACAAAAACAATAAAAATAACTACAGAAACTTGTCAATGCTAACCAAAATAATTGAAAGGTACTTAATTTAAGGATTATAAATAAATAATAAGTTAGAACGGAACTAGCCTAGTGTTTGTCAGATGGACGATTTAAAGAAAGAAAATTACCGGACAAAATCATTTAAAAATTTCATAAAAAAATTTATTAAAATTATTTAGTTAAAAATTTAGAAATCATTAATAAAAAAAATATTTTAAAAAAATATTGGATTAAAATTAAAACTTGGCTTTACAAAAAGAAAAATATAAGAATTAATTTGAAGAAACTACCTAGAATTGAATTAAACAGATGAATTGAAAGAAAAATTTAAATGTGAATACGAGAAATAAAGGTGACGTATTTTTATTTGAAAATCAGTTAACAAACCATTTAAAACAAAAGGAAAACTTAAACAAATAAACTATTCGGCAATTAATTTTAAAGACAAAATTTAACAAAAGAAAAATGTAAAAAAAAACTCGTATAAAAAAAACTTCAAAAATCTACTTTAGAAAATCTATAATCAAAAAAAAATTCTTTACAAAAGAAACAATGTTACATTTCAAAAAAAACTATGACTTATTTTTTTAGAATGAAATAAGAAGAAATTAAACAATGAAAAAACAAGGTCTGTCTGAAATTGTTCGAACTGACTTCCACATAAAAATAGTTCTAAAAAAACATTAAAATTAAGAAGAGAAAAAGTTTAAAGTCGAAGCGACTGACACTGAAAAATGACCATTTGAGGTGGTCATTGGAATATCTTAAAGTTGGGAGAAGCATTTGGAAAAACAAAACATCTTCTCCGTAAAAATTATTACAACCAAAAATTTAATGTGAAATAATAATAAAAAAAAAGAAATTGAGAAAAATACTGATTTTAAATTTTAATATTAAGTTGGAATGCGAAAGACATACCAAATCTAAACTTTTATAATAATTATTAAAAATATTACTTAAAAATTATCGGGGAAATAGTTTTACATTAAATTCACCAAATATCTTAAAATAAAAACATGCCGTATTAAATTTTAGCCAAAATCCTAACCGGGATTAAATAATCATTTTAAATTTAAATTTTAAATATTGGTTAAAGAAATTCATTGTGGATAAATTACCTGGAGCTTATAAGGATGTTCACTCGTCCACAGCTACAAAGCAAAGGCGCAGAATATAAGAAAAAATTAACGCACGAGAAAAGTTAAACGTTGACATTGAAAAAGACGGTTCAATGTACATAAAAAGAAGCGTCAGCGTAAATCATAAGTACAGAGAACATATCACGCGACGGTCGATTGTATTGACAGAGATGGGAATTCAATTATTAGAAAAATTACACATATTATAAAACCCATTTAAGCCTAACGTAACGTTAGCGAGGAAAAATATTAACGGAAAAAAACCAAGTAATATAACACCGGATATTCGCTTTAGAAAAATTCAATACAGAACTTCTAGTTAACAATGATTTTAATATAAAATTGATTATTAAAATTTATAAAATTAAATAAAAATTACAGGGTGTCTAAACAATTTATTGACACTTAAGAAAATTATTTGAATTTAAAAAAATTTAACAGACAAACCTGTCTGCTATTGTAAGATGTTTCAAGGAATCTTGAAATATCTTACACTTGTAACTCCCTTTTATATTATCGGTATTAATCTATTAGTAGTGGTAATTATACCTTTGTAATGTCTTGAATAAGTACGTCAATTTATTAAGCATACAATCACTAAGTAATACACAAAAGTCTTTGATGATACTTAACTAAGTTCTTTATAATACCAAAAGAATTATACAACATTTTATTCACTTACTAGCTACTACTACTTCTTCTTCCGTTTTCGTTTTGTATTGGATGTTGGAAATCATCATAGCGATCTGGATCCTGTCGACCACGGCTCTGATTAGCTCCACCGAACTACACCCGTACAGTTGTTTTCTTGGAACAATAGCTATTACTTTCGACTGAGAGACGCACGAGAGGGAAAATATTATGAACCGGGTGTAGTCAAAACAAGTAGTCACCGAACGATCTGTTGTTTACTGTGTCACACTTGCTGTCATGTAACTTGTTAATGCATGCATTAAGCAGAGATCTCCCTGAATTTATGCTAGTGGAGTTCCTTTCTCCGATTCAACATTAAAACCGGAGTAGTAAGAACTCCTTAAAAAATATAAATCTACCGAAAGAAAGTACCATTTCTATGAACTATTGCACGATGCCATAATGCGCAGCAATGGTCACGTCCCTCTCAGATTGCCCCCTTATCACTCAGATCTCAACCCAATCGAGCTAATCTGGGCGAATATTTAAGGTTATGTATCGATGAGAAATGTAACTTTTAAAATATAAAATGTAACGCAATTGTGTAATGAAGCTTTCTCAAGAATTGGAAAAAATCAATGGCAGACTGTGTGTAGCAAAGTAAAAAATAAATTGAAAGCGAGTACTTCCAGAGTAATTTGTAATAGTTAATGTCTCAGATCGTTTCGAAATTAATATTGGAGAAAGTAGCAATGAAGAGTTTAGCGACGACAGCGAAAATGAACATATTGATGGCCTTGTTGATTCCTGCGCCCCTTCAAGTCTATTTAATTTATTAACTTTTTAAAAAGTGACATTTTGCAAACTTCAAAAAATTCGAAATCTACGTTGCACCGGGTATAAGAATGTAAGTATACTTTTAATATACCTATGTAATTAAATTTAAAATGACTTGTAAGTATATCAACTATTTTAGATTTGCATAATAAAAATATTAATTATAAGGTAAGACAATATAATGTAAATAATAAAAATAATAATAATATAATGTAAATCTGCCCATAACAGACAGGTGGAGTGTCAAATTATTTACACTCAATCTGTTTGTTGCAGGGCTAAAATAAATAGTTCTGTTTCTTATCACATGGTCAGCCAATTGAATGACTGAATCATTTAAGAGCAGAAGAGGTAGAGGTGTAAAAGACACTAATCAGAGTTATCTTCTCTGAAAGTAATGAATTTCATTATACAGCCAGATCCTGTGGTGAATGAAGTGAAGGTGTCATTTGCAGAGTGGAAAATATGTGCTTTTCAGAGGGCCCGGCATGCTGATAAGCGTACTTTTCCACTCAGTGAGGAAGGCAATGGTAAACCACCTCACTCCTCGTTTTACTTAGTAAAACCTCTACAGGTTCAAACCAGCCTTTTGGCTGATGACCTAAACACATAATGTAAATGTTTTTATTGTAACCTATAATAAATAATATTATGATATGGCCAATAATAAATGTAGATATATTCTCAAATATGAAAAAAAACACAGTACAGTAACACTCTCTTAGTCACCCAGTAGTGTATTGCACATAATTAGACATTAATTATGTTGCTTATAAATTAATGCTTAATTATTATTATTAATTGCTTATAAATTAATATTTTAAAAGAAGCGAAGAAAATAGTTTATTTTAAATATTCGTTAAAAGTAATCATTTAAAAAATAAAAGAAAACAATCAATTAAATGAAACAGTAGCTCATAAATTAATGGTACCGACATAATAGTGATACATTTTTATGTATTGCTTGAGTCCCCAGCTCCGTGTAGTTGGAAGGAATGCAGTGTGTTGTTATAGTAGTGGGAGAATGAATGAGTTAGTAGTGTTTCACAGCTGATGCATTCGTAGTGGTAGCGTGTACTAACTAGACTAAAAAAATATTATCATCCGGCGCATTAATTTAACAAATACCTACCGAGCAATTAACTTGGTCGGATTCATAATATTTAACTTGATAATTTATATCAAAATATGTAAATAAATAAAATGTAATAAATACAAACAAATATGTTAAATACGGAAAGTTTGAAAAAGAATGTTTTGTATCAGAGTAACACAACAATCGTTCTCCCAGCATGCGTCACTCATTCATTATACTTCACCCGTACCCTTCAGCCCGCAACTACACGAAGCTTGGAACCGCACAATATGTTTGTGTCGGCAAAATTTAGTAAATATTTGTATGGGGTAAATGTTCGTTAGTTGTCGAAATACCCCATTAAATGTAAAATTAAGTGTCGGTGTTTAAGTAAGCAATCGCTACACTGTATATTAACTTGCATTGTACGTAGTAATTGCTTACACGTGTCTTTTGGAAATGTTAACGGGAAATGAAAGTTAAAAGAAAGGTTCTCATTGGTCCGACGTCATACATGGGGGGGGGTGTACCGAGTTTTTTATATAAAGGGCAATTTTAATTTTTAAATAGAGTATGTCGTGATTTTAGTAGAGTATGGCTTGATTTTGACACAGTATAAGTGTAATTAATAGAGTATGACAGCATTTTCCATTATTAGTTGTTATATTTTTGATTTAAAGTTAATTAAAGACGCGACCATTTTAATATTTTATATTGTGAGCTGCGGAGAACATCAGTGTTGTTAATCAGGTTTTTATAAAAGAAATAATATAAAATTTAAATTGTTAATATTTTTGTATCTTATATTCATCAATTTTTAAGTATTTAAACAATTATTATATAATTATTTAAACAATTATTATTATTTAAGTATAGTAATTATTTAAATATTATCATAAAATTAATATTAGTTATTTTTATTTTGTTCTAAATTGCATGAATGCTTCCATTCCTCTTATTTATTTGTTGAATACCACATCTTTGGAATAATACTTGATTTTAATTTATTTATTTTTTAATTGTATGTTACCATACAAATTTATAAAGGTATAGTAGTTATAGTACATAGCTGCCGTCGCTGAACTTACAGTACCACTCCCTCAGATTTTTCAACCAGAAAAGTCTTCTACGCCCAACACTTGTTTTCCCCTTAATTTTTCTTTGAACAACAAGCCTCAGTAATGAGTACTTATCTCCTTTCATAACATGACCTAGGTACTCCAATTTTCTTCTCTTTTTAGTCCTAACGAATTCACACTCCTTACCCATTCTCAAAAATACATCCACATTTGCTACTCTCTCCGTCCAGGACACTCTACATTCTCCTGTAGCACCACATCTCAAATGCCTCCATATTTTTGATGTTTCCCTGTTTTCTCAACAGGATGAAAAGTTTGTAAGTAGTAAGTAGTAGTAGTAGTAATAGTAGTAAAAGACATGGACTGCACAACTACTACTTCTACTAATATTACAACTTACTATCTGTTTCATAATCATAGACACCCGAGTTTGAACCCTTGCATCTCAAAAACTATGAGTTGGATATCAACATATTTTACATTAAAATTTAGCTCCGTTTATTCTGCGTTGACCCATAATTGTCGTATTTTTCTAATGTTGTTTAAAAATTGCCATATTAAAGTTGGAAGACAAAAGACCTGGTTTCTTTTGCTACCGCAACTAATTTCATGCGTTTAGAGGCGTGTAAATCGATAATTATTTGACTGAAAAGTTTAAAGTTTTAACACAACATAGACAATTTTAATTCTTACAGGGAGTACGAAACGACTACGACCGACGCTTCGCCATGACGACCACCGCTTAAACGGCCCTTTTCAGGGCCACAAAAAAAGGAAAGGTTTCAACTTACCACTTAATGTTACCATCCGGTGACAGAACTTCGGTAACTTTTATTTATTTTTTATTTTATTTTATTATTTAGATCTTTTATTACTTTTCATACATTTCAAACCATTTCCTTATCATGTTGTAGCATGCAATTTAAAACAGATCGTAAACAAAAGTACAACCCGGTATTATAAATTAATTAAGACTTAATAGTTGAAAAACTAAATTGAAACAATTTATGGCTATAAATATATGGATTGATTAAGAACCTTATTATTAAAAGTTGTTTATATACAGGTTAGTCGTTAAAGTGAGGGTATAATATAGAGTGTAATAAGAAATAACAAGGGTTTTATGAGTGTACTATAATAACCAAAGTAATAAAATGTAGCTTCCTAACTCAATTATCACGCCAACGAACCATATCCGTAGACAGAACTGTTTTTCGTTAACCTACCTTTAAAATATGTAAAAGCCTACTTCAAATTTAATTTTACCAACACCGAGCTGATCTTGCTATTTATTTAATAACGCCCTCTTCTCCTATTCCGTCTCGTTCACGCTCTTTTAAAACACTCTGCCCTAGCCTTTCTCTTTACCTACCGTCTGTTACAGACACAGTAACCTTATTCTACGTTCGTTAAATAGATATTGGATGGGTTAAATAATATTTGCATTTTTGTCTATTCCGTGGATGTAAAGAAAAACGTCTAACAATTTATGTCTTTATTCTTGTTTCAATAAAAAATAAAACTCTTTTAATATCAGTCACGGTATAAGGTTTTTACCGTCATAAAATACAAATAAACAAACAATCAAAGTTATGGTAATCGATATTTACTGTAATTTCCAGAAATAAGGTAAAACCCATCAACTGGTGTATGGGAAAAAACCGATTATTAGAAGTAGGTACATTATTAACATAGTAGTTCGACAATAAGTTGTAAATATAGCTGAGTTTTTTTAAATTTATTTTAATTAAAATTTTTTTTTTCATAAATGAGGTATGAACCCATTAGCCTAAATTTAGCTTATGTTTAGTTTTTGAAGAAGAAAAAATTATAAGGTGATGTATGACTTGGTCAGGGACCGGATGAACTGTTTAACCCCACTCTCAAGACAAATTCCTCCTTTGGGGCCGTCTGTAGACTTAACTATTTTCTCACTACAACTATCAGTCATTTGATACAGGGCATACGGTCCATTAGGTGGGTATATTTTCCCTTCTGTGATTATGGGTCTTTATTTCACGTGTCAACTTATAGCCAATCGTTGAGATGGTTGTACTTCCTCCTGGCCCTCCTAAATGGTTAAACGGTTGGTAGAAGAGGGAGACATGTCAACCATAGATTTTCTATGGATAGCACAAAATTACAGTAAAGTAGTAAATTAACGGATTCACGATAAATGGGAGTGGTAATGAATTAACAGAAAAGTACTAACATTTTTTTAGGTTTAAACAGAAAAACATTTAATATCTTAAAAGACTAAAAGAAAAAAATTGTTCAATTGAGAATCCTTGTTGGTTCTAGATTGGAATAACTGTATACAGTTCAAAAATTAAAACTTGCATTGACGATTACTGTATTTACCAAAATACTGTTATGTACACTTCTTAATAATATTAATTACAGTAGAAATAATAAAGATAGTCTACTTACAGAAGACTATAACAGAAAATAAAGACTTCAAACAGACAGATGGAGTGTTAGATTATTTGCACTCGATCTGCTAGTTCCTGGGCTACAAAAAAATGTTCGTTTCTTATCACACGGTCAGCCAATTATATGACTGAAGTTTTTAAAAACAAAAAAGGTAGAGGTGTAAAAGACACTAGTCAGCATTATCTCCTCTAAGAGTATTGAATTTCATTATACAGCCAGACCCTTTGGTAAATCAGGTGAAGGTATCATTTGCAGAGTGGAAAGTAGATGCTTTTCAGAGGGCCGGGCTTCCTGAAAAGGAAACTACTAGTCAGGAAGGTAATTGTAAACTACGCTATTGTTCGTTTTAATTAGTAAAGCCTCTAGAGGTTCAAACCAGCCTTTCGGCTGATGACCTAAACAACAATAACACTTACAGAAGAATTTAACGATCTTGCCCTTTTATATTACGAACTCTTTCTCTAACAGAAAGTACTTTAGGCCGCTTTTATTATGAAAATTTAAAAGGTAAATAGAAATTTTTTTAACAAAATTTAATTTACCAAAAACGGTTCAATATTTGAGTCATTGGATGTTGTTAAGTTTTGTCTAGTTAAACTAGAACTTTTGGACATTTTTTAAAACGTTCTAAAAATATGAAATACATACTCTATCTTAAATTCTTATTTGTTGCTTCTATTTTTGTCTGAATTACCCAGTATACGAGTATAGAAGTCGTCCAACAACAGCTCAATGATAGCAGATAACCTTTGATACCAAAACTTATTTACCGCTCCATGAACTTCCGTTTTCGTTCACCTTTATGTAAAGTCCTTCTTCTGGCTATTCTTATTACTGTCCTACTTGTGGTTTAAACTCCTCTCAATTTTTAAAACTTTATCTCAGCTGTCCTTGACTGAAGGACAATCTCTCAGAATAAGAAAAAACTTTTTAAATCTTATGGAATACCTGCATATCGAGGTTTCAGACAACTGACTTATACAAAACTATTGGTTAAGTTAAATTTTTAATTACGAAGATTATCTATTAAAAAACAATCATATTTCAGGTAATTACAACAGAAAATTTATAGCTGGAACCCACTATTGAGCGGTGATCTCCTCTAAGTTTTAAAACAAATTTTATCTAATTTCATTATCATCTCATTCACTCGCTTTTATGTGAGACTTCCTAATAAAGTAAAAGAAAAATTCCGGTATTTTAATAACACATTAAAATATGAGGGACGTGCTCTCCATGCACGTTACTTATTTAATTTCATCACTTTATTCAGAATGAAGAGTGAATCTTTTATGTTCAGAAGCAAAATATAATTCCCGCAAAATTCCCGGGATTTTAACACATTCAGTTCTAGAGACGCCTAGCGGGTCATGGGTAGGTGTTACCGCTAAACTGTCGTCTCACCTAGCGGGTTAAATTTTGTTATCATTTTAAGTAATTCCGTAGGTACACCGCCTGTTGGACATCAGTTTGTTGCTATTGTATAGCCCTCAAAAAGTTTTTTCTTTGTAACCGTGCAGTTCGTTTTTGAATTTTCGTCATACGATCTTCTACCCTCGTATAGTGTACTCGTTCAGTATTTTTAACGGGTTTTTAGGGTACAGTTAAAGGTGAATTTAGTATCTTTGCAGTCTTCCATTCAAAATAGCTTACACTTTTAGATTGACTTTAAAAGTATATTATTTTTAGTTTAAAATTATATATGAAATTACGCGTCAATCGTAACGGTAAATGGAAAAATTCATAAACACACACGAGGTGTGACTATTAAATAACGAGACTGACGTTGTAAAACGTTTTATTTTTATTTTATACGTAATCACTTATTGTCACCTTCAATATACATTCCTTCTCTATCTCTAAAACGCTCCATGCGAATTTTCCATTGTTGGAACCAGTGCTGAAAGTCATCTTCTGTCAGCTCCTTCAGAACACGTGGCGCTTTCTATTTTACAGCTTCCACAGACTCAAATCTTGTCCCTTTCAATGCAGATTTCACCTTAGGGAACTGGTAGAAGTCACATGGTGCAAGATCTGGTGAATAAGATGGATGTTGTGACACTGAGATGCTGTACTTGGCTAGGAACCTCTTGACAGATAGCGCGGAATAAGTTGGCGCATTGTCTTGGTGGAGAACCCATGATTTGTCCTTCCACATTTCGGGGCGTTTTACCTTACTCTATGAGTAGTTTAGAAAGTACCTCATGGTAGTTAGTAATATTGATGAATTGTTTGACCTTCAAGAAGCCAGTGAAGGTACACAATCCCTTGGATATCAAAAAAACCTATCATCATAGCTTTAAATTTTGATATGCTCATTTGAGCTTTTTTGGCTCTCGGTGAAGTTCGGCTCTTCCAGTGCATGGATTGGCGCTTCGTTTCCGGATCATAAGTAAAAACCACGTTTCATCACATGTTATTATCTTTTACCTGTTCCCTAAGGTGCAATCTGCATTAAAAGGGACAAGATTTAAGTCTGTGGAAGCTGTAAAAGAGAAAGCGGTACGTGTTCTGAAGGAGCTGACAGAAGATGACTTCCAGCACTGTTTCCAACAATGGAAAATTCACATGGAGCGTTGTAGGGATAGAGAAGGAGTATATATTGAAGGTGACGATAAGTGATTATAAATAAAATTAAAATAAAATTTTTTACAATGTCAGTCTCGTTATTTAATAGCCACACCTCGAATATTCATTTTACAGGCCTTATTAGGTATATTAATAAACCTAAAAAACATTGAATTGTTTACTTTTATGTTATTAGCAAACATAAATCAATGTATAGGTCGCAAATAAAATATATCTATAAAGACGTAAGTGTTGTAAGGCCCTACACAAAGCAAGAGGAGAACACGCTGCACGAGTAATCAACCCGACGGGAGAGATACCTCATAATTGCTCAGCATTGAATGTCTTAATAACACATTAAAATATGAGTGATGTGCTCTCCATGCGAGTCACTCATGTCATTTCATACTTTCTTTCACCCACCATCATATTCACTGATTGGTTTTTTGTTACAGTTGTGAATTTTATTAATAAAGTAAAAAAATATCCCGGTTACAGTTTCCCTTTATATCACTACCAATGTTTTATAGCTACATTGTTTTTGAATGCATAATTTTATTAAAATTGAAAAAATATATAAAAACCTGGTGTAAAACACTCTCACGACTTTCTCTTGCCAATGCAAATAATGAACAATATAACTTAATATTAGCAATAAAACATTAGAAATAAACAAAAAATATAACCAAATTTAATCATGAGTGAAAGACGCAAAATGAAAATTAACCTCAATTTGGCTTAAACATACGGAAAATTTAGTAAACCAGGCGATTTTAAAAAAGTCGTAGGACCCGTTTTTGAGAAAATCGTAGAAAAGTTAAAAATTACACGAATAAACTACTACTTCCGGTTAACCGGTTTTGATGAAAATGTTCGTGTTAGATTCGGTAGTGGTATGTAACTTAAGTTTCAAGTTCGTACGATGTTCCGTTCTTGAGATATTCTGTTTACATACACACACACACACACACACACACACACACACACACTTACACATAGACACAGACACGCATACAGACCAATCGCTAAAAACATGTTTTTTGGGTTCAGGGGGTCTGAAAACGTGTAGATCCGGTGAAAACTCGATTTCGAAAAATCGACATGAAAACAATACTTTCCTTCCTATACATTCATATAGAGAAAGAAAGTAAAAATTAGAATGATGTTTCTGTATAGGCATGAAATACCAGGAACTCTCCCTTACCTCTTAAATTATTGTCTACGGATAAAATTTATTCATTAGTAAAATCTCCATACATCATTTTTTATTAAATTTTGAGTTAGGCCTACTGTCATATACATTTAACTCCCATTAATTTGCGACGTATAATTTAGTTAATTATTGTTAATTTTATGACCTTAAATTAACAACAGGTGAGTTGTGGATTTCCAACTAATTAATTTGATTTTCATTAATTTGTCCTACGTTGCTGATGTTCGAGTATATTAGTTACATGGTTATAACTGGACATTCAAATATTTGAATTAGTAATACGAAAATGAGCAATTTCGTCGAGTTAAGCTGTGAATAAATAAAGACGAATCACGTTTCAAAATTGAATTTATCGTTTAAATAAACATGCCTATAATTTACTAATTTGTGGCACATAATTGATTTCTAATTATCTGATGCAGGTTTAAATAAATTTTCTAAAACGCCAGTCGACTGATATTTTAAATAGTTTACAAAATCTATCTACATTAACCAAACGAGTTTTTATTTAAATTACCTAAATAAAATGTTACAGTATAATTAAATGTTTTAGATTTTACGATCACCTGCTATAGATACAAAAATTGCTTTTAACGCCCTACACAGAAAGGATTTAGTCCAGCATTTTGGAAACTACGACAGCTAGAAACTTAAAGGGGGAAACTTTAAAAAATATGATTTCAGAATGTTTGAAGTATCCTCCATCTGCCAATATGAATGTGATGTTTATAATTGTAAATATATTTTAAGTTTTCACAGTAATAAATATAATTTTACGATGTTTCTATCCCACGAAACGTTTTATTTTGTTCAATCCTTAGAGTATTGCTCTTGTTTTTAAGAATGATATTGTTTGTCACCTTGATTTACGTACCTTTGCGTTCATCTATTTTAATAAAATAATTAATTACGTTTAGAAAATTTTGAATTATTGAAATTCTCTAGCTTTAATCAGCTGCGAAACACAGCTGATCAGTAGCTTAGTGGACAGTGTAATTGACTTATGTATTAGAGGCCCCTGGTTCAAATCTTGGTCAGTCTCTTTTCATCATTCATTTTCATCTATCGCTATCAATCTCTTGACTAGCAAATGTTCAAAAATTTCGGAAGTAAAACAAAAAGAGTTTTATACTTTTTTGGTTGTATTCTGCTTGTATTCTACTTGAAATTCCAGAAAAAATGATATTTCAAATTTCCAGTGTATAATGATTTTACCTATTTCTTTAAATACAGAAGTACTTTAAAAATTATGATATATTTTTGAGAAGAATTTTCCCGAATAAATATTTATTTTTTTTTTTTTAATTTTGGGTTTACATCGATTTTTCAAGTACAGAAATACATACAATTAACATTTCTACTATATAATGAAGTAAAAAATATGAACTGCTGTCAAAAATTTAAACAGCTAGGCCTTAAAAAACTGAATGATATTTCAAAAAAGTATAATATCTACGCTAATCTTTAATATAAGGAGGGTAAAGAAGGTTTCCCTTGTAAAATTTTCGTAACTGTTAGAATTTCTGAAACGCAAATAATTGCAGCCATGAAAACCATATTGTGATACGTAAAATTTTGTTTTTAAACAAGGTTCTTGAAGGGTCAAATATGAATGTAATATTAAGTTAACGATTTGTAATAAGTTAATAATAGTTCGGGAATGAAAAAGATTGAAAACTACATTATATCTAAAAAAATTTATTATAACGAAAGTTGAAATGTTCCTAATATTCATTTACGTTAATTTTATTCTCAAACTCAGAAAGATATAAATTTTCATACAAATCCGTTTAAGCTAACGTGGGTAACAAGCCATCTGTGGCCGCCCAAGTCATCATATCGGCTTAAATTATCTCGTATGTGTATGAAATTGTGTCCACTTTTTATGCACATCAATAATCTTGATGTAGAAATAAAAAATACTATTCATTTCATTTATCACGCTCCTCCATACGTATTAAGAGCTAATTCGTCTTTGCACTGACATAGTGAAATTGTGTTTTCTACAACTGAAAACTTTTTAATATGTCACATTGATTTTTACTTTCTCTTGATTATATGAATACGAGGTGTGGCTATTAAATAACGAGACTGACGTTGTAAAAAAAATTTATTTTTATTTTATACAGAATCACTTATTGTCACCTTCAATGTACACTCCTTCTCTATCCCTACAACGCTCCATGCGAATTTTCCATTGTTGGAAACAGAGCTGGAAGTCATCTTCTGTCAACTTCTTCAGGACACGTGCCGGTTTCTCTTTTACAGCTTCCACAGACTCAAATCTTGTCCCTTTTAATGCAGATTTCACCTTAGGGAACAGGTAGAAGATAATAACATGTGATGAAACGTGGGTTTTTTTAAGATTCGGAAACGAAGCGCCAATCCATGCACTGGAAGAGCCGAACTTCACCGAGAGCCAAAAAAGCTCAAATGATCAAGTCAAACTTTAAAGCAATGACGACTGTTTTTTTTGTTTTTTTGATACCCATGGGATCGCGTACCTTCACTGGGTTCCTGAAGGTCAAACAATTAATCAATATTACTAACTACCATGAGGTACTTTCTAAACTACTCATAGAGTAAGGAAAAACGCCCCGAAATGTGGAAGGACAAATCATGAGTTCTCCACCAAGACAATGCGCCAGCTTATTCCGCGTTATCTGTCAAGAGGTTCCTAGCCAAGTACAACATCTCAGTGTCACAACATCCATCTTATTCACCAGATCTTGCATCATGTGACTTCTACCTGTTCCCTAAGGTGAAATCTGCATTAAAAGGAACAAGATTTGAGTCTGTGGAAGCTGTAAAACAGAACGCGGCACGTGTCCTTAAGGAGCTGACAGAAAATGACTTTCAGCACTGGTTCCAACAATGGAAAATTCGCATTGAGCGTTGTAGGGATAGAGAAGGAGTATGTATTGAAGGTGACAATAAGTGAGTGTGTATAAAATTAAAATTAAACTTTTTACAACGTCAGTCTCGTTATTTAATAGCCACACCTCGTATTTTAATATAATGACACATGAGCTGATGATGACAATGATACAAATATCATCGTCACGAACGACATGAGGGAACAGACTAACCAACCACTGGAAGAGCTTCTATGGCTTTAATCTTCTAAATTTTTACATTATAAGTGTTTATAGTTATATTTTAATCTTCTGGATTTTTAACCCAGTACCAGGGGTCCTGATATTTGGTTGTCAAAAGTTCAACCAAAAAATCCCGGCGTCCTTTTATTAGTCTTCTTCTTCTTCTTGTTCTTCTTCTTTTTCTTCTGCCTTTTAGGATTAGGCATCTCTGCCTGTTCCGAACCTTGCTTTGAGGTAACGGGCGCTGGCAGTAGCACCTCCGTGTGCTATTCGTAGTACACAGTTGTGCGCAGAACATCCATGTGTGGTAGAGCCACGTGCAAAGCATTAGCTGCGTAACGAGCTCCACGGTGACTCGTCCAAAGTTTACACGAGTACTGAGGGGAGTGGGGTGCCCTGCAAACGTGACCGCACCCACTCATTTGGGTTGGCCTCTAGGTACTCATTTGGGGTTGTGGGTTCCTAGGTAGCGCTTCGGAGCCACTAGGGTGCTTAAACTCCTTCGGAATGGGCGTAGCTGGCCGAGGGGTATCCAGAAATGGATAGATAAATACGCATCTTCCGAACCTCTCAAATCTGCCCATCTCTCTCTCGGGCGTCCTCGTTCTCTTCTGCCTTCCGGCTTATACCCCAGTGTCTGCTTAGGTATCCTATCCTCCCACATTCTGTTTACATGCTCTAACACTGCATTCTGTTCTAAGACACCTTGTCATTTATGGAGAAGATGTTGAGTTCTTTCCTTATCTCGGTATTCCTGTAACGATCTTTTCTACTACACCCATACATATACGTCAAAGAAATTTCATTTCAGATGCTTGCAATCTACTCTCCTCTCCCTTTAGCAACCAAGCTTCACTGCCATAGAGTAGGGTCGGCACTGCTAATATTTTATAAAATCTCATCCTCGTGTTTTTGTTGGTGCTATTTTTTAAAGCTTTTATTAGTACGTTGACTAAACATGTCATAGAATTTTTATTTATCGCAAAATCTTTATAAACAACGTATGAAAATAATAATAATCAGTAAGGTATGTAGAGTGAAAAAATAAAAGTTGATTCTGTTATGAGTGTAGGTGTAATATTGATTGAAAAACCTTCATGTTGATTAGAAAGCCATGGCTAGTATTTTTATTTTTTTCCAATACATCAATAATTTTTGGTTACTCTGTATATAGTTAAATTGTCTTTGAAGTAGATAAAGGAAGTTGGAAAACATAAATTTTTAGTGTGATTTTGTTTTTAAATAAAGAAGGAAATTTCAGCAAAAAAGAGTGCAAGTAGAAATTTTTATTTTTTTTAATTATAAGAAATGCTTTATAAGAGAAACGTCATACCAGATCAATTCATTATGTAAAAACCAAAAAAATCATTAAAATATCTTGAAAAATAGCAAAGTTATGGATAGATATATAAAATGCTACAAATTGCACAAAAATAGGGTAGTATTGTTGAGACGTACCTGATGAAAAATACCTGGCATTTTTCAGTAGGAATTCACAACATTCTCCTAGCACTGTAAGGATTAAGAGAGCAACAAAATTAGTATTTTTTTAGCCTTTTTGGAAGGTTTTTGGTAAAGTAACCGAATTAATCGTCCTGATTTTTCGTTTTTACGTGAAATTTTCTGGGAAAACCTTGATAGTATTGCTTCATTCTGTTAAATATGAAAGGAATTTGTAGCTTATCGTGAATAGTCTAGTTTTGTACGAAACAGGGGACCTGTAATAATTCAAAGTGGTCTGGACTGGCAGAACCGTAATCGAGCAGACTTATTGCTCGATTTGGCGGATCCGTAAATGTCGGAACTATAATGTTCAGATTGGTTTCAGTAATTAATCATAGAGCTTTATTCTGTTTGATAAAAGGAAAGAAGGTCTACCACTTAAACTAATAAGTGCTCATTCTGGAGTAAATATTTGTCGTTTTAGTGAAACATGAGATTTTCATTAAGAATTATTGGTTTTTCTTTGTATTAATTCTAAAATTTTGTAAAATTTTAAAAACATGTTATGGTGTATTTGTTTCTTTAGCAAATGTTTGCAAATATTTTGTCTTAGATAATATTGTATTTTAACATTCATAATAAAACGGAGTGTTAAAATGACAGTAAAATTACAAATTATTTTATTTGAAGAGAATTGGTTTGTATAAATCATACTTTAAAACATGTTTTTGTTGTTTAGGTCATCAGCCGAAAGGCTAGAACCTTAGAGGTTTTACTAAGTAAAATGAGGAGTGAGGTGGTTTACAATTGCCTTCCTTAATGAATACAAAAGTAGCCTATGTTTATCAGCGTGCCAGGCCCTCCGAAAAGCATCTACTCTGCCCCCTGCAAATTTCACGTTCATTTCATTCACCACAGGGTCTGGCTGTATAATGAAATTCATTACTTTCAGAGGAGATAATTCTGATTAGTGTCATTTACACCTGTACTTCTTCTGTTTTTAAATAGTTCAGTTATATAATTTGCTGACCACGTGATAAGAAACAGAATTATTTTTTGAAGCCCTGAAACTAGCAGATCGAGTGCAATTAATTTAAAACTCCACCTGCTTGTTCCGGGTGACCTAAAAATATACCGATACTTAATATCTTATTAGAACGAGAAAATTTGTAATAGCTTAAGTAGTTGCAACAAATTGAGCTAAGAACTCTCACCACAAAATTTGACAAAGTGTAGGGTATATAGGTAAAACCAGAGGGAGAAGGAAAACCAGTGAGAGAATATCATAGCTTATTGGGAAAATTGGTTTGCTCCCTATGTAATATATATGTCAAACGATTTTGCACGACCACATACGACAAACCACTTGAAATTCTAAGTTCATTCCACGTATAAATCTCACGTTTCGTTTAATGTATTTAGTGTTTAATTTGATATTTACTTTATCTGATAGCAAATCTTTTAAATGCTCACCGTTATATAATTCATCATACTGAACCTTAAACATTATTAATTTTACTTTATTAAATATAGACGTGGTAATTTAAATTTCAATGTATTAATCAAACAACCTTCCTCCAGCCTTGTAATTTTAATTAATAAGTAAATCTTAAATTGGATCCATAGCTTCGCCGAATAAATTTGAAATATTATTGATTACTAATAAGTAATTGATTACTATATACGGAAGCTTTGATATATTTTGAATATTTTTTTGTTTTTTACTTTGTGTATGGTACTGTCCGCTGATGGGCACATTTTCTGAATACGGTATTAAAAGTTATTGTACGGGCAGTAGGGAATTTTATTATCAAGAGAACAGGTCCACAGTGAAGAAACAGAACTATTTTTTGTAGCCCTGGAACAAAAAGATCGAGTGAAATTAATTTAACACTCCACCTCTTCGTTATGGGTAAATTATATAATTATTAAAATAATAGTATTAAACATTAGTAAACGCACTGCAACCGCAATGTTGATAGATAACGGAGAAGAGCCGAAGATTTTAATAAAGAAATAATCACGTCACGTTTTAAGTTTTTTTCAGTACCTAATATACTGATATTTTATATCAAAGAAATTGTTGAATAATTAAACAAATACATTACTAATTTTTACCCACATTTTTAGAAAAGTTAAGAAAACTTTATGATGATAATCACATGAAATTACTTGAAAATATAAGAAACAAGTTTTCTTTAAACATGATTACACTTAGTTGTAAAACCACATGAAGAAAAACTTATAGACTGAATTTTCATTTATCATCTAGCAACACAAGTAATCCTTTCTTCACTCAGCTTCAGTAAATGAACTTAGAATATAGTGTACGGGTTTCATGGCAGAAAAATAAATAACTATTACTGAACGTAGAAGAGACATTTTATAAAAAGCTTATCATATATGTTCGGGTCGTTCTTAACCATGAAAAGAGGTTCTACCACCAACTAAAATTTACTGAGATGATACAAATAAATATTTATGATTTCATTATTATAAATAACTTTTATTAATAATTACTAAATATGTCTAACGTAGAGAAAAATTAGTTACTACTTTAATAAGTCTTAACAATTTTTCGCAACTTTTTGGTAAACTCATAAAATTATTATGGTAATTAAGAGTGTTAAATAAAATATATCTATTTAATGAAAAATTGGTTTGCAATTATTAATGATAATAATTTCTGTGGCAGAACAAAGACATTTACAAGAAGAATAATTTCTAACAAGAATTTTTAAATATTTAAATATGTTTTGCATAATGATGTACGAAAGCCGTACTATTCATGGAGGAAAGTGTAAATGCTTTTCAGCAAGAAATTACATAATCCTAACAGACTATACGAGCCATTTCTATAGAATCTTTTCCTATGCATACATTCATTCCCACTTTTAAATAGTTTAAAATAAATTGTTTCTGTCCGATAGGACACACAATTTATAGGCAGATACTCACCATATACATGCTCGCGCACCAGTACACATAAATGAGGTGTCGGAATCAGCAACTGTAACGGATGTGGTGGGATAGGCGAGGCAGGGAAGCGGTACAATAAGTCGTCCATCCAATGGTAAACTCGCGAATGTGCAAATTCTCAGTTTTACAGGAGAGCAAAAAACAAATGCAGTGCTTTCTTCTTTAACACTCTTCGTGTATATTCGTGACTCTACAAAGGTTGTGTCTCCATAACCGAACAAGATACATATTCGCGAGCTTACTACAGTATGCGTTGGGTTGTATACATCAGCATGCACTAACATACTCAAATTCGCAAAATTTGCACATTCACGAGTTTACCATTGGAAGGACGAAGTAGTCTCTGTAAAAATCTCTTAAGGACAGAATGAAAATTTTTAGATTATTTAACTTATTACTTTTTGAAATTCTTTAATTAAACGGATTTTCAGAAAACCGTATAATAATATTATTATTTATAAAAATTTTAACTGATCAGTATTAGTAATTTTAATCAACCGTTCCATTGATTTTTGATATAATCCTTTACCTAAACAGAATACATCTCTTCTTTGTCATGTACGAATCTACAACCAATTCGTTATTACGTTTAGAAATTAAAATGAAAACAAGCAATTTTTAAGTATATCTTATAATAACATTATAATGAGGATAGATCAAATTACTGGTCGGTTTAGAACTTTTGGTACTTTGGTCTGAACTGCCTATTATGCTGCAACACTTCCCACTTGGATTCCGCGTATGTTTCAAAGACGGGTTCCCATACAAGGGCACCAACTCTTGGGCTGGCTTATGAGGTTGTACATACTTAACTGCTCGTAAATCATAAACTACAACTAAAATCCTGCTGGTCAATAGTGCTTAACAGCTGCAGGTTAGGTTAGGTTTGTTTTTCTCCAACCCAGAGCACCTATAAAACAGTCTCACTAAACTTATAGTCCAAGTTTGTGGATTTCCCAAACCTGATTAGTAGATGCAGTTGTGATCTTCTGACGGTCCAAATTTAGTAGAAGATATCCTATTCATCTGGATAGACCATACACCAAGCATTGTAAGTATTTAATATCATGATAATTCCTCCAGATTTTTAAAATGTTACTGTAAGATATAACACTTTCAGGACCAGTTCTTTTCCATCACATGTGGTGCATGTTAATATTTCCACGGTTCACTTTCCTAAAAAGTGAATTATTGAGAATAAATTATTATTATTATTGACATAGAAAACATTTTTTATTTTACACCAATATACTTACTCGTATTTCAAATAAAATTTTTTTATAAAAATGAATCGTATTTTTTTCGATTGGTCAAATTTAAATTATATATTTTAATTTTATCAAAAATTACAGTTACATGTAATTATTACAAATAACTTCATATTAGTTTATATTTCAATCAACTGCCTTCAAAATTCCTTCTTTTTTGAAATTTCCAAATATGTTATCATCTATTTCAGCTTATTGCACTTCTACAATGCATTTTACACTAAAGTGAAAATTTAGATGACAATGTGGTCCCAGACAAATCCGACTTCCTTTACATTTCCACAAACCTATTTCTTGGATTTTCTGTTTGACTACCCTTCCACTAGCTATATTGTATACTATTGTGGAACAATCGATTCAACGAAGCAGTGTGTATCGCTTTCCATAAAGTTTCCGTTTCACTTAAAACTACTAACAAAACTATTTCTGAACTCACTTTATCAAGTGGATTACTATAGAAAGTAAATCTCCAACTGATCATAAATTTTTAAAAAACCATTTTTACAAGAATGGGATATTATAATGAAGTAGTAACAGTATTTCGTGATCTAATTTTGTCATCGACACGTAAGATATAGGCTTTGGATTTAAATACCTAACGTCAACAAATTTACCTAATCGGTAAAACAAATTACTCCTAATCTCTTATTTTTAAATTTAATTTATGAGTTAAGTGGGAAGTCTCGGAATACGATTGATTAACTGCACTTTTTGCTGAAATGATTGGTAAAATTTTCAGGTGTATAGGTTTCTACAATCTTTTTCAGAAGAAACAATGAACTTGTCATTAAACTCAGATTGTAATTGGTTGACTTGTTTCAGAGACAAGTCCTTTATTTCTTTTTTTATATGTATATTACGATCTAATCTTAAGACTAATGAGTAATTTTATTCTAATTTAAACTACTATTGATAATATTACGTACTGCAGAGATGCTCAACAGAACCTCGGTACTTAATTTAATATAACACATTATGTACACTACACTTATATTGTGCACTTAAATTAAACACTAATTCAAATCGTCCACTAACACTGCTCTGCTTTAACCACTAACACTACACAAGCTCAAATTGTTTAATTTTTCATCCATCGCACCAAAACAGTGAAAAATGACACGAATTAACTACTACTTCCGGTTGACCGATTTTGATGAAAATGCTTGTGTCGTGTCCTCTAACGGTACTTAACTTAAGTTCTAAGTTTCAACTTCGTACAATGTTCCGTTCTTGAGATATTTTGTTCACAGAGAGAGAGAGAGAGAGAGAGAGAGAGAGAGAGAGAGGTTTTTTGGGTTCAAGGGGTCTGAAAACGTGTAGATCTGGTGAAAACTCGATTTCGAAAAATCAACACGAAAACAATAGCGTACTTTCCTTCCTATATATTCATATAGGTAAGAGAAAGTAAAAATTTCATTCAGTTAAACCAAAGTATCTATATTATATAATTTTTATGTATATTTATTTTTTTATAAATGGACTTATGGTTTTAAATTTTCACTTTAATATTTATTGATGTAATATTGAAGTGGGCAGACTACATTGCTATTGGGGTGTATCGATTGCAATGTCCTGAGGGAAAATGGTTTTACGTATTTAAAAAATTCCAACACAAATTCCCTACTGTAATATACAAAACCAAACTGTAATTTCTGTTGGTTTTTAGTAAAAAATCATATAAATTTGTCAATAAATCAATTTTTCTGGTCCGAAAATCTGCTTTTCCTCTGTTTTTATGGCAAAAGATTATTTTTAAATAATAGGCCTATATTTTCTACTCTGTCAAATAGATCTGTTGTAACTAACATGTAAATCCCAATAGCGTCAGTCTTGAGGCTAGAGAAACAAGAAAAGAGTGAGATCGATAATAATTATTGTACGTCAAACCTGTAAATAAATTATTAAAATGAGAAAGTAGTAACGTTGTTATGTACAAAACATATATATACACTATCCGGGAATCAAGTACGAGACCTCGTTGAATAAGTTACCAACACATCGTTGAGAATTGTGTTATATTTTTAGTTTGGCCTTTCGAAAAATTTTCAATCATATTTACTTCTGTAGAATGTTATCCTAATCTAATTTGATTGTTAAAACTTCGTAATTCACTTATCATTTAGTTTTAAATTAATTTTGGTGATTATTTTTTTGTACAGTAGAGCGTTTATAATCCGAACGTCAAAAATCCTTACGACATCCGAGGGTTTTATCGATATTGTAATTTTCGCAAGAACGCCAAAAGTAAAGCACGGTCACACTGTGTAACATGTTTATAAACTTTTGTTTAAAAAAGGTTTTGTAACATGTAGTCAACTTCACTTCTTGCTACCTTAGCGAATGAAGGACTTGGCCGGCAGAAAACGGATTTTGAAGCTATACCACCATTAACTTTACCGGTAGGAAAATACTTTAATATGAATTTTAAAAAATTAATAAAAACGAAGTTGGGCACCAGCTCTATCAGCAAAGCATGAGAAAATAAATAAAAAACTATATTTCCTTGCTTCAAACTAAATATTTAATGAATAATAAACTAATGAATACTAATACAAAATTACTAAGAAAATAATCCTCAGCCTATTTAAAAATACAGGCAGCCTTTTCTTCGCGACTTTAATACAAAAACAAAATAATAAATACGAAATGAATTTACCTCCAATTAAATATGTTTCCCCTTTTTTCTTCTTCTCCTGGTCACCCTTGTTCTCCTAGTAACTTCTTCAATTGCTGCTCCTTCGTAACTAACCACCCTGTTCCACTCTTAAGTTTTAAGGGAACTCATTTTAATTTCCTGGATCCGAACCAGGAAACCTCTGGTTGACAAACCTCCTTCTCCCACCAAACGTTCAACCAATCTGGAGGGCCAACGGGAAGAACCACCCCAATAATTGGTTTTAAGTTGGTATGTGGAAAAAAGGCCCAAAAACACAGAGGGAGAAATACACCGGTTAATAAATATCAGACGATTGACCGTTGGCTATATTTACAACCCAATGTCTAACTACTATTTTAATGTAACTTATTCTAACAATGGGGACTTTACCCAGGCATTACTCAATGGGTTGTTACTGAGTAATGGAAGTTATAGTAATTAGGAATTACCCTAACTTTCATTGTTTGTACAATACTTTTTCAACGGTACAAAGCTCATGGATCCAAAAATTAGTAAGTTTTTTTAAGTAAAATTTCAGTGATTTTGTAAAATTTGTAGTGAATCTTTTGTTTAGCTGTTCATAATGTTTCGTTTGTTTTCATCAATTCAATGTGCATTACGTACTGTATCTACTGCATATACAGTAAAGTATATACAGTACTTTACAGTAGTATACAGTACTGTAATTCCATTATTTAAATTCATTATTTTTTGTTAAAAGTTAAGTACAGTACTACTCTATTTCTGCATTACTGCACATTATGCTTATAAATTTGTTTATTAAAAGCAACTAAATTATGCAAGTACAGAGACGTGTCTGTTTTTATTTATTTCAAACTTTTTACAGTGCTTAACTATGAGCTTAAGCGGAATTTCTAGGTTATGTTCAAAAATCCGAACAAATCGGTAATCCCAACTACCTGTGGTCCCAGTTGGTTCGGATTTTCGACTCTACTGTATTTACTTAAAAAATTAAACTAAGTATTTGCCTGATTAGTGACAACTATAAATATTTCCTGGCACCCTCCGACTCTAAATTTGAACCTAATCTTAATTTTATAACAACATTTTATGTTATACACTGTGATTAATCAATTAGAGCCTACTCTATCCACTTTCAATACAAAACAGTAAACATCCTTGAAAATAAAATTATACCTTTAACAATTCGACCATCATTATTCATGTCGAAGAATGGATATCGTTTTTTATTATTTAATGATTATATCAGATAAAAGTTATGTGTAGATCCCAATACTGGTATTGGCGAACAAAACATAAGCTTGTGTGAGCTATGTATTGGACTACAGTAGGTGTTGAATGAATATAATTAATGATTGGTAATATCTAAACAGGTTTTCCGTTGTAGTCATAAAAGTAAATAAAAATATTATTTTCCCGTATTTACATTTCGTTTATGTTTTATTTTTTTATTTAAATAAACTGTTTTCAAGTTAAATTTTAAATTGTACATTTTAATAGATATTGTTTTTGTTTTAAAATTTGTCTACTTCGAAGAGAACTGCAACAATATTTTCATCATCGAATGAAATTAGAAACACATAATTGAACATTTAACTATTAACATTAACTGTTCAATTTAATGTGAACAGAGTGTAATGTTGCTAACTTGAAAAAAAGTACAAACTATACTAGACATTAAGTACACTATAATATTATACATCGAGTCTAGAGCAAGCATCAACAAATACATGCGTTGTTCAAGTGATATTTGTACTGCCGGTTGCCCAACTGACGCCGGCTATTGGATAATAAACCTGCTTACATATAAATAATTCCTTTCTTTCCTTCTAAAAATTTAACAAATTTTCATGTTCTATAAAATCTATGATCTATTTTCATTAAAAGTAACTCGTACTGTATATTAAGCTAAAGATAATGCAACGAAGACTGGTGTGAGAAGAATACATAATGATCTTGGTTATGCTTTCAATCATCAGTTATCACGTAATCCATTTGTTTACTGCGTGTCTCCAGACTCGGTGAATAGATTATAGTACTAATTTTTATTGGAATTCTAATTCCAAAATTGATTATTTTTTTTATTTTATTTTCTTATTTTTATTTAACGTCGCATAAACTGCAGCGGTCAAGAGCGACGACGTTGGGGTGTAACTGTGAAGGATGAAATGATTTTTTTTGTGACGTATGAAAATATGCCGTGCCTGAGTGGGATTCAAACCCACGACCGCATGATGAAAGGCGAGCACGTTACAAACTACGCCAATGCGGACGGCAAATTTTTTATTAAACTAGAGAAATATTCAGGCAATGAGACTGGTACAATAAAGCTACTCCAATCTGTAAGACCTGTGAATTAACAAGAAATATTTTGAAAATCAAATGATTAAGATTTTTATGTGGTACATTCTCTTCTACCAAAAACAGACAAGTGGAGTATTAGATTATTTACACTCAATCTGTTAGTTGCAGGGCTAAAAAATAGTTCTATTTCTTATCACATGGTCAGCCAATTAAATGATTGAATCATTTAAGAACAGAAGAGGTAGAGGTGGAAAAGACACTAATCAGAGTTATCTCCTCTAAAAGTTATGAATTTCATGATACAACCAGACTCTGTGGTGAATGAAGTGAAGGTGTCATTTGCAGAGTGGAAAATATGTGCTTTCCAGAGAGCCCGGCATGCTGATAAGCGTACTTTTCCACTCAGTAAGGAAGGTAATGGTAAACTACCGCACTTCTCGTTTTATTTAGTAAAACTTCTACAGGTTCAAACCAGCCTTTCGGCTGATGACCTAAACAATGTGGTACATTATGCACTATAAGCCTATAGGCGACATGAAATCAACGTTCAACTTATTTTTCTATTATAATCTTTCAGCGTGTTTACTTGCTGAACCTTTCTTTCAAATAAATTAATTAAAGATATTCTCCTACTTTTTGTACCTACCTTAAATATATAACTTATAAGAAGTCAAAAAGCAATAAATAAAATCCTTCTGGGGATATCCTCTTAACGGGAAATCAACAGGTTGTAATACATTTTTATATTAGATATTGACAAATCATTACAGAACACACATGTAGACAATATTGACTTATATTCGTGCACTTTTCAATGTCAGTTAAATTCTCAACTGTGAAAACATTTTCGTTAATCGAATTTCAAACCATGGAATGAATTTTGTATTAATAAGAAATAACCAATGATACGAGGCATGTTTTATTTGAGTCGTCGATGAAATTTCAAACCTATATCAGAAAAATGTAAATATTTCCTTATCAGTTGTACGATTTTTCTTTGCCATTCCTAACTGAATATACAATAATAACCATCTTTTATGTATTCATAATTCAACAACCTATTGTCCCATTCAGCAGTATGTTGATATTTTTGCCTCAAATATTTTTTTCATGTACAACATTCTTTAACACAATAAGCAAACGCTTCAAGGAACAGAAATATTACATCAGAAAGAAGATAATGTTCTGCAGCCTTTATGAATTTAACACCACAGTTGGCAATAAATTATGAACGGAATTTTATTCCCCAAAATATCTGTGTCACTAAGGAACCTCTTGTTAAAATGAGTAAGTAACTCATATCCGAAGTTTAATTTTTTAATGGCTGAAGGTGGATATAGATGCCTGAAGTGGGTATTTTATTTTTATGTCTGATCCACTACACAACACCATCCACTAATATGAAATAAACATATAAATATCAAAATTTTAAAAAAATTTCCCTTTAGTTGATGTTTTCTAAGACCTGGAATCGATCTTTCTTGTTTAAATTTTAAATTCTCAAATTTCTCAGATCCAGGTTAGTCAGTGTATCACTCAAAACATATGTAAAGATGTTCATAATTGTAAAAATAAATATTAAATCTTCCACCTCGGATAGGCAAAACTGCGTGTTCTGGTTCACACAGGCCACAAAAACGACGTTGATTATCTCTTCCAAGGCCTACCCACACTTCCACTTTTCTCCGGTCTGAACTTTAATGCTTTGAGAGGGGTTCTTTTGAGAACATCTGATTAACATGATCGCTTCATATCGTTCTGTACTTACTGAGTTTATCATTCAGTGTTTGGACTCCTAGATTTGCTGGAATACTAATATTTCAAAGCCTATCCAATTTGGAACTACCTTTGATAGCCCGAGGAAATCTAATTTCTGATGCCTGCAGTCTACTTTTCTCTCTTAAACTAACTGTCCAGATTTCACTTCCATAAGCCAACATGGAAACAATCAGAGTCTTATAAAATCTTACTCCATATTTTTACCTCTTCTTTTAGATTAAAGTGTGCAGTTCGACATTGTGCTTCAAATCTGTTTAACTTAATACAAAAATAAACAGGGTGATTTAAATATTTTTTGTATGAAAATGGTTCACTATATAATGCAAATAAAACAGTGAAGGGTAAAATATACCGGGTATCCACTTTTGAATTTGAAACATAGGGAAATAACATTAATTTTCATTAGTTTGTTAATATTTTCTTCCCACGAAAAAACGAAGACTTGTTATAGTCAGGAATAATTAGAAAATGTTTAGACCTTTTAAACAATATCAATTTTGATACATTTTAAACTGTATTTTAGCTTAAATACAAAAATACATTAAATTGTAACCGTTTTCCATTTAAGTATTGTATATTTTATCATAATTTCGTATTGTTATGTTTGGAGTAATGTTAACGTTCTGGTTCGGAGATGAAAAGGTATGTGGGTCGAATCCAACAGCGGTAAAAAAATTTTATTGTTCAAAAGATATTGGAAATATTAAAAAAAATTAATTATTTATTTATTTTTTAATTTTGACAATTTTTTTATCATCTAAAATTATTGCAACAATCTCTGAAAATGTTGCTGAAGGAAATACTGTATTAGGTATTTAAAATAATACTGAATTTGCTTCCAAAAAAATCAAATGTATAAGTAAATAATTTTAGATGATAAAACAAATTGTCAAAATAAAAACAAATAATTTATTTTATTTTAATATTTTCAATGTATTTTTTTAACAACAACAAATTTTGACCGCTGATGGATTCGACCCACCTATCATTACGTCTTCGGACCAGAACGTTACCATTACTCCAAACATGTTGTTGTTGTTTAGGTCATCAGCCGAAAGGCTGGTTTGAACCGCTAGAGGTTTTACTAAGTAAAACGTGGAGTGAGGTGGTTTACCATTACCTTCCTCACTGAGTGGAAAAGTGCGCTTATCAGCATGCCGGGCCCTCTGAAAAGCACATATTTTTTACTCTGCAAATGACACCTTCACTTCATTCACCACAGGGTCTGGTTGTATAATGAAATTCATTACTTTCAAAGGAGATAACTCTGATTAGTGTCTTTTCCGTTCTTAAATACCTCTTCCATTCTTAAATGATTCAATCACTTAATTGGCTGACCATGTGATAAAAAACAGAACTATTTATTTTAGCCCTGCAACGAACAGTTTGAGTGTAAATAATTTGACACTCCACCTGTCTGTTATGGGCAGACTCCAAACATAACAATATGAAAACTTGATAAAATTTAAGATACTTAAATGGAAAATGGTTACAAATTTATGTATTTCTGTATTTAAGCTAAAATACAGTTTAAAATGTATCAAAATTGATATTTTTTAAAAAGTTTAAACACTTTCTTATGATTTCTGACTATAACAAAAGTCTTCATTTATTCGTGGGAAGAAAATATGAACAAACTAATGAAAATCAATGCTATTTCCCTATGTTTCAAATTCCTCAGGACACCCAGTATATTTTACCCTTCACTGTTTTATTTGCACTATATATTAAACCATTTTCTTGTTATATAAATTGTTATTCAACACTGCTATTGTATTCAGTGATGTAGTAACTCAGTGATAAAACTATTAGTCATGTAGTTTACATGATTGTTATTATTATGCGTACGGCCACTATGTAGGTGCTAATTACATTTAAATCAACATGACAACCCTTATCGTTACTCCTATCTAAATAATTCATTCATACAAAGCTGGAGGCTTCACGGTAAGCTATTAACAATCGTCATAAATGCCAACGGCTAGAGGTTTATCCTCTTCACCATCCTCGCTGTAAGCCTCCACATCTCCATCTTCTTTCTACACCCTACCGAACCAAACGCACGTACTTTACCAAGTACTCCGTAATTTAATCCTCTTAACAATTTATCAAAACAATAAACTTAATCGTATTACGCATAGCCTACATATTATTTCATCAGATAGCCGCACTCGAAAATACGAGAGAATATGTATCAAAATAGTAGTATATAGAAATTCCCGAACAAAATCTGAGAAATTCATTCGATATTGTCAAATTTATTTTGTCAATTATTTCATTTATTTCTTAAAACAGACTTCATCAATTTATCGTACTGGTAAATGATATTTTAGGGTAATGACTATTACTGTAAAAATCTTAAGTAAAACACTCACACAACTTTCTCTTGCCAATGCATATAATGAACAATATAACCTAACATTAGCAATAAAACATTAGAAATAAACAAAAAAAAATCTTATTTTAATCATGAGTGAATGATGCAAAATTAAAACCAACCTTAATTTTTGCTTAATAATACGAAAAATCACTAATTAACGCTTAACTAGACTCTGTAGAGAAAAATTCTAAAAATAAAAGTTATAGATTTTTTAATTTCCTATAAATTTAATGGTAGGCTATATACTTTTGTCGTAAAATGCATACTAAGGCCGAAATCTTAAAAAAATATTTTTTTACAGATTTTCATGAAAAAATAAAAAAATCACTAATTACCGCTTAACTAAGCGTTATACAGAGAGATGTTAGAAATAAAAGTATTAGTTTTCAAGTTGTCTACAACTTTTATTATTTACACTTTTGCGCCAAAATGCATATTAACGCTGCATCTTTAAAAAAACAATTTTTTTCTACGAGAGAACAGCCTCCCCAAAAATTTCAGCAGACGTGGCACCTACCCTATCATGTAGAGCATAAAAATGTAGTAAATGAGGCGATTTTAAAAATAAATCGTAGGAGTCGTTTTTGAGATAATCGCAAAAAAAGTGAAAAATGACGCGAATAAACTACTACTTCCGGTTGACCGATTTTGATGGAAATGTTTGTGTCGGGTCTTCTAGTGGCACCTAACTTAAGTTTTAAGTTTCATTTTAGTACAATGTTCTGTTCTTGAGATATTTTGTTCACAAAAAAACACACGCGCGCGCCGACCAATTACTAAAAACATGTTTTTTGTGTTCAGGGGGTCTGAAAACGTGTATATCCGGTGAAAACTCGATTTCCAAAAATCGCCGTGAAAACAATACTTTCCTTCCTATATAATCATGTAGCAAGAGACTGTAAAAACATAGAGCCAAATTCTGACATGCAACTTTAACTATGTGAATGTGTCTGAGAAGTGTGTGTATAGAAGCTAGTTTATCATTAACCATAAGATCAATTTTGATAAATCCACCTCACTTCTCATTTTACCTAGTAAAACCTCTACAGGTCCAAACCAGCCTTTCGGCTGATGACCTAAACAACAACGGTATATTTAATAGAAGTATATTATTTTTGATGTTATCATTTATATTGTGTCTCCAGGGCATTTTAATTTTGTTTGATAAATTCTTTTATAATCATTCGCTGATTTTTATTTTGTTTAAATTGTAATTTTTGATCTTGTAATGAATAATTGTTTAAAAAAATGAAAATTCTTATCTTAAAAAAAGGAAGTTTTTCCAAACAGGGTTTAGTTAATTTGTAAGAATTTAGATTCTATCGGAGCGAAAGGTACAAACGGTGGTAGAAAAAGATGATTAAATTTGTAAATTTTTTTTTAAAATAAATAAGAAAACCACTATTTCTCACATATTCTAATCTTTTTAGCGGTATTGTAGCTGTAAATAAATTAAATTCATTTGAAGTACGTCAAAAGTACTTCGTGCTTGAATAATAAAATTTATCTTGCTTTACTTTTGTGGTTTTAATACTAATAATCCTACAACAACGTAATGAACTTATTTTATCCTTTTCTAATTTAAATGTATATATGTTTTTTCAGGCTTTATTACGAGGAGCCTTAACACAGCAAAGCGCCGTTATTTTAGTATGCATGGCTGTAGACCGTTATACGTGCATGTTACATCCTGTCAAGTATCATAAACACACTACAAAAAAGGTGAGTTAATACAGATTACTTAAAAATTAATCAGTTATGTCTTGTTAATTTAAACGTTAAATTAAATGTTTCATATCCTGCCAATGAACATGACAAAACTTTTTTATTGTTTCTGACAGCACATTATAAAACGATTTTCAGTGGATGTACATATAGGTCCATGACTTAAAAAACGTTGAAGGAAAGTCATGAAAAAACTTCTAATCACTCAAATCCTTCTTTATAAGATCTATCTTCTTTACATCTAACAAGGAACCCTGTTAGAGGTTGAAAAGAGATTAGAATCGGGACTTATTCGTCCACCTTAATACTGTACTTCTCGATTTCTTTTCTTAGCAAGATAGATTCTTATTTAAAAATTTGCGAACATTTTTCTTCTTATCATTTTGTTATTTTCATATTCGTTTCGAGATGCAAAACAATAAAACAAATAATAATAAATTTCAACAACTTGTATAAATATAAAAAGATGGAATGGGTTTATGTGGGTAGAATTCTTTAAAATTTCTGTCTAAAGAATGATGAGGTCGGTTACTGTGACCAGGCAAATACCTCGGCTCAATATTTTCATTTTAAGCCAGATGTCAGAAACTCCATGATTTAGAGTAGATCTGCTTTTCAATGAACAAATTCTATGCTCTGGTCTTGTAAACTACGGAAGATGACGAAGAAGAAGATGACGAAGGAAGATTTATTGAATGCCATAACTACAAAAGATGCTAAGTCTGGATAAAGTAACTTCAGGGATGAACAAAGGCTGGAGGCCTTATAGATAAACTTCTTACAAAGGTCGTGAGAAGTCTCCAAAGTAGAGCATGCGAGGAATGATGATATAAGGCAACGGACAGGTTCTCAGGATACCAGAGTAGGCAGAATATAGTCCGGACAATCAGTATGGCATAGGCATATTCAAATAAAGGTATCGAACAGATGGCCCCAAAGAGTGTTTATTTTCCATTCAGAAGAAGGAAAGGTCACCCTAAGTAAACATGAAAACTGGGAGTCCAAAACGCTACAGTAGCGAGAAATCTCATAAAGGGAGACTGGGAAGACGGAAGGCGAAGCACAGAAATCTGTAGGGTGCAAAGTAAGTACAAATCGGAGTAATAGGGTATTGTGAAATGCGAACGTTGAGTCATTTAATTTCGAACATTTCTTAAAATTGATAAGAAATTAGTGGCTATGTTGTTAATGGTCATTATAAAAATGCATACAGTATAATAGAAAATATGAATAAAAACACACTCAGAGGATGACCGGATTTTTTACTTGAGTGTATTAACGTCACAAACATTTCCATTTTGAATTATTTTATTTATTTTATAAGAGCTATAAAATAATACATAAGCCTATTATTTTAAAAAATTATTTTATTCTTATAAAGAATAAATTCAAAAACTACTTCCTCTAATATTTATAACCATATTTTTTTCTTTAAAAATGCTTTAGTTAAACAATCCAAAGTTAAAAAAGGGAATAGAAATAGTAAAAGAATAGCAGGCAAATAAAATGAATACGTGTATCAATTGCTATAAAATGCAATTCCTAATTCTAGAATTTATCCTACTTAAGAAAAATCTGTCTGGCAAGAATCCATCTCATTTAAATATCAAATCGAGAGGGTAGTTTAACTTTAGTTGGAAGTTCAACAGCCTTTCCCGATTCTATAGTTCGTTTTTGTTTAGTTCATCTAATTAAACGATTGTTCTAGTTGTACTTACATAATCTAAAATTGCTTTGTAATGTAAAATTTTGCAATTTATAGTTTTATTTAAATTCAATTGACCGAGTAATGAGAGATTTGATATTCCACTTGAATGTTTCTGCATTCGTTCCTTTGTTTTCCTTGTAACAGATTCAAATAAATTACACGGCTGCAACTTTAGTGGTCAAATCATGAAACTTTTTAGTTTTTTTCTTCTTGGTATTTTTCATTTCTGATAAAGTTCTTGTACATTTTATTACCCTAGATGTAAATAAATGAAGGTAATAGAGGCTAAATATGTTTTTTATTGTAACTGAACGAAAAAAAATCTGAATTGATCTCTAGAATAGACATTTTTTTTAACTTTGATTCTTTATTTAGAAACTATACAATACAGTACAACCATACAAAAGCTTAACAAAATTTTGAATAAACAAATGACGTGAAAAATAAACAGAAAAGAAATTTTTTAAAGAATACATCCCAGTGGATAATTCAAAAGTTGAACAGTAAAAAGAAATAAAGAAAAAATAGAAAACAAACACAGGAAAATCAAAAAATATACACATAACAAGAATAACATAGAATACAAAGTACTTAGAATAAGAAGTAGCGTAGAAAGTAACAACAATAACAAATAACATAAGTATTAGAATTATGAATTATTAGAAAAAATCTCAAATCGATACATATTTAAAAATAGGTAAATTAAGAAAAATAAAATCCTGAAGAATTTAAAAACACTTTAAGAATACCCATGTGAATTCCTCGTCGTCTCTAACGCTACACCAATATAGATCTTTACAATAGGTCTGATGAATACCCTGGCCAATACATAAAGTTTTACGAAAGACTGCTACTTAATATGAAATTAAAAGACCGAATAATAAAAAAGGTTAGAAAGCAGAAAACTAAAAAAAAATACGTGACAATCGCTATCACGACGATGGGGTAACTTTAGACGTTTCTGGAAGCTCTTTTTGCAGCCGACATTCTCAGAATTCGCTCACTGTTGGTTTCCTCCTTTTTTCTCTCCACCCGGTGTTCTCTTTTTGATCTTCATGGAAACTCATAAACTCCGTAATTATTTGTCTGAATTTGGTTCGGTTAATTAACTTTTCTCAATTTATTCCGGTTTACTCAATCTTTTCTGACTTAAACCATTTATCCTACACCTTAGGTCTATTGTTTAGTCCCTTAACAATTTGTTTTGTCAACCGGTTGTCATCCATTCTAAAGTGGTATCAGTAAAATTTTTGACTTCCTTTTCTAATCGTTTCCATTAATCGTTCATTTTCCTTGTACAGTTCTTCTCGACCTCGTAACCTATATGATCAGTCCATTACCTTTGAATCCATTATCTTACGGAGGATCTTTCTCTCCAATTCTCTGCTTCTCTTAGACCAACCTTTCCGGTTTCTGATCTAAATTCTCTTAGAAATATTTAAAAACCTTTAAAAAAATGTTACCTAAACAACATTATCAACAACGTCTATACGATTCTTACATGATTAAAATTATGAATATTGTCAATTAATATATGCTTGATATTACTCACTTATTAACTTACTTACGTACTTACGAACTAAGCAGAAAATGAAGATACCAGATATTGTATGAATCTAGGCTTTGTGCAGCTGCGGGATGAGGGGACAGACGAAGTACCAGACTACTGCTACATCATAACACTGTACTAACATCTCATTCTCTTCGCTAGGCAGTAGACTGCCTAGTGTGGTGACATATATGGGTGTTGTTTTGACTATTTATTCGCTGTAGACGGCGACACACAATATTTATGTATTTCGGATAGTACCCCTGACTACTACAAACATAGTACAAGTAAAACTTTACTACTACTAACCCAATCTCTCACAGTAGTAGTGACGTAATGCATATCTCACAGGTGCACAAAGCTTGGGAACAGGCATTACTAAGATAATAAGGTACCAGAAAATGAACGTCGTGATAAAATTTTGAACACTTGTTGAAACATTCAGGAAATCAATATTGTTACAAACGTTCCAGATTTTTCTATTTTTCTTGGGAAATATTCAATAAAAGTACTTTTCTGCACGTTTTCATGAGTCAAATAAAAATAGTTTTAAAGATGCTCATAGAAGATAAAGTAACGAGTAAATAAAGTATAATTTTATAGTTGGTACATTTTATTACTTAATAGAATTTCAAAAGATTGCCCAAACAAAACTATTTCAACTATTTTTAATTAAAAGACGCTGCAAAGAAATACGGCAGTATTTCACCCATCGAACATAGGTTTACGCGAAGGCAGATTGTAATGAAAACAGTCTCAGTATGCAGCAGGACGTAGATATTATTTTAAGAATTTCAATATTCGGATTTTTGTTTAACGAGAATTGCTCTGAATCAAAGAAAAGTTAGGTATTTAGTCATATACCTTCTGTAATATGATTTCAAAAATACTGTATAAACAAAGTTTCTGTAAAGACTATGCAAAAGAACATACTGATATCGCTAGATAAAACCTAACCTCAATTTCTAAAAGATGAAAAATAAAAAGAGTTAGAGATTTTAACAACAAAAAAGTTTTCCTTTTCCTCGTTGCTGCTTCTTCTTTTCACTTTGGCAATGGAGAAGAGGAAGTAGATGAAGGAGAAGCAATGTCGAGAGTTTCACATAGTTCCGTTGCCGTAGCCTAGCCGTCGACTCATTTCTGCTCCTTTCACCCTTCTTTAAAACCACACACCCTTTATCTGTCCAAGTACGCTTTCTCTTTCTCTATTTTTACCCACAATACATCTCTTCCTAACTTTTCCACTTAACTGCTTTTCTTTTTATTCTTATTATTATATTTTCACGAAAAACACTTGAACACAACTTCAAAAAATTGCTAAAAGATAAAATAGACTTAACGCACACACGTTTGGCCTGATTATTCATCCGGTGTTGTTTTCTTTAATAGCTGTCAATCAATCCCGCGTTTTCAACCCTTTTTTATAACTATAATGATTTAATACATATAATGGAATTCTTCATTAATATTTAATACAAACAATTTAATTATTTTACTCCTTACAAATATAATTTATTTTAAATATCATCTACTCAAGTCAACTAAAATGTCTTTGTTATTACTTTGTTTTTCTTGGTGTGTCTCAAGCTTTCAATCGGGTCTGGTATGATGAACTCCCATTTAAACTGTTAGTTGATCCGGTTGTAAAGAACCTCTGGGATCCAACGTATAACCAAAAAGTATTTTTGTAACAAGACTTGCACTGCACAACATAACGTGCATTTTTAACTTTAAATGACCGTTTAAAAATAAAACTCTATTGATAATAAAGCGCAAATTACGAGTAAATTAATTAAAATACATTTTTTTTAAATGAACTATTTATATGAATTAAGCCACTGAAGATGAGTACACCATCATACACAGCATGTACACAGCATGCACTGGATGATTCTCCCTTCATATCCCCTCATTTTTATAGTTTAAAAATTACAGGGTGGCCCATTTGTCGGTTCCCAATATTTACGGAAATCGGAAAAAAGGTTAATGGAATAAGAAACCTATAGACAAAAAAAAAACAAATTTATTTATATGAATTGTACATACATATTACCTTGAAAATGTTATAGCAGGTGTTCAAAACGTCCACTATGATTCTCTATACACTTTATACAGCGACTTAAAACTGATTCATAAATTTTCAACAGTAACATTTTATCGTCATTTACATAGTCAAATGCAATTTCAATTGAACTTTTTAGTTCGTGCAGGTTTTGTGGCTTGGAAGAATAAATTAGTTCCTTTACAATGCACACAGTGAATGTCACAGTGAAAAATCACATGACGTTGTCTGGAGAGCGCGGAGGCCATTCGATTGTACCACGACGACCAATCCATTCATCAACTTTGGAATTTAAAAACTCACGAGCTTCAATACCGAAATGTGCTGGAGCGCCATCTTGTTGCCAGATGAGCGATTGGATATTTTAAACAGGATTGTCTACAAGTTCCGGAAATACTAGCCTACTTCCTGCAGCATTTGTAAGTAATTTTCCGAATCAACATTTCCCTCAAAAAATAAGGACCTATCACTGCAGTACACGAAATACCTCCCCATACCATAACACCAGGCACATTAAGCTCTTTTTGCATAACAATATGAGGATTTGTATACGACCAGTACACGCAGTTATGCCGAATAACAGGTCCATTGAGTTTGAAACATGCCTCATCAGATCATAAAATTATCGTAAAAGTTTGGATCGGCTTCTGTCTCACAGCGACTGTCTCGGCGACTGTCTCGGCGACTGTCTCGGCGACTGTCTCACAGAATTCCAACCACCTGTCACTATCGTCCTCATGAAGCGCTTGAAGTAAAGATGGACGAAATGGCTTCAATTTTAATTCCTTCTAAATCCTTTGCAAGGTAGTTCGTGATAACCTTAGTTCAGAAGATGCCTTACGAGTTGAATTACAAGGACTGGATACAAACGCTTCAGCAACCTTTTATAAGTTACCGTCATTGCAAATCGACCACACTTCGGGGCATTTTATACGCTCCCTGTGTTTTAAAATTTCTTTTTGAACTTTTGTAAATGTTGCCGAGTCGGAAACGACACACCTGAATACTTATCACTAAATTCTTCCAGTATTGTAGCAGTATTTTATGATGCTTCGACCACAGCTAAAGCATACAAACTCGTTGTTCAGTTGTAAACATTTTAAAAGTACCGTTACGAAGGAAAAAAAATAGTAACTACACAGAGACGCACCTCACACTAGCCACTGTTACAGACAATATTGATGAATGTTGTACTGACTGTCTATAACTTGATGGACTCCCGCAGAGGGGAGCAATTTGCGGATTGTAAAACCATTTCAGAAACTATCAATTTTTTAAGCAACTGAAACTTGTCGAAAATGACAAATTTTTATAAAACTAAGTATTTCGCATGGTTTTTGTTCTATAAAATTATTTCGAAAAACACACGCTTAATGAGATAATTTAGTAAAAAATTTGTTTTTTTTTTTTAAAAGAAAAACCCGTATTTTTTCAAATACATCGTCATTGTTCAACAACTATTTCACGGATTAACATAAAATTTAGCAGATTAGTTCCGTAATAATTATGAAAAACGATGATGCATTAAAATTTACCAGAAAATCAATACTTTTTAAGTTACAAGGTATTTTCATAAATAAATTTTGTAAAATCGCGAAACACGACATAAAAAGGTCAGCACGCGAGAAACTTTTCTGTCTCTAAAGATAACTGTACACTGTAAGGGAATGAAATAAAGAAAAACAATTCAATTATTTTTTATTGTTTTTAGTGTGGCAGTCAACATGTTAAAATTGTTCTAGCATCATCATTCTTTTTTCAAATTGTACTTATATTTATACTTTTTACTAAAATAGTGCTGATCACACTGCGGTTTTGCGGACAATACCGCTGTTAGTTTGTATATTATACTATACTTACTTTGAAGCTAGAATGTTAAGAGGCAAAACTCGTTGTTTATTTATTAAACGATTCTTCGAAAATAGTAGCCTATCATAAAAGTAATTTCGTTTTAGAATCCGGTCAACCAATGTCTATTAAATTTTTAGGGATGTTTTATCTAACCGAGACACACATTTTAACTTGAATTTTTCTGTTAACACCTGCTACAAATTTTTTACAGAGATAAATCACTTTTTCACAGCGATAAAACTAAACCAGGATTTTTTTAAACAATTTTTTAATCAAAATTTTGAAAAACTGCCATGTTAAACTATATACAGTATATATCAAAAATCAATTACTATGCTAAAAAAATCATAATGTTCAAGTTAGAAGCTTGTCGTTTGCGTCATGAATTCGTTATGAATGTGATTGATGAAGGACTTAGTAAGTCCCTCATCAATCGTGTTTAGTCTAGAGGTCTAGGATTGTTTAACAAGGTATTATGTTTCTATTTATTTTCTTTTAAAACTCTAATAACAATAGACCCCTAGAAATAATAATACACAGATATTTATATTGGGTGGTGTTAATATTGGAGGGGTGGGGTAGATATACTATCCCTCAATATTCATACAGAAAACTCGAGCCGTCAGACAAGCTCTACAAGCCGAGAAAAGTTTCTTATTGAGTAAAATATAACTCCTATTCCACCGTAACTCATATTCACCGGAGATTTTAAAATTATTCACAGGAAAGAAAATATTTAATGGTAATTTTATTTGAGTTTTACTTTCTCTTGCCTATATGAATATATAAGAAGTAAAGTATTGTTGTCATATCGATTTTTCGAAATAGAGTTTTCACCGGATCTACACGTTTTCAGGTCCCCTGAAACAAAAACATATTTTAGTGATTGGTGTGTGTGTGTGTGTGTGTGAACAAAATATCTCAAGAACGGAACATTGTACGAACTTGAAACTTAAAACTTTAGTTAGGTACTACTAGAGAATCCGATACGAATATTTTCATCAAAATCGGTCACCCGGAAGTAGTAGTTCATTCGTGTCATTTTTCACTTTTTTGCGATTTTCTCAAAAAACGGCTCCTACAATTTTTTTTAAAATCTCCTTATTTACTATATTTTGTATGTTCTACAAGACAGGGTAGGCGCTATGTCAGCTTAAACTCTTGGGGAGGCTGTGCTCTCGTAAAAAAAATGGTTTTTCAAGATTGTGGCCTTAATATGCATTTAGCGCAAAAATTTATATACTAAATTTGTAGAAAATCTAAAAACCTACAACTTTTAATTTAATAATTTCTTTATTTAACGCTTAGTTTAACGTTAATTAGTAATTTTCTGTTTTATCTTCATAAAAATCTGTAAAAACATGTTTTCTTAAGATTTCAGCCATTTACGACAAAATTCATTTTACGACAAAAGTGTATATAATCAAATTTATAGGGAATTAACAGATCTATGAGTTTTATATTGAGCATTTTTCTCTACAGAACCTACTTTAGCATGATAAGAGTGATTTCCCGTATTATTAAGCCAAACTGAGGTTGATCTTTATTTTGCATCATTCACTCATGATTAAAATAAGGTGTTGTTTTTTGCGGTTAGTTTTTGTTTATTTCTAATGTATTATTACTAATGTTAGGGGTTATATTTTTCATAATATGCATTGGCAAGAGAAAGTTGAGTGAATGTTTCACTCCAGATTTTTAATATTTATTTAATGTCTCATTTTTGACTCTGAAACGCTGACATTTCTAATAAAACTGATTAGTCGATTGTATTTAGATAGAAAGTAAGATATCAGTGACAAAATATATTGAGAAAATCATAAACCTATATGCAGTGGGCGTAGTAATAAAAGAAAAGGAAGGGTATTGTTTTACCTTCTGCCTCTTAAGTGCTCTCTTGTGTGTCAAGGTTCCATTTTTTTTATACAACCCACTCTAATCCACTTAAATATCTTCTCTATACCATCCTTAAACTTGACACTGATTTACTTATAAACCTACAACATGTCTTACTTTATTTCAATATGATCATAATAAATCCATTTTTGCTTGTTATAAATCTTCATTGAAATTATTAAAAAATATATAAATACAAGTAAGTATAGTAAAATATAAATAGTAATACCGTACTTCTAAGCTGAAAATCTCTCGTTCGATCTCCGTCTTGCATCAAGATCTACTCTAAATTTATTACACCGAAACATTCTAAATATTACTAATGAGATTTTCTGGTGATTAAGTCGCTATTTACACCTTAGTTCTATTTCTTTCTGAGTACTCTGTAATAAATGTTTCTAAATTTTATGTAGTCTTTTTTTAATGTGCAAAAAGTAATTTCCCATTTAACCGGATCTCTTTCATCTAAACTTTCGGATCATTCTAACTGATCTTTAGATTTTTAACCAAGTTAGATGAGATGACAAGTTTTTATGAAGAAGATTTACGTACAGAAAAGTATCATAAATCGCACAAAGGCTATATCAATGCTAAAATCCTGATAGCACTGGGTTTGAAGTCCGATTTTGACCGTTGTCGTGTGACTTGTTTCTCACAAGTAAAATGCTAATTATTTGTGACGATATTTTTCATAAATATATTTCAATATGAAGAATCACAAGAAAGGAGATTATTAAGTATTATTTTGTAAGATTAAATAAATTTATTGTTCTTTAACTATAAATTAAAAAAAATTTCAAATCGAGTGGTGAGTTCTAAGTTCGTTGTTTATTGATTTATTTCTGTTGTATATAAAGTAATAGAACCGTAAAATTGTAACATATAGAATAGGAATAGTAATAACTAAAGAATTATTCATTAATTTACTGTATAAATGGTTTATTTGTTATTTGCATTTGCTTGTCTCTATTTTCTTTGTGTTTTTGGAAATCTTTGTGTATGAGTTCTTTAAAATGTACTTTGAAGACATTTTTTAAGTTTATTTTAACGTTTCTTTTATTTAAGGAATGTAAAAATTGTTTTTTTATAAAAATTATTCCATTTCTTAAACTAAAAAATGACAACAGAATATAAACGAGAACGAATAAAATCAATAAACCAATGTAAACAATAAAATAAACAGATAACTAATAAAATAGTTGACATGTTAAAGAGAAGAACCTATAAAAAATTAATCATAACTCTCAAAAGAAAGAAATTCCCATAACAGGCACTTGGGGTGTTAAATTATTTGCACGTGATCTGCTAGTTCCAGGGCTACAAAGATAGTTCTGTTTCTTATCACATGGTCAGCCAATTGTATGACTGAATTATTTAAGAACAGAAAAGGTAGAGATGTAAAAGACACTAAAGTCAGAGTTATCTCCTCTGGGAGTAATGAAATCATATCTGATACGCTTACTTCTGAACTCAGTGAGGAAGGGAATGGGATACCACCTCACTCCTCGTTTTACTTAGTAAAGCCTCTTGAGGTTCAATTCAAACCAGCCTTTTGGCTGATGACCTAAACAACAACAAAGAAAGTAAAACAGAAATTAATTGTAATATCTATAAATATTATAGATACATAGGTTTACTGGAAAACCTGAGTCATTTTGAGAGCGATTTATAAAAAGAAATGTATTTAAAATGTCCTCTTGAATAGTAGCAAATTCTGCGTGAAATCGCTTTTACCAAATTTAGAAAAATGTGTATTTATTTATGTAAATTTCGTTATATTTATCGATGCTTAGGTTTAAAAAACAAGTAAGTTCACAGTAAAACATATATTTCACTTTAAAAAGAATTTAAATTAGTTTTCATTATCGGAAAGTATTTGATTAATTTTTCAGTTATGGCCTGTGGCTGTTATGTAACGTTTATTTTTCATAGTTACCTGACAACACATGAAAAATTTACATACCTATTAAAACATTATGGTAGTTGTTATTTAGTACTTCATAAACAACCCCTAGGCTGATAACGTAAACATTTAACTTGGTCATTTTTTTATCCGTACACCGGGAATGGCCCAAAACCGGAAGTCAAGAAATCAAAGTCAGAATTTGGAAACAAAAATAGTGTTATTCGATTTCTCTTAACGAGTAGATACAGAAACCATTGGGTTTAAAGTTCTGGTTTTGACCAGAAGTAGCCCAAAATCCGGAAGTCAACAATCAAAGTCAAAAATCACAAGAGATATCATAAAATTGTTATCAGATTCGTATTCTACACAATTTTTATTGCCGTAATATAGGCAGGTAGAGTGTTAAATTATTTGCATTCGATCTGGTAGTTCTAAGGCTACAAAAAAATAGTTCTGTTTCTTATCACATGGTCAGCTAATTACAGACTGAACTATTTAAGAACATAAGAGGTAGAGGTGAAAAACTCTGACTAGTCAGAGTTATCTCCTCTGAGAGTAATGAATTTCACTGTGCAGCCAGATCCTTTGGTGAATGAAGTGAAGGTGTCATTTGCAGAGTAGAAGGTGGGTTCTTTTCGGAGGGCCTGACATGGTGATAAGCATACTTTTCCACTCAGAAAAGAGGTTTTAGTAAAAACTCTAGAGGTTCAAACCAGCCTTTTGGCTGTTGACCTAAACAACAATCTACACAAAAAGTTAGTGAGCCTGGATTGGGTTTGAAGTTCCGGTTTTGACCGGAAGTGACCCAAAACCGTAAGTTAAGAAATCAACGTCGGAATTTGGAAACAAAAACTGTGTTATTCGATTTCTCTTTTAAAGAGTAGATACAGAAATCATTGGGTTTAAAGTTCTGGTTTCGACCGGAAGTTGCCCAAAGCCGTAAGTCAAGAACTCAAAGTCGGAATTTGGGAACAGAAATAGTGTCATTCGATTCCTCTTAAAAGTAGATACAGAAATCATTGGGTTTGGGTATCGACCGGAAGTGACCCAAAACCTCGTAAAGAGTAGTAGAATAATAATAACTAATGGTTTTTGCCATAAGTCAAAGGTAAGCCTTTTTAAAAATTGCCGCCAGCCATCAGACGCATCGTCTCGTGAAAGGGTTTCATTTTGTCACTACCTCAGTTCAGTAAAATTTCGGCGTGTCCGCCCTACACAAAGCTTCAGGTTTTATTACTGTCTGGAATTTTCTGAACATAGCCCCTCTCATGATAACGTTTTTTTTTATTATAAATGCTTCTAGTATTTTTGAATGCATTTTCCATTTTATCTGCTCTTCTCTCTAGATTATCTTTCTCGCTTCATTACGCTAACCCACGCTCATATATATTTGAACATACCTAGATAGAATGTGTTAATTATTTATACAAAAATTTTCACTACTAATATTAATAATAGAAATATTTAAACAAATATATTGTGATATGTTTTTAAAACTGCTAAGTCTTTAAAATAAATTTTCTACAGAGAGAAGATATTTTAAAATATGAACCTATTTAATTTAATAACTTGTATTCCATGAAAAATAAATTTAAGTTCATATTTTTCTATAATAAAAATATGAAATTTACTGTTTAAATTGCTGAATTATTTTATTAAAGGATTATTTTCTCTTCTTTTTCCTCAATTCCTCTACATTAGGTGGTGAATTTGCTGTCTCTGTAAAATATGTGATCGTTCCATCATAGCAGATCCTCTTTCATTCTCTTTCTCGCTTCTATTAAACACCTTCTTTCATCTGCCCTCATACTCCAAAAACACCCCCCAAGGGCATTATGATAGTCCATCAGTCTCTTATTTTCAGGATGCGCTGACCGAGCAATACATGTCATTTCTCAATCACATTATTTTTATGATTCTGGTTTACTTCGTTTGGTTCCTCCACAAGTACTACATTTAAAATTCCCAACCTATTTTTTTTAAATAATTAAACAAATTTCATTACCCTCGTTTATTTTTATCTAAATTGAATCTTTTACAAATTTTATTTAAAATATTTTCTAAAATTCACGATTTGTTGAATAATTTACAAATAAATATCAATGCTAAATTGTTACTCTTCTTCTCACAATCAAGGATTAGGCTTCCGCCTGATCCGACTCACAATAGCAACTAACTATTGAATTTTTGTCATTTTTTGCGTGGCCTCCCAACATCTCTCCTCTCCAACAGTTTGTATCGCAAAAAAACTGAGGGGATCCTTCCCTCAGGCATTCTCTCTACGTACTTCCTCCATCGATTTCGATATTCTGCGATTTTTCTATTCAGGTTGTAAACATCCAGTTCCGTTCTTACGTCCTCATTCCCTAGTTGGTCCTTACAACTGCAACTTTTTGTTCTTGACAGGAATCGCATCTCTGCCGCCTGTACTTTACTCTCCTGTAGTCTGGTTCTAATCAGGAACTCTATAAGAAACTAAAAAAATGGATAGCCAAAACAGGTAGTGAGAAAATTTCAAAAATGGTCAGTAATATTCAAATGTAGATGTATCTAAAAAACAGGAGGAAAATAAAATAGTATATTTATTTACTTTTTTATTGTTTTTATTATTATTTTTAATTTTTAAATGTAATAATAAATTTTAGGATGTAATTAATTATCTTTTTTTATTAAAAATAGTGTACGTTTAATAATTATTAAAATGTAATGTATCATAATAAAATGATACAATCGAAATTTTAGTAAAAAGCAAAGTATTGGTTAAGTTAGTGTAGTAAGTAAATATAGTAGGTATTGATTGATATTGCTAATAGTTAATACATCAGTTTTTGATATTTATTTAAAAGTTTTCAACCCATCCTAGTATATGGTTTTGTCCATAGTTGAATGGGATAATTTCCACCACCTCTAGCGTAATAGGATAGTAGTTTACTGTAAGAAATTTTGTATTATGGTAATTTCTTTTTTATGTAATATCAAGGGAATAAATAAATAATTATTATTTATTATTAATCCATGACTTACTTCCATAGAGTAGGTTGGGGCAGCTATCCCTTGTTAAACTGTACCTGAGTTTCTTTTCTTGTTTTCTTCCCTAGTATTCTGATAATATTGCGGCACACTGCTTGGAATTTTCCAAATTTCTTCTCTATATCTAAATCTTGATCAAACCGGATATGAAAACCTAAATAATAATTAAATTGTGATATTTTTGAGCAATTCTTCATCTACCACGATTTTAGACATGGTAGGAAATTTACCAGTAAATGCCATTACCTTTGACTTTTTTACGGAAACGTTGATTTGTTGCATAATTCATTTTAAATTATTACTTTGAGAGGAATTAACGAAAGAATGGAACCACGCTAAATTTTATCAAAAAAAAATTAATTTCATTTGTAACAACTTATCAGTAATCAGATATAATAATCCTTCAAGTATCAACATAATAGCTCTTAAGGATTTGAGTCTTGTAAGTCTTTGATGTACTGAATGCTTTCGTTAGTTTAAGAATTCTACCAGGGAATTATTATCAAGAAACCTTGAAATTGCATCCATTTGCTGCATTTATTACTTGCTGTTTTTATAAGAAACATTATTTTCAAAAATTTTTAATCTACAAACGGATAATAACATCTCTTTGTACATAGTACAAAGTGTTTACAACCAGAAAATGTAGTATCAGGAATCTACTCCTACGTTTCCATTACTGGAATTGAAAAACTTTAACACTGTATTAACACTGTATGGATCAGTATATTGATATTTAAATAATCTTTTCTAGTTAAAATTATTAAAATAATCCTTTCTAGGCTATGATTTGCCATATAATTTAATTAGCCTAGATTTTAAAGCCCCTTTTAAAATTTTGTTTGTCCGATTTATCGATTTAATATGTACAACCCACTTGTACCACTACACTACCACTATTTTCTTAAACCAATTTGGGCATACTATGCAAGTTGAACTTTAGATAAATGGTGCAGAAATAGCAAGTAAATTGTTTTTCTTTCAGACTAGTTTTCTGCGACTCATAACGGATACTTTGTGGTACATAAAATCTGGTTTAAAGATTTTAAAAAATTGTCTTTATCTTTAAGCAACTTAAGCTGTTCAGATTTTTCTAAAATATCTTGTTCTGCAATGTTAAGTTGCTGCATGTCTTGCTTCATTTCGGCCAACCACCTTGGAGGATTTTTCCAAAAGTTAAATAGAAATGAGTTGCTTAGTTACTCGATTATCCGGTATTCTAAGTAAATTCCCGAAGAAATAAATTTTTTTCTTCTGCATGATGTTAGTAACTGGCTCGATTTCATGGTAGAGTTCAGAATTAGACATTAAGATCCAGAAGTCGTTGAGTTTCCGTTTTTAGTTTATGCAAGTCCTAAGGATTATTCTTTCTATCTTAAGAATTTCTGTCATTCTCGTTTAAGTTTTAACATTAGAAATAGTTTCACAACAGTAAGTGGCTTCGGGTTGTATTATCGTTTTATAGTATTGCAGTTTATAATGAATAGATAGATCTTTCTTGTTGTATGTGTTCTTGGTAAAATTCTGAGCTTTCGCTTTTTTGTTATTTCTAATTTTTGTAAAACTTTATATTACTAAAAAAAAATGAATTTCTTAATTTTACTGAACATTATTGTGCTATTCGTAAATAAAATAAAATATTTGCACCAAGCGGGGATCAGTACTATAAAATTAATAATATCGTCAGACTGTTTATTAGTAAAACTAATATAGATTTGTTAACTTCTGTAGCTACTGTTTAATTTTCTTAATTTGCGGTTCATGTAATGTAAGTAAAGTTAAAATATCGTTATATTCAAGATGAAGTTAAATATTTACTTTATCAACTAATACAAGATTTATTCTGATATTATGAATAAGTATTAGTAAATCATTATATTTACTGAATTCAGTAAGTCTAGTAAATAATTCAACTACCATTTTCACTAATGCTCTTAATTTATTTACTTAGGTTCTAAATGCAATCACTAGATATTATATTAATATCATTTACTTAAAGTTCAATGTATTTAATATTGATGTACTTATTTGAAACAGTTTATATAACGGATAATTTTACTTAGGGTATTCAATACCCTTATAATGTCTTTGACCCCCTCAGTGGTGTTGTCGTTAGCGTGATAAAGAACAAAGTTGAAGGTTTAGCTTGAATGATACATACTACATAATGGTCTCGTATAACATTAATTATACAAAAGAATACATCTACAATCTTATCAGATCTTAATTATTAAAAAAATTAATTCCACAACTTTTACATAAAAACGCTTAAAGGACACCATCCTTGGAGAATTGGTTTCCATCCTTAAAAATCCCAAGTTAAAATCTTGGCTACGATTGTCAATTTTCCTTTTTTTAGTTTATTTAAAATCGCATTAACAGCTCCAATATTAACGACTACAGTGAGTTATGAAACAGTGGGGTTTAACGTGTAAAAATTTTCAGACCCTAGCCGGGAATTGAACTCGGGACCTCCTCGTTGTAGGCCAGCGCACTACCATTATGCTACGAAGTATAACAGTACAAAATTCATTGTAGTGACTAATGTTCAAACTCTTTATTTTAAGGGAAGACTGCACTTTGTTTCCCGCCAATATTAAATTTTCTATTTTTAGGTACATTTTTTATAGGATTTTTAAAAGATGGGAATATGAAACTTTACGCACTTATACGAGGTTTGATCAAAAAGTTCCCGGAATTGGTTACCAAAAATTTATTGAAAGTATGTATAACATTTTTACCCTATTTTCCTTCAAAATACTCTCCTCATGCACCTACACACTTATTCCACCGTTCATACAATTGTTGGAAACATCCTAAAAGCTTTTTCGAAAGTTTTATCTACCGCTTCGTCGCATTTACCATCACCTCTGACGAATCGGCAAAACGAGGTCCCTTCAATGTCATTTTCAGCCATGGAGACAGGTGAAAATCCGGTGGTGCAAGATCAGGAGAATATGTAGGGTGTTGCAGAGTAGTGACATTGGTGTTTGCACGGTACTGTTTCACCATTAGGAATCAAGGTCAACATTCTAATATGTGGCGGAAGTGGAAGGCCGTTCAGTTCGAACTTCATCTTCAGTTGTTGTACAAACGTCACGAAAACACTTGTGCCACTCGTAAACTGCCGTTTTCTTCGTCGCATCCTTTCCGTATGCTTTCTTTAGCATTTCAAAAGTCTCCGAGAGTGTTTTTTCAGTAACACATAGAATTTGATACTGGCACGCTGCTCTGATAATGAAATTTTACAATCTAACGAAAGAATAAGTTACGTCTAAAATATAATACACCGCATGCAGGTAACCAACTTCAACTGCCTGCTGAACAGGACAGCACGTTCCCTAGTAGTGATACCAACCTCCCAAACAAAAAACTTCCCTTCCACAAACAAATGCTTGACTGTACGAGACCATTAGGGGAACCTTCGGACCCTACCTCGTAGTTGTCGAATTTCTCTAGCTACTGAAAAATTTTTAATTGAATCTTTTAGACCATAAAATTAAAAACAAAATAACGAATGACAGAATTTTTACAATTTTTTTTGACCTGTTTTTGCATATTACTGATTTTTGGAGCATCTGGGGAAAATATAAAAACGCCAGTGTTTGTGGATATACAAGATAAATGACTGGTATCTTGGTAGGTTTAATGGTTTTCGAGAAAAATATACCAAAATGTTAAAAATCTAAATTTACGGGAACAGACAAAAAACATAAAGACACAAATAAAAACCAAAATGTATACAAACAAGTAGTAAGTTTCCAATCAACAGTTGGTTAGAAAGCTGAACCAAACCTGAGAATATTAAAAACAGTATACAGATATTTTAAAAAACTAAAATTCCCTTTGCTCTAAAACGATCAGTATAAAATTACGAAAAATATTCGTTCTGGTTGACGGGATAATTTTTATGGGTAAACCTGCTAAAAACTTAATTTTTTCATTAAAATAATTCAGTGTTTTTCTGGTAGATCTGGATCTGAACTAATGAAAAACATAAAAAACTGAAACCAAAATTTTCAGTCAAAACCATCATATAATCTCACCTTAAATAAACTTAGAAAATCATGCTTTAGAATCCAAAATAGAGAAAAAAATAAAGCATTTTATCAATTTTTAACCAATACCTATGAACCCAGATGTTTGGGCTAAATACACACGTTGTAATTTTCTGTAATTTATTTTACTTAAACGGAAATAATAATTTTTCCCATGAAAAAAATCTCACTTTTCCCATTATTATTTTGTATAAAATGATGGAATAAAAGTTTTCCTTATATTATTGTACGTTAAATTATATTAATTCTCCTAATTACAAATACCTGCGATTTAGAAATATTTATTTCATTTCAAAGTATTCATTGTTAAATACAAAATTACTCACATTCTCTCCTTTTGAAATCTTCTTTACTCGTTTGTTATTAAAACACAGTGTAATAATAATTTAGGCTTTTCAATTGACTTAGTTAACAAAATTTCAGAGAGATAATTCCTATGCTTAATTTGTATTTGCAGCTTAATCAGTGAAGTAAGTCTGTACAATATTCTCCTTCAAAACATTAATAATTCCAAAATCATTTAATGAAATATAGTAAAAAAATCTTAAATATCTGTCTCATTATAAAATTTTCTCGTCGAGAACAACGCTTGTTTCTTAATTACATTTTTTCTAAGTTTTTTTTTAATTTAGAAACTGTGGACATTTTAAATTATTAGCATGTTCCAAGGTTTTGGCATGGTGCAAGAGAATTGAGCGCAGTATTTACGCTCTCCACCACTGTGTGCAAATAACAAACAGGGGACTTTATAATATTACTAGCTAAAGTACCCGCTCTTCGAACGGTTTCCTTAGTGCGGTGGACGGTCGGTTGGGGTACCGAGTTCGATCCCAGTCAGGTCTGATATTCTTTAACTATTCATTGTTATCTATTGTGCGGTTCCAAGCTCCGTGTAGTTGCGGGGTGAAGGGTACGGGTGAGGTATAATGAATGAGTGACGCATGCTGGGAGAACGATTGTTGTATTACTCTGATACTAAACTTTCGTTTTCAAACTTTCTGTATTTAACATATTTGTTTGTTTTATTACATTTATTTATTTACATATTTTGATATAAATTGATAAGTTAAATATTATGAATCCGACCAAGTTAATAACCCGGTCGGTATCTGTTAAATTAATTCGCCGGATGATAAGAATATTTTTAGTCTAGTTAGTACACGCTACCACTACAAATGCATCAGCTGTGAAACACTACTAACTCATTCATTCTCCCACTACTATAACAACGCACTGCATTCCTTCCAACTACACGGAGCTGGAACTCGAGCAATACCTCCTTTCAACGTCACCATTATTATTATTTATGAAAAAAATAGTTGAACGTAAAATAAAAGCGAGAGCTTGGTATTTTTAAATCAAGATATGCTGCGCTTTATTATTTTCATAATAAATGAAAGGTAAATCACAATAGGAACACCACGATGGTGACCACTATTAAGACGACTGGTTCATTTTTGACAATGTGACCGAGAAAAGGTGTATAAGGTACTGGTGGAATGGGTAGGTAGATAACTGACTGAATAAATACACGGGGTTTACCGGCGCGTTGGCCTATGTTTATCGCTCTATTTACTTTGTATGTTAATATCCTTCTAAAAATATTGATTTATTTTTTTTAAATTGGTAATATCTCTGTTATTATGCATGAAAATTAAAAACTTTACATAATCAAACTTATTCGTATTTAAACGTTTCGTAATTCGATTATATAACATTTTTTGGTACATTGACTTTTAACGGAGATATTCGTAGTTTTTTGTTTGCCCCTCCCCGTGAACGCCCCCATCCCTTCGTAATATTAAAAAACTTTATAGCCTATTTTCATTTCGATTATGTCCGGAAACTAGATACTGATATCCATTAAATTTGGTTCAGCGGTTCTTGCGTGATGCCGTAATATACAAACAGACAAACAGGTAAACAGATTAACGGACAAAAGCTCAGCTGAACTTATTTTCGGTGTTTGTCGGGCGCATTGGCGTAGTTGGTAACGTGCTCGCCTCTCTCATCATGCGGTCTTGAGTTCGAATCCCACTCAGGCACGGCAAATTTTCTTACGTTACAAAAAATCATTTCATCCTTCACTGTCTGCATTAGCAGTATTTGCTAAACAGTCGGACGTTAAACCAAAAAAAAAACATATATATATATATAATAACACTGTTAAAAGGATGGTAGAGGCAGCTAAGGAAGTGTCAGAATTAAAGGTGGTTAAAAAACATGCTTGGTGGAATAGTACGTGTGATAAAACTCTAAATGCTAGGCTGGCAAAATGGAAGAAATTCTACTCCACAAAGTTGGAAGATGATTGGACTGAATATAAAGTACAAAGATCTAACACAGCTAAAATTCTAAGAGGCGAAAAAAGGAAATATGAGAAGTCTCTCCTCTTGCAAATAGAAGAAGATTTCAGAAGAAATGAAACTCGAAACTATTACAAAACATTTAAAAGGAAAATCGCTGGTTATAAACCGCCATCATTAGCATTCCAAAGGCTGGATGGAACACTGGCTACCTCAAACGAAGAAAATTGTAAAATCCTCGCAGAATACTTTAAAAACTTACTGAACTGTGAAAAACCCCAAAACCCCCTTAAAACAGAACCTCTAGAGAGTCTGAGGAGTGAATCTTTACCACCAGATTTAAATGAAATTGAAAGACACATTAAGCGACTGAAAAATAACAAAGCTCCAGGAGAAGACTCAGTAATTGCAGAGCTCTGGAAATATGCCCCTGAAGAAGCCTTGATAAATCTACAACAACAAGTAGAGGAAATATGGGAAAAAGAGGAGCTGCCTGAAGACTGGAAAATGGCTCTTATACATCCTCTTCACAAAAAGGGTGACACAAAGAATGTGAACAATTATAGAGGAATTTCCCTGCTTCCTGTGACATATAAAATTCTTTCACTTGCAATTTCAGAAAGACTAGAGGATCAGGTAGAAAATCAATTGGGAGAGTATCAAGGAGGTTTTAGAAAGGGTAGATCAACAGTAGAACAAATACAGAACCTTAAAACAATTATAAAGTACTATGCCATTAGGTCAAAGAAATATGTTGCCACGTTCGTAGACTTCAGGAAAGCGTATGACAGTATAGATAGAGAAGTTTTAATTAAGATCTTAGAAGAATTTGGAGTAGATAGAAAGCTTAGAGCCATGATCAAAGCAACTTTGACAGAAACTAAATCTAAAATTAAATTTTTAGGACATCTCTCAGAGCCCTTTGAAGTTAAAACAGGAGTGAGACAAGGAGACGGCCTATCACCTCTGCTTTTTAATTGTGTGGTGGAGAAGATAATAAGAAATTGGAGAGAAGAGTTACAGTCTAGGGAGTTATATAGACCTTTGAAAATTGGAAGAGGAACTGAAATAGACTGTCTGGCGTTTGCTGACGATATAGCTTTGCTCACAGATAATATAGAAACAGCTAAGGCTCAACTAGACCTACTGAAGGAAGTTGCAGAACAGGCAGGACTACAAATTTCGTATGAAAAAACAGAACTGATGACAACAATAAAAGGTATAACGGATAAGGCATTGAAAACAAAATATGGGAAGATTAACATTGTGGATAAGTTCAAATATCTGGGCGAAATAATCATGAAGAATGGAAGTGACAAAGAGGCGTTAAAAGCCAGGATTAAGAAATTGGATCTGGCATATTTAGCTACTAAAAATATTTACAACAAAAAATGTTTCTCAAGAACTGCAAAGTTAAGACATTACGAAACAGTAGTAAAGCCTGTGCCTTTATATGCATCGGAGACATTGACCTCAGAAAATAAAGGACTTATAGAAGATGTCGAGAAGAGAGAAAGAAGGATTCTGAGAAAGATCTATGGGCCACGATATGATGAAGAACACAATACCTATAAAAACGTTTCAAACACCAAATTGTATGAACATGTAGAGAAGATGTCAGAGACGTTCAGAAGAAGGAGAACACGATTTTACGGGCACATAAAGAGGATGAGCGATGACAGACTGACAAAGAAAATTTTGAATAACTTTGATAATGCTAAGACTACTTTGAAGTGGTTTATCAATACTAAAGATGATCTAAAAAAACTTCGAGTTGAAGAAGAGGACATTTACGATAGAGACAAATTTAGGCAGAAGACAAATGACAAAAGGATAAGTCTGCCTGTGCAATCTGCAAGAAGAGAGGGTACTGGTGGGAGGTGGACGGATGAGAGAAGAAAGGAGCATTCCGAACGAATGAAGGCTTTTTGGGCAGATAAGAGGAATGACATCCTGAGAAGAAGAGACCAAAATGCATAGTGCTTAACGTGATCCTTAGTCGGTCGATCAACGAATTAATTAATTTTTATATATATATATATATATATATACGAGGGGGTACCCAAAAGTATCCGGAATAGCTCTGCTGTGGGCGGAGCTTGTGCAGTACAAATTCCCGCCACTAGGCTGCTTGTAGCGCTACTCATTGCCAGTTTAATGCCATTTTGTTCGTTGATCTAGCTTGTTCTGTTCTTGTGCAGTGATTGTTCTCGCTAGTGCTGTTTTGTGCTCGTGTCGTTTTTCATGATGGCAAGTTTTAATGAACAACGTGCGGCTGTGAAATTTTGCTTCTTGCTCGGTAAAAACGCCGCGGAAACAGTCGTAATGTTGAACACAGCTTACAAAGACGACGCTATTGGAAAAACCCAAGTGTACGAGTGGTTTTTGCGCTTTAAAAATGGCGACATGTCGATTGAGAACAAACCTCGTTCTGGACGACCGTCGACTTCCCGAACAGACGAAAATGTTGTCAAAGTGAAATAAATAGTACGAACAGACCGACGACAGACCATTGACCAAATATCACAGGTTAGTGGGTTATCTTGGAGCTCAGTCCAACGCATTTTAACAGAAGACTTGACAATGAAAAGAGTCGCTGCCAAGTTTGTGCCTCGGGTTCTGACAGACACTCAAAAGGAACGTCGAATTGAAACGTGTAGTGATTTGAAACAACAGCTTGAAACTGATCCAGATTTCATGTCAAAGATCATTACGGGTGACGAGTCTTGGTGCTATGGGTACGACCCAGAAACCAAACAACAATCCAGTCAATGGAAGACTTCATTATCACCCCGACCAAAAAAAAGTCGTCAAGTCAGATCGAACATCAAAACAATGCTGATTTGTTTTTTTGATGAGAGGGGAATTGTCCATTCAGAGTTCGTTCCACCAGGCCAGACGGTAAATCAAGCTTTTTATCTTGAAGTGTTAAGAAGACTACGAAACAGCATTCGTCGTAAAAGACCTAATTTGTGGCAGACAGGGGACTGGTTTTTCCACCACGACAACGCGCCTGCACACACGGCAATCTCGGTTACCCAGTTTTTGGCGAAAAACGGCATGGTTTTGTTACCACACGCACCGTACTCACCCGATCTGGCTCCGTGTGATTTTTTCTTGTTCCCACGTATGAAAAGGGGCATGAAAGGTCTCCGATTTAACAACGTTGATGATGTCAAGAAAAAAACGACGGATGAGCTGGCAGCCATCACTGAAGAGGAGTACAAAAATGTTTTGAACAGTGGAAGCACCGGTGGGACAAATGTATTAGTTGTAATGGAGAGTATTTTGAAGGGGATAAGGTTCTTTTGTAAAAAAATTAAAAATAAATAGTTTTAAAAAATAATTCCGGTTTCTTTTGGGTACCCCCTCGTATATATATATATTCGGTGTTTAAATGGTACATCTGGCGTAGAAACAAAATTTGGGGTATTTTGAAAAATTGTACAGACAAAATCACAATTTTATTTATATACCGTGCGTTCGGAAAGTCGCTGTGCACTGGAATTGTGACTATGGATTTATGAAAATATGTATAAAGAAATGACTAAGCATTTTGGAAAAAAATTTATTCAATACCTTAATTACATTGTTAAACCGTGATTACATTGTTTATAGAAGGTGTTCGAAATGACCTCCATTGGCATCAATACAGCATTGCACTCGTTTCATTTTGTTTGCAAACACCTTTCGCAACTGAAGAACAGTGATTCCTTGAATGTATGCCGTTATTGCGGCTTTAAGTTCGTCAATCGTGTGTGGTCTGTTCCCATACACAGTTTGTTTCGCCGCACCCCATAAAAAGAAATCGGGGGGAGTCAGATCAGGAGATCTTGCAGGCCACAAATTCTTTGAAATTATTCGTTCACCAAACACGTTGCGCAGGAAAGCCATTGAGATGTTAGATGTATGTGCTGTTGCCCCGTCTTGTTGGAACCAACCATTATTCATTTCCACTTGTGTTATTTGATGCGTAAAGTTCTCTAAAATATCAGAACAATAACGTTCACTATTGATTGTGTTTGCAAAAAAAATTGGTCCAACAATACGTGCTCTACTCACAGCAACCCAGACTCCAATTTTTGCTTCGCGTAAGGACTGTTCATGTAAAGCGCAAGGGTTAGTTGTCGACCATACTCGAGTATTTTGTGAACTTATATACCCTCCCAAGTGAAACCACGCTTCATCTGTATAAAACGTTACGTCAAGGATGTCTTCGGAATTTTGGTTGATGAAACGTTGAAACCAATGACAATAATTTAGTCTCTTGTCATTATCTGAAGGTTTCAGCTCTTAAACACACCTCACTTTGTATGGGAATAGTTTAAGTTCTTGTCTGACAGCTTTATGTGCGGTAGCAAGTCCGATATTATGCTGTTGTGCTAACTTACGCATTGATTTTTTTGGACTTTGTGCCATAGAATCAGAAATATCCAGCAGCTTTTGTTCGTCTAGCTTAGGGGGCCTACCACTACGTTCAGCGTCCTCAACAGAGCCAGTTGCCCGAAATTTTTCTATCAGTGTTCGTACTGCATTACGGTGAGGAATAATTGAATCTGGAAACTTTTCAGAAAATTTGCGCTTCACTAAATCACTGTACTTGTCACCTTCGCGAAATACGTATTCAACGAGGAAAATGCGCTCCTCTACTGAAAGAACCATCGCGTCCAACAACAAAAAACGTGCAACAGAACTGCAATAAATGAAACATATACAACTTCAACTCAATGACTAACAGGCCTCGACGTGTTCGGCAACAATTGAACAGCACAGAGCTACCAACCTAGCCATGAAATTATTCCCTGTCATGTCACTTGGTGCACAGCGACTTTCAGAACGCATGGTAGATGACAATAGCTAAAAAAAAACCTGTTGGTTCCAAAATGCTCTAGTAGGACTGAGATTTTTAAATGTTAACGTAAATAATAATAGTGATAAATAAGGTCTCCGAGAAATAGTTAGAAATATTGTGTACTGTAAATGGTTAGGTGTTGAATATGCTATTGTGTAACGGTCACCTGGGAATGGTCAGTATATCTGTTTATATAATTAGCCAATTTTGTAACACCTTTTATTCACCTTTTGTTAAGATTTATCCAGAAACCGACAGGAAGATTTTGTATTTTTATTATTGTGTCGAAAATCTTTGTTCTCAAAATCTCCATAGTTTACCTATACAAACGTAGCTGCTTCAGTTAGTCTGAGTTAGTCTTGTTCTGACATTCAGTCTGTAAGTAAAAAAAATACACTGTTAAAAAAAGTGCGAGTTAAGTTCATTTATTTTCATTATTTATTATTATTATTATTATTATTATTATTATTATTATTATTATTATTATTATTATTATTATTTGCGTCAAGCTCCCAAAGTGGAAGTCGCTAAGTATTTAATTATGGATTACTCTACTGGGTACCTTCCGTTTTCTCTCCACCCAGTATGCTTTCATTCTCTCCGAGAATGCCCTTTTCCTATCCTTAGTCCATCTAGTTCCGACTTTTTGATGTTTTTCCACCGGCTTGACCTCCCAGTCCTCAACGCATTTCCGGTATTTCTTCCTGTCAGTAGTTATTTCTTCAGGAATTCCCGCAAGATTGAGATCCTCTTTAACCTTTTTTATCCAGTCTACTCCATTTTTAAGAGAGCTAACATATTCCACTATTTTCCGTGTTATCCTATTCTCGGGGAGTCTTTTAATATGTCCGAAAAACCTAAGTCTTCTTTTCCTCATGTTCGCTACTATATTAGAGTGCTTTTCGACTTCACAATTCTTCTGTAGCCTGAAACCATTCTCTGTTTCCCTCGGTCCAAGTATTTTCCGGATGATTTTTCTCTCCTCCTTCAAAAAAATGTCCAAGTCCATTTTACGATTAAGACTCAATGTTTCACTGGCATATGTCATTGAGGGCTTAATAACTGTAGAATAATGTCTCAATTTAGAGTTTATGGATAAACATTTTTTATTATAGATATTATGTACAAGACCAAGACCTTTCCGGGCTTTCCGAATTCTATCGCTGTAGGCTTCCTTCTCAGATACATTTTCCCCCAGATATTTAAAGTTAGATACTTTATTTATTTTTCCATATTTGGTGTCAAGCTCTTTGACTTCCGTATTATGGCAAGTGAAGACAGTTTTTGTGAAGGAGATTTGTAGTCCAATTCTCTCGGCACACTCTTCAGAGTTTCAATTTGTTTGATGGCTTGTTCTTTTGACTCAGAAAAAATTGCCAAGTCGTCCGCAAAGGCCAAATAAGGGATCTGTAAGTTTTTATTCTTTCTACCGAGATACATTGGACTCCAATGATTTTCCTCTTTCAATGTTTGTTCCCATGCTTTCATCACTTCGTCAAGGGCCAAGTTAAAAAGTAACGGAGACAGTCCATCTCCTTGTCTTACTCCGGTTTTAATGTCAAAAGGGTGTGATAATCGTCCCATAAATTTAACTTTAGACTTCGTGCCAGTGAGCGTTAGTTTAATTATTTCAAGGGTTTTAGCATCTAGGCCTTTTCCTTCAAGGATTTTGAAAAGGGTTGGTCTGTGAACAGAGTCGTAGGCCTTTTGGAAGTCTACAAAAGTATAGATAGTCGGTTTGCTTCGTGATTTTCTTACTGCAGTAATTAACTTTAGATTTAATATTTGTTCCGAGCACGACCGATTAGGTCTGAAACCGGCTTGTAAGTCAGAAATTTGAGGTTCTAATTGTTTTTGTACTCTTTCAATTAGGCAGGCAGAAAGAATTTTATAGGCCACAGGAAGAAGGGAAATTCCCCTGTAGTTATTCACATCAGTTGGATCTCCCTTTTTATGGAGCGGGTGAATGAGAGCAGTTTTCCAGTCATCAGGGATTGCTCCAGTCTCCCAGATTCTCTGAATTATTTTTGTCAGTTCCAGTTTTGACTTTGGTCCTAAATTCTTAAGAAACTCTGCAACAATCCCGTCTTCCCCAGATGCTTTATTATTTTTTAGTTTATTAATATGCCTATCAATTTCTTCCTTGGAAGGGGGAAGAGAATTTGGATTCTGGGGTGTTCTTTCTCCCGAAACAGGAAAAGTTTCCGTTGGTTCAGAACAGTTTAATAATCTCTCAAAATACTTGGCCAGTTCTTCACAATTCTCCTCATCGCTTAAAGCCAAATTTCCATCCATTTTTCGAAAACAAATTCATTATTTATTATAATTATAAATTTAATTGTAGTATCTGTAATTTATTTTTAGATTAAGGTAAGATTATTTGTAATTTATTATGTTAAATAAATATGTGTGTGTAATTTTAAACGATAATTTGTTAATTATGCCCATAACAGACAGGTGGAATGTCAAATTATTTACACTCAATCTGTTAGTTGCAAGGTTAAAATAAATAGTTTTGTTTCTTATCACATGATCAGCCAATTAAATGACTAAATCATTTAAAAACATAAGAGGAAGAGGTGTAAAAGACACTAATCAGAGTTATCTCCTCTGAAAGTATGAATTTCATTATACAGTGAGACCCTGTGGTAAATGAAGTGAAGGTGTCATTTGCAGAGTGGAAAATGTGTGCTTTTTAGAGGGCCCGGCATGCTGATGAGCGTAATTTTCGACTCAGTGAGGAAGACAATTGTAAACCACCTCACTCCTCGTTTTTCTTAGTAAAACCTCTACAGGTTCAAACCAGCCTTTTGGCTGATGACCTAAACAACACAATTTTTTACTTTACTCAGATCCCAAAACGGACGTTAACGATAAGCGTCAAAATATAGAATAATAATAGTAGACAAATAACAAACTCAAACTTTCGTTTTTTAGTTGAATATGTTCCTGAATGTGTTGTTATGTTCTTATAATGTATTATCAAGCAGACTACTGATAAATCTTTATTTACTGTTAAATTTTGTTAAATACTGTCTTTTTAGAAACTCCAAAACCATTTTATGACCAATGTAAGAAGCTACATTCCCCAAAATATTCTGAGCTCTCTTCAATTTAATATGCGTGATCCAAATTAAATTTTTAAAACAAGTTATAACTTGTGGTTAAGAAGTTGTCAGCTGTAAATTAAACATTTTATTAATACTTTCACATTTTTAAAACTTTTTAAATCTCAAAAACTTTCACGAATTTCATTTTCCCATTTCTATTCGATTTTTCATTTATAAAAAAGTTAAGTTCAGTATTAATGGCTTTGGTAAATAATATAGTATTTGGAAATGATGGCAGTAAAGTTTAAAAAGTTATAAATTTTATGCAACAAATGAATAGAATGAAAGTTATGAAATGTTATAAATCAAGCGGTTTATGCATAAATTTTTTTTAAAGTGTTTAAAGGGATAATAAATTTTTTGTCAATTGAAAGTTTAAAAAGAACCAACGTGATAACTCAGTGGTTAAGTGATGATAAAGTTACACTACACTGACCACATAGTTGAAATTTCTTGGATCGATTCCTTCATGGCCAAATATTGTAAACTCGCAGTAGCCACTAATAACTTAAGTTAACATGATTTTGCAAAAAAAATAACTGATTATTGTGTTAGGACTAGATATTTCATGCCACAATAATTTCGACGAATTTTTCTTGGAAAGGCTGTTTTCTCGTAAAACAATTGTTTTTTTTAAGATTGCGGCTTTAATATGAATTTTAGCGCAAAAATGTATATAATAAAAGTTGTATTGAATATAAAATCCTACAACTTTTATTTACACATTTTTTTGTATAACGCTTAGTTTAGCTGATATTAGTGATTTTCTGTTTTTTTTTCATGAAAATCTGTAAAAATATCGATTTTTTAAGATTTCAGCCTTAGTATGCATTTTACGAAAAAAGTGTACAATCAAATTTATAGGAAATTAGAAGATCTACAACTTTTATTTACAGCATTTTTTCTACATAGCCTAGTTTAGCGTGAAAGAGTAATTTCCTTATATTAAGTCAAACTGAGGTTGGTTTTCATTTTGCATCATTCACTCATGATTAAAATAAAATTATGTTTTTGAGGTTAATTTTTTTGTTTATTTCTGATGTTTTATAATTATTTTGAAAAATCGTCATTGATGAAACAATACTTTCCTTCCTTTGTGTTATATTCATATAGGCGAAAGTAATTCATATAGGAGAAAGTAAAAATACCTGCATTGAGAACTATTAAATTTTAATTGCAATTTGGACGATTTTTAACAGCTTAAAACATGTTTCTTTTAATAAAAGCTTCAGTAATAGACTAACAAAAAACTGTAATATAAACATGTAACAATGTAAATTTCTTTTTTTTTAAATGTATATTCTTCCTAGTAAAAGAAGTTTGTTGAGATAAAAAAGGATGAATATTCATTACAAAGGAATTCAAAGAATGAGTCAAAAAAGAGTTTTCAATTTATTAAGAAAAACAAAACATATCAATTAAGGTTACAAACGTATTATATGACAATTAAAATGGGAAAAAAGTTCAGGGTTTCTTTTCAGAAGAAAGAAAATAGAGAAGTGTCGTAATGAGGTATTCTACTTCCCTCTTTATAAAATTTAAAGCTTTTGATATTCGTGTCTAATTTTACATTATTCACATAAATTTTTGTTAAAACTGACAGTGATATTTTAAAAGTAATAAAAAAGGACAATAACATTTTACTGAGTTCAATGAAATATAATATTAAATACCTAACATAATTTTACTGGTGAGTAATTTACAGATATTTTGTTACAGATGGATGATTAAAATAGTATTTAAAAAACATTTACAAATATATTTCTAAATAATTTTATATTGACCGCCTTCGTGGCACGATGATTAGCGTGTTACACCGTAAAGCGGAAAGTTTCGAGGTTCGATTTCACGTTCGTGTCTGTAAAACTATTAGAATACACGTTCAACCTCATCATTTCTAAACTAAAAGTAATCTCTCATCATCATCATCTGGGTATCCTTCCAGCAGGCCGGGTAGGATTTGAGTGGACGATATGCCTCCATCTATCTCTATCTTGATATACCTCTTGCATTCTGACATCCTGTAGTGTCATTCCCTTTGTTAGGAGATCATCCCTTATTTGGTCAGTCCATCTTCTTCTGGGACGTCCAACGGGTCTCTTTCCAGATACCTCCATGTCCAAGTACTGTCTGGGGATACGTGCCTCTGGCATCCTTTGTACATGTCCAAACCATTTGAGTTTTGCGGTACGTAATCTTTCTTCCATCGTTAAGGTCACCTGCATATCTCTTCTTATATATTCATTTCTGACCTTGTCTCTTCTGGTCTTCTGCAAGGCTGATCTTAAAAATTTCATCTCACATGCCTGTAATTTGCTAATGTCCCCTTTCAATAAGACACAGCTTTCTAGGCCATATGTCATTATTGGAAGAAGATATGTTTTAAACATGGTCTGTTTGGCTCTTATGGGAACTGTATTATCCCAGACTAAGTTCCGCACTTGGTAAAAGAAGGAGGATCCTTTATTCACTCTATTTAGAACTTCTAGCTCAGCACTCCCATTATTTGAGACGACGCTTCCAAGATATCCAAAACTTCCCAAACATTCAATCCTTTCTCCATCAAGTTTTATGTTACACTGCGCAGGTGTTCTGCTGACTTTCATTGCTACTGTTTTCTGCTTACTAACGGTTAGTTTGAACTCCTTAAATTTCTTGTTCCAGCAATCCAACTTTTCCTGCACCTCTTGCTCTGTCTCTCCCCAGATGGCCACATCATCTGCAAACACTAATGCATTCAAATTTCCAGGATTTACAGCTTTGATTTCTTTAATAATTACATCCATGAGAGCAATGAAAAGAAGTGGGGAGAGTGCGCTTCCTTGTTGAACACCTCTTTTAGTTCGAAACCATTCTGATCTACCATTTCCAATTTGAATACAGCTTTCACATTCCACATACAACATTTTGATTTTACGAATTAAAGAAATTGGGGCTTCCAGTTTTTGTAAAGATTCCCATATTTTACTTCTTGGCACACTATCATATGTTTTTTCTAAGTCCAAGAACACAACAATCAAATCCTTTCCTTTTTCCCAGTGCTTCTCCATCAGTTGCCTTATGGCAAAAACAAGATCTACTGTTCCTCTATTGCATCGAAAACCATGTTGTTCTTCCTCGAATCGATGTTCTATATGTGTTCTTAGTCTTTTTTCTATGATCTTTTCCATTATTTTTAGACAGTGTGACAGCAAAGTAATTCCTCTATAATTCGCACACTTTCTTCTACTCCCTTTCTTGAACAGTGGTATGATCAGTCCCTTCTTCCATTCTTCTGGTATCCTATTTTCTTTCCAGATTACTCCCAGTGTTCGATGTAACCACTGTAGGCCCGGTATACCTGCCGCTTTGATCTTATCTGCTGACAATCCATCTATACCCGATGACTTTCCAGTTTTCATTAGTTTCAAGGCGCTTTCTGTTTCTGCCCATGTAATTTGGTTTTCCTCTTTATATTTTCCCTCCAGAATGTTGGGTTCCATGGCACCGCAATCCTCTTCCACCTCTCCATTTAACAGTTTGTCAAAATAATTTTTCATCTCCTCTCTTATTCCTTCTGCTTTCCTGAACATAGTACCATCGTCTGTTTCTATTGCCGTTATATCCTCCCTGTTAGTTCGTTTACTCTTCACTAATGCATACAGCATTTTTTGATTACCCTTGCTATCCTCTTCAAGTTTTTGTGTAAATGACTCCCAGCTTTTAATCTTCTCTTCCTTCACAATTCTTTTTACTAGTAATTTATTGTTTCTATATTCCTGTTCGAGGTCTTCTATTTTTTGTTTATCTTGTGGAACTATACCTTTTATTTGTTTCTGTTTTTCAACATCCCTATTTTTCTTTGCTATATTTCGATCTTTAATAGCTTTTTTCACTCTTTCATTCCACCAGCTAGTTTGTTTCTCTTTTACTCTTCCATTTGTTTTACCACATATTTCTATTGCACTATCCACTAGTGTTGTTTTGAAGAGGTTCCATTCCTCTTGTGCACTTTGTGTTTCAGTTCTTGGTAACTTCTGTACTATTAGTTCTTGGAAGGCCTTTTTATTTGTCTCCTGTCTTAATTTCCATTCATTTATTCTAGGAGCTTTTCTTGCATTTCCTGTGTGTTCAACCTTATAGTGTAAATCTGCCACTAGAAGTCTGTGGTCGCTGTCTAGACTCTCGCTAGGGATAACTTTTGTGTCTCTCACACTTTCACCTAATAGTTTGTCAGTTATCACATAGTCAATTACTGTTTTAGATCTTCCATCCCAACTGTATCTGGTTATTTTATGACTATCTTGTTTCTTGAAGAAAGTATTTTTTATTTTCAGATTATTCCTCACACAAAAGTTCAGAATGTTTTCACCTTCCAAATTTTTTACACCATAACCAAAGAACCCCATTACCTCTTCATAACCTGCTCTATCCACTCCAATTTGAGCATTTAAGTCTCCTATTATCATGATGTTATCTTCTCCCATTTGGTCTTCAAGATCTTCCAAAAACTTTTCCTTTTCAGCATCTTCACACCCTTGCTGTGGGGCATACGTCTGAATTATTGAAAAACTTTTGTTACCCTGATTTATTCGTGCTTTGATCATTCTTTCATTAATATAGGAGACATCTGTTATAGCATCAAGATCTTTATGTAATATAAAACCAACTCCATTTCTGGCTTCTTTGTTGTTTCCGTGCCAGTATAATTTATATCCTCTTCTCAGAGTCTTTGAGTTCATTCCCTTCCATTATGTCTCACTTTGTCCTAATATGTGTACCTTCCTCTTTTCCATCATATCAACGATCTCTTCACACTTTCCCGTTAGTGTGATTATATTTAAGGTTCCTACCCTCAGTTGAGTCTTCTGGTAATTTCTTTTTCGGTTGTTGAGTCCTATACTGGTATTTCTTCTCACGTTTCCAGGACAAGCTTCAGCCCCCGAAGGGTCATCATTAATTCCTGGGACGCAAAAAGTATTGTCATTTTTTGGTATATTCGATCCGAGGCTCGTCTTTTCATTGAAAGCAAATTAAAAATTTCTTCTCTACTGGCTTGCTAAGCCTAACGTTAAGAAGGATTTCCTTTCGGGGTTTACTCCCTTAGCCTTTATGGATCCCTCCACTTCCCACAAGGCAGTGGGTTCCCTCTGTATTAACCCCAGAGGGTTTAGGGTTGCCCCTTCTGCCAGCTCCGCCGTACCGAAATCAAATTTCTCCGCCTTTACTGCCGTTGAGGTCTTCACACGTATCCCTGTGCACGGGGCCTATGTTATACCCCATAGGACTGGGTCCCCACCAAAACTTAGCCGCTACTATAGTATATATAGTACCGTTGCCCACCCCCGCGACGTGGACGCGCCTGGTGATTATATATTTGTACTATAACTAAAATCAAGTTCGAATCCCGTCTAGGATCTGAAGTAACACCAACAGTATTATGTCATCAAGATTAAATTCCGAGCACAGAAGAGACTAATACCCTTCTACTCTCTTCGTTTTCTCAACATATCAAAATCCAAAAAGTCCATTCAAATTTCCATTAGATTTTTAGATAGTATGTCAAATTATAAATGTTAATTAAGAGTAAAGCTCAATTTAGTCAAAATCTAGGAAAAGTATTTGTAATATTTTTTTAATCAGTAAAACAAATTCAAAATTGTATCTCTAAAAATTTCAACAAAAGTATTTAATTTATTTTGCGGAATTCCATTCATCAACCATTTGAATTATTAAACAATCAGCTCTTAACTTACAATGATTTTATTGTTGGCTTCCATTAATACCGGGTGATTTTTTAGTCCTGTTACCCAATTGTTAATGTCTGGTAATATTTTTCTAAAAAAAATAAATTTTGTTTTGTGACACTAAGTTGGTAGCCCTACTCAACCAGTATGGATATGGCAGTGTGAGTTGATTCTCCTTGAGCTGTGTAAAATTTTGTGCCATTTCCGGTCGTGCTACGAACAGAATGTCTTTTATCCTAAAACAATCTCTTGTTTAAATCTGGAGGCTGAAGCTCTAGAACTAATCTTATGTGATACGGATACAATTTCAATTTTTTAGCAGCTTTCTGAGCACTCGAACATCACAAATCAACATGCGAGGAAAGTTTTTGTAAACTTTTCCATGGAGAATTGAGCAATCTTGTTTTCACATTCTCTTAACGTAATCTGTCAAGAGAGTTGGTCGACCACTACGTTTTCTGCTGTAAACAATACCTGCCACTAAAAATTCAGTTAGTTAGCCTAGAAATTGACTAGAATAGAGTGGAGGAACAACAAAAAATTTAATTTGAAATGATTCTTTTACACTCGCATACGATTTTGTAGCAAAATATTGTTCAAGAATGAAAACCCGTTGTTCTAGGGTAAAAGACATTCTGTTCGTAACACAACTGGAAACAGCACAAAATTTTACGCAACTAAAGGAGAATCAACTCAAACTGTCGTATCTATACCGGTTGAGTACGGCTACCAACTTTGTGTCACAAAACAAAATATCCCTTTCTTAGAAAAACATTACCAGACATTAACAATTGGGTAACAGGACTAAAAAATTACCCGGTAGAAGGAAGAGCAGTGATAGTAAAACACTTGACTATAATGAATTTACTAATAAATGTGGGAGTATTAAGCTCGTTGATATTAACTACTCATTAATGAATTAAAAGGGACAAGAGTACTGTTCCGTAATGATGTGTTCTGAACAAAACAATGAATGAATGAATATTCACTTAATACATTTTGTTAGTATTAAATAAACTAACTGAAACGGATACATTTCATTTTGAACAAAAGACAACATTATGATTAACTTCCATTATAACAGAGATTCAAATAAGAGACCACTAATAGTTTGATATACCATTAAAATACTTCTTTCAAAATTGCCATAAACATAATACTTTTAATAAAAATCTGGTGTGAAACACTCACACAACTTTCTCTTGCCAATGCAAATGATTAATAATAAACCTAACATTATTAATAAAATATTAGAAATAAACAAAAACTAACCTCAAAAACATAACCTTATTTTAATCACGAGTGAATGACGCAAAATGACAATCGAACTCAGTTTGGCTTAAAAATACGGAAAATCACGCTTTCACGCTAAACTAGGCTCTGTAGAGAAAAATGCTCTAAACAAAAGTTGTAGATCTTTTAATTTTCTATAACTTTTATTATATACACTTTTGTCGTAAAATGCATACTAAGACCGAAATGTTAAAAAAATCGATTTTTCTCACGTTTTCGTGAGAAAAAAAAACAGAAAAATCGCAAATTATCGCTAAACTAAGCGTTATACAAAAAAATGTTTGAAACAGAAGTTGTAGGTTTTTAAATTCTCTACAACTTTTATTATATAAGTTTTTGCGCTGAAATTTATATTAAAGCCGTAATCTTAAAAAAACAACGTTTTTACGTGAAAACAGCCTCACCCAGAATTTCAGCAAACATGGCGCCTACCCTATCTTGTAGAGAATAAAAAATTGAGTAAAATAGGCGATTTTAAAAAAAATCGTAGGACCAGTTTTTGAGAAAATCGCAAAAAACTGAAAAATTATACGAATAAACTACTACTTCCGGTTGACCGATTTTGATGAAAATGTTCGTGTCGCGTCCGGTAGTGGTATGTAACTTAAGTTTCAAGTTTCAAGTTCGTACGATGTTCCGTTCTTGAGATATTCTGTTCACACAGACACACACACACACACACACACACACAGACCAATCGCTAAAAACATGTTTTTTGGGTTCAGGGGGTCTGAAAACGTATAGATCCGGTGAAAACTCGATTTCGAAAAATCGACATGAAAACAATACTTTCCTTCCTATATATTCATATAGGCAAGAGAAAGTAAAAATTAAATTAACTAGCATAGTGGCCCCGTGCGAATGAATTCGCACTATGTTCTTCAGTTTCAAACCCCTATCATTAAATAAATCATTTAAGTTAACAACAAACTTAACCGTTTATAGAAGAACCGTGAGTAACGACTAAAGCACAATAGTACGATAAATTCGTCCTGAAAAGAATGGTTTTAAACTAAATTTTTAAATAAAACAACGTTAACACTATGTCTGATACTGACTGAGTGTGTTGTGAGATGAGAAGAGAGATGACACATATCCTGTATGCTTATGGAATATGGCTATGGAGAGGGTAAATGTGGGAGAACCGCATTACATTATACTGTATTACCGCTACGTTGTAAACAAAATTTACTCTTTATTATTTCGTAAAATGAAGCTCATATTAGCATGAATTTAAAGTTTAGAACTTTTGGGCAAATCAGGAAAGAATACCTTTTAAAACAATGTAAAAATGATAAAAATCCGTTCAGTAGCACTCTGTTTTTAGGAGTTAATAGAATTCCTGTTTAAAATACATTAGAAACGATTATGAATTTTAAATATATAGACTATACAATAACATATAGATGTCTATAGCGGGTAGGTGGAGTGTTAAATTAATTACACTCGATCTGCTGGTTCCAGGGCTACAAACAATAGTTCTGTTTCTTATCACATAGTCAGCCAGTTATATGACTGAACTACTTAAGAACAGAAGAGGTAGAGGTGTAAACGACACCAAACAGAGTTATCCCCTCTGAGAGTAATGAATTTCATTATACAGCCAGACCCTGTGGTAAATGAAGTGAAGGTGTCTGAAGGTGGGATTTGCAGGGTGGAAAGTAGGTGCTTTTCGGAGGGCCTGGCATGTTGATAAGGATTCTTTTCCACCCAGTAAGGAAGGCAATAGTAAACCACCTCACTCTTCGTTTTACTTAATAAAACCTCTAAAGATTCAAACCAGCCTTTCGGCTGTTGACCAAAACAACAGAGATTATACAATTTTATTGACCGTCTCCTTGGCCCAGTGGTTAGCGTGCTATGCTGCAAAGCGGAAGGTTCCGGGTTCAATTCCCGAGCTAGGGTCTAGAAAATTATTACTAGTTTAAACCTATTGTTCCTTAAGATGAAGTAGTCACTAAAGGCCACAATATTTGATGATAATTTAAATAAACTAAAAACAAACTTTTTAACTGATGTAAAAGTATAAATGAATTATTTGACATCTGTTTAGAATGGATAACAAAGGTAAAACATGATGTTTTAACTCATTGTACCTGGAGGCTGGAATCGTGGACGTGCCGCTACGCTGACGTTCCATTACCGTGAGGGAATACCATGATCCCTCAAGGCATCAGTCGGCCACGCGAACAATTTTACTGATTTGTTCATCTATCTTTTTCACACAATCAAGGATTAGGCTTCCGCCTGTTCCGACTCAAAACAGCAACAAACTATTGAATTATTGCCATCTTTTGCGTGGCCTCCCAACATTTTTCCTTCCCACCGGTATGTATTGCAAAACACTGAGGGGGTCCTTCCCTCAGATATTCTCTCTACGTGCTCCATCGATTTCTATATTTTACCATCTTCCCATTCAGGTTGTAATCATGCAGTTCCATTCTTACGTCCCTCATTTCTTAGTTGGTCCCTACGACTCCAACCCTTTGTTCTTCGCAGGAATCGCATCTCTGCCGCCTGTACTCTACTTTCCTGTGGTCTGGTACTAATCCACGACTCACTTCCATAGAGCAGGACTGGGACAGCCATCACCTTGAAAAACTTTAACTGGGTTGTTTTTGTTTCTTTTGTTCATCTTTTCACTAGTAAATATATTACTGTATTATACACGGTTTTTCCGTTTGTTACGTACTTATTAACCAAGGTTTTTATAGAGAAAACCTATACACATTTATTAACCTATACACATTTATTATTTTATAACGTACAGTACGTAAGTAATACTGCGAATAAAATTTGCGAGTAGGTATCGAAGTAACAGAAATTACTTTTGAGCAATAATTAAATAATTTTTATGTAAAAATGTATTTTGTTACATTTTCTTGGTAAAAAGAAGTCGCTAGGAACGGAGAAATTCGTGGAATAAATGATATAATACGCCACACTGAGAGATCTGAATTGAATACACTATTAAAACCCGTTCAAAAATTCCCGGGAGTAGGTAAAAAAAAAGGACGACCTTCACTGTAGCGCTTGTAGGATCTGAAAGCCTGAACAATATTTATTAACACTGCAAGTGTGCCGGCAATTAAAATAAAAGCTATAGAAATGTAGTAGGGTATCTGACGCAGTAAGGCGTCAGTCGGCTATGGGAACAAACTCGATTTTCCGCCTTAAGACGTCAGTTGGCCTCGACTTGTTAATAGTATTCTATATTCATCGAATGTGGAAAGTAAGCAGTTAACGTGAACTACTGTATGACAATACCAATGACTGTGGAAGTGTTCACATGATTGATTGACTGCCAGAATATCAATTCACATCCAGAATTCATTCACAGCAGTTCATAATCCGTTAATCCTAAGATAAGGGTAGCGTAATGCACGTGGCTTTGAAATCCTAATTCACAGGCGGCTATGTTTAATTAACAATCTATTATAATTTTAATTATAGGGCCTACTAGTAATATACACTACACTTAGGCCTACTTAGTAGGTATTACTATAATTTCTAGATAAAAGGATTATAAATAATAAATGTAAGTTTAAAGAAACTATAAAAGATATAGAGTTTTAGGATAAAACGAAAAGCTTATTATAATTGAAAAAAGTACAAATCACAGATTATAGAATTTAAAGGTATTCCAAGACGAGCAAATTTATAATAGTGGACAGACGGAAGAAAAATTAAAAGCTATAGAAAATGAATGCTGATAATATCGGGTTTCTTGTTAAAATGTATCTATTAAAAAAATATACTGCTCACAATTTGTTATGTATCCAAACATGATGAAGATAAATTTTGAAAAACAGAGGTAACAATTTAAGTTAACTAAACCAATAAGTCTGTTGAGTGCCTTCATTTCTCCCTTCATATTGTATTTTTTTAGAAATTGTATAATTTTTTTACTGTCGTGGTTTAAAGTCCTAACTTAGTTTTAAATCTGTTATAGTCTACTAATCAAAAGAAGAGAACACCTACCTTAGGACATATCTTTTAGTCATAGTTGAATAGGTCAATTTTCTTCACCTCATACTCTGTAAATTTAAATGCATTATACTCGTAGCTTTAAGAAAGAATGTGTTAAGGTTACTTCTGTAAAAATATGGAAATACAGTTTTATTATTATTATTATTATTATTATTATTATTTATTTATTTATTTATTTATTTATTTATTGTATCGCTGTTGTCCGAAAAATTGATTTCAAATAATTTTCGTGCCGTTTAAGCTGTTTTTCGTAGGTTACATTGAAATTTGAAATTTCTTCGTTAACTTTTGAAATAAAGAGGTTTTATTGAATTTGGTTGTTTGTCACGTACCAGGGCGGAGCTCTTAGAACTCGAGGGACCTTTGACTGAAAATGTTGTGTAACTGGGACATTTCAATTCCTGGATAGAGCGGACGCCAAATAAGCTTGCCGGTTTTCTTGAGTACACAGAAGGTTTATTTTCGTAATTGTGCGCTCGGTTGGTTCAGCGAGTGGTGGGGGTCAGTGCTGTTTTAGCTGATCAGAGTCACATCGCTTTCGCAACGTTTTATCAGCTAACCTGAAAACATTAGTCTAATGTGTTTTATGTGGTAGGCGTTCATTGTTGTATACAATGTTTACAACTTAATGTTTTTAACGTCGCTAATAGATAATAATTTACATCGTGATTTAATAGGCAGTTCGGTACTAAGACACGAAATCTATCAACCGAATCCGAACTGTCCGCGCAGCCTACACCGGCCAGCTTATTTGGCGTCCACACTACCGTAGATCCAAACTGATTGAGAACGATTTTGTAAATTAAAAATTTTGTTTTGAAGCAATAATTTTTATTTCGCTTCGAGTGGCGAAAAGAATTATTTAAATTTTAAGTGTAGTTGTTTACCTATTTTTGTGCGTTCTACAATTTAGGCATATCATCTGAGACATTTAGGTGTATCTGTGAGTGGAATTTGTGTGAGGTTGAAATAATACATGTGTGGACAATTTTTATGACAAAGTGTTAATGTAATGTGTAAGGTTTTTGTTAAACGTAATATGTTTTGTAATAAGCAACGTATTTCAAAATTCTATGGAATCTGTACAATATCAGCATTTTTCAGTTATCAGTAGATTTAGTATTTAATAAGTAATACTGAACTAAAATTATTTTGTAAGCTTGATTGAATGATTGCCAGAAGGAAAGAGACATTAAAAAATTGATGGAATGTTATCATACATACGTATAATATTTTTCAGTTGGTATGAAAGCTGTATTAAAGTGCATTGTTTATACCTAGTATTCTGCAAATACTAATGTGTTTCCACATTGAGGATTTAGCGCCAAGGGGCGTAGGATTCATATTGTACAAGTGTATGTAGTGTTGTTTTTTGTTTGGAATGATGTCGGCCCGCCTTCTCTATGTCCATTCCACAAAAATAAAACAGGAAGAATTTATGATTTTCTCCCTCTGGTTAAAATATGTAAAATGATATATGTGAAAAATTCCAGATGTTCTAGACAGTTGCAGTTAGTTAAAATGAAAACGACTTCAAGTGTGACATCCTCACCCCTTTCCTCTTTGTAAATATTATGGAAGTATAATTGTTTTATCAAGGTGTAATTTATACCCAGTATTTATATTATATATTAGTTAGATAAATAGCTGCTATTTTCTAAATTTATGCGAGTAAAAACTGAAAAATGCATTATTATTTTTCTTTAAATTAGGCTAATGGTCTTTGTAATCTGTAGTGCATTATTAATAATAATGTGCACAATATAAGTCAGATTACTTCTAATAATTTACCTGTAAAATTAATTTATTATTAGTCATAAATGTTATTCATTTTTGTATCCAAAAAATATTTTGTTCGGCCACCTCAATGGTTTAAATGGTAATGACCGACTTGTAAACCTAATAAAATCGATTCCCAATTAGGGTCTAGATACTCGTAACTTCATACCTTATCACGTCATACTACCAAGCATTGTATTCACTAATGATAATACTTTTTGTATACTAACATTAACACATTCAATGCTGAGCAATCATAAGGTATCTCTCCCTGTGGGCTGGTTACTCGTGCAGCGTGTTCCCCGCTTGTTTTATGTAGGGCCTAAAACTTATGCTACCAACGTTCTTATAACTTACATTTGTTTTTTTTTTCAACCTATTCATGGATTTGTGTTTGCTAATAACTTAAAAGTAAACAATTCAATGTTTTTTAGGTTTATTTTCACCTGTTATAATAAATGTATTTCTTGTTTGAATTTTTCCATTTACCGTCACGATTTACGTGCAATTTCTCACTACATTATTTTAAACTACAATAAATGGATTTAATATACTTTTAAGGTGAATCTAAAAGTGTAAGCATTTAAAAATTCAATCGTTAGGCCTACATTAGCTTCAATAAAACTTCCGTATTCTTTACTTTATCTGTCATTTATATCAGCTTATAAATTGGCTAAAGCACCACATCTCGAAGTCCTTGAATCTTTTCATTTCATTCTGACTTTTAAACTGACCTCTTTTGCCCATAATTTTCCCTGAAGTTTTCCTGCTCCAAATTGTTCTGTTGCTGCAGAAAACACGATAAGTCCAGAAAGAAAGTCGCAATTGGATTTTGTAAATTAAAATTTTGAAATGGAAGTTATAATTATTTTCATCGAGGATTAATTAAGCAAAAAAGTAGCTTTTGACACAAATTTAGTTTAAAAATTTTGCACGCAGATGATACTTCTCCGGAATCAAGCAACAAGCCAAGATATTACGTTACTATCGCTGTAACGATAGAGATGGTTTTGATTTACTGGGGTTCCATTAATACGCCAACGGGTATCAAGTACTGTAGGTTTAGTAAAAGATATTGCTAACCCAATGTTGAAGATCCATCTGCAATATTTTCCTTTACATAAATTTCTATATCATCAACATACATCGCGGGTTACTGACGTATTTAAGAGCATAACCGATGTAAAAACAATTTTAAAAAATGGGGATATATTGATTCTTGGGGTAATCAGGTTTCGGTTCTCTGCCGCTCAAAGTAAACGCTCCTAAACTGAACTTTAAAAAAATTGACATTCTAAAAATTATTTTATAACTAAATGGAATGAGTCACATAAAAGCCTTTTAGTGTGAATAATAACCCTCTTTCATAATTTTCCACAAGCGGAACTGACGTTCAAAAAAATAATTTCTTTCTATTTTTTTGTGTTTTACTTTACACCGTCGGTTAACTTTATATTATATTTTATTGAAATGTATGTATTTAAATATTGTAAAATCTTTGTGGTTTTTTGTTTTTAATTTTTACAGTTACAGTATTTGTTTCAGGGGTGCATGGCTTTGCTGAGTTTGACGTTGATTGGATCGTTAACAGTTTTTTCGACCCTTGTTCTTCCTCGCGGTGGATACTACTTCAATTTAAGCGGACTAGCAGCCTGCGATCCATTTTATCGAAGACCTAGTTTAAGAATTCTTGCTGCGTGTTTCTTTTATTTTCCAACTACGATGATGCTCATGTATTGTTACGGATCTGCGTTTCACGTTAATAAATTACGTTTAAAAAGAACTGTTTGTTCCGTTGTTGGCGTGCCTGAAGATCTCGCGGGGACTACAATTGAAAAGGTAAGCATTTTTATTGTAACTTCCTTTTTAGTATAATATACATAGCCTATTAAACGTCCTATTCGTTTTGCACTTTTACGAAATCTTGTACGCGTTATGTCGAAAGTTACTTCATCTGGTATTAACAGCCGAAAGGCTGGTTTGAACCTTTAGAGGTTTTACTAAGTAAAACGAAGAGTGAGGTGGTTTACTATTGCCTTCCTCACTGAGCACAAAAGTAGCTTTTGCTTATCAGCATACCAGGCATACCGAAAAACATTTACTCTGCACCCTGCGAATAACTCCTTCACTTCATTCACCACAGGGTCTGGCTGTATAATGAAATTCATTAATTTCAGAGGAGATAACTCTGACTAGTGTCTTTTACACCTCTACCTCTTCTGTTCTTAAGTAGTTCAGTCATATAATTGGCTGACCACATGATAAGATACAGAACTTAAAACCATGCTGAGTTATAACTTACTTGAACTTTTATATAGGCCTACTATTTTATTTATTTTTTATTGTAAGATTTTCAGATATATTTTACTTGTAACACATTAATAACCTAAGGTAAAACGTTAGGCCTGCATATTTAATAATATGTAACGTACATTATTAAAATATGTAACGTTTTAATATGTTTATTATACTATTTTTTTGTCCCAAATTTGTGTACGTTGCAATCTGTTTAATTCTGAACAATAAGCAACCCCATGACCCAATGAGATGAGAATGATGTGTATGACGTGTAAATGAGGTATAGTCGTGTACAGACCCAGGCCAACCATTCCTGAGAAAGTATGGTTAATTGAACTACAACCATCAAAGTACACCGGTAACCACTGTCTAGTATTCAACTCCGTTTAAAATTAACTACTTTTACTAAGATTTGAACCAGGAACCTTCGACTCCAAAAATCAGCTGTTAAACAGCTGACTCGCGGCGCCGACTTTACTTCTGGACCAACCCGGTAGGTTACTATTTTTAGTAGCTTACTCTCTCGGATTGGAATTTCGAATAAATAAGTCGAAATTATCCTGGAAAAATTATTACTGATGGATCAAAGAAAAATCATTTATTTACCCATGAACAAAATTGCCAAATTGCATAAAGCTATCTCGAACTGTTCTCGAGATACAAATTTTTTCTTAAAAATACAAAATTGCGTATTGAGGGGAAACGTTTTTGGAATGTTCTTTATAGAAACGCTTTTTTACTATTGATGGATAGAATTGTAATCTACAGAGCGGGCACTTTTCTTGTTACACTCTGTATGCAAAATACATATTCACTTCCAACTTCTTTGAACCATTGCTATCTATGTATTGTTCTGTTTTTTTCAAGACATAATACTTCCATAATGAAAAGTACTTCAAGTTGTGTTATTTTCACAGAAATTTTCTCACATTTTCATGTCAACAAAACGTTTTTCCTTGTTTGTGTCTCGATACGCCTTTTTATGCACACGTATTCCAGGCCATTACTGCATTACTGATGTTGTACTATCAGCTTAAGTGCATCATTATACTAATGCAATCTGTGTACATACTCGAATATGTATGTGTGTTCCTCCTATCCCTGAAGGAAGTAATATTGTTGTAAAAAATAGGTTGTGGTTTACAGGTTTAAGATGGATGACGATGGATGTGATATGATGTGAATTAACCCTTAACCCTTCACCAAACCCTCACAATTTCTCATACCTATCCAAACAGATACCATATTTCTTTTTATCATATAAAAAATACCCATTCGTAGTAAAATATAAGGAGTTATATTTTTATTTATTATTCGGTTAAGAGTTTCCCGTAGGGTATTTTGTAACCTACACTTTGCATTTTGTCAGTATTACTTATAATTATTATTTTACAAAAAAATAGTTCTGTTTCTTATCACATAGTCAACCAATTATATGACTGAAGCATTTAAGAACAGAAGAGGTAGAGGTATAAAAGACACTAGTCAGAGTTATCTCCTCTGAGAGTAATGATTTCATTATACGGAAAGACCCTGTTGTGAATGAAGTGAAGATGTCATTTGCAGAGTGGAAACTACATGTTTTTCGGAGGGCCTGGCATGCTGATAAGTATAGTATTTTCACTCAGAGAGAAAGCCAATGGTAAACCACCTTATTCCTCGTTTTACTTAATAAAGCCTCTTAGAGGTTCAAACCAGCCTTCCAGCTGACAGTTATTTTTTAGATATTCATAGAACACAATTAAGTGAATTTTTCTACAAATTGCGCTTGACCTCATGGTCTGAGCGCTACAAAAATAGATCCGTTTTCTTCCGGGTTGCAAATTAAGTAAAGGTATCATTTTGCAGTACAAAATTCCGATTATCTGTCTTCCGCTTATCCATCTTTCAGTTTTATCCGTTTTAAAACACGTTTTACATTAAAACACGACTATTTTGCTAAACAATTTTATTTAACATTTTATATAATATTTTATATTACTATCATATTTCTATTGTTATTATTATATTATTGTTTTATATTATATTATATTTTTTTAAATATTTTTGTGAAAAATTCTTTCTTTTTTCTCTTTAATTTTTTATTTACAACTGTAAAATGTTACAACAAGCAAATGTGATGATTATCGTGATCATGTAAATGACATGATAGGCATGAGAGAGGTAGGGCCCCCATTGGTGCCTCCCCAAGAATGAAATTTGTACATCAAATTAGCATGTCTCTACTCCAGCGTCTTTTAAGGCGTCTAGGAGGATTATCAGGTAAATGGACGGAGGAAAGTGAACGCACCAGGGGGTTCTCGTGTTCGTGTGACTTGTCGTGAAAGCGTTTGTATAGGTATTCAATGGAATTTCGTACAAGTGGTGTTTTCAAATCTGTATGTAAGGTTTTGTTGCTAACGTAAAGAGGTGCTTTTGCTATAAGGCGTAATGTTTTTGACTGGAATGCTTGAATTCGTTGCAAGTTAGAGGGTTTGGTTGAACCGTAAATTTGGGATCCGTAGGTCCAAATAGGTTTCAAAAGAGAACAATATATGCGTAATTTTTGTGCCATTGGTAATTTTGATCGTTTGTGAAGTAGGGAATATAGAAGTTTAAGTCGGGAATTCAGTAATAAACGTTTCCGTTTGATATGTGTGCTCCAAGTTAGTTGTTTATCAAAAGTCAGACCGAGATACTTGACCGTATCTGTTTTTGTGAGAGGTTCATTGTCTATGTATACTGAAAAATTACGAAAATATTTATAAAACAGAATTTTTTTTATGGTAATGTAAAGGCGCAAGTGAGATAATTTAGTCATTTCTATTTATACACTGTGAAAGAGTGAAGATGTTTAAAGGGGCTATGAAATAGGTAAAACAAAAGGAAGCTACAAAAGGAAGTACTTTTACAAGGGTGGCGAGATTTGGTAACAAGAAAACTTCAAATGCTAGGGAAATAAACGTAAATTGCACATTTCTTTTTAGATACAAGTTAATAGTTAATTAAAACATTGGCTTCACCGTTGGTGCAGTGTTCAGCGCCACTGGCTTCGGTACCGAGTTCGATTCCGGATTAGGTCTGTCATTGTTTCGTCTTAATGTCACCTCATATCATCACCAAATAGAGCGGAAAAATAAACGATGGGTTATTCGAGTACGTAATAAATCTAAAAAGCTTTTTTGGATAACATATTTGCTTTGGAATATAGATTAATTTTAATTCAATGTACAAAAATATACCAGTGAATTACATATACGGACCTTTTCCATTTTAAAATTTTAGCATCATTTTCCCAGTTGTTAGTGTGTTTATTACTTTGAAAATAAATATTGTTTATTACAGCTACAGCATTGGAAATATTACAAGGTGTATTTGCATATCCATTAATCCGTATTTCTTGATTATACGACAATCGGACCGCCCGTTTATGACAAATAAAGATCGGGATGATTTTACTATAAAAATATAATATTATCTACAGACGTCTGAACTGATAAAGTCCATTGAAGGAGGCATCAGTAAACCACTTTACTTTTTGTTTCACTGATTAGAAACAGTACTGGTATAGTTTGTCCAACCTGAATTGGCACGCGTAGCTATGTGTTGTGATCTTACCACAGTTACTTTACTAGATGGAAGGGATCATCAACAATATGCGCAGTGACAAGCCCCGCCCTCTGAAGTCACTGGTCACCAGCGACAGCCGACGCACGATACGTACCGTGTCGGTCTGAAATACTATACTAGTCTTTAATAAAGGTGTGTTGTTCAATTGCCGGGTGTTTTAATCACGACAGACACCAAAAGGAGTTGGGCATTATAAGTTTTACCGTTTTTCAAAGGCCATTGAAACTAGATTGAAGTGGATAAATGATTGCAAGCGGGCCGATTCATTTTCTGCTGATAGTGGTCGCGTGTGTTTTGTATATTTCGACGAATCGGATTATGTACGCGATTTAAAGTCCGAGTTGCTACATCTTCTATTAAAACGTGTCTTAAAGACGAAATCAGTCCCACATTAAAATTTTCCGATTTGTATTGCCGTTAGACGTCCGGTAAACCCGACTTATAGTGAACGTAAAAATCGAGCAGAGAAACGATACGCTTGTAAGGAAGTTTACGATATTTTAGACTCATCATCCAATTACAACACAGACAGTTCACAAAATGAAGGAATAGCCGTAGAGAAAGGTTGGCCTCGTTTTAATAAAGAATCGCGAAATTTTAATGTTGCGCAGTCAGAGGAAACTGATCTCTTAAAACGTGAAAACGCCGAATTAAAAAGAAACAAATTACTTAGAGAAAAACTTCAGGCCGCAAACGAAGAATTATTGAAATTAAAATCGATTTCCCTTGTAAACGTACCTAAACCGCTATGTTTGTAAAAACAATGCAAAACTCCTACCGTCACTGCGCACCGGTCGAGTTGTTGGGGCCCAGCTACGTCATCTTATATCTCATAGCAGCTGCGCGTGACTGCTACCGTCTAGTGTAGTAACCGTGGATCATACCTCCTTCGTCCCTCGCCTACATGTACAAAATAACTCACAAACAACTTGACAGAAAATGAGTGAATTGTTTATTTACTTTACTAGGAGAAGGATAAAATGTTTAAACAGCCTGTGGTCTTAGGAAACACTCTGTGCTTGTATAGCTATTCGAGTTGAACGCCAATTCAGTTTGGACTTACTGCACAACCCAGCCTTTTTTTTGTTTGATGACAGAAAATAAAAACAGTTATAAATGCACTTACGAGAAAATTACCACGAACTAGTCTTTCACTAAAATGGTTGTCCCGATGGCGTACGAAATTAACAGAAATATTAAAAATACATTGAGTGAATTCCCAGCAGAAATTTTCAAGATAACTTATACAATATTTTTCTTTTAGTCTTATTATATAATTTTTATAACACACTGTTCATTATAAGTACCGTTGACTTTTTATTCTATTGAGTAAAGAAGTAGAGAAGTTAATGTTTCAGGTTGTTATAGTAGATAATTTACTTTCATTCTGGTTTTACAATTTCTCCTCTTATTTTTCTCTCAATTTTCCTGTCAATTTAAAAGAAAAGAGGAAAAAATATGGTTCCCGTAGGAAATAGAAACCTTCAAAAAGTACATGGTTCAGAAAGTAACTAGGTGAGTAAGTTAAGTATACTTAAACCAGAGGAGAGGGTTCTACCGTAATTCGCTTGACAAGTTAAAACGCATTCAAGAGAGAAAGACTGTAAGGGGTAACACAGAGTGAGACCAAAATCGTCTAAATTCGTGGTACCCATCACAAAGTCGATAAAAAGAGATGGAGAATTTAACGTGTTTTTGGCAGGAAGGAGGAAGGAAAAGTGCTCTTCTACCAGCCAATGAAATAACCGGAGCTATTATTTTGTTAGCTAATCGGTCTAGTCTAGTTAACTAAGCTCTCACCTTTCCTTTTTTAACCTTAAATAAATTAATGCTCTTCTAACTCAATCTGCGAGTATGGTTTTATTCTCTTTTCCACCTGTATAATTTTCTTAAATGCAAATTTTTCAAAAATTATATTTTTAATAATATTTCCCCCATCTTAGATGCACAAATGATTGGTAATATTTCCTAAATAACCCTTAAAATATCTATAAGTATTTACCATAAATCTTTTTAGCTATAAGTCCTCTCCAAAGCTTGCTAAGTATCATTCTAAATTTCAATGTTTTTTTTTATTATAAGTTTCATATTATACACAAAAAGCATAAAACTTTCCCTGTAACTACAATTTAAAATTTTAAATTATTTACTTATTTAAAACTTTGCTACTTCTAACGAGTAAAACTATCAATGTAACGTTTTTTTTAAGCTTTCATTTGTTATCGGGAACTGTACATTATTGACAACTACCCAATTTTATCGCTGCTTTTGCTGTATTATTTGACGTGAATTAGGCATGAGTTTGAACAGGGACCGCCAGTAGTTTTTTCACGCTGTCAGCTGGTCACCTAACAAAGTCACTTGCCCAACTGGTTTTACTTAACAAATAGAAGCGACTTTTTACCAGCGACTGACTGGGCTGGCCCAGTCTTTCTTAATTATGTCTTAAAAAAGTCTTAAAAAATTATGTAACATATACATAAGATTAGTCTAATACATGTTCAAAAAAGAAAACAAAAATCGAATCGAACTTTACATGAATCAGTAATTTCAAAAAGTCCATAAGTCACAATTTTAATTTTTCTTTAGTGCATTTTAGAACTAACTGAATGTAAACACACCATTCCTACAAAAATTACATAATTTTGGCATTCCTTAAGCAATATAAGCAATATATTCCTAAGAAAAGGCTTTTCCTAAAGGCTTGCTTTCTTCCAATTAGAAAACGAAAATGGATGATCTTTTGAAAGCTATACTTTCTAGTGGAAAAAGCTATACAAGGTTTCCATGCAAAAAGTTTTGATAATTGGGAAATAACTACAGTTTGTGACATTTTTCTTTCTTGAAATTAAGAATTTCAATTTTTAATACTGCAAAAAAGCTATTTTAAGTCACTAATGTAAACTAGTGAAATAAATATATGAATAGAATTGTACAACACAATTTTCTTCCAGTCTAACAATGTATTTTACAGAAAATAACATAAGTTAGCATTTCACTCCAATTTATTTCAGAAACACCTTATGTCTAAATTTTCTTTTTTTAAACAATTGGCTTATCTTTAAAAATACAAGGATACATATTTTATGTAAAAGGGAATAAAATTTCTGTGACATTCTTTCTTAACAAGTTATAATTTTTAATGTTTTTTATTGAAACAGTACATTACTAGTTTTTTAATTTTTCCAAAAGTTAGTTTTTTGACCTATGGGTTTTCTGAAATGACAGATTCATATACTAACAACAAATTCATTATCTTTATAGTCTCTACATAAAATGCTGCCTTCGTACACCGTAAATGAGTTTAACAAACATGATAGTAAAATTTTTAAGACTTCAATCCTCTGGTAAAAATTATTTTTCGTAGACTTGAGAATAATTTTTAGCATGGAGACGTTTTTCTCAGCTACTGATTCTGATAGACCCTGCTGTTACTAGGTTTGGTTCACCTCAGGTATTTCATTTCCCTAACGTCACACACATTTAAGAGCCATTTTTTATCCACCACCTCGGGAGGCGCCCAATAAAGGACTATGAACCCACACAGGAAATTGTCTACTTTCCGTCCTCTCACACGCTGCACAAACATGACTTTACAAAAAGTCTGATGGAGAGCCTAGCACAAAGATCTATGGAAAAACTAATGCTGAATTTTAAATTGAAATACCAAGTAAGAAATAAGGATGTTTAATAGAAAGCTAAATTAATATATGTAAACAGCATGTGGCATAACTGAAATGGGGACAGACCGGACACACAATGTGTCAGACGGTTGATCGATGGAACAAAACTATTCAGAAGAACTGAAAGAACTGGCTGGGAAAGAGAGGTAGAGGTCCTCCATAAACACGGCGGTGAGATGACTTAAAGCTGGTGGTATGATTTAACAGGGAGGAAGGCGCAGAATAGGGAGTTGTGGAGGTAAACAGGAGAGGCTTACATCCAATAAAAACTGATGAAGAAGATTTTTTTCGTTATTGCGTTTCCCTAATGGACACTTTCATCAAGAAAATGTATAACAAATAAAAGTAAGCTGGAATAAAATTTCTGTGACATTTTATCTTAAATTTTATTAAATTAACGTAAATTTTACTCCAAGTATAATTTTGATCATTGATGTCCAATGTTTTGTGACGGTACGCTCTACTGACACCTAAATTTATAAATCGTTTGAAATTGTTATCGAGTTTGTCTTGTATCTCATACTAATGTTTGGGATATCTGTGTTTTCCTAGAATTGTCCCCTACGAAAAAATAATGTAAATACATGTTTCGTGTCATACAAAATTGTAGTAACGTGGAGTACCGGTAAATTTACTTTATATGAAAAATTACTGTTTATGCCTACAATAATTACTAATTATTAATTTAGACAAAATCAACTTTCAGTGCACATACCACTAACTAGTTGTAGCAAAATTTAACTTAAAATAAAAATTTTATTACTCTGTTTTAATGATTTCATATTATTTAAAAACTGGATTGTAGTTTAACTTAAAAATTGGATTGGCATTTTTTTAAATTTTGTCTATTGAATTTTGCAAAGTTCTCTAAGTGTAGTGCCACCTTATTGATGTAGAATATGACTCGACAGAATTATCATTTCATATGAACTCCTAGCCTGAAGAATTTTTCTAATAATAGAGTAGCCCAAAAATTAAGAAAAATAGAAACATAAATAAACGTAGATATAAAATATAATGAAACAGTGATTTAAGTTACAATTTTCTGAAATGTTTAATTTAACTGAATTGAGCCATTAAAGATACAAATTTGTGCAATGTTCTCTCTTGTGTAAATTACGTGGTTGGAAAAGTGAGTTTGGCATCACTTGATACTTATGTGGAAATAACTGACATTGGCAAAAAGCAACTCCGTGTTTGTCCTCTGTACATATTGGGAATAACGCCAAAATATTTCCTAGGTTGCGATAGATTTTCTTGTGTATTATAGTTTAAGAGATAACATTTTCTTTAAAAATTTTCTCTTACCTAATGGTTTTCCAAAGATATTACACCTTTTTATAAATATGTAATATGTTCCAAATGTTTTTCTGTCATCAGTTTCTCAACTGATTTAATGCAGTTCTCCAAACTGTTTTATCTTGCACAAGTCGTTTCATATCTACATACCTGTAACACTCTATATCGTTTGTAATTTCCTTCAAATATTCTAACGTTTGCTTCCCCCTACAATTCACTCCCTCAATATACCCTCCATTATTAATAGACCAATACCTGTAAGTCTTAAGATATACCCCACTAGCCTATACCTTCTTCAGGTAAGATATTTCCATATATTTCTTCTTTCATCCACAGGGCAGGTGGAGTGTTAAATTAATTGTATTCGACCTGTTGGTCCAGGACTACAAAAAATAGTTTTGTTTCTTATCACGTGATTAGCCACTTATATGACTGAACTATTTAAGAACAAAAGAGGTAGAGGTGTAAAAGGTACTAGGCAGAGTTAAATCCTCTGAGAATAATGAATTTCACTATACAGCCAGACCCTGTGGTGAATGAAGTGAAAGTGTCATTTGCAGGGTAAAAAGTAGGTGCTTTTCGGAGAGCCTGGCATGCTGATAAGCATACTATTTTAACTCAGTGTGGAAGCCAATAGTAAACCACCTTACTTTTCATTTTTACTTAGTTAAACCTCTGGAGGTTTGAACCAGTCTTTCGGCTGTTGACCTAAACAACAACATAACCAATATTCAAATTTTCTGCTCTTAACCGTATCTTTTACCTCCTTCTCCTTGTACATTCCGTGTTATAGTCTACAGTTCAATCTCGATTATCCGAGCCTCGGTTATCCGTGATTCGGATTAACCGGGGTCATGATCATCCGGGATCGTGATAATCAGAACACCTGCATTGGCGCCGAAACAAAAGTAACTTTGCGGTCGCGACAGGGAAATATCTTTTCTCTTTTGATGTAACATAATTGTAGGCGTGGCCGCAACTCTTGTATACCTGATTTTCTTGAAGGGTCATTATTTATGTATGTAGGCATAATATACCTACTATATTGGAAAAACCATAATATGGTGCAATCAGTACTGAATTTCTTGGGATTTTCCACGGTCTAACAAAGATTGCGGGATTTACGTGTCGTAAAAAAATTACCGGCATTACATGGTAATATCTGAAAGTAAGTTCGGCACATGTGTGCGTGCGCGTGTACACACACACACACACAAAAGGTATGTTATAACAATGTGTTTCACGTGACACTTAAGCGTCAACATCTGTCGGTATTTATGTATCAAAAAACATTATTATCGTAAATCTATTTTTAAAATTTAAGAGAGTAGAACAATTTATAACAAACGATGAACCAAGTTGACCTTGTATTGATACGACGAGTTTTAAGCTAAATTAACTTTTATTTATTTTATTGACGAAAACGGTAATACTGTGTATTCGGATTAACCGGGATTTTGATTTTCCGGGGTGGGTGTAGCCGGAGTGGGTGTAGCCCGGATAATCGAGGTTGTTACATCCTTGTACATTCCGTGTTATAGTCTACAGTTCAATCTCGATTATCCGGGCCTCGGTTATCCGTGATTCGGATTAACCGGGGTCATGATCATCCGGGATCGTGATAATCAGAACACCTGCATTGGCGCCGAAACAAAAGTAACTTTGCGGTCGCGACAGGGAAATATCTTTTCTCTTTTGATGTAACATAATTGTAGGCGTGGCCGCAACTCTTGTATACCTGATTTTCTTGAAGGGTCATTATTTATGTATGTAGGCATAATATACCTACTATATTGGAAAAACCATAATATGGTGCAATCAGTACTGAATTTCTTGGGATTTTCCACGGTCTAACAAAGATTGCGGGATTTACGTGTCGTAAAAAAATTACCGGCATTACATGGTAATATCTGAAAGTAAGTTCGGCACATGTGTGCGTGCGCGTGTACACACACACACACACAAAAGGTATGTTATAACAATGTGTTTCACGTGACACTTAAGCGTCAACATCTGTCGGTATTTATGTATCAAAAAACATTATTATCGTAAATCTATTTTTAAAATTTAAGAGAGTAGAACAATTTATAACAAACGATGAACCAAGTTGACCTTGTATTGATACGACGAGTTTTAAGCTAAATTAACTTTTATTTATTTTATTGACGAAAACGGTAATACTGTGTATTCGGATTAACCGGGATTTTGATTTTCCGGGGTGGGTGTAGCCGGAGTGGGTGTAGCCCGGATAATCGAGGTTGTTACATCCTTGTACATTCCGTGTTATAGTCTACAGTTCAATCTCGATTATCCGGGCCTCGGTTATCCGTGATTCGGATTAACCGGGGTCATGATCATCCGGGATCGTGATAATCAGAACACCTGCATTGGCGCCGAAACAAAAGTAACTTTGCGGTCGCGACAGGGAAATATCTTTTCTCTTTTGATGTAACATAATTGTAGGCGTGGCCGCAACTCTTGTATACCTGATTTTCTTGAAGGGTCATTATTTATGTATGTAGGCATAATATACCTACTATATTGGAAAAACCATAATATGGTGCAATCAGTACTGAATTTCTTGGGATTTTCCACGGTCTAACAAAGATTGCGGGATTTACGTGTCGTAAAAAAATTACCGGCATTACATGGTAATATCTGAAAGTAAGTTCGGCACATGTGTGCGTGCGCGTGTACACACACACACACACAAAAGGTATGTTATAACAATGTGTTTCACGTGACACTTAAGCGTCAACATCTGTCGGTATTTATGTATCAAAAAACATTATTATCGTAAATCTATTTTTAAAATTTAAGAGAGTAGAACAATTTATAACAAACGATGAACCAAGTTGACCTTGTATTGATACGACGAGTTTTAAGCTAAATTAACTTTTATTTATTTTATTGACGAAAACGGTAATACTGTGTATTCGGATTAACCGGGATTTTGATTTTCCGGGGTGGGTGTAGCCGGAGTGGGTGTAGCCCGGATAATCGAGGTTGTTACATCCTTGTACATTCCGTGTTATAGTCTACAGTTCAATCTCGATTATCCGGGCCTCGGTTATCCGTGATTCGGATTAACCGGGGTCATGATCATCCGGGATCGTGATAATCAGAACACCTGCATTGGCGCCGAAACAAAAGTAACTTTGCGGTCGCGACAGGGAAATATCTTTTCTCTTTTGATGTAACATAATTGTAGGCGTGGCCGCAACTCTTGTATACCTGATTTTCTTGAAGGGTCATTATTTATGTATGTAGGCATAATATACCTACTATATTGGAAAAACCATAATATGGTGCAATCAGTACTGAATTTCTTGGGATTTTCCACGGTCTAACAAAGATTGCGGGATTTACGTGTCGTAAAAAAATTACCGGCATTACATGGTAATATCTGAAAGTAAGTTCGGCACATGTGTGCGTGCACGTGTACACACACACACACACAAAAGGTATGTTATAACAATGTGTTTCACGTGACACTTAAGCGTCAACATCTGTCGGTATTTATGTATCAAAAAACATTATTATCGTAAATCTATTTTTAAAATTTAAGAGAGTAGAACAATTTATAACAAACGATGAACCAAGTTGACCTTGTATTGATACGACGAGTTTTAAGCTAAATTAACTTTTATTTATTTTATTGACGAAAACGGTAATACTGTGTATTCGGATTAACCGGGATTTTGATTTTCCGGGGTGGGTGTAGCCGGAGTGGGTGTAGCCCGGATAATCGAGGTTGGACTGTATTTCTTCCTCGGTTAACCCATGGAAGGGTTCAGAGGTGGAGCTTATGTGGCAGCTTACTGATGTTGAATTAAAAGTTGATTCCACTCACCTTAGACGTCCTGAGAATTACTAGCTGGTACCAGTGGCTTATCGATGAGTAAGCTATTGCTGTCGAAGACCTATAGGTGTGGACTGTATTTTGCGTGGTCGGCTTTCTAGAGTGTCGCCAGCGCGTAAATTTGTAGCGGAGCGTGAATAATGTTAATCTGTGAAGCTATTTTAGTTTTTAGTATTAAGTTGCTGTTTTAAATGTCACCTTAGCGTTCGCGTATACGAGGTGTAGCAATTAAATAACGAGACTGACGTTGTAAAAAGTTTTATTTTTATTTTATACATAATCACTTATTACTTATTACTTCCTCATACGTTCCAAAGATCGGAACGTATGAGGAAGTATTGGGAGGGCCGCAAGGCCCGAACAATCCCATCAAAGAGACTTGGTTAATGGATTGACTAAAGTGAACCTATGCGGTCATAAAATATAAAAAAACCCTTATTGTCACCTTCAATACACACTCCTTCTCTATCCCTACAACGCTGAATGCGAATTTTCCATTGTTGGAAACAGTGCTGGAAGTCATATTTTGTCAGCTCCTTCAGGACACGTGCCGCTTTCTCTTTTACAGCTTCCACAGACTCAAATCTTGACCCCTTTAATATCATACGAACTTGAAACTTAAGTTAGATACACTACCGGCAGTAGTGTTTCGGGTCCGGACCCGAAACAAATATTTTCATCAAAATCGATCAACCGGAAGTAGTTGTTTATTCGTTTCATTTTTCACTTTTTTGAAATTTTCTCAAAAACGGCTCCTACGATGTTTTTTTTTTAAATCGTCTCATTTACTAAATTTTTTATGCTCTACAAGATAGGGTTGGCGCCATGTCTGCTAAAACTCTTTGAAAGGCTGTTTTCTTGTAAAAAAATGTATTTTTAGGATTGCAGCTTTAATATACATTTTAACGCAAAAATTTATGTAATGAAATTGTAGAGAATTAAATCCTACAATATTTATCTAAAACATTTTTTGTATAACGCTTAGTTTAGCAGTATTAGTAATTTTCTGTTTTTTTTTCCATGAAAATCTGTACAAAAAAATCGATTTTTTTAAGATTTCAGTCTTAGTATGCATTTTGCGATAAAAGTAGATAACAAAATTATATAATAGTAAAATTATATTATAGGAAATTAACAGATCTATGACTTTTATATAGAGAATTTTTCTCTACCGAGCCTAGTTTAGCGTGAAAGAGTGATTTTTCGTATTTTAAGCCAAACTGAGGTTGATTTTAATTTTGCATCATTCACTCATGATTAGAATAAGGTTATGTTTTTTGAGGTTAGTTTTTTGTTTATTTCTTATGTATTATTACTAATGATAGGTTATATTGTTCATTATTTTCATTAGCAAGAGAACGTCATGTGAGTGTTCACACAAATTTTTCTATTTTAAGTATCCACTATTTCCTATTTTTCTCACGATTGTTTCATTTCTCATGTGATTCATAAATATTAACTCTACGAAAACTCCCTAGTCTTCCAGGTTGATGTTGGAACTATGGGCCTGTAACCCATCATCTAAACAAAACTATATAGGCCAATCATAAAAAATCCCCAAAATATGCCTTGAATACGGACTAGAATTTTTAAGCTTCCTCTACGGTTTATTACAATGTCTTATCAAACTAATAATTTTTAAGCAAGTATCAGTCACATAAAACCAGATGCAATCACCTCCTTTATAAGGAAGGAAATTAGTAACACAATTATATCAATTAATTAATTAGTAATACCAAACCAGTTTGGACTTATGGGTTAGAGCTATGGGGTACAGCTAGTTCATCATATATAGAAATACTGCAGCGCTTCCAATCAAAATGCTTGAGACTAATTATTGCAGCCCCATGGTACGTAATCAATGCAGTACTACACATGACCTAAACCTGCCCATCATAAAAAAAGAAATTAAACAACATAGCGAAAAACATTAACAAACACTAGACGACCATCAGAATCCATTAGCGATTAACCTCCTTGACAACAGCGAAGATACTCACATACTGAAACGTTTTAAACCATTAGACTTACCTTTACGATTTTGTTAATCCTTTAACTTTTTTTCTTTTCTACTTTAACTCCTAATCATCGTCATCTCATAATCGGCGTCGTTTTCATCTCTATCATCATCATCGTCATCAACTTCAACAACTTTTTGTTTCAAGATGTTGATTCACAGTTCAAGTTTGTTTCAAATCAAGTTTGATTTTGTATACACTTTTTTTCTTCACAGTTTAGTCTTTTTGAAACACACTACTGAGTGTAGTTCATACTTTAATTCTAAGGACATTACTCAGATTTTCTCTTATTTGCTTAAAGTTATTGTATTTATTAACTGATTGCAAAATAAATACTACAATGTTACAAAAAAAATTAGTATCGGTATAATTAGAACATATTTCTAAATCTTTCTCCCTGTTAATATAACTCTAGAATGTTGATATTTTATCTCCATTTTTATTATAAAATTAACTGGGACCTCACAGGTATTTCAACGTATGTTTTATTAGAATTAAGTAATTGCCTAATTCTCTTTCTTAGATGAATTGGATGACAAAACAGGTATTAACAGATAATTAGACATAACCGAATGTTACATTTAGATTTGCTAAAACATTTTAAGTACAAGATGTACAAAATTAATATAATAATTTGATAAATTCCTTATGTGAGAAATTAAAGGAAATGAGCATTTAATTTTAAAAGCCAATTAGGGTGAAATCAAAGTAGAGTATAATTGAATAATTAAGAGATAACGGATGATTTATTATCAGAATACTCCCTTCTATAAGATTATATCTTGCCTTACTCCCGCCCCTTTATCCACGCCATCAGACCAACCATTTTCCCTATCCTTAATACAATTCACATCTCATAAGAAGGGAGAGTGTCTCTCGAAGGCAAAGAGAGAAATTATATCAAAACCCTTTCTACCATTTTGTGTTTATCTCACCATCATATTCTCCATCTCTTTCTCCTTGCCGGTTTAACATTCCATTACCATTCCATTAGACTGGCCAGGACATCCTAGAACGTGACCTCTCATTTAACCACTGCACAAGCCACATTACATATTACCCAAATTTCGAAGTTTAACTTCATTAAAAGTTTGTAATAGTTTTAAAATTCATAAATGTGTATTCTCTAATTCGTAAATTAATGTCCTCTTGATGTTTCACTATGACAGTCAGTTTACTTTCTCTTAATTATAATTAACAAAACCTACTAAAGAAAACATAGAGACACAAATTTGTTGCTAAGAGTTTACTATTCAACAACATGTTTTGTAAGTTTCCATACCTCCAACAGTTCAAAAAACTTACGCAGGTTAAAGAATTTATAATATTAGCCTTGTTAAAGATTAGGTGGGTGGACAAAATAAGTAATTTAGAGGTACTTAGCTGAGTGGATGCAAAACAAAGTATATGGAAGCATCTTACCAGAAGAAGGGATAGGCTAGTGGGGCATATCTTAAGACATCCAGGTATTGGGCTATCAATAATGGAGGGTAATATTGAGGGAGTAAATTGTAGGGGGAGGCAAAGATTAGAATATATAAAGCAAATTACAAAATATGTAGGGTGTTACAGGTATGTAGATATGAAACGACTCGCGCAAGATAGAATACCTTGCAGAACTGCATCAAACCAGTTGAGACTCTGTTGAAAAAAAATATATTAGCCTACCTTCCGTTTCATATTTTTATAAATATAAAACATATCTGATCAAACTTTCTTACTTTTTATTGAGAATACAAAAATTCAGTTAGCAATTTGTAATTTCAAAAACCTGTGATTCAATAATATATAAGTATATGTATTTAGGGATGACTGAGCACGAACCATGTAGCTTTTATATGATTTGTTTGGAACTCTTAATTATTTCAGAATAACATCGTCGCGTTTATTACTGGCTCTTTCAGGATCTGACTGTTTATAAATAGAAACACTTGATTTTAAACTTATAACAAGTATTTATTAATAAATAGTCTATAAGAATTTCTAAAACGAAATACGGTTATAACAACTACTTTTTAATTCCAATAAAACTACTTAGCAGTAGACTGATTGTTTTACAAAATTTTATTAAAAACTTTTAAAACTTAAAATAAACTTAGCTGAAAGAATAAATGGTCATTTACAATCATATAATTAATAAACTCTTACAATTAACAAATTGTACACTAACTTCTGCGTACGAAAATCTGCTACAGTTGCACTGTCTTGTGTACAAATTGTTTCAATAACTGATTTACTACTTCCACTTACTTGACAAAGGCTTACGCATAACTAACTCGTAACTAACTGCCCATGACGGACAGGTGGAGTGTCAAATTATTTACACTCAATCTGTTCATTGCAGGGCTAAAATAAATAGTTCTGTTTCCTATCACATGGTCAGCCAATTAAATGACTGAATCATTTAAGAACAGAAGAGGTAGAGGTGCAAAAGACACTAATCAGAGTTATCTCCTCTGAAAGTAATGAATTTCATTATACAGCCAGACCCTGTGGTGAATGAAGTGAAGGTGTTGTTTGCAGAGTGGAAAATATGTGCTTTTCAGAGGGCCCGGTATGCTGATAAGCGTACTTTTCCACTCAGTGAAGAAGGCAACGGTAAACCACCTCACTCCTCGTTTTACTTAGTAAAACCTCTACAGGTTCAAACCAGCCTTTTGGCTGATGACCTAAACAACAACAACTAACTCGTGACAACAAGGCGGCTGTATTTATAACAACCGGTCTTAGAATTTCTTCTTCTTTTTCCAGCAGGAATTACGCTTTTTCCTATTCCAATTTCACAACATTCACCATCGTTTCCATGGCCGTCCTTCCAGATGGAACGTGTATCATTACTCATGGGGGTATAAATTCATCTAGCATTCTACGAACATGACCTTTCCTTTTTTGACGCTTTTCTGAAACACGTTCATTATTGTTATATATGCCCAACTCTTTCCTTATCTCTTCATTGGAATCATGTCTCGTCTAGTACATCCTTTCACTCGTCTCAAAGTAGCTATCTTATCTTTACAGCTTGCAACCTGCTCTATTATTTTGTTTTTATTATCCATGACTCACATTCATAGAAAAGAATCAGAGCAGCCATTGTTTTGCAGAATTTTAACTTTATTACTGTTCCTTATAATTTCGAGAATAATAAAGAATAATAGTAGCCTACTGAAAACCGTATCTTCTACATTTCATTAAAGAAATCAGCAAGTGAATGAAAGGACCTGCTAATCTGAAAAGCAATAAATTGTTTCTGTCAAAATTCATGCAACAGCTGTTGTTGTCAAAACACAATAGTTTGTCTAGCCGATGTCACAATATATTTTTATAGCGTAGCTTGTACAAAACTGTAGGCGTAATAATAGTCACGCTACTAATACAAATTCACTATAAATAGATTATGTAGCCTAAAACAATTTTCATGCCAGATATAATAAAATAAATTATAGAAATATTTTTATTATTATTGTCACTATGAAATAAAATACAGCGTTATGAGAATTTCGGATGAAATATGAGAATGAAATTCAATGAATGGTCTTTATTAGCATTAATACATTATTACATTATAGCTTAACATTGACAGTCATCAAATGCAGATGGTGTTATTGGCTGCCATAAATTTAGTCCGTATAAACTGATAAATATTAAATAGGAGGCAGTTTAGTATATGACAGCCTGATGGGGTTACTGTACATTCGTGCGTGGTAAAAACGTACCCACAAACGCATTACCGAAAACAGCGTACGATTGATAACGTTGTATTTATCACAGAAACTTTGTTTACATGGTCCATGATTTATATATTCTTTAATCTCATGTTTTTAATTAAACGTAGTTAAAAAACAGGACGTTTTAAAATACGTCTGCTAAGGACATTACAATTAAATACACTCACATATTTTTATTAGCTGTCAGTCATAAAAGCGTACCGCTTTCACTTAGTACCGTCTGAAATATGTGAAAATATATAGTCTAATAATTGACTTCGAAGCGTAAAGTTCACTTTATTTTTTTCATTTTAGACATTATATGTGATTTCATATCCTTCCTTAACAGTTCAGATCCCGGGCAGCAATAGATCATCACTCATTTTTACATATCACCCATCACCGTCTGCGTTAGCCTTAATTTTCGTAACAGTCGGATGTATACAACCAAAACAAAATCAAATTTTAGACCAACATTTAAAATTCGTGTTAGATTTAAGGGACTCGGAACTGCTATTTTAGCCCATGTTAATGTTTGACCCGTTTTCTCTGTTACCTATGGCCAGAAAATCTTCAAATGTTAACCAGTTATTTATTGATATGTTCCTGACAGATAGACGGAATTGTTTTAAAATATATAGATTATTAATTTTTTTATAAATTTTTCCGTGAATCCCTACTCCAAAAACTAAAAGTTTATAGAAAAATTTATATTTTTTTATAAATTTAATTAACATCAAATGCCCACGTCGGTTGATGTAAATACATGTAAGGAATGTGCCATTAAAATTTAGAGGAAAAAGCTTTATTGGTTCTTGAGAAAACAGGTCTTTTGTATGAAAAAACACAGTTTTTGGGAAATGGTGATTTAAATTTATAAACGCATTTCTATTATAAAAACGTACTTACTTAGTGCATTTCTGCTACATACGAGCAGGAATGCACTAAATAATTTATGCAACATAAAAATTGCATAACCAAAACCTTACAAACGAAAGTGCCTTCTAGCTTGAAAGAGAAATACTAAAAAAATTCGTAAAAATAAAGTGACAAAATAACTAAAAATCATGTAGGCCTACACAAAATGACTTGTTTACAAAAACAGGAAATTTTTTACATAGCGTGTGTTTTTATAAAAACAAAAAAAATTCTAGTTGTCGTAGAAACGTGATTTTTGGTACCATTGGAAAGCGCTAATTTCAAACTGTATAACACAGTTAAAACCTGAGAATCAATTTTTTCATTTTTTCGAATCCGACTCCCCTTAATATGAATAAAATATTCAAAAATAAATCCTTATAATGCATCTTGCAGCTTGAAATCAATACTATTTTATATAATAAATTTCACTAACCTTTTTTTTAAGCTGCCTTTATTTTTTATTAATCACTTACACGTGTTTTGGTGGATCCACCATCATCAAAGTATATTATACCATTTGAAACTATTATTTTTTTAATTTATAGATGATGTTACATCTTAAGTTATTGGTTTTTTTAGGTTATCAGCCGAAAGGCTGGTTTGAACCTGTAGCGGTTTTACTAAGCAAAACGAGGAGTGACGTGGTTTACCTAGCCTTCCTCACATAGTGGGAAGTACGCGTATCAGCATTCTGGGCCCTCTAAAAAGCACATATTTTCCACTCTGCAAATGACACCTTCACTTCATTCACTACAGGGTCTGGCTGTATAATAAAATTCATTACTTTTAGAGGAGATAACTCTGATTAGTGTCTTTTCCACCTCTACCTCTTCTGTTCTTAAATGATTCAATCATTTGATTGGCTGACCATGTGATAAGAAACAGAACTATTTATTTTAGCCCTGCAATTAACAGACTGAGTGCAAATTAATTTGACACTCCACCTGTCTGTTATGGGCAGCAGTTATTTGTATAAAACTAATTTAAATTAAGTTCCTGTAATTTATCCCTTCTCACATGGGCGGGATTTGGCGGGAGTCATTGGGGGGGCAAATACCGGGGGGTCTGGGGGGTATGGAATACCCCCCAGCACAAGGGGGGGGTCCGGGGGACCTCCCATGGAAAATTTTGAGATTTTTATTGCCTTCAACTCAATTTTAGGGCTGTAAGTAAATTTTGTTGGGATTTTAACTGACCCTCCACAAATTTCCCTCCACTTAAGCACACCCTACCTGATTAAATGCTTTATTGCACATACAAATTGATTGTGAAATATTCTTTAAGACGCCGAAATGTCAACTTCAAAATATTTTCCATGATAGCTAGACTAAAATTATTTTTTCGATACACTAACTTGGTTAAAAATGTATACCAGTAGAATATTGGGGGGGCAAGTGCCCCCCCTTGCCCCCCCCAGATCCCGCCAATGCCTTCTCATATTATTTACTACAGATACCAGCAGCAGTCAATATCACTTCATCATTCTTAAATTTGATTTGTTCATTTAAAATACCCTGCTTTTACTCTTTTAAATGTTTATAAATTTGGAACATCTCATATTTTTCAATATTATTTTTACTTTCTTTATTGCACTGCTCTATTATACTGAAATGTTTGTCTATTTTACCAAATTTATGTTCCTTCTCCTTTATATGATTGGTATAGTTTGATATAAATTCATGTAAAATCATTGCTATTATATGTATTTGAAGCCCATAACAGACCAGGTGGAGTGTTAAATTATTTTTACTGAATCTGTTAGTTACAGGCTAAAAAATAGGTCTGTTTCTTATCAGATGGTCAGCCAATTAAATGACTAAGTCATTTAAGAACAGAAGAAATAGAGGTGTAAAAAAACACCAATCAGAGTGTTATCTTCTTTTAAAAAATGAATTTCATTATACAACCAGATCCTGTGATGAATGAAGTGAAGGTGTCATTTGCAGAGTGGAAAATATGTGCTTTTCAGATAAGATATGGCATGCTGATAACCATACTTTTCCACTCAGTGAGGAAGGCAATTGGAAACCACCTCACTCCTCGTTTTACTTAGTAAAACCTCTATTGGTTCAAACCAGCCTTTCGGCTGACGACCTAAACAACAACATGTACCGGATGGCTCAAAGTTGGTTCAAAATGTCCGTCATTAGTGTCTATACACTTCATACAACGACTTACTATTGATTGACAAATTTTCTGATTCAAAGTGATTGACAAATTTTCAACAATAACAATTTATCTTCATTGACGGTGGCAAATGCATTTTCTATTAAGCTTTTTAGTTCGGCTAGGTTTGTGGTTTTGAAGAAAACACCATTCCTTTATAATACAGCACAGTGAAAATCACATTGGGTTAAGTCTGGCGAGCGCGCAGAGCAATCAATTGTACCACAGCGACCAATCCATTCGTTAAATTTGAAATTCAAAAGCTCTTGAACTTCGATAACGAAATATGCTAGGGCCTCATCTTTTTCCCAGATGTGCGATTGAAAATTGTAAACAGGATTGTTTTCAAGTTCCGGTAAGACTAGTTCCCGCAGCACCTGTTAGTAACTTTCCAAGTTAACATTTCCTTAAAAAAAAAATAAGGATCTATCAATGCAGTACTCGAAATTTCTCCCCATACCACAACACCAGGTACATTAAGATATTTTTGGATTATCTTATGAGAATTTGCGTCCGACGAGAACAAGCAGTTAGGCCGATTAACACGTTCATTGAGTTTGAAACAAGCCTCAACACACCACAAAATTTATCGCAAGAAATTTGGACCGGATAGCGACTGTTTCACAGAATTCCAATCGCCTATCGGGATCAACCTCGTGAAGAACTTGGAGTAAAGATGGACGATATGGCTTAGAGACTCACCTCACAATAATGGACAACAATTAATGTTATACGTGGTTGCTGCTAACGAAACAATGTTGCAAATTATTAATACAAAATATGTTATTTCATAGGGAAACTGACATATGGGCCACCCGGTATATTTGTGTATAAACTTGGCAAAATCCAAGTTGTTTACGTAACTAACAATATTATAGAGTTTATTCATTTACTAAGCCAGATCTGGTATTTGTTTCCTTCACTAAGTTAGTAAATGAGATTCTATATTATTACAACTGAACTAATCATTTTAGTGCTTCCAAACCGATTAACTAAATGTAATACATTCATTAGTAGTATACAAACTCCAAATGATGTCACCAATGTGTACCTATTAACAAAACCTATTCATTGTGCTTTCTGGTAACAAATTAAGAACTTATCTACCACTTTCCACAAGAGTTGTTGAGGCTAAACTAAACTTCTGAATTAAATTTGTAGTAAATTAATTTTGTTACTGATCTACTTGAAATATTTACTACACCATTTTGATGATTGTTTGGTTTTTAATTAAAAATTCCAGAATATATTTCAACTTGTCATTCATCTGGAAATAAATTAGTAATAGGATCTTTACGACTATATTGTCGTTTGTAAATAAATATACGCAGATATTTTGGAAAATCTCATTGAAATCTACCGGCCTTCAAATCTTAACGAATAATATATACATAGTTTGAATTGCCAATTAAGCCAAGTCATTTTCAATTATTGAGTTACAGCAATCAAGTAAGCGATTGTATACGTTCACGGACGTTTTGTAAATTTCTGGGTAAATTTGTGTCTCCAAATACCAAAAGTTTATTAAACACAAGGTAGTTGAAAAAAATAAAATTCGTCCAGGATGAAATTTAAGAACTTTATATTTTCAGGCAAAATTTGTAAGTAAGTTCATTATAGCATATAAACTGAAATGACCTAACATTATAATTTTTCCCTAGTTTAAAATGTTCCATAATTTTAAAATTATTATAATAAAATGAATTTTCATGAAAAATAACCCTATTTTGCAGAGGAATACTTTAATACTCGTGGTATATTCTACTTGACTTTCAACTTATTTCTTCTTAATCCTGTTAACTTGAATGGACAAAACTTAACGGGACCCGGAATGCATATCTTCGCAATGTTAATGTAAGGAACATATTCTCAAAAACTATTAGAGTTATCCTGTCCTGTTTTCTTGTGGTTACTTTTCAGGCTATCTTACACCCACTGAGTTAGTAGCATATTGATACATTGTCAGGAAGATAAGACATTTTTTTTAAATTACCACTTTTGAAAATCATAACTATTTGCGTATTGAAGCGGAAAATTAATATTTTAACACGTTATTTTACTGTAATATTAACTCAGTACATTTAAATTATGGTACGAAAGGCTGTGCTGGAATTTCATTAAAATCCATTCACAGTTGGCTGAGAAAATGTTCCTTATGCGCCAAAAATTGCTATTTACGGGAAACAAGAAAAACTAATAATAGCACGTTATAGCCTACGTTAAATAATTTAATATGTTATTTTCTACAATTCAGAGGTTAATTTATTACATTCACAGGTGGTCTGATGCTAACTTAACGTTGTACCGTTATAAAATCTGTATGGTAACTTACAATTAAAAACAAAATTAAAACTTAAGAAAACAATACTGTTCCAAAGACGTGACTTCGGTCGAATAATTGAAAGGAATGGAAAATTCATGCAATGCAGAATAAAAATAAAAATAACATATTAATTTTAAAATACATAAATATTTTAATTACTTAAACAATGATAAGGACAAGATAGAAAAATATTAACAATTCAAACTTTATATGATTATTCTATAAAAACCTGATGTAACATTGATGTTCCCCGCAGCTCACAATATAAATTATTAACATACCGCCTTTAATTAACTTTAAAATAAATAATAAAACAATAATGATTTAAAAACTGCTTCACATCACGCCAAACTATCAAACTATTAAGATTAACGACGAACTCTGATCCATTGAAATTAAAAAACTCTGATCCATTGAAATTAGTGAACTCTTTAACTCAAGCTACCTTTAACTCATAAGCTCTTTAACTCATAATCTACTTGTTAAAATTAACGATGAACTCTCTCTATTGAAATCAATGAACTCCACTATTGAAATTAAATTAACGAACTCCTGAAAAATTACAATTGCCCTCTATATATAAACTCGGTACAACCCCCTAAGTATGACGTTGGACCAATGAGAACGCTTCTTTTAAGTTTCGAAGGTCTCATTTTCCGTTAAAAATTACAAGACACGTGTAAGCAATTACTACATACAATACAAATTAATATTATGGTGTAGTGATTGCTTACTTAAACATCGACACATTAATTTTACTTTTAATGGGTTATTTTGACAAGTAACGAACTTCTCCCCACACAAACATTTACCAAATTTTTGCCGACACAAACATACATAAAAATGTATCACTATTATGTCGGGAATATTAATATATATTTATGAGCTAGCGGTTACATTTAATTGATTGTTCTCTTTATTTTTATAACGAATCTTACTTTTAACGGATGTTTAAATAAACTATTTCCTTTGTTAATATAAAAATACATTTATTTATCAGCAACATAATTAATGACTAATTATGTGCGATACAACGTTTTAAAACGAAAAAAACGCACAAAATAAATAAATTATGTAATATCTGTTGTCATTCAAAAAATATAGATGTTATGCAAATGGTAGTCCTAACGTTTAAAAAATAACGTTAGGATTCAACATATTTTTAATTATAAAAAAACTGCAAAACCCCAAACAAATCATACCTATATTGTTGGATGCAGATAACTCTGAATTTTAATAATTTGCAAAAAACTGGGAATGTGAAAATTTCAATTTCTCTCGTTCCGGGTACCCTTAAAATGGGATACCAAGTAAAAGAAAAAAATATCAAAGATTGGCGAGAATGGCGATTATCAGACTGATCTATAATTAACAAGCTGATTTTAGTAAAGAAAACAAATAAGCTGTAGATGTAAGGAATAAGTACAATTTTTGTTGGGTTCAGCATGATATTGGCTGAGCAGAGGTGTTCAGTATAACTTTTTTCTATGCCAGGGATCCAGAGTTTTTAAGGTCAGATCATTTCATTGCTCATTAGTGGAAATTTTAAAAATTGTCATTACTATCATTTTGTTTTGTCCGTCCGTCACACCCAGATGTCAGAAACTACGAGAGATATCAACAAATAGGTTACGGATCGTAATCTACACAAAAAGTGGGCCTGGATTGCGTTTGAAGTTCCGGTTCTGACTGAAAGTAGCCCAAAATTGGAAGTCAAGAAATTAAAGTCGGAATTTGGAAACAAATAAAGTATTATTCGATTTCTTTTAAAGAGTAGGTACAGAAATCATTGGGTTTGAAGTTTCAGTTTCAACCGGAAGTAGCCCAAAACCGAAAGTTAAGAAATCAAAGTCAAACTGTTGTAACATTATGGGATTGAACAGAGTTATTTACTAAATAGTGTATTTTCATTTAAAATAATTTTATTTCTAATAGCGTATTTTTAATTGTTAATTAATGTGTAATCATGTAATGATGTGTAATCGTATAATGTAATAATTTAATAGTATAATATTGTAGGATAAAAGAATTATGTACGATAAACGTATTCCAAGAAATGTGTAGCGAGTAGGCTGGAATGTGCCGCGTCAGCTGAGTGCCACTGGTATGGTAGAGCGGACGTGGGGTAGAGCGCGGGGAGACGAGTCAGTCGCCAGTTGAGACTCGATGCGAGAAGTGACCGAGTGAGCTACGCGCGTCTTTATAGGACAGACACACACGAGCGACAACGTATGACCACCCGGTATGGGCGGTCCTCGTGGTATTACGCGAGTATTTCTGGTGAATAACTGTTTAAGGCTTCCAGTGAATTCTCGGGACGTGCCGGTGGAATTGTAAGGCGGTGTAGCCTGTGGTTTTAGAACTGTATAAGTTGTGGTTGAGTGAACTGTGTGCGCTCGTGTGACCCCGGCCTAGCCAGACCGTGGAGTTGGAATACTGCGATTGGGCCCGTTTGAGTCCCTCTTAACATACGGCCCCGAAGGTTTCGGGCGAGGACGATGGCGATATTGGCTTGGTTTTGTAAGTACCCTTATGTACTAATACTTAAAGTGAAGCAAGTCTACCGTCCCAGTAGCTAGGGTTTTTTTTTCGAGAATTCATTATGTAATTTCCTTATTATAGTTGTTAACATTTTCTTTTATTGATGCTGTGAGAAATCATTATGTAATTTCACTATTGTTGATGCTAATAATTTCCTTTATTGATCTTGTGAGAAGTCATTATGTAATTACACTATTGTTGATGTTAATATTTTTTCTTATTATTAATTTTGAGAGGAGTCATTATGTAATTACACTATTGTGGATGTTAATATTTTCTTTTATTAATTTTGTGCGAAGTCATTATATAATTTCACTATTGATGTTGTTAATATTTTCTTTTACTGATTTTGTGAGAATTCACTAGGTACTTTCATTATTGTTGTTGTCACTATTTTTTTTATTGAATTTTGTGAGAATTTATTGTGTAAGTTTTCACTATTGTTGCTGATAGTATTTTCTTTTATTGAACTTGTTAGAATTAGTATTTAATCTTATATGACTAATCACAGTGCCTGGTGACGGTTCAGTTGATGGACAATACGGGCTAGACGAGGGAAGTAAATCACATAATTGGATTAATTTAGTATTAGGTGATGGTTACTTTAATAGTTTATTGGGATTGAGCCTTGTGTTCCACGACTTAAGGACTTTAAGGACCATGGTTTTATTGTGCTTAACCTTATAGATTATAATTGTAGCGTAGTTTCTGATGGCGATCAGAAGTGGTAATTTTAAGATGGGAAAATATTGTTAATAAATATATTCAAGATAAATCAAGAGTTTTTCATTGCTGTGAGCCAACCTGCCGCCACCCCGTCCGGTTACACTGTAAGAAATAGCTACAAACGGTTTTCGGATTCGTAATCTACACAAAAGGTTAGTGTGCCTGGATTGAATTGAAGTACCGGTTCTGACCGAAAGTAGCCCAAAATTGGAAGTCAATAAATTAAAGTCGGAATTTGGAAACAAAAGAAATTTATTCGATTTCTCTTAAAGAGTAGATACAGAAATCATTGGGTTTGAAGTTCGGTTTCAACCGGAAGTGGCCTGTTAAGTAGCCTTTATAAAGTAACGAAAATACACGAAGTGTGTTAAAGAAGAAAGCATTGAATTTGTTTTTTGCTCTCTTATAAAACTGAGAATTTGCACATTCGCGAGTTTACCATTGGATGGATGGACGATATTTGTGAATCCAGTAATATGGAGAATAGTTTTTATTTATGAACATTAATATATCAATAAATCTATAAATTTATTTCGCATGTTTTAGTGAGTGAATTAATTAACCATTTCCGACATTAAGAAAACCATTAACATTATTGGCTTATATTATTTATTATTATTTATCGATAGAAAGAAATAACTGTGGAAAATGAAATGATATAATTCTATTTATAAAGTAAAGAAACCATAACCGAGTTGATTTTATTACATTTTCTTCAAAAGAAAAAGATATGAATAAAACGAAAATAAGATAGAGATGGTAGATGTTCGTAAATGTCATAGGGTAGAGAGAGACATGTTATGAGTGGTTATATGTGTAATACTTACATAAGAGTCCTCCATTCGTCTATTCCACTTACCTACCCCTACCACTTCTTTCAATGTTTCCCCTTCTCCTTTTAACACTAACATACTATCAGAAGATACATAACCTATCTTCTCTATTCAGTTAACCAATCTTCTTTTTATTTCAATGGCCAAGTCCTCTTAATGATTCATGACTCATATTAATTTCCAGTTTTGATTTAGTTTTAATAATACGTAGTATTATATACTTTGATAATAAAACAAAATCATCTCTACAGTCGTATTTTACTCTATTTTATTAATAATAAAATTTATACTATTTGAAAACCATTCCTATAACTATCATCACTGATATGGGAATTAATGAAATCATAAAATTTAATAAATGTCACGATCATAAAATTTTTATTTATTAATTGCCATTTCAATTTTTACTTTCTCTTGCCTAAATGAATAAATAGGAAGAAAAGTAGCCTATTGTTTTCATGTCGATTTTTCGAAATCGAGTTTTCACCGGATTTACACGTTTTCAGAACCCCTGAACCCAAAAAACATGTTTTAAACGATTGGTCTGTGTGTGTGTGCGCGCGCGCGTGCGCGCGTGTGTGAACAAAATATCTCAAGAACGGAACATCGTACGAACTTGAAACTTGAAACTTAAGTTAGATACCACTCGAGGACCAACCACGAACATTTTCATTAAAATCGGTCAACCGGAAGTAGTAGTTTATTCGTGTCATTTTTCACTTTTTCACAGTTTCTCAAAAACGGCTACTACAATTTTTTTGAAAATCGCCTCATTTACTACATTTTTTATTCTCTGCAAGATAGGGTAGGCGTCATGTCTGCTGAAATTATTATAAAGTCTGTTTTCTCGTTAAAAAAATTTATTTTAAGATTGCGACTTCAATATGGCATTTTAGCGCAAAAATGTAGCTTGTAAAAGTTGTAGGGAATTTTAAATTCTATAACTTTTTTTGAAACATTTTTTTTGTATAACGCTTAGTTTAGCGGTAATTAGCGATTTTCTGTTTCTTTCTCACGAAATCGTGTAAAATAATCGATTTTTTGAAGATGTCAGCCTTATTATGCATTTTACGACAAAAAAGTATAATCAAATTTAGGCTATAGGAAATTAAAAGATCTACAACTTATATAAACAGCATTTTTCTCTACAGAGCCTAGTTTAGCGTGAAAGAGTAATTTTCCGTATTTTTAAGCTAAACTGAGGTTGATTTTCATTTTATGTCTTTCACTCATGATTGAAATAAGATTGTGTTTTTGGGGTTAATTTTTTTGTTTATCTCTAATGGTTTAATACTAATGTTAGGTTATAGGCTATTGTTAATTATTTGCATTGGCAAGAGAAAGTTGTGTGAGTGTTTCACACCAATTTTTTTTTATACCGTCGTTTCATTTGTCAATTTTTTAAAGATGTTATTCTAATTTTCAAAAATATTAATTCAATTTTAATTATTGATTCAGTTAAATTTGTTTTTTTGACACAGTAACCACCGACAAAACTTTTTCGGCTTCAACAATCTATCTTTGAAGATCAACCCGCAAAATTTCACAATCGAAGGGATCAACTCATTATAACATGGTACGATTTGGTCACTCAGTAATATCACATCAACGCCTATTTACAATATCAACACCAACAAATTGTACATACCGATTCACCAGCAATAGCCTACTGGTAAATTTACAGGTATACGTGTTCCAGGTCGAAGAAAAACGTTTTGGCTAAGAAATACCTACGCAATTATGTAAATAACCTACGACTGCGCTTTTTATAAAAATATTACAGATTGTCTGTCAATAAGATGTGAATTACTGTGATGGTTACAACGTTCTGAAGTAATAAGGCACAAGAAGGTAAAAAATGCCAATATTTTCATAAATACGTAAAAACTAATTTAACAGAATAAAACAAAAACGTTACTCAGGCAACTGTAAAAATAAAGAAAATATAAGTCCTTCTATAAATATTTTATTATATTTAGATTATATTAAGAAAAATTGTATGCCCATAACAGTAAAGTGATACATTTTTTGCACTCGATCTGTTAGTTCCAGGGCTATAAAAAATAGTTATGTTTCATATTACATGGTCAGCCAATTATATGACTGAAGAATTTAAGAACAGAATAGGTAGAGGTGCAAAAGACACTAGTCACAGTTATCTCCTCTAAGAGTAATGAATTTCATTATCCAGCCAGATCCATTTTTTTATCCGAGGCGGCGAGGAAAACTCATGTTCACTCCCTCACGATGGGGGAAGTAGTGTTGGACTCAATTGAGGCGTCCTTGTCCAGCCCCAAGGAGGCCGCAACCGCCTTACCAACCAAAAACCCGCCGCCTGGTCACTTGATCCGACATCAGCAAACAACCATCCACCTCCCTTGGAACTGTTTATATAATAATACAAGGGAAATGTCGGGTTATACAACCACATCCTGAGGTGAATGAAGTGAAGGTGTCATTTGCAGGGTGGAAAATAGAGGTTTTTCAATAGGTATGCTGATAAGCATACTTTTCCATTCAGTGAGGAAGGCAAATTGTAAACCATCTCACTTTTCGTTTTACTTAGTAAAGCCTCTAGAGGTTCAAATCAGCCTTTCGGCTGATGACCAAAACAATAACCAGAAACATTTATTAAGTTTATGTTGTGGTATAGGCCTCCATGTTCAATATTTCTGTTTTTCTCATTTTTTCGAATGTAGATGTAGGAGAACTTTTAAAATTTGCTATAAAGATTCATTTCTGTTATACGATGTAAATTACAATCAATGTTTCAAATAAATTTATTAGTCCTTTATTTTCGTTTCTTAAATGTTATATCTCTCCTAGGTATAAGAAGAAAAATTTTTTTGGGATGCAGTCAATTCCGGATAATTGGGCCATATCGGAACCGGAGCATTTTGGCCCAATTAAACGGCTGGCCCTAACAAACGAATTCGTAAACTGAGGCGTATAAGATACTAGGTCAAACTGAGGCGTATACGAGCTAGGTCACTATGCTCCACCTTTATCTGCTGTCTCTAATTCGTTTAGCTATAGTTCCGATAGTTTACGTTGGCTTAAGTTAGGTGGATACGTTCTTATTTTGTCGAGAAGTTTATTTATTCACACAGTCATATCGTTACTCGGCATTTAACTCACAAAGACGTTGTTAAAAGGTACTGTACTTTAAGCCTACGCATAAAAATATCAACAAATTGGGTGAAACGAATGGGAATTAAAAAATATAAAAAATAAAAATACCGTGTGGTTCATCGCTGTAATGGTTTTAATAAAACATCGGATTGGCCCCAATAAGCGGCATTATGGACCGAAACGGATCCATGAATAAACGGAGTACTTATCAATGTAAAATCCTGTTCTGTTTTTGTTCGTTAAGGAACTGTCCCAAAAAACCGGCTGCCCCAATTAACCAGTGGACCAATTACCCGGAATCGACTGTACATATATCACGTTCCAGTCTTAAGACTAATTAGTAATTTTATTTTAACTTAAAGTATTTACAATATTACTACAGAGAGGCTCAGAAGAACCTTGTAATTAATTTAAAATAACACATTATGTACACTACACTATGCTGTGCACTTAAATAAGAAGAAAGTAATTAAATTTTTAATAAATTCTTTTATGAGTGTAACTTCATTAATAATCCTGGGAATCAAACCAGGATCTTCAAGTACAATCGTTTCACCCACAAGACAGTCTAATAACCTTTTGTTTATTAACGTAATAGGTTATAAAATAAACAAAGGGAATGTTATTACGGAAGGCCATAAAATTTAATGCTTTTAAATTTAACAAATGATGAAAACTTATAGCACCAAGTATTAGAGTACGGTAGTGGGTATTCAGGGACCAATTAGCCTCGTTTAAATTGTTATGTTACAAACGCCGTATAGAAGGGGATTCGTTGAATAACAAGGAATTAATTCTTATACTTTAATATTACAAATGATGGCAATTTAGCCACTTATTCACAACTCCTTTCGCACAAAAGATTATCGTTTTAGTTGTTTGGAGCTGTCCTTTTGGCTAAATAAATCGCTAAGGTATTTTATTAATGTTACTCCCAAAAATTACCAGTAATCTTCAAACAAAAATTAAAATGGCGGTTGACTTCAGGGAACAATTGATTCTGCATTTGAAATTCTTCAAAATTTTATATATTTACTGCTTTCTGCGAAATACTTTCCATAAAATTCTGATACTCTTTGACAATATTATTGTTATTCACGTTTAATCCCTTCTAAATAGTGTGTAAAAACTTGAATACTTTCATTTTTTCCTTCAGTTTTTCCTGGTTGTCCGTCATCTCAATTAAATTATCTTCACACGTTCACTATGTTACTTCCTTCGTTTCTCTGTCTATTTCTTTCCTCTCCTCATTTTAATATCTTGTTTAAGTTTATGTTTTTTTTATGTTGTTTGGGAAGTTCTCCTGATGTTCATGTCATTTTATTGTAATATTTAGTTGTTTGAGCTCTTCTTCTGTTTAATTTATCCAGTTTTACTTATTTTAGTTGGTGTTTGTGAAGTCCAAGATTTTCTTGTGATTTTCTCTTGTACATTCTGTGTTTGTAATAAACAAGTCTCTTTCTTCTAAATGTGTCTGTGATAATTTCTGTGTGTAGGTAGATTTCTGATAATGGTTCCATTATCCATATTCCGTCATTTTTACTGACCCAAATATTGTCTAAGGTTTTTTTTCTTGTTCTCCAAATTTTTAAAATTTTTGTTTGGCCATGAATCAACGTGGTTTCTCCAGCGTATATTTTTCTGAGAGTACAACTGTATTGTAGTGTCACGTTGATAAAGATTGTTTTTTGTTACTTTGGTTTCAAGTGAGTCTGTAGGCTTTCTGAAGTTTTACAACTCGTTGTTCTTTTGATCCCCTGCTCATATGGTTGAATAAATTCTCCCAGTTTTTTAAAGTAAGGGGCTCGTAATATCTTCCCGTTAGGTGTTTTAATGGGGAAGGTAATCTGATAATCGTTGTTCCATGTATTATATTTTCTCGTAAGAGATTTAAAGATTAGTTTTCCGTGCAATCGCGTGTATTTTTACAAGTTCGTAATTGGCTTCTTCTCTGTTTTTATGATGGTGAGGTTTGTAGCGTGAACTTGACCCATATTTTAAGTAGTGGACAAGGTCACATAGACAGGTTATACACCACATTTTTTTTAATTAAAAATAACAACTCCAGTAATACTAGGTGTATATTATTATTATTATAATTTTTAAACAGTATAAATAAATTTATCAAATAAAAATACTGACATAATATCAATAGTTATTTGTTAATTAATATTCAATATCAGTTAATATTCAATAGTTTTAAAAAAAATGTATAATAATTTACGAACAACAACGAGATTAAAATGAAGTACTACGTGATTCAAAAGTGCAACTAAACTATAATTAATTAAAAAGTGAATTAAAAATCGAAATGAAGATAAACAATTAAAATAATTACATGAATAACTGAAATAATATATATAATATCTTTTAAAACAGTGATTTGAATTTTACGAACATTTTTAAAATATGAAATCAAAATTTAAAATTTAATATGCCAACTTGAACCATCGATTCGTGGAGCTGGAGGCCAGAAACAAGCTTGATGTGAACATCGTCTATGAAAGTGCTCCAATTAAATATTAAAATTAATCAGAAAAAACGGATGGAAATATAAAAAAAATATGTATCAGTAAGAAGATAAACACGTAAGCAACATTTACCATATAATTAACAAACATTAATATTCAATATATCGATCAAATTCATATTTAAAATTCAAGATCACAAGGCTATTGATAGACGCCATTCTAATGAACAAAGCTCCGCTTCAGTAATTCATAATTTCATTAAATTCAACCGGTTAATAAAAATAACGTTTCAAGTACATAATTAACTGATATTTTCTTAAATTTATTCAATTACTTAATTTATTCAAAATTATCTAAATTATATTTCAAATTTAATTTGAAAGACCAGTATTACGATTAACCATTAAAAAATTCCGATTGTCATTTGTTTAAATTAAAATTTTTCATTGTTGTATAATTTAAGATTTATTAATAAAGAACAATAAACAATTATAGTATTTAAAAACCCTGAGAGTATTTAAAATTAGAGTCATCATTTGGTAAAATCATTAATTATCTATTTATTTATTCAATTAAAAGTATTAAAATTTAAATCTTGTGTCAATTTATTTTATTTTAAAATTTGTACAACCGTAGTGTTGCTACAGGTTATCTGCTGAGGTTTTTGGCTTTCGTTATAAATGGTGATTACCATTGACAGTATCATGAATATTTTTAACGTTATTTAGAAAATTTTGGGTTGGACGCATCAGGCAGGGGCCAAATTATAACAATGAAAGAATTTTTAGTCATCAACCCTCGGGATTCCCAATTCCATCACATTTATATACCTGCTTACTGGGCCTCCGCTAAATGGTTTACATAACATTATACGTGGTATAGTCTACTTAGGTACTTTCCCTGGTCTACTAAAAGTATAAAGATAATACACAATTATTATAAAGCAATGCACGAAATTCATATACGAGGCGTGTTTTTTAAGTAAGTACCGTTTTGGAATTAAAAAAAGACGTGCAAAGATATCGCAATAATTTTATTTTTACATGAAAGCCTGTACCTTAATCTACTTTTCTACATAATTTCCGTGAATATTGAGGCACTTGTCATAACGTGGCACCAGTTTTTGAACACCCTCCTGATAAAATTCTGCCGCCTGATTTGTTAACCACTGCATCACAAATGTTTTGACTTCGTTATCGTCTTGAAGACGCCGACCGCCCAGGTGTTTCTTCAAGTGCAGGAACAAATGGTAGTCGCTGGGCGCTAAATCAGGGCTGTATGGAGGATGATCTAGAGTTTCCCATTTAAATGATTTGATGAGATCTTTGGTCTGATTAGCCACATGTGGCATTGTCATGCAGCAAAATGATACCCTTACTCAACTTGCCACGTCTTTTGTTCTGGATTGCACGACGCAGATTTTTCAATGTCTCACAATAAGACGCTGCATTGATTGTCTCATTACGAGGCAGAAACTCCACTAGCAATACTCCTTTTCTGTCCCAAAAAACTGTGCACATGATTTTCCGGGCAGAAATTGTTTGCTTAAACTTCACTCTTTTGGGTGATGATGAATGTCGCCATTCCATGGATTGTTGTTTCGATTCTGGTGCGACGTAGGCCACCCATGTTTCATCACCAGTAACAATTTGGTCTAAAAAATCTTCACCTTCACTGTGGTACCGCTCAAGGAAAGTCAATGCCGCTCAACATTTGTGATGCAGTGGTTAACAAATCAGGCGGCAGAATTTTATCAGGAGGGTATTCAAAAACTGGTGCCACGTTATGACAAGTGCCTCAATATTCACGGAAATTATGTAGAAAAGTAGATTAAGGTACAGGCTTTCATGTAAAAATAAAATTATTGCGATATCTTTGCACGTCTTTTTTTAATTCCAAAACGGTACTTACTTAAAAAACACGCCTCGTACAATCAGCGGCTGAAGAAGCCTTGTCACGATAATTTTTTTTCAAATTGAAATGTACAAATTTTTATAAAAATGGAAAAATGGTTGAAATTTTCAAATTGAAATGTACAAATTTTTTATAAAAATGGAAGAATGGTTGAAATTTTCAAATTGAAATGCATAAATTTTTATAAAAAAGAAATGCATAATGTTTGTACCTTACCTTATTCAGAGAAAAAAATTTGTAAAAATTTTATGTAGTAAGGTAATGTAAGTAAGCATTTAATTAACTGTTTGTTTCCACCCACAGAACAAATGTTTTTCTATTTTATCAATTGTATAAAAGTAAAAATTTTATTAACCCGTACTCATTTAAATATTTTTCGCACTTTGGTAGGCTCTTTGGAAATTCTATTTCACCACAGAGCCGTTTAAATATCAGAGAACGAATGAAATGTTTTTTTAACCCAATGTCCGTAGGCCAAATGAGCAGGTATATAAATGTGATGGAATTGGGAATCCCAAGGGTCGACCACTAGTTCATTTTATTGCTATAATTTGGCCCCCGCCATATGCGTTCAATCAAAAATTTTATAAAAATAATTTTGTAATTAAGTAACTTATTCAGAGAAAAAAATTTTGTAAAAATTTTATGTAGTAAGATAATGTAAGTAATCATTTAATTTATTGTAGTAATTTATTTTTACGTCAATTGGATACAATTTTCGAAAATACGGAAAGATATAGCATAGAATAAATGGTTATTACTTAACAATAAGACGAGAATTTATTTGAAAGACTTAGCTAAGTAAAAAGAGGTTATTGAACTATGCTCCCTGATTTTATTCTTTTTGCTGTCTACAGGAATTGTAGAACAGTAATTTACTATTCTTGTATACGTACATATTCTCTTTTTACTATCCCAGTAGTCTGTAGCATCAATATACTATTGTTGCATTGATATTTTCATCTTCTTGTTGCTGAGTTATAAGCAATTTTAACTTTTAGGTCTATTGTAGTCCGTATTTCTTTGGCAAACAAATAAACATGGAATAGAATAAGTGAATTCCTCGTAGAATAGAGTATTGACTATCTTTAAAACACATAAAAGATGCTTTCTTGTTGCTTATAGTGTTTTTATTGTAAAAACGGGGTGAAGTTGAAATTCAGGAAAAGACCAAACATGTTAGAATTATTGTTGAAATGTTATAGTGGCGAGTTGAGAGTTAAAGGGGTGGATTGTTTGTGTTTGAAAGTTAGCATAACAATAGAATAAAAAAACGAGAAATGAAATGTACTTTATGCGTGGAAAAGAAACAGTAGTAAAGAGCAGAAAGGCAGTGAAAACGCAGAAAACACCCAACCGCAACAAATAAACGGCCAACTAAATCTCATTGTCATTGATGTCATGTCCACAATACAAAATAAATATCTATCGTAGAAAACGCAGTGAAAAACCCCTAGAAAACCCGTAGTTGCAATAATAAAGTAAGAGTCAAAACAACATCGCTAATAAAAAGATGGAAAATATTCTAAATTCCTGAATGTTATTAGAGTTACTTGAATAATCCTGCATAAATCATAAAATTATATTACATAAAACAAATTTATGTGTTACGGCAATCTCAGTAATAGAAATATTATCCGTCACCACTAGATTTATGTTATAAAATTTGTATTATTTCATTTGAAATTGTTTTTATTTGATATACAGTTTATATGAGTACCTCAAAGCAACTTAAGAGTTACGAGTTTGTTCAACAATCCTTCTAAAAAACTCTGGTGTGAAACACTCACACGATTTTCTCTTGTCAATGTAGATAATGAACAATAGACTTAACCTACGTTTAATCATGAGTAAACAATGTAAAATAAAACACATTACCTAATTTTACTCATGAGTGAATGACGCAAAATGAAAATCTACTTCTGTAGAGCTTACAAATATGGAAAATCGCTAAAGTACCTCTAAACTAAGCTCTATAAAGAAAAATGCTTTAAATAAAAGTTGTAGGTTTTTAAATTTCCCATAACTTTGATTATGTACCCTGTACTTTTGTCGTAAAATGTATTTAGGCTATAAGGCCGCAATATTTAAAAAATCCCATTTTTTGGCTATTTTGATGAAAAAAAGGAAATCACCAATTGCCACTAAATTAAGCGTTGAGAAAAATTGCTATGCATAAAATTTGTAGGGTTTCAAATGTTCTACACTTTGATTATATACACAACTGTCGTAAAATGCATACTAAGGCCGCAATCTTAGAAATCACATGTTTTCAGAGTTTGATAAAAAAACAGAAAATCACTAATGCCATTAAACTAAGCGTACAAAAAAATGTTTGGAATAAAATTTGTAAATTTTTAAATGTTTTACAACTTTAATGATACACTTTTTCCCTATAATGCATATTAAGCCCACAATCTTAAAAAACAAATTTTTTTCTACGACAGCACAGCCTCCCCAAGAATTTCAGCAAACATGGTTACTCTATCCTGTACAGCATAAAAAATGTATTAAATGAGACGATTTTTTTTTTTTAAATAAGAGCCATTTTTGAGAAAATCGCAAAAAGTGAAAAATTGCACAAATAAGCTCCTACTTCCGGTTGACCGATTCTGATGAAAATGTTCGAGTCGGGTCCAATAGTGGTATCTAAGTTAAGTTCAAGTTTCAGCTTCTTACAATTTTCCATTCTTGAGATATTGTTCACATACAGACCAATAGCTAAAAATATGTTTTTTGGGTTCAGGGAGCCTGAAAACGTGTATATCAGGTGAAAACTTGATTTCGAAAAATCGCAATGACAAACAATACTTTCATTTCCTATATATTCATATAGGGCAAGAGGAGTGAAAATTATATTAGAAAAATGAATAAGTCGGAATCTAAAGTCACAGTTTTAAACTTGAAAAAATATTAATTCGAAACTTTGGTAACCTCGATATTATTTAGTTATAAACAAAACAAACACTGTTCCTAAACGTATTAAGAACAAAATATTATTTTCTGAGATAAAAATTCCGAGATAAAAGAATTTAATAAAATGTTCCAAAATAAAAAAATGAAACGTTGGGTTTTGATGTGTAACAATTTCCAGATTCTAGCCGGGAATAGAACCAAGAATCTTTACTTAGTCAGTTTGTCAGCTAGCTAACTAACCACTACATAATAAATTTTTTCCACGGTTACGCGTTCTAAAATTTGACATAAAAGTTCAAATTTAACAATAATTTAAATCTAACGATTAGTGGAAAGGGAGAATTTTCCTTTCGTACATACAGTATTTACAAGGTAGTTTTATAGTGCGCCCCTGTTTTTTTTTTAAACGGAATTTTTTTTATTTAAACGATACGTTTTATCGGTAACTCATTTCAAACGTGAACATTTCTACAACATCCTACGTTTATGTTTATTGTGTTGCCCATTAACAAATTGTTATAGAACTAGAATTCTGTTTTTAAACTAACTGATTAAAATTGTAGTGTAAAAATATTAAATAAATTTACATAATTACTTCATTCGCATGCACACTTTAGCTTAGCCATGTATAAATTATAAATATATAATTCTGAATCAGAATTTATGGCATTGTCAGTGTAGTTGAATAAATAGGTTTATGCATCGTGAGACTAAATTAATACTTAAACAGTCAGGTTTACTGAACCATTGATTGAATTGGGTTATTATTAGCGAGAGCTGATTGCAGTTTAATGTGACTAATTTCACTATTAACCTCAAAATGGTAATTGACACTTTACCAAACCAGAAATTTAATTTCGAAATTTCATAAAATTTAATAATCATTTGTTATTTCTCAGGTTTTACTTTAATCAGTTTAAATTTTACATTTTTTAAAATCCCTAATGTGTGTACGTTGCAATCTGTTCAATTTAAGAACAATAAGCAACCCCGCAACCCCATAATCCAATGAGATGAGGATGATATGTCGTGTAAATGAGGTGTAGTCTTGTACAGACTCAGGCTGACCATTCTTGAAAGAGTATGGGTAATTTAACCCCAACCATCAAACTCCACCGGTAACCTCTGAGCGCTGGTTCACGCATGTGGAGTTACCCCTTTATGGGTCTTTGGTTAGTAGGCCTATATTTACCACTGGCAAAAAAGTCGAGTATATTTAAGAATAAACTATGCAGTTGAACCTTATTGGCATTTTATGGTGTTGTAGATGTTCTCTGGTAAATAGGCTATCCACATATTGAAATTAGCGCGCAGCGGTCATTTGCTTCCTGAGTTTCACGAATTTGGTAAGAATTCATACCAGCGTACCCTGCCGTGTTGTTTTGTTGTTACTTTTGTACAGTGCTTAGAAAATTTAAGTTTTTTACGGGAAAGCAAGCATTCATGCTAATATGAGATATGTTATTCTACACATCTGTTTGTTATAAAGTTCTACAAGTTGTTTTAATAAGCTTTCTTACCACTAAACATTATGTGATTCCCATTTCAATAAACGTTCCTTGGTATGTATACTTACCAGGACTTAATATTAAAAAAAGAAATATTTACTGTTTTGGCACTAGAAATACATTATTCAAGTACCTGTAAAGCAAAATTTAATATTTTTCAACATAATATATATTTTCCTCGTAGTATTGTCGTATAAAGGGTTAACACACAGGTAACATAATGGGTATTATCGTCCTTTTTGTCGACCAATATACAGTAGACGATTCTGTATGCTTCCATTGCTGTTGGTGTTGTTGTAATTGTTGTTGTTGTAGTTTAGCTCATCAACCGAAAGGTTGGTTTGAATCTTTAGAGGTTATATTTTACTATGTAAAACAAGGAATGAGGTGGTTTACCATCACCTTCCTCACTGAATAAAAAAATATGCTTGCGTCAGCATCTACTTTCCACCCTGCAAATGATACCTTCACTTCATTCACCACAGGGTCTGACTGTGTAATGAAATTCATTACTTTCAGATGAGATAACTCTGACTAGTGTCTTTTAAACCTCTACCTCGTTTGTTCTTAAATGCTTCAGTCATATAATTGGCTGACCATGTAATAAACAGAATTATTTTTTGTAGCCCTGGAACTAGCAGATCAAGTGCAAATAATTTAACAACCCACCTGCCTGTTATGGGCATTAATTGAAGCTGTAGAATAGATAGAATAACTAACCTTCCTTAAAGACAAATTAAATTAAAGGTGACTTTATTTTACCAATCACAATTTGTTTCCCATGTAGTCTATGTTACTCAGGAAGCTCAAATTTTTTCAACAGTGAAACTTTTTATGAATCGGTAGGATAATTTCTAAGACTGTCTCGTACAAAAAACCGTTACTTCTTTATAATATCAGAATAAATTATTCACCCCAATAATATGAGCTGAATACCTACCAGCACACAGGTTATTAACTTGCAAGTTTTTTCGCAAGAGAAAGACATAATAGGATTGATTTAATTATATTGAAATGTTTTGTTTAGGTCAACAGCCGATAGGCTGGTTTGAACCTCTAGAGGTTTTACTAAGTAAAACGAGAAGTGAAATGGTTTATAATTGCCTTCCTCACGGAGTACAAAAAAAACCTATGCTTATCAGCATGCTAGGTCCTCCGAAAAGCATCTATTCTGCACCATGCAAATGTCACCTTTACTTTATTCATCACAGGGTCTGGCTGTATATTGAAATTCATTACTTTCAAAGGAGATAACTCTGACTAGTGTCTTTTACACCTCTACCAGCTTCTGTTCTTAAATAGTTCAGATATAATTGGCTGACCAAGTGATAAGAAACAGAACTACTTTTTGTAGCCCTGGAACTAGCAGATGGAGTCCAAATAATTTAACACTCCACCTGCCTGTTATGGGCGGTCATATTAAAATAATAACACAATAATAATATTATATATTTTAAAAATTTTATCTAGACAAATTTAAGTAGAAATTAACAAATATATTTGTACTCCATGTACTTGATATAAGTCTATATAAATCAGACACATCCGTACATACGATTAATTTTTGTTAGATCTCCTTCACTGAAAAATCTCCTCTGTCCGATTTCTACATCAGCCTATAAAACAACAAAAAAACTTAAATTTCCCTGATGGTGCAGTTAAATACATCTTAATATTATAAAAAAATGTTTTATCAGTAGTCTTTTTTCTTCTTCTTGCTGTATCTGAATATCAATATAAATAAAAAATATAAAATAAGTCAATAATAAACAAACGCAATTTTTAAAAAAATATTTTTTAATTAATAAAAAAAACGCATGAAAAATAGACAAAATCTGTTAAACTCTCTAATAACTTAATTAATTTAATACTTAAAAATACCTAAAAAGTTGTATTAAAATAAATTAATGAGTTACTGTTTAGTTTTATCAAGTAAACATTTTTAACAACCATAAAATATTATCATACATCAAAAAAGTAACAGTTGCCATAAAAAAACGTTACAACGAGAGTTTAACAGATTTTGTGTAATTGAAAAATAGTATAACTTGACCCTACATAACCTTAGTATCCAGCATCTAAATTTACCTGCGTTTTACCGAAAAGTAATGTTTTTAAACTTTATGTTCCTTTTGCTCAGCTCCTAACAATGCTACAAACATGAAATTTTTTGTTGTAACTACGCTCCCACTAACTTAGGGTATATGGGCAGTTTTTAAAATTTTTGAAAATCATGGCTCAAAAAAAATATTTTGGGAAAAATTTAGTAGGGAAAAAATATTTCCTAAAAATAATGTAAAAAATTTAATGACAAACAAGAAACCCTGCACGTAAAATATGTGCCAAAGACTGAATTTTAATATTTAAAAAAAATCATGTCTATCACTTAATATGGTTTCTGAGAAAAAGGTACAAATGTTAACATTGAGTAGGATAGGAATCCAAGATCCCCTTAATAACTTACCCAAAATAGTTGTATTTATCGATACGCTTCATAATGGAGTCACCAACCATAATATCTCTATTTTCAATTTGATTAAATATAATTTTTGTTTTATGTTTGTTTAGTTTCAGTCCTATACTTTCGGATTTGTTCTTTAAGAATAAAATCCGAAGGAACAAGAACTAAGAACCACGGTCACCCCATTTCAGTTTCGTATCTAATCACTTAAAAACTTCAGCATAATGCAGCTAGCAGATTAGATTATTTCTTTTCAAAATAAAACTATTGTAGGTGACAAATAAAACTTTAAAAAAAAATTTACCTTTGGTAACATTGTAGGTTTTCCATTTTTAGTACCAGCATGTGTACCGTAATGCATTACACTGGCGTAATCATATCTAACCCCTTGATCATTTGTTTGGTCTCTTGGTATCTTTTGGAACTGATATCTTGTAACCGGATCTTTAAAACAATGAAAAATATATTTAAGAAATTTTTTTTGACGTTTGTCAAATGAAAGTTTATTATTGTTAAATTTTGACGTAGAATCTGAAAATGAGGTTGCCGAACCGGTACAGAGTGCCTTGGAATTTAAAAATCGATTTGAAACCCCGTTTTCAAACCCAAGGACTCCAGCGACCGACTCAGTAGTGCAATTTTCAAATTCTCCACCTTAATAATTATAGGTATACCGTCACTGAATCATCCTCCTTGCTGAGGTTTCCCAGAGCGGACCAAAAATCTACTAAATTTTTGGAAACACCTGTATGAATACATTTAGTTTTCCACGTTCCTTTAACTTTCCCCGGGACATTAATTTGTTTCTATTGGACGTACTGTGAAGGATGAAAATCATTGAAATCGGCAGGTAAACAATAGGAAGTCAAACTGTTCAAGATGGCGCCGTGGAGGGTACAAAATATTTTTCAGATTTTCATGATTCCTTTCTGCTAGGAGTTGCTAAAGGCGGTATGAGCTTATTTTGAGCTCAGCAGTTATGTTAGAAGCTGGCTCGCGTGATACTAGTCGGAAAAATTTCAAAATGGGGGATTTAGTTAGTGAGTGAAAAGTTCAGATTTCATACTTTTCCTGAAGATTGCTTGCGCAAAATAATATCAGATCTGTAACTCTGATAGACTTTACTGGGAATTTTTTAATATTAAAGTGAAAAATTATAAACGTTAAATTTATAAAAATTATTAAGGGAATTTACTTTTTAACCTGGCAGTAGGTAAAATGCTTGGCGACAGGAAGGGCATCCGGCCGTAAAAAAATTGCTAAAACCCATGGATCGGTTTTCAGAGGAGACAAGGGCTAGGGCGTACCCTGTAAGCGACGCGCAGCGACACCGCCTTAAAGCTGTGAAAAGTGGACAAAGGCTACCCCGGTTTGAGGAGCGGAAGGGGTTAAAGAAGCTAGCTCTAAGGATGGCAACTTTAAATGTTGGGAGCATGACGGGAAAAGGGAGAGAAATTGCAGATTTTATGACGAGGAGGAGAATTGGGGTACTGTGTGTGCAGGAGACGAGGTGGAAGGGAAACAAGGCAAGAGAGTTGGGAGAGGACTGTAAGCTGATATACAGTGGAGCAAACTGTCAAGGAAGGAATGGTGTTGGGATAATCCTGGACAAGAGTGCGAGGTCACTGTTGGTGAGGGTAAATAGGAGGAATGATAGGATAATGAGTGTTGGTCTGGATATTGGAGGAAGCATGGTGAACATTGTGTGTGCGTATGCCCCACAAATGGGGTGCGAGGAAGAGGAAAAGGAGGATTTCTGGAGGGAAATGAATAAAGAAATGTTGGAGATACCAGTGGAAGAGGCGTGCTTTATTGGAGGAGATTTAAATGGCCACGTGGGCAGTGATAGAACAGCAATGGAAAGAGTGCATGGTGGTTGGGGTGTAGGAGAAAGAAACCATGAAGGGGATAAGGCTATAAGCTTTGCTTTAGCATGGGATATGGCGGTGCTCAACACCTTCTTTGAGAAAACCGAAGACCAATACATGACGTACGCAAGTGGGGAAGTAAAAAGCCAAATAGATTTTGTGCTATGCAGAAGAAGGCAGCTTGGACAGATCACAAATTGTAAAGTGATAAAAGGGGAAGGCGTGACTAGCCAGCACAGACCGGTCATAGTGGATAGCACGCTGAGGTTGGTAAGGAGGGGAAAGGAAAGAAGTGAGCGAAGGGTGAGGTGGTGGAAGTTGCGAGAGGTGGAGATGGCGAGTGCTTTCAAGAGGGGTGTTCTGCAGGAGATGACACAAAAGGACTCTGCAAATGACTGGTGGGAAGTAAACAGTAAGGTGATTTTGAGAGTAGGAGAGAATGTGCTGGGCAGGACATCAGGGAAGGGGCCACCAGGGGACAAGGAAGCTTGGTGGTGGAATGATGAAGTGCAACAGAAAGTTAAAGCTAAGAAAGAGGCAAGAAAAATTTTTGACAGCACCAGAAGAGAGGCAGACAAGGAAGCCTACAAACAGGCAAAAAGAGAGGCAAAGAAAGCAGTGGCTATTGCGAAGGCAGGTGCATCGGAAAGACTGTATGAAGAACTGGAAACCCCAGAAGGAATTAAAAGGCTGTATAGTATTGCTAAGGCAAGGGATAAATCATCAAAGGATTTTACGCATGTACGGCAGGTTAAGAGCTCAGATGGAGTGGTGTTGAGAACGGATGAAGAGATAAAGAACAGATGGAAGGATTACTTTTGCCAGTTACTGAATGAAGAACGCTACACAGGGAACAGAGGAGATGGAACCCCAAATCAGGAGGAAATTGAGGAAATTGGAAGGGGGGAAGTCTTAGACGCTTTGGGAAAAATGAAAAATGGTAAAGCAGTGGGACCAGATGACATACCAGTGGAAGCATGGAAGGCCTTGGGAGAGGAAGGAGTGGAGATGCTGTGTGACTTGATGGGCAGAATATACAGAGAGGAAAGATGCCAAAAGCATGGAGAGAGAGTGTTGTGGTACCAATATATAAAGAGAAAGGTGATATCCAAGAATGCAAAAGTTACAGAGGGATTAAGTTAATGTCACACACACTAAAGTTATGGGAGAGAATAGTAGACAAAAGAGTGAGGGAGGAGACGGTGATGGGTGAGGAACAGTATGGTTTTATGCCGGGAAGAAGCACGACTGATGCACTTTTTGCCTTAAGGCAATTGCTGGAGAAATATGGCGAGAAGAAAAGGGACCTGCACCTGGTATTTATAGACCTTGAGAAGGCCTATGATACCGTCCCCAGAGAGGTACTATGGAGATGCATGAGGATGAAGGGGGTGTCTGAGAGGTATGTAAGATTGGTGAAGGACATGTATGATGGAGTGGGCACCAGAGTAAGAACCTGTGTGGGAGTAACAGAGAGTTTTCCAGTGACTGTGGGTCTGCATCAAGGCTCTGCTTTGAGCCCATATCTATTCAACTTGGTTATGGATACACTTACTGAAGGGGTGAGAGAGCAGGCACCCTGGACAATGCTTTTTGCGGATGACATTGTGCTGGTGGGAGAATCCAAGGATATAGTGGAGAGGAAACTGGAAGGTTGGAGAGAGGTATTAGAAGAGGGAGGCCTGAGGATCAGCAGGGAAAAGACTGAATACCTGTGGTTTGGAGGTGAGGATAAGAGTGGAGGGGTGTGTTTGCTGAATGAAGTGGTGAGAAGGGTAAAGTGTTTCAAGTACCTTGGTTCATGCCTCACCGAGAGTGGAGGACTGGAGGAGGAAATTAACCATAGAATACAAGCTGGATGGAATAACTGGAGGCGAATGACAGGTGTATTGTGTGACGGAGGGATTGGGACAAAAATGAAGGGAAAGATATATAAGACAGTGATTAGACCGGCATTGTTATATGGGAGTGAGACTTGGCCTATGACGAGGAGACAGGGAAACAAGTTGGAGGTTGCGGAAATGAGGATGTTGAGGTGGATGCAGGGAAAGACTAGGAAAGATAGGATACGGAATGAGGTGGTAAGGGAGTCTGTGGGAGTGATAGAAGTGTCCAAGAAGGTTCAGGAACGAAGGCTGCAGTGGTATGGACATTTGATGCGTAGGGAGGAGGAGTATGTGGGGAGGGTTGTGGATGGATTGGTGGTGGATGGGGTGAGAGGGAGGGGGAGACCCCGGAGAAGATGGAGAGACGCCGTGGCGGACGACTTGAGGGAGAAGGGCCTGAGCGAGGAGGATGTGGTGGATCGGAGGGAGTGGAGGAGAAGAGTACGGAACAGCGACCCCTGAGGAAGGGAAAAGCTGAAGAAGAAGAAGAAGAAGAAGATTAAGGGAATTTACTTAGAATACCAGACAATCGAGTAAATGAAAAAACTCATTTCTATAATTAACTCGTGGCAAAATCCCCAAGGTGGATGGCCGAAATAAAACAAGATCTGCAAGAACTTAACATTGCAGAACAAGATCTTTTAGAAAAATCTGAACAGTTTAAGTGGCTTAAAGATAAGACACAATATTCGTCGTCAATGACAGCAATTTGAAATCCGTCGTCAATGATTTGTACAGATGAAATCAGACTGATTTGTCTGATTTGATTTGATTTCAAAATTTGAAGAATTATTGAGGAAAACGTAAGAATCCTACAACCAAACCAAGAATGATTTCAAAATTTGATTCAAGAGGCCGTAAAAACAGAAAAAGGTGAAAAATAGGCGTTTTTGGAGGCGTTTTGTGAAAAAATCAAAAACAGGAGCTCGTAGAGGAAATCAACCAACGGGGCATTTGTCAATGAGCGTCCTCCAAATTTTCACTCCGCGGTAATATACAGAAATATGGAGTGAAGTCAACTCTTTTTATTTGATACCGTGTGCCTTGACCCAATAAATTCACGTTCAGTCTCAGTTCGATTTTCATCAAGATATCAAGTTTGGTTCACACGTTACAAGAAAAACCCCGTTTTCCGTTGTAGCTTTAATAATAATAGTGTTTCAAGTACTCAGGTTTTAAAAAGGTATTGTTTTAACTGGTAAAGTGTTTCACAACTCTACCTTATTGTTCTGTATTTATAGTTTTCATCCTCCAAACTCTCCCAAATTTGCGAAATGGCATGATTCAGAAAACGTACTTTCGAGCAAGGACATTCATTAAAAACCATGTCCTTATATTCTGTAATAGTAGCGTTATGATATGTTTCCATATTTTTCTTTTACATTCTATTTACATTAAAAAGCAATTAATATTTAATGAATTTACTTACCGTCCTCCATATTTTCATAGTAAACGTTTACAAAATCATCACGGTTCCATCTTACGTGTTCATGATAGTATCCAATCGCGTGCATGAGCTCATGGAGCACAACACCTATTTGCTGGAGACACTCCGGTGACTGAAGGTTCACTCTATTGCGACCACCAGTTCTTCCAATTCTTTCTGTGTAACATCCGCTGTCACTAGTTCCTATGAGTATGTAATCCGTTTGTGATTGTCGCTGGACAAATCGTACGCATGTGTACTCATGATAATAACCTATGCCTTCCAGTATCCTTTGAAAATCACTTTCCCCTTGATAAAAAAAAATGTAATACATTGTATATTAATAATCTATCTTAATAAAAGATAAATAAACGTTGAAGAAAAATTGGAGAAGGGTTATGAGTTATATGATAATTGTAAGAACTCATCCCAACATTCAAACCGATAAGCCGTTTTATAAAATATTATTGCATTATGCAGCTTCGACGCGAAGCATTTGAACAAAGTTTGGCTTTCAGGAAACAGAAGAAAATAATTGACTTCTTTGTGAAAAATAAAGGTTTGTTAAAAAAGGAACGTAATTTATTATTGAAATAATTCTTTCCTTTCTTTTACGACACATAGGATCACTTTAGTCATTTTGGATGGTTCTTTGTCAATTTCTTCTTCTTGCTGTTCCAAAACTTTTGCAGATTTGCAGATCTTATTTTTTTTAGTTCATCTGAACAAACCCCAATTGTGCGTTTGACTGTTTTGGTGGTTAATCGAACTTTGTGATTACCCATTTGGTGTTTATACCAAGGTGTACTACATAGCGCTAGGTCCTCCATGGTTACGTCAAGTTAGTTTATTGCAACATAAACAACTGTACATATTTTAATTAATGTATGTACTGTATTTACACATTTTTTTGTAAATTCATTTCTTTTAATGTGACTTTTTTGTGTAAGAAACAAGTAAGGTTAGTTTATTGTATCTACTTATATTATTATTAAATTAGTTTATTCCAATATAAACTATTATATTTTACTAATTTTAAACATTAATAATGCATTTTAGGTAAAAATTCGCTAATCCGAAATTTTTTGGTAATCCGAACAGTCGCGGTTTTTATTATTTCGGATTATCGACCTTGTATTGTATTTTATTAAAGAAAATACTTGATTGATGAAACATTTTGTTGTGTAAGAGTTTCTTTCTAAATAAATTTTTGTTTAAAATTAAATTTTTAAATAAACGCTAAGGTAAATTGTGTAAAATGGTAAATTAGTCAGGAAAGAGTCAACATTGTATTCCTTTAAAGCATTTATTTCGGATTTTAAAGGTGGTTTTAACTCAATTTCACCAAAATTGGAGTTAACACCCTTTACCTCTGTGGTACAGAAATAACAAAAGCATAAACAGCTGGATCATCTGCCCCGCGTTTTATTTTCTAAAACACAGTCTGAAAGTGGTGATTTCATACTTCATATTTTTCTTCCTATAATTTACTGTTATTTTAAAAAATCTGGTGTGAAACACTCACACAACTTTCTCTTGCCAATGCAAATAATTAACAATAAACCTAACATTAGTAATACAACATTAGAAATAAACAAAATCTAACCTCAATAAACATAACCTAATTTTCATCTTGAGTGAAAGACGCAAAATGAAAATCAACCTCAGTTTGGCTTAAAAATATGGGAAATCACTCGTTCACGCTAAACTAGGCTCTGTAGAGAAAAATTCTCTAAATAAAAGTTTTATACTTACCATAATTGTTACTATAAATTTTATCATATACACTTTTGTCGTAAAATGCATACTAAGGCTGAAATCTTTAAAAAAATCGATTTTTTACATGTTTTCGTGAGAAAAAAAAAGAAAATCGCTAATTACCGCTAAACTAAGCGTTATACAAAAAACTGTTTGGCATAAATGTGGTAGGATTTTTAATTTCCTACACCTTTCATTATATACATTTTTACGCTAAAATGCATATTAAAGCCGCAATCTTAAAAAAACAATATTTTACGTGAAATCAGCCTCACCAAGAATTTCAGCAAACATGGCGCCTACCCTATCTTGTAAAGCATAAAAAATTTAGTAAATTAGGCGATTTTTAAAAAAATCGTAGGACCCGTTTTTGAGAAAATCGCAAAAACGTGAAAAATTACACGAATAAACTAACATAACACAAATAAACTCGTTTTCGAAAAATCGACGTGAAAACAATACTTTCCTTCCTATATATTCATATAGGCAAGAGAAAGTAAAAATACTTATATCATAATGATTTTTTTAAACTACTTACCGACAGAAGAATGTATTACCGTAGGAACAACTGCATTTGGCCATAATAAATTAGGATCACTGACTCCATTTTTAGAAAGGTTTGTTTTCGGAGGGTACAAGACATCTCCTCCTGGATATTCTCCTAACTCATCCACATTTATTTCATTACCACGTTTCCATTGTGAAACCTTCGTACCTATATTTGTGAAAAATACGTCAATTAAATAGATAAGCCTTGGAAGTAGCAAAGCATTAGCAAATAAAGAATAAATAGTAGCAAAGAGATAGAATTCTGCTATATATGGAGTAAATTAACAAAGGATGGTAGGAGTACAGGTGATATAAAAAGTAGAATTGCTCAAGCTAGAAAAGCCTTTGAAATGAAAATCAGCTTACCGACTACAAATATTGACTTATAGATTTGGAAAACTTTCTTAAAACACTATGTTTAAAGTGTAGCATTATACGGGAGTGAAACGTGGGTGATAGGGGCTGTAGAAAGGAAGAGGATAGAAGCTTTTGAAATGTGGTGTTATAGGGAAATGTTCAAGATTAAGTAGGTGGACAAGATAAGTAATTTAGAGGTTTTTAGGCGAGTGGATGATAAAAAGAAGTATATGGAAGCATCTTACCAGAAGAAGGGATAGGCTATTGGGGCATATCTTAAGACATCCAGGTATTGGTCTATCAATAATGGAGGGTAATTTTGGGGGGGTGAATTGTAGGGGGAGGCAAAGGTTAGATTATTTAAATCAAATTACAAAAGATGTAGGATGTTACAGGTATGTAGATATGAAACGACTTGCGCAAGATAGAAAGCTTGGGTAACTGCATCAAACCAGTCGAGAGACTAATGACAAAAAAATGCCTTGGAAAAGTTAATTGTACGACGATTATTCGAAAAGTAAAGTACGTTTTCTTTATTTTAATTTTTTTTATTATAGCCAAACAAAACTTTTTTACAACATACCTGATACTTAATTTCCACGTTATCGCCGTACAAATTTAATCACTTGTACCGTTTCACCAATTTTGCTATGCCTTCTGCATACTCAGTTTCCGCTAAGTTTTTTAACTGCTCAACACCCTATGTTAGTACGTCATCACTTCCATAGCGGTTCCCGACCAACAAGTCCTTCAGTTTGGGGAACAGATGGAAATCACTCGGGGCCAAGTCAGGATTATAAGGCGGATGATCAAAAATCTCCCATCGAAACTGTTGCAGCAAGTTCTTTGTCATTGCAGCAGAATGTGGTCGTGCGTTATTGTGCAGAAGCACAACACCGCTAGACAATAATTCGCACCGTTTGTTTTGAATGACGCGGCGGAAATCACATTACCATAAACCTCCGTTATTTGTCTGTAAATTTCTATTGCTCGCACTTCTTTAGCATTAAAAAACATATTACACTACGACTTCACACTTAGCGGGATCTTTAATTTTGTCACACATTTTAAAGACTTACAAATAACCGATACACGACTGTATCGGCTCGGTATTAGCACCATACTGGGCCCAAGGTGAGTGGACCAATGACTCGGTAGCGGAGGTGGTGAGGGAAACTACACGGCTCGTCAGATCAAAACGTTCTTTGCTTTCCAAATGACCCTGTCGACTACCCTGCACTAATATTTACACAGAGAAAATTTGAATTTCACATATGTCTTATACGTGCGTGGCGCGCGAGTGTGTATGTGCGCGGGTAAATGTGAGATAGTCTCAAAAATTATAAAACCGATTAATTTTTTACCAATACCTTCGTCAACCTGGGGAAAACCAAAAGTAAAGTCGTGAGCACGGGGCGGTACTTAGGGAAGAAGGCTTAGGGGGGCGGTACTTAGGGAAGAAGGCTTAGGGAAGGTAGTCATCTGATACGTGTAATTTCACGTTATTTTACTGCTAATTCCTTTGTAATAGACCTTGCGGCCTGCGATAATTTTTTCTATGTCCGCGAAAGAAATTTTAAGGAAATTCCAAATTATATTTTTTATTTTGTTTTTTAAAATTGACTTCACCATTCTTAAGTTATCGCCGATTTCGTAACAAAAATTCACTCTTCTGTCAACAAACAAATTAATTGCTAATCTACCAGGTTTATGTTACCTAAAAAAGTAATTATAAAAAATTAATAATATGTACAAAAGAATATAATTACAAAATTGTAAAAGCGTACGGAATATCATAAAGAACAAAGCGAAATTACAGAAACGGCTCTTTAGCGTCGTCGTTTGACAAAACACGAATGAAATGATTAGAACTTTATCTGTAAGCTCACAAGCAGATATATTTTATTCTGAGAGAGCTAGAGTTTAAAAAAACACTTTATTTACCTATCCTAGGATATGGGAAACCATAGTTGGGTTGGTTAATTTCCCATCTCGTACATAAATTTATAAGTAAAGAATTAAACTTAAGTAGACTTTTGCCCATTACAGGCAGGTGGGTTGTTAAATTATTTGCACTCAATGAGCTAGTTCAAGGGGTACAAAAAATAGTTCTGTTTCTTATCATATTTTCAGCTAATTATATAACTGAAGCATTCAAGAAATAGAAAAGATAGAGGTGCAAAATACACTAGTCAGAGTTACCTTCTCTGAGTAAAGAATTTCGTTACAGCCAGACCCTGTGGTGAATGAAGTGAAGGTGTAATTTGCAGGGTAGAAAGTAGATGCTTTTCATAGAGCCGAGCATGCTGATAAGCATACGTTTTAACTCAGGAGGAGGGCAATGGTAAACCACTTCACTTCTCGTTTTACTAAGTAAAACCTCTAGGATTCAAACCAGCCTAGCTTAGCTGATGACCTAAACAACAACAGACTAAACTTATGTAAATAGAACTAATACACATCAAAAATAAATTCTTGTTGGGTCTCTTCCTCTTCTTCCTGGGATCTTACTCTTTGGGTATCATCTGCCAACCCACTTAATTCAATTAAATATTTAATGTAAAAATTTCGGTTGCGTTAATATGATAATGCTTTTAGTTTGAATGCCGAACTTTATAGTGTAGCAGTTTTACGTATAACTTCAATTAACTACTATCTATTTCATAATCATAGACACCCGCGTTTGAACCCTTGCATCTCCAAAACTATTAGTCAGATTTCAACATACTTTAGGCCTACATCAAAACTTAGCTCAATTTATTCTGCGTTGACCCTTAATAATCCTATATTTTTAATATGGTTTAAAAACTGCCATATCGAGCTTGGAAGACAAAAAGATCCGGTTTTTTGCTACCGCAACAAATTTCATGCGTTTAGAGGCGTGTAACTCGATAATTATTTGACCGGAAAGTTTGAAATTTAAACACAACATAGACAATTTTATTCTTACAGCGTGTACGAAATTTTAAATTGCAACTAATGTATTAGAAAACTTGTAAATTAATTTACTTTTATATGTATCTACTAATAATCGAACTTGGGTTCGATTCTCCGTAGAATCAAGAATTTTTTATCACTCATTTTCAACTATTACACTTCACTGCACCTCGTATATCCAAAATCCGCTTAACCGTAACCCGCCTTAATTGAAACGAATCCGAAAAACTTGTATTTTTTTAATTTGGTGATAACTCAATTTCAATATTTTGTATACCGCAAAGCACACCATTTAAATACGTGAGTCATGAAAGTATACGTAATGAAATAAATTACGTATATAGTTTCACTATTCTTGGAATCATTTATTCGTTCTTCACTTCCAGGATAAACTAACAAAACGACGGCGTGAAGTTGACGCAAAAAATGGTTTCATAAAAAAATCCCACAATTTTTTAAAAGTACTGTAAATAATTTAAAAAAGATACACGGTTAATATTAATTATTGTAAAATTTTACATTTTGTTCTCTTGAAATTTCTGTATTTTCGTTTGTACATACTAATAAACAATCGTAAAAAATGTTCTATAATCATTTTTACTACTTTTAAACCTTAAATGTATGACTGCGTGTAATACGAAATTTCGCGCATCCGAAATCGGGTCCACCCCCTTTATTTCAGTTAATCGGGATTTTACTGTAATGTCAAAATAAGAATAAATAATCGTCTCAGTGGTTTAATCAGTGACGTACTGGAATGCAAGTGAAGTCCGCGGTTTTTTCTAACGAATCTAGAAGTAGCCTAATGTTATATTTGTTTAGGTCATAGCCGAAAGCTGGTTTGAACCTGTAAAGGTTTTACTAAGTAAAACGAGGAGTGAGGTGGTTTATCATTCCCCTTATTCACTGAGTTGAAAAGTATGCATGTCAGCATGCCAGGCTCTCTGAAAAGCACATATTTTCCACTCTGCAAATGACACCTTCACTTCATTCACCACAGGGTTTGGTTGTATAATGAGATTCATTACTTTCAGAGGAGATGACTCTGATTAGTGTCTTTACACCTCTAACTCTTCTGTTCTTAAATGATTTAGTCATTAAATTACCTGACCATGTGATAAGAAACAGAACTATTTATTTAGTTCTGCAACTAACAGATTTAGTGCAAATAGTTGAACACTTGACCTGTCTGTTATGAGCACCTAATGTTGTTATGCTCTCCTATTAGTCAAAACCCAAGGTAATTGCTGATAACCGTAATATTTGATGCGATTACAGTCGACAAAAAGAAATATGATACAAAATCAAACCTGTTGCTTCCTTTTGTTTCTTAAATTTATCATTACAGTTTTCTTCTAAATCGTCTTCATCTTCTGGTTTAATTGATCGATCATAACTGAAACCGTAATAATCATAATTTTCTTTTTTATTAGAGGCAGAACTAACTGCTGATTCTACGAGAACTAACCCAGTAAGTAGAGTAAAAAATGTTAACGTATACTTAATAAACAACATTATATGTTAACAATAAACAGTCATATATTAGTAACTTACTTACCATATAATAACTTTGTTTTATATATACTCCATTTACAAATTATCAGAAATGTCGGCAATACCTTATGTCAGTGAATTAATTAGTCAACAATGTAATTTATAATCAATGATTATGACCAAAAATTTGATTAAATAATTTTTTCTTTGATGAAATTTATCGCATTTTCGTAGTTTATAAACTTAGTAGAAAAATAATCTAATTGTTACAATAATTTTTGCATTAAAGCAATTCCGTAATCGTTTTAATTATTCCTTAATGAATAAATGGAAACTGATTAAAATTAATTATAATTTGGTAATCTTTCTAATATATTCATTCGGTCCCACTTTTACCGCAGTATCAGACAACTGTTTAACTTATTTGAATGATAAAATATTATCTTTCAGATATTCAAATATGGGGAAAAATATCATTCACTAAATTCGGCTGTCATACATGTACATATCTACGATGGAACTTTATTATTGAATAATTTATTAAGAGTGGTTATGTGGTTTACCTTATTACAGTAAAACCTCCAAAAACAACCACCTCTTCTAAGCGACCAACTCTCTAACCGACCAGTTTTTCGGGACCCAAAATATTAACTCTTCTTCCCAAAAAAAATTTACCTCCTCTAAACGACCACTCTCTAATCTGACCATGACCGGTAAAAAAGAGCAAAAGCGACCACTTTAATTTAATAATATAATAGAAATTAAATTAAACTTGGACAACAAACGAATCTTGAAGTCATAGTTCACTGTGAATAAGCCCTCCCAACATGCGACGAAAATGTTGAGTGAGAAAATGATTTGTTTACAACTGTTACTGAACAGTGCCAAAACTACAGCATGTTGGAAGTTAGTAGCACGAACGAGAGTGACTTCGAGGGCGAGGAATAAGTAGAGGGAATTGAAGATGTTTCTGTAATGCCAATAGGAAAAAGTTTAGAAGCTCTCAGTGGCTTAAAAAACATGGCCCGAGAACAATAAGTGCCGCGACTGCTAGGTTTGCTGGAAGAAGCTGAGGCCATTATAGAAAAAACATAAGTTGTAAAAAACAACAAGCTGTTAAACAAACAATCGAAAATTACTTTAATTAATTTTTATAACAATTTATTTTAAAACGTTTTCTTAGTTTTAAAAAATTTTTGAGTTATATATGATAAACTACAGTATCTCACGTTAAAAATTATTATTTTAAGCTAGTTTTACATTATGCGTAGTAGGCTACTATCATGCACGATCTACTAATAAAAAAGTTATATCAGTTTCTGTATTGACTGGTAAGTAGTGATGTTTTTACTATAATTTATTTTTGTTAAAATTTTATGTAAACAATATTTTTGCGGTAAATAATCATACACTTTTCATAATAACATTTTAATTAGGGTATTGTCCTTACCTTCACTTCTCCTAAACGACCACCTCTCAAACCGACCACTTGTTGAGTTCTCTGTATGTAGTCGTTTTGAGGAGTTTTTACTGTATATTCCTTTACATGTCATTTGGACATGACGAAGTACGAATCATGCCTTACATTCGAAATTCCGTGTTCACCGTCTAGTATTAGGTTGTTGATCGGTGAATAAAAACGGCGATAATATAAATACTTCTTTGTGTAAAATCTTTAACCCGGATATTTTTGGATAACCCGGAATTTAGTAAAGATGGATTAACGATCTTTCAACACATTTTAATCAAAATGTTATTCTTAATCAAAATTAAACCTAATTATTTTTACTGCAATCTAAAAATATCAGACATTTTTTTTGAACTTTACTAAGTTTCTCGTATTTGAATGGTTCATTGTTTTTCTGTTTGATGTCTTAACTTTATGCTGTTTTTTTACAACACCAACGCCAAGATCCGCGGCAACAATACGCAAAAAAATCTCCCCTTTTCTTTCCTTAATACGGCCTTAAGTTTCTCATGATTAGTCGAAACAACATGTTTACGTTTACATGACATTCTGTTTAAAGAGAGTCGGAACTGCTATCTAAGCCCATGTTAATGTTTCACCCGTTTTCTCCGTTATCTATAGCCAGAAAATCTTCAAATTTTAACCAGTAGTTCATTGATAAGTTCCTGACAGGTATACAGAGTTATTTTTAAATATATAGATTATTAATTTTTTTATAAATTTTTCCGTGAACGCCTACTCCAAAAACCTAAATTTTATAGAAAAAAATTTTAATATTTTTTATAAATTAAAATAACGTCAAATTCCCATGTCTGTTGATGTAAATACGTGTTATGAATGAGCCATTAAAATTTAGAGGAAAAAGCTTTATTGGTTCTTGAGAAAACAGGTCTTTTATATGAAAAAACACAGTTTTTAGGAAATAGTGATTGAGATTTATAAACGCATTTGTATATAAAAACTTTGTTACCTGGTGTATTTCTGCTCCATACGAGCAGAAATGCACTAAGTAATTTATGCAACATAAATTCGATAACCTAAACCTTACAAACAAAATTGCCTTCTAGATTGAAAAGGAAATGCTAAAAAAATCCACAAAAATTAGTGACAAAATAACTAAAAATCATGTACTCGACTTGTTTACGAAAACAGGAAAATTTTCACATGACATGTATTTTTATAAAAACAAAAAAAAATTCTAGTCGTCGTAGAGACGTGAATTTGGTACCATTGGAAATCGCTAATTTCAAACTATTTTCAGGTTTTAACAATCAATTTTTTTCATTTTTTCGAGTCCGACTCCCCTTAAAAGAAACAAAAGATTCAGGTCTAGAAAATGTTCACTATTAAAAAAGCAGCTAGCGAAATATACTGCGCCCCAATTAGATATGGACATAAAAGTTGCACTTCATTTTCATTTCGTTCATGTGAATTAAGAACATCAGAAATTGATTGATTTTCGGTCATTTCAGATAACCCGGATTTGGTTAACTGGGATTCTATTGCGTTTACAGAATTTTGTAGAACCTTGTAGTTCCTTCCACACAGTATCCTCTTGTAAAACATAAAAATTGTATTCTGTAAGTAGGAATATCATAAATTTTTGCTTGGAATGAACCCCTCATAAACATAAAATTCACATGATCGTGTGTGAGGCCTTTATCTAAGTACAAAACAGCTCACGCACTTATTATTTTGATAAAACTACTTTGTATCTACCATATTTTTGTGGTTTTTTAACTTTTTTGTTTTTCAAGAAATCTTGCTTCAAATGATCTCTAAAGCTAAAGATGTGTATATTTTACTGATTGATTTTTTCAGGCTATTTGTAATTACATGAGTAATACTAGAAGTACACTTTGTAAAACTGGCACAGGCCATTTCTGTTGTACAGAGGTTAGCAAGATAGAATGCGTAACAGAGGTTCAGAAACTGATTTCCGATGAGGGTCTAAAAATCATAACAAGTTAAAACAAACCATAACCATTCCACAACCCACATAAGTAGCTAATGACAAAACTTTTAATGCAAACTTAAATAAGCTTAAAATACACTTAACGGTTCTAAAATTAATTTCAAGTTAGACAACCCTGCTGCCCAGTATTTACAACGCCACATTGTAGTTCACTGTAAATCAAGTCCCGTGCTCGATTCCCAACTAGAGTCTGAGAGTCAATACAATTTAAACCAACTCATTCCACACCTTAATCCATGATAGCAGCTAATAATAAAATTAATTTTTAGATTCATGCAAGTCATCTCTGAGCACAACAGGTGAAAACTCTTTGTTCACATTTTTTACAAGTCCAACCCTTTTTTATTTTTAAGCTGACTTTAACCCAAATCCAAAATTCAAAAGATTGTTGAGAAAGTTTTAATTTTCATGTGAAATATTATATGCTTTACTCCAGCTGTGGTAACTTCACAGAATGTAAAAAGTTTGTGCAATTATTATATTTGAGGGTTAATTTATTTTTTGTTTTTATTTTCAGTTAGTAGCACATGAAAGGCGATTAAGCAGAAGTGCATCAAGAACTATGGCTGCCATGTCTCTTGGATTTATAGTGATGGTTACACCATGGACTATACAAGAAGTTGTAGTAGCATGTACAGGATCAAAGGTTTGTATCCATCTTATTCAAAAAAGATTTTTAATATGAGATTTTACAAGTTGGTCTCTACGAGCTACAACACTAATCAAAAGTACTTTCTCCGCCCATTTACTTGCTTAAAAGCTGTTGTAGATTCTGTCAGAATTCTATTCATGTATGTTACCATGGTGATGATAAGCTGGCCTACTGACTCGTAAAGAGAGTGGGGTTAGAAATGGAGGTTAGTGCAAATCAGTGTAAATTGGTTTCTAATGAGCAACTTCCATATGCTCAATGCAGTGCTTTTAGATGAATTGTATTATTATATCAACTTTTAAATTGAAACACTGCTTTCAAAAGTCATACAGCTCACTCATTACACTGATTGCAATAACCATATAGAGGCCGCACCGCGAATTTCCAAGCTTGTCATTGCAATACCGAGTATAACATAATGTCATTTCATTTCGTGTTGTTGAAATTATAAACATTGTTTATAAAAATCATAAACGTGTCGTATTAGGTAGAGTACAGACGGACGGCGCGTTACACCGGCGTTACCGTTAAGCGGTGAGTTACACACACCTTGGACAATTCGAATTGGCCCAAGCAGCGTCGGTGTTTATCTACTCCACTCTTCGCTCCTTGCCATGCAACGACGGTACAGTCACAAAAGTATACAATCGCTACTGTAATGTGCGACTCACACACGGTCACTATGTTTTGTTTTCACTGTTGTAATTAATAATCTGTCAGACATAATGATGTGACTAATTTGTTTTCATATAAGATTTTCTGTTTATTATATATTCACACCAATTTGTTTAGTTCTCAAGTTGCGTGCGTGTGTAGAGTATAATTTAGCGAGTTTTTGCAGTTTAGTTCTTGTAATTTATAATTAAAATTTTTAGTGGGATAAATTAAATACATATTTTAAAATAAAATAATTATTTGTATGTTTGTACATTGAAATAAGGTTGTAGGCATTTAAGTAAATTAAAATTTGTAGACCTTGTTGAAAGAATAGGTTACGGATATACTTTATGCAGAACTGTGTGTACACGTAAAGCAAGAGTTGTGCCAGTTCGAATTGTCCACAGTATACATGAGTCGGATTGTGAAGGATCGATGATAGAACGGTAACGTGCCGGTGACGCGACGTCGGCCAATGTTGGATTTTTCAATCGTTGTTAATACACACCGTCGTTAGTGTACACTACCGCTCTACGTTGGCTGCGCGGTAACAGCGCGTCAACGCGCCGTCCGTCTGTTATTTTACTTAAAATAATGACACAGATATCAGATGAAAATTGATGTCCCATAGCCGCGCGAGTGAGAGGGCGATATGTGGCATAACTACGCATGCGCTAAAGGTCTTTACCGTTGTAATCCAGATCTGAAAACATACTACAGTTGTTATCTTGACAGTGCTTGTGTGTGTGTGTGTGTGCGCGCGCGCGTGTGTGTGTGTGTGCGTGTGCGTGTGCGTGTGTGTGTGTGTGTGTGCGCGCGCGCGCACGCGTGTGTGTGTGTGTATTAATTAAAAACAAACACATTATGATAGCTGAATAAAGGGAGGTAAGCAAATAATAGAATAAGACTGCTTGTTAGTTTACTGCATGCATAAACGCTTGTTTACAACAATGAGTAAAATTATACAATGTTATTGGAATGACGCGTATGGCTTGTGCGAGTGAGAGCGTTATGCATTCTCTCACTCCCACGGCTAGGGGACTTCAATTCATCTGAATACTGTAGGCTACTTTTGAATTAACAAAAGTTATGATGTTCATTTTTACGAACGCCTAAGCATTGCTCAAACATATCACTTTAAACTAATGCATTTAATTGTTTCATTTCCTTTAATACCTACGCTGAGTTAATTTCTGTTACAATAAATCGATTAATACGTGATGTCAATTGTAAAAAAATAAAATTAAATATTTACATAAAGCAGCCCTACTGTTTAAATTTAATTTAGGTCTACATTAACTGAAAAATCTTGCAAATTGACAAGTCGGCGCTCTAATTATAAAACTACCAAACTTGCGATTAACATTTTATTTTCCGACATTTTGTTTGAAAAAGTGAATTAAAAAAGGACCACGCAATTGACATTTAATTCTTGTACGTAAGTACTTGTAGTATAGTAACACAAAACACACGTAAACATTTTAGAAACACTACTATGAAAATGCGAGAGAAAGGAATTATTTATAGGCCAACGATATCGACACCACAACTGATGTTAAATTATAAAATTAATTATTACTCACAGTAAAAAAATCAGATAACATAAACGTTATAATGTTGTAATAAATTCGTGTTTTGTTCATATTTATATGTGCGACATTATGACATAGTCCGTTTATAATTTACTCGAACACATACAGCGTAAGTTGACAGTTTTTAAAAGAACAATTTAGTGCGACTCATGTTTTCGGAAATGCATGACTTCCCCACCTCCCAACCAGTGTGGCGTACACAAGGTCGTGCGCCAAGCTAGAGTTCCATGCATGTAATGGACTGTCTATTTATAGAACTTTTGTTTCATTTCTGGCTAAATTCCCTAAAGTTCTACCCTCATATCCTTTGAATCTTGTTCAGCTTTTGTTTTACATCTAAAGCTGAGTCAAATCCAACATTACAAGTAATGAAAGTGAAAAAGTCATTCCAGGATGGTATTATCTACCACATCTTTGATTGGATCTGATGAGAAAGAGTTTCTACTAGCAAAATCTAGTGAATGTCACAAAGGCATTTATCAAAAGTATTTTTCTACTTTTAATTCATATCATCTTTAGAAAATATTGTAACACCTAAGCCTAGGTTTGCTCGGGATGATAAATAATAAACAGACTACTTCAAACTTATAACAATTAATTTATTGACAAAATTAATAATACAATGAATCCTTAAACTTATCCTTCGAAAAAATACATTAAATAAATTGCAACATTGAAATTGAAACATAAAATAAATTGAAAATCTTAAGCTAAAATCAAATTTAACTAACAATAGCACACTGTTCTTCCGAATCAAAACAATCGAGTAATCTGTCCACAACCATTTGTATGCACAATAGTGCATACAAAACATAAACATTATAATGTTGTAATAAATTCGTGTTTTGTTCATATTTATATGTGCGACATTATGACATAGTCAGTTTATAATTTACTCGAAAGATATGTTAATAAACACTATGTTAATAAACATATAGGTAAATAAATATATAGAGGTTTATGTTAATAAACATATTTCTGAACCGGTACCGTAATGACACTATTTCGATGGGGCCGATACACTTCCCTTTCACAATTCAGGTATAGACTGACTGCCTTGACTACAAAAGAGCTAACTGATTTTATACCTCCGGTCTGATAATTTCTCAAACAATTGAGATCTTTTTAATAAAATCTCCGCTATTCTCGAACATGAAAGAAGGGATCAAAATAAAAGAAACGTTTCCACTACCTTCGATTTCTAGAACTCCTATTCAAAACATCTCATTCATCACATTCACTGTCCTTGTTCAGTATATTCCACCTCATACAATTCACAATTGAATGGGTCAACAGAAAAACGTAGCAAGTAACAAAAACAAATTTTTACAGAAAGTTAAAGATACCATCTGAGTCTTAGCTAATAACGATTTTTCACTGTAGGCCTATGGCGATTTTGTTTCAAGAATTTCCGAAATTTTAGTTACAATTCTACCCGTTAGAATTCACTGTTACGATCAAATAGAGGATTTATAGAACGTATTCCACTGAAACGTCACTTTTGTAAATTTTGTCACTTGCAACGTTTTCCTGTTGAGCCATTTAATTTTGTACAACAAATGATCCATTCTCTGAACCATTTCTAGACTAATCACAAACTGCTACTATGTTACAGTATAAATTAATGTAATTTTGCTTTCCCAATTTTGCAGATGCCTCCAGCACTAGATTTTCTGATTACATGGTTAGCTTTAAGCAACAGTTTTTGGAATCCATTTCTTTATTGGTTATTAAACAATCATTTTAGAAGAATTAGCAGAGAACTATTTGTATCAAAGGTATGTATATTTTAATAATTGATTGCCTCAGTAATTAACCACTTTAATAATTTGAAGAAGGATATTCTTTATCAAAGAAATAGCTGTTAAAAAGAGAATTTTAGTACAAGAAAACAAAATGATAAATTACTAATTTCACTGATAATTTTGATAATGAAATAGGACTACCATGTAGCCTATTTTTTATTCCGTAAAAAAATTTTATGATTACCAAAATTTTTATTAATTTTATTAATTTATTAATTTTTATTAATTTTTTGTTATCATTTATTAATGATAACAGCAGACCAGTAAATTATGTAATAAAACCCAAACGAAAAAGTAAAGATACAATTTATTACAATATTTATGAGTGCAAAAATTTATGTAACCATACAAGTATATTTCTATTTGGTTGCAATGTAAACAATAATTTTTATTGTGAATAGTGATAACAAAATACTCAAAAATTCGCTATAAAAATTATCGTTTAATCAACTAACCAGAAAAGATGTTGTAAAATTAATTACAAAAATGGTTTTTCCATAGAAGATAATGTTAAATGATTTGAAAATTTATGTTTTTCTACCGCAAATATTAATGGAGACAGGTTTGCGATACCATTATTTCCCCAATCTTGACATTTCAATGGCTAATATCTAAAGAACGGTGAAAGGTATCATTAAGCGGTTTTCTCTTGAAATTTTACATCGAAATCATGTGTCTAATCTACCTTCCTATTTTAAAAAATGGTAGATTCAATTTGATATAATCCAAGACTGCAGATGTTAATATAAAAAGTAAATTATTTGTATATCTACTGATTCTCATTGCTTATTCTTTGATACAATTAGCTATTTGACAAAGAATTAACCGGTTCCAGACTTTTTACACACTCAGTATAATGTTCCTCATGTTTTATTTTTTAATGTCACATACTTTTTATCCGTCTTCCAAGTTTCATCAGATGAGGTACAACAATTTTGGTCCATTTCGCTCTATCTCTGAATCATTTCACCTCCATTGCTGGCATCCATTAATGGCATCACTTCTTTTTCACAATATATTTTATCCATAACTGAACCCACCTATTTCATTCTTGGTGTTTCTATTTCCACCTCCTAAAACGGCATTGTTTTAGGCAGTCTATTCTCCTCCATTCTAATGATTTGTCCAAACCATCATAACTTTATCTGTACAACTGTTCTTGCCAGGCTGTCTATCCCCAGTTGCTCCCCAATTACAAGATTTATCACAAAATCTCTTTTTGTATTTCTTAACATACTCCTCTTGAACTTTATTTCTCCTGCCTGCAATCTACTCTCTGCCTTCCTTCCACCTGTCCATTTTACTACTGCGTAAGTCAGTATTGACACAAAAAATGCAAAAATCATGACTTTCTTTAAAAAACACAGGAACTTCTTGATCTCAGACTAAGCTTTCGCAAATAGAAAGAAACCACTCACTTTCTGTACCCTTTACTTAAGTCCTTTTCTAATTTTCCATCTGATGATAAAATGATTTCTGCCAGCACCCTACCATTGATCCTTCGTTTATGTCCCTCCCTTTCCTCCCCATATTATTTTATTTATTAAGACCTATATTTGTATATAAAAACCAATTTTTAAGAGAAATTCAAAAAACAAATTTTTTAAATTGTGTACTCTTTTTCCAAAAAAAAAAACTGACTTATTTGTTTCAATTTTGCCCTACAGATTTTTTGCTGTCGTAAAAAATCACCGAATCCTCCTTCAACATCTGTTAGCATGCATTGTTGTTCGACTGGTGCGAATATACCATTACCAGTACCATCAAACCGTGCCGATTTTGAAGGTATGAGTGAAAAACATTGGGGTGAAATATTAGAAAGAACTGTCTCTTCTAACAGTTTACAAGCAATGCAGCGTGTTTATCCACCACCACCACCACCAGCAATTCAATCAAGAAGGCCACCGCATCAATAGAATCAGTATAGAGAATATATGTACTAAATTAATAAATTTTTGTATGTATTTCTACATTGTTTTGCCTTTATTTAAATATCCAAGGGGTTGATCAGTAATTTACTGATAATGCTATCCGAGGCTACGCTTTGATGCTTTGGAGTGACATAATTTTGCAAGGAAGGGATACAAACCTATCCATTCAACCTTGTACAGGAGTACCAGGACTCATTTATTAGTGTTACCATTTCTTAGCCAAACAATCTCCATTTAAATAATTTTAAGATGTGATTGCTTTATTTATTTATTTATTTAAAATTTTAATCCATACAATAAGAGTATAGGTCCTATAGGATAAGTTTTTTTTTATTCCTAATTTGTGTACGTTGCAATCTGTTCAATTTAGAACAATAAGCAACCCCATGACCCAATGAGATGAGGATGATGTGTATGACGTGTAAATGAGGTGTAGTCTTGTACAGACTCAGGCCGACCATTCCTGAGAGATTATGGTTATATGGTTAATTAAACCCCAACCATCAATGTACACCAGTAACCACTGTCTAGTATTTAAATCCATATAAAAGTAACTACCTTTACTAGGATTAGGATAAGTCAATATCAAAACATTTCATCTCTTAAAAAGCATTAAAAACAAATCACATAAAATAAATTGTCAACATCAGTCATATTATATATAAAAAAACAATAAATATTATACAATAACAATAAATAAACAATTTTATAGGTAATACAAAACACAAATTTAGGTTCCATCATTTATAAATTCCTGCATTGTATAATACGACTTATCAATCAGATAAGACTTCAACTCTTTCTTAAATCTTTTCTCACATTCAATTAAAAACAACCTTTGTGGAAGATGGAACCCTGTAAGGATAGGACAACCTTTTGTAGGAAAGGACCTTGTAAGATCCTAGATTGTTTCTAATAACTTTGTTATTGAGCAGATCAGAACATTTAATTACTTTCCACATTGGTTTTGATGGAAAACTTGATTGTGACAAAAATTTTTTTCACAAAATATTCAAAATGATTGTACGTACCTATACTGAGAACATACCTAGATGATATTTCATAATGTAATGGCAGTTCCAACTCTTTTGTATGGGAGTGAAACTTGGGCTCTTACAGAGAGAAGGAAACAAAAATTGGAAGCTACAAAATGCATTTTCTATGAAGGTTCAATATTTTATACAAGGTAAATCAGAATTTGAAATTGTAATAAAAGGAAAGAGTTGCAGACAAGGAGTGTAAAAGAGAGTTTTTATCACAATAAATGGGTCGTCTTCAAAGAATGTAGGAAGATAGAATCACAAAATAAGTTCTGGGATACAGGCCAGAGAGAAGAAGAAGCTCAGGAAGACTCAACATTAATAAATACAGATTTTAATAAAAAAAAAAACATTTTTATCCCGGAATTATTGATGCCTACATGGCCGATGCCACAAAAAAAGATGAATTAACAAAATATCTCTTATTGATATAATATTAATAATAATAATTTATATTATTGATTCAGTAATTAATGGTAACAGACAGGTGGAGTGTCAAATTATTTACTCTCAATCTGTTAGTTGCAGGGCTAAAATAAATAGTTCTGTATCTTATCACATGGTCAGCCAATTAAATGACTGAATCATTTAAGAACAGAAGAGGTAGAGGTGTAAAAGACACTAATCAGAGTTATCTCCTCTGAAAGTAATGAATTTTATTATACAGCCAGACCCTGTGGTGAATGAAGTGAAGGTGTCATTTGCAGAGTGGAAAATATGTGCTTTTCAGAGGGCCCGGCATGCTGATAAGTGTACTTTTCCACTCAGTGAGGAAGGCAATGGTAAACCACCTCACTCCTCGTTTTACTTAGTAAAACCTCTACAGGTTCAAACCAGCCTTTTGGCTGATGACCTAAACAACAATTAATGGTAATATTTTTGGATAAACTTATTAAATCCACTATCCATCAACTCATCAGCAGAGGTTTTGTCCTCTATCAGACCTAATAAATTTCTGCATTATTTGAGTGAAGTATGATAAGTGCCCAAAACTAGGTATATCACTGTATCACATTTTTATAAATAAGTAGATGAATGATATCATACTGTACACTGGTGAAGTGGATGTTGACCAAAAGCTAGTGATGTCTAATGGTATGTGTAGAACAATATTTAGGTCGCTTAAAAGCAAAACTTTAAAAGAAATGGTGATGAATTTCCGGACATCAATGGCTATTTCTGTAAGGCTTTATTGCAACTAATCATGGGTTTTATCGTTCAAAGATGGTGCTTGCGGAGTGCAAGCATCAGAAATGTACGTTTTACTCAGGACTTCAATTTTTCAAAAGGAGACTATCTGAAAGATTCTGACGTACGAAACAGACTCATTGTGTTCAGTTTAAAATGTCTGAAGAATTGAAGAAAGTTGGCTGTCAAGGAGAATATTGTCGGAAAAATCTGGTGGTGCCCCATAGGTTGAATGACCACAAAAGAGATGGACTGACCAATTAGAACTCGCACCACGCCTGTAAGTCTAATGCTTTAAGTAGAGGAAGCGGTGCCCATAACAGGCAGATGAATGTTAAATTATTTGCACTAGATCTGCTAGTTCCAGGGCTACAAAAATAGTTCTGTTTTTTATCACATGGTCAGCCAATTATATAACTGAAGCATTTAAGATCAGAAGAGGTAGAAGTGTCAAAGGCACTAATCAGAGTTATCTCCTCTGAGAGTAATAAATTTCATTATGTAGCCAGACCCTGTGGTGAATGAAGTGAAAGTTTCATGTACTGTGGAAAGTAAATACTTTTCAGAGGGCCCGGCACGCTAATAAGCATACTTTTCCATTCAGTGAGGAAGGCATTGGCAAACAACCTCACTCCACGTTTGACTTCATAAAACCTCTAGATATTCAAACCAGCCTTTCAGCTGATGACCTAAACAACATTGGAAGAGGAAGAAGTAGGTGGATTCGACTGCATATTTAATTTTTATAAGTAAATTCACGAGTGAATCTGAGGGCCAGTGAAAGCAATCTCATTTTTACTGATACCAAGATTGCAACCTCCTCTGAATATACATACTTCAATATCTTGCTAATAATTATCAACTTTAAACAGTTATCCAAATCTTGTTTTCTTAACAAAAATATATTTAATTTATTAAGTCACTCCAAAAAAAATTAACAAAAGAATTGTAGCAAAAAAAAGAAAAAATTTACTGGAGTCTAAGAATAGAATATTTGACAACAGAGAAAACAGAAAGAGCATGTTAACTGACAAAATATTTTTTCAATAGAAAATCGATAAAATTTAACTGTAAATTAAGATACTACAACACACTTATAATACTGAAGTATTACATGGATCAGAATATATCTTCCATCAGAAAAGCCACACAAAAATCAAAAACAAAAACAAAAACAAAACCGGTATCAGATACAGTCTAATCTTAGTCTAGTCTTAATCACTTATGTGTGTGAGTTGCAATCTGTTCAATTTAAGAACAATAAGCAACCCAATGACCCAATGAGATGAGGATGATACGTATTATGTATAAATGGGGTGTAGTCTTGTACAGACTCCGGTTGACCATTCCTGAAAGAGTATTATTAATTGAACCCCAACTATCGAAGTATACCAGTAACCGCTATCTAGTATTTAATTCCTTATACAAGTAACTAACTACCTTTACTAAAATTTGAACCAAGAAGTAATAAAAAGGTTAATTACGGCAATGGAAAACTATAAAAGATAACACACTCTATACACAATAAAAAAATTCAGTTTTATGGACACATCCATAGAATCGACCAGAGAAGATTTATGAAACAGTTGTTTGATAGATGTAAAAATTACAAAACAGAGAATAAACGGTTCATAGAAACTGAAAAAGATATGAAGGTTTCCAAGATATCAGATAAGATAGAGACAGAAGTGAATTTAGAAAAAAGGTTTGAAGAATTTGAGGGTTTCAAGAGAAAGAAAAGATGAAAAATGACAGATGATCAGAAAAAATAAGAAAGAATTTAGAGAAAACAGTAAAAAGCTTCAGAAAGTCAAAAAATCGCCATAAAAAAGTAATTAGGTGTGAGATAAAATCATTTAACATGGTCCTTAGCGAATCAAAATGATGAAAGATGAAGAGGAAGATAGTTTATGATAATAATAATAATAATAATTATTATTATTATTATTATTAATACATATCTACTATCAAAATCTTATTTTCTTATCAAAAAACATATTTAATTATCAAGTTACTTCTTAAGAACTCTGAGAAAAAAATAAATAACAATTAAATTATAGAAAAAAAGTAAAAATTTGACAGGGCGTCTAAGAATAGAATACTTAACAAATATATGGTATAAGACGTTGAAAGTAATGCGAAATATGTACTAACGATTCTAGAAAGCTCAGAATATTGCATTAAGAATACTATATTTAGATGGATGATGGAGGAACTATTGTACACAAATAGCACATAATTTGTTTAAACTTCTTACAAACTTAGTTTGCTTGAAGTGTGTTGAATCAAAAATTGAAGTTGAGTTTGTTATGAAATCAAGAATTAAAAAATTTGGAATATGAATAATAAGACATCATAAAAATTTTATAACGATTTACTCAATGAATAATATTTCTTGGTTGATTTCTTGGCCTTAGGGTTCAGAAAGTTATTGAAACCATAGTTTGCTATTTACATTTCTCTTCATCCTATGAAACATTGTCTGAATTTCAAGATAAGTTCAATATTGTTTGAAATGAAACTCCCAAAAGATATTTCTACCCAATCAAATTTTTTTTAAGTATATTTACTTTTTTAAATAAAGGCAAAACATTTCAACGTTCATTTAAAAACATTGTACTGTGATTTTATTGAATGTATTGTAATGTAATTTAATTTATTAGTATCTTTTAATAAATAATTGAATCTTGAAAAGATTTTGCATGGAATTTGAACAAAAGAGATAAGTAACATGAGGTACCTTTAAGATTCCAACTATGACCAACTATGACAAAATACTAATGTAAGGAGGTACTAACAATGAATAAATTGAAGAAATTTTTTTGAGGAAAATGAAAGTTCTTCGAACTTTTGATAAATTTTTGAAAATTACTAACTTTGAAATTCAACCCTTCCATAATTTTTTTTTTTAATCTTCATGTGTGTACGTTGCAATCTATTCAATTCAGAACAATAAGCAACCCCATGACCCAATGAGATGAGGATGATGTGTATGGCATGTAAATGAGGTGTAGTCTTGTTCAGACCCATGCCGACAATTCCTGAGAGAGTATGGTTAATTGAACCCCAACCATCAAAGTACACCGGTAACTACTGTCTAGTATTCAAATCCGTATAAAAGTAACTACATTTTCTAGGATTTGAACCAGGAACCTTCGTCTCCGAAAATCAGCTGTTTAACAGCTGACTCTCAGCGACAACTTTACCTCTAGACCGACCCGACAGGTCATAAAATAAACATGAAGAGAAAAGGGTGAAATTATCCTGTATACGAAGCATTCTTTTAAAAGCTATTTAGTCATAATTTGCTTGTTTTATAATCCCTAATGTGTGTACGTTGCAATCTGTTCAATTCAAGGACAATAAGCAACCGCATGACCCAATGAGATGTGGATGATATGTATGATGTGTAAAAGTTAACCTACAAAAGATTCCGAGATATACTATATGTGCTCCGGGTATAGTGTACATTGTTATGTTGGCTGAACTGATACCAAATCATTCGTGCATCCACACTGTTGCTTTTCCCCTTTAGCACTCGTTAAAACCAAAGGCAAACAGGTGACTCAAGTAGCTATTCTTACACACAAGCAGAGCTCCCAATTTGTTCCCCCTGCATAAATCAGTCTCATAACTTTTGGACGACTCTTGTAACATAGGTACAACTAAAAAATGTATTAATAAGATCATGGCATTCACCTTCTTAAAAATAAATTTTACAATTTATTACCCGCTCTATTGTTCAAATTCTGTGAAAGAACAATGAATTATAGTGATAATAAGTATAAATAATTATTATTTTTAACTCCTAATGTGTGTATGTTGCATTCTGTTCAATTTAAGAACAATAAGCAACCCAATGAATCAATGAGATGAAAATGATATGTATCACATAAATAAGGTGTTGTCTTGTACAGACTTAGGTTGACCATTCCCAAGAAAGCATGGGTAATTGAACAGCAACCATCAGTTACACCCGTAACCACTGTATAATATTCAAATCCATATAAAAAATTACCTTTACTAGGATTTGAACAACAAAATCTTTGTCACTAAAAATCAGCTGTTGAACAGCTGACTTGTAGTGATGACTTTACACTAGATAACTCGGTGGCGAGTTAATAAAATCAAGATGAAATTAAATTACAAAAACTAGATGTAACAATCAATCTGAAATTTGCACAAAATGTTATGTTTAGTAAAATTAAAATATTGATTAAACTATAATTAGAAAACTATAAATGGTTAAACAGCTATAATCAGCTTTTTTAACTTTTGTCACAAAATACAAGCGAATTAACAAGCAATATAGGTAGCATCATTTTCAAAATTCAATTTGTATAAACAAATTCACAAGTATTGTATGGTTCCAAGCTCCGTGTAGTTGCGGGGTGAAGGGTATGGGTAAGGGATATTGAATGAGTGACACATGCTGGGAGAACAATTGTTGTATTACTTTGATACAAAACATTCGTTTTAAAACTTTTCATATTTAACATATTTGTTTGTATTTATTTCATTTTTTTTTTGAATTTATTTATTTAACGTCGCATCAACTACAACGGTCATTAGCGACGACGTTGGGGTGTAACTATTGTACAATGGAGGATGAAATGATTTTTTGTAACATATGACAATATGCCGTGCTTGAGTGGGATTCGAACCCAGAACCGCATGATGAGAGGCGAGCACGTTACCAACTGCACCAATGTGGCCGGCATTTATTACATTAATTTACATATTTTGATAAAAATTGGTAAGTTAAATATTATTAATCCGCCGGATGATAATAATATTTTGTTAGTTTAGTTAGTACACGCTACCACGGCAAATGCAGCAGCTGTGAAACACTACTAACACTCATTCATTCTCCCACTACTATAACAATGCATTGCATTTCTTCCAACTACACAGAGCTGGGACTCAAGCAATATGTTTAAACAAGGTAATATCTATTATCATTTACACAATATGATGAATTTGGGTTTGTTATGAATTACCCCATTTATTATTATGCTGGATAAAGTCAGTAATGAAGTTATAACAAATATTTTTACTTTCTCTTCCCTATATGAATATATAGGAAGGAAAGTATTGTTTTAATAGTACTGAGTATTATTGAAGAGTCATAATAGTTTAATTAAACCTTTATTCCCTCATATAATGTTAAAATTTATGATGGTCATAGTACCCAAACTAAATGTTTCATAACAAATTAATATTGTTCAATAAATTAATAGAGGTAAAGCATCATAAAATTTTCAAGTGCTAATAAATAATATATTCAACATCAAATGAAATTTGTAATACCAAAATAATTTAGTAATCCACAAAACAAATGTAAGTAATGAAATGGGATTTGTTTTTTATTCAAATTTACTACAACTAATTTTATTTAATACAAATGAACAGTTTTTCTTTAGAAATTTTATTCCCCTTTTCCATAATCGTAGTTATGGAGTCACCCACTGGTGCTAGTATTTTGTGAATTCACTTACAGTGTTGTAGCAAGATATTTACAACTTAATGTTATTTACAACTAAAAATCTTTTTTTAGTTACTTATATTAATGATTTGAATTGCATCTATAAGTTAAATTTTATTTTTAACTTATATATTTTTTCTTTAATTTTTTTTAATTCACTAAATCAACAGACTTTGTCCTTTCAGTTTCCTAATGATCCCACCTGAGTCCTATAGCTGAAGTGCTTCAGTGCTGACATAGTCAAAAAGCTCATCTTTTTTCTTCTTGGCACACTTCTTCAGCAATTACACTTCTTCAGTTACTTGCCAATTACAGTGGATGCTACTGTTGCAAGTATAACATGAACCAATTATAATATTCCTGAGAATTTCATTTTGGAATCTTTGGATATCATTTAAGTTACTTGCTTTGGTACAGCCATAGATTTGTATGCAGTAAATCCATACCAGTTTCAGCACTTTGTAAAGAAGCATTTTTTTAAATATCAACAGATTTCAAAAATAAATCTTTATAATGCATCCTGCAGTTTGAAATATTTCTATTTCATATAATGAATTAATATAATAATTTCACTAACCTTCTTTTTAAACTGCGTCACCTTTATTTTATTCCTACTTACACGTGTTTCGATGGATCCACCATCATCAGAGTAAATGAAAAATTGAAACTAAAAATTATTTTCATTTATTTAAAATTTACAGAAGATGATACATCTTCAGTCACTTGTATAAAACTGTTATAAAACTTTTATACAAGTGACTGAAGATGTATCATCTTCTGTAAATTTTAAATAAATGAAAATAATTTTTAGTTTCAATTTTTCATTTACTCTGATGATGGTGGATCCACCGAAACACGTGTAAGTAGGAATAAAATAAAGGTGACGCAGTTTAAAAAGAAGGTTAGTGAAATTATTATATTAATTCATTATATGAAATATCAACAGATTTGTACAAATATATAACGTTGTGCATTATTTAACAATATAAAAAAATTGATGTAGTAAATGTAATGATGAACTTCTTTTTAAATAAGGATCATCAGTGGCTGCTCTAAGGCCAGGCAAACCAGACTACCCGAAGGCAGGCTCCTTTGTTTTTTTGTAATAGTAGTACGAATTTTATTATTACAAAAAAAAGGCTCCTGGAATGAAAAAATTAACATGTTATGTTTTTAGGTCAAATATTATTCTCCCCTGTTACATAAAACAAGCTTTATAATAAATTCATATGGAAGATGTATATTTTTTTATATCACTAAAGCTTATCTGATTGCTCGAGTCAGCTGCACAAATAGTGGGGAATCAGCTGTTTACCTACAGACTAACACGAGTTCAATTCTAAAGTGACAGCAACTTACAAAGTGTTGTTTTCACTTTAATACTACTATGTGTAATTATTAAATTACATTGGTAATATAATTTTGATAATATCAGATCATTTTACACTGTAATGACCAGACTACAAAAGAAACTAAATAAAACTACATTAAACACTCTTGACAGTTTTGTACTCATAAGGGTACTCATGTGGGTGCATAAAATGAAAACCTTAAAAATGCAATAAAATTCCGAACAGTTGTTTGATTCATTTGTTATGTGACAGTACTGTTCCTTGAGCTGCAAAATGTTACTTGCAGATGATAGAATGATCCTGAAACAAAGAGGAGGGCAGCGTCAGTATCAAGCTGGCTACCCTATTACTAACATGCACTGTGTTAGAAAAGTGATCTGTAATTCAATTTCTGAATAGTGAAAGTGTCAAACCAAAATTGAAATTCATTGTAGGATGACAGTGCAGTGAGGTGATTTGCTAACACCAACCAGAAACAAAAGGGTCAAGTTAAGAATGGTGTCACAGCTCATTGCCGAAACCAAAAAATTTCTCACTCACCCACTAGTGAGAAAACTCATGCTTACTCCCCTCTTATGGATACAAAGGAAGTAATTTTGGAACATTACATAGAAAGGGGAGTGACAGTAAAAGTGCTTCTTATTCCGGTCTGATTAAAAATCAACTTCACCCTGGACTAAAGAGTAAACAATGAGGACTTTTGAATTCAGGTGTATTGTTACAGCATAATAATGCCAATTCACATACTGCCCGTTTGAAAGCTCAGACTATTCACGATATTAAATTTCAATGTCGTATTCACCAGACCTTTCCCCTAGCGACTTTCATGAGTTTTAACCGCTTACAGAATTGGTCGGAGGCAAACATTTCCGAATGATGAAATCTGCAGTTCACACAAGGCTAGTCATGATCAAAAGAATTCTTTAAACATGGTTTCCATCCATTTCCGAAGTGGTGAAATACTTGCATTGAATGATATGAAGACAACTTGAAAAATAATATATTTGAATTTTCCTTAATTCTTACAATATAAAACTTACGGCACTTTTAAGGGTTTCATTTGATATACCCTCATATTTATAATAAGAATTACGGGATAATTTGTAGTTGCAAATATGAAATTAAATAACAGGTATTCAGATAATAGACAAAAAAACTGTAATGACAAAGAGACAAACAACCATATAGACCAATCAACATTTTTAAAAATAACAGTTCAGATAAACAACAGTTTCATGGTGCTCAAGTCAGATATACAAAAATAAATTAGTTTGCATCATAAAGAAATGACTATATAGAATAGGTCACAAATGAAGCAAGGGGCTTATCTTATTCACACTGCAGCCGACTCAAACCATCAAACAAGCTCTACATTACTATTACTACTCCTCTGAAATCTGAAATAATCCCATACCGCATACATTCGAATGTAGGCCCCTAATAAACAAAGTTAACCCTGTCAGTGCCAAAACAATATTTAAAAGTTTGAACCTAAAGTGCCATTTAATTTGTATAAGGGTGTACTAAAAGTGCCAGCGCTCGTTCAAAAACTTGCAGGCATAAGCCTGCCATTGCCAATCAAAATTTCAACATTACAGAAAAATAAAATTTCCTGTTAAAAATTAATTTTTATTGTGTTCATTAAAAAAGCAAACCGTTCTAATACTAAAAATATTCAAAATAGTTTTTTTAGTTTACTTAAAGTTGCACTGACAGCTTGGTCATAAGCGGCTACTGTGGGTTTTGATACCTTAACGGTGGTTTTAACGTGTTAAAATTTTTAGACTCTAGCTGGGAATCGAGCCCAGGACCTTTCGCTTTGTAGGCTAGCGTGCTAATCACTATGCCACAGAGGCGGTCTCAAAATACATTATTCCATTAATTTTTGTTTTAAAGTTTTTTTGTAAACGTTGGGTCATCCAGATGTTAGCATTTTATGCATAACTTACGAACATCCAGTAACCCGGGACGTTGTCACTATGTTAAATATATCAACATCCTGTTTTCCGGACATTGGCACTGAAAGGGTTAATAATAAATAATAAAGGTTTTAATGTTTGACAAACTGAAAGTATTTATTGATCAAACAGACCTTGATTCCAATATATTCAGATAATTATATTAGAATTTGTAAGATTATAATTATTGTCTAAGGGAAATCCAAGCAAGCCCAGATCATACAAAATCTTGACAAGATATTTTTCATGAAACATTTTCATAAGCTTGTAAATAAACTAATATTGTAAATAAATAATGTACATTTTGTGAATTTCATTGTTATTTGTTGTAAGAAATAAGTCTGAATTTAATTTAGTTTTAATCAATAATATAGTGTATATTTTCTTGGTAATTGAAAAAAACAATTTTTTACCACTTTAGAGATAAATAAAATAATATGATTTTACAATAAGAAATATAATATTAATCTTAGTTCATCATACAGTACCACATAATTTTGTTTATTATTCATTCAGTCTAATTTTGTTATCGTACAATCTAAATAAAGCAATGCATCAAAATCAAATTCAACAACTGTGTTAAGAACTTAATAGAAAAATTATAAGCTCACCATTTTTAACTAATTATATTTTATTTAACAATGTAGTAATTTATTTATTAAAGAACTGTTTAAGATACAAAAGCAATAAAAAAGTACATTAAAAAAAATTATTAATATTATTTATTGTTTTTAAGCGTACTTATCTGCCACCAATATTGTTACAAAGTTATTTCACATGTAGTGTTTCAAGGAATGTAAATTTTATGTAACCTGGTGCCCAGAAAATTTTTTGTGACAAGAAAAAGAAATCTCAACCAATCAAACCAATTCTTATAAATTATTTTTAAGGCTTTTATAATATCTTATTTTTTAATAAGATCAAATTTATGGCACCTTTGCTATTTTAACTTCATAGCTGAGTACAAGGTCAGTTCTGTATACGCTCTATGTATGTGCCACACCACCTTTCGCCGGCCGCGTTGGCGATGTTGGTAACGTGCTCGCCTCTCATCACGCGGTCTTGGGTTCGAATCCCACTCGGGCATGGCATTTTTTCATACGTTACAAAAAGTTCATTTCATCCTTCACCGTCTGCATTAGCAGCAATTTGCAAAACAGTCGGACGTTAAACCAAAAAAAAAAAAAAAAAAAAACACCACCTTTCTTTCTAGAAAGAATCACATCCAGTAAAGACCTATTCCCAAGATGCTAGTACTAGCAGCTAGCAAATAGCATAATGAGAGCTAAGAACTAGCAGCTAGTTAGTTATGCGCTAGTGACTTTGAATATGTTTGATTTTACTAGTGCTAGTAAACTAAGTCAGTGTGAATGTCTGGAAACGTTGCTGGTTGCTAGCAAGTTAACCTTAGTACAGCAATACATAACAAAACTCATGTATGTCTTCAGTTCACTGGCATTAATTAACTAGCTTCGTTGGAACCATCACTTACTCGCTAGTAGTCCTACTAGTAATAGCAGCTAGCAAACTAGCAACGTAGGAATAGGCCTTAAAGCTACGGCTGCACTGAAAGAGGCAAGCATTGAAGCAAGTGTGATGAAAAGGTAAGAATCTGGTGGGAAGATTCATTATGGCCGGACTGCTAGGAGATGGTACAACATTGCAACTAGATCAGTCGAGTTCAGACACAAGCAACGATGTCATGTCTAGATTTGTACGAGGAGTTAATATTCTTGTGGAAAGTTTTAAAATTAGGTGACAATTGAATAAATGCACTCATTTATTCAATTGTCACCTAATTTTAAAACTAGTGGGTACACTATACTAAGGTCAGTAAGGAAGTTACTTTTATAGCGGACGCCAAATGAGCTTGCCGGTGTAGCTGCGCAAACAGTTCAGTTTCAGTAGGTAGACTTTGTGTTTTTGTACTAAACTGCCTATAAAATCACAGGCGCTAAACAATGTAAATTATCATCTATTAGCGACATTAAAAACATTCAATTGTAAACATTGTATACAACAATTACGACGTGATTCTGTTCACAGCTGGTAGAGCGAACGCCAAATAAGATTGCCAGTTTTTCTGAAGTGCGCAGAAGGTTTATTCTGGTTATGGCATGCTCGGTTGCCTCAGCAAGTGGTGGGGGTCAGTGCTGTACCAGCTGTGATCAGTCACGTTGCTCTCGTTAACCTGAAAACATTTAGTCTGTAATGAGTTGCGTGTAGTACACGTTAGTCGTTGTATACAATTTTTACAATTGAATGTTTTTAACATTGCTAATAGATGATTATTCACATAATTTAGAACATGAAATTTAATAGGCAGTTCGGTACTAAGAGATGAAATCTACCGACTGAATCTGAACTGTTCACGGAGCTACACAGGCAGCTCATTTGGCATCGCCTCTACAAAGACACTTGTTTATACGATAATAAATTTGTGGAATATTTGAGAATGAGAAGAGAAACATTCAATATTTTTATAGAGATGTTACTCAGTCACTTAAAAATTACTAATCGCAGTAAAGCCAACAGGTAATATACAATACAGCCACCAGTACGACACCAGCCTCGACACCTACTGAACTGACAAGTTGGTTAGCTAGGATGCACACCTGGGGAGTCACCCAGTTTCAAAAAATGCTAGGTGGCTCCAATGCGGCCACCATCATAGCATTTCACGTGTTGGTTTTGAATGAAAGAAGTATCCAGGCCCCATTTCCATTTTACCTCGACACTTGCCTCCTGCAGTGCAGCTGTAGCTTAAGATGTGGTCTGCATTAGTAGCCCAGACCATCCTATCTAACAAAATTCTACGGAGTAAATAATTATAAAACACAGTGTTCTGTTATGTAATATAAATCCTAAATATATTTAGTTACCTACATTTTTAAGTTTGTGATACTTACACCTAAATAAATTTCATCTCAGATTGTCTAGATCCTCTTGAATATTCGCCACTGATAAAAATTATCTAATTTTTTTTTAACCCTCACATTTACCAGCAATATTTAATAAAAATGTATTGCCAAAGATGATTAACAACAAAACTAATGTGTTGTTGTAGTTGTTTAGGTCAACAGCCAAAAGGCTGATTTGAACATCTAAAGGTTTTACTAAGTAAAACGAGGAGTGAGGGGTGGTTTACTTGCTTTCCTCACAAAGTTGAAAGAGTATGCATATCAGTATGCCAGGCTATCCGAAAGCACCCAGTTTGTTTTATGATGATAGAATAAAAAAGCTCCCAATCCAATGGGAAAAATCCATTTCTGGTTAAACCTGTTAGGCTACAGCTGCACTGACACCCTGCAAATGACACCTTCACTTCATTCACAACAGTGTCTGGCTGCATAGTGAAATTCATTACTCTTAGAGGAGATAACGTTGACTAGTGTTTGTTACATCTCTACATCTTCTGTTCTTAAATAGTTCAGTCATAAATTGCTGACTATGTGATAAGAAACAGAACTATTTTTTGTACCCCTGGAACCAACAGATCATGTGCAATTAATTTAATACTCCACCTGCCCATTAAGGGCAAAAAACTAATGTATATTTATTTAAATAAGAACTACACTTCAGTTTATAATACAATTAATCAATGAATTATGCTATTAACACAATAATCAGAATGAAAATAGCATGAACATCATAAAAATTATGTAATATATGTGTAGGGAAATTATACCACAGAACCTTGTGATACAAGGGTGTATAAATATAAACAGGACTTGTTTTTCAAAAAATTCAAACTTTATCGAAACTTATATTATTATTTTTCTATATACTACCCACCATAGAAATGCATTTTTCCCATCCGATTGGGAGCTTTTTTATTCTATCATCATAAAAACGCTTCGGATGTTCTAGTAACCACTGGTGCACAAACTTTTTCACCGTTTCATTTTTGTCAGAATGCTGGTCTCCAAGCTCTTGAGGAGTCCAAAAAGATGGTAGTGAGAAGATGATTAATTTAGACTATACGGTGGATGTTCCAGTGTCCACATTCTATGCATCCAATTTTTGCATCATAGCGTTAGCGGCATGAGGTCTGCATTAGTAGAATGACACTTCTCTCCGATTGCTTCTTTTTTCTTTAAAATGACAATTTTGCGGCATCCAGTAATTCACAATAATATTGCGCGTTAATTCTGCGTAGATTGTGGAGAAATTCAACGTGGAAAAACTCCTCTATAAGATTTCCGACCACCTTAACGTTGGCCTCAGTCACACTCATCCTTGGGTAACGATCATGGCTCTTGTTCTCAAACTTTTCACACCCTCCAAAAAAATTTTTCAGTTGTGCAAACTTGACATAATGTTGTCCCCAAACTGTGCCAGTAATCACTGCAAAAGGCAAAAGTTTGGTTGGCTTCACCCACTCCTTGGCTAACAACTTGATGATAACCCACTGCTCCATAGAGATATGTACTTCTTTCTCACTCAGGTTTCTTTTGATACTAAAGGGACTGAGAGAGCTGCATTCGGTTCTCCCCACTCTCTAATTTTACAGATTACCTGCACATCAACCCCTTCAGGTCTAGGACTCCTCCAGAATTTTAAGAGTAAATCAGTCCTCCTTTTGATACACTCTCTATGAACTCTCTACGAAGAATATTTTCCTACGAAATCGTAGGGGAGTGTAAAATAATCATTTCAAATTAAATTTGTTGGTGTTCCTCCACCAGAAGAAAACGTCAATGTCTAGGCTAACAAACCGATTTCGAGACAGGTAGTGTTTGCAACAGAAAACTGGAGAATTGAGCAATCTTGTTTTCACATTCTCTAAAACGTCATCTGTGAAGAGATGTGTACACTACATTACCGCTACATTTACCGCCGCAAACACTACCTGTCTCTCAAAATTGGTTTGTTAGCCTAAAAATTGACATTTTTCGGGTGGAGGAACACCAACAAATTTAATTTAAAATTTCTTTTACACTCCAGTACAATTTTGTAGCAAAACATTGTTCAAGAATGAAAACCCATTCATTGTTCTAGGGTAAAAGACAGTCTGTTCATAATAAGATCAGACATGACACAAAATTTTACACAGCTGTGTGTAAGAATCAACTCACACTATTATAATATGGTATAGGTTTATTATATTTCTTACTTTTCAGTTATAAGTTGTGTTACACCACAAGCTGTTTTCCTTATACGAATAGTCATATTATTATGTCTTGCTGCAATTGGTTCTTCCATTATTGGGTTTTGTCTGGATGTTATTAGACCAAAAAAGAAATTACTTAGAATTATTAGACAAAATGGTCTTCCAAGCATTATTACAGGTAAGTTATTGGATTTATGTATTTTTACTTTCTCATGCCAGTATGAATATGGGAAGGAAAGTTTTGTTTTCATGTTCATTTTTCGAAATCCAGTTTTCACAGGATATATAAATGTTTTCAGACCCCATGAACCCAAAAAACATGTTTTTAGTGATTGGTCTGTGCGTGTGTGTGAACATTATCTCATCATAACAAAATTATCTGAACAAAACAATATCTCCAGAAAGGAACATCATACGAAGTTGAAACTTAAGTTAGCTACTATTAGAGGACCAAACACAAATTTTTCATCAAAATCAGTCAACTGAAAATAGTAGTTTATTCATGTCATTTTTCACGTTTTTGCGATTTTCTCAAAAACAGCATTTACTCATTTACTAGATTTTTTTATGCTCTACAAGATAGGGTAGGCGCCATGTTAGCTGAAATTCTTGGGGAGGCTGTGCTGTTGTAGGAATAAAATGTTCTTTTTTTTGATTGCGGCCTTAGTATGCATTTTAGCGCAAAAATGTATTTAATAAAAGTTGTAGAAAATTAAAAAATTTTCTTTTATTTCAAACATTTTTTGCATTATGCTTAGTTTAAAAGTAATTAGTGATTATCTGTTTTTTTTTATGAAAATCTGTAAAAAATGGTTTGTTTTAAAGATTTCGGCCTTAGTATGCATTTTACGATAAAAATGTATATAATCAAATTTGTTGGAAATTCAAAGATCTACAATTTCTTTCAAAGCATTTTTCTCTAAAGAGCTTAGTTTAGCATCAGAAGAATGATTTTCTGTATTATTAAGCCAAACTTTGATTGGTTTTCATTTTGCATCATTCACTCTCGATTAAAATTTGGTATTTTTTTTGAAGTTAGGTTTTTGTTTGTTTTAATGTGTTTTGTTACGAATTTTAGGTTATATTCTTCATTATTTGCATTGGCAAGAGAAATTATTTGTTTTTGAAAGTTTGTGTGATTGGCAAGAGAAAATTGGTGTTTTGCACCAAATTTTTTATTTGTGTGAGATAACTGATGGAACATGGTAAAGCTTCATGATGCTGAGTTAATAGAACAGTTTTCTATTAATAGAAACAGGATTTTTTTATCCTGCATTTTATTTTTTTTTTATTTTTGTCTTTTTCTTTCTATTCTTTCAGTGTAAGCCTATTTCAAATTTTCTCTCTTGCTGTTCTCAGTAAACGATCTTGTTATCTGTTTTCTTCACAGTTAAGATTTTTCCATGCAATGCTTTTAGAGATTATTATCGTAGTTAGTTTTCATAAAATCCGATAGAGTGCGCTAGCTGTACTCTGGTAGTTTCAATAAAAACCGACAGAAAGGGCCTTTGTTTACTTAGTTAATTTTGAAAACAATACGATAGAGTGCGCCAGCTGTATTCAGGTAGTTTCCATAAAATCCTATAGATAGGGCTTACTTAGTTACTTTTCATAAAATCCCATTGAGTGCGCTAGCTGTACAAAGGTAGTTTTAATGAAATCCGATAGATAGCGTCTTTGTTTACTTAATTAGTTTTGCAAAAATCCGATAGAAAGCGCTAGCTGTACTCATGTAGTTTCAATGAAATCCGTTTGATAGCGTCTTTGTTTATTTATTTACTTTTGAAAAAATCCGATAGAGTGCACTAGCTGTACTCATGTAGTTTAAATGAAATCTGATAGATAGCGTCTTTGTTTACTTAGTTACTTTTAAAAAAATCCGATAGAGTGCGTTAGCTGTACTCATGTAGTTCCAATGAAATCCGATGGATAGCGTCATTGGTTACTTAGTTAGTTTTCATAAAATCCGATAGAGTGCGCTAGCTGTACTCAGGTAGTTTCAATGAAATCCGATAGATAGCGTCTTTGTTTACTTAGTTAGTTTTCATAAAATCCGATAGAGTGCGCTAGCTGTACTCAGGTAGTTTCAATGAAATCCGATAGATAGCGTCTTTGTTTACTTAATTACTTTTGAAAAAATCCGATATTTTTTTTTTATTTTTTTTTTTTTGGTTTAACGTCCGACTGTTTTGCAAATTGCTGCTAATGCAGACGGTGAAGGATGAAATGAATTTTTTGTAACGTATGAAAAAATGCCATGCCCGAGTGGGATTCGAACCCAAGACCGCGTGATGAGAGGCGAGCACGTTACCAACATCGCCAACGCGGCCGGCAAAAAAAAAATCCGATAGAGTGCGCTTGCTGTACTCATGTAGTTTAAATGAAATCCGATAGATAGCGTCTTAGTTCACTTAGTTAGTTTAGAAAAAATCCGATAGAGTGCACTAGCTGTACTCATGTAGTTTCAATGAAATCCGATAGTTAGCGTCTTTGTTTACTTAGTTAGTTTTGAAAAAATCCGATAGAGTGCTCTTGCTGTACTCATGTAGTTTAAATGAAATCCGATAGATAGCGTTTTGGTTTACTTATTTACTTTTGAAAATATCCGATAGAGTGCACTAGCTGTACTCATGTAGTTTCAATGAAATCCGATAGATAGCGTCTTTGTTTACTTAGTTAGTTTTCATAAAATGCGATATAGAGTGCGCTAGCTGTACTCAGGCAGTTTCAAAAAAATCCGATAGATAGCGTCTTTGTTTACTTAGTTTTGAAAAAATTCGATAGAGTGCACTAGCTGTACTCATGTAGTTTCAATGAAATCCGATAGTTAGCGTCTTTGTTTACTTAGTTAGTTTTGAAAAAATCCGATAGAGTGCTCTTGCTGTACTCAGGTAGTTTAAATAAAATCCGATAGATAGCGTTTTGGTTTACTTATTTACTTTTGAAAATATCCGATAGAGTGCACTAGCTGTACTCATGTAGTTTCAATGAAATCCGATAGATAGCGTCTTTGTTTATTTAGTTAGTTTTGCTAAAATCCGATAGAGTGCGCTAGCTGTACTCAGGTAGTTTAAATGAATTCCGATAGATAGCGTCTACTTAGTTTTGAAAAAATCCGATAGAGTGCGCTTGCTGTACTCATGTAGTTTCAATGAAATCCGATAGATAGCATCTTTGTTTACTTAGTTAGTTTTGAAAAAATCCTATAGAGTGCGCTTGGTGTACTTATGTAGTTTCAATGAAATCCGATAGATAGCATCTTTGTTTACTTAGTTAGTTTTCATAAAATCCGATATAGAGTGCGCTAGCTGTACTCACGTACTTTAAATCAATTCCGATAGATAGCGTCTACTTAGTTAATTTTGAAAAATCCGATAGAGTGCGCTTGCTGTACTCATGTAGTTTCAATGAAATCCGATAGTTAGCATCGTTGTTTACTTAGTTTTGAAAACATCCTATAGAGTGCGCTTGGTGTACTTATGTAGTTTCAATGAAATCCGAAAGATAGCGTCTTTGTTTACTTAGTTAGTTATCAAAAAATCCGATAGAGTGCGCTAGCTGTACTCATGTAGTTAAAATGAAATCCGATAGATAGCGTCTTTGTTTACTTAGTTAGTTTTGAAAAAATCCGATTGAGTGCGCTAGTTGTACTCATGTAGTTACTACTCATGTAGTAGAATCCGATAGATAGCGTCTTTGTTTACTTATTTACTTTTGAAAAAATCCGATAGAGTGCGCTTGCTGTACTCATGTAGTTTAAATGGAATCTGATAAATAGCGTCTTTGTTTACTTAGTTAGTTTTGAAAAAACCCGACAGAGTGCGCTTGCTGTACTCATGTAGTTTCAATTAAATCCGATAGATAGCGTCTTTGTTTACTTAGTTAGTTTTGAAAAAATCCGATAGAGTGCGCTTGCTGTACTCAAGTAGTTTCAATCAAATCCGATAGATAGCGTCTTTGTTTACTTAGTTAGTTTTGAAAAAATCCGATAGAGTGCGCTTGGTGTACTTATGTAGTTTCAATGAAATCCGATAGATAGCGTCTTTGTTTACTTAGTTAGTTTTCATAAAATCCGTTAGAGTGCGCTAGCTGTACTAATGTAGTTTAAATGAAATCCGATAGATAGCGTCTTTGTTTACTTAGTTAGTTTTCATAAAATCCGATGGAGTGCGCTTGCTGTACTCAAGTAGTTTCAATGAAATCCGATAGATAGCATCTTTGTTTACTTAGTTAGTTTTGAAAAAATCTGATAGAGTGCGCTTGCTGTACTCATTTGGTTTAAATGGAATCCGATAGATAGCGTCTTTGTTTACTTAGTTAAATTTGGAAAATCTGATAGAGTGCCCTAGGTGTACTCATGTAGTTTAAATGAAATCCGATAGATAGCGTCTTTGTTTACTTAGTTAGTTTTGAAAAAATCCGATAGAGTGCGCTAGTTGTACTCATGTAGTTTAAATGAAATCCGATAGATAGCGTCTTAGTTTACCTTAGTTAGTTTAGAAAAAATCCGATAGAGTGCGCTTGCTGTACTCAAGTAGTTTCAATCAAATCCGATAGATAGCGTCTTTGTTTACTTAGTTAGTTTTGAAAAAATCCGATAGAGTGCGCTAGCTGTACTCATGTAGTTTAAATGGAATCTAATAAATAGCGTCTTTGTTTATAAAGTTAGTTTTGAAAAAATCCGATAGAGTGCGCTCGCTGTACTCATGTAGTTTGAATTAAATCCGATAGATAGCGTCTTTGTTTACTTAGTTAGTTTTGAAAAAATCCGATAGAGTGCGCTTGCTGTACTCAAGTAGTTTCAATCAAATCCGATAGATAGCGTCTTTGTTTACTTGGTTAGTTTTGATAATATCCGATAGAGTGCGCTAGCTGTACTCATGTAGTTTAAATGAAATCCGATAGATAGCGTCTTTGTTTACTTAGTTAGTTTTGAAAAAATCCGATAGAGTGCGCTTGGTGTACTTATGTAGTTTCAATGAAATCCGATAGATAGCGTCTTTGTTTACTTAGTTAGTTTTCATAAAATCCGTTAGAGTGCGGTAGCTGTACTAATGTAGTTTAAATGAAATCCGATAGATAGCGTCTTTGTTTACTTAGTTAGTTTTGAAAAAATCCGATAGAGTGCGCTTGCTGTACTCAAATAGTTTCAATGAAATCCGATAGATAGCGTCTTTGTTTACTTAGTTAGTTTTGAAATAAATCTGATAGAGTGCGCTTGCTGTACTAATTTGGTTTAAATGGAATCCGATAGATAGCGTCTTTGTTTACTTAGTTAAATTTGGAAAATCTGATAGAGTGCGCTAGCTGTACTCATGTAGTTTAAATGAAATCCGATAGATGGCGTCTTTGTTTACTTAGTTAGTTTTGAAAAAATCCGATAGAGTGCGCTTGCTGTACTCATGTAGTTTCAATTAAATCCGATAGATAGCGTCTTTGTTTACTTAGTTAGTTTTGAAAAAATCCGATAGAGTGCGCTTGGTGTACTTATGTAGTTTCAATAAAATCCGATGGATAGCGTCTTTGTTTTCTTAGTTAGTTTTCATAAAATCCGTTAGAGTGCGCTAGCTGTACTAATGTAGTTTAAATGAAATCCGATAGATAGCGTCTTTGTTTACTTAGTTAGTTTTGAAAAAATCTGATAGAGTGCGCTTGCTGTACTCAAGTAGTTTCAATGAAATCCGATAGATAGCGTCTTTGTTTACTTAGTTAGTTTTGAAAAAATCTGATAGAGTGCGCTTGCAGTACTCATTTGGTTTAAATGGAATCCGATAAATAGCGTCTTTGTTTACTTAGTTAAATTTGGAAAATCTGATAGAGTGCGCTAGCTGTACTCATGTAGTTTAAATGAAATCCGATAGATATCGTCTTTATTTACTTAGTTAGTTTTGAAAAAATCCGATAGAGTGCGCTAGTTGTACTCATGTAGTTTAAATGAAATCCGATAGATAGCGTCTTTGTTTACTTAGTTAGTTTTGAAAAAATCCGATAGAGTGCGCTAGTTGTACTCATGTAGTTTAAATGAAATCCGATAGATAGCGTCTTAGTTTACTTAGTTAGTTTAGAAAAAATTCGATAGAGTGCGCTTGGTGTACTTATGTAGTTTCAATGAAATCCGATAGATAGCGTCTTTGTTTACTTAGTTAGTTTTCATAAAATCCGTTAGAGTGCGCTAGCTGTACTAATGTAGTTTAAATGAAATCCGATAGATAGCATCTTTGTTTACTTAGTTAGTTTTGAAAAAATCCGATAGAGTGCGCTTGCTGTACTCAAGTAGTTTCAATGAAATCCGATAGATAGCATCTTTGTTTACTTAGTTAGTTTTGGAAATATCTGATAGAGTGCGCTAGCTGTACTCATGTAGTTTAAATGAAATCCGATAGATAGCATCTTTGTTTACTTAGTTAGTTTTGGAAAAATCTGATAGAGTGCGCTTGCTGTACTCATTTGGTTTAAATGGAATCCGATAGATAGCGTCTTTGTTTAGTTAGTTAAATTTGGAAAATCTGATAGAGTGCGCTAGCTGTACTCATGTAGTTTAAATGAAATCCGATAGATAGCGTCTTTGTTTACTTAGTTAGTTTTGAAAAAATCCGATAGAGTGCGCTAGTTGTACTCATGTAGTTTAAATGAAATCCGATAGATAGCGTCTTAGTTCACTTAGTTAGTTTTGAAAAAATCCGATGGAGTGCGCTTGCTGTACTCAAGTAGTTTCAATGAAATCCGATAGATAGCATCTTTGTTTACTTAGTTAGTTTTGAAAAAATCTGATAGAGTGCGCTTGCTGTACTCATTTGGTTTAAATGGAATCCGATAGATAGCGTCTTTGTTTACTTAGTTAAATTTGGAAAATCTGATAGAGTGCGCTAGCTGTACTCATGTAGTTTAAATGAAATCCGATAGATAGCGTCTTTGTTTACTTAGTTAGTTTTGAAAAAATCCGATAGAGTGCGCTAGTTGTACTCATGTAGTTTAAGTGAAATCCGATAGATAGCGTCTTAGTTTACTTAGTTAGTTTAGAAAAAATCCGATAGAGTGCGCTTGCTGTACTCAAGTAGTTTCAATGAAATCCGATAGATAGCGTCTTTGTTTACTTAGTTAGTTTTGAAAAAATCCGATAGAGTGCGCTAGTTGTACTCATGTAGTTTAAATGAAATCCGATAGATAGCGTCTTAATTTACTTAGTTAGTTTAGAAAAAATCCGATAGAGTGCGCTTGCTGTACTCAAGTAGTTTCAATCTAATCCGATAGACAGCGTCTTTGTTTACTTAGTTAGTTTTGAAAAAATCCGATAGAGTGCGCTAGCTGTACTCATGTAGTTTAAATGGAATCTGATAAATAGCGTCTTTGTTTATAAAGTTAGTTTTGAAAAAATCCGATAGAGTGCGCTTGCTGTACTCATGTAGTTTCAATTAAATCCGATAGATAGCGTCTTTGTTTACTTAGTTAGTTTTGAAAAAATCCGATAGAGTGCGCTTGCTGTACTCAAGTAGTTTCAATCAAATCCGATGGATAGCGTCTTTGTTTACTTAGTTAGTTTTGAAAATATCCGATAGAGTGCGCTAGCTGTACTCATGTAGTTTAAATGAAATCCGATAGATAGCGTCTTTGTTTACTTAGTTAGTTTTGAAAAAATCCGATAGAGTGCGCTTGGTGTACTTATGTAGTTTCAATGAAATCCGATAGATAGCGTCTTTGTTTACTTAGTTAGTTTTGAAAAAATCTGACAGAGTGCGCTTGCTGTACTAATTTGGTTTAAATGGAATCCGATAGATAGCGTCTTTGTTTACTTAGTTAAATTTGGAAAATCTGATAGAGTGCGCTAGCTGTACTCATGTAGTTTAAATGAAATCCGATAGATGGCGTCTTTGTTTACTTAGTTAGTTTTGAAAAAATCCGATAGAGTGCGCTTGCTGTACTCATGTAGTTTCAATTAAATCCGATAGATAGCGTCTTTGTTTACTTAGTTAGTTTTGAAAAAATCCGATAGAGTGCGCTTGGTGTACTTATGTAGTTTCAATAAAATCCGATGGATAGCGTCTTTGTTTACTTAGTTAGTTTTCATAAAATCCGTTAGAGTGCGCTAGCTGTACTAATGTAGTTTAAATGAAATCCGATAGATAGCGTCTTTGTTTACTTAGTTAGTTTTGAAAAAATCTGATAGAGTGCGCTTGCTGTACTCAAGTAGTTTCAATGAAATCCGATAGATAGCGTCTTTGTTTACTTAGTTAGTTTTGAAAAAATCTGATAGAGTGCGCTTGCAGTACTCATTTGGTTTAAATGGAATCCGATAAATAGCGTCTTTGTTTACTTAGTTAAATTTGGAAAATCTGATAGAGTGCGCTAGCTGTACTCATGTAGTTTAAATGAAATCCGATAGATATCGTCTTTATTTACTTAGTTAGTTTTGAAAAAATCCGATAGAGTGCGCTAGTTGTACTCATGTAGTTTAAATGAAATCCGATAGATAGCGTCTTTGTTTACTTAGTTAGTTTTGAAAAAATCCGATAGAGTGCGCTAGTTGTACTCATGTAGTTTAAATGAAATCCGATAGATAGCGTCTTAGTTTACTTAGTTAGTTTAGAAAAAATTCGATAGAGTGCGCTTGGTGTACTTATGTAGTTTCAATGAAATCCGATAGATAGCGTCTTTGTTTACTTAGTTAGTTTTCATAAAATCCGTTAGAGTGCGCTAGCTGTACTAATGTAGTTTAAATGAAATCCGATAGATAGCATCTTTGTTTACTTAGTTAGTTTTGAAAAAATCCGATAGAGTGCGCTTGCTGTACTCAAGTAGTTTCAATGAAATCCGATAGATAGCATCTTTGTTTACTTAGTTAGTTTTGGAAATATCTGATAGAGTGCGCTAGCTGTACTCATGTAGTTTAAATGAAATCCGATAGATAGCGTCTTTGTTTACTTAGTTAAATTTGAAAAAATCCGATAGAGTGCGCTAGTTGTACTCATGTAGTTTAAATGAAATCCGATAGATAGCGTCTTAGTTCACTTAGTTAGTTTTGAAAAAATCCGATGGAGTGCGCTTGCTGTACTCAAGTAGTTTCAATGAAATCCGATAGATAGCATCTTTGTTTAATTAGTTAGTTTTGAAAAAATCTGATAGAGTGCGCTTGCTGTACTCATTTGGTTTAAATGGAATCCGATAGATAGCGTCTTTGTTTACTTAGTTAAATTTGGAAAATCTGATAGAGTGCGCTAGCTGTACTCATGTAGTTTAAATGAAATCCGATAGATAGCGTCTTTGTTTACTTAGTTAGTTTTGAAAAAATCCGATAGAGTGCGCTAGATGTACTCATGTAGTTTAAATGAAATCCGATAGATAGCGTCTTAGTTTACTTAGTTAGTTTAGAAAAAATCCGATAGAGTGCGCTTGCTGTACTCAAGTAGTTTCAATCAAATCCGATAGATAGCGTCTTTGTTTACTTAGTTAGTTTTGAAAAAATCCGATAGAGTGCGCTAGCTGTACTCATGTAGTTTAAATGGAATCTGATAAATAGCGTCTTTGTTTATTTAGTTAGTTTTGAAAAAATCCGATAGAGTGCGCTTGCTGTACTCATGTAGTTTCAATTAAATCCGATAGATAGCGTCTTTGTTTACTTAGTTAGTTTTGAAAAAATCCGATAGAGTGCGCTTGGTGTACTTATGTAGTTTCAATAAAATCCGATAGATAGCGTCTTTGTTTACTTAGTTAGTTTTCATAAAATCCGTTAGAGTGCGCTAGCTGTACTAATGTAGTTTAAATGAAATCTGATAGATAGCGTCTTTGTTTACTTAGTTAGTTTTGAAAAAATCCGATAGAGTGCGCTTGCTGTACTCAAGTAGTTTCAATGAAATCCGATAGATAGCGTCTTTGTTTACTTAGTTAGTTTTGAAAAAATCTGATAGAGTGCGCTTGCAGTACTCATTTGGTTTAAATGGAATCCGATAGATAGCGTCTTTGTTTACTTAGTTAAATTTGGAAAATCTGATAGAGTGCGCTAGCTGTACTCATGTAGTTTAAATGAAATCCGATAGATAGCGTCTTTATTTACTTAGTTAGTTTTGAAAAAATCCGATAGAGTGCGCTAGTTGTACTCATGTAGTTTAAATGAAATCCGATAGATAGCGTCTTAGTTTACTTAGTTAGTTTAGAAAAAATCCGATAGAGTGCGCTTGCTGTACTCAAGTAGTTTCAATCAAACCCGATAGATAGCGTTTTTCTTTACTTAGTTAGTTTTGAAAAAATCCGATAGAGTGCGCTAGCTGTACTCATATAGTTTAAATGGAATCTGATAAATAGCGTCTTTGTTTATTTAGTTAGTTTTGAAAAAATCCGATAGAGTGCGCTTGCTGTACTCATGTAGTTTCAATTAAATTTGATAGATAGCGTCTTTGTTTACTTAGTTAGTTTTGAAAAAATCCGATAGAGTGCGCTTGGTGTACTTATGTAGTTTCAATGAAATCCGATAGATAGCGTCTTTGTTTACTTAGTTAGTTTTCATTAAATCCGTTAGAGTGCGCTAGCTGTACTAATGTAGTTTAAATGAAATCCGATAGATAGCGTCTTTGTTTACTTAGTTAGTTTTGAAAAAATCCGATAGAGTGCGCTTGCTGTACTCAAGTAGTTTCAATCAAATCCGATAGATAGCAACTTTGTTTACTTAGTTAGTTTTGGAAAAATCTGATAGTGCGCTTGCAGTACTCATTTGGTTTAAATGGAATCTGATAGATAGCGTCTTTGTTAAGTTAGTTAAATTTGGAAAATCTGATAGAGTGCGCTAGCTGTACTCATGTAGTTTAAATGAAATCCGATAGATAGCGTCTTTGTTTACTTAGTTAGTTTTGAAAAAATCCGATAGAGTGCGCTAGTTGTACTCATGTAGTTTAAATGAAATCCGATAGATAGCGTCTTAGTTCACTTAGTTAGTTTAGAAAAAATCCGATAGAGTGCGCTTGCTGTACTCATGTAGTTTTAATGAAATCCGATAGATATCGTCTTTGTTTATTTACTTAGGTTTGATAAAATCCGATAGAGTGCGCCTGCTGTACTCATGTAATTTAAATGGAATCCGATAGATAGCGTCTTTGTTTATAAAGTTAGTTTTGAAAAAATCCGATAGAGCGCTTGCTGTACTCATGTAGCTTCAACGAAATCCGATAGATATTTTTTTTTTTTTTTTTTTTTTTTTTTTTTTTTTTTTTTTTGGTTTAACGTCCGACTGTTTTGCAAATTGCTGCTAATGCAGACGGTGAAGGATGAAATGAATTTTTTGTAACGTATGAAAAAATGCCATGCCCGAGTGGGATTCGAACCCAAGACCGCGTGATGAGAGGCGAGCACGTTACCAACATCGCCAACGCGGTGGGCATCCGATAGATAGCGTTTATGTTTATTTAGTTAGTTTTTATAAAATCAGATAGAGTGCGCTAGCTGTACTCATGTAGTTTAAATGAAATCCGATAGATAGCGTCTTTGTTTACTTAGTTAGTTTTGAAAAAATCCGATAGAGTGCGCTTGGTGTACTTATGTAGTTTCAATGAAATCCGATAGATAGCGTCTTTGTTTACTTAGTTAGTTTTGAAAAAATCCGATAGAGTGCGCTTGCTTTACTCAAGTAGTTTCAATGAAATCCGATAGATAGCATCTTTGTTTACTTAGTTAGTTTTGAAAAAATCTGATAGAGTGCGCTTGCTGTACTCATTTGGTTTAAATGGAATCCGATAGATAGCGTCTTTGTTTACTTAGTTAAATTTGAAAAATCTGATAGAGTGCGCTAGCTGTACTCATGTAGTTTAAATGAAATCCGATAGATAGCGTCTTTGTTTACTTAGTTAGTTTTTAGAAAAAATCCGATAGAGTGCGCTTGCTGTACTCATGTAGTTTTAATAAAATCCGATAGATATCGTCTTTGTTTATTTACTTAGTTTTGATAAAATCCGATAGAGTGCGCTTGCTGTACTCATGTAATTTAAATGGAATCCGATAGATATCGTCTTTGTTTATATAGTTAGTTTTGAAAAAATCCGATAGAGTGCGCTTGCTGTACTCAAGTAGTTTCAATGAAATCCGATAGATAGCGTCTTTGTTTACTTAGTTAGTTTTGAAAAAATCCGATAGAGTGCGCTTGCTGTACTTATGTAGTTGAAATGAAATCCGATAGACAGCGTCTTTGTTTACTTAGTTTTCATAGAATCCGATAGAGTGCGCTAGCTGTACTCAGGTAGTTTCAATGAAAACCGACAGATAGCGTCTTTGTTCATTTAGTTAGTTCTGAAAAAAATACGATAGAGTTTGCTAGCTACTAAGGTAGTTCCAATAAAATCCGATATATAGCTTTTTTGTTTACTTAAGTTTTGAAAAAATCCGATAGAGTGCGCAAGCTGTATTTAGGTAGTTTCAATAAAATCCGATTGATAGCGTCTTTTTTTATATAGTTAGTTTTGAAAAAATCCGAAAGAGTGCGCTAGCTTTACTCAGGTAGTTTCAATAAAATCCTATAGATGATAGCGTCTTTGTTCACTTAGTTCGTTTTGGAAAAAGTACGATAGAGTTTGCTAGCTACTAAGGTAGTTTCAATAAAATCCGATAGATAGCGTCTTTGTTTACTTAGTTTTGATAAAATCCGATAGAGTGCGCAAGCTGTACTCAGGTAGTTTCAATAAAATCCTATCGATAGCGTCTTTGTTTACTTAGTTAGTTTTGATAAAATCCGATAGAGTGCGCAAGCTGTACTCAGGTAGTTTCAATAAAATCCTATAGATAGCGTATTTGTTTACTTAGTTAGTTTTGATAAAATCCGATAGAGTGCGCTGGCTGTACTAAGGTAGTTTCAATAAAATCTGTGAAATCCTATACCAGTACCTAACCTGTTGAGTAGGGCTACCAACTTCGTGTCACAAAACACAATTTCCCTTTCTTAGAAAAAGTTACCAGACAACAATTGGGTAACAGGATAAAAAATCACTCTGTACAATCATAGTTTTTGATGTGTGTCTCATCTCTCCTAAGCTACTTTAATATACTAACTTTATGCATTTCTTATTATAAACCTCCCTTACTGAATAACCAGTCTCAGGTATCTCATTCATTTGTGCTATTATGGTACAAGAAGCAATCCTCTGTAAAGTCACACTCAAATCTTTCAGCGCACTTAATTTTTAAAGCTTTAATAGTCAAACGTCTGTCAATAAAATAAAATTGATTGAACCATACTAAGAAAGTTTATACGAGCAGCTTTCTATATTTAATCTCTACCCCATAGTTCAATGATCCATAATGTAACATACCATCAGAATCCGATAAAGTGCGCTAGCTGTACTCAGGTAGTTTCAATAAAATCCGATTGATAGCGTCTTTTTTTATATAGTTAGTTTTGAAAAAATCCGAAAGAGTGCGCTAGCACTCCAAAATACTGTACTAATACAGTACTTTTTATTATTAATAAATAAAATTAAGTTAACATTCCTTTAAATATTAATCCTTTGAGTGCCAGGATCTGATCTTATCGGATATGAGGGTCTTCTGAAATTGTCTTAGCAATTTTGTTGCTAATATTTAAATCACCACAAAAAAATGTTCAATGGGTTTTCAACCAATATAATTTTCAAACTAAAAAACTGTTTCTATGAGGTTGTATAAAATAAAAACAAAAATATTAAAATTTTTAGAAAAAATGTATTTCAATAATAAAATTAAAATATAAATCCTTTTTTTTCTTAAAAAAATAGGCCTACAAAAACAAATAATAAATTTATAGTTCATGTTAACAAATATACTCAAGAGTGTTTTAAATGTATTTTTCTATTATGAATAAAAAAATATGTGCCGTTTTGAAATGCTACTTTTTATTTTTTATAATACTCTTCTACGAAAATATAAATGAATATAACAATAAATAAAAGAAATGAACAGCATTATTTATAATTCAATTAAGCAAAATTACTTACACGGTTTATATAAAATTTAGTCATAAAATTTGTTGCAATGCTAGGTTCAAAATGTACAAAAATTAATATTTTAATATAATATACGAGGGTAGGCTGATAAGTAATGCACACATGCTTGTAGAAGACGAACAAAAAGAAATAGCAAGATGGGGTAAATAACAAATTAAAGTACAAATCTTAACCTACCAAATTATCTATTTATTTTTCAATATAGTCACCGTTAAGCATTACACATTTCTCCCAACGTTTAACAAGTTTTTTCATTCCGTCACTGAAAAATTCTTCCGACTTTCCTCGAACCCAGGACGCAATAGCTGCCTTCACCTCATTGTCCGAGCTGTAATGATTACCCTTAAGGTCTCTCTTCAGTAGAGGAAAAAAATAAAAATCGCAAGGCGCAAGGTCGGGAGAATACGGAGGGTGTAAAATTGGTTGAAACTTCAGGTTTCTCAGAGCCTCTCCAGTTGCACGCGAAGTGTGTGGACGAGCATTGTCGTGTTGCAAAATTATTGGCGCCAGGTTGCCTCTAACACGACAAACTCGACGTCGGAGGTGTTTCAGAGTCTGTATATACTGAGCAGAATTTACCGTTGCCCCTCGTTCCAGATAATCAGTCACATAAACTCGGCGAGCATCCCAAAACACAGTCAAAAGAATTTTTTTTGCGGACGGTTGTGTTTTGAACTTTTTCACAACAGGAGAATGTGGATGACGATATTCAGCGCTCTGCCTTTTTTCTTCGGGATCGTAATGATGAACCCATGACTCGTCCCCCGTCACAATATTCAAAAGAAAGTCGTCTCCTTCGTCACGGTAGCGCTTCAAAAGTTGTTCACAGCATTCCAATCGACGCTGTTTATTCTCGTCTGTCAGACGGCGTGGTACCCATCGTGCACAGATTTTACGGTATCCCAATTGTTCAATAATGAAGCCAACACGTTCCTTAGATATTCCAATTTGGTTTGCGATACGCTGTTGAGTGATTCGCCGGTCATTTTGAATCAAATCATCGATGAGTTTGCGACGATTATCGTCTGAGGCAGTGATTGGTCGTCCACTGCGTGTTTTGTCAACAATTAAGGCTTTTCCAGGTTGGCAATCACGAAATTTTATTACCCAACGATTCACAGTAGACCTATCAACAGTATCGTCACAATAAACAGCCTTTAAACGACGATAAATCTCACTAGGATTCACTTTCTCAGCAGTTAAAAATTCGATAACAGCGCGTTGTTTAATTCTCGTTGACATAGCACCAGAACACGACGCCATACTTCCACTACTCAAAACAAACTGAATGAAAGCAACGCCTTCAAACTGCGCAGGCTTGTAGAGGAGAAATAGTACTTCCACATGCCACCAGGCGCGCTACTGAAGTTTATTTAGTTGTCTTCTACAAGCATGTGTGCATTACTTATCAGCCTACCCTCGTATTATTGTTTTATTAAATCATTTTATTCCAAGTTCATTTTCATACAATACACCCAAATATATTTAGCCAATTTTATAAAAACGGCATGTAGAAATCATAAACCAGATGTTAACAAACTCAAGAAAACATTTAAAAATTATTGAACTAAATAAAAGGTTCACAAGTAGTATTGCCAAAAAATATTAATTACTAAGATTGTAAAACCTTCAAAATGCTATTTACAGCAAGCTCAGAAACAACCCAACAAATAAGGTGACAGGACCCTCAGAGAGGAAATCAGAATACCAAAATTTCATGATATCTACTGTTTAGGTGTGTACTGTTTACATAAATTATCATAGAATAGGCTTAACTGTGTTCCCTAAAGTCAATATGGGTAGTAAGACTATTCAAAGCTAATGTACGCACCAAAACCTTTATTATCATAGATGACATTAAGTTAACATTCCTTTAAATATTAATCCTTTGAGTGCCAGGATCTGATCTTATCGGATGTGAGGGTCTTCTGAAAAGTGCCAGATCCGGTCACATCGGATATCGGTAAACTGTTGTGTAAATGTCTATAACTTCCCTATAAACCAGTAGAATGCGTTGAATTTCAGCTTTATTAATAGTGTAAATTATGAACTTTCATTTTATGTCGATAGATTTTGCTGTTATTTAGCTATGTCTATTTTACAAGACTTTTTTGTGTACTTCTTTGCAAACGCATGCGGGTGTAAATGGGGAGGTTATTCCCACGAAACCAAACCACACACAAACCTAAAACACCATCACAAACCCCACAACAACTACAACAACAGTAGACAACACAGATACTAACAGTTACTAACAGTTGGTTATGGTTATTTTGTTTGATTATACTAGTAATTTTAAATAGTTTTGTGTTATATATCAATCTAATCAGAACAAAATCATCTATAAAAAGAAATAACTAGCAAATACAAAAAATTTTCTAGTTTAAAACGTAATGGATGAAGAATATTACATGAACATCAAATTCCGATATGTGAATTAAGATATTTTAGTAAATACAAATAAATGATCAATAAATTAAAACAGTTCTATTTATAGAGCAAGGTTTTCTACAAATTTTGGTATAAGAATTAACCTAGGGCATTAATAAAACCCAGGCATTACTTAACCTAGGGCATTTTCTTGACCTAGGGCATTCTTAGTTCTGATAAAATGAATACTAAGATGATTATCCCTTTTTAAAGGGGATAGTGTAATTAGCCTGCTTTTGAACTGGAATTTTTTACCAGTTCTTCACTACATGCCATGGCATTTAAAGGGTTAATATAAAGGCAAGTAATGATAAAAAAACACTACGCATGAATAAACACCATTTCACAATTTTGGCTTATTTTGTTAAAAAAAATATACATTAAAAAAATAATTTTCTACTACTCTTTTTGAAAGAAAATTACGGATTTATCCTGAATTTCTTTCAAGATTAAACTTTTTACATTTATCTTTATATATTTTCTTCTACCCAGTGTAAACAGTGTTAGCAGCTGAACTCTTCCATTTACATGAATCTTATTCCACTTTTAGCAAACTCAAGCCATTGAGTATGATACTTGATTGTAAACTGTCAGATTATCATGAGCCTACTGTGTACAGAAAATTACTAGACACCTGTTAAAATTACAATCTTCATGAAAACAAAGAGATTATACATACAAAATTAATTCAATAAGTATTATATTGAAAAGAATAAAAATTATACTTAAAAGAATATAATATATATTCTTTTTGAACTCAGTTTTAAGTTTACACAGGTTATCAATGAACTTGTACTATTAACTTTTCTTATAGAATACTTTTAGAAATTTAAAAACTTTAAAAAACATTTATGCACAAACCATTTTTAATGTCCTTTCTAACGTTTTTCTTAAGTTTAGTAAATGAAGCTCATACAAACTGCATTTCGGCCATCAAGGAATTAAATAGCCAGTAGTTTTATATAATCATAGAAATTGATAAACACTTTCTCTATTAATCTATTAGCCTGTATCCCTGATTTTTTGTTTTATATCCAACTGTTATGCATATCAAACTCTCACACGTTTTATTTTTTGCATTTAGTTATATTCCCAGTCCTTAATTTGTTTTTACCTGTTTCATGATCATAACAACAATGATGCCTAAAATATCACCACTGGCGAATTCGTCTTCATCAGTTTCAAATTCTTAGAAAATATTATCTTTACAGAAACATCATCAAAATCAATAAATTCTCGTAGCCAAGTAAATTATCAGTACCCAAATTAGTACATACGCACTTACTAGCCATGACACAGAAAAAAAAAATCAACACATGATGGAATTCACGATCACCTGAAGTTTGATTTCTACTACAAGAGTGAAAATATAAATATTAAAATAGAAAATACTAACAAACATATGTATTTACGCTGGCGTATAAGATTGCATTTCTGCTAGATAGAGATAGTAATGGCCGGGTGAGGTACGCAGTGCAATAGTCATGCCTTTCTAATAACATAGTATTAGTACAGTAATGCCGAGAACTGATTTTTTACACGTCATCACACTGTCAATAACAACTATGACATTATTATCTAAATTCATATCCGCTGTTTCCTTCAACTGTTGTTTTTAGGTACTGTAGTACACACATTCTGCGGGTTGCATATACAACTGCAATCTTATATGCCGGCATCAATACTAACAATCTTAACTATTAACTTATGAAGCCACTTCAATTACTTTTTTATATCTGTCTAAATCTGATGTTCCACAATATGAGATAACTCGTCAAAAGCACCTAAAAATTCAAATGGTTTGGTGAGATATCTCATCAAAAGCACTTAAGGGATTAAGGCTAATACAAACAATGAAGGTTGATAATAGATGAAAATGAGTGATGAAAAGTGCCAGATCTGTTTGGGAATCAAACACAGGACCCTTAACATAGAAGCCAGTTGTTCTGACCACTACAACAACATCCATGAAGTCACAGTAAATGCTTAGTCCATGATGTCCCAACTTATCATATTCAAACTAGAATGCAATGAACATTAACTTCAAGTATTATTTGTTATGCATTCAAGAAAAATATAAGATTTCATAACAAATTTACCACGTTATAGTAAATATGTTGCATTAGGAGCCCAACTAACAACAATCTTATATAGATTAATCTTATTCTTCCATTTTAATACCCCTCTGAAGGTAAAAAATATTTCTATGAAATTTAGTAACAGCCCATAAAGAGATAACCAATTTCTGTAACAAGTGCATTACATTATATAACTTGTTTCTTCCAATGGCAAGGTCAAATATGCTTAGCGTGCATTTAATATCCATATACAGTACCATGAAAAAGGATAAGTTGCACAACACTACATAGAGCACTTGACAAATTTCCCTCATATTTTAGAAAAGCTACATTCTAGAGTACAGAATCAAAATATGTCGGAAATCTTACTAAGCTGATGTTACAACTCAACAGATTCTTTAAATTACACTGAAAGCTAATTTTTTACAAACTACAAGAAGAAATACTTTCAGTACCACATCCATTATTACGGTAAAACAATAACTCACAAAATACTACAAAATTAAGTCATAATTCTTTAAAAATCAGCATGAATATTTGTAAGTCACATTTTGCTGTCAGCACAGGGAATTGTATGCTGGCTCCTGGCTTGTGGCCCAACCGCACAAAGCTAAGGACAGTCTAGAACAGGCCAAATAGACCTCTAGAATTGTATAATGCCGCCTTGTGTGAAACAGCTGACTTTTAGAAGGCTCCTATTATTATTATTATTATTATTATCACAAATTAAAAGATAATTTAAATAAAATCTTATTAATACACATTCATATAACCACCATCATAATTATTAATATCATTATTTCATTTTTAATATATTGATCATGTCACTTCAATTATGTCATAACCCTCATTTCAGTCAAAATCAAGATTTTGCGCTTTATTGCATTACTAACCTCAAATATAGGCCCTAGCAAAATGTTTAAAGCCACAGTGTGATATAAATAAATAAATAAATGTATCGTAACTATTACAAATAACAAAAATCATAAATTTTAATAACAAAAAACTGTGGTAATAAAAAATAAAATTTTTATTTTGTGGCTTATGACATATTATTATAGTGACAAAGTCGATATCCTAATACTTTGCATTATAGAATTACGATAAAAATTTCATTTTTTTCATCAAGTAAATTTTTTTTTCATCAAGTGACCGGATTTGTTTATAAAATCAGAGTTTATAGCGAGCATAAAATTACTATGCAACAATAAAACAATTGTTCTAATATATCGTTAGAATGACATAAATTACTTATGTATAGTGTGTGCATATGAGAAGTTAAGTGACTATACGTGATAGGTGAGGGACGGGGAGCAGAGGATATTAGCTGCTCTTCTGCAGGGGCCACAACCAGTGGCCAGCCTCTACAAGTTTTAACATTATATTCAATATAGTTTTACACACAGCTGTTTTGCCAAAGGCACACAAACTTCACAGTATTTTGTTTTTCATAAAGCCAACAAACTTTGGTTTATAAGTAGATGCGATAACGATATGAGGTGATCTAAAAAATAAAAAAAAATGACAGATCTGACCAGGAATTGAACCCAAGCCTTCTGGTATAGAAGCCAGATGTTGACCACAACAACAGGCAAGTTACAACAAAAAACCAGCCAGTTTTATCAAAAATAACTTAAAAACCTAAGTTTCTTTTTAGACACTAATCATATTCCAGTTTGTAATGTTCCTGAATCTTAACTCCAAAGTTTTTCCAGTTTATTCACTTCAAATGGCATAGAATTTTACTTATTGTTGATTATCGAGGGTCACTAAACATTATCAGTAAGTTTTAACAAGTCAAAATTAACTTATTTAAGTGATTATGTAACATCATAGCAGCAGAATCCAATTAATATAATGTTATAAAAAAAATTATACATATTCACATTTATACTGTTTCTTTTTCATTTTTCTTTACTCACGAGTACTTTCGCGGTGCGCACCACTTCATCAAGTAATGTCACAAAAGCATCCAGAAATACTATGAAGAATGCATCTTCCTTTGTCAAACTTTGAATTTTTACTGATTATAAAACAGTATAATTTTTTGTTTTATAAAAAGTTTTTTATAAATTATTATATTACTTAACTCAAAATTAATGTAGCCAGAAACCAAAATAATGACCTTCCACTTAACGCCCAGAACAATGCTACGATAGCAATCTGTTAATTTTATTTGTCTTTATCAAAACCAGTTGATCAAAAAAGATTTTCTGTGTGTAATGAACTACTAAAAAAAATGATAAAACATTAAATTTATAAGTTATTAATAAATAGTTAATTAAAGCAATCAAAAACTATTGATTTTTAATGATATGATTTTATTAACTAAAAATTTTATTATTAATATACACAATAAAATATACAAAGTTTATTATATTTTTTACAAATTCATAACAAGTAAATAAAAATACAAAAATCACAATAAAATAATGCATTCTTTTTTATTTTTTAAGTATTTAATTACATTATTGTTTACTATATGAAAAATATATACCTTAACTCTAATAGGTAGCAAGAAATAGCTTTATACTTTTCTTATAGGTAATAAACCAATTAAAATTCTAAGTAGATTCTACAATACACTACAGGTTTTTTAAATTGCAAAAAAAAATCTGTTAATACAGTTAGATACATAAAATTCATTAAAACTGAATTTCAGTGATCTTATAAATTTATATTTAATTTTCTGTAAATAAACATTATTATCTTAAAATAATAATGTATAAATAATCATATTATGTACAAAACGAACAAAGCTAATAATCGGGTTTTAAAACTGCTTATTTACTCAACATAAAAGCATCTTCACCTTGACTAATATCTAATAATCTTTAACAAATCTTACTGTTAAAAAATTCACACACCCTAAAATGTGTACATCCAAAATCTTTACAAAAGAAAATTAAAAAAAAAAACTGTACACTGTTTCACGAACCCAACTACACACAACAAAAAGTAGGGTAAAGAATAAGATTTGTACAAAATCTGCACCATCATAGAATGAACCTTGTCCTTTCATTCACAATATCTCATTCAACCTGAAAAATCACTGTGGTCAAACAACGCCTGGTCGTATAGTTCTGCTTTCACAAGGCGTCCTCCAAAAAATCTTCCGTTCAAGGCATCTCTAGCAGCTTCAGCTTCTGCAAAATTAAACAAAAATAATTATAATAATCATAATGTGTTTTTTATTAGTTAACTATAGAACATATGCAACTACTTTCCAAAAAAAAAAATCAAAAAAATGTTGAAGAACTGACTGCTCAGTTGTTAAGAGACTTGAAGGTAAAGTGGGATTCACATTTATAAGGATATATGAAAAAATGTTCCATTGAACTCAGAACCTTCAGCTTAAGAATCAATTATACAGCATTTTGAATCACGAAGACTCATTAAAATAATTGTTTGCTTTTTTTACAGACTAACAGAAAATCTTGACGAACAAAAAATTAACACCACAAAATACAAACTTCATTTACAAATACAGAAGCATGCAAATTAATCCGAACACAGGTAATTGTTTGTTTTTCTCTATGTTGTGGCTACACTGCTAACCACACATTCTGTAAGCTGTCTGTGCAGTGAGAAGTTGTTGTTCTTTGTCTCTATAGCAATTTTATGACAGAAGTAGTGTAAATACAAGTGTATTTCATTTTTTTATGACAAATTCATATATTGTTTTTGTGTCTATGTATATATTGTAACAATGGATGTAACTCCAAAAAAACGTTCAAAAATTGTTTCTCTCTCCGAGTATACCGGTATGACACAACAAAAAATAGCTTCAGAGTGTGGCGTTGGACTAGGGACAGTGAATGCTATATTAAAACAATTTTGAGAAACTCGTTCCTTTTCACCTTGAAGGAAAGGAAAATGAGCCCGTAAAAGAAAAACCACTGCAACTCCGTATCGGTTATTACTGAGAACAAGTAAAGTGAATCCAAAATTAAGTGCTGTGGACTTAAATCGACAGCTTACAGCCAGTGGAACGAATTCGCATGTGACAACTGTTAGACAAAGACTTCTTGATGTGGATGGAAAGCTCGTCGACCAGCTAAAAAACAACTTTTGACCCAAGCAATGTGCAAAAAACACTTATTGTGGGCCAAAGCACATGCTAAGTGGATTGTTGCAGACTGGAAAAATGTAATGTTCTCCAATGAATCCCATTTTTACGTTCAAGAGCAAAAGGTTTCTTATGTTCGAAAATCAGCAGATGAAAGAATATCACCAGCTCATATCCAGCAATCAGTTAAACATCCCCAGAAAACAATGTTTTGGGGTTGTTTCACATATAAAGGTCCTTGTTCATTAGTCCCAGTAAATGGTATGTTAAAATGTGATGAATATATCCAAATTCTTAAGTCAAAGGTTGTGCCACAACTGCTAACAAAATTTCCACAAGGCAATGGAGTGTTTAAACAAGATTTAGTGCCAGCCATACTGTCAAAAAAGTGAAAGCATTTTTTGAACAAGAAAACGTTAAAGTGTTGACATGGCCAGGTAATTCCCCAGATATAAGCTCGATTGAAAATCTTTGGGCATTAGTGAAAACACTACTCTCAAAAATGGACTGTACTACAAAAAATAACCTCATTGCAGCAATAATATCAGTATGGTTTCATAACGAAGAAATTAAAAAATGTGCAGTACACTTAATTGAATCTATGCCAAATCGCATACGTGAACTGATAAACAATAAAGATGGCCATATTAGTTGCTATTAAACATTAACAAATAGAATGTATATATATTTTTTTCAAAAATAAAGTAACTTTCCATTACATAACATCTGTGTTCGGATTAATTTGCATGCTACTGTAAATATTTAAAATGCAACCTGCAGCTTGTGCTTGTAATCAATTAAAATTTTAACACGTTGAGGCCGACTGACACCTTAAGATGCGAAATAGAGTTTCTTTCCCGGGCCGACTGATGCCTTAAGGTAACATATACCCTTACTACGTATTATAGCTTTTGTTCAATCTTCGGCACATTGGCAGTCTTAGTAAATATTCAGGCAGTCAGACCGATCCTATGCTACAGTAAAGATCGTATTTGTTGCCAACTGCCGGGAATTTTTGAACAAATTTTAAAAGTGTAGTAAATTTGGACATCCTAGTGTGATGTAATTATATCATTTATTCTATGAATTTCTTTATTTCTTGTGACTTCTTTTACCAAGAAAAGTTAAGAATAATACATTTTTAGATAAAAATAAGTTTAATTTTTGAGTAATAACTCAAAAATAATTTCTCTTACTTCAAGAACTTGCGATTTCTATGCAATGTATTTCTTACGTAATGTATGTTTATATTAAATATATGTACTATGCAACAGAATGTATGAAATGTATGTATTAAAATCATGCAACAGACGCACATAATACTGTATTATATTTAGCTGGTGAATAGATGAACAAATAAGAATAAGATCATTCACGTGGCTGACTTGATGCCTTGAGGCATCAAGGTATTTTTTCACAGCAATAGCGTGTCGGCATAGCAAAGCATTTGTGATTCTAGCCTCCTGGCTAGATGTGTTAATGTATTCCTGGTTTTATTAACCTTTATCGTTGTAACACTCTGTTGTTGTTTAGGTCATCAGCCAAAAGGCTGGTTTGAACCTGTAGAGGTTTTACTAAGTAAATCGAGGAGTGAGGTGGTTTACCATTACCTTCCTCACTGAGTAGAAAAGTATACTTATCAGCATGCCAGGCTCTCTGAAAAGCATACATTTTCCACTCTGTAAATGACACTTTCACTTCATTCACCACAGGGTCTGTATAATGAAATCCATTTCTTTCAGATGAGATAACTCTGATAGTGTCTTTTACACCTCTACCTCTTCTGTTCTTAAATGATTCAGTCATTTAATTGGCTACCCTGTGATAAGAAACAGAGAACTATTTATTTTAGCCCTGCAACTAACAGATTGAGTGTATGTAACACTCTAATGGAATAATTTTAGTTTTACCAACATATGTTATGGTGGATCCACAAATACTAATGTTAAGAAGATGCAATGTTTGTTTGTTAGTTTGTATAATGCATTCTCAGAAACTACCCAACAAGATTTCATACATAAGAAATCAATTTTACCAACTTTTTCTTACAACCTATTCAGTTATTCTCAGGTTGTATTTCTCCCCCTCAAATAGCAAATCATACTGATGTCAACACAATACCTGTTTCCAGTATTTTGGTTTTATTTTTACATCATGATTTTACTTTCAGAATGTAAGGTTGTATGAGAACAATGCCTTAAGTTTAATTTGCCTTGAAGCTCACTGAGCGGCATGTTGTAACTATTATATGAAAATTTAAACCAATTTTAATTTTCTGAATGTTGTTTATAAGCAGTCGTTTAAATGAAAAATTTAAAAAATTAAACTTGTAAAATGTTTCATAAAACATTTTGGATCCACCAAAAAAGAAAAATATTACATTACAACGGTATTACCAAGATAAAGGTTAATGAAAACCAGTAACATAGTAACATTTAAAATAAAAACTCTAAGAAATTAATTATAAAAGAACACAATGGACTCACCTTTCATCTGTGAAAATTCAACAAATATCTTGACAATTACTTCTGCATCATCATCAACTTCATCAGACTGTTTCTCATTGTAAATTATCACTCTGTCAACAGCTCCGAACCTATTTAAAAGTAAATCAGAAAAACTTTTAACAAAATGAAATAGAAATATCATGAAATTTATTCACAAATTCTATCTTTTTTATTTCATCAAACATCCTATGCAGGATTATCAACAACCGCATTATTTAATATTGAAATACATATTTCTAAACCACCAGAATACGGTAACAGTAAACACTTACCAATGTTTTCTTTACAATCAAAAGTGTAAAAATTTTAAAAGGCATATTGAAGATGTGTAAAAGATATACGAAAGCGCTTTCACCATTGGTAACAGTTTACTGTTACTCTATTCTGGTGGTTTTCAATTCTATTCTTTCTACGTTTTAGGAAGACTCAAGAATATGAATGTTAAATGATAACTACAGTTCCAGAATTTACAACGTTCTTTAAACATAAATTGCACTAACATAACATTATAATTATACACAAAAACATTTTGTAATGGCATAGACTTTGACACTGCTCTTCATTCCATGATATCCTCTTGATTACATTAGATCATTAAAAATTACAAAAATTTAATGTTCACAGAAACTTAAACGAGTTTTCAACACCCAGTAAAAGTACTCATATTACTATTAAAAATTCAGAAAACAAAAACTACACACGTTTTTGCAGTTTTTTTTTTTTGGAAAAACATGATGAAAACAAATTGAATTAAACATTAAATTTGTATTAAGAGCTAGATCAATCAACTCCTACCAATAATATATAGCAGTAAAAATATCTAATGTAAAATAACTTTCTCTTGCCAATGCAAATAATGAAAGATATAACCTCATTTTAATCATGAGTGAGTGGCACAAAATGAATATCAACCTCCTTTGACTAAAAATAAATGGAAAATTACTAATTGATACTACACTAGGCTCTGTACAAGAGAACGCTTAAAATAAACGTTGGATTTCTTTAATTTCTATAATTTTCATTGTATATACTTTTGCCATTAACTGCATACTAAGGCCACAATATTAAAAATACAATTTTTTTACCCAGTTTTTACCACCCGCAGAAGCAGAGCCTCCCCAAGAATTTCAGCAGACATGGCGCTTACCCTATCTTGTAGAGCATTAAAAGTTTGGTAAATGAGGTGATTTTAAAAAATCATAATAGCCTTTTTTTAGAAAATTATAAAAAAATGAAAAATTGCACAAGTAAACTATTACTTCCAGTTGGCAAATTTTGATGAATATGTTCATGTCGGGCCCCTAATGTGTACCTAACTTAGTTCCAAGTTTCAACTTCTTAAGATATTTTATTCTTGAGATATGTTGTTCATGTTCACACATGCAGACAATTTACACGCACGCACACAGACCAATCACTAAGAACATGCTTTTAGGGTTCGGGGTCATGAAAACATGTACTTCCAGTGAAAATCAACATGTAAACAATACTTTCCTTCCCTAAATATCCACATTAAGCAATAGAAAGTAATAAGAATCAATTCTTAAGTTTTAAACTGTGTAAAACATTTTTCCACTTACTAGTTTAGTTTTTAATTTAATTTTTGCAGAAACAAAGGCAAGGGTAAGATTTTCAAATAAAATCTCTAATCACCTCTGACAACATACATAAAGCTAACAAATAAATAAATCAACTTTTGCAAGAACATGAAACTGTAAAAAAAGAATAACAAGTTTTGAACTTATGAACTGACTTTTTAAATTTATAATACTAAGGACTAAATAAGCACTAGATTTATAATTTAACTTACTTGCTACATTCATCTTGAATTTCTTCTTGTAATGATTCATCTACATCTTCAGGAGCAACCATATTACGTAGTATAACAACTCGACTCTGTAAATGTGAAAAAATATCAAGTAATTACAGTATAATTTCTTCAAAAACAAAAACAATAACAATTAAAAGTATAATTGAAGGGGTCGGCAGAACAAAATGCTAACCCACAAAATTTTCAGCATGATTTTTCTTAAATATTCTGTAAAAAATGTACAGCATGTTTTAAACAGGATGCTATATTTATGATCTTATGAACCTAGATTATAAAAAAATTACAAATGTTTAAACATTTATAATTGTGTTAAATTACGTTGATGTGAGTCAGCACTGTCTTCTCCCAACCCCTTAAATTTTCAAAAAATACTTATGACATGAATATGTTGATGAAAAGTAATTTTTTTTTTTAATTCGTAAGAACTGGTTATTTATATTAAAATTTTACAACAATTGTTATTAATGTTTTTTATTTCTGAAAGAATACATAAATGACTTGAAAATATATCAAACGAAATGACACTAATGACAAAATTCTTCTACCAAAACTTAACTAGAATTTAAACAGATAAAATCTTCTATTTATATATTTTTTTAGGTTGTAAAGAAGTTAACCCATTCCTTAGATAAAAACTTTTGAAAGAAACACATTAACCAAAAGACAAGGTAAAAAAAAAACATTCAATTAAGTTATTCACCATCATTATGAACTCACTGAGCACTGCCTCATAAGGTTTAAATACTTCACATCCTAAAATCAATAGTAAGATTCTTTACCACCCACACAAAAACTTATATAAGCAAGCCATAAACTAAATTTGAATACCAGGTACAAATTACAAGATTGTAATTCATTTAGATAAATTACTCATTAAAATAGAGAGCAGTAGTTTAGTTATGTGGGAGGACAGTACGTCTATCCGAACTCTACCACTTGTCATTTCCTTCTTATCAACACACGGTAATATTCCATTATACAATCATTAACCTAATAGAAATATCATTAACATATACACAATCACATACTGTGTAATTATGGTAGTTATACCATGAACATGGAAACGGTGAACAAATCTAGCACGTGTATACTTAGCATCATTCACGCACACATTGAAGTGCATAATACTCCTACCACTGTTATGTGTACATACTTGCTCAAAAGTAGGAGTGGGGATGGCGGAGACTAATAACCCTACACACGCCAAGAGACCTGCTTTAAATTTTTTAAATTTTTTTATTAACACCCATTAACCCTCGCTAACCGGGAAGTCAGAAATCACGCATCCATCATCACCTTTCTTTAAACTCAATTTTCTCCGCAACTATTCATTATTTTCCAACAGGTTTAGTTTCATTGGATAGAGTATTTTCTCCTCTTTCATTTGATATATCTTGTATATTTGTATAATGAAAATTGACGACGTGGTGTTACACAAAAGAATGAGATTTTTTTGGAAGAGCTAGTGCTAAAATTTAAGCGTTTTCGTCCATAACTTTTCAACAAAAAAAGGTATTTGTTTGAAAACGACATCATCAGTTAGCTTTAAATGTTACGGTCGAAATTAATAAATTAGAAGAGCTGGCGACAAATTTTATGACTCTAAAACCGAACAAAGAAGGTTAACACTACTCATCTCACCTATCCCTTGGTTAAACCTTAAAAAATTAGTGTAACGATAACAAATTTTGATTTATGCAATCATGTTTAGAAAAGGATTAGAAAAAGATGATTAGAAAAGGATCACGTGTGGAAAAGAGATACAAACTTTCATAGAAGAGGAGTAAATAAAAATTGAAAAAAAGACATTATTTTCAGCAACTGTTTTCATCCAGCACTTCACTTTGTTGAACAAAAAGGTGTGATATCTTTTGAACGCGTCTATCAATTTGCAATATCTGAACATTGTTATTTTTACAATGGATTGCTTTATTTATGTATATAGCTAATAAACATATTTTTTTGTATTTTTTAGTGATCTAGTGGCACTTTTTCGTACGTAAATTAATATTCTTAAAAGAAATTTTTTTATTCATTTTCAATTTTTATTCTGGTCATAAATGAAAATGGAAAAATTTGGTTCAAACGTGGTTCTAATAACAAATTCTTTATAAATAAATGGTAATTTTTTGAAATTTTTAGGAATGAAACAGTGAAATAAAGAAGTTTTAATTAGGCGTAAAATGACAGTTCGCGTGATCGTTAAAAATCGCAGTTCTTGTCGGGTTATACAATCATTAACTAATAGATATAACATTAACGTATGCATAATCCTGTGCCATGTATTTATGATAGTTATACCATGAGCATAGAAACTGTGAACAAATCTAGCATGTATATATTTGCCGTCATTCACGCACACATTGATGTGCATAATACTCCTACCACTGTTATGTGTACATACTTGTACGAAAGTAGAAGTTGAGATGGCAGAGACTAATAAGCCTACGCACGCCAAGAGACTTGCTTTAAATTTTAGTAATGGCAAAAAAATTAAATTCTTCTTATAAATACCCATTAACAGAAATTTAAAAAAAATTTAAATCATAATTAATCTTCCTACGACCTTGATGAATCAAAAGAGCAGTTTAATATTTATAATAAACCAGTTTTAGTTAGTATTACATTAGTAATGTACTAATGTAATATTAGTACATTACTAGTAGTAATGTACTAACATTACTACATTAGTAATGTTAGTAATTTGTATCATAACTTACAACTCTAGACATATACTAAAAAGATTTATTAGCAGTTTCCAACGCATAATTTCTCTGTAACAACAAAATATAGACCGTAATGTTCTTTAAACTTTTAAGTACAAGTATTTATGTACTTCAAAATAACTAACAAGCCTAAAAATAAACTAAAAACAAAACAAAACACAGTAACTTTAGAGCAATAACTCTTATATACTCTTACAATAACTTTAGAACAATAACTAAAGAGCTTTAGAGATTGGTGTATGTTTTAAATGAATTATGCAAAAAATATAATTTCAACATTGCTATAAAAAAGTCAAAGGTAATTGGCATTTACTGGTAAATATCCTACAGTTCTAAAATTTTGGTAGAAGATGTAGTGCTCAGACAAATATCAAAATGCAATTATTTAGGTTCTGACATCGGGTTTGAGCCAAGATTTGGATATAGAGAAGAAAGTTAGCAAATTCTTTTTAGGGTGTGCCAATATTAGTAGAACCTTAGGTAGGACAAAAAAAACAGAAACTCAGATAAAGTTTTACAAGGTGATGGCTGCTCCAGTCGTACTCTATGGAAGCGAGTCGTGGATTAGTACCAGACCACAGGAGAGTAGAGTACAGGCGGCAGAGATGCAGTTCCGGCGAAGAACAAAGAGTTGTAGTCATAGGGACCAACTAAGAAATGAGAATATAAGAACGGAACTAGATGTTTACAAACTGAATGGGAAGATTGCAGAACATCAAAATCGATGGAGGGAGCACGTAGAGAGAATGCCTGAAGGAAGGATCCCCCCCAATGTTTTGCAATACATACCGGTGGGAAGGAAAGATGTTGAGAGGCCACGCAAAAGATAGTAATAATTTAATATTTTGTCGCTGCTGTGAGTCAGAACCAGCGGAAACCTAATCCTTGACTGCGAGAAGACTAAAAATCTTTTCTTTACATGATATATTACAAATAGGTACAACACATTTAAAATGAATTTGCTGAGAACTTCTACAGAAAGATGAAACCAATGAACAAATCTTAACAGTTTTGTTTAAATAAAGCAACAGCTCAACAAAATTATATCTAAGACAATTTGTCATTGACAAATTGTATTTGTCAATGAACAATGACAATTTGTGTCATTGTTCATTCAATGAACAATGACACAAATTGTCATTGTGTCATTGACACAATGACACAATGTGTCATTGTGTCACAATGACACAATGACACAATTGTCATTGTGTCATTGACTATTTGAGTCAAATAGACACAAATAGATTTGTGTCTATTTGTTAGACACAAATCTAACAAATAAATTTGTTAGATTTGTGTCTAACAAATCTAACTGATTTGTTAGACACTTCAGTCTAACAAATCATTTAGTTCAATGGTAACCAATATACAGATTTAAACCCTGTAACAATTATTATTATTACATGAAATCGTAGTATTACCTCAACTTTTCTCATAAGTTTTTGCATAACAAGATGTCTTGCACTCTGTCCTTTTATGCTCATATTTTCCTGCTGTTGTAATGTCTGTGGTTCTGTTTCTTCTAACAATTTCTTTTGTAATTCTTCTTGTTGTTTTTGCTGTCAACAAAAATTATATAAATATCAACTTACATTAATACTAGAAACATATATGACGTAATACTACTTTATTTTATTATTTACTTAAACCCAATTAAAGAATAAAAACCAAAAAAATTAAAAACTTATTCACTTTTTCAACCTGAAACAAATGTTTTAATGTTCACTTAAAGCCGTAATGTTAGTAATTTGTATCATAACTTACAACTCTAGACATATACTAAAAAGATTTATTAGCAGTTTCCAACGCATAATTTCTCTGTAACAACAAAATATAGACCGTAATGTTCTTTAAACTTTTAAGTACAAGTATTTATGTACTTCAAAATAACTAACAAGCCTAAAAATAAACTAAAAACAAAACAAAACACAGTAACTTTAGAGCAATAACTCTTATATACTCTTACAATAACTTTAGAACAATAACTAAAGAGCTTTAGAGATTGGTGTATGTTTTAAATGAATTATGCAAAAAATATAATTTCAACATTGCTATAAAAAAGTCAAAGGTAATTGGCATTTACTGGTAAATATCCTACAGTTCTAAAATTTTGGTAGAAGATGTAGTGCTCAGACAAATATCAAAATGCAATTATTTAGGTTCTGACATCGGGTTTGAGCCAAGATTTGGATATAGAGAAGAAAGTTAGCAAATTCTTTTTAGGGTGTGCCAATATTAGTAGAACCTTAGGTAGGACAAAAAAAACAGAAACTCAGATAAAGTTTTACAAGGTGATGGCTGCTCCAGTCGTACTCTATGGAAGCGAGTCGTGGATTAGTACCAGACCACAGGAGAGTAGAGTACAGGCGGCAGAGATGCAGTTCCGGCGAAGAACAAAGAGTTGTAGTCATAGGGACCAACTAAGAAATGAGAATATAAGAACGGAACTAGATGTTTACAAACTGAATGGGAAGATTGCAGAACATCAAAATCGATGGAGGGAGCACGTAGAGAGAATGCCTGAAGGAAGGATCCCCCCCAATGTTTTGCAATACATACCGGTGGGAAGGAAAGATGTTGAGAGGCCACGCAAAAGATAGTAATAATTTAATATTTTGTCGCTGCTGTGAGTCAGAACCAGCGGAAACCTAATCCTTGACTGCGAGAAGACTAAAAATCTTTTCTTTACATGATATATTACAAATAGGTACAACACATTTAAAATGAATTTGCTGAGAACTTCTACAGAAAGATGAAACCAATGAACAAATCTTAACAGTTTTGTTTAAATAAAGCAACAGCTCAACAAAATTATATCTAGGCTTGAGGAATTGCTTAAGTATATCACAACAGTCCTTGCCTTACACAGCAAAATACTTCGCAAGCAAATCTTCTGAATATTTTTTGAAAGTGAAAAGTTATTAGAGTACTGCTAAGAAATTTTTAGTGTGAATGCTTTTATATCAAAAATATAGACGATCCAAACAATTTTTTTAATATTCAAAATATTCCAAATAGATAATTTTTCAATCTAAAAATATTTTTTTCATTAAATTGGGTATTTGAACACAATTTCCTTGCCACCAGTTCAACCACAAATATAAAGTAAATTGGCACATCTACCACTTTAATAGGGTAAACACATAATGTAGACTGATTACAACTTAAAACCTACTTTTCTGTATTAAATGTGACAAGTACAATCACAAAAATTTATTTGTTTGTATCCATAATACATAAGTGTATTGAAAAAAATATTTTTTTATCTATGTATGTACAAAAACCACACCACTGTGGTCATTAGTTTTGTTATCCTCATATCTAACCAAATAAACGCCATGTACTCTTCAATAAAATTTCAACCTGATTAAAACGTCCACAAAATAAAAATTAACTTAGTTTGTAATTCAAGCCAAGAAAAAATTACCTTGTTACAATTTTTTTTCAATGTCAAAAATTTAAATTTTCGAAAATGCATGAATTTTTTTACAAAATTAGGGAAATGCAACAAAAATTTTATAATTTGCCCAGTGTAATGTACTTCAAAAGTATAAAGTATACTTTAAAAGCATAAAGTATCTGGATATTAATCTAATTAGTTCTATACTCAGTCAATTCAATGGTAAATTATTAAGTTCAATCTGAAAAGTGTTTTCATTCAAATAAAATTTCAATTCATTCATCTTTTACGAAGATAAAAATAACTTAGTCATAAATTTTAAATAACGCAGTTCTAAATTAAATACTAATCACGAATTACTAAAATTAAAAATATTTATAAACTCTACCACTAAATCAATATAATAACTTATTCATAATCACCCATTTTTAATCAGACAATTCACGACTAAATATTAATATTTTCCAGAATAGAAATATATTGATTAAAATAAATTGCCCGTAACCTCCTTTAAAAACAAACAAAACAAATTCTTGTCAAGAAAAATTTCATGAATTTATTATACATTCCACACACACAGCTACTAAATAAAAACAAATGAAACATTTCAATAAAAATTATATCATTTTTGAGTTTCGTAAATAAATTTACTGTTCCTATTTTATAACTGTTTTGTTCCGTTATTGTTTACCAATAATAGAGCTATATTCATAGATACATAAACAGTCGGCTTGAAAGTAGAACCTTGTGATAAGACAAACACCCTAAAGAAGGTTTTTAAGGAACAGGAACCTAAAACAAAATTAGTTATTATAAATACAAAATATTACTACTGATTTCTGATTGTGCAATGCATGTTATGAATTACTTTTACACTTTATTAGCAACATGGCAAATATTACAAGTGTATTTCATATTTTATGACCACATACGATCTTTTTAGTCAGTCCATTATCCAAGTCACTTAAAAGGGACTGTTTACGATTTGAGGTTCTCCCAGTACTTCCTCATACATTCAGATCTTTGCGCGCTTACTGATATTGAAAATTATTGTGTTGAGTTTCCTCCTAGTTAATTGAAAAGGAGTATTTGATTCTGGATCTTTTCATTTTTTCTTTCTTATCTGTAATGTCTTCTGGTGTAAGGATATATTAAACAAAAAGCAAATTTCTAATTCTATAAAATTCAACATTTAAACATGTACTTCTAAAACCTTCATTACAAAACTCTTTTTGTACTACTTTCGCAAATAATTTTTTTATTTTAGAAAATTTGTCAATAAATTCATGCAGAATATATAACAAAGATATATATATGGATAAAATTATATGGCTACAACATTTTTTTAATACACTAAATACATGAAGCTGTGTTTAGATAATTTTTAAAAAATGCAAGTAAACCCATAATTTAATTTCCTCAATTTTTTTTACTATGATATTCAATACTACACTCATTTTTAGACGAAGCAACTGTTTTCTGTTATTTAACAAATAATAATAAAAACTAACATTAAAAAATATAGCTTCTTGCTTATATACTTTTCATAATTTATAAACATATTAATTCACTAAAAAAATGTTGCAGACACCCATTAATTTTATCATTTTTTAGTACAGTATAATTTCTGATAACTGCATACAACATATCCAAACAAGAAGATAATTTAAAAAAAATAAAACAGGAGCTTTTTGCCCCATAAAACAACTCATTTTATTTTTAAAAAAATATATCTAAATACCGATTATTTTATCAAACATCTTATGCAGGATTATCAACAGCCGTGTTATAAAATTGAAATATATATTTTTCTAAATGGCCAGAATATGATAACAGTAAACACTTGGTAAGTGCTTACTGTTACCATATTCTGGTGGTTTAGAAAATTAAATACCGATATCTTTTCTATATCGGGTATTTTAACAAACATATTCAACATTTAGTTTTCATCCAAAAACAAATAAAGTCATTTACTGCACAGATTTGTTTTGTGCTTAAGTTTTCATAGTATTGTAGTTATGTCAAACATGAAAACTTTTAATTTTATTAACACAATTAAAACACACAAACCTAAATAATGCAATATATTTAGATAATTAAAAAATAAGTTCATTAAAATAATTGAGTATATTATAATTCAAGAACAAAAGCCTGATTAAAAAAAGTCATACTGTACTGTATCAATATTTTACACAATCATATCCTTATAGACTAAATGAAAACATAAAATTCAATACTTACACTTACCTGGGCCTGTTCTTGCGCTCTTCTCAGCGCCTCTTGCTGTGTAGACCCTTGATTATTCAAGACACCACCAGGTGCCGACAATAAAGTTGGTGTTACAATTGAAGGTGCTGGTAAAACGCCGGCCAGATTTGTTGCTGAAACAATACATTAATTCATTGCATCACTTATAAATTCACAACTTTTCAAAAAAAAAACAGATTAATGATACAAAATGCAGACCGAAAAAACTAAATATTAATGTAATTTCAATAAAAAAAGTGTTTCAATATATAGCAGGCCTAAATACAAAAAAAAAGATTAGAGAAAATAAATTTTAACCCGTTCTTCACCTGAATAATCACCAACTACAATGTCCTGCAAACAGAATTTAGTTAAAACCACTTTTTATTTTCTGTATACTATATTATTATAACATATATGCAGTATAATAAAATGTTGTGAAGTTGAAGCTAAACAAAAATGCCTTTTTCTGCCTCTTAACAAAAGCCACGAGCGAGCGGCTAAGTACTGTGATGTTTCTCTTTCCACGATTAGAAATATAAAGAAGGAAATTAAAGACATGAAGAAGAAGGAAATTAAAGACATGAAGAAGCTAATCTTCTTCAACAGTTTTTTGTTGACACCTGGTAAAAAAAGGAAATTGTTCAGTAGATACCAGTGAGACTGATAATGAAGATGATGGTGATAGCGATAGTAAAGAAGGCGATTTATTCTTAGAATATTTTGTTCCACTAGAATAAGGTAATTGGCCATTTCAGTAAATCAAATATTTTTATACTAGTTACCACGAAATTGCAAGCCTGGATCTAGTTAGACAGTAATCCAGTGTTGTCGTATTTGACAGAGTGGGAACAAACTTTTTATCTTTTCTTATTATCATAAAAATTAGAAATTTAATTTTGTTCTTGCTTCAGGACTGTTAGCCAAATTTTGAAAAAACTCATAAACATGACTGATTATTTCTTAACTTTTCAAAAGTCTTTCGATAATCATGGTCGCTATTCGCAGTCGATTTATCGGGTTGTTCGTCAAAATCACTGAATTCATTCATATTTACAATTAAAAGTACATTTAATACACTGAAAAATAAATAAAATTTTAAAACTTTTTAATGAATGACAGTATTAAACAATTAAATGGTAGGCCTATAAAACAAATAATTTTTTTAATGAAAATGACTTTAAAAAATCAGCCCGGAAACATTAAGAACCAATGTCACGCTTGCATTAAACTGACTGAGTGGAGCAATTCCAATGCCATTGGTAGGGCAGGTGGAGTGGCAACACTGTAAGGCAGGATGGGTGGAGGCACACAACTCTTGGTTAACTAGGATGCTCGCAATTTTGTGGTTGATAGTAGTCACGTAATTAAGCTACAGGCTGTATAACAGGTCAGATTTTTTCTAATAAGGTTTATGAAGAAAACATTTTGTCGGCAATAAACCACAGTATATAAAATGTATGTAGTAACAGCATGGTAGTGAAATATTATGTCTCACTGTTGAGGTTGGCAGCACTGTTAAATTTTCACTTCCCTTCCTCACAGCCCATCCATATGTAAAAGGCATTCTTACGACTGCAGTATCTATACCACTAAACAGCAGTCTGCAAAACATTCTCAAACATGGACAACCACCTAAGTGATTACTAATTTAAAAAAAAAGTACAGCTGACAAAACTAACGTTAATAAGTCAATGTTGTCCACCAGTCTGTTTGCAACAAAAATCACTCTGTCATAGCTAACTTATGCATACAAATCATTGTATCACCCTTAATTTCTTTGAATTTTTTATCATCTGATTCCCCGACGATGCATAAATAATCACATAATTTCTGTTATGTATCGTTTTTTATTTAAAACTAACACAAAATAATTTTAAACAAAAAAATGTTATCTTCCTTTGAGCATTTCCATCAAAAGCTGTGAATTTTTGATCACAGTTTACAAAAAAATACTAACATTAACTTCTCCTGTTACAAAAAAAACACGAAAAGAAAGCTCACAACCCCAATCGAACAAATGGTATTTTTTTAAGAAGATCTTTTACAATTTGGACAAAGTTTATAAACAATGGTTAATTTTCTGAAATAAAAATATTTTTTTACTCATTAATCACACCTGTATAATTTTCTAACTATCCTGGGCTGAGCTCTTTCCAGAAATCATTTAATCTACAATTTCTGAAAAGTTTACATGTAATTCATAGTACCTACATAAATATAAATAAGGGAAATTCAAAGAAATAGGAACATGGAAAAATGGGGATTACGTAAACAAATACAGGAGTTTAACTTACTTGGTATAATTGGTGCAGGAGCTCTGAACTGTTGTGGTATAGCTATACCAGGTGGTGGGACTAGACCTAACTGCTGAGTCTGTATTCCAAGAGGATTTAAATTTTGCATAACTGGTGCCAATGTTTGTAACGCTGGTGCTAAAGTTGGTAACACTGTTGGTGGGCCAAGTGACGATGTTAATTTTGATAATCCTTTAATATAAAAAAAAAGCAAATTAAAATTCAGAAGACAGGAACATTAGACACTGATAACCAATTCTTTTTTACACAACTCCTGAATGTAAAACCAACTTCTTTCCTTCTTGACCTAAATGATTATTCTACGGAATGATGCACTAATAATTGCTAGTACAAGTACAACAACAAAAATAAAAAACAACGATGACTGCTCCTAAAACAATTTGAAACCTTCACTCAGCACAAATTTCAATTTCAATAAGCATATAATTAATTAACTTTAAAGCCAGTAGCGAATTTTGAAATAAGCCAATTTTTTTATTACTACTGTATATACAGTACATAATATAGTGACAAATGGACAATACGCGGGAAAATCGTATAGGCAGGGTTTTTGTGTAAGCAACCTTACAAAATGTGTAATTAGACAAAATTCTAATGGCAATAAATTGTGGGAGAAACTAACATGTAATGTAAAGTAGTGGGAGTAATTTAGAATTGTTTCACTCATGTCAAGGCTCAGAAACATCTGTCAGACTTCTAATATAGGAAAAAAGTTTTACTATATTCCAAAAAGTTCTATTACATTCTACTGTTATTTATTTCTCTAGAATACTCTGTTATTCTACAGTGTATTTATTTATCTGGAATATTCGTTGTGTTCTTTATCTTTCTAGAAGGGTCATGGTTGTTTAATATAAAGCTTTATGAGTCACGTATTGTTGCTTAGAACTGAATTAAGTGAGTTTTTAAAGAAATGATTGTGCATCCCATATTGAAATAGTTTCTGCAAGACGAGCATATAAAAATAATAATTAATTAATAGATTGTAAATGGCCATATTCTTTATTAGTTAAGTTTTTAATTTTTCTTTATACTTTGTTAAGTTTTAAAACATTTTGTAGTAAATTTAATCTACTAATTAATTTAATAATTTACAGTAATTTTCTAATTGCTACAGCTGTAATTCATTTGTAATTAATTTTCAAGTAATTAATTTGTAAATAAATATTTGTTATTAACTTAAAAGGAAGTTTTGTTATTAATAAACATGATCCTGAAAGAATCCAGAATAAAAGTCACAAAATTCAACAATTAGTATATGTCATGATAGTCAATAGATGTTGCTTTTTCAATATATTTATCCACAGAGTTATTTTTGTTTGCAAACAGAGTATGTTGACAAGAACCTAGAAACTGTCAATATATTGTTATCTCAATCAGACCTACTCAAGCCTTAAACAACTGTAACTGAAATTGCTTTAATTCTCAATTAACTCGGAAAAACAGTAACACATTTTTGTTGAATTTAACCCACAAAAACTGAAATAGTTCAACGCTCATGTCCACCAAATAACTTCTACACAGCCTTACAATTCATATGCCGGCCGCATTGGCGTAATTGGTAACATGCTTGACTCTCATCATGCGGTCTTGGGTTCAAATCCCATTCAGGCACGGCATATTTTCATACGTTACAAAAAAAATAATTTCAACCTTCACTGTCTTCATTAGCAGTAATTGCAGAACAGTCGGACAAAAAAATTGTAATTTTTTTTTTTTTTTTGGTTTAACAATTCACATTGTTTTAATCAGATGTGTTTATTTAATATTCAACAAATAGATTGACTGTTCTCTCATAATGAAGTTATTTCAGTTCACAACAAATTTCACTCAGTGCACCTTCATAACAATTAATAAAAATAAATAGCTTTTGACTCTCAAACATAAAATATTTGCTTTCAATTGTTAATTTTCTGTTCATCTATTATCTCATATACATAATACATCACATGGTCATTAATTACTCTGATTATATGTTTTTTTTTCAAAGTCTATATATACCTATATCATGGTCACTTAAGATACAAATAAGCAACCAATCATCCACTATTAATTGGCCCACAACTTTTCTCCCAATTTACAACGTGGCCTTCGGGCCAGCCCAGTCAGTCAGCTGGTAGAAAGTCGCTATTATTTGTTAAGTAACATTGGTTGGGCAAGTGACTTTGTATGGTGACCAGTTGACAGCCATCCATGAACAAACTCTACTGGGGGTCCCTGTTCAAACTCATGTCTAATCAATGTCAAAAAATACGGTAAAAAGCAGCGATCAAATTGGGTAGTTGTTAACAATGTACAGTTCCCGATAACAAATAAAAGATAAAAAACAAAATAAAAAATAAAAAAATAAAAATTTACAACGTGATTAGAAAATCAATGTTATTATAGTATATTTTTAAATATACAAACTACCTTAAAAAAATAATCAAACATACCTAATACAGCATTCGATGCGACAGCATCCATGGCCTGAATTTTTGCAGTTGCAGCAGCTGCAGCCACAGCAGCAGCAGTAGGCATTTGACTGGTTGTAGAAGAAGGACCCTGTTTCACTCTGGCACTCATCTACAAAAAAAATTAAAGGTAAATAAATCTTTAGATTTAATTTCTAAAGAAAACTTATCTTATTTCATTTTTTTATACAGTGAACCCTTGGTAGTTCAAACTGGTTTGATTCAGAATTTTCATTAATTCGAAGAAATTATTTATCCTTGTCATTTTGTATACATACTAATGTTAAATCTAATTTTGTAATTCAAAATAAAAATTTTTGTTAATTTGAAGTTTCCTATATTTTATTTTATTTTGATTTCACTTGAAATGCTTGTAGAACAGTCAATAAAGGGTGCCAGACCGTTATCGGTCCAATTCCCAATCGATTATATCACGTTGACTAATAAATATTAAACGGAAAATACAACGCCATCATGAGATCCACCTAAAAATTACATCGTTCTTTTCTTCTTGATGATAATACATGGTAATGTACAAATTTTTACAATGCACTTTAAGTGCACCCACCTGTATTTTTTTTTTGTTAAAAATTGATTTTAGTTAGCTTTACGTATGTACATAATTGATACATATATTGTATTAATTTCGGTGTTAAAACACAGTTCAAAATGTGTAAGTAAATGCTTTTGTAACTATGTATAATTTTTAATCAGAGTCCAAGTAACCTCATAATTTGAATTTTTTCAGCAGTCCCTTCAGCATCGAATTACCAAGGTTTCACAGTACTACTATAATAACAAAAGTCTGCCCATAACAGACAGAGTAATATTATTTGCACTCCATCTGTTAGTTCCAGGGCTACAAAAAAATAGTTCTGTTTCACATCACATGGTCAGCCAAATGACTGAATCATTTAAGAACAGAAGAGGTAGAGGTATAAAAGACACTAATCAGAATTATCTCCTCTGAAAATAATGAATTTTATTATACATCCAGATTCTGTGGTGAATGAATTGAAGGAAACAAATTGTGTCATTACTTTTCATTACATTACTTTTTGAAAGGCCATACTTTTCAACTTAAGCAATGAAGGCAATGGTACACTACCTCACTCCTCATTTAACTTGGCAAAACCTCTAGAGGTTCAAACCAGCCTTTCGGCTGATGACTTAAACAATAACAAAAGTGGTAACCATAAAAGAACCTATCTATAGGCTTTTTTTACTGATTTTAACTAATTATCAAGTTATATAATATTTTAAAATACTGGATCATTTATGAAGGTTTATTACATCATCTTCTATATTTTTTCTTCCAAGTTTCCTCAGGATCAACTTAACTCCTCTCTGCCTCCTTCTAAATTGCTTAATCATTTCTCCTACATTTCTCTCTTGGTATCAACTTTTTTCCTAATTCAACCATAACTGGACCTATTTCCAGATTTCTCTAAATTTAACTTGCAGTAGATAATAGCTCAGAATTTGTATCAACTGTGTTGTCGGTAGTACAGCCTGTAATAAACTGGGAGACGAACACAAACAATTTTAACTTTATATGAAAAAATAACCATAAAAAATATACATTAATCTGCTATAGTATTTCATACTATAGTGAGGTGATCACTTCAGACTATAGAATCTGAGGTGATCACCTCTGGAGCACAGGACTAGAGCACTGCACTGCAAAGCAGAAGGTTTCAGGTTTGATTCCTAGTGAAGGTCAAGATTTTACAATATTAAAACCTACTGATTCTATTCCATAACTTTCTGAAATCTTAAAACTATGTATCAAAAAACTTATAAAATGAAAGAAGAAACCTGTGTTTTAACCGCATATCTCATGTAGTAAAAAACATAAAAATTGAAAAAATACAATAAAAAGTGAAATTTCATTCCCTTATTAAAAGGGATACAGTGTTCCAACTCGTTACATCTATCGAGAACATAAATAACCATTTATTTTTTTAAATGCTCTATTACCCTTTGTACTAAAAGGCTGAATTTTAGCTGACATTAATTAGAAACATACAGGAACACTCCTCTAAAACGCCACGTTTTTTCTCTTAAAATTGATTGTGCTACATGTTCTGAAACATAGACAAAGTGAAAAATGCACTAAAAAAAGAGGTACGTATTCTGTTTTCAAATTGCTAAATAATGCCTAATACACTCCCATGTTGGTAATTTATAAGAATGAATTAACAAAACACCAAGCTTTAAAACAAGCCATACCTGAAATTTTTATTTACTTTGTGAGATACGTGGTTCTAAACACAGACTTCATCTTTCATTTGACTATAATCACACTTATTCAAATAGTTACTATTATTTATAATAATAAAATATGGTATAAATATTACTACATGTAAAGCGTTTGGTGGAGTAATAGCTCTTCCAACTCTCAAATATTGTCCTCCCAAATCAAACAAATTCATAGATGCAATTGCTTCCTGTGCTGCTTGTTTTGTCTCATATTCAATGAAACCATATCCTTTATGGCGGTGTGGAGAACTTCCTTGTTGTAATTTACAGTATTTTATCGGTCCAAATGCTTCAAATACACTGAAAGAAAACAAGAAATTTATTTAACAATTGGCATAAATGTTTGACTTCAATAAACTCGTTATACCAGGCTAATGACTAGGTATATCTTTCCGAACTCACAATTACAGTTCAAAAAATATTGTTATTGCCCCATACAAATATGTAATAAAAGTACATAAAAGGCATGTTTAAAGCATGGAGTATTAATCCCTTTAGGGCTTTTTCACACACACACCAACAAAACAGGTGCCGAAAATTGTGCGCGCTGAATTTCTCCACAGTTTGTACAGTAGCAGTAGATGTTTGGTTTTGGTGAAAGAAACACGTGTGCTATCTGAATAAACGTTACCTTCTGGGTCAATTACATCTTAGAAGGAAATACCAAAACGGAAAACATAAAAAGAGGCAGCAATGGGTACATCATCCACTGACTATTTTGAAAAATAGTCTGGGTAATGCAGGGGTGGGCGCTACTATCCATGTTGCCTGAATCTGACTGTCTACCTGAATTGACAATGCAGTCTGTCAATACAGGCAGACAGTCCGACAGGATGTCACATACACAAACTAGCAATATGCAGAGTAGCATTACCCAGTCTATTTTTCAAAATTTTAAAAATTACACCACAACATTGGCCAATAAATATTTCATGTTATCAACATATCTGTACTATTTTTTACGCTGAATAAAATGATAGTTTGCCCGTGCCGAACAATCGAGCGGTTACCAAGATATCAAGGGTCCAGAATATTGTTAATAAATTAAAATTTAAATAACATATGAATTTGAAATTTCATATACACTGTAAGAATATGTTGTGTTAAAATTTCAAACTTTTCAGTTGATAATTTTCAAGTTACACACCTCTAAATGCATGAAATTTGTTGCGGTAGAAAAAAAACCGGGTCTTTTTGTCCTCCAACCTCGATATGGCAATTTTTAAACAACATTAAAAATATAGGACTATCATACATCAACGCAGAATAAAATGAGCTAAATTTTGATGAAAAATATGTTAAAATCCAACTCATAGTTTTGTAGATGCAAGGGATCAAACTCAGGTGTCTATGATTATGAAACCGATATTAGACATGCGTCTGCAACTGTGCACAAGTAAACATTGAAACTGATATGTTAGGGATTACATTGGCATTTGGCTTGTAGAGTTCAAGACCGGCCTGCATGTGATAACTCTAACTTGATAACATTGCATCCGGTGCGTTTGACTTTGTGTGTGTGAAATTGTCCCAAATATGTACAGTTGGGATTACCATTGCCATTGTATTACCATTACATATTAATTTATTGCTGTTGTTTCCGATGCTATTGTTTTATTTATTTTGGGCGCAATGCCATTCAGAATACAACGTTGTGAACAAATACATAAGTCGGTAGAACTTGAAAATTAATTTGTTATGAACAAATACATAAGTCTGTAGAAATTGAGGGTTTATTCTTTCTTTAATCTTCTTTTGCACTTTCTGCACTTTCAAATCTTTTGTATAAATGTCCGAGCCAAGCCCAGTATAACGAGGTTTTACTCTGTACTGCATAAATAAACCACAAGTCTTTATAAATGACAAAATCTTATACACGAGACTTTTTTCATACAGAAACCATAATGGAAAGCTTTCCTTTGCTGTAATCCTTTGGATTACAGTAACACAGACTACTAATAATAACACTTGCACAATAACAGTAAAATTATTAGGCCTATATTATAGCAATTTAGCTTCTTGTTTGTAATAAGGCAATTTAGTGAAGAAAAATAGCAATAAAACATACCAGAGAAAAATTGAGTTTCATAACACCTATAAAACAGACTGTTTCTCGTCAAACAGAAGAATCGCAAAAATCAAAACTTGCTCTCAAAACAACCGTTTTATCTAACGTCATTACTGATTAAAAATTCTAAAAAACATTAGTCGATTCATATAATACGTGCGCACCTTTTGAGTATAATTACAGGAAAATCACTTCATAATTCTTTGCGTTAATGCGAGCAAAATTTTCATCCGCAAAAATTTTTGTGTTTACTTTAGATTTTTTACTATAACGGGCTTAAATTTCAGTTCAGCAAAAAAATTTATAAAACATGTTTTGTTGACAAGAGTTTACTGGAATAAATGTTATTTTTTTATTTAAATTTCCGTAAATATTTGACAAAGTTACAAAATGTTCAACATGAGTCCATTTTCACATCACAGGGAAGCATGAGAAGGGATGGTATTTTACATTCTTTACGGTGATGTCACAGAGCCACTATTACATTTAGGTTACAGCTGTAAGCAAAGCAATGTAGAAAATTCTTTTCCCTACAACCACATGTTTTGAAACATTCTGTAGGTGCGGTTAGAAGGAAGCTGTTACACGATCTTTGCAACCCTGCAAAGTGTCAAATTTTTTGCCTCTGTGATTGTAAATCCCCTCCTGAACATTAAAATGGACTCACCTTCCCTTTTAAGAGCAAATTCAGTTATAGAAATGTCATAACTTCAACACAAACTAAAGAAAATGCATGTACATTGACTTACACACATGCTGGACGAACTTCCATTCAAAACAAACAATTCCCAAACCATCAATGCTACCTACATACTATATAGAGGGAATAAAAATTTTCCCTTTTATGATATTCTATTTCTGTAAACACTATTAGATGCGTTAAAGAATTCCCTACAAGAAAAGAACAATATTTACCAGTTTCTGACTAGCTGCAGCACATTTTGTCGCCTCCCCCATCATCAATTGTGCATGGTCTAAAATTAGATCCACAGTTTGAACTGGGTTAATCATGAGATGGTAACAGTGATCCAATTACACTTCAAGTACATGATCACAAATTTTAAAATACTTTATTACAAATCAGGTGATTCAAAATGCCGCTAAAGTGATGCTTTCTTGCACTTCCATGGCTAATTGAATCCACAGTTTTTTTCTTAGTTAAAAAATTAGTTTTTCCAGCATATCTGTTCAATAAGAAACACTGAACATTAGTTTATCCAATGTACTATACTGTAGGTTTTGCTGTCAAGCTTCTGAACTTTTAAGCCAATCAATAATACTCTTTTTGATACAACTTACCTTTTAATATCATCTTCTGTGAGATCCGGATGTATAGATGCAACATATATCCTATTATATTGTTTCGCTTCTTCTGTGATTTCATCAATAACAGACTGTGCTTGAGGCATGTTGCTCGGTCGTCCAACCACTTTAATATTTCTACCACCCAGCATTACACCGTTCATTTGCTCTAAAGAAAGTTGAGCTGCTTCTGGTATATCGTATTCAACAAATGCAAATCCTTTATGTTTTTGGGTCACAGGATCCCATGACATGTTGATTGATTTAATTGGCCCAAACGGTAAAAATGCCTGTCTGATCGTATCTTCTTTTAATTCAAAACTGATTGATCCAACATATACCCTTAAAAAAACAATAAATATTAACCATCTTACATTACAAAAAACATAATCTCTTATTTCATTGGTTCTCAAAATGGGGGGCGCGATGAAGTGTTCGAGGGGGCGCAAAGCTTAGTTTAAAAAATAAATGAAGTTTTGTGCAGAACAAATAAATTAAGTGAAACAAAGGCAAAGAAAACCTCATTCATCTTTAAAGTGACGCCTTGTAAACAAAATTTAAGGAATGTTCGCTCATACCCTTTCGGATCAATGTCCAAAAAGAATACACTTTCTGAGTGATAATGCGTTTAAAGTACTCATTCCCTTCGGTACTACATAATCTTGTAAAACTAGATTTTCTACTCTTGATTGCCATGAAGACACAGTCAGAACTGACTCCACGTTTCGGCAAGTCTTGTGCCGAGAAAAAAAAGGACTCAACCATCACATTATTAGTCTTCATTTTTGTTTTTGAGATATATTTAGCAATATGTACTTATTAAAAATACATGTCCTGATCTATTTGTAATTGTGTTTAAGTTACTTAAACATAGGGTTCAATGTTATTCAATTGGGACAATGCGTTCATTGTCCCAATAATAATAGGCTTACAACATGTAACTTAAATAAAAATTACTAGTAGAAGTGTTATTAAAAAAATACACACTTATACACATATAAGAGGGGGGGTGTGGCTTACAGATAAATCATATAGGGAGGCTCAAAATATTATAAAACTTGAGAAGCAAGTTAAAATTATCCTACATAACAGACATTACTACCAGTGAGATAAAAGCCGACTTTTCCTGTTTAGACACTCATAAATTAATGAAATGAACATTGGTTGTGAAAAAACCATGAATACACAGTATTAAAATTTCAGTTAAAAGCTATTATTGTCCACAATCAAATCATTAAATTAATGAACACATTAAAAGTGACAAGTAAATTATTTTGCAAAAATTTTGTTGTTGAAGTCATCAGCCAAAAGGCTGGTTTGAAAACTCTATTGAGGCTTTACTAAGAAAAACAACCATAAAATAATTTACATTTGCCTTCATTACTGAGTGGAGTATGCTTATCAGCATGCCAGGCCCTCTGAAAAGTATCTACTTCCAGCCCAACACTTTCACTTCATTCCCCAGGGTCTGGCTGTATAACAGAATCCATTACTTTCGGAGGAGATAATTAAAGGCTAGTATCTTTTACACCTCTACCTCTTCTTTATAAAAATTCCTCTTTTAAAAATTACCTCTTCTGTTAAAAATGTTACAATTGCTAATCAATGCCACAGTCCATAACAGTTCCACTTATAGTTTTTCTCTTAATTATATTTTTTTCTAATAATATATTGACCAGTTTTATCATAATTTGTTCAATTATATTGGACGAAAAACAAACACAATCCAATTTAAAAATTATAAATTTTTGTATTTTAAATCAATAAAACGCTTAACAGAATAACAATTAAAATCATTCAAAAATAGCTCCAATTCAGAAAAATCTGTTAATTAATGCTTCATTATGGAACATTCATTGAAATATATTTATTCAAAAGCAGTCATATCTTATCAGCTAGAGAATCATAGACGAAACAGGAATCAAAACTGATTTTTTAATATCAGGACTCAACTGTTTTCAATCAAAACATCAGGATTTTAATCATTCTGCGAACACATCAACATTTTTGGAAAAAATAATAACATATTACATTTTTAAATCCAAGATGAATGAAAAAATATTTCCAATATTAATTTATTATACTAACTAGAATCTTACACCATTCAAATCTTAAAATGTACTTACCTACACATAAGAATAAGAGCCTGGTGCCGATGAAATGACTTTGCCTGCTGTAAATAGAAAAAATATCAGTATTAGAATTAAATTAATTTAAATTATTAAATTAAATTACTCTACAAATGAAATGAAATTAACTTGACAAATAAATACACATATAAGGGAGGCGTAGCTTACAGATAAACCATACAGGGAGGCTCAAAATATAAAGTTTGACCAATGGAGCCAATGTTGAAGTTTGGACTCAATGGAGGCAACATTTGGAACAGATGCCAGAGGAGAGAATACTCTTTTTAAGTTACAGAATATGTTCTAGTTGGGAGAAGGGAGGTGGAAAGACCTCAAAGAAGATGGCAGTAGTTGAGATGTACAGGTTGGAATATCTCGTGTTAATGTATAAGTGTAGGACTTTTTGTGTTCGGAACAGGCTTATGCCTAATCCTTGATAATAAGAATAAGATACAAATGAAATTTTCTAATTTAAGGAAGAAACTAAGGAAAGATGTTTCAGATCCCAAAATCCAATCATTTATCAATCTATAAATCTATATAGGACATTCATAACTGTTGAAACTGAAAAAATAAGGATGGAGAAAACTAAAATAAACAGAAACATGGCAAGTTTTTAACTAACAAATTTTTACACAAGAAGCAAGATATTCTTTTTCATTACACCACTTCTAAAAAAAAAAAACAATTTTTTAATCTAATAAATTTAAATAGAAAGCTGTTTCTCATAACTAGATTTTATTATCATGTAAGTACACTCAAAATATCAAGTGTAATTGAATTTGGGTATTGCAGAAACAACACAAGTAACATTTTGACCAATTTCCCATTTTGTTCATAAATCCATTTCTCAACATATAACATACTACTAATTGAACACAATATTTTAGTTCAGAAATTACACAACCTATGTGTAATGCCTGTTAGAGTACATATTTACAGAAATAAAATGTGTATATAACCACCTACATGGCATAGTGACTAGCGCGCTAGCCTACAAAGCGGAAGGTCCCGGATCGATTTCCAGGGTCTGGAAATTTTAACACGTACAAATCTACTATTACAGTACCAAAACACAAAGTAGTCCCTAATGACCAAGCTGTCTATATAACTAAATAAACTAAAAAAGAAAATACGAATATCCAAAAACAACAAAGGTGCAACACTGTGCTATTTGTTTTATTGTGTCCAAAATTTACTTCAGCACATGTGTTGTTTCAGTAATACCTGATTCAATTAGGAAATACATCTGCAGGGCTATCATATTACAGATTTCATGTGGGATTTGTTTTGCAATATAAAAAGTGCCCTTTAAATCACAACATGAACTTCTACAATACATTTAGTAATACTTTTAATGACAAATCTTAAAATGCATCCTGCAGCTGGTAATTACTCTACATGATAAAATGCTGTAAGTTTTCACCAATCTGTCTTTTTCTTAACCCTACTTATATTTTTTTTATTAGTCTTGTTATCAGTATATTATTTATTAACATGTTTTGGTGGATTCACCATAATCAGGAGTATTGCTGGAGTCCCAGCTCCGTGTAGTGCGTTGTTATAATAGTGGGAGAATGAATGAGTTGGTAGTGTTTCACAGCTGATACATTTGTAGTGGTAGCGTACTAACTAGACCAAAAAAATATTCTTATCATCCGGCACATTAATTTAACAAATACCTAACGGTTTATTCACTTAGTCGGATTCATAATATTTAACTTACCAATTTATAACAAAATATGTAAATAAATAAATGTAATAAATACAAACAAATATATTAAATATGGAAAGTTTGAAAACGAATGTTTTGTATCAGTTTTGTAATACAACAATCATTCTCCCAGCATGCGTCACTCATTCATTATACCTCACCCGTACCCTTCACCACACAACTAACATGGAGCTTGAAACAATATATACACCAGTAAAACCTAAATTATTTAATTAATACAATTTTTCAGAAGTATCTTCAGTCACCGTTTTATACAAATGATAGTAAGTTGTTGTTTAGATAAATTTTAAATTGGTAATAAATTTAATTTACAATAATTATGTCAATTTTTTACATGTTATTTGAAAGACTATTAAAACAATCAAATTAAAAATTATAACTGGTATTCTTTTAGAATAATAAAAACTTATAAAACCACAAACCTGTTGTTGATGGGCAAGAGTCTGTTTCATTAGCACCATCTTGATACTCTGTTCCATGGCATACTTTTTCGCACGAGTAACTGCATCTTGTTGTTCCGATGTTAGTTTCGGTAATGGTGAACCAAGAATGCCAATTATTCCCAGACGAGAACCTGGACCTGAAGTTTAAAAAGAAATCATTAATTCAAATTAATTTATCCAATAAATAATCATACAAAATGTTCAACAAATTATAACAATTGGTATAATAATAGAAACATAGGTTTAATTTCTAAATGATGTTAACATATTCATCACCATCACAAAAAAAAGTAAAACTTATCTTATGTCTGAATTTATGGACTGAAGAAGATCAAGGAGAACAATTTTAAATTTTAAACTTTTATAAAATGAATTCATCAATTTCATAACATGCTGCTTAATCCATCTTGTAGAGTAGTGGTGCGCAAGTATTTTTTTCCATGGCACTCTTACCAATGAAACTACTCCATAAAGGCCCCATATTCCACAAAATATTACATTGTTAATTAATTATTTTCCCATAACACGCAGGTGGATTGTTAAATTATTTTTGCTCTACCTGCTAGGTCCAGGGCTACAAAAAAAATAGCTCTTTCTTATATGATCAGCCAATTAAATGACTGAACCATTGAAGAACAGGAGTTCTTAAATGAGGTATAAAAGGCGCTACTCAAAGTTTTCTCCTCTGAGAATAATAGATTCCATTATACAGACAGACCCTGTGGTGAATGAAGTGAAAGTGTTATTTGCAGGGTTGCAAGTAGATGCTTTTCAAAGGGTCTGGCATGCTGATAAGCATAAGCTACTTTTCTACTCAGTAAGGAAGGCAATAATAAACCACCTCACTCCTCATTTTACTTAGTAAAGCCTCTAAGATGATCAAACCAGCCTTTCGGCTGAAGACCTAAACACCACAATTAGCGATTACGTTTCAATACACGTTTAAAAAAAAATTACATAAGTTTATATAATTTTAATAATATTTTTATATAATTATATAATTTTAATAAGTTTTAATAATTTCAGTAATATTTTTATATAATTTTAATAAGTTTTAATAATTTTAGTAATAAGTAGTTCAAATAAAATTACTTGCAATTTAATGAGAAATAAATCATCAATATGTTTTATGTAATGTAAAAACATCAATATGTTTTCAGAAATTCTGGCTCGGATTGTTGAGGGCTCAGTGCAAGTTATCTTCAAGATTGCTGGATCTCTCTCTCTCTCTCTCTCTCTCTCTCTCTCTCTCTCTCTCTGTGCGCATGCGCGTGCACACACACCGAACAGTTAAAAAAATTTGATTTCAAAAGACCTGAAAACACTACTTCCTAATCTATTACATTCCATATAGGTCAAGAAAAAAGTAAAAAATACAACATAATACATAAAAATTGTTACTTACCAGGAACTAGCTGGCCCGTCTGATTAAAATCATATATTGGAGCAGATAGAAAAGGGAAAGAGGGACCTGTAACAACCATCCATGAGTTATTCAAAGTATTCAACGACCATAGCAGAAAGTACTAAAGTTTAAATAACACAGCAATTAACGATATATTTCCTTTAAAGTTAAAATTATTGATATCAATAAAACACACTAACAATCCAAATTTGATCCAAATCAAATTTCTTGATGCACTGAATATGAAACAAAAATGTATAACTGTTTGATTATGTAACACACTAAAAACTGATGTCATAATCAATAATTTAATAACATCATCACACCCTAATACATGTTAACACAAATTACTCAAATGACATTTATATTTTCTGATTAAACACATGCGAAAAAATACAATTAAACATGAAGTAAAAAAGAAAAACAAGAAAACTATTTCACAAATATTCTATACGATACGCTCTTACAAATTATTATTAACACTTTCAAATAATACAACATATATTTAATTTATTTTCAGCATCAAATATCTTGACTGAGTTCTAATTTTTTTTTATGAATATGCTAATTATTAAGTTATCAAAATTATGAGAACATATTCTTTATGTCAATTCAGAAAAAAAAGAATTTTATTTTTTAATACACATGTGTAATAAATGGCAACTTTATAGTAAAGAATATAAATAATAGTAGTCTAACCTATGAATTATACCACTTCAGAGACCTAAATATTTTTCATTTTTTACGAAAACTATTTTAAGGTTAAAACATAAAAATGGAAATAACAGTAGAAACAGACAATAAAAAGAAACATAGGGTTCAATTTCTATTCGGGACATAGTACACTCAAATGCTCACTTACATAGAAAATAAACTATAATTAAAACAAATACATGAACAAAATAAATTTAAAAAATTGGTTTGAAACACTCATACTATTTTCTCTGGCCAATATAGATAATGAACATCTAATCTATGTGTAAACAATGTAAAATTAATAATATAACCTACTTTTAATGAAAATCAAACTCTGTTCAGATAAAAAAATCACTTATTGATGCTAGCTAAACTAAGCTCTGCAGAAAAAAATGCTGCAAATGAAAGTTGCAGATTTTTTAAATTACTTTAATTGAATATACTTTTGACATACCATGTATAAACAGAGTAAAAGTATATGTATGTATACTAAGGCCGCAATCTTAAAAAAATAAAAACATTTTTTTTACAGATTTTGATAAGCAAAATACAGCAAATCACTAATTGATGCTTAACTAAGGTGTTGTAGAGAAAAGTGCTAAAAATAAACGTAGGTTTTTTTTATTTCCTATAACTTTGATTACACACATTTTTGCCCTAAAATGCATAGTAAGGCCACAATCTTAAAGAAAAAATTTTTTACCATGAGAACACATCACCCAAGATTTTCAGTAAGGCATGGCGCTTACTTTATCTTATAGAGCACAAAAATAATAGTAAATGAGACAATTTTTAAAACAATTAAAGGAGCCATTTTTAAGGATATTGTAAAAAGTCAATTCCGGTTGACTGGTTTTGAAGAAAATTTTTGTGCCCAGTCCCCTAATGGTACATAATTCAAGTTCTATGTTTCAACTTTGTACGACTTGAGATATTTTGTTCACACTGTCCAATTGCTAAAAACATGTTTTTTTTGGGGTTCAGGGGGTCTGTAAACATGTATTTATGGTTAAGACTCAATTTTGAAAACATAAAAACAATACTTTCCTTCCCTATACATTCATATAGGACAAGAGAAAATAAAATTGTTAAAAAGGGCATTGTACTCTAGATTTCCCCATCTAATTTTTTCCATAATAACAATTCTGTTTGGTTTTTTAAATTAACCCTCCAATGAGAATGGACAATTCTCATAAAATTTATCAAAGAACTGCAGTCTACAGCTGCACCAAATACTTAGTACAATAATTAAACACTGAAAATTTTAATCAAAGTTTAAGTAGTGAAAAAGATTCCATGTTTAATTTTTTTAAACGTTAATTAAAAGTGCATTTAATCAATACACTCTATAAATTAATATAAATGTACGTTATTAATATTGTACTAAAAAAAAGGTTAAATAATTAAACTTCAATTAGATGTACAGAAATAAATGTATGATTTAAACATGCCATAAAATATGCAATTTATTTGAATGGAAATTAAAGACGCTCATCAGCCAATACAAATGTCATTTGAAAACATAAAAACTCATGTAATCGTTTACTTATAATGTATCATTTGAAGTAACGATTAAATCTGCATAAAATTATTAAAAATTTATTCAAATTTTATTCCTTAAAACTGTAGTAAAAATTATAAGGAAAATCGTTAATCATAACTATGCCTAGTACAATTTCTGCAATGGTAATGAAATAAAAATAATAGTAATTTAATTTCTATTTTTTTTTCTTTTTTTATTAAATTAAATAATGTAAAATAAATATTAAATAAGAATTATAAACCAGATTAAATTCTCTTACAGAACTAAAAAACACATTACTTTTATGGTTAAATAAATGTTTGTATTCATTAAAAGATTAAAAGATGTTACAATATAAATTTAATAAGAGCTCAAATTTAAAAAAAAATAAATATAAAACCAGATAATAGAATAAGAAACTAAAAGAAAATTTTAATTTAAATAATTCAAAGATAATACCAATTGGTTTCAATACATAATGAATTTAATCTGTTTTATATTTAATTTACAAAACCGTCGTTTATTTTTTTTCATGTTTTGTTAATTTTAGACCTTTACCGCAATGGGTAGCGGCCTGAGTGCCTTAAGGTCGATCCTTGAATCGTATTGGAGAACGCTGAAAACACCTGTCGATTGCGACACTCTACACCATGGAACAACAGAGAAAGAGCAGAAAAGAAACAATAAAAATGTGTCCAACTCATATTCTAAACCAGTAAATTATCTTAAGTTAATACTATTTAAATATAATACCATTAAATACATATTGTATCAATAAAAATTAATGGATTCAGAAATATTGAAAAGTCAATTTGTCAGGGTATATATTCAGAATGATTTGAAATAAACAAGTTAACTTTTTAACCCCATAAAATTAAAAAGACTAATAGGTCTTTATCTACAAAATACTATTGAACAAAAAAAAAAAGTTTTTCTTCATTGTTTTTAATATTTATAAATAAATTCTACAAAAACAATCTAGTCAAATAGTTTTTAATTATTTAATAACATTAAACGTAATCAATGCATATAATCTCAGGACAAAGAATTAACTTTGAAATGTTAATTAGTTTGTCCAGATTACAATGTTCAGTACAAATAGATTTCACGATCTTCAGTGCATTTAACAAATAGCAATATTTGATCTAAATAATGGAACATATTTACATACAAAGATAAATTTCTATAACATAATCGAATTTTTACCATAAATATTATGGAATAACTACATCACAACTCTAATAAATAATTCAATATTTTAATTAAAAATTATTTTGTATTTTTTTAAACGAGATCTGAATCCATTAATATATAAAAATAAATTGCATTCACATAAAATTAATTTTAAATCCGCATCTCCTGAAACAATAAATAATGTCGAAAACAAAAACACAAGACACTAGAATCAACTTATAAAAATATAATGTCCCTCGCCCGCAGAACTCTGGATATGCAACAAAAATTACCACAGCACACATAAAGACTAAATAAACTAGTCAGGCAACAAAAAAAATAAATAAAATAATTTCAAAATATAATTATTACACATTAAGCACTTCCTGATTTAAACAAACTTGTCTTATGCATATTATTTAAGATTATTAATCTTTAAAATGTGCACGATTCAGTTAATATTAATTTTAAATGTTACAATAACCGTGTAATAAACTATAAAATGTTTTAATCTTCATTGATAAAAATAAAGAAACTAAAATAAATTGAAATGGAAAAATGTGCTTAATGAGTAACAATTAGAAACCAAAAATATAACAAGTTATTCCGATATGACACAATATAATCAGATCAAATTAAAACCAATGTTAAATGTATCAATGCACTTAAATAAATTAATATTTAAACCCACGTCAATTTATACAGCCAAACACAGCGAATCCACTAAACGACTACCATTGCAAACAGCACAACGCAGTTCTTTGATAAACTGAAATGAATATTGCAATTAACAGTTGATTGTGTTTAGTAATGACATTCATAGAAATGGGACAAACACAACAAGACATGAAAATAAATAAAAACTGTTAACAATTACAACTTGAATTTTTCTATACATCATTTACTTAAAATCAACAATATTTAAAACCTAAAATTTCTAAGAGCTGTAAAAGAAATTAAGTTTAACAGAAAATAAAACAACAAACCGTGTTTAAAAAAACAAATTTATACGAAAAAATGTCTGAAATTACTGAACATAATAAGAAACTGCTGTAATAAACATACACTTACGTGAATTAAAAAACTAGTGAGGACTCATTTTAAAAAAACTGGATATTTTCTTTTTTTAAGCCAAATGTTTTGCAATTACTACTAATGCAGGCGATGAAAAAGTTAGAAAATAGAAAATAAATGATAAAAAAATACCAGACCTGACTGAGAATCAAATCCAGGACCCCTGGCGTAGAAGCAAGTTGCACTGATTGCTACAACATGGGCTGAAGATAAAAACAAAGTATCATGGTACTTCACTGAAGAAAGAAGTTAATACAAGAGTTTTTATGAAACGAAATCAGTATTCACAAGACAACTAATTACTAGAAACGACTTAGAACACAGGAGATAAAAAATAATAACTTCGAAATTATTTATAAAGAAAATACAGTTTGCTTTTAAAGGATTCTAAAAAGTTTCGCTGTATAAATAAAACATTACATGAAATCATTTTCATTTTAATTACTAAAATATGTGTACTTTATATCAATAAAATGAAATACAATTTTCAATTTTCATAGATTTACAAAATATCCGCTGTCATATCGGAATAACTTCGAAACTAGAAAAAAATAAAAATTTGAATACATATAAAAGAATTAAATATCAAATTCTAAAAATTAATATTTCCATCAAGAACATTGGGACATATATATATAGTAATATGTGATCGCTTTCACTTAATCTTCAGCTATGAGAAATATGGAAATGGTAGAATCTGTAAACACAAACCAGAAAAAAACCGGATCAATAAAATTCTCAACTTCATCTTGTCTTATTTTAATTATTACGCCTAAATTTTTAATCACACGATCTTTTTTTAAAGTAAAATAATTAAAAAATTAAATGTATTTGTTAAATTCATCCTTTCGTAGAAATCACCCCCAATAACAAACAGTAAATGAAACTACTTGTTTTACATATTTTAAAACAGATCATATTGATGACCAGTTTCGATGAAATCTATTGATTCAAAACAATTTGTATATACCAAAAGTTACATTTCTTTCAAAATTCCATACAAAAATAATAATGAACTAAAATCAGTCGATTCACAATTTAATTTATCAATTATATCCATCACTTCCGTAACAATTACAGAAATGTATTTTACTTTCAGAAGTAAAATTAATTTAAGACACAAAACATAAATAATCATATGTTTATTGGGAGAATTTAAGTTATATATTTTATTTATTTAAAAAAAAATTCTAATCTTTTAAAGAAAAATAATTATATAGTTGTCCAAATGGAAATCACAATAAATACATGAGGTAATCATTTGTAGTAGGTCATCATTTCAATTCAAGCAATCAGAATCAGAGTGTCAAACAAATCCTGTAACATCTCAGAAACAGAGGAAAAAATGCTGTATTAGTGTATTTTTTTTAAAAAAGGAAAGAAGAAATATATAATCCTCCTCAATTAAAGTAACCAAAAACCCAAAATATTGTTTTTCTAACTCGTATTTCATTCAAATTGTACCCAGAATTAATTATGTCATTTCAATCACATATAACCCACGTTTTATTTCCTTGCACACAATATATCGGTAACATTAAACCTACAAAAATTTTCCCGGATACCTTAACTAAATAATAGAAACTATTATTGTCACCTAATGTTTGAATATAACCTTTAATTTATTCACTCAACTACAACTGTTTTTATAAGCAATTAGGCCTACCTAAAAATCAGCCTACAAAATGCTAAGTCATTAGCAACAAAACAAATAAATTTTTAAAATAAAATTAAACATTTAAAATATCTTTTAACAATTATTCAACAAAACTGATCGACTTAACCGAAAAATTAAATTCTTGGTATTGAATTCAAAACCAGTTTTGAAATAAAATACAGATTTAGCATTAAAATTATATACAATATAATAATCATTGAATTTGTACAATAAGAAAGCATTATTATATGCTGTATTCAGCAAACTACAGATTAGAAAAAGAATTCAGTTGTATCTCACTTTACGAACTTAATCCGTTCTGGAGTGGAGTTCGTATTGCAAAAAGTTTGTGTAGTGGGGTGCCCCCTCGCTATGTAATCATGAATAACGTTAATGTGTTTGTCAGTCCTGGTTACACCTTTTGCAACAGCAGTTGCCTTAATGCTTTTTTATACTTAATGATAGTGGCAATAGTAGACTTGTTCAATACATACGTTGAAGCCAAATCCACCTGTCTCACTCCACATTCAAATTAAGCAACTATTTATTTTTTAATCAATTGTCAATGGTTTCCTTTTTCTGCTGACCAGGATATATCTTTCAAAGACATTCCCAAAATTAAAATTTTAATTTGTTCAAGTACAGTTGCAAACAAACACGAAACTGAAATTAAACATAAAACAAAAAACCAGGCCTTCGAAACTCCGATGACAACATGGTTGCATACAGGTGTAAAGCAGGATTGAAACTGAAAGCAAGATGGTTGAATATGAAACAAGTGAAAATAAAAGAGATAAGATTCAGTACATAATGTAAGGAGAGTGGCTGGATATAAGAATTTAACTGATAAATCAAGCAGAGTGCTAAAGATAAAGAAACTATTTTTGTAAAGTAGCGTACGTATTCTACAGTTAACAAGGCTTTACTGATAAACTTTGTATGTATGTACACGCATTATTAATGACATTCTAGTACAGAAAATTGTAAATTGGATTGATGTTCTAGGAAAACAAAATACATGTGTAACAATGTTCATATTGTGAACCAAAATTTGTAATGCGAGGTGAAAAAATGTAACTATCAAGTTTGTATAGCGAAAAGTATGTAGAGTGAATAGTTCGTATAGCGGGGTACAACTGTACTTGCATAAAAAATTGTTAATAGAAATCTAATTTATGCGTGGTATAAATAAAAAAAGACATTTTAAATACCTCAAAACATGAGTAATTAATTAAATTTTATTATTAGGGCCTTAATATATTATACTGATATTCAAAAAATTAAGTTAATACAGGAGAAAATTATGTGTTCATTTATTTATGAAAGAAAGAAACTAAGCTTCCACAAGAATAGAAGATATTGTATACAAAAATTAATAAAAATCAATGCAACGTTTCTTTAAAATGGGCAATAAAAGTACCTTTTTAATTTTTAATATAAGCTTAGGATGTACAATTATTCAATTAATTAATAATAAAGAAAAACTATAAGGTTGCTATAATCAAAGATAACAGATTAATTAAAAAACTTTTATCTCATTAAAAATTTGGGTAAACTTATATCTGATTTTACCTAATTTGAGATGAAAGAAAAAATGGGATTTGAACGAGTACAGTATAATAATGTTATACTATTACTATTTAATTGCTTTTGAGTTCACATAATACTATTATGCTTTGTCATTTATTTTTATACAAATATAAAAATATTAATAATGTACCGCAGATTTTTTTTATAGTTAACGCTAACCTTAACATAAATACCATTTTTTTTATACGATCTAGTATTCTCAAAATTCCACAAATATATGTGTCTCTTATTCTTAATTTCATTGATCGTCATTAAATTAGAAAAATTTACTTATACTTTATTAGACGAATAATCGCTCTTTTCTTCAGGACCAATTGAGAATAAACTAACAATACGTACCTTCTTGTTTTTGTTTCTTCAATGCTGGTTCATCCAACGATCCATTCGAACCTGGTGGCAAAGGTGGCGGAGGAATTTGACTGCTTGGCAATGGTGGCTGAGGAGGAGGTGGTGGGGGAGGCAAAATAGCACTTCCTGGATGCTGTTACAAAAGAAACAATTCATTAAAAATAAATAAATAATAATAATAAATCACAGCTAATTAAACCCCTTAATTATTTTCCCTAAAACGTTCACAAAAATGTATCCTTCTTTGTTCAACAAACTAAACAATTATGTAAAATTTGTTTATATAACTATTAACCCAATTCACTAATTCCAATCAATAAAATGTACTATCATGAATCTAGAATGTGGTGACGCTTGCAGAGTGCCTTTGGTAACTGCACTCAGCTAACAAAAAGGATATGCTATCACCGATAGTCAAAAATATGATTCAAACAACCAGTCCATGATGAAATTTTTGTGTTTTTTATCATTTCTTTAAGGTGTGAAAAACCCTGACTTAACATCAACTTTCTTTTCTTAAAAAATGTGCTGAATGCTACTCCAGAAACACCTACTAAATACTCTTTCTTATTTTTTTGTTAACAAAATCAACCCCTACTTCACTTTTTTTCTATAAATTACTAAATAGTTCACTTAATTGTATTTAATTTTGCCTTCAAATTTTCGGAATTTTGGCTTCTTGCAATTTAGTCAGTTCAAAACAAACTTCACTATACATCTGGTAAACCACTGAATACGAAAAATATAGAAACTATAATGAACTTTCGACATATCCATGTACAATCTGCACTACTATTACAACACTCCTTTTCACCATTGATAAACTCTGCTGTTCCATGTGTTTAGACCAATCAGAACATTTTGCAGCGTTGTCAGAATGTACTAACCTAACTTAAGAAACCTAACCTGAACTTCACTCTGCTTCTAACCTAAGGAAACAAGAAAACAAATTCCAAATGATTTACTTAGAATTACATGGCATTTCATAATGTTCTTCAGGTTACAAAAATTGAGTACAAAAAATTTTTCACTAACCAAATGAAAGTTGTAGAGGCCAATGCGGGGACTCTTATTTTTAAACATCTATAAATGTTCAATGTGAGCTCCTTTGGTGACACTGCATACATCACGAAAGTCTAGCTCTTGCCAAACATGTTCTAACAAGTCCCTTTCGATAGATTTAATTGAACTGATTATGCAACACTTCAGCTCAGTGATATCATTTGACATTGATGGGATAAACACCTTGTCATTCACATAAACCCAGAGAAAGAAGTCACCTGGCATGAGGTCTGGTGATCTTGGTGGCCACAGCATAATGTCTTCTTCAGACGCGCGTCCTATCCAGCGCCAAAATGACTTCTCGCTTCCCGTGGTAGCCATTTTCTCTGTCTACATCTAGCGGGCAAACGGTGAACTAACTGCCCAGAATATGTGGAAAAAACTATATGAAGTGCTCTTTCATACGGTACTCGTTTCATTCTTAGAAGTGAAATACTTTTTGTACTGAATTTTCTTAACACCGAAGTACTTTATGAAACCTCCTGTATTTATAAATCTTAAGTGGTATACGTATAACAGAAAAATGACAACTGGTTATTGAAAACAAGTTTTTGTGCTTTACATTTATTAGAAATTACTTTATCGGATCTGCCTTTACCTCTGTGTAATCGACAGGTGAGTTTCTGTCCAAATAAGATTAAATGACATTGCTAACGCGAACAGTTACTTGTTCAGTGATGGTTTTGCATAAGCCATGAAAATGTGCACATGGTCACAATATGATTTTAACGTTAATTCATTGAAGTAGGTTTGTTCAAAACAAGAATGCCACGAATATAAATCTATTGTAGTACTTCTAGATACCTGTTTTACCAGTTCTAGATTAGTTACCATTTAGGAAAATTTTCTTAATTTACTGTTGATCTATGAAAAAAACCAACAACAATCAAATTTTGTAAAAAGCAAATTAGAAATTGGTCAAAATACTGCAGTTGACTGATGTAATTATGTGGAGGTATGTACCTACAATCTCCAAAATGTGTATCTATAATGGAAAAGAACCAATTTATGTTCAAAATCACAAAATTATTAATGTGTAATGAAAGACAATCTGAAGGTAAACCAACATACTAATGGTGGGAGAAACTGCTGTGATTTTATACAATAAGTAATTTTAATGTAACTAGTTCGGAATAAAAGTCTAGGAAAGTTTACAGTCGGCTGTTACAATTGACAGAGAATTTTTAAACATACAGGTCAAAAAATTTTTCATTTGAATATAAACCCCCACACAGGGTCACAAAGACTTACGACCGCTAGTCATACAAATGAGGGCACAATGTATTATTTATGCAAACCCAACAAATCCTGATGCATCATTCAGTATCAACATGGTATTACAATACATTAAAGGGTAAGGTTTTAGTATTTTCATAAATCGCCAGTGTACATCCAAGTTATAAATAACCTGTGTATTAACTGACAGAAGTACCGACTGAATCTTAAACAACCAAACTCTACCCCAAAAAAATCCATAATATAAAGCTTTAAGTATTCAGAATATCTTATTTGATATCATACACAATCCGTCTAAGGTAACATATTCTTTAAAAATGAAACATATATCATAAACATTACTAAAATTCCGTAATTGTACAGTGCATTATGCATAATCGTCGTGTTACGTTTTGAAAATCGATTATAGTAACAAGAGTTTAAATAACAACACAACTGTACTTACAACGCCAACTCCACCATTAACCATATTATAATTCTGAGTAGCAGCCATCTGAAGAGCTAAATTCAGTATTTTCTAAAAATTATATTAATATTCCAAAATAGAAGTCACTGCGTAATCGCAACAAAACGCCCAACACTCGTTAAAACTCTACATTCAATATGGCTGATAGATTGTCGATCGACAAAGATTCTAGGGAAAGCCCCGTCTGAAGTTAGTTCGTAATGGATACTTCATGGTATGAAATTGATAAAATATGTTTTATATAATACAAATACAATGAGACTCCCGTTCAGTTTTTACCGTTTTTACTTTCATTTAGTGGTTTTCATTAAATATATATATATATTAAATAATAAGACATAGCAATTCGTATAGTGCTGTTCAAATGTGTCAAAAAATATTAATACTGAACAATCAGTTCAAAATAATAATTAAGCTTTTATTTTGCATAACTACTCTTTTTTAATGTATTAATTAGACATTATTAAACTTTATGTGTTTTGTGTTATGTAAGAGTAACTCGAGTTTAATTAGATTACTTGTCAGTTTACTAGTACGAGTTATATAAACTCGTATGAAACTATAATTACAACAACCACACGTTGATAATATAATTTTTAATTTATAATAAATTTAATGATTAAATTGCAATAGTTTCTGATTATTATTCTGCATATTAGATTTTGTGTTTATAACTTTTAGCCAGATAATTTATTACTTTACGCGAAATGAATTTCACATCCTTGTGTTGGTAGTGTATGCAACGGAGGAAGTCAGAAGAAACCATAGGTGAAGTTCCTATTTCTTGTTTCGTTGGTCGCCACATGGTTGATGGTAGAACTCTTTAAATAAAATGTCTAAAAGAGGTCGTGGTGGTTCCGCGGGAGCCAAGTTTAGAATATCTCTTGGTTTACCTGTAGGTGCAGTTATTAATTGTGCTGATAATACTGGGGCGAAGAATTTGTACGTAATTGCTGTACAAGGAGTGAAGGGAAGACTCAATCGTCTGCCTGCCGCTGGCTCTGGGGATATGATCGTGGCTACAGTCAAGAAAGGAAAACCAGAACTCCGAAAAAAGGTAATGCCTGCAGTTGTTATTAGGCAGAGAAAGCCATTTAGAAGGAAGGACGGTGTATTTATTTATTTTGAGGACAATGCTGGTGTGATTGTCAATAATAAAGGAGAAATGAAAGGTAGTGCTATAACGGGTCCTGTAGCAAAGGAGTGTGCAGATCTTTGGCCGAGGATAGCTTCAAATGCGAGCAGCATTGCCTAGTTTATGGAATTTTGTTTTTTAAAAAGAGGTAAAACTCATAAAGTTTTTGTGTTATAACGAAGTGAGTACTGTATTGATGAAACTAAGTTTTTTTATTTAATTCTGAAGTGAAAATTTTAAATTTTGTTAATTTTTATTCTCTAAATCAACTGAGTAATAGGATTTTTGTTAAAATCCAAAGAATTTATTGTTTGGATATTAAAATTATGTTATAACACATACATGTGTCCTGTCTTTTTACCTTTGCATATGTGTCTTCTGTAGGATGTTACAATAATGCATGTTGAGGGGGTACAATAAAATGTTCATTATATTTGAAACTGGCTTTAAAAATTGATATGTTTATATTAATTAGATACAATGTGGCCAAGTGGGCTGTATTATCATGGTTTTGGTGAGTCTATAATACTTTCAGCACATTGCATTATTGTAAAGTTATTTTTCTTGAATAGTACACTAGGCCAAATTTTTCAGTAAATTGGTTGAAAATGTCTGTGTTTTACATCATTGGTTTCTAAATGAGTTTGAAGTATTTTCTTTCATTGACATATTAGCCATTTTGTTCTTAACAATGTAATTGAATGTGTTATTTTGTTAGGTTAATAAAACATTTACCTGACAAAGTAAGAAATTTAGATTGGTTAGTGTGTAGTTTATATAGTGCTTACATTTCAGGTACTAGTATATTATATTTGCCTTCATTGATGAAAATTTTGTTGATTTTCTTCTTCAATTACATCTGATTAAGGTTCTAGTTATGAATTTGTTGGGGGCGTAATAAATTGGCAAAGAATAATTGAAATTTAGTTAATATCTAACTTCTTATGTTTAGTTGCATTTTCCTAAATTGTTTCAAATCAGCATATTTATATATTTTTTTAAATTAACAGAAGAAAATCGAATGTAATTTGCCTATATTAATACCACACTTTCTAGCTGTTTTTATAAGTTTAAATAATAGAAATCTAGAGAATCATAATTTTCCCTAACATTATTGTTAATTGAGTTTAAATGTTCATCAGTTATCTTTACTAGTACACTCAAGTGTAGCTAGCCTTTGAACCGTGAAGTTATTTATTCATATTTTTATGTATTGTGAATAATCTGATTTATGAAATCAAATGTTCAAAAACATTTTTCTGATTACAAAATTTTGTTTAACAGTTTCACTGCTGACCGTGCACCTGGTGGTAAACGGTTTTAACTTTTCCTTACAAAAAAATAGCACTGGGTTTATATTTTGTTTGGTTTTTTCGTTAATTCACTACCACGCATATATTACAGACATTTTGTTCTTACCAATCATTAAATGAAGTTTTTAGTGATGTAAACATAAACCCAAATCTAACCTAACTAACTAATATAAAACCCAATATTGTATTCTTTAATTGGTCATAAGATAAAAAACGCCCGTATTAAACAATGTATTCACAAACATTTCGACGAGTATTAAACTAACGGAAAGCACAAAATTATAGTAAAATACTTGAATAAACGAAATTCACCATAGTGGTAGTAAATTAATGGAAAAGGACCCTTTGTTTTGACTGGGTAGCGGTGAAAGTCTTAATATGGGTATTTGTTTACTTGTACCGATTTGGTTTGTATACTGTTGTATATGATTCGTGACCAGTGACAACTGTGTTCATTTTAGTAAGTGCAAAACGACCATGATTAAAATACAGCCCAATTTTACAGAGTTAAAGAGATAAATATTATTACACTAGTAGTCTTCATTTATGAACTTCAGAAGAGAGAAATTAGTAAACTAATGTGTTATAACTTAATTGTTTTAATACAAGTTTGGTAGGTATATAGGTAAGTATTTCTGTTAACAACTTAATGAAAAATGCAAAAAGGAATTTAATATTTTTGGAAACAGGACTTGTAATGATGTCACTGTTTGCCCATAGGTTTTATATTATAAAATTTGGGATTACTGTATTTAATTTTGTTATAACGATTAATTAAAATCTACCTGATAGTAAAGATTTTAACAATTTAATTTCAAAACTATAAAAATACAGTAAATAGGGATATTTATTTTATTATATCAGTATTATAAAACAAATGAAAATGTTGCATAATCCATCTTCATCGCAATAGCAGCTTATTTAGTGTTGTACATAATCGACTACTTGTAGTCTGAGTTGGAACTCTCAAGGGTCAGGCAACTGTTTCTTACAATACCGTTGCCAAAAAATTATGTGAGTTGTCAACTACTTTGAATTTTAGGTACTCCCAAATTACATACACATAATATTCGCTGATGTACAGTCGGAACTAATAATTAGTTATAATCAATTATTTGTAGTCGATTGGTCAGTTAACTGCCTCTTATAGCACTGTTGCCAAAATCAATGATATGTTGTGTGTTGTTGCCTGCTTAAGGTAACAGTAGACTTCTACTTTAAATACTGCACTGTATTTACATTGGTTTGTTTATTACGAACAAAATCATCGTTAACATTGTACTGTGTATAAAATAATACAGTACTCTGATAAAATAATAGGTACATGATAGACAACAAATTTAGTTACATTTTATTTCTTCTCCCTCACAAGTTTCCCTGCCGTGTAATGCTTTGGAAACTTGTTTCAATCAAGAATTTATTCTATATTAAAAGTAGTCATTGTGTGATAGTTGATTACTATCAGTAGTCAACTAAATTGATTATTTGAAGGAGGAAAACAGAATTGAATCAGCCATTTTAGAAAATGCCTTTGGCCAAAATTTTCAGTTTTTAGGAGAGGTAAAAAACAGTTTAATATAAAACACGAACAAGTTTAATGGGCTTTGGTATTAAGTATGTGTACCCTTTCAATGCGGAATACCTATACTCTATTTCATGTTCAGAATGCAGTACAACTCTTATGAGAACCAGTTGTATTATCAAACGTTTGGAAAACATCAGCCCTCCTGTGCCTTCACTATCCGAAGGTCACAGGCAAAAATATTTGGAGTTTCGCTTAGTACGCTCTAACAAGCTCATTTTTTTATCAAAAAATTCTGAAAAAATTCTGAAAAAATACTTTCACCTCCTAATGAATTTTATTTCTTTTACGCTGTAAATGTTATTTTTATACTCTGATTTTAGATCTTACCGAAATACTAATGACTTATTCAAAGACAATAAAATTGAAAAACAATTCCATTAGTATAATAATTTGTTGGTACCTGATCTATGATCGATACAAATATAAAGTATGTTTTCGTATTACGTTCTTCAATAGGAGTTTGTAAATGAGAACGTGTGTGGCGCGGAGTCGATATTTTTACTTAGTATTGTAGCGCTCAAACTCCCACATGAAATACATAGCTTATGGACTTTGCGTACTGCATTCTGAACGTTAAATCAACTATAGAAATACCCCTAATTTAACATAAACTCCAATAATAAAAAAATTTGTAATTTTGGACATGTCCCCTTTTTTATGACTGATTCAATTTATGTCCTTTGTTACCCATATTCACCTGATTTTAACACCTTACGATTTTCCTTGTGTTCCCAAATATGTCAAACAAAAAAATGAGTGGACAGCAATTTTAATCACCTCAAAATGTTTCAAGGATTGGTTCAAACACAAGTGAAAGTGTATAAGGTGAATATTTTGAAAAACGAAAAGATTATATCAAAAAGAAATTATAAAAACTTACAAGGGGGTCCTCATAAAGATGATTATTTGGAGTTTTATGTAGAAGACTAGGATGCTACATCTTCTGTTGGTTATTAAATTTTTTATGTTATTTTATGTACCCTGATGGTGAATCCACCAAAACACGTAAGTAAATCATCAGGATCAAAGCAGCTGAAAAGGTAAAGTTTTAAAATTGTCAAAACTTTGTTGACCATCCCCTATTAAAGTATATGCCAACCAGCATTAGTGGGTGCTTTGAGTACTTATCTAACTTCAGAAAGACGTATATCTGGGAGCTTCAACTAACTCAAGAGTTCAGTAACACAGCTAAATATAAATACTATTCAAAAAGTTCAGTGAGTATGTTCTCCAATGATTTTCTGTAATGTGACACCAACGTAAGTTATGTTTCGAATTTTATAACTTAACAGGAATTAAAAATTATTTGTTAAAATGTTGGTGCTAAATGGCAACTTTTGGTGTCGTGGTATCAATGTGTTTTGTTCAGCTCTTATTCAACTTATGGCTTGGCAGTGTTAACAAATTTTCTACAGGAATTCATTCCAATCCTGCAATCGCTACATTAAAGATTATAATTTATTCCTTTCGGCAAGAATTTTTAAATAATTCTCATTCTTTGATTATATGTCCATTATTTGGACATTGTAATAAAATTTTTAGATCTAAAATGGGTAAGTAACTAGATAATGTATGTCATAAGTATATTTATAAGTAGTGTATTCATAAGGTAATGACCTTATGAATTATAAAATAAATAAGATTCATACAGATTACACTGATTGGTTGGTGTCACCCAAGATCTTTCACTGCAGTGGCATGGTAATGTAACCACATATTTTACCTCCATTCTCAACATGTTATGGTTGGGAATTTTATACTTATGTTTACTATTACAATTCTATGATAAGTTGCAGTGGGTTGTGCCAATTTTTAATTTTGCTGACGCATAAGACTGCTCTTATATTGACATTGAGGTACGCAGTATTGTAATTTTTTTAAATTCTGTGCAAGGTTTTGTTTTCTGTATAGCACTATGAGATAAAGATTTAATAACGTTCTTGCTATTCGAGATTATCTATGGGTAAGCGCATGACACTGTACTTCAATCAGACCTCTTAACAGTAAATGCTGGTGGGGAACCTGCCCTTAAATCAGCTCACGGGTATGTGGGTATGTTTTGTATAAGCCTGCAGGATAGTAATTGTTCTTGGTTGGCGTCACAGGTCTTTCTTCTGGTAATATTGGTTGCTTATGCAAGTGCACCTTGTTTTGTGTAAGCAAAGTTTTACTTTTGACTGTGAAATTAAACGTTTCCGGAGTTTATTCTCATGTATTTGATAAAACCACTTAACGGTATCGTCTTTAAAAAATAACAATTTTGTATGAAACTTTAACATAAAAAATAATAAAATTCATCATCACTGCTGTTACTGGAACTCATCTTCATATACCAACAACTGATTGAAGGTTTAAGCGTGTATGTACGTGCTTCCACTCTGCGCACTTGCCAGCGTGAATCAGTAACTACAACCAGCGTTCACTGTCTGTTTACCCTAAGCTCTCAAATGACTTATTGAGGTACATAGTATTGAGATTTTTTAAATTTTGTACAAGGTTTTATTTTGCGTGTAGAACTTTGATCTCCGAGATTTAATAATCAACTCAGGTTACAGTAGATGGTTGTGAAAGTCAATCGCTTTGAATTACGAATACAGTACTTTATGTGTAATCCTGTTCTGTATGTAGTACATACATCCACTCTTCATTATGGTGTACTTTGAATAAATACTTTTGACTACAAATTATTTTTTGTTTTGAACTTGTGCTTATATTTTATAACTTAGGCCATTTTGGAAGTTGGGCAAAAGCCTAAGTGAAACACAAACACAAAATTAACTTTATTTTTATAAGTACACAATTGAACAAGTCAAATTCAAAAATATTTTGACTACACAAAAAATGTCAATTAACCTATAGTATAAAATTTAAGACTGTGACCTTAATATGCATTTTATAGAAAAATTGTACACAATCAGTGTTGTTGAAAATTAAAAACCTACAATTTTTTTTAAAGCATAATTTTCTAAAGTGCTTAGTTTAATGTCATTTAGCTGTTATTTTGCTTGAAATCTGTAAAAGTTGGGTTTTTTTAAGATTGCGGTCTTTGTATGCATTTTATGAAAATACAGTAGAATCTCAGTAATCCGGCCCTTAAAATATTGGGCTTGAAAGTATGAAACCTCACCCAGGACAGATTTTGGTAAAAGGTTTAAATTGAATTAGGGAAATCAACTTGACCTAATTACAGCGGATTTAATATAACATGTATGTTTAGGATTTGGTTAAAGAAATGAATAAGCAGACCTTAATTATTGTTAAATGGAATAATTTTTGGCCTTTCATCCAAAAATAGAACGGGGCCATACTCTATACTTCATGCTGAAGTGACAACGAAACATAATTCTCAGAACACGAGCACCCCCACACCGCACTAGGCGATGTCAGTAGCCGATAATTATGTTTAGTACAGTGACTACAGAAGTACTCAGCAAACCTTTTTAATTAGTTTATTTAATTTAAAATCACATAGAAATCAATGCATATTCATTTTTTGTTTAAATTTATAGTTCCAAAATTCCAACACAACCAGTTATCTGGCACCCTCTCGGTCCCAAACAGGCCGGACTGCTGAGATTCTACTGTATAGAAAATTAAAAACCCTAAAACTTATATTTCAAGCATTGTTTCACATTAGAAGTCCAACAGAGATTGATTTCCATTTAAAATCATTCACTCTTTTTTTAACGTAGGTTATATTTTACTGATACTGCTACTCAAGAGATTTTAATTTTTCAATTTGGCTACACATCTTGGTCATCAAATAAATTAATATTATGAAATTGCCCCAAATCAATGGCAACATGTAGTCCATTATAGCTGGCAGTTAAGTGTTCAGTTGTTTCTCTTCTTTTTTTTTGTAAATGACATAAGGTAAGAATGTGTAATTCAACTAACCATTGTTGAATAACTCTATTATGAAATTACTGTTTATGATCAAGTTAATAATGCTATACTTTTTACAACAATAACTTGTATTAAATTTTAATTTTGTAGCTAATATTTTAATGGACGTACATAACCTAACGTACTCATGTATTTACATGCAGCTATTTTTCATGTTTATATTTTGATGAATGATGATTAAAGCCTGGTTAGTAAAATTAATCTATGGACTATTTATTCAAATTATGGTATATGATTTTTAAAAACTGAGGAAATCATTGTGATTAGGAAATCCTGTAATAGGTTATTAGTGTAGTAATCAATTCAACTAGCTTCTACATTGCCTCGGTTCAATTCCTTGTCAGATCTCGACCAAGGATCCCTGGCATTAATAAATGCTAGATCTGTTCTTGAATTAAACCAAGAACCTAGTTGCATTGACCTCTGCATTAATAACCTATTACATATTTTTGTAATCAAAATAAGTGTTCGTGTAAGAACAAAATTAGGTCTGAAGCTTTTGAGCTTAAGAGTGTCGTGAGCAAATACAAATTAATCTTCACAGCTTATAAATATCTTAATAAATTTTTTCATTCAAGATTTACAAATTGTTAGTGTTTTTACTGACCATGAAAACATTCTAGATCTGATTAAAAATTGAACCTGGATCTTCTAATAATTAAGCCAGTTGCAGTAACCACTACACCAATGGGCTGACTAAAAAAGTATTTGGTCTCAATTAGCATAGTTCTGATTGATAAATATATTTTAGTATGGGTGGTACCTTACTTAACTTAAATTTATTTATAAATCATAAAATACATACAACTTCACTTTCCACTGTTTACAGACAATCTATAGAATTTTTTTACAAAATCGTAATGTAAAACAATTTATATGCTGCAAACTAATATTATTAAACCCAAATGTATTAGTATGTAAAAATCTGATGAGAAACGCTCACATGACTCTCTTGCCAGTCCAAAAATAACAAGGTTTTTATACAAATAAAACATTAATAACCTATGTTTAATCATAATTAAACATTGTAAAATGAAAAACATAACCTAATTTCAAATATATGTTTAACTTAAAAGAAATGGAAAATCACTAATTGATATTAAACTAGGCACTGTTTACCGTAGAAGCAAATGCTTCAACTAAAAGTTGTAGATTTTTTTTTTCCTATAACTTTGATTATATACACATGTAAAATGCATACTAAGGCTGAAGTATTAAAAAACCACTTAGTAATTGAGGCTAAACTAAGCATTGTTGAAAAAACTGTTTGAAATAAAGGTTATAATTTTTATTGTCTGGTTGTATACATTTTTGCCTTAGAATTCATATTAAGGCATAAAAACCCAATTTTTTACTGTGAGAGCACTGGCCCCCAAGAATTTCAGCAGATATTGTGCTTGCCCTATCTTGTAGAGCATGAAAATTTTAGTACCAAACAAGATGATATAAAAATAAATTGTAGGAGCTGTTTTTGAGAAAATCGCCTGAATAATTTAGGCCTACTTCTTCCGGTAATTTTGAAGAAAATGTTCGTATCGTAACCTCTAGTGGTACCCAACTTAGGTTCCAAGTTTTAACTTTATATCTATTCATTTGCCCATAACAGGCAGTCGGAGCATTAAATTATTTGCACCCGATCTTCTAGTTAAAGGGCTACAAAAAGCAGCTCTGTTTCTTATCACATGGTCAGGCAATTATATGACTGAATCATTTAGGAACAGAAGCCATAGTGGTCTAAAAGACACTAAGCAGAGTTATCTCCTCTGAGAGTAATGAATTTCATCATTATACAGCCAGACCCTGTGGTGAATAAAGTGAAGGTGTCATTTACAGGGTGGAAAGTACTGTCTGTCAATAACTTGATGGCCTCCTACAAGAGGAGCAGAATCAGCTCGCTACTAGCCTTCTAAATAACACTTCATTATGTACCAATGCCATACTAGTTAGTAGTAGTAGTACATAACAAAATGTTATTGTGAAAGCTAATAGCGGGCCGATTCTGCTCCTTTCTGTGGGAGGCCATCAAGTTATAGACAGACAGTAGACGCTTTTTAGAGGGCCTGGCATGCTGATGAGCATACTTTTCTACTCAGTGATGAAGGTAATTGTAAACCACCTCACTCCTCGTTTTATTTAGTAAAGCCTCTAGGGGTTCAAACCAGCGTTTTTTCCTGATGACCTAAACATTATACTATTCATTGTTGAGATATTGTGTTCACACTCAGACAAATCACTTAAAACATGTTTTTTTTTTTAGTTCAGGGGCCTGAAAACAAGTATTTCCGGTGAAAATGTTTCCTCAATTTATCATATAGGGCAAAAGAAAGTAAAAATTTTACCCTCATCCTTTCACAGATGTATTTTGGTACTTAAATACGTGTGATCATTTATTGCTTTATGGATAAATTATGAATTATTTTTAATTAATTATGGTTTTGTTAATACCAAGTTACAGTTATGATTTCATTATGTAAGTTTTTTTTATAGAAAAGTTAGTATATTTCTGATTATCTGAGATTCTAATGGAAGTACCTAATGGTATCAAATTTACCTTCACATGCTTTTGTGAACAAATGCAATGACTGTTTACATTCAGTCAATGATTTTTACAAAGGAGATTATTGTTGGCAAATAATCACAAAATAAAATTAACCATAAAAGTCCTTTTCAAAGCTTATTGCATGTCCAATTGCAAATTTAGTTATAGCCATTACATATACAGATGCATAAGTGTGGCCTTGTCACATAAATAAACAATATACATAATTATTCATGGTTTTTATGTTCACATGCTCTATTTGTAACAGAGCAAGAATCATATTATAGGGCAAAATTTGTAACCCAGATCTTTACTTTTAATTGTCCACTAAAACAAAAAACATTGTTTACATAATGTTTCATTATTTCTATAACCATGACTATTACACCAATTAATTGGATGAAACTTGAAAAACTAAGGTTACTTCAGACTCCTTTCCTCAGGGTTTTTTTTGGATTAGCCTGGTATAGACACTGAAGTCACGAGATTGCCTTTTGCGTATAGATAGGCTGTGAAGAAGGGAAGTGAAAATTTGACAGTGCTGCCAACCTCAACAGTGAGACACTGCTCGTACATTTCACTACCGTGCAGTTTCTACATGCATTTCGTAAGTTGTGGTTTATTCCGAGTAAATGTTTTCTTCATAAACCTGTAATAATGCAATATTGACCTGTAATATTGCATATAGCTTAATTACATGACTAGAAATGTTTGATTTACTGTAATTACCAGCCACTTTATTCTTTGGAACAAAATTTTCTATGAATGAATCGCCTTCTTTACTATGGCTCGTGACAGTGTCTTCACTATCAGTCTCACTCATATCTACCTAACCGTTTCCTTTTTCTACCAGGTTTCAATAAAAATGTTGAAGAATAGCTTCTTCACGTCTTTAATTTCCTTCTTTATTTTTTGAATTGTTGAAAGAGAAATATCACAGTAGTTAGCCACTCGCTCATGGCTTTTGTTAAGAAGCAGGGAAAGCTATTTTTGTTTAGCTTTAACTTCACAGCATTTTATTACACTGCATATTAGATTTTGTTTAGCACTGTGAAAAGTCCAACCGTTTTTTCAAGAAATTAACATTTTTGTTTACGGTAACAAACTTTACATTCGTACACTTAACCTATAAAAGGTTCCGCGATATGCTATAAGTGCTCTGGGTATAGTATACATTGTTCTGTTGGTTGTAATGAAATAAAAGCAGTTGTGCATGTGCACTGATGTGTTTCCCCCTTTACCCTCGTTGCAAACTCATGACTCAAGTAACTATAGTCTTGAAACTGATAGTACAGTAAATCTGATCCAGATCAGATTTGTACACATTTACTTAAAATTTGTTGTTCACATAGATAATAATTTTTAACTATGATAGCAAGAATATAACTATAAATATGCCAAACACTCGCTTTTTATTTTGATTAAATGTACAGTTCCTGCACAGATTGTACAATAAATTATGGTAATAAAATGGTTTTTTATTGAGTTTAAGAAAGCTATACTATATTAGAGTGTCACTTCAGCTGAATCAGGTAATAAAATTTCATTCTACATTTGAAACATGATTTAGAAATCAAATTTTGTGCATTAAAAATATTTGATTCAAAGTTTTCTCTATACCAATGATAGTAATATGATTTTTAAATCTTCTTTCTAGAAATTTTTGACAGATAACTGGTTTGATTTAAACTAAATCCTATTTTAAAGTAGATACACAATAAAATATTTTTATTTATTTAATAAAACCATAAAATATTGTGTCCAACAACTTGCATAAAATTTTATTTTTTAACAAAATTCATGGGGGGATTAGAATTTTTATTCTGAATAGTTGATCAGCAAATTACTTTCATCACAAATAATAGTATATAAAAGTTTGGTGTGAAACCCTCACACAACTTTTTCTTGCCAATGCAAATAATGTATAATATAACCTAACATTACAAATAAACAAAAAAACATTACCTAATTTTAATCATGAGTTATGATGTAAAATGAAAAACAACCTTCTTTTGGCTGAACGATACGAAAAATCACTCTTTCACGCTAAACTAGGCTCTGTAGAGCAAAATGCTTTAAATAAAAATTGTAGATCTTTTAATTTCCTATACAGTTGATTATATGCATTTTTGTCGTAAAATGGATACTACGACTGAAATCTTAAAAAATTTATTTTTTGACAGATTTTCATGAAAAAAAAACAGAAAATCATTATTTACTGCTAAACTAAGTGTTATACAAAAAAATGTTTGAAATACAAGTTGTAGGATTTTAAATTCTCTGCAACTTTCATTGTACACATTTTTACGCTAAAATGCATATGAAAGTTACAATCTTAAAAAACAATTTTTTTAAGAGAAAACAACCCTCCCAAGAATTTCAGCAGACATGGCGCCTACCCTATTATGTAGAGCATAAAAAATTTAGTTGATGATAAATTTAGTTAATGAGGCGATTTTTAAAAAAATAGTAGAAGCCATTTTTGAGAAAATCCCAAAAAAGTGAAAAATTACACGAATTAACTATTACTTTCAGTTGACCGATTTTGATGAAAATGTTCATGTCGGGTCCTCTAGTGGTATCTAACTTAAGTTTAAAGTTTGTACGATGTTCCATTCTTGAGATATTCTGTTCACACACAGACAGATCAATCACTAAAAACATGTTTTTTGGGTTCAGTGGGTTTGAAAATGTGTAGATCCGGTGAAAACTCTTTCAAAAAATTGACATGAAAACAATACTTTCCTTCCTATATAATCTTACCGGCAAGAGAAAGTAAAACTGGCTCTTGGCTCTTACTATAAATAATTGTAATTTTTTCTAAAATTACTTTCCTAAAATGCTACTAATTTTATTTCTAGGTCTAATTTTTATCCGCAAGAAAATTTTCATTTAGCATCAATTTGTGACTTTGTAAAAAAATCACATAATTTGTCTGTTTATTCCTAAATTATTCAACATTGTTGACATCATAATTATAAACTGTTAATATTACAACATATATATGAGAATGAGGACCCTATTAGTAAATTAGTTACTTAGTCAAGATGTAATCTCATTCACCAATTCTAATCAAACATTAAAAAAAATTCTTTAATATGGTGCTTATTATTTAGTTTTAAAACAAATTATTAACCATATTTTAAAACCATCAGAAATTTAAATTTCCAACAAAACTAAAGGTTTTGAGTATGGCTTTTTGCCAGAAATAAAGTAAAATATTTTTGTTTCTTATGACAAAAGGAATTTTTGATTCTTAAAAATTAGGCTGTGATCCATTTAATAATGTAAATTAATATCACAATATAGAAATTATAATATAATCATTTATATGCAAAATAAAATGTATTCCAAATTAAGGGCAAGAAACTATTTATAATAGAATGATTAATCTTGTTTATTTAATTTACGCTTTTTAAGTATCTACATTCTGACTATATTTTAGTCTAGTGTGTTCTGGTTAATTATATTACTCAATTAGCAACAGTTAAATAAGTGTTTTATCTTCCCTATTGTATGATTTTATGTGCAAAGTTTCCATTTAGTTATTATTATAGCATTTCTATTTTTAGCTATGAATCAAAATATTGTACAATGTTAAAAATTATGAAGTTGTCAGTATTTCTTTTCCTCATTATTTTTCATTATTGTATTGTGTTACAAGCACATTGTTAATTTTTAGCCAATACTTCATAAAACATTAGGTATTGCATTTTACCGTGACAGTTTATATTTTATCCAAACATCAGTAACTTCTTCAAAAAGAACAATTTAAAAAATTTATCACAAATGTTTAATTCTACCTTAAATACTGTTTATTGATTGGATTAGTGATAATCACTATTATATTGGGGTATTTTTACTTTCTCTTGCCAATATGAATACTAGGAAGGAAAGTATTGTTTTCATGTTGATTTTTCGAAATCGAGTTTTCACTGGATCTACTCGTTTTCAGATCCCCTAAACCCCAAAAAAACATGTTATTAGAGATTGGTCTGTGTGTGTGCGTGCGTGCGTGTGCGTGCGTGCGCGCGCGCGCGTGTGTGTGTGTGTGTGAGAACAAAATATCTCAAGAACGGAAGAGCATACTAAGTTGAAACTTGAAATTTAAGTTAGGTACCACTAGAGGACCTGACATGAACATTTTCATCAAAATCGGTCAACTGGAAGTAACAGTTTATTTACGTAATTTTTGATTTTTTTGCGATTTTCTCAAAAACGGCTCCTATGATTTTTTTAAAATCGCCTGATTTACTTCCTTATGTTGTGCTCTACAAGGTAGGGTAGGCGCCATGTCTACTGAAATTCTTGGGAAGGCTGTTCTCTTGTAGAAAAAAACGGTTTTTTAAGATTGCAGCCTTAATATGCATTTTAGCGTTAAAATAAAATAACGTGTAATAATAAAAGTTGTAGGCAATTTAAAAATCTACAACTTTTATTCCAAACATTTTTTTGAATAACACTTAGTTTAGCGGTTATTAGTGGTTTTCTGTTTTTTTTTTCATAAAAATCTGTCAAAAAATCGATTTTTTAAGATTTCAGTTGTAGTATCCATTTTACGACAAAAATGCATATAATCAACTGTACAGGAAATTAAAAGATCTACAATTTTTATTTAAAGCATTTTGCTCTACAGAGCCTACTTTAGCGTGAAAGAGTGATTTTTCGTATCGTTCAGCCAAAAGAAGGTTGTTTTTCATTTTACATCATAACTCATGATTAAAATTAGGTAGTAATGTTTTTTTGTTTATTTGTAATGTTAGGTTTTATTGTACATTATTTTATAATGTTACATAACCCACCGTAGTCACTAATGACCAAGCAGTTGATGCAACTTTAAATTAATTAAAAAAAAAATTAGCCTACAAAATTAATGAAACTTATCAGTTCTTATTTCTAGGTAAGTATACTTTGGTTGCAAATGAAGGTTTCTTAGGCCTACAGGTGATATCTGTACCTTGAAACATTATGAATGTATGTATACAGAAACTCAAGATCTGTAGTTGGTAATGTAGAAGTTTACAGTACAAACAATAGCTATTAATTACTACTTTTCCTGCAGTTGTTTTGAAAAAATAACATTAATTTTGAGCAAAATTTTAATACATAGTAAGTCAAAGAATTGTTTGACTTTAAAAATAGGGCTCAATAAAAGATTATAATAAAAGACAGTGTACTGTGGTTGAGCTGATTTAAGTCTTGAATACATTTGCAGAAACAAATTTATAATAGAGAATTAAAAAATTATGACTTTAAAATTGCACTGAAAGATGGGTTGTTCAAAAGAAGCAAATGAGAGACAGTTAATTTGTAGTACAGAGAAACTGGCCATTTATAATACTTGTAATTACTTTCCGCTAATTTCTTATTCTGTAGGTGGGGTAATAGTTAAATATATCTTTTTTTCTGATAAAATAGTAATTTGATATGTCGACCGATGTTTTATAGATATACAGTGACGTATGGGTTCAGTACTGTACAACGAATGTTACTTTCAGAGTCACCGCCCTTTTACAGTGCAGTCTTGTAAATGCATTATTTTTTAAATGCAGTGCTAATTAAAATGAGATATTGAATGTGATGGCAATGCTGGTAATTAATTTTTCGTAGAATGTAAAATTATTAAATTTTTATTACTTTTTGAAACGGGCAAAATGTTATGATAATTTATTTGTAATATATTGTGTCAAATAAGTTATATAAATAATAACTAAGTTACAACTAGCACATATATTTTTATAAGACAGGTTTAATCAAAAAAAGAAATATTCTAGCGATCCATATTTTCCTGTCTAGAAAATCTCTGTTCAAAACACTAAACTAACATTTTAAATGTTGGTTTACTTAGTGCCAGAATGAATGTCAAATCTCGAAAGCAGTGACATCTATTCAGTTGACGTCATTTCCAGGCGTGGTGAATGAAAATGGATACCAATATAATATTTTCATCTCTGGTGTTGTCAAAAGTGATGCGACTGAAACAGGTGTGTTTATTGGTTTCGGTTTAAAATTAGTTGTTTACTTATTTTTGTTGGTAAATAGTGTCTTGTTTATGTGAGTTAAGTGTTTGTTATTATAAAATCGATGAACAGTAATTAGTAAATTTATAACAACTTCAAGTCATAAGTAGCATTCCTTCGAAGAAAATGAACCCCGAGGCTGTTAGGCGTAGAAGTTTTTGAAGTTGCTAGGCCAGATGTATACGTAATAAAACTTTGCTGTCATAGGGTTTCATTAATAATATTCTTTCGTATATTAACTCTGTTCTTATTGGATTATCGTATTTATGGAATGTCATCGATCGAGAAAGTGAATAATAATACTTTGACGTGAAGTTGAAGTAGTAGGCCAAAGATAAACTTGACTGAAGAGCTGACTATTACGTACCACTTAAAATTGTGTTATTATGTTAAACTAATAAAGGCATAACTGTTTAGAAATTCTGGTGTAAACTTGGTTTTTAATCAATAATTCCGCATTTGGGTGTACAATATTTGTTGTGAATTTTCGTAATTTACTGCTAGAAAATTAAATGTAATGTTTACATTAAAACTAGTTCAGTTTACATTTAGTTTAAATTATTATAGAGGAATAGTTGTTACTGACACGTTTTAATCCTGTTTAAATTTTGTATTTTGACTAACCTAATTAGTTGTAGAAAAATACATAGCCCTTGGCCTAATCTATATTGACCTGGAACCCTATCTATTAGATAATGTTTAATGAAAATTGATACTTGCTTTTTTAATGTTAATTCAGGTAAGCCAAAATGTTTGATTTCTCTAATTTTAATTTAGCATATCTTGTTAATACTAAAAAATTAATAATAACTTAGGTGTTAATTGATAAGTTGGCCTTAGATAAATAATTTTTATGAGAGAAAAATTGAATTTTAATGGTATTGTTTATTACTTATGTTTATGTGTATTGTAAAGTAGTTAAGATTACTCAATATAGTGTTTTTATTTTGGCTGCTAGAGTAGTTTAAAAATATATCAGCTGATCATTTTATAACTTTCATGAGATTTAATCATGTGTAGAAAGGATATTGTGTAAATAGAATTTGAATATATCAATTAACCAATGTTTATTTAAAATTTTCTAATATCTTTAATCCGTGCGTTTTTGATAATATAAATTCATTTTTCGATGGACAAATCACTGCAGTATGTTTCATATGTCTTCAGTCTGTAAGTAATTATATTTTTATCATCTATTGGAAGGTGTATTTAACTATTTGTTGACAGATTTAATTGTGTCAGTTTTAGTTGTGAGAAAATGAGAAAGGAATTCCCCTTTCACTCCACATCACGTATAATACTAGCCGAACAGCATAACAATGGCAGCTTGAACGCTACTACTCTGTCTGATATTATTAGCTATATTATAAGAAATGAAAACCAGACTTGCAGTTAACTTAATTTATTGAAATTTATGCAATCTGAAATAAATTGAAAAGTATTTTTTGAAATCCTTGTTGCCTGTAAGACACGTTCCATAATGGCACACTTTCTATCATTCAATGATACATCAGTTCCCTTTTTCACTTCCCGCTCAAAAAACGTTCTCACATTATTAATAATTTCATGACTTTGAAATTTCATGACTATGCATAACTTGTATTTTTTCCCCTATTTTCACTCATTTTAAATATTAACTCTGAACTGAACCGAGTCACGAAAAAGTAAACAGCTTTGAATTGTACAAGACAGTATATTAGAAATTAAAATCCGATAAATGGCAATATAGTAAACGATCAAAATAAATTCATGAAATAGAACAAAAAAGATAGATTATAACATTTGTGTGGAATAACACTTCACTTCAATAACTAACTAATTAAAACGAATTAATCACTTCAATACGCAAAGGTTAGAACTCCAACTACAAAATTGTCAAGTTGTAAACGCACATTCACGCACACTCCTTTCCTTAGTAAATGGACTTTTCCATATAGACTACTCCCACTAGCTGAGACTAGCCCAAGTGGCACTGTGACATCACTTTTTCCTTTTACAGAATATTTTCACTATAACATACCAATTTTTTCGTTTCATTGGATTGTTTAATCCATGTTGAAACTCAATATCGTATTTGCCATAAATTATATTGGTTCAACCTTTTTAATAAGTATGTCTACCTGAGTAACTTTAATACTCTTAGAGTCCTCAGGAATCATGTATGCAGTTAGTAAACAACAGAACACCTACTGCTTGACAACGATCGAAATAGGATTCCCTCCCTTCCCCACTTCTTCCATTTCCGTTCGCACTACGTGCCGGATCGAATACATTGGTACGAACAACACAAATGAGCAATTAATATGAATATCACTTGTACTAGATTTTTGTTATCCATAACATTTTGTACAGACTATGTGACCACCAGCAGAAAGTCATTAGTGTTGCCATTATTTTTGTTTACTATTAGGTAGTGTAGTCATAGTATAGATAACACAGCAAGTTCTTAATTTTTAATGTTTGCTGTAAATCTAAATAATTGATACAATTTAATTAAATGGAGTAAGCATTATTCCTTATTTACTTGAGAGCAGCTAATATAAACTATGCTTTTACTTCAGTTCTACAGTGTTAGTGACCGTGCAATATTGGTTTTGTAGTTAGTGCAGTTTTATTATGTTTTGGGTTTGATCAGTTGTTCAATATTCAGATAAATTTGTTTCGATTAAACAAATATAGTGTAAGTGTATAATTGTGATTTAAATAGGTACGGGTTAAATAAGTGCAAATAATAATAAAGTAATAGTAAGTATGAATAAAAATATTGTTGTAGTAATGAGCTGTACTAGTACACTGACTATCCGAGCTAATGTTTTTGGGACAGTGCGTAATACGAGGTGGCTAGGATGAAGTGCGGAAGGGAGGGAATCCTATTTCGAAACTTGTCAGACAGTATCTTTTGTCTTACTTATGTTGTTTAAAACAAATCGTATAAGAATTAACATTAACAGTTTTTTTGTAGGCTACAATTCATTAAAATTATTCGAGGGAAATTTTTTGTTTAGGTCTAAGAAAGGACCTACTTGTTTTTATCATACAAGTCAATTATTCATCTAGGACTAACGTTAATGAAGTTGGTTTTTCATAACGCTAACGTTATTAAGTTAATATTTTATTTACACCTGATTATGAAAAATAATACTGCTAGTCTGTGGTGGATAATGAACATAACTATTAGCAGATTAATTTGGTTATTATCCATGTTAATATCTTTTAAAAACTATTTTGTATTGGTGTAATAGCAGTTCTAAATATTTTTTGAGTTTACACATAGCGACACTTACTGTGATGTTTATTTAAAGTCAGATTATGTTATTTGAAAAGTTTTGTGGTGTAATAAATACAGTGTCAGTAGTTTGTGATGAATCAGAGTTTGACCTTGAGATTTATCAAACTAGTTGCAATGTAACTGTTAACTCTTTGCCATTATGATATATATGAACTTTTTTAAGAAGTGAATATTTTTAGGTTGATACAGTTTTCAGTTCTGTGTAATGGCATTTTGTTTCTTTTTCTCAACTCAACATAATGTGATATATTTTTTATGTTATTACTGCTGTTCATCTAATGATTGAATAGAAGTTGTACTTCTGTAATTTTTTATCCATTTAATATTTGATGGTTTCAGTGGTTTCATTTAAGATAAATTGTATGTACTATGTTAATTATAAATCTTTGTTTAAATTTATGATATAAAATCTTTTCTATGACAAAATTTGGGCAGTTTAAAATTCTTGTATTGTTTTGAAGCAGGAACATAGTTAAAACATTTTTCTGAATAAGTGTAAGAAACATGTCAATAACATATTTAAGCTAATAATCATTTAGATCCACTTGTTCTTAAGGTTAACATTTTTATCTTGGATTAGGTATTATCCACGATAAATAGTAGGCTATTTTGAATTTTAATTGTTATCTGAAAATCAGTTTGAAAGAAAACTTTCTACCTTTAGCTTATTCCATTTATCTTTGGAACCATTGTAAACAATTGCTTTGATTTACTTTTGACTAGATATGTATTTGTAGTTGTAAAGTTTAGTACAGGCAATCTAATGGCGGGAGAAAAATTGCTTCTAATTGGTATTTAAACCATGATAAAGCATTTATTGATTTTTATGATAAAGCATTAAACTACATAATTTTGTACAAAACATCTAAGTAACATATTACTGTGCCAGAAACATAAAAATATGTTGATATAACATCATTCGTCACTGGTGCCTGGTCATTTAATACGGATCGTCAGTCATGTTAGACTGTTTCTGAGGTAAACTGTATGCTCATACGATTTGTTGATATCAGTTCCAAAGTTAAGTAAAATAACATACAAGTACAATTTTTTCTTTGGCACCTGATGTTCGAAAGAAGGAAAATTAAAGCATAAAGCAAAACGAGTACTTGTACTTGGGAAACATGCTGACTGAAGATTGGAGAAGTGAAGCTAAAATAGAATGAATATTTAAAAAAACATACTATATACCATGATGTAATTAACCCTAGAACGGTGGGGCTATTCTGTGAGCTATTACTGGTGGAGATGCGAAAAATTTACTCACTGGGTGATTTTCCTGGGAAAACTTTGTTGTGAATTTTTTTTTGAAACATTTTGGTTTTCATATGTTTTCTATCTCTTTTTTGCTGGTTTTGTTTAAATTTCGACAAATATTGGTTAATAGTTAAAAAGATTTCTCAGTAAATCACCAAGCTCGTTTATTCTATTTATGTAGCTTGAAAATATTTTATTTACTAACATCAACTGTGCAAAATACTTTATAAAACTCCAGATAGTAGACGAAATTAAGATATTAAAAGTAGGAAAAATAAAGTAGTAAAATGAAATAAATAAAATTATACAAATAAGTGAACACGAAAGTCAAACAGAGTGTTTTTGTTGCTGGGGCTACTTATTCTGGCAATTTGTTGCACAACCAAAACATATTTTCTTTTGATGTTCACCGCATATAGGTTTGCAGCAAAAGAGACAGTATGTAGTTCTATGTCTTCTTTTTGTGTATGAACACTCACTGTAGTACTTCCTTGGAGCTTTTTCTTCTTGGCACGTAACATTTATTGCCGGTTCCTTTACACTCAATATTGCTTGAATTGCAGTTCGCAAAGGTACTGTAGGCTACATATAAATAAAATGGTATTACAAACATACAAAATTATAATGCACTATTAGTGGTTGGTTATGCGTAAATTTATACGCATAACATATACAGCATCGGTGGAGATGCAAAAAATTTACGTATTAAAATTATCGTGTATAAGTGGAGATGCGAAAAAATTACTCACTAGCTTTTTTTAAAGGCACCAGTACTATAAATACACGCACTAATTAGATATGATTTCGTCACGAGACAACGGTCAACTAACTCCTTATAGCATATCTGGAAGATAAGGGATGTGCAGCCTACTGAAATGGAGGGGCAAGCGTTGTTGACGTAATATGCGTAAGATTTACTCCACTCCACCATTCTAGGGTTAAACCAAAGAAAATTTAGTGAAATGTTATGTTTGAAGTGTACTGCTTTATGGATGGGAAATACGGAGGTTCATGGAAAAAGAGTGAAAAAGGCTAGAAGCTTTAAAATCTGGGCATTGAGATTATAAGTGAAAATTTAAAGTGTACCAAAAAAAATGAGGATTGTAGAAGTATTATGGAGACAAGAAGTGAAGAGAAATTTATTAGCTGAACCTTTCGACCGAGGAATACTATTTAACTAGGTGACATAAAAAGAAGAGAAGTTTTAATTAAAACTATGTTAAAAGGACCAGTAGACTATGAAAGAAAAACAGGGTTTTAAACAATTTAATTGTAATATGAGTTTTTAAGATGGCCGCCTCTGTAGCGTAGAGGTAGCGCGCTAGCCTACCACACAGAGGTCCCGGGTTTGATTCCCGGCCAGGGTCTGGAAATTTTCACTAGTTAAAACCCACCGTAGTCACTAATGATTGTGTTGATGATGCGACTTAAAAAATAAAGTTTAAAAAAATTAGATGGTGAAAAACAGAACAAGTTGGAGGCAAATATGGTGCAAGGTTTCTGCCTAAGAACTAAAAGTAATATCATGATAGTTATGGTAACTGATACTAACAAGAAAATTCTTTTAAAAGTTTTATTTTTCTTATAAATTGTAGTTAACTTGAACTACACCTATCAACAATCATCAGGATTTTATGGATCGTTATTTAGTTCAAGTAATTGTTTCATTGTGACTTTTAATCTTTGAACGATGCAGGCTTAGTATACATGCTAAGAATTAATTTATTATGAAATTTCCAATTTCTTTGTTCCAACTTTATTGTGAGGTACTAAATGGTTCGCTATATTTGTTTTATAAAAATGAAAAAAAATTGTTTCTAACCAAGAATAAATACTGTTAAATTTGTTTTTTAATATTATTGGCTATTGTTAAAAGTAAATTTATGGAATTGTTTCACTTTTTTTGTTTCAGGATGAGGGTGTAATCAACAGGTGTTAATTATGATTCGTCTCTTAGTAGGTTTTATTAAATGTGTTACAGAATAAATTAGACTGTTAACATGTAGAATTATTTTTAATTATGTAGTAACTGTATTGTTACTATCTTTATATCGAGTGCTCAGTGTTTAATTTATCCTAAATATTTGATTTTGTTAAAACATATCAACACAACTATTTAGAAATGAAGAACTATGTTTATTGCAGTTTGAACTTTGCAAATGTTAATATATTATTCATTAGGGTAATGATAATTTTCTTAGATAAGTGCACTAGGCCGGGTATCGGTACATAATTTAAACGTTTTCAATGTATCGGACATGTTTTGATATAGTGTTAATCAAGTACTTAATTGTAGTGTAATATTATTAGCGAGAAGATATCATGAACATTGATATTTAGTTATGTAAGGGCTTATGAAATTATTTTCGTTTTAGACACTAGATATAATTAATTTTTTTTTGAATTGTTTATATTTTTGAAGTGATATCAGTGCGTTAATTATATAAGTGCAAAATGTCGTCCCTTATAAGCAATCTTAAAAAGGTTTTTCATCTCGGTAATAATGATTCGAAAAAGAAAAAAGTTTTCAACAATATTAAAATGGATTGTGATCCGGAAGAGTACTGGGAAATGATTGGTGAACTTGGAGATGGTGCATTCGGCAAAGTATATAAGGTAGGATATTATGAAATTTCTTATAATTTTGTTTTTTGCGTATCTTAACTTCTATTTTAGTTTTACATGAATGTTTTCTTCTCAGAAAATCTTTAATTTTGTTTGTGATTATATTTTTATCTGTGTTTAGGATCATGAAATCTTTTTCTGTTTCGTTAAAACTATTTTCGTTTGTTTTAGTATTCTGTTAGATTTTTCAATATTTTGTTTCTTTAAGATGTAGTGTCTCATTCCTTGGAAAATTTTATGTAAATTGTTAGATTGATTGTTCCAATAGGTTAAATTGAGCATTTTGAGAATGTTCAAGAACAAAGTACGATGAGATGATACACTCTTGAAATTTAATAGGGATAGCTGCTGCTAGTTGCCTATTTGCCTAGTTGCCTATTTGGAAGTGAGACCTGAAAAATGACATGACGGCTGCCCACAGACTTCAAGGTGCAGAAAGGAGTATTCTGAGATGGGTTGTGGGTTATTTCAGATGAGAAAGGCAGGAAATGCACAGACATTAGACAGCAACTAACTGGATATTTTTCCACTCATGGAAAGAATCGACAACTACAGAGGGCAGTGGTTGATTGGAAACCAAATTTCCAAGGTGATATAGGTGTACAATCTGAGGAGGAAACTGAGCTTGGAAAGGCCAAGGAAAAGATAGAAGGACCTATGATCTTAGGAGTCAAATAGCACAATACTTGAAAGGAGAAAGTCTTTCTTGGTTCATCCATCCCTGATGCCCATCAAATCCCATTCTTCTCTTTATTATTTCCTCTGATATGTTTTGGATTTGTGTATGTATCTCTAAATTTGGGTGAATTCTCACCCATATTCTCCATCTTTGTATATAGTCATATAGTCTTAATTTCTAGACTCATTATTCTCCTTGCTGTTCTTTCTTCATTTGACAAGTCTTTTCATACACCTTTCATGTGCAGTTCAGTGTTTTCTGTTACACATATTCTGGTAACATTAATTTTTTTCATTGCCTGATTTTTGTATCCCATGAATGTACTTGGCATTAATTTTTACACTGTATTTTAATATCTCTATAAATATCTCTATTCTAATTTTCTTCTTTCGCTTTTTATTTAGGTCTCCTGAAACCCATTCTCCTAGATATTTTAATATTTAGTCTATCTCTTTTTTTTTAATGTTCTATTTTATTTTGTTTAGAATGTTTCTTCCAGTTGTTATCAGTTTTCCCGAGGATTTTAATAAATACTAAATTTAATTACGTGGGGTATTAATTTTTTAGCTTCAGTGCAACTTTGGTGTTATATATTTTGTGCATTTTAGATACATAGTATTTATCTAAAACTACTGTCTGAAAAGTGAGTAACTTTTCTTTGCTTTTGTCATGTATATCTTCTATAGATTTCAGGTTTTTTTTATTTCTCTTCCCCTATATGAATATATCGAGAAATACATGTGTTTTCAGGCCTGTGAACCCAACAAACATGTTTTTAGCGATTGGTCTATGGGTGTGAACAAAATATCTCAAGACCAGAATATAGGAAGTTAAAACTTGGAACTTAAGCTAGGTAACACTATGGGATCCAACACAAACATTTTCATCAAAGTCGGTCTACTGGAAAAAGTATTTTATTTGTGCTATTTTTCTCTCTTTTGCAATTTTCTCAATTAAAAACAGCTCCTACGATTTTTTAAAATATTGCCTCATTAACTAACTAAATCTTTTATTCTCTACAAAGTAGAATAAGTTTCATGTCTGCTGCAATTGTTTGGGATGCTGAGCTCTCATTGTAAATACTTTTTTTTAAGATTATGGCCTTGATATGCATTTTAGGAGAAAAGTGTATAAAACAATAAAGTTGTGGGAAATTATAAAATCTACTACTTATATTTTGAATTTTTTTTCTGTAGAGCCTAGTTAAGTGTCAATTAGTGATTTTCTGTATTCTTATGTTCTACACAGGTAGATTTTCATTTTGCGTCATTTACACATGATTAAACGTAGGTTATATTTTTCATTATTTACATTGTCAAGAGAAAATCTTGGGTGGTTGACGGTGATCTTTTTTTTAAAACTTGTGTTGATTATTCATGTACTATCCACTGTAGATGAGTTGTTACACTTCTTCTTCATAAAGTCTTTCTCCTATTGGAGGTCGAAATCATCATCATTATGCAAACCTTATTTGCTGCTGGACGGAACAGTTCCGTATTACTGCAACCAAACCAGTCCCTCAGGTTCTTCAACCAGTATTCTGACTTCTGCCAACATTCTGCTTGCCCTTTATCTTTCCCTGCATGATTAATATTGTAAGATGTGATATTTAGGACCTCCAATCACATGTTCTGATATTGAAGTTTTCTCCTCTTCACTGTCTCAGTCAACTCACATTCTTTGACATTTTATCAAGCGCATCTCATTTAGTTATTCTGTCTGTCCATGGAATGTGCCACATCCTGTGGTAGCACCATATCACAAAGGCTTGTGTATCTTCTCTAAATAGATCTTTGTGGGTGGCCACGCCTCCATCCTGTACAATACAACAGAGAAGACATTACATCCCAGTGTTCTCATTCTCAATATTGATCTGTGTGTGTTTGTGAACAAAATTTCTCAAGAATGGAACATCGTACGAACTTGTTGAAACCTAAGTTTTAGGTACTACTTCCAGACCGGACACGAACATCTTTATCAAAATCTCTCAACCGAAAGTAGTAGTTTATTTGTGTCATTTTTCACTTGTTTGCGATTTTCTCAAAAACGGCTCCTATGATATTTTTGCTCTATAAGATAGGGTTGGTGCCATGTCTGCTGAAATTCTTGGGGAGGCTGTGCTGTCATATAAATAAATTGTTTTTTTAAGATTTGTGGCTTTAATATGCATTTTAGCGCAAAAATGTATATAATAATAAAAGTAGTAGAGAATTTAAAAACCTACAACTTTTATTTCCAACATTTTATTGTATAATGCTTAGTTTATTGGTAAATTAGCGATTTTCTGTTGTTTTTTTTCCACAAAAATGTGTAAAAATAATCAATTTTTAAAATATTTCAGCCTTAGTATGCATTTTACCTTGTAAGTGTATGTAATCAAATTTATAGGAAATTAAAATATACAACTTTTATTTAGAGCATTTTTCTCTACAGAGCCTAGTTTAGCTTGAAAGAGTGATTTTCCGTATTATAAAGCCTAACTAAGGTTGGTTTTCATTTTGCGTGGTTCACTCGTGATTAAAATTAAGTTGTTTTTTGAGGTTAGTTTTTTTTTATTTCTAATGTTTTATTACCAGTGTTAGCTTATATTGTTCATTATTAGCATTGGCAAGAGAAAGTCGTTAAGTGTTTCACACCAGATTTTTAATTTCGTGGTCATAGCTAACTAATTATAGTTACATAATGAAATAATTGGTTTCTCTTTTTATGGTTTTTTAGGCTCAGAATAAGACCACTAGACAATTAGCAGCAGCCAAAATGTGTGCACTTGAAGGTGAAGATGATTTATCAGATTTTATGATTGAAATTGATATACTCTCCGAATGTAAACATGAAAATATTGTACAACTACATGAGGCATTCTTCACAAATGGAAAGTTGTGGGTGAGTACTATTAATAATAATTAACTAATAATTAGCTTTTTGAAGGCACCGATTTGAGAAGTTGATCATGTATGTCTTTTACTTTAATCTCCAACTTTATTGGCAAACAGTAGTTAAACGATTGAAGTTTGACATTAATTTCATTTTTTTTTGCACGGGTGATGGAACTTCAAATCTTGTGTTGTCTGTTTGTTAATGATAATTGGATTTAATAGAAATTGTGGTTAAACAGCAATGAACTAACTGAACGAACGTGTTATACAAATTATCTGAAGATGACCAACCTGTTAGTGTAATGGTCTTCGCTACCAGTTTAAATCCCATAGGTCTTAGATTCAATTCTCGGTCAGATCAGGCATTTTATTATCCCTCATTCTCATTTTTTGCCCTTCACTGCCTGTGTTGGTCATAATGTGCATAACAATCGGATTTAAGAAAAAAACAGTTTCTTAAATCATTGCTTTGATATTGTCCGAATGTGGGGTACTCTTAACCGATACGTTATAGAATGTTAAATTATTGCCTTGTTGAAATATTTTTGGTTTTTGCAAATTGTTGATAATTTAAAATTTAATTTAACTCTTAAAAATCATTGTAGAAATTGTTGAAATATGTAATCCCTCATCATTTGCCATTTTTATTATTTGGGGTTGAGTTTTTTAACTGTTAAAATATAAAAAAGTAACATTGTTTTCCTAGTTTTTATTCAACGCAATACTTTCCAAGGATGCCCATAACAGGCAGGTGGAGTGTTAAATTAATTGCACTCGATCTGTTGGTTCCAGGGCTACAAAAAATAGTTCTGTTTCTTATCATATAGTCAGCCAATTACATGATTGAACTGTTTAAGAACAGAAGAGGTAGAGGTGTAAAAGACACTAGTCAGATCATCTCTGAGAGTAGTGAATTTCACTATACAGCCAGTCCCTGTGGTGAATGAAGTAAAGGTGTCATGTGCAGGGTGGAAAGTGGGTGCTTTTCGGAGGTCCTGGCATGCTGATAAGCATACTTTTTTAACTCAGTGAGGAAGGCCATGGTAAACCACCTCACTTCTCGTTTTTACTTAGTAAAACCTCTAGAGGTTCAAACCAGCCTTTCGGCTGTTGACCTAAACAACAACAACAACAACAACAACACACTTTCCAAGGCATATTAATTAAGTAAATATAATGTAATAAATTTATATGTATAAAACATTTTAAGTTATTAAATGAAAGAATAATTTCATTACATTGTATAAATGACACATGGGCAGAACACTTTACAAGATGTAGATGCTATGACTGCACTCCTTTGTAATACAGACTTGTCCACATCATGGTTAGTGGCATATCTGATTAGAACTTTGTAAAGGTTGCAGTTATCTTTACGTAGTCATTGTGGGTTACTCTCAGTGTTTTTAACGTGCTGTTTTTTCAGTTGATTTGCTTATTATTTCAATTAAGAGCAATTTGGTTTCTTGTTCGTCATCTGTACTTTTCTAAGACACAAAATGTTCACATGTACTAAAAAGAAAAGAAATTATGCATTTAATTTAAATAATTGAACTTTGAGATCGGTTAAAAAAAGTGGTGAAAGTGTAGCGTCAGTGGCAAAGTTTGTTGGAGTGAGTTGATGGGTACATTAAATAAAAGAAGAAAACATTTGGGGAAGTTAAAAAGAATGGAAACTTTCCAGTCATCACAAGTCAAGTTTATATGTTGCGATAACAGTGAAAAAATAGAAAAGGCTTTAAATATTTGGATTTGAGAAACTACTTGCAAAAAGATACCTCTGAGTTCTATTTTAATTTTTGTTGTATAAGACGACTACACCCCCCTATTTCCTATATAGGTTTGGTATTGTTATTGCATAACCCCCTCGAATACGGAGGGATTGCTGTAGTTCATTATCTTTTTATCTTAAAAAATGGCACTGTTGTTTTATTTCTGGTGTTTTTAGGTATAATCAACAAACATAATGGAAAAGAAATGAGACTTCTCATGATTGTGGTATTATTACATCATGGACAGGTTTAATAACTAGTATTCGTTTTTTTTTCAGATGTTAATAGAGTATTGTGATGGTGGTGCATTAGATTCAATTATGATAGAATTACAAAAACCATTGACTGAACCACAAATTGCTTTTGTTTGCCACCATATGTGCCAAGGTTTAACATTCTTACACAAAAATAAAGTAATTCACCGAGATCTTAAAGCTGGTAATGTTTTACTCACATTGGCTGGTGGTGTTAAAATTGGTAAGTTATTTTTTTTATACTCAAAAGTTTTCATAAAAGATCAACAAATTTTATAATTATATATCTTAAAATTTTGTTACATTGTTTTGTAGTAGCGCATTGGTCCAGTTGATCTTTATATGCCCTAATTTTTTATTGTTAGTCAACTTAACCAGAGTAGGTTTAATTATTTGTAGTAAAATATTGTTATTTAATTGCATAAAATCTATTATCTGCATCTTCTTTAAAATTTCTTTTATGTTGTATCATTTGGAACAACCATGTAGTTTTATTTAAAGAAGAATAAAAAATTATAAACTGAAAAATTTATGCTTCATATAATAAAAAAAAAGTTTTCAGGCTATTAGTGGGTGACAATTTGTAAAATTGTCATCTATTATTTTTCTTGGATTATTATTATTATTATTATTATTATTATTATTATATTATTATTCTATTATTATCTTCAGTTTTTGGATTCGTAATGTATACAAAAAGTTATTGGGCCTAAATTGGGTTTGGAGTTCCGGTTTCGACTGGATGTGGCCCAATACTGGACGTTAAGAAATCAAAATCAGAAACTACAAGAGATAGTAACAGAATGGTTTTTGGATTTGTAATCTACACAAAAAATTAATGGGCCTGGATTGTGTTTTTAAGTTTAGGTATTGATTGGAAGTGGTCCGATACCGAAAGTCAAGAAATCAGTCGGAATTTGGAAACAAAAATAGTGTCATTCGATTCCTCTTAAAGATTAGACACAGTAATCACTAATTGTTTTTGGCATGTCAAAAATAGGCCTTTTTAAAAATTACCATCAGCCATGAGACGTGACGCATGGTCTCATGAAAGGAATTTTCATTATTAGATTAGCTGGAGTGATGACCATGTATTTACCTGGTAATCCAGCTGAATTATTTTATCCCAATGAATGTTTTTAAAAGTATTTAATAAAGAAATAAGAGACTTAGGAAAATGATATAAAGGCTGTTGTGAAAGATTAATTTTGTCTGAATACTTCATTGCTAGCTATTCTTATATTAAAAAAGCTTTTACTCATCCATCATGCAAGTGGTAAGGCTCCTGTGAACCATATTTGTATTTCATCTTAAATTATTTGTATGTAATTAAGTGTACTTAATTTGTTAACTAATAAATATATTTGTTGAAAATATTATTTGTTGTATGAATGAGATTTGAGTTTTGTTATTCTTTTAGCTGATTTTGGTGTATCTGCTAAAAATAAGTCAACCCTTCAAAAACACGACACTTTCATTGGAACTCCATATTGGATGGCACCTGAAGTAGTATTATGCGAAACGTTTCGTGACAATCCATATGATTTTAAGGTAAGTAGTAACAACATTCGTGTAGTAATGGTAATGAAATAAAATTATCAATATATGTTACAATTCAAAAATAAATCTTTATAATGCATCCTGCAGTTTTAAATATTTCTATTTCATATAATGAATTAATACAATAATTTCACTAACCTTCTTTTTAAACTGCGTCACCTTTATTTCAATTTTCACTTACACGTGTTTCGGTGGATCCACCATCATCAGAGTAAATAACATATAATTGAAACTAAAAACATTATTTATTAAAAATCTATAGAAGATGATACATCTTCAGTCACTTGTATAAAACTAAGTGACTGAAGATGTATCATCTTCTATAGATTTTTAATAAATAATGTTTTTAGTTTCAATTATATGTTATTTACTCTGATGATGGTGGATCCACCGAAACACATGTAAGTGAAAATTGAAATAAAGGTGACGCAGTTTAAAAAGAAGGTTAATGAAATTATTGTATTAATTCATTATATGAAATAGAAATATGTTACAATGTTAGAAACAATTCAGAATCCTACATGTGGAAGTATAAAATGCTGTCACACAATTTAACTAAGGATTATTAGTTATGCTACAGGTGAAAATTAATGAAATCTTAAGTTATAGTTACTTGAGTCACGAGTTTGCCTTTGTTTGCAACGAGGGGTAAAGGGGGAAAAGCATCAGTGCGCATGCGCGACTGCTTTAATTTCAGTGCAACAAACACAACAACTTATACTATACCCAGAGCATATACAGTATATCGGGGAACCTTTTGTAGGTTAAGTATACGAATATAACTGTTCCTTACCCTAAACAGAAATTTTAGTTTCTCAAAAACGTTGATAGACTATTCACAGTGCTGAATGAAATCTAATCTGCAGTGTAATAAAATGCTGTGAAGTTGAAGGTAAACAAAAATGCCTTTCACTACCTCTTAACAAAAGCCATGAGTGAGTGGCTAACTAATGCGATTTTTCTCTTTTCACAATTTGAAATAAAGAAGGAAATTAAAGATGTGAAAAAGTTATTCTTCAACCTAGTAAAAAACACCTAGTAAAAAAAGGAAACTGTTAGGTAGGTACTAGTGAGACTGATAGTGAAGACGCCAGTGACAGCGATAGTAAAGAAGGCAATTAATTCGTAGAAAATTTTGTTCCAATGGAATAAGGTAGCTGGTAATTACTGTAAATCAAACATTTCTAGTCATGTAATTAAGTTATAGGCAATATTACAGATCACATTTATTTCTTATAAAGTTTATGAAGAAAACATTTTCTCAGAATAAGCCACAGCTTACAAAATGTATGTAGAAACTGCACGGTAGTGAAATGTATGAGTAGTGTCTCACTGTTGAGGTTGACAGCACTGACGAATTTTCACTTCCCTTCCTCATAGCCCATCCATACGCAAAAGGCAACCTCGTGTCTTCGTATCTGTACATAACAGGTGGAATTGATTTCTTGCATGTTACTTATAATGTAAGGCAACACAGTCTTTTCATTGTGAACTGAACTAATCTTTTGTTGTAGAACTTTCAACTTTTGGCTTTTATTTTCCCCGCCATGAGTTGCTTTCTGTGTAAAATTCATGATCTTCCTAATTAGGCTGAATTAGCTACTGTTTCCTATGGCTGTTCTGCCACTTGGTTTTTGGAGGAATACAAGTGTCTGAATTAACTTATTCTAAGGACATTGTAAAACTTGGGTTATACTATTCAAAAATAAATTAAAATCCTTCATTTGTAATAAATGTTATAACAGAATATTTTGGTGGCAATTTGTAAAATTGTCATCTATTTTTTTCCTACGTCTGTCCGTCACACTCAGATGTCAGAAACTACAAGAGATAGCAACAAGCGGTTTTCAGATTCGTAATCTATATAAAAAGTTAATGGTCCGATAGTGGGTTTAAAGTTCCGGTTTCAACTGGAAGTGGCTCAAAACCGGAAGTCAAGCAATCAAAGTCCAAATTTAGAAACAAAACTTGTGTCGCTAAATTTCTTTTAAAGAGTAGGTACAGAACTCACTAATAGTTTTTGCCATTAGTCAAAGGTAAGCCTAAGGGATTTTAATGTAATAGTTTTTTTTTGTTTTGCAATACAGGTGGACATCTGGTCTTTAGGTATAACATTGATAGAGTTTGCCCAGATGGACCCACCGAACCATGAGATGTCTCCGATGCGTGTTTTACTTAAAATTCAAAAGTCTGATCCTCCTAAACTAGATCAACCTTCTAAATGGTCAAAAGAATTTAATGAATTCATTTCAAAAGCACTCATTAAAGATCCTGCTCAGAGACCTACTGCTGAAGATTTGCTCAAGGTAATTTTCATTGTATTAGTTTTGTAATATTGTAAATTTTTATTTGTTGGAAGATAAATATTGTTCAAATAAGTGATGTTTCCATTATATACTTTGGGATTTAAAAGAAAAATTATGCTTGTTTATAATCAAAGCAAAAAATTAACAGGCTATGCATTAGGTTATATGGTGTGATAACCACTTGATTACATGTTATCATTATTGCTGGTCTTGTATTATTTTATAGTCAGTAAAACATCATGAGGACTGAAGTATTTTACTCTTAAAATTGAAATATTGTTACTGATGAAGTCATGTCCCTGTTCTTAATGTAGATTTACTAGTTTTTAATTATTTATGATTCAAAATGCTATGTTTAAAATATACTGGGAAGTTCTTTGTTATGTGGATGTAATTAAACAGATTTTCTCTTATTGTTTTGCTGCCAGTACTGGTTGTTTCTGAATTAGTTATTCAGAAAGTAGTAACCTTTAATTATGAATAAAATAAACTTTGAAAAATATTTTATGCATAACTGAATCTAGTATATCTTGAAATTTTATTTTAAAATGTTCAGTATGGTGATCTTTTCTATCATGGCAAATGTCCGATCTGTAATCAATTTTTTGCCAAATCTTATGAAGCATATCTATGGTGTTAAAAAATGCTATTGTACACATCAACATTTTCTTTGAAAGGAGGAACAATCCCTCTTTATTGAATGCGACCTCATATTGAGAAGTCCATTGAAGTTAAATCAGGTGATCGTGGTAGTCAGGAATTGTTTCACCGTGGTCTATCCAAATCAGCACTGCGTTCGTTTTTAATATATGCAACAATTTCATGGCGAAAATTTGGTGGCACATGATTTTGCTGGAAAATAAATTGTGTGTCCATACTTCACTATATTATCGACAGATTCAGAAAAATATGGAAATATTATTCTACTGATAAAATTGTCGGTGTGAGAAATAGTGACATTAGTTGTCTTGGAACTGGCTTTCTTGAATGTATCACATTAGGAACAATAACAAAAGATGTAATTTTTGCATTTACATAATTTCATAAATGATGTACGTATAATTCATTGGGAAATTAGTATGATAACTTAAAAATTTTAAGGGTTAATTTAATTTATGCCAAAAATCTTATGTAATGTTAATAAATTTGAAAATAGTGAATTAGTGGAAAATTAGAACCAACAAAATAATTAAAGCCCAGCAACTGTAACACTATAAAACTGTAGTACAACCCGAGTCCACTTACTGCTGTGAAACGATTTCTAATTTAAAAACGAGAATGAGAGAAATTCTAAAAATAGAAAGCAGAATCCTAAGACTCCTTGCACACACACTGGCATGCTGGGCCGGTTTGCTGGCTGTAGTCAACCATACTGGCAGCCGACAATCGGGTAGTCAAGTCGACAATCCCGGGTGCTAACTGGCTAGAAACCGGGCTGGTTCAGTGTGTAAAGCAACATTGACGCCAATGCTTGACTACACAGCCGGCTTGCTGGCCTGGTATGCCAGTGTGAAACAGAAACTCAACGATATCTAGATTGTAATGTCTTAATTCTGAACTCTACCATAGAACTGAGGTAATTACTGACATTTTGCGAAAGAAACTAATTTCTTTCTTTTCGCATTTACTTAGAATCCTGGACAATCGAGTAACTAAACAAATAATTTCTGTAATTAACTCATGGAAAAATCCTCCAAGGTGGTTGGCTGAAATAAAGCAAGATATGCAAGAACTTAACATTGCAGAACAAGATCTTTTAGAAAAATCTGAACAGCTTAAGTTGCTTAAAGATAAAGACACAAGATTCACTGAAAAACTCAAGCTCTGTTGTTAATGATATGTAAAGATGGAGACGGATCAGATCCCAAAATATGAAGAGTTTTTGGGAAAAACGTAAGATCCTTAAAACCAAACCAAGAAGGATTTCTAAATTTGATTAAATTGTCCAATGAGGCCGTAAAAGGAAAAAATGAAATAAAATTTTATATGTAGTAATGCAGTCCTATTGTGTCTTGTAATTTTTTATATGGGTGTTTTTATTTAATCTCGTGGCTATTTTTTTTTCAGCACCCTTTTGTTAATAGATCTCTTGACTCGAAACCAGTTAGAGATCTTCTGTTAGAATATAAGGCTGAAGTTGTTGAAGAGGAATTAGTCGATGATGATACAGACGTGAGTACTAACAGTTATTTAATTTTATCCAATCCAGTCATCACTTTAAATTTAAATAACTCCCTTGTTATATATACTCTGTCTCAATATCTGTTGTCAAATGTTTTTTCATGTACAGAATAGTAATTGGTATACCGTGTTTGTAAATGTATTATTTGTAGCCTATTTAATGTTTTGATAACGATATCATGTTCAAATAATTGGGTTAGTTTTTAAAACAGCTTTTTTTTAAAGAAGTTATTAAAATTTTAAATAGAGTAGTATGGGATTTAATTAATGAACTTTATAGTGGTATCTAAATTATTTATTAATTTTTTTTTGTGGTCCAGTTTGTATTAATTTTTAAACAATATCAAAATTTGTGATAGGATTTTTTTATGGGTATTGAATGTTTTAGTATTTGTTTCTTATATGGCGTTTTCAAAAAAAATTCCCTAAAATTTGACATTACAAAGATTACAAAATAATAATGAATTATGTTGTGTTCTTTTCTAAGAATCTCATCCTATGTAATATTTCATTAATTTTTATTCATATTACATTTTTTTGGTAGTTTTTATAGACTTGTTTTGTTACATGTTCTTCTTTACCTTCAGACAATTTCCATGTGCCGACTAATGTAAAAAACAACATTTATTCACAGATTTCCAAAATTTTTTCACAAATTGTTTTTATAAATTAAATTCAATGCTCGGTATTCTGTATTCAATCATACTTTTGAACAGTTTCATTTTTGTAGTTACATTGTTTTTCTAATCATGGGTTTCCATATTTTTCTGTAGTGAACTTTTAATCCTGCTGCTTCATAGCTTTGAAGTTACTCCGTGTATTTTCTGATTTTTCGTTCCGTTTATAATTTTTCTACTTTTATGCTCCAGTTTTATGTCTATATCCACATGAAAACATTTTCTTGTGTACTGGTATAAATCGGTTAGATTATACGTTTTTGTACATTATTGATTCTAATGGCTGTTCATAATATGCGTAGTCATCATGGTATCTTTTCTAAGTAACATATTACTGTTTTTAACAATAGTTGTAAATAAACAAGGACAAAGCTTATGATTTATTGGTGTTTGAGGAATATCCGGAACAGTAAAACAAAGTAGAAATAACTGTTAATTGTTCAGCATTATTTTTACTATTGTGATTTGTGAAGTACAAAAATATTTTCACTTTATAAACAAAAATATAAATTTATATCTTTTTCTTTTAGTGAAACTTCAAAGAAAAGTTTAATTTGTTTGATGAATTTGAGTTTATCGTATCGAAGTAGATATTGACTAATCTGAAGTTTTTTAAAAATTGGTAGTTAATCTTGTAGTTAGCATTTATTTTACAGAGTGTTATTTATTTTTAAACATGTTTACAAAAGTTCTTATCTTCAAATTTTATTTACTGTCTTTAATAACATTCTAAGTATTTAAATTACTAACATAGGTTGTAAGAAGATAAATATGGTGATGGTTGTTTTATTATATTTTCGTACAATCTTTTCATTACTGAAAATAAATACAGCAAAACCTTTGTTATAGTATTTACTTGTTCATCTTTGGACTAATTAATTAATCCTACTTGATAAATTTTTGGTTTATCAAAAAAATAAAATTAAAATTCTGATGTATTTTGTGATGCTGGTAAGACATTTTGACATTAAACTTGTCTTTTGTGAGTAGTAAAAATATATGAAAATTAATTTTGGTATGGGTAAATTTCTTAATTTGATTCTTGGCTGGAGTCCGAAAATCTGTAGACTTGTTACTTATCGTCATGTTTTTTAGTTTTTACAAAAAGTTGTCTTTACCAAATGGCAATGAAGTTTTTTTTACAATTAAGTCAAATCTGAAGTTTGCAAAAAAAAAATATATATATATATATATATATATAAAATATTAACTTCTGATTTAAATATTCATAAAATGTGTTTCAATTTAAAGTATTGATTCCTGTAATATTTCACCTGAAATGAAATTATTTGGTGAGTGGTAAATGATTAAAAATTTTAATCAAATAAAGAATTGAGATTGATGTAACTTTTTCTGTTTAATGATAACCTTATTTCACTTTAAAAACTAGTTAATAATAGAATTATAATGTTTTTACTATTTGAAATCTCAAATTTTTTATGCCTATAGCTTCACTCGTACTTATTTTAATGAATTTTAGTCATATTACTCCATATTCGGCTCTGTTATTTTTTATCTGTAAATATTTCCCATCTCTTAACCTTATTTTACAAAATTTACAAAACTGTATGGAAATGTAAATTGGTTTATTTATATAGTTAGACCTTGACATAACGTGAATTCACGTTAGCGCGAATTTGTCGAACATTATATTTTATTGTGTATAGTAGTTATTCTTATTTTACATATGTTTACATTTATGACCATTGCTTTACTTTCTTTCAAAACCATTATTGTAGTTGTCCTCCCCATTTTTACTCTGGAATTTTATCTTGATTTGCTTTTGTTCTAAATATTAGTACTGTTTAGTGTGTTAATAATATCGATCATATATGGGAGCATACATTTAATTATGATTTTAATTGTGCTACAATTTGTAGGTCTTTTATTTTCTTGTTTTTATTGTTACTTTATGTACAATATGAGTTCGATTAAAGGTTATAAAAAAGTAAAAAAAAGGTTAGAGAAGGCGATTATTTCAAAGGAAAGGTTAGATGTCGTTAAAAGATACAAACAGGGTGAAAAAATGAAGAACATAAGCTGTGGTTTATGCGAGAAAATGTTTTCTTCATAAACCTTATAAGAAATAAATGTGACATGTAATATTGCCTATAGCTTAATTACATGACTACAAATGTTTATTTACGCAATTACCAGCTACCTTATTCCATTGGAACAAAATTTTCGACGAATGAATTGCCTTTTTTACTATCGCTGTCACCGGTGTCTTCACTATCAGTTCAATAGTATCTACCGAACTGTTTCCTTTTTTTTTACTATGTGTTAACAAAACTGTTGAAGAATTAGCTTCTTCACTATCTTTAACTTCCTTCTTTATATTTTGAATTGTGGAAAGAAAAACATCATAGTAGTTTGCTACTCACTCATGGCTTTTGTTAAGAGAGGGAAAGGCATTTGTTTAGCTTCAATTTCACTATATTATTACACTGCATTTTAGATTTCGTTCAGAACTGAATAGTCTGCCCACGTTTTCGAGAAACTAACATTTCTGTTTACGCTAAAAAAAAAACAGTTATATTCGTATAGTTGAGCTACAAAAGGTTCCGCGATATACTGTATATGCTCTGGGTATAATATAAGTTGTTGTATTAGTTATAGTGAAATTAAAGCAGTCGTGCATGCACACTGATGCTTTTCCCCCTTTTACCCCTCGTTGCAAACAAGGGCAAAGTCGTGACTCAAATATCTATTGTAATAATGATGAAGGGTTCTTCATCGAGATTGATTGATTAGCATTTTCTAAGAAGTTATTGGAGAGGTTTTGTTGTATTTATATTCTTTTATCATAATGTAAATAATTTGGTGCACATATGTAACTCAGCTTTTTTGTCATAATTCTATCTCACAATGTACCTATTTATATTAACATAATCATATTTTTGTGATTCTTTGTTTAATTCTCTGTCAATCTTTCTATCTATTCTGTGTGTGTGCTTGATTACATGCTTGCATTTTTCGTATATATAAAATAGCTACGTGGTAGTAGGAGACAGAAAAGACATAGGGAACAGTATCAGCGTGTAGGTAAGTATAAATCAGGAACGTTCTGTTCTTGCCATTAAACAAATTTTTACATAAGATCTGTAAGTTTTTTTAAAATTCATATCCACTCAACCGTACCTCCTGTTAGTGATATTTCTACATTTAGTAAATTATCTTCTTTTCTTATTTTATATTTTCTTTTATATTTAATATTATTAATTTACCTATGGCATTTTTTTCTTAATATTTACTCTTATGAATATCAGTGAGTTTTATATAGTACATTTTGTATGTGTAGTATTTTCTGTATAGTACTTCTCTCATGCTATTATCTCCATCAAAAATTATAATTCTTTGGAAATAAAATTAATTTAATGATGAAATAAAATAATAAATCTTCAAGCTGGTTGTTTTTTTCATGTAATATCCATCTTGTTAAGAATATTTTAGATGTTTATGTGGAGGATGTTTCCATTTTTCCCCATTCTACCATATAATTTTTCTATAAAATATTGAAGAAAAAAAATCAGTAAATACACACTAGATGACTCTGATTACGAAAGTCAAAAGGACCCATTAGAGATAAATGTATCATGACGGAAAAGTGTATGCATTAAAATATTTATATTGCAACTGATGATGGTTACATTATATCTGAAAGGACCTTTTGATATTTTTTTTAATCAGGTTAGAGTCATCTGGTGTGTATTTGGTGGTTTTTTTTCTTTATATTGTGTAATGGCAAACAATACACTGGATAATTTTTAACCAAAATTTTCTATAATGTGTCTTTTCAATTTATTTAAATCCTGAAACAGTTCTAATATTTGTTTCCTATTTATAACTTAACTGTGTATGAAATTATTAACTTACTTTCATGTACTATTGTTGTTTGAAAGTATTATATTACTACAAATATAGTTTCAAGTATTTTCATCTTCTCTCTTGTTATGTTTGTGTTTGTTTAACCATTCTTACATCCATTTTGAATTAAAATTACGAACAATCTTTAAAATTCATTAAATTTTTACCCAGTACATTTTAAAAAAATGCGCCGAAAAAACATCTTACATAAAAATCATATCTGTATTTACACCATCTTTTCCTATTTTTGTTAATTTTTTTATTTAGTAAAATCTTGTGATAGGCTTCTTGTGATAAATCATATCATGAACTGTATAAACTATTTTGTAAATATAATGATGTATATAATGAATTTGAAATATGAACAAAAAAGTAGGCAAAGTAGTTTACGGAATAAAGTAACATATTAAGAATTTATTATACTTTTAAAATTCATGTTATTTCTATAAAAAAGAATGTTTATATTTATTTTATCTATTTCACGGTAGAAATTGTAAGGTGTGTGAGTTGAGAAACATTAAATATCTTTGTTATGTTCATATTTTAACTTGTTTGTTGAAGTGTCATGTTTTAAGTACTGTGTCGTAGTTTTGTTAAATAAAATTGTTGATTTTTTATTAGTTATTTAGTTTATTTGTGTTAACAAAATTTTAATTACGTAAGGCTTTTAATCCTGTGTGAAGTTGAATTCTCTGTTGCACATGTTGCCGAAAAATTGTCTTGTCTCAGTTTTTTATAATTTACTAATTTTAATGAACGCACCGTATAGGTAAAAATCAGCCATTTGTACAAAGTTGTAAAAAGTGTTTTGTGGTGCAGTTCCATTGCTGAAAAATGGTTAATAATATTAGTTTTAATTTCAAATTCATTTAAAAGTAGTGAAATCCCCCATTAATTTGTTAGGGATTCGGCTGTGTTATTCTTGATGTCTTATTTCACATTTATGCCACGGTTAGATAATAGATTTTTCTGTAAATTGTTATGCAAATATTCCCAGCAAATTTTTTTTTAGTTCTAGGCACTTTTATAAAATAAAATTTTTGATAGTTGTTTCAAAATGTTTGAGAATTCTTTCGATAGGAGAAAGAGATTTAAGACATTCTAAAAATATTTCTTATTAAAATGACTTGCTATGTGTACAGTTTTTAAGTTTTGGCCTTTCGTCAAAAAGTTGTTCTGTTGGTCATAAAGAACAATAATATTGTGCTTTATTAATATACACTTTTTATAACTTATCGAAAAAAAGTGGAATTTTTAAGTTAACAAAAAGTTTTGTTTTATTGTATTGAATTATTTGATTAATTTTTACATTCATTGCTATAATTTAGCTACAAAATTGAGGTAAATTACTTGTATCAATTTTTATGTTAAAGAAATATTTGTGATAATGAAATTTTTACACGATATGGATAGTCATTTGTTTTATTCAGAGGAATTTTAATAATTGCGTTTTTATTAAGATATGTTAAAAATAATATTCCATATTTCAATTTAATTTAGTGTTTTATCCTAAAAGTACACACAAAAAACCAATATTACTTATTAATAATGATAAATAGATTGTCCAGCTGTATTTTTTACAGATGGTAATGGGTGTAACAGAGGATTCGTTGAAGGAATTATACCATATCTGTAGTTACTGGTTAGGTAAACTAACGTTAGTGTGATATTCCATTGAAACTGATGTTTTGTAATTCTAAAGAAGTTTTTATAAAACATATTGAAAATGTTTTGTCAATTTTTAATAGGAACTGTAAAAAGGATAAATTGTTTTTAGATATAAGTGGTATAATGTTTAATATGAGTATGATATTAGTGCTTTCATTGTGCTTTTAAGTTGAAGTACTCGATTTATTTAATATGTTAACATGTATAAATTTAACTCAATAAACATTTTATATTGTCTATTAACATATTTGATTCTTTCAATAACATTGCTTCCTGTGACCAAATTTCATGTTTTTAAGTGTTGTGTTTCTATGATTTTTTTCTTTCAATGATTAATTTGTTATGTTAAACCAATTTTTTATTTGATTTTTGTCTGTTATTATTCCAACCAATCATTTTTTTTATGTTAAACCTTGCCTGTTGATATATTTTGTTAATGGATTAGACTTTCTTGATTAAATAAAAATCATGAAAAATTTTCTCCATTCAGTAACATTTAATTGTATTTCATATTGCTGAAGATTCGAGTTATAAATGAAGAGAAGTGAAGTGACTAGATCTTTATTTGTTGCAGTTAAATATAATATTATATATTGTACATGTACATTTAATGGTATATTATATATGGGAGTGAAATCGTTTTGTAAAATAACAAAAATAAATTTGTTTATTTCACATTGGTGCTTGGCTAAGGTCGATGTATACCATATTCTTATGAGCAGAATTCTGTTTATTCTTTTATAGGAAATAAACATTTCTTGTAGGAACAGCATTATTTTATTGAAGTTCTATTAATTAAACATTTAGTTTGTTAGGCAGTGTGTTTAATGATGTACGTATCTAGAAAAGTCCTGTCTACTATTTAAAATACTCTCTTGTTTATCTTATTTGAAGAGACAGCTAATATTGACTGTTCAATAAAAAAAAAGGTTACTAGGATATTAAATATATTGTATATAATTATTTGAATCTCTCTAAATATGATGGTATTTTTTTAGATTATTTATATGAAATTCAATAAAATTATGACAAATTTTCTTTAGGAGAGGGAAGAATTACTTAGTTCACATTTTTGTATTTTTAAAGTTTTTGTTTAGTATTAGCTTGAAACGGATATATATTAATTTAGATAATTAGTGCGTTTGAACTTGTGTTGAAAAACACGTTGTATAAAGTGCATTAAATTTGAATAACTGGGTAATGGTAAATTAAAATATTTAGGTAAATAAGTTTTTAACACTTCATTACAAGCACAATGGGAAATCCTGCCATCACTGAATTTTTGAAATATTTTCGTTACAGAATCGTTGGAGGCTGTCGCCTCTGTGTATCTTCCTTGCTCAGTCACAACAAAGAATGGTGGTACAATCATGTGTTTGTATTGCACATGTGTAGTTCTGTTATACATTTTTTAGTTTAAAGCAGGGATTCGCTGCCTTTGCGTGTAACAGTTGTTATTTTTTCTCAATTTGCTTATGTTCATAAAGTGCGGATTCACCGCCTAAGCATGTTATAGTTTATTAAGCAAAATATAATTAAAGTACATTATGTTCATACTTTTTGGGAAATTTTTATTAGTGGGGAATCCCCGCATGTAACTGTGTGGTAAAATACAGCAAATTCAGAACAGTTAAACATATATTTTATATCATTTAATAAAAATTTGCTTGATAAATTTTATTGCAAAAGATCATCTTAAATAAAAACATTTATACACTTGTGTAGGTCCATAATAATGAAAGAATACATCAAATAGTATTAGAAATAAATGGTTTTTCTGTGTTGAGGGATTTTTTTTTTTTTGGTTTAACGTCCGACTGTTTTGCAAATTGCTGCTAATGCAGACGGTGAGGGATGAAATGAATTTTTTGTAACATATGAAAAAATGCCATGCCTGAGTGGAATTCGAACCCAAGACCGCGTGATGAGAGGCGAGCACATTACCAACATCGCCAACGCGGCCGGCAATGTGTTGAGGGAGTCCCTGCTACACCTGTAATGGTGTTACAGTTCTTATGCGTGTAATGGAGTGTTAAAGAACAATAAAAAAAAATGTTTTAACAGTGTCTCAAGAGTTTGTTTTTGTATAACAACTGGAGCAGTAAGGAAGTAATAAATGTTTTGTATTAACTGTTTTTGTATTGTCATGTTATATTATTATGGAAGTTGTGTAAACCTACATCCAGCTTGTGATTATAGGTTTTCTGTACTGATTTTTACTGAAGGATTTACCTAAGAATGCTCCTATCTGCTCTATAATATTATTTTCTGGTATTGGTTAAAAATAGCAGAGTAATTCTGTGGCATACATTTATTATTAGGTTTAATCATTTATTTATTGTAATACTCATCCGTGTTGTGATTTTACTTCAACTTATCCTGATTTTTGTATTCTTACATAAATGCATTCTTATCCCAATCTGTCAGTAAATTGACTTATTGTTTGTGTCTTCTGTAGTTTTCATAAATATCATTTATGTATGAAAAATAAACGCTAAAATTTCTGTCATAGGGAACGTATGGTTGTATTAAAATAATTATATTTAATTAAAAAAGAAGCAATACATTTTTTATCTTGCTTGACTAAGTATAACGTGTTATCATCATCATTATCTGTCAACGATTAGGGTCAATGCCCTGTTCCGGCATCCATCTCTTTTTAGGTCTCCCCAAGCCTCGCTTTCCTCTAGGTTTATATTTCCGTGCTCATGGAGGAAGTCAGTGTGCTTGCATGTAAAGTAAATGGTTGGACCAATTTCTTTTAAATATACCTATCGTTTCATAACAAGTTACTTATTACTGTATAATTATTAATTTGTCACAATTATCTCATCCATTGCTTCATTTTACATTAATACCAAAGAAATATTTGAAATGAGTTTGCTAAGTTGGTTGTCCTTTCTAAAATTGTAGAGAAAGCTCATTGTCTTGTTATGGTTTTGTTGTAGCTTTATGGATATGAGTTCATGAATAAAACTGCAAAGAATTTAAATATTGCTCAAATATTTTTTGAAGTACATTCCAGATTTTTAATATTTCATTTAATGTAAATAGAAATTAATATTTTGATTGTTTAATGTTAATATATTTGTTTGCATGTCTGTGAGTTGTAGTGTTAATAATTTTGATTTTGTTGTAATATTCATTAGATCTGGTGATGGTTAGGTTATGTTCTTGTACATCGTAATGCATGAAAATATTTCTGTTTATTCTTAATATACCAACTGGTCAGACTTTTTTTCACGTTTAAAAATTGTGTAGTTTGGTTATTGTAGTTTGGTATTTCTGCTTGTCATTAACTCATTGAGACCTGGGCACTCAACTGCACATGTCCAGAATCCTGGACGTTTTAGAGGAATTTTAGAAAGATTATGAACAGTAAATTCAACTTAATAATATACTATCAAAAAACCAAAGAAATGTTGTAATAGTTCACGTAAACAATACTTATTTTTCAGGGCTGATGATGCTGTATGTACGCATTGCCCCCTACCCACTTCATAGCTAGTCGATGACTTGCCAGCAATGTTGCCAACATTTGCTGTCGTAGCTCTGTTATATATTTCGTCAGCCATTTTTGTGGTCTTTCAATAACAATTATAACCTTTAAAAATGTGCAAGATACGAGTGAGCTACTGCGGCTCTTATACGCATGCGTGCGTAATGTTGGTCAGGCTGAAACATTCGTGCTATTTGACAATGCTGGCAATCGTTCTGATTGGTCTGAACATGTGGAACAGCAGAGCTCATCAACTATGAAAAGCATTATAGATGTTTTACGTGGCAATAAAGTTACAACAGGTTGAAAATTTGTTGAAATAGAAGACAGTTGAAATTACTACATTGTGTAGTATTTAAATATTTCAAATTCTTTCCAGCACTAAAAAATTTACAGATCACTTTACAAACAAATACATGGCTATAGCAAAAAAAGTTATGTATGTGTATTATCAAAAAAATTGTGTTATAAATTTGGAGTCAACTGAATGTCATGAATAAAGTTTTCTGTCCTTTCATCAGATGGGTTTTTTGTTTTGTTAATTTATATAAAGGCCAAGCCAATTGGTGTGAGCATTGGACTTCGCATGCTCATTCTTGAATTTGACCCTGCATACTCCTCCGACCTACAGTTACATGTACAGTCAGTGTTGTTTAAAATTGACAACATCCGTTGTATTTTGTAGGCTGGGTGTTCCATTGTTGATTACATTCGCTGCATTATTGCAGTACATACAAGACTATACTAATGCAGATGCACGTTTTGCCCAGTGCTCTCTAAATCAGGCTATATCATAAATAATAATAATAAAAATGACTAAAACAAGATAAACCACAACGTACTGTTTATAAATACAACCACCATAACCTCACATAATTCAGTCAAAATATGATCTTTATGTGCTGGTTTTATTAATATCTGCGATGAGAGTACCTGCCTGAGCCAGATTTGGTCTCAGGACTCAATGGTTATAGTATTTTCTTTTCTAAAATGAACTGGGAATTTAAATTATTAATTTTTCTAGTATTTCATGAAAATAATGAACATGTATAAAATTTATTGAAATTCGTATAACTTTCACTTGTTAATGGATTGTAGAATGTTAATTCAGTGAACGATTTTGTAAATTAAACTAAATATTTTAAACCGTTGGTATATTATATTAAATAATTGTATGTTTCATGTTAAAAATAAGTTTTTAGCTTGATTATTAAAGGGTGTATTACTTTTGTTTATTGTTTTCTATCAATTTTGCTGGTGTATTAATAATGTTTGCTTGTGCATGCGTCGATTCTGACGAGCTTCCTGACAATCTCAGCTTAACTTCACTTCAGGTAACATTACATCTTGATGAACACAATAAATCACACTGTTGTAATTAACATTACATTTTTCTTGCATCACTGTTCATCTATTTATTTATAAGATTGCATGGAATAGGATGTTTTTGCAGTATGTTGCATTTCATGTAGAGTAATATAGTAAATGTAGCTTTATATTGAGTATTTATTTTATAATTTAAAACTATAAATTTCTCATTTGAAATAAACCCAATAAAACTAACTCACCACTGACTGTGGTAAAATCTAATAAATTCATCTGGTAAAATGATTCAAAGTTTTTTAAGAAGTCCATTTATTTTACTGGTTGTTTCAAAATTATTGACTAGTTGAAATTCCAAGTTGGGTTGGAGTTCAGAGGCAGGAATTGATTATATATCGTGTTATTGGGTCACTGATTTATAAAACAGTATATAGTAACAATTTGAGTTGTCTTCTCATGATTTATTAAAAAAAATTAAAGTAATGCTTATGAAACAGGGATTTCAGCTTGAAATGCTTTTATAGATTTACACCACTATAGATTATAAAATTTTGTCCTATTTTCGTACAATACAGATTAGGCCTCTTTACCTTTTCAAGCTTCATACTTGGTAATTTTTACTATGCTATGAAGATTAGAAAGTTATTGTGAGCCTTAAGTCGTAATTTTGACTATAATAATACATTATTATACATTACTTGTACTTTAATAATTTTTGATAATAATACAAATTTTAATTTTGAATGATGAAAAATGAGGGGCTGAAGATGTTACAGATAAAGTAAAATAATTTTATTTCATTTATTGTTTTCTTCTGTTTGCGAAGTAAGTGAATGTTCGTGTGACCATTCATTATGTTTACTGCCGATTTGTAAAACAAGATGTAAGGGGTAGCTTGTACAGCACCGGGAGAAACACACCCAAGCTCGTAGCATACACAGAACTGGCAACGAAAGTGTTAAGATATCCATTTTTTCCTAGGTCGTCTAATAATATGTTTTCTAGTCGGATTGTACGTAAACATCTGTTTGGGTGTTAATTCATCCGGTATTTACAACATATGCCTACACATCATTTTTGCCTGTATTTCCAAGTAGTTGATATCACTTATGTGGCATGTCAAGTTCATGTCAAATTTCTTCTTTTTTTTTTGTCTGGTAATCGATATTCTGCTAAAAGTCTTAACAATCTCATCTGTGCAGCCATTATTATTGATATCTGCTGAGGAGTCAGGGCCCAAAACTCTGAACTATGCTATTTTGTTATTATATAAAAAATAGATTTAAATTTTATTTATAAGTTTGATTCAAATAACTTCTAAGTACTAAATCAGATTTAGTTATTTGTTAGCTATTTGTTATAGTTAGGTTAATAACATATTTAAAATTTTTTATCCTTTTAATGTATATACTGGAATTATGATACTAGCGCTAAATAGTTATTGATAGGAGTAAACGAATATATAATCAATAAAAATAAAAATATAGGTTGTTTATTAAAAGTTTATATAATTTTGAGTAAATGGTTCAATTGTACTTAATCTGATCTTATGTAAAGTGTGTTAAAAGGATTCATTTATATTGCAATGATGACACGCGTATTTTTCTATTTACTCCTTGGCTGACTACGCCCATTCTGAAGGAATTTTAAGTAGCTTAGTGGCCGCAGAATGCTACTTAGCAGGTGAACCCACAACCCCTGAGACGCCAACTCAAATGAGTGGGTGCGGTCACGTCCGCAGGGTGGCCCACTCTCCTCAATACTCGTGCAAATGTTGGATGAGTAGCCGTCGAGCTTGTTATGCCGCTAATGCTTAGAACATGGCTCTACCACACATGGAAGTACTACGCACAACCATGTACTATGAATAGAAAATGGAGGTGCTATGGCCATCGCCCATTACCTCGAAAGCAGGCAAGGATAGGGTAGCTAAACTGCAGTTTTATGGGCACGCTCTGTATGGTCTTCGAGCATGCCCTCATTGCAATGATGACACTCAGACTTCAGTAAGGAAGGGAATGAAAGTAGGAAAATATTTACTTTTCTCTTAATTTATAATTTCCAGGCTGATATGGGTATCACTGTAAATGTTACGTTTCTTATATTCAAGACAATATTTCAAATATTATTTTTGTTGAATATTCCTTCTGTATGCTCATCAGTTTTTGTATTTATTACAATGAAGACCATTCATTAACTTTAACGTTTTAACCTTAAACAAAGTCATATGTACAGAATATTTTAGTTTAAACAGTAAGTGACTTGTAAATTTCAAAAATAATACAAATTTTAATTTTGAATGATCAAAAATGAGGGGCTGAAGATGTTAAAGATAAAGTACAATAATTTTATTTCATTTATTGTCTTCTTCTGTTTGCGAAGTAAGTGAATGTTTGTGTGAAATGCTTTCTTGTGGTCTTGTTTTTGTTTTATTTTTTTTATACGTGTTGTATTGTATCATTAAACTATTGTGGATTGATTTACAGGAGCATCGCTCGTCCCAGTTGCCACTGGATCTAGACAATGGAGAAGATGACTCAACTTCATTAAAAAGCGACACTGATCTTAAAAGTAAGTTGTTATTTTTTAGAAAGACTACAATTTGTCTTGTAATATTTTACCTTGTTATTATACAGGTGTTTAGTTCATTTCATGTTAATAGTTATATTGATTTGTCTTTCCTTGATTTAATTTATTTCTTGTAGAGTATCAACTTTTAACATCATTAGCCTGCTTTCAATATAGTAAAGTTTTTCTTTTCATATAGAGCCAATTTTAGACCAGGTAACTTTTCAACACTTCTGGAAGCTCTTTTTGCACCCCGAATTCTCAGAATTCGTAGGCTTTTCTCATTTCTTTTATCCATGCAGTATTCTGTTTTTGCTCTTCATAGAATGCCCTTAAAGTTCGTAATTAGTTTTCTTAATTTGGTTCGGTTCCTTCAGTTTTCTCGGTTTATTCCGATTTTCTCAATATCCTTTCTAAAGCTTTTTTACCATTTTATCTGACACCTTAGGTCTTTTGTTTAGTCTCTTAAAAATTTGTTTTGTCAACCAGTTGTCATCCATTCTATACAGGTGGCTGTAAAATTATAGTGTTCTTTTTCTAATCGTTTCCATTAAAAGGAAATTTTATACAGTAAAAATTATTGAATAAGTTCTTTGATTTATTACAAATTAATGTTAAGTTTTATTGTAAAAGATATAAATTTAATTATAACCAAAGTTTAAAAAGCTAAGTTAATATACAGGGTGGGGGGTATATTACTGGCTGGTGGTAAGGCACAATGTGGCTTAATGAGAGAATTTGTCACCACAAACAAATGCTTTGCCAGATACCCTTGATTGTGTGTGTGGTACATGATGTTTCTGTTTCTTTGGATGCCGTGATTTTAATTAATCTTCTTTATACATTCAGTTTTTAAATTGGTATTCCTGATTATAACATCTCTGAATTTTCTTCTGCTGTTGTGTTCATTCAGTATTATACTTTTGCTTTTATTGTTTAGAGCCTTTCTGTTTCCTAATCTGTGGTTAAAATGAATTGGCTGTGGCAAAAGTATGCAGTATGTGTGGCCCAGAAAATGTTATGTCTTTTGTTATGATGAGTAATAAATATTGCTAAAAAAGTTAAACCAAAGAATTATTGCTATAACATACTGTGAAGGAAAGCAGAAATGAAGAATAGTACTCAAAATTACTATTGAGAGCAGAAACAAAGAACTGGTTATTGTTTAAATAAAGAAAGTACGGAAAATATGATTTAGTGAAAAACACCAATAATGAGCTTCCTTTATCTGAAAATACCTGCTCAATATACACCATCCATCCCTTTATTCTCTCCTCCACAGGAGACATGAATAATAACATATCACGTATATAATTTTAGCGGTGCCATCTTCCTGGGTTAGACTACTGCAGGTCTATGTGTTAGTGCCTACTAAACTTAGAAAAGTTATAAGTTTGGATTTAAAAAAAGAACTTGTTTAAATTTAAGTTCGGAAGTTATAAAAAACTTAAAACCTATTTTATTTCTACCTATTCTTCTTCTTTAAGTGCCGAGTCCTCCTAGAACATTGGCGATCAGTCGCATGACCTTCACTCTGTCCACAGCCAACCGAAATAGTGTCGTGGTGCTCACCCCGTACCACTGGCGAAGGTTCCTAAGCCAGGACGTTCTCCTACGTCCGGGGCCGCGCGTCCCCTCTATCTTCCCCTGGATGATCACATGCAGCATTCCATATTTCGGATTTCTCATCACGTGGGCAAAGTACTCTAATTTCCTTCTTTTTATGATATTAAGCACTTCTTTTTCTTTGTTTAGCTGCTGCATTACCACTTGATTCGTCACTCTGTCCATCCACGATATCCTCAACATTCTGCGGTAAGCCCACATTTCGAAAGCCTCAATCCTCCTGCACATTGCTTCTGTGAGGGTCCATGCTTCCATCCCATAGAACAAAATGCTAAACACATAACAGCGCAATAAGCGTATTCGCAGCGCAAGTTTTAACTCTCTACTTGTTAGTACCCTTTGCATTTTCCTAAATGATGTTCTCGCCTGCTCTATTCTGCATTTAATCTCCTGCGACAAGTCCCACTCCTCGTTCACCCAGCAGCCCAAATACTTGCATGCCTGCACTCTTCGCACTATGTCCCCATCTATCACAATATCTGCCAAGTTATTAGCTATATTTTTGTTCTTGCTGATCACCATCCATTGGGTTTTCTTTATGTTTATTTTCAAACCCATTTGTTGGCTATGGTCCGTCACTGAATGTAGGAGCGCCTGCAAATCATCCCTGTCCGTTGCCAGCAGAACTGTGTCATCAGCGTATCTCAAATTGTTAATGACTATTTCATTGGCAATTATACCCTCTGCTCTGTCTTTCACCGCTTCTCTGAAGATCTTCTCCGCATATAAATGAAACAAAAGTGGAGAGAGCACGCAGCCCTATCTAACTCCTCTCATAATAACTCTACCTATTGTTAAAATCATTGTAAATACTTATCTGGGATAAAAGAAGACAAATTAGGCCTAAACGTTCAAATTAGGCTTAACGTTCAACTGTTCTGCAATTTCTGCTAATGCAGACGGTGAAGGATGAAATGATTTTTTGTAACGTATGAAAATATGCCGTGCCTGAATGGGATTTGAACCCAAGACCGCGTGTTGCCTACATATGAGATGGACTATAAGGTTTGAAGAGAAAATATTCACAAGGCTGGTTAATTATAGCCATATCTTCTGAAGAGTACTGATATTCCATTTATATCACGACTTGCTTTAGTATTTACATTAATTTTTTTTAAGTTAATGAAATAAGGGATGTTTAAAGAAGTAAGCAGTATGGTCTGATTTGTTACAGCTTGCCAAATTACTTTAACAATTCTTTTTTGTTGTTAAAAGTTCAAATTCAAATTCTCTGGGAAAGGTAACTTTAATTAAATTTTTTTGCATTGATTGATATTATTATAAAAATGAATAAATTTTTTGTGGTTTTTAATTCTGCCATTTTAGTTACGGACGAGGTGGAAGGTGCCAATAAAAGAGAGGCTGAGGAGGAGAGTGTGGAGTGTAAGAAACAGAAAATCAGTAGTGAAGACACGAGGTCTACGTCCTCATCTACTACACCTTCTCCACCGCCACCACCTACACCTCAAATACCAACACCCACTCCAGTCGCGGTGGAACAGGAACAGGAAAAGAAAACGGTAATGTAAAAATTAGGAACAGCTAAGTCTATAGAAATATGAACGCTTTCTGGTCAATAAATATTTTGGATTATTTTCTGAAGATCTATTAACATTACTATTGAAATGGTTCTAAATAACAAGCATTTTGTTTTTCAACTTTGCTAATTCATCATGGACTAGCTGGTCCATGTAAGTAAATCCACACAATAAATCCTGAGTGACATTATCCCTAAAACAGAATTTTGCTGCAATAAACGTATATAATATACTTGTATTATCTGATCAATCCAAAGCTATTTACAAAATTTTGTTCAGTCGATAAATTTTTAACTTAAAGTAGTCCATGGTCGCATCAAATACTGATGGCATTGGACAGAGAAATGGTTCTTCAAACAATTGGTTGTAAATAAAGGTGGATAAAAGTGGCCATTAAGAGAATTTTGACTAATTAGTTTAGATATAGGCTGCTTAGCGGGAATAGTGAACAGGTTATTTGACAAATTGAACTTTGCAATGTTTGTCATTGGAGTAGCAACTCCATCAAATCTTCTTCTTCTTCCAACCAAGGATTAGGCAGCAGCCTTTTTTTGAACTCACACACCATATCATCAAATACCATCAAATCTATTATTAAATTATTTTAAAACATTTATGGTGCTTCAACACTTTGGAAATTCAGCATGGTGTAAGGTTACAGTCATCCCAAGATTCGTAAAAATCAACTTTGAAAACTCCAGAAGTAAACATTTTAAGATTACTTGGCAAGTAAAAAATATACAGAGTAGTTTCATTTATAAAATTCTTGTTATTTACTTCTCAAAAGTCTTGAATTTTACCAATTTTTTATTTTTGGAATATTTTTTGTAGAATCTTGGTTGTGTACTCCTCACAATCATGTTAAAATAGTTAAAATCCGTGTAATTGAATTCATTATCAAAGGTCAGCAGAATATGTTTAAAATACGTTTGACAACATTTTTTGTTTTTTAAATATTATGATTGTTATATTTTGGGTTAAAAGTAATCAATTGGACATTGTGATAATACTAACAATAATGATAGTAATCTTGTAAATAAACTTTCCTTTATGGACCAGTCGCATTCAAAGCAAAATGAATTTGATTATATTTTTTACAGTTAAGAGTGTAAAAAACTTTGTGTAAAATAAGAAGCACTGACAATGTATTGTTAAATTATTATTAACTGTTTCACTCTTCTGCTTATACTTTTTTTTGTGTGTATTGTTAATAGCATTTATTTTCCAATACAGGTTGTTAAAAAGCCACATCCTGATGTACTCGAGAGGAGATTCTCCCACGATAAAGGCCCAGCTCCTCCACCACCTGCTCCAGTTCTACCACCATCTCAGCAACAACAGCCACAACCAACACCACCCCCTCCACCCTCTGTTATCAAAAAGGAACCAGAGCCACCAGTGTCAGTACCTCAGGCACCTGTTTCCACTCCAACTACTGCATCAACTGTAGCACCAGTAACTACTGCAACAACTTCAACAAGTGTTAAAACAAAAGATAGTATTAGCCATTCCAATGTACCATTGCCTCCTTCAAAAATACAAAAGTCAGCGGTACCTGAAGATCAAAAATCACATCGTAACACAAATGATGAGGTTGGTATTTAATTGTTAAAGACTTGTGTATTATTTTTACATGAATGAGAAATTAATATTTTTTTAAATATTTTGTGTGTGTGACATTTGATTTTGTTAAAATTACTAAATACAGTCGGATCTCCACATATCGAAATTGTTCATTATAATAAATGGTTAATAATATATGGTTCCTTATAAAAAATTTGATTTATAGAAACTTTGATAAAGAGAAATGCTGTATTTTTCTCATTAAGACTTCTACATATATTACATGAGATTACTCGACTGTAACCATGTTGCCTAAAAAACAGTATTTGTTTACAGTAACGTTTGTTTTATTGTACAGTATTATAAGGCTACGCACTATACTTAAATGATTCTGTATTTTGGTTAAAAATAATAAAATAACAGTAATGAGAAAATGCATCTGTTGGATATTCTGCTATAATAACTTCTTCATTTACCCTTAAAAATTCATTGAGTGATATATCGTCGTTGATCGTACCTGCCAATGGACCCAACATTCCTCAATTTGCGGTAGTACATAAACTTATTCCACAACAGTTTTTTCAAAGAAGCCGGCTTTTAAAAGACAATTTTTTTATCGTCGATTCCACTACATTATTTTGCCACGCCTTTACTAATTCTGATGTAGACTTGGGCTACAGGTTGTAGTTTCGAAGTGGTATTTGGAGGGGAAAAACAAGCTTCACGTTTACTAACTTTTTTGAGACAGAAGATGGATGTGCAGGGCATTGTCTACAAAAAGAACAACTTTTCTCTTTTGCTTAAGCATGTTTTTATCTCGTAACTTTTTACCCATTTGAGAACTGCTTCGTTCACATCATCGTATTTACATATTTTTGGTCGTACTTAGTGTTCAAGTATCACACTACTCTTGTATGTTGACCACAGTGGTCAACGTACTGTATTGTCGCGTTGCTCTCTCTCAATGTTTCAGATTGACTAGTGTCTTATGGGAGGGCTATATGGAGTTCTATTTATATTTTAACTAAAATTATGTTCAATATATAGAATTTGTTTTTGATATATAGAAACATTTTTCCATTAAAATTTTACGGGACTCAAGAAATACTTTGATATATAGAGAATTTTCATATGTAGAAGTTTGATAAATAGAGGCCCGACTGTATTATATTATGGCAGTAAAAATGGTGTTATTCAAAGTTAAATAGAAATTCGTGATTGCAAGTTTTGTTTCACTAAAGGTAAAAGATGCTTTCAACCAGTCATTCTGCTTTGTGGAATGTCTTGATTAAAACAGCTGTAAAACAAATAGTTAAAAGTTGTTTCACAAATTGATTGCTAAGGATAAAGTTCTACTTTTTATAAACTTATATAGACTGTGCTCATGCTTCTGCATCCATGCTCAGAAAGTAGATGTATTTAGTCAACAAATACAACTGATGCGATAAGAGTAGATGAGGCAGGGAAATGATACAATAAGTAGTCACTGTAAAGATTTCTAGTGCGTTGGTTTCTACTATATTATGGATTGTTATTTATATTACAATAACATCCATCAATGTCAATACCATTATTTCAATGTCAATATTTTCACTACTGTTTTAATAAAAAAATTTTAAACAATTTGTTATATGGTAGTGAATTCCACCCACTTGTCATTTGTTTTCATGGCGAGTAAGCATGTGTGTAATGAATTAGTATAATGATAGTTTACTCTGCGATGAGAATTTAGTGATTTCAATGACGATTCTATTGAAGATCGTAGATAATTATGTTTTGTGAGAAAGGAAAATTGATGAAGATGAATTTGGATACAAGTGGTGATAGGTTAGGCTTGTATGTTGATATTACCAACGAAATGGGTATTTTTGATGGAGTTAAGATTGAGAATTTTCAGGCTCCTAATTCGAGTATTAGGAAATATGTTTAATTGAAAATAACATTAAGCTGAAGGACTTTATTGTTTTGTCTTACTAATTGAAATTTAAAAAAAATGATTTTATGGTTCACAAGAAAAAATGAAAGTACTAGGGGTATAATTAAATGTAAAATATAAAACACAGGTTAATTAGTCATGTTAAATCTGTCTGTCTCTGATGTATAATTTTTAGATCAACTACTTTTTCATAGTAAGCAATTGTAATATTTATTTATTTATTGCGTAGGTTAAGAGGCGAGAAAGTAGAGGTAGTAAAGTGGTACGTCCAATGTCGATGATGAACAGTACCACTGGTAGTACAGTTAACGGCGAACAAGATCATGAAAATGAGTCTCCGAATCATGTACCTCAGAGACCGAGGAGTTCATCTGCATCAAATAGAAATCGTCGAAGGCCAGCACCTCCTCCATTATCTGATGAAGCTATCAATGCGCTGGCTACTAATAAATCGCTTATTACGCCTTCATTACCTCCTCCTCCTGTATTACCAGCTGGAACTCAATTAATTCCTTCGTCTTCAGCATCTACTACCAGTACTTCTACAACTGCATCTTCAGCTGCATCTGAAATTGTTATTCTATCAGGTATGTCATTTTGATGTCAAATAAAACATTTATTTTATTAAGACTTTTCAATAGACTGTTACAAAAAATCATTTCATCCTTCACCATCTGCATTAGCAGTAATTGCAGAATAGTCAAACGTTAAAAAAAAAAAATAGACTAATTTTATTTAAAATCATTCATTTGTACAGTTATACGAGGTGTGATTGGAAAGTTTTAAGAATGGGCTTGTAATGGTACTATGTTGGTACTTACATGCTAACTGTGATGCATCTCCTTCAAAATAGTCCCCTTCCAACTGAACACACCGACGACTCCAACGGTGTTTCCACTTTTGGAAACATTCCTGGAATTTTTTCCCCTGGAGTGTGTTAAGAACGCTCTTCGTATTTGCCTGGATGTCTTCAATCGAGTCAAATCGCTTCCCTTACAGTGAAAATTTCAGATAAGGACACAGGTAGAAGTCCGCAGGGGCCAAATCAGGGGAATATGGCGGTTGTGGAAGCACAGGAATGTTGAATTTGGTCAAAAATTCAACGATGGAGAAGGCACGATGAGCCGGAGCATTGTCATGGTGTAGAACCCAACTCCTGTCTTTCCACAATGCAGGCCTTTTCTTCCGCACCTTTTCGTGCATACGCTGAAGGACACATTTGTAGTATTCCTAGTTAATTGTCTGTCCTCCAGGCGTAAACTCATGATGCACAATACCAGTAGAATCGAAAAAAATCACCACAACAGACCGGACCGTGGTTCATCTTCAAATGATTCGCGGCCATTTTGAAACCTGTTGAACCAGACAAAAACATTTGATTGGCTCATAAAATTATCTTCAAAAGCTGTTTTTGATAGTTCCTAAGTCTCAGAAGCTGATTTCCTGGTTTTGAAACAAAATTTCACACAAACTCGTTGCTCCGTTTTTACGTCCATTTTCACACAGACAGAATCCGGCAACAAGCACTAACAGACCCGCACTCAACCAGCTGCCACAGCGAACTGAATAAAGGAAATGCAGTTTCCTGTCAGAGGGCGTTCAAGGACAAGGCAATGACTCACTCCCCACTCCCCGTGTACCCACCCGCCAAACAAATAAGCAGTAGCAAATCCATTCTTAAAACTTTCCAATCACACCTCGTATAATAAACAGTTGATACATGTCATTTTAGTGTCCATAGGTTTTCATGTACAGTGTATACATTTATTTCATCGTCATCATAAACTATACAGATTAGGCATCCTCCTGTTTGATCTATTTCAATTTCAAACTTAAGTAATCTGATATTTCTTTAAGAAGTTGGGATGCCGATCTCTTTCAAGGTTGTCCAATACCATGTTGTCTGACTTGTAAGTAAACATCGGTTTTGGATGTTCGATCATGTGGCATCTGCAATAAATGATTATATCACCCTTGTCTGTATTTCTGAATTATATCATCCGTGGCAAATTAAGTTTTTGCAATAGATTTCCTGCTAAAGTTCTCAACAATCTTATCTCACAAACTTCAATTCTTGAGCTGAATTGATCCAATACACTAAACCATAATTAAAACTAACAGAACCAAGGCGTGATAAAATTTTAAAACATTCTTCTGTATTTTACTAACCATTGTTTTTTTCAAAGTGCTTATACAGTAAGCCTTTGGAAATGTTTTTTTATTAAGTTTCTACATCTCATGATTTGTACAGGAGAGAGACAACATATCCTTAGTAAATAAACGGATGAACCTGTTCCAAGATTTTGTCTTTAAAACTACTTATGTTCTTAGACGATCACAAAATACATGCATTTATATAAAATATTTTGCTTCTTTTAATTTTTTGAATTTTTATTAAATTTTATTAGGTACGCCTGAACCAGTTCAACAGCAAAACACATCTGGCACAACAGTCAGGATATTGAACGATGAGTTGAGTGGTATGCCACCAAACAGCAGGGATATGCTCGAGTCAAACGTTACTGTTGTGACAACCACACATCCGCCTGTTCTTCAGCATCACATGTCACCTGTTGGACCCAATGATACTTCAACTCCTATTAAACACAGCACCAGTAATTCAAGTCAAGTCATTATCGTGGCTAATGAAAATACAAAGACTCAGGTAATTATTACCAATTACCTTAATATCATCATATGATTAAAACTTGAAAAAAAATGTGTTTACATACTTTGTTTTTTTTCTTACCTTTTATACAGTTGCTGGCCACAATGGCGTAGTTGGTAACGTGTCGCCTCTCATCATGCGGTCTTGGGTTCAAATCCCATTCAGGCAGGGCATATTTTCATACATTACAAAAAAATCATTTCATCCTTCACTGTCTGCATTAGCAGTAATTGCAAAAGAGTCGGACGTTAAACCAAAAAAAAAAAAAAAAAATTATACAGTTGTCCTGTAATTAATTCAACCTAAACTTTTTTTGCTTTCTTTTTAAAGTTTTAACAAATCTGTTAAAATGAGAATCAAGGAATGTAAAATATTTGTAAAATAATAAATAAGCTTGTTATTTAACTGATATTTAAACTAGCTTCTTCTTATGAAGTGTAAGGCTAATATTAAACCAATTTAATTGTTTTATGAGAAGTAATAATTAATTTGTTAACATCTATTGTAACAATAGATTTAATGTACATTATTCTACATTACTCTTTGTAATGGCAGTTGGCTGTAAGTGATAATCATACATTTTGGTAATGTATTACTGTTTTTATTAAAAAATAAATTTTTATGATGCGCCCTGCAGCCTGCAACCAATGATGTTGAAAAAATATTGTAATTTTTTTTATTCTGCTCTGGTATTATCTGCAAAAGATAAAATTGTATGAAAAAGGTGAAAGTAGGTAACATAGCAGTATTTTTTAAAATAATAATTCTGCTTTACCTGATGGTATGATGTACCATATGGTTCATGTTTATTTCTCTTAATCTTTTGTTTGTAGTTTCATTTAATCAATCTACTGTTATCAATAATGGTCTCATTGGGGTTAGTACTATCCCAGTAAGATCTCCTTGGCCAAATTGTTCTTATTTTCCTCAGCAAGTGAACTTCTGTTTAAGTGGCTTCTTTCTGATAGTTTCTTACTCTTACTTTATTTTAAGTGGGGATCCTACAGCTGTTGCCCCATCCCGCACCTTAATCTCCACCTCGGACTGTTTCACTAGTTCTTACTCTCTTATTGTTATTTTTAATTTTGCGTACCTCAGTTAGTCAACTAATCTTCCAAGGTACTTCATTTCGGTGGCTCTGATTTCTGTATAATATTACCCACAACTCATAGGAGCATACAACTGAATGCGCCTGAGTGGATTAATTGATTTATAGATCTCTGCGATTGTATATTGTAGTTTTATTTTCGTGTTTGTTCACTGATTCTAAGTTGTTCAATTTTTCAGGTTAATGAAACTGCAGGTGATGAAGAGGATGTCGTATTTGTTAATTCAAGTGTGACAAGTGATTATGATGAGTCAGCCAGTCATAATATGACTCATGTATCTGTAGTCACTGTCGGTGAAGAATCAGAACAAGTTAAGGATTCAAGAGCTAGACGAGACAGTCAGTGGAGTTCTAATGATGGTAAGATAAAACATTTTTTTTCTTATTATTAGTTGCATTCATGTATGTTTTTATAAATAGAATTGTCAGAAAATAGCGTGTTGTACTGGTAACTTAAGACCTGAGATTTGTTACTTATAATTTAAGAACTTCATGTGCCAATAAATAACTAGTGAAAAGAAATAAAACATGAATTTTTATAGAACATGAAGTTTGCTGAGAATGTTTTGACCTGTTATTGGTCCAGTCACAATTTTTGGTCTTTTTAATGAACTTTTTTTATAAGTACAGTAAAACCCTGCTTAACTGAAATGTAGGGGGCGGATCTGATTTCGGATTCATGAAATTCCGGATTATAACTGTTTATTAGCACGTATAAACAAAAATACAGAAATTTCAGTAGAACAAAATCTAATATTGTAGAGGAATTAATTTAGTTTTTAATATATAATTATTTAAAAAAGTGAGATTTTTAAAGAAATATTTTTTTGCGGCAACATCACGCCATTGTTCAGAAGCATGTCCTGGAGGTGAAGAATGAGTAAACAAATTCCCAGAATAAGAAAATTTTATATTTGTAATTTATTCATGAGACACTGTTCTGTACTTTAATAATGCTATGTATTTAAATGATGTACAGTAGAACAAAATCTAATATTGTACAAGAATTAATTTAGTTTTTAATACAGTCGATTCCTGGATAATTGGTCCACTGGTTAATTGGGGCAGCCGGTTTTTTGGGACAGTTCTTTAATGAACAAAAACAAAATGGGATTTTACATTGATAATTACTTTGTTTATTCGGTCCATAATGCCGCCTATGGGGGCCAATCTGATAAATGTACATATACGTCTTATTAAAACAATTACAGGCCAGCGACGAACAACATGTGGTTTTAAGCGGCAAGATAAGATAATGGGCACGGTAGAGGTAGTAAACATTTCAGCAGATAAACAACAGTAGTCACACATCAGTCTTAATAAAGATGTTATTTACAGTACAATGTGTAGGCTACATAATCGTCATGCACAAATTTTAGTGAGTCATATCCACTACTTACGCCTACAAACTGTATAGCCTCCTTGCAACTTAGTATGGTTAATTGTTACTTGTCATACGTACATAGAACGTTCGTAATTCCATGCTTCTCATCAGTTTTTGTGATTTCATGAGTGTACTGCAACACACTGTTTTTCAAGTCTGGTTGTTTTGTTATCTGCAGGCATACTTATTTATTTTTTTTAATTCCCATTCGTTTCACACATTTTTTTGACACTTTTATGCATAGGCTTGCAGTACAGTACCTAGACATCAACGTCTTTGTGAGTGAAATGCCGCGTAACAATATGACTGTGTGAACGAATAAAGCTTCTCGACAAAATAAAAACTTATCCACCTAGCTTAAGCCAACGTAAACTATCAGATCTTACATATATTACAGATATTACAATAGTTTGTATCGTGCTCCAAGAAAAGAAAATACTCCAAGAATGGGCATTAAAAGATCATGGAACATCTCAGAAAAGAAAACGTGAAGGAAGAATCCATGGAATGAATATTTAACGCCATTGTAACATTGCAAGGCGTTAAGTGTCAATGGTCCAATGCTGCTTGAAACCGAGGCAAAAGGTTTTGCGTTAATCATTGTTCTGATACCCTTTTAATTTTTCGTGTGTATATCGATAAAACTTGCATGTAAAATTTATGCATGTGATAATTTTAATGAAATACAGTATCGTATACGCCACATTTTACGAATTCGTTTATTAGGGCCAGGCGTTTAATTGGGCCAAAATGCTTTGGTCCCGATGTGCCCCAATCATCCGAAATTGACTGTATTTAATATTTAAAAAGAAATAAGATTTTTGAAGAAACATTTTTGGTGGCAACATCATGCCATTGTTTTATTAGAAGCATGTCCTGTAATTGAAGAATGAGTAAACTAATTCCCAGAAAAGGAAAACTTTATATTCGTAATCTACCATGCCGGTCAGATTGGCGTAGTTGGTAATGTGCTCGCCTCTCATTATGCGGTCTTGGGTTCGAATCCCATTCAGGCACGGCATATTTTCATACGTTACAAAAAATCATTTCATCCTTCATCGTTTGCATTAGCAGTAATTGCAGAACAGTCGGACATTAAACAAAACAAAAATATTCATGGGGCATTGTTCTGTACTTTAACAATGCTATGTGTTTAATTGATGTAATGTGCGTTTATACAATATTAAAATAAAGTAATCCTACATGGGATGTTTGATAAAATAATAAAATAAAGTAATCTCTAAATTAAAAAACAAGTGTTTTGGATCCATTTCAGTTAAGGCACGTTATGGTTAAGCAGTTTTCGGATAATTGGATTTTACTGTATACTTTAAAACCCCAGTTGTACAAAATAATTGGATTAGAGCTGTTTCATATAACATACTTTTTAGTAATCTGAGTTTACTAAATATAAGTGATGGTTGGTTAATTTATTAAAAATCTAAATTTTTGATTCTTAAAAATTATTAAAAAAGATCAGTCAGTTTGGTAATCGACATTGTCTAATCTAATTAGTCAGGTGAAGTAACATATCTGGTGATAGCCCTCCAATCACAACAAAGTTCACGTTCTAGTGATTTCAGGTGTAATAAATTAAATTAAATATTTTTGTTTCAGGTATTGAAGAGGATTCATTAATGGTTGTAAATAATAGTATTGGTAATGGTACCACAACATCAATAGTTGTTGAAGGTAATGTTACTCCCCGTACTCAAACACCGACACGTATACCAACACCCGTTCTTCCACCTTCGATTGCATCCCAACATGCTCAGCAAACTCAGACTCACAAACGTACTAAGTCTTCAAGTGGTGATTCAAGCCCGACTCGTCATCACTATAATAGGCATAGTCATAATCATTCGAAACTGAACGGTCAGCCTCCTCTGCTCAATGCTTCCACTGATCCTACTACAACTCCGACTCCTAACATGGATCCTGAGGAAGTTTATATTGTAGTCAACAAAACCACCAATGTACAAAGAAAGGTATGGTTATTAACACGCTTTTGTTTTCTCTTTTTTGTTTTTTGTTTATTGTTTAGGTCATCTGCCGAAGAAAGGCTGGTTTGAACCTGTAGAGGTTTCACTAAGTATAACGAGAAGTGAGGTGGTTTACAAATGCCTTTCTCACTAAGTGGAAAAGTACGCTTATCAGCATGCCAGGCCCTCTGAAAAGCACATATTTTCCATTCTGCAAATGACACCTTCACTTCATTCACCACAGGGTCTGGTTGTATAATAAAATTCATTACTTTCAGAGGAAATAACTCTGATTAATGTCTTTTACACCTCTACTTCTGTTCTTAAATGATTCAGTCATTTAATTAGTTGACCATGTGATTAGAAACAGAACTGTTTTTTGTAGCCCTGCAATTAACAGATTGAGTGTAAATAATCTGACACGCCACCTGTCTGTTATGGGCAGGATACAGTTTGTTGTGATTAAATCTGAAATTTTGCTAAGAAATTATGAAGTGGTTCCAGTCATGAAGATTGAAATTAGGTACAGTAGTCCTTTCTATGTTTATGCGTGGTTGTGTCCTCAGTTGGATAACCTAAACCATTGATAATGGTAAATCCTGTGTGTACTTATGTTAGAATACTGTATTTATGAAATATTGAGCGTAAGTATTTCATGTGAAAAACCTCCTCGGCCATTGACTGTGACAATTATTATTGTGATATCATTTAACCTATAAAGTATGTGCTACAAAAATATTAAACATAGTGTTAACCAAGCTTTAATACTATGTATCTCCAAAACATCAACTTCTCAGGTGGATTGAAAAATTTGCTTTCTGTTATAATTTTAACTATTTATTTAAATGTGTTGTTGATATATAGTGCCAAATCTGCTCTATTAACAAAATTTCAAAGTTTAATTTTCAAAAAAATTAAAAGTATTTCTAAGATTCTGAACTCTACACCTAAAAATTTGCAGATTTTTTTGGTAACTTATTAGAGTTTAGCTAGCGTTAGCTGCCTGAGAACTGGTCCTAAAGTTGCATGTATTACTAACATCGTAGGATGAATGAAGTAATTTATAGATTTTAATTGATGTAACCAGGATTACCATCTCCATCATCAGTTTAGTTGACTCAAATTTCATTTTAGCCTTTGTAATTTAGATTTATTCTCCCATCATTTATCTTTCTTGCAAGACAATTTTCCTTTAGGAAAAGAAGTTACGATCTATGTTATAAAACATAATATCATCACTGTAAACATACTTATAGTCACTTGAGTCACGAGTTTGCCCTTGTTTGCAACGAGGGGTAAAGGGGGAAAACTTCAGTGCGCATGCACGACTGCTTCAATTTCAGTACGACAAACATAACAACATATACTGTACCCAGAGCATATGGAGTATATCCCGGAACCTTTTGTAGGTTAACAGTACGAATATAACTGTTTTTTACCGTAAACACAACTGCCGGTTTCTCGAAAATGTGGTGCAATGTAATAAAATGCTGTGAAGTTGAAGCTTAACAAAAATGCCTATCCGTGCCTCTTAACAAAAGCTGTGAGCGAGCGGCTAACTACTGTGATGTTTCTCTTTCCACAATTTGAAAAATAAAGAAGGAAATTAAAGACGTGAAGAAACTATGCTTTAACAGTTTTGTTGACACCTGGTAAAAAAAGAAAACTGTTAGGTAGATACTAGAGACTGATAATGAAAACACCAATGACAGCAATAGTAAAGAAGGCGGTTCATTCGTAATTACAGTAAATCAAACATTTCTAGTCATATAATTAAGCTATTGGCAATATTACAGGTCATATTTATTTCTTATAAGGTTTATGAAGAAAATATTTTCTCAAAATAAACCACAGCTTACAAAATGTATCTAAAAACTGCTCGGTAGTGAAATGTACGAGTAGTGTCTCACTGTTGAGGTTGGCAGACTGCAAATATTTCACTTCCCATCCTCACAGTCCATCCGTATGCAAAAGGCAATCTCGTGACTTCAGTATCTATACTTATATTAATGCGTTTAGAAGTATGTAAGGTTCTCCTTTTTTCATAAGGCTAAAAATTTTGCTAAACATTTTGATAAACAAACATTTTGCTAAAAAAAATTTTTACATGTGTAGTTAAATGCTAGATATTTAAAATATGTATTTTCTTAGGTTTTCCATCATTTATCTTGGATTTTTTTTACAGTTTTATGGATAAGTAATACACATCTTTTTCTTTATTTTGTGTAGGGTTCACCAACAGAGCCTGTTAATGTGCCACTACATGAGAAACGTGATTCACCAGAACAGTACACAAGATCTAGTTCACACTCTGATGCTGGTTCCACTAGTGGACAGCAAACACCACCTTCTGCTGCCAGTATTCGCACTTATGATAGGTAAACAAAATTACTTTATTCTATGTTACTATTTTTTTTTCATACTTTATATAAGTCTTAATATAGATGGATCAAAGAAATGAAAACAAACCTAAACACCATAAACACTTCATGTAACGATGTAACAGATGGAAATGCCTTTAGAAGGAAAATAAAAGATTTTGGGAATTTCCCGACTGCAGAAACAAGTCAGAGGACAATGGACGCAGGAACAAAGGGAGAAGGTTAGTGAGAGGATGAAGGCGTACCATGCGAACAAACGACAGCTTAAAAAATAATTTTATATAACCAGTGTGTTCTTTATATAGGACAATACAAAAAAAAAAATCTTAATATTTGTATTATTTGAGAAAAAATAAATGTGTGGCTGTGAATTACCGTATTTTTCGGACGATAAGACGCTTCGGACGATAAGACGCACCCTTGTTTTTCAAGGCATAAATTATCTAAAAATTATTTTGGCTGATTTTAATTAGTTTTTTAATACAGGTAAATGTGATTTCTTTGTTTGAAAAACAGCAAGTACAGAAGATACTTTTATAATTATTTTATAGTCATAAATTTACAAAAAAACATGGATATAGAAACTGTAAGTACGTAAATTACTACTATCGGTTTCATAATCATAGACACCCGAGTTTGAACCCTTGCATCTCCAAAACTATGAGTCAGATTTCAACATACTTTACATTAAAATTTAGCTCATTTTTTCTGCGTTGACTTATAATAGTCTTATATTTTTAATATTGTTTAAAAGTTGCATATCGAAGTTGGAAGACAAAAAGACCCGGTTTTTTTGATACCGCAACAAATTTCATGCGTTTAGAGGCGTGTAACTCAATAAATATTTGACCGAAAAGTTTGAAATTTTAACACGACATAGACAATTATATTCTTACAGCGTGTACGAAATTTCAAATTCATACGTTATTTAAATTTTGATTTATTAACAATATTCTGAACCCTTGCTATCTCGGTAAGCACACGATCGTTCGGCTCGGGCAAACTATCGTTTTATTCAGCGTAAAAAACTTAGTACAGATATGTTAACATGAAATATCGATTGGCCAATATTGTGGTAGAATTTTTAGAATTTTAAAAAATAGATGGGTAATGCGGGGGGTGGGTGTTACTATCCATGTAGCTAGTTTGTGTACGTGACATTGTGTTGGACTGTCTACCTGAACTGACATACTGCATTATCAAATCAGGTAGACATTCAGATTCAGGCAACATGGTTAGTCTAATGGTAATTGATAATCCAATTTTTCAATAGTGCTTCAAGTTGAGGCCATTTGACAGCATGAGTTCGAAATTTACTGGTATGTTTCTTATTATCTGCCTTGAAATAAATCTTCTTGTTTCCGCCATTCCCGAATCATATTTTCTGTTGGAGGAGGTAAAAAATGCCTTTCTACTGCCCGAATCCCATTATCTTTTGCATATTGAACCACTTTTAATTTAAAAGTGAAAGAGTACAAAACATGCTTCACATTTTAAAATGCTATGATATTTACCGTAAGTAATATCGATACAGAAACTACTGTGTATGGTTAGAATCTTCAAGACGATACAGTTTGAAAACTACGGTACATCCTATATCATTGTATGTTTTGTTTTGAAATCCCTAGTTATTGAACGTGTTTAAGTAGAGTAGGGTAGTATTAAATATTATTATAGAAAGCATCTACCCTGAAATATTGCTAGCGTTCGGACCATAAGACGCATGGTAATTTTTAGGTCATTTTCCTACGGAAAAAAGTGCGTCTTATCGTCCGGAAAATACGGTAATTAAGGTTAGGGATTTAGTTTGTTGGCATAATTTGAGAGTTAGGTGAGGTTAGGACCCTTACTGAAAATCAAATCTGGGATCTTCGGTTAAGCAGTTGGGCTATCCTTAGAAGTCGGGTAGCCCAGATATTGTTGTTAGATGACAAGTGTGTAAGTACTCAACAGTTTGTGTAAAAGTAAAGGTCAGTGTACGCGCACACCGGTAAACATTATAGTTAAATAATAGCTGAGAATGTATGAGGAAAAAAATAAGCTATTTAGAAACAAAATCAGGTTAGTGAGAAATCTTTTATTGATTTGTGAATGTTGGGATACCACTCAATTATGGTTTTTTTTTAAGAAAATGTGTAAAGGCCGTATCTCATTTAAAAATTAGAGTTATAACTGCGGTGGAAAGCTTGAATGTAGGTAAATTGGTAAAAGCTTGGTAGGTAAATTGTTCAATGTTGCTATTATAGCAAAACCGGTTGAATTGAATATGATCTGTAAAAGGGAATAAAAGCTCCAAAATTCATAGAATAGCCTATTTTCAGACATTCTTCACAATGGAACTAAAATGTTCTAATATTAAGTGTATGTGTGTGAGAGTGTTATGAACAACAAACACATTATGATATCTGAATAAAGGAAGTGAAGCAAATTATAGAATAAGACTGCTTGTTAGTTTATTGCATGCATAAATGCTTGCTCACAACAATGAGTAAAATTATATAATGTTATTTGGAATGACTTGTGTGAGTGAGAGGGTTATGCATTCTCTCACTCCCACGGCTAGGGGACTTCAGTTCATCTGAATACTGTACCAGTGTGAATAAGCATTCTCGACCATGAGTTTCATGAAAAATAAGAACAGAAATCGGCTTAACATGCAATCTGATTTTTGTGTGAAAGTGTCAAATAACATTTCACAAATAATGAATTCAAAGGACAGATTCATTTTATCGCATTAAGTTAAGAACATTAGTTGATTTCTATATAAGTACATGAGTATAAGCTAACAATAAGTGTATAAATATAAGTAACTCATTACAGAAATGTTTTTACGTCTTCATTTTATTTGACCAGTTCTCTTCTTACTGTACATAGATCTTATTACTGTACAGCTTAGGCCTGTTAAGCCCAGCCTAAGCTGAAACTTGGATTTTGATATAACCTTTTAACAATTTACTTAATGCGGTATATTTTCCGGAGAACCAGGGTGAGTGTTTACGGTCTTCACCCAAGACCGAAGAATTAGAATTCACATGAGGCATGATGCGATGAGGTAAACGTAAATGAAAGAGAGGAAAACTAGGATAGAGACGTACAATGAGCATAGGAAACAAAACGAACAGGAAATGACCAGTGAAACCAACCTAATTAAGATGTACAAATAGCCACTTACCAGAAATTGCAGTATAGAAGAACAACGTAGCCTTTGAAGTGGAAACGTAAGCCGGTCAATCGTTTAAAGCCTGGAAATCGTCATGAAGCAGCAGAAAACACTAAAGCCTTGATACATATAGCACAACATATACGAGTCCGAATCATTCAGTCGAATTTAAGCGTAGATTATTGTTAGTAGAGTGCATGGACTAGGAAACATCTCCTAGCCTATCAGCGAAAAGTGGTACTTGCACACCCATTCAAGATCAGTTCACTAGTGAGTAAAAGGAAGTAGGAAGCCGGTAGATAGGTGGTTGGATGAGAACGGATGCAGAGATGACGTAGTACAGCCGAACACAGAATGACATATCATAAATTGGAATTATACGAAGAAGATACAAGAGGCAGAGCGCGCAAATTTAAATGACAGCACACGGCGACCTAATACTACTTAACCCGGTTGCAAATGCCCTAACAAGGCCTATCATGAATTACTGTTTATGCAAGTGTCTGTAACTATTTATGTGTTCTGTAAAACCAATTAAATATTTATGGGTGTCCGTTTGAAAATTTTTGTTGGAAACCACTGGCTATTTCTTAAGTATGCTTGCCATATCCAATGCAAATCTCAAAGAATTATTATGGGAGTGTTCTAGTTCAACCAGCTGAGTTACTGAGATATAAAAAAATACTTTTGTGTTAAATTTTCTTTTATATTGACTTTTTTATTATAATTTCTTCAAAAAATTCCCGGAAATGATGATATCAAGTTATAATGTGGTTTATTTCATAATCATAATTTTTAATTAATTTATTTTAAAATTTTTTAGGTCGGATGCAGAGAGTGTTTCAACAACAATTAGTCAAGACAGTCGTGGCAGTAATAAAGAGAACCGCCCGTCAAGAGAATTTGAACAAGAAGTTGTTTTGAGGAAAAAGACTGAATATAATAGAGTAAGTAGCGGGGGAATCTTCAGAGGGGCAAGTAGCCCTGAAAGATACTATTGCACGCTCAATTTTTATGTGGGATTTTTACCCACTAAACCTAACCGCCCCTTCTCTACACCGGGCACCGGACCCGCCTAAGAAGGCATTACTCAGTACCCGGTGTGCCCTGGGAATAACCCACCCCCCATTGTATATATATCCCCTTTGTCTTGTAGGGTTTACTGACTACTCAGCCGTGGCTTAATAGCCAAACCTTTTCGATTCCCTACAGTAAAAAATTGTAAAATATATATAACCAACTATTTGCGCAAACATAATCAATGACTCCGGAATAAAACAAGACCCCCAAAACCCCATGTCTTTACTGGCAACTGATCTGACGATCACCTGCCACACCAAATTAGCACTTCTCAATTAGTAAATTTTTATTTTTCAGTGTTGTTTCTTTACCTATTGGATAGTTTTAGTTCCAGTCAGAAGATCATTGAATTTCCTAACCAGCTATGATTACCAAAAGGTATCTTCAAAATATCTGGTATTTTGATGTGGAATTTATTTTAATCCTTCTGCTTCTTGCAAAATTTTGTTTTGTAAATTTAAATGTGTGAACAAATTGTGTTTGTTTCTTAATGAAGAGACAGGTCATGTAATGTATACCAATCCTATTGTGTTATGTATATAAAGTATGTTATTTTTCATTGTGATTTTTAATAGCTTTTTCTAATTTTTGCAGGATACAAATCGTATAACCCGATCAAAAGAAGAATTAGAATTACGTAATTTGAAAAAGAAAACTCGTAAAAGAACGCGGAAATTTGAAATCGATGGAGTCATTGTTACAACTACTACTAGCAAAGTAATTTATGGCGATGAAGAAAATGGGCAAACTTATGATGATCATATATTCAGGTTTGTGCTTTATTACAAAGAATTAATATTGATATTACATTTTATTTTTGTTATAATTAAATTAAATTACTAATTGCTTTTGTAATTGTTTGATCAAAAATAACGGGAATTTTTAAATTTCGCGGGCTTAGTTAATTCAATTTCTAAAACTTTTTGTTATCTTGTTGGTACACCTGTTTCTAACATATTTTCAGATTTTCAGCCATTTTGAATGTATAGTTTATTGTTAGTGGTTGAAAAAAATACACGTGTTTGCATTCGCTCAGTGATTTGTTACTTCCAAAAATTGTATTAAAGAGTTTGAATTAAATTTTGTTTGTAAAATTATATCAAATGTATGACCACTTTTGAAATGTTGACAATGGCTTTTGTTGAACCTACTGAGTGAAACAAGAGTTTATGAGTGGTACAAACAGTTCAGAAATGGCTATGAAAATGTTGAAGATGATGACTGCCTTGAACACCCTAGCACGTCAATAACCGACGACAGCGTCGTAGAAGTGAGAAAATGATTCTGAAAGATCGCAGAATCGTTATCGGAGAGGTTGCTGATTAGGTCAGATCATTTAGATTGTGTCAAGCAATTTTTTCGGATGTTTTGGGCATGAAACGTGTCGCAGCTAAATTCATTCTGAAATAACTGAATTTTGAACAAAAAGAATGTCGAGTGGATATTGCCCAAGAATTGCTAAATGAAATCGAACAATGATCCAGAATTTCTGCAAACGGTTATAACAGGTGATGAAACATGGGTTTATGGGTATGACATCGAAAACAAGGCCCAGTCATCCCAATCCAAGCTGCCTGAAGAGCCAAGACTGAAAAAATTTTGACAAGTATGATCCAACGTGAAGGTTCTTCTCACTGTTTTTTTTATTCCAATAATGTAGTGCATCATGAGTTCTTGACGTGGTTATTGGTTAGGTCAATAAGGAATGCTACTTGGGAGTTATGTGTCATTTGTGTGAAGCAATCCACCAAAAACGTTCAGAATTGTGGCAAAGTCACTCATGGAAATTGCTTCACGATAATGCTCCTGTTCACAGTTCACTGCTTGTCCATAACTTTTGGCAAACAACTTCACCATTATGTTACCTTCGCCACTGTATTTGCCGGACATGGCCCCCTGTGACATTTTTCTATTCCCGAAGCTGAAGAGAACCATGAAAGTGTGATGTTTTGCCACGATTGATGACATATAAACAGAATCACTAAAGGAGCTGAAAGCTATACCAAAAAGTGTGTTCCAGAAGTACTTCCAAGATTGAAAAAAGCGCTGGCACAATTGTGTTATATCTTAAGGAGAATTCTTTAAAGGGGACAAAATTGTTGTAGATGAATAAATAAAGATTTTTTAAGAAAAACTAAAATTCCCGTTTTTTTTTTTTATCAAACCTCGTATGTACATAAGAGGCGGTTTTACATCCCTATTTGCATTAAATTAGGAGTAGAAAACAGTATTTATTTAGTTAATAAATCAGTTTCTATTCTCTTGCACATTAATCTAGGTCAAAGTTATGCATCTATAATTATTATTAGTTTTAGTTTTTATTTTTGCAGTAAAAATGTTCAACCTTTTTTAATAATTTTTGTAAGTAATTATTTAACAGTATAATTTTGTCATTTTAACTGTATTCTTGTGATAAGGAGGGAGGAGTATTCTAACCAGTTGTACTACTGAAATAATTCTTCTAAATTAAAAAATTTGATACTTGTCTTAAAAAAATTGTACAATTACTAAAGCTTTTTTATTACAAAAAAAACCATTTGCTGAGAAACAAATTAGTCCATGAGCATTTTCAGTTTCTTAGGCATGAGTACCAATTCAAAAACAAATAAATCTTAATCCTGCGGTCTATGTTCAATCCTATATTAAAAATATTTAATTTTTCACCGACTTGTTATAGCTGCTATATAATTTTTTTACATTAAAAAAAAATATAATCCTACTTTTTACTGACGTTTCAGTGGATCCACCATCATCAGAGAACATAAAATTGAAACTGAACTTTTTATAAAATTATTAACATTTTTTAGATGTGTTTTCAGAATAAAATTTCAAGTTTCATTCAAGTGACTGAAGATACAACTTCGTTAGGATATTCTGAAAATAAATGTAATAAATTTTTGAAGTTCAGTTTTCAATTTATGTACTTTGATGATTGTGGATCCACTGAAACTGTCACTAGAAAGTAGAATTATATGAAAAAAGGTAAAAAACACAAGTGATATACAGCTGTTAACAGGTCAGTGAAACATTAAATATTTCTTCAATAGAATTTAAGAATACTGTAACTGGTTGAGATAATATTTCATATTTTATATTCAATTTTTCTGGATTTTGGTTCTCTCGTTAAATATTTATTTTTGGGTTTTATTTGTAGGAAACAAGAATTAAGAGAATTGAAGATGCTTCAAAAAGAAGAACAAAAACAATTTCAAGAATTATCGTTTAAGGCACAAGTAGCAAAAGAACAACAGGTCAGTATATATTTAGTTAAGTTACATAGTTTCTGTTGTTTATAAAGAATGGTGTGCCTCATGAACTGATGTGTATGACAGTTTCTGCTGTTATCTGTATAAACAATATTATGTAGTAGCTGAGTTGTTACTAATGGCATTAACAAAGCCAAAAGACAGTTTAAAATTTTTAAGTTTCATCAACATTACAAAAGTTTTAAGTTTTTAAGTTTAAATCAAAGTATGGTTTTTAAGATCATACTTTTATCATGTACCTTACTCTCTTGTTTGTAAAATATGACTACTTATTAATAATCCAAACCTACCGAAAAGGTTAATACCTTTCATACTGTAAACAACACTCACTTTACTTCATTCATTGCAGGGGCTGGCCGTGTTATTATGGCAGTTAATTAGTATTATTGTAGAGTAGTTTCATTACTTTCAAAAAAGGTAACTCTGACTTGTCAACAACCGCTTCTGTTCTTTAATACTCAAGTTATTAAATTAACTGTTAATTAATAATAATTAATTAAGTTATTAAATTAAACTGATCATGTGAAAAAGTGATAATGTTTTTTTTTGTCGCTCTGGAATTGGGAGTTCAAATGCATTAGTTGAATACTTCTCATGCTTGTGATAACAATTTAATGTAATAGACAAACTTGATTGCAGACAGTAAAAAAAAATGTATGTAGACAAAATAATCTTAACTAGAATGATAAGTGAAAGGGTTATGGTTTAAGCATTGCAATAATGCCCAATTGGAAGAAGAAGCTTGGGTAGACCAAGGAAAAGATGGTTTAAGGCTGGAACATGCATAGCGCCTAATCCGTAAGCAGTAGAAGACAAAAATAATCTTTACTTTTTTTTAAAGGCTTACGGATAACTTGGTCATCCAGTTGATGTAAGAATGACTAATCCTAATATTATTATATTGATTTTTTTTTAAAGTTTCTAATTGTATTATTGCATTTAAACATTTTTTACTAAAACATTAGTGTATTATTGGGTTTATTGTTTTTATTCTCGACAGATTTTAATTAGTTAATTTAAAATATGTATTTCAGGACAAGAGATTCGAACAGGAAAGGGTTAATTTATTTAGAGGTTTCGAAGCGGATTTAGATGCACTTGCAAGACAACAAAGACAGCAAGTTGAAAAAGCTGAAGTTCAACAAGAAGCTGACCTGAGGTTGACATCCAAGAAAATACGTGCTGAACAGGTATGTAACATTTTATAATTCTGTTAATTTATATTTTCCCATTTTGATATGAGAGTTTCTATGTTCTTGTTTTTAGTTGTTCTGCACCTCCTGTCTATATATCTACAATAATTAATTTGTTTTCAGTTTGCCATTGGTGTGCAGTGTTGTATATTGGTGGTAAAAGCGGCTCTCAAATTTGGAAATTTACTTCAGTATGAAAATGGATTATATTATTAATCATTGTATTAAAGTTAAGGATTGGGTTAATTAATTAATTCTACAGGGTAGGCAGAAAAACCTCCCGTATTAAGGAAGCTAATAAAAACAAAATGAAATAAAATTTAAAATATTTATTTTTATTAATACAAAGCAGAGATTGTGTTGTTTAAGAAAATGTAAGTTTTACAATTTTAAACTAATTTTTTTTAACAATACGTCTTTCAAATGGTTACCTCCATTGTTGATACATTGGTTGAGTCATTCTCTGAAGTTGTTGATTACTTTACGAGTCATGTCAGGCGGTACTGCTTCAACTTCACGTGTTATCAGTTTTATTTTAGGTTTTCTAAAGTTTGAGGACAATGTTGGTACACCTTGGATTGTAGATAGCCCCACAGAAAAAAATCACAGGGTGTTAGGTCTGGCGAACGTGGTGGCCACCTAATATCACCACGCAAAGAGATGACGAGTCCAGGAAACATTTCCTTTACCAATGCCAATGACTGCCGCGCTGTGTAGGCTGTACCGCCATCTTGTTGGTACCATACATTAGCAATGTCATCATAAAGCTCCCTTAGTTTTGGCTGGAGGAACTCGTGGAGCATGGCACAGTACCGTACACTGTTTACGGTAACACTCTCACCATTTTCTTCGAAAAAGTACGGGCCAATCACTCCAGAATTTAAAACAGCACGCCATACCGTTACTTTGCGGCTGTGAAGTGGTCATTGATGGAGTTCTTGGGGGTTGTGTTCAGACCAAAACCTGCAATTTTGGTTGTTTACTGTTCCCGAAAGGTGAAAGTGTGCCTCGTCAGAAAAAATCACAACATTTGCTGGGCGAATGTTCCGAAGAAAGTCTTGGCATAATGTTAACACGAACAGCACAATCTCTTTCACTCAGTTCTTGAACAGTAACAATTTTTTAAGGATGCATTTTTAAATCCCGATGCAAGATCCTTCTCTCACTTTGTTCAGATAATCGTAATGCTGCTGCATGTTTTTTCGCGGAAAGTCTAGGAGATTGTTGGACTGAAGCTCTCACGGGATCAACATTTCCTGGGCCTGTTGCAGTCTGTGGTTGACCAGGTGGTTTCTGTTTTAATGCTGAACCTGTCACACGAAAGTTAGAAACCCAAGAATAAATGGTTTTCTTATCGGGAAGAGGGTCTCGTCGTCCGAGCGCAAAGCGAACACGGAAGGCGCATTGAGTATTTATGGGTGATCCGCCATTTTGAAGAAACTGTTCCACGACGAAAGCACGATGTTCACCCGACCATGCCATGTTGTGCACTAACAATGGCACGTATGTAGCTACTAAAGGACGCGCCCCCACTACTCTACTCCATCTCTTGTCTGCTCAATGTTACTTTCTAATAGGGGAGGTTTTTCTGCCTAACCCTGTAGTTCCAGGCTACATTTGACTGATCCAACTCATGTTATAAGTGATTCTTTACATAGTATAAATTTTATTTCTAGGAACGAGAGTTGAAAGAATTTAGAGAAAGTCAGAAACAAGAACTAAGGCTTTTAAAACAGGAAGTTGATTTAATGCCAAAAGATAAAAGAAAAAGTGTTTTCAAAACAAGGAAGGAAAAACTGGAAGAAGAACATGAGGAAAAGGTTTGTAATTTTTTAAATTATGTTTTGTAAAATTAATGGTTTATTAATAAAAATTATCTAATATTATTATTATTATTATTATTATAGTTTATTAACCCTTTAAGAGCCCAAACAATTTTTAAGTTTAATCCTAAAATGCTGTAAAATGCTTTGTATAAGAATATACAAAATGCCAGCCATGTTTCAATAAGTTACTAGTATATTTAAAACAGTATCATAACTATTGTTTTCCAGCAAAATTACACAATTTATTTTGTTTTAATCAGAACTAAAATATTCAGTTTTTCTTTTAAACAGTTTTTCAGTTTGATGAAGTCACAAAAAAATATTTAACCCTAGTATGTACACTGCTCAAAGGCACTTATTTTAATGTATAATTTGTTCTTAAAAATCTTTGCTTAATAAATTTTTAAATTACAGCATTTTCCCTTAAAACTTATGGTCAGAAATTTTTCTGCTCAATATCGAATGATGAATTTAAACTAAATAATGTTGTCCAGTAGGCTTTTCAGTTTATTTAGCAATAATAAATAAGTAACATATTCAAAATTTATTATTCCAATAATTTTTAAAATTTAAAAAGTGATTTTTGTTTTAACGTCCATTCATCCAGATGTCACTTTTATCTATCTGAGTGCCTGGTAGTTTGGATGTAATATACAGATGTTCAGTTTTCTGGACATTAGCACTTTGAGGTTATGATGGTATCAAATGTGACAATTTTTATACTTTAAGTTTACTAATATATTCAGTTTTCTGGACATAAGCACTTACCGTGCTAAAGCCGTAGTACTACGGCTTTGGAAATCTAGAAAAAAATGTGGGAGACATATAGGATGGCTTTGTATTTCCTGCGCTGTATAATGTACTAAGACGTAGTATTATTTTCTTGATGTTTTTAAACACTTATTTCATCATATTAGTTAACTTTTATCACATGAGATGATAGCATCTGTGTACCATTTTTGTACAGTAATTTTAGGGGTGATGAGATTGTGTTGTCATGTTCTGTTTATGTGTTATTGTTTATTTCTCTTGTCATGGTGTCTACTAGTGTGGGTTTAGATGGTTGTGATATTTTACATTGTTTAGAAGAAAGCAATTGAATAAATATGAGTATATTCAGATTTTGACCTTCATTGTTTCATCTTTCAATTTTTTTTACAAAATCCTAGTTTTTGGGTAAACTTTTTTTTTTTAAACGTCCGATTGTTCTGAAATTAATGCTAATGCAGACGGTGAAGGATGAAATGATTTTTTGTAACGTATGAAAATATGCTGTGCCTGTTCTGGCAGACGGCCTCTAGGTCATGTCATAAGTGAATACAGTAGTAAATTGATTTATTTTATTTTATTTTATTTCTCTTATTTTTTTCTTTGTAGTTAAGTTTAGTATTACTTACTTACTTACGAAGCGCTACAGCCCTACGTGGACCTTGGCCTCCTCAACAATGCGCCTCCATTCATCCCTCTGACCTGCCCGTCTCCTCCAGTTCCCCACCCCCAAGCTCGTCAGATCCTTTTCCACATCCTGCAGCCAGCGTGTTCTAGGGCGACCCCTCCTCCTCGTTCCCTCCATTCTCCCAACAAGCATCTGTCTCTGCATCCTGTCATGTTCCATCCTGTGCACATGTCCCAGCCAGCTGATTCGTCTAGACTTTATATACCGTACTATATCTTTTCCTTGTAAAATGGTGTTGATTTCTGCATTGGTTCTTATTCTCCATTCGCCTTCGTCATATATTGGACCATGAATTCTTCTCAAAATCTTTCTTTCAAAAATCCTCAATGCGTTAACGTTCCGAGAGCCAAGAACCCATGCTTCACAGCCATATGTCACTACCGGTCTTATTAGTGTTTGATATATTTTCTTCTTTGTACATCTTGATATAAGCCTAGATTTTATTAAATTTCTGTTTGCATAGTAGGCTCTGTTACCCTGATCAATTCTCCTCCTTATTTCATTACTGAGGTTGTTATTCACATTGAGCTCAGTACCAAGGTAAATAAACTTTTCTACACTTTCAAATTTATATCTGCCTGCTTCAAAATCTTCAGCCGTTCTCCTCGCCAGAGATTGAGTCACTTTCATGTACTTGGTTTTGTTGTTGTTGATTCCAAGTCCTATCCCTAGCCCCTCCTTTTCAAGTGTGAGAAACATTTCTTTTAGAGCTGCTGCACTACGAGCCACCAATACTATGTCATCCGCATAGGCTAGTCCTTGACTGGATTTGAAGATGATATTCCCTGTGAGATTTAGCTTTTGAACTACTTTCTGCAGAGCTAGATTGAAAAGTAGTGCTGATAGTGCGTCGCCTTGCCTTACTCCTTGGTCAATTTGGAATGCTCTGCTCGTTTTTCCTCCAATGAGTACTTTGGCATTATTATTTGTCAAAATCACAGACGTCAATCTTATGAGTTTTCCAGGGAAACCGAAACTCTCCAGCGCTTTTAACAGATTATTAATTATCACAGAGTCAAAAGCTTGCTTGAAATCTATGAATAGCATGTGTAAGTCTACACCGTATTCAGTACATTTTTCCATGAGTTGGCGTATTGCAAAAATTTGATCAGTTGTCCCTCTTCCCGGCCTAAAACCACACTGATATTCGCCAATAATTCTCTCGGATAGTGAGCTCATTCTTTTCAAGAGGATGGAGGACAATATTTTGTAGGCAACATTCAACAGAGTTATTCCTCGATAGTTGCTGCACACTAGTTTTTCTCCTTTCTTATAAATTGGACAGATGAGTCCCATACTCCACTCTTTAGGCAGCTCCTCTTTCCTCCATATCATCAGAAGTAGTTTGAACATTTTATCAATCACCTCATCACCTCCATTTTTCCACATCTCTGCTGTTATGGAGTCTTCGCCTGGTGATTTGTAATTCTTTTGTTTTTGTATTGCTTCAACTACTTCTTCTCTAGTAGGAGTTTCAACTTCAATATCAGCAGTGTGATAAGATGGGGCCCAAACCTCTCGTTCTCTACTATTTCCATTTAGAACATGTTGAAAATGTTCTGCCCATCTCTCTAGCACCTTCGATTCTTCAGAGATCACTTCACCATCTTTATTTCTGCACATATTGGTTCTTGGTTGGAAGCCTTTACTCATAACTTTGACAGTTTGATAAAATCTCCTTGTTTCATTCTGCCTGTGCAAATTCTCTATACCTTCTAGTTGGTTTTTAAGGCATTCACGTTTTTTCTTTCTGATGAGATTTTTTGCCTTCCGCCTGCTTTCCCTGTAGATCTCCACATTACCTCTTGTTACTCGCTGCATCACAGTCAGCCTCAGTCTATTCCTCTCCTCAATAGCTACCTCACACTCTGTGTCATACCAGTCAGCATTCCTTTCTCTTCTCTTTCGCCCAATAGTGTCAGCAGCAGCATCAATTATGATATCTTTCAACTTTGTCCATACATTATAAGTTTAGTATTAAGTGTATTTTATAAGGTAAATATATGTAATATTGAGAGTATAATAAAATTCACTATTATTATTAAAAAAAAAATTAAAAATTATTATGCTGTGCCTGTATGGGATTCGAACCCAAGACCACCGCATAATGAGAGGCGAGCACGTTATTAACTACGCCAATTTGGGTAAAGAGTATAAAAATAACAGTAAAAACAACATTATTATTTTGACAAACTGATTTCTTTACAAAGAATTGAATATTAGAATGCAAAAAGAATCACATTGGTAACTTAAAATGCAAAAATGTTATGTTATGTCAAAATTTGCAAAAAAAAATGGCCAGTTCTGGGTAGTAGGCATCATGCCCCGTAGCACCAGCATTGTAAGTGTTAAGGATTATGATGGTATCAAACGTGCCAATTTTTATACTCTTTAACTATATTTTAAAAATTTTCTTTTGTTAATCTAGGAAAAATTGTTCTTGGAAAAATTAAATGAAAATCATGAGAGTTCATTACGACGACTCAGTGATTCACATCGGGAGAATATTGCTCTTATGGAACAGCAGTTCTTGCAACAAAAACAACAGGTAAGTAAATTAAACTAGTAATTTTTGATGTGCGACGTGAGTAATTAGCAACGATTTAGTTGTAGCATGAAACATCTAAATAGACAATCATATCAATTGCTAAGTTTGTTCATTTATTCGGCTGTTAACCTTTTTTGGGGAATAGGCGATAATTTTCTGAATTTTACAAATAATTAAGTTACATACTGACCCACCGGGCTGGTCTAGAGGTAAAACTAGCTTCGAATTGTCAGTACTTTGTGACAGTTACTGTTTGTATTAATTTTTAGTTGTAGGGTAAATTTGTATATTTGCAAAAAAATTAAGTTAGGCTAACCAACCGTTTATTATGCATGTTTTGGGTTAAAATTAATCCAATTATTAATATTATTATAATTATAATTTTATAATTTACGAGGGGGTGCCCAAAAGTATCCGGAATAGCTCTGCTGTGGGCGGAGCTTGTGCAGTACAAATTCCCGCCACTAGGCTGCTTGTAGCGCTACTCATTGCCAGTTCAATGCCATTTTGTTCGTTGATCTAGCTTGTTCTGTTCTCGTGCAGTGATTGTTCTCGCTAGTGCTGTTTTGTGCTCGTGTCGTTTTTCATGATGGCAAGTTTTAATGAACAACGTGCGGCTGTGAAATTTTGCTTCTTGCTCGGTAAAAACGCCGCGGAAACAGTTGTAATTTTGAACACAGCTTACAAAGACGACGCTATTGGAAAAACCCAAGTGTACGAGTGGTTTTTGCGCTTTAAAAATGGTGACATGTCGATTGAGAACAAACCTCGTTCTTGACGACCGTCGACTTCCCGAACAGACGAAAATGTTGTAAAAGTGAAAGAAATTGTACGAACAGACCGACGACAGACCATTGACCAAATATCACAGGTTAGTGGGTTATCTTGGAGCTCAGTCCAACGCATTTTAACAGAAGACTTGACAATGAAAAGAGTCGCTGCCAAGTTTGTGCCTCGGGTTCTGACAGACACTCAAAAGGAACGTCGAATTGAAACGTGTAGTGATTTGAAACAACAGCTTGAAACTGATCCAGATTTCATGTCAAAGATCATTACGGGTGACGAGTCTTGGTGCTATGGGTACGACCCAGAAACCAAACAACAATCCAGTCAATGGAAGACTTCATTATCACCCCGACCAAAAAAAAGTCGTCAAGTCAGATCGAACATCAAAACAATGCTGATTTGTTTTTTTGATGTGAGGGGAATTGTCCATTCAGAGTTCGTTCCACCAGGCCAGACGGTAAATCAAGCTTTTTATCTTGAAGTGTTAAGAAGACTACGAAACAGCATTCGTCGTAAAAGACCTAATTTGTGGCAGACAGGGGACTGGTTTTTCCACCACGACAACGCGCCTGCACACACGGCAATCTCGGTTACCCAGTTTTTGGCGAAAAACGGCATGGTTTTGCTACCACACGCACCGTACTCACCCGATCTGGCTCCGTGTGAAAAGTCTCCGATTTAATAACGTTGATGATGTCAAGAAAAAAACGACAGATGAGCTGGCAGCCATCACTGAAGAGGAGTACAAAAAATGTTTTGAACAGTGGAAGCACCGGTGGGACAAATGTATTAGTTGTAATGGAGAGTATTTTGAAGGGGATAAGGTTCTTTTGTAAAAAAATTAAAAATAAATAGTTTTAAAAAATAATTCCGGTTTCTTTTGGGTACCCCCCTCGTATAATTGTAATTTTATAATTTATAATTATAATTTTATAATTATAATTAATTAATTAATCTTCATTAACATTAAGATGTTTTGGGTTGAAATTAATGAACATTTTTGTTAACTACATTTTATAAAATATAAGTGTTAGTTATAATTGCAATTTATTCTGTTTCAGTTAATGAGAGCAAGAGAAGCATCTTTATGGGAATTGGAAGAGAAGCAAATCCATGAGAAACAACAGTTAGCCAAGAGACAGCTGAAAGATGGATTTTTCCTGCAAAGACATCAGGTAAATAGTTATGTGATATGCAAAATTTATTTAACAATTTTTGTAAAACTAAGGAATGTATTTTCGTAATAGTATTTAATTATTAAAGTTAAAAAATAATCATATCAATTTATAATTTAGTAGTTGTTTAAATTTGCTAATGTTATCTCCTAAATCATTTTTTAGAAATTTTTGTCATTAACGTTATTTTCATTTGTTTACAGATGTTGATAAGGCACGATAAAGAGTTAGAACAAATGAAGCGGATGAACCAGCGTAAAGAGGAAGAATTAGTAAAGAGACAGGCCGTTGAAAAACGAGCTCTACCCAAAAGAATTAGATCAGAAATGAAGGCTCGTGAAATGATGTTTAGGGAATCTTTAAGAATTAGTATTAGTAATAGTGGAGATCCAGAAATAGAAAGGAATAAACTTAAAAAGGTATGTATTTATTAAAATGTAGTCATTAACAATATTAAATTGAAATATTATTATATCATTTAGGTTGTAGGTATAAACACTAGCATTTATAATCTCTATAAAAATTTCTGCTTACATAAAAATTGTTAATTTCTGATTCTTTACACTTTTTTATTTCAATAATAGATCTTTATAATGTATCCTACAGTTTGAAATCAGTGCTCTTGTAAAAAATATTTATTATTTTATCAAAACATCCTATGTAGGATTATAAACAGTTGTATTATTTAAAATTGAAATGTATATTTCTAATTATCTATCAGAATATGGTAACAGAAAACACTTAGCAATGTTTATAGCGCTTTCGTGTATCTTGTACACGATTTGAATTTGAATTTACTGATGATGTGTACAAGATAAACGAAAGTGCTATAAACATTGGTAAGTGTTTTCTGTTACTATATTCTGGTGGTTAGAAATATATATTTCAATTGTATAAATATTATAAATTTCACTAACCTTTTTAGCTGCCTTCATCCTTTTGATCTACTTACATGTTTTTCGGTGGATGCACCTTATACAAAATATCATATGAAACTTAAAAAGAATGTTTAAAACCTACAGAAGGTGTTGTGTCTTCAGTCATCTGTGTAAAATTGTTCAGATAGATTAGAAAAATTGAACAGTTATTTTATAGATGACTAAAGATGCAATATTTTCTGTATTTTTAAAACAAATTTTAAAGTTTCGTATTATATTTTGTGTTCTCTGATGATTGTGGATCTAACAAAACATGTAAGTGGATTCCATGTAATTATACAAAAAAAAAATAGCGAGAAATCTTCTGGTGTATTTTGTAGCTGGTGTTATTTTGTAATAGTTGTTTATTAATCTATCAATCTCATGTTTTGTGTTATTTATAATACATTTTGGAGAACAAGTCAGTAATTTTGTGGCATATTTCTTTTTGTGCGTAAAGTTCCAGGAAAATGAAAAGAAGAGGTATCGTGCTGAGACCCTAAGATTTGAATTGAAGCACCAGAGGCAATTAGAAGAATTAAGAGCTACAGCTGAGACAACAATTAAAGAATTGGAGCAGCTCCAAAATGAAAAACGTAAGAAAATTTTTCAAATTATTTAAGTCGTATGTTATAAAAACGCAGTGTACCTAAAAAACAATATTGAATGGCACCTTTTAAATTTTATTTGAGGGGGTATCCAACTTCTTACGTATAATTTTGTTGTATTTCTCGAGATGTGTAAAAGATAAGACTACTCTTTTATTTTGTAGATCGATCTATGTCAATTCCATTAGAGCATTATTGACCAAATTACTTCAGTTTTAAGAAAAAAATTCCTTGTATCTAAAATCTACACAAAATAAGAATTCACAGAAAAAATATTTTTCTCAAAAAGTAATGTTTATACTTTAATTGCCCTGCTATATTTGGATATAGAGTTTGAAATGTTGAACAGACCCTGAAAATTTAATTACTTTTATAATTCTGAGAAATCTTCATAATCCTGAAATAAAGGTAATCTTTAGGGAATAAGGAAATATTAAAATGGACTTGTTCATAAAAACAGTAGAATTACTACATGACATCATCTGAATCATAGAAATGTAATTCTGGTACCATTGGAAAGCACACATTTCAAACTGTATATGAATGTTGAAATTGAAAAATTAATTTGTTCTCCGAGTCAAGACTTCTGTTACCAGATCGTGACAATTATAAATATTAGAGTAGTCAAAAAACCTAGTAAAGAATGTAAAAATCTTACAATTTTTTGTCGAGTGGCTATAAAATGATACTTTTAAAAGTTATGAAGATGCTAGTTATTTGTGTCTGATTACCATGGTCGATATATCTATAAAGTTTTTTGTAGTAGAGCCCCATGATTTACATTGAATTGGTTATTTACCACAGTGATTGATAAAAATGTAATTATTCTCTATTAATAGCTTAGAAGTATTCTGTCAGCATATTATATAGTTTAAAATAATTGTTTTTATGTAATGAAATTTGAAGCTAATCTACATTACACCAAACAGTAACTGTGACCTAGCACTTTTTTAATACAAACAATGCTCTAAATTTTGGTTAGTACATTAATATTGTAAAGTATTGTTTTAAATGCATTTGAAATTGTTTTGTTTTTATTGAGCTGATTTAAAAAATGTTGGATTTTCAATAGATTAAATAATATCCAGATTTTTTATCTAAAAAATAAGTTAAATACTTAAGGTATGTCGGGAGAGGCAATAAATATCAGCTGTTTCAGTGAATAATGCTAGGGACAAAGGAAGATATCCTGGATGAGGAACCTCAAGGAGTGGTTCTGCAGGTATTTAGCAGATCCTTTCAGGAATATGGTAGAGAGGCTTTGAATTACTGTGATGATATATCCATGCTCTAGCAGGAGAGAAAGTAGAAGATGAAGAAAGTTGTATTTATTGCTCATGCCACTATTTGTTGAATGGCTGGTCCGTTGGCGTAATGGTTAGCACAACTGGCTTCTAAGTCGGGGTCCCGGGTTTGATTCCCAGTCAGGTTTGGCATTTTTTCATACATCATCTCCACAGTCTGCTTTAGCAGAAATTGCAAAACAGACATAAAACAAAACAAAAATACAGGGTTATTCTAAATGATGACCATTTTATAAATTTGTATTTATTTAAGCATGAATTCAAAATGAACAATGAATACACAATTAGAAAGAGGAAGTTTCAAAGTTTTTTTTACACACTTATAAATTTCAATGTCTCCCCCTTGTGCTGCACCCCTTGTAAAAAAAACTTTGAAACTTCCTCTTTCTAATTGTGTATTCATTGTTCATTTTGAATTTATGCTTAAATAAATACGAATTTATAAAATTGGGTCCATCATTTAAAATAACTGTGTATTTGTTGAATGGTCATGTTGCAATTATAACATTTGAATATTGTAATAATTTGTGTTGTGTTTGTTTTTTAAATTAATTCAGTTGCTTTTTGTATTGATTGAAATTACGTTCTCTTTATTTTTATTTGTAGGTAAAATGTTGATGGAGCATGAGACAATGAAGCTGAAGGAGCAGGAGGAAATGGCCAGCAAGGAATTGAAGGAATGGAGGGCTCAGTTGAAACCCAGGAAGCAGGTATTGTGTTTTTTTTATTATTATTATTTGTAAATTTAATGTTTAACCTATGTCGGAATGATTTTTGAACTTTTACCAAATGTTTTGTCCGTATTTTTTATGCGGTTAAATTTTTTTAGGTAGTAAAATTGTTAAAAAATTAGCCATAAAATAATAAATAATTATGAGATTTGACACAAAATTATATATTTCAAGTTTGTCACATTTATCATGTTTTTAACACTTAGCTGTTCCCATAATTTTTTTCAGTGCATTTCGCCAGAATAAGTTGCATGTTTTGTGTAATTTCTTTCATTGTAAATTTTTGTTGCTCTTCCAGATATCTGTTTAACATTTATGATTTTTGTTTTGCTTTTTGAATACATTTTTACTTATTGACTGCAGGTTTTTTAGTGGTTTGTCAGCAAGAATTTTTTTGTAATTGAAATTGTTCTATTTTTTTTAATCATATGCATTCACGTATGTTATCCGTCCTATTATGATGTATGGTTTCAGAAGTATGCATTTTAAATTTTAGTTTTTAAAAATATTGAAAGACTCCATTCTTTTTGTGTTAGTATCAGCAAAATAAACGAGAAGTTTTTAACAGCATTTTTGGTACAGTGGTCAGCACAACTGGCTTCTATGCCGTGGGACCCGGGTTTGATTCATGGTTAGGTCTGGCATTTTTTTTATCTATTTCCCATCATATCATTACTTATGCACCAGCTAAGACTTGTGTGAATTGAATAATCACCTAGAAGGAGTAAATTAAGTCAATTCATTAACCATGTCCTGAAAATAATAGTATGTGTTCGAGTATTTATAATAAAACATTTAAATATATTTGGAAAAGACGTTGAAAAACTTCTTTTATCATCTAAAAACTTAATTTACAGTCCAATATTTGTCATTCAGCTATTACTCAGTTATAGTTTGTTTTTTGTAAACGAAGATGATGTGTTCCTTTTAATGCAACACGTTGAGCATGAGGTAAGCATCCCAGCCACGTCAATACTGCAGTAAGAAAATTAAGATTTCGCTGATCGGTTTAATCCATATTCATCAAAATTTAGTGGTTCAGTTGGTAAATACATTTTTTTCTGTATGTTCTCATTTATAATCAAGTTAGCTACAACTTTTTTCTGTTTGTAAGTTCTATTCATAATTGCGATGTATACAATGTCCAAATGGAGACTTAAAAAATTTCTGACGTATCTAACTAAAGATGACTTTCATTGTAGCGCTTGATCAATCTGAATGCCTGGAGAATATTCAGTAACGCTGCCAATGTGCCGTAGTTTTTAAAGTTATAATAAAAAATTCCCTTTTACGAGACGAGGGGTCTCAATGGCTGGCTGGTGGCAATTTTTAAAGGGCTTACCTTTGACTTTTGGCAAAAACCATTAGTGATTTCCGCATCTGCTCTTTAAGAGGAATTGAATGACACTATTTCTGTTTTAAATTTCCAAGTTTGATTTTTTGACTTCTACTCAAAGCGAAACTTTAAACCCAACCCACTACATTTTTGTGTAGATTACAAATCCGAAAACCGCTGGTTGCTATCTTTTGTAGTTTCTAAATTTTTTGGACTTCTGATTTTGGGCCACTTCCGGTCAAAACCGGAACTTTAAACCCAATCTAGGTCCAGTAACTTTGTATGTCAATTACGAATTTGAAAACTGTTTTTGGCTATTTCTTGTAGTTTCTGACATCTAAGTGTGACGGATGGACAAAACAGAATTATTGATGACAATTTCTAAAATTGCCACCAAGAAGCTGTTTAACATCTTAAAGCTTCATCCAGTACCAACTATAAATAAAGTACAAATAATTTAAAAAAATTTTGTAGTAATTATAGTATTCACTATCTTGTATTTTTGTAAAAACATGTAAGATATGGAAATAAAATTCTAATTCTAATTTAACTATGGAGAGTAAGAGAGTATGATGCAATTACTCAAATACATATTTTAAAGCCACTTCGTGGTGGATATAAATTCTCAAGTACATTGTTGCTAATAGGGTTATCATTCAACAACATAGAACGAAGAAATTTATTTACGATGTTATCTGAACCAAGTTTATAGTATATATATGTTTGTAATATTATGATTATTTTTTAATTAGTACAGTACCACTGCAATAAACTCGAATAATTAAGGCTCCCAAAGTAAGAAGCAGGCCTATTACAAACAGTTGTGCCAATAGTGGTGCTGTCATTGCATCTGCATTGGGTGCGAGCACACCCTACTATATCGTTCGGTCCATTATGACTTTATTGAAAAAATCGTAATGAAAAAAAATGTAAGTTCAAATTAATAAAACCTCTAAAAAATTCAGTTGGTTTTTTTGCGTTGATGTTAACCAGCAGTCAGTGTGTTTGAGAAATTTCTTTGTTTTTTAATTTTTTTTCTCTAAGTGTTGGTTGAGTGGTTCTTTTCTTTTCCTGTTTTAATTACAGTTAATTTTTTATTTTAATTTTTTTTTATTATTATTTTAACTTTCATCTTTCAGTTATGTATTATGATTGTGTTATAATGTGATGCAATTATGTTTTTTGTAGCTAATAGAAGCAGAGATAGTGCGTGAATTCAAAGAATTGGAGGCACGTCGTGGTTTCAAGATAAATAGGCATTCTGTTTTCCTTGCTCCTGGTTTTAACCTAAGCAAATCCGTACCTAATTCTCCGAAATACCTTCGGTCCAGAACTAAATCTGTACCCAATTCACCCAGATTCACTTTACCCAGAGCTCAACTCAAATTAGAAACAAATAAAGAAGATGCTGATGATGATGATTATGAAAATGATGTTTTCTGAGTTTAAATTTTTCTTTAGCTTATTTGATCGAAATGGAAAATTTTTAGAAAACAATTTTTATCAATTATGTTTCATGTTTATCCTGTACACAAAAGTTACTAATTTTAGTTAAGTTTGTGATATATTGGGCATGTATTGAATCGCCAAATCATTTATATATATTATAAAATTAGCGCTAGTCATTTATTTTTTTATGTATTGCTTTATATATTATATTATTGGTTATGCTTTTAGTAATATATGTCATGTTAGGTCTGTTACATTGTAATGTCAACCAAAATATATTATTAGTGATTATTATTATATTTTACATCTCCATTTATTTATTAAATAATTATGTAATGGCTTTGAACGCTTTATTTCCATTGAAGATTGAAACAGTTTGTTTTAGTCTGGGTTTTATTATATTGAATTTTTTCATGTTGGGCTATATTTAGACCATGTGCAGTAACTTAAACATTTTTGAATGGTCTTTTTGTATCCCACACTCAACATTCTTTCACTGTAGGTTCTCTGTCCATTCAGTTGTCTAAATTTGGTTGACTCTAAATACTGTTTATCCAACACCTTAGATCTATTGTTAAGTTTCTTGAAAATTTGTTTTGTCAACCGTTTGTCATCTGTTCTGTACAGGTGTCTAGGATTGTAGTCATAGTTTTCTGATTGTTTTCATTAGTCATTCATTTTTTTTTAATATTCTCTTCCCCATAACCTGTAGTGTCCATTTACTGTCTTCGAACTCATTATCTTACAAAAGATCTTTCTTTTAAATTCTTAGCTTCTCTAAGAACAGCCTTCTCAGTCATTTTATGGTATTCACTCGTGTACTAACACAATTATCAAAGTGTTATAATATTTTATCTTGGTGTGTCTTGAGAGCATCTTTGTCCATTATAATGATTAATTTTCAAACCCTTAAAATAAATATTTTTTGTTGAAAATTCCTTTAATTTTTTTAAGTATAAAGTTGTTGATCATACATTATTATTGAACCTACTGAGTCAGTAAATTTTTCATGATCTTTTAAGGTGATAATCTTTCTGTTCTTGAAAGTTATGGAATGTTAAATTTTTAGACAGTAAAAATTTTACAGAATATGTCCAAGAGAAAATAATAATAATAATATCAGTTCTCCAGTAGATTTCTAAAATTAAAATTTACATTCATTTAAATCCTTATTAAAATTTAATGTCATTCCGTGCTAATCCCACTTTTATATTTATTTAATTTGTAACATATTGTTAAGGGTTACCAAGTAGTTAGCTTTTAAAGATGAGATTTATACTTCAAATTTTATTTCTGGCATTCATTGTTGGGTTTCATCATTAACATCATTTTTTGGTTCGGTTAACTTAAATTTGTACAAACTAAACCAGTTTGTTCATAATCATCAGTATCAGCATCAAAAGTACATTAAAATGCAGGACCTTTTTGGTCGTGTAAAATTACTTAGATTCTTGCATATGAAATTGTAAATTGTAAATTACTATTAAATTACATGATGGTTTTTGTTTTAATTATGTATTGTATAAATTTATCTAATTTTTTAGTTAATTTAAGTTGAGCTCTAATAATATAACATACAACTGTGTTACGTATTTTCCTTTGTGATCCTTATAGTCTTATTGTATCTTGTTCTGCAATTGCATAAACTGCAGCAGCAATATTAAAATGAATGTTGCAATCCATTGTTTTGTACGCGGGGCATAAGCTGTATGCTAATTGGGCATTTATATTATAAAATATATTCTCTGTAATACTTATTTCACATTTTGCATTGCACAGATATTTTTGAAGTTTGGCGCGAAGGGAATTTTTGTGTTTAATAATTGTTCTTGCTTTATTTGCATTATTATTTATATTTATTATATACCATAAATACACAGTAATATTTTTGTTGGTCATGCTTTTATTTTATTTTTTGAGAAGTTTAACTTAAATTGGTATAAAAATAGTTGAAGATGGTCAGGGCTATTAGTCATATCAAAGCCTAAAAGGTCATGTATTTGGATAAAAATGGTAAATCACTTTAATGTTTACTGACTTAACTTTTTTCCAAGAAAAATGTTACTGTGTTTTTTCTTGTTTGTTTTGTGGTATGTAATAAATGCTGTTATTTTCATACAACACTGTATGTCTTAATTTCAGGTGTTTTTTTGTTTTGTTTATTATTCTCAACTTGGGATGTTTTTTAGTCTTCTATCTTATAGTTTGTTTTACACTTTTTTTATCATGCTAGTCACCTAAACATTGTAATAATCCACAGGCTTTAACATTTTTTAAATTAAAAATATATATATTTTCATTTAGTAAGCAAAAAAACATACATGCTTGATGCAATACCAGTGTTTATGATGTGTGCGTGCTCAGGTGTGTGTGTTCTTATTATAAATCTGTTTATTTAAATGCTGTGATTTGTAATGCTATAAATGTTTGTTTTTATCGGTTAATAAAAGCTCTTAAAGCTGTAATATAAAAATCATGATCTCAAAATCGGGCCCAAAAAGTTTCTAAAAGGCTTTTTTATAAAAGTCCAGATTTAAATAATATTGTTACTTTTCTGATTAGCAGTAAATGTAGTTAATGATTTTGTGAAATTATGTAGGGGTGAAGCACATAAAAATGCAATATTATTAAACAGCTTGTAAGGTTTCACATTAGATTAGAACACTTTGATGCTTTAGAATTTTTGTTAATAACTGAATGAATTTCAATTGGAACATCCTAATTACTCAGTTTATTTATTGATTTTCGATGACCCTAGTGAGCTGAATGTGATCTAATCTTAACAGATAATATTTTATTTTCTGATAAAAGTTACCTATAATAATAAAATATATTTTTTTTATGTGATATATAAGTTGCACGTAATAATGTTAAGATATAGAAAGGAAATTATAATTTTGAGTATTTGTGTTCAACAGTGTTTCGAAAATGTTGGTAACCTCTAAACATAACAGAAAGACAGTGACCAAATGCTAGCAAAATCTATAACACTAAAAAAAATGTAGATTTGTTACAAAACAATATGTATGTACTTAACAAACTAAACATTTTAGAGAAAATGAATGAAGTACATTAAAAATGTTACTACTTATACAGTGAACATTTTTTTTATGCTGATATTAGACAAAATATTAGAAAGAAAAACGATGCAAATATAAATTTTATCCTGAAAATTTAAGCAATTAGGTTTTTAAATTCTGGTGCAACAATTATGTAGGTAAATAGTTATTTTTAGGATTTTTTTGTTGTATACACCATTGTCAATACTGTAGTGATTGTTCAGGTGTGATTGTGATATTAGTAACTGTGTTAGGGTGATAATTTACTAGGTATGCCTATTTAGTGTTAGTTACAAACTTCCTAAAAGTTAAAATAAAATTGCATCCATGGAGAAGTGTCATATGGTTGAATTAAATTAACAATCAATAGATAATAGAATAATGTAAATAAAATATGTTTATTTTTTGTGTTAATGTAATCAAGAGTTTTTGGTGGTGTATGTTACCATTGCGTAATGAATTGAATGTGCGAGGGCTGTCCAGAAAGTAACTTACATTTCGGCCTAGTATGGCGGTGGGCGGGGTTAAAGCATCTTGGTATTTAGTGTTGGTACATATTTAGATATGGTAGCTTGTAGACTGTGCTGGTTCTACTCTGTTCCCTGAGAATTGCTGCTGTGAGATATAAGATGATGTAGTCTGGTCCCCAACAACTCGGCCGGTGCGTAGTGACGGTAGGATTTTTGCATTGTTTTTACAAACATAGTGGTTTAGGTGTGTTTACACGGGAAATCTATTTTAATTTTAATAATTCTTCATTTTCGACCTAAGGTTTTTCTTAAGTAACTTGTTTTTTTCTTTTAATTCAGCGTTTTCACATCTTAAGAGATCAGTTTCCTCTCTGACTGCGCAACATTCAAATTTGGCGGTTGTTCATTAAAACAAGGCCTACCTTTCTCTACAGCTATCCCTTCATTTGGTGAAGTGCCTGTGTTGTAATTGGATGATGAGTTTAAAATATCAGAAACTTCCTTACAAGCGTATCGTTTCTCTACTCGATTTTTACGTTCATTATAATTCGGGTTTTCCAGACATAGAACGGCAATGCAAATTGCCAAATTTAAATGTGGGACTGAATGTGTTTTTAAGACTTGTTTTAATGGAAGATGTAGCAACTCTGACTCTAAATTGTGCACATAATCCGATTTGTCAAAATTTACTAAACATGACCACTATCAGCAGAAAATGAATCGGCCCACTTGCAAGCATTAATCCACTATAATCTAATTTCAATGGCCTTTGGAAAACGGTAGAACTTATAATGTCCAACGCCTCTTGGTGTCTTATCGTGATTAGAACACCCAGCAATCGCATGGCACACCATTATTAAAGACTAGTAAAGTATTACAGATCATATTAAGACTAGTAAACATCACAGACCGACACGGTCGTATCGTGCGTCGGCTGTTGCTGGTGACCAGTGACGTTAGAGGGCGGGACTTGTCACTGCGCCTATTGTTAATGATCAGTGCATTTTGTTTAAAAATTGCTACACCAATGTTCACAATAAGGGCAGTAGTGGATGACCTAGGTTTGTGACTGATAAATGACTACAAAAAAAATTGTGACAATCGCTGTTTTACAATTACGCACGTTTCGCTCCCGCATCATTTTCCTTAGATTTTACATAGTTGATTAAATGAAATTGTAACAGGAAGCTTGGCTGTGATGTAGTATTTTGACAGTGATGTACAACTGCATGCAGGTGTGAATCAGTAGTTAAAATCTTATGCGGCAGATTTCTATGTAGATTGAGTTGGAAAGTGTGTACATCACTATGCTAATTGTCTCAGTTTGAATGGTGACTATGTTTAAAAATAGTTTGTAAGAGTGAGCTTTTCAAATGCATGTAACAATTTTTTTTCTCTTCACTTGGTTTATTATTTATTTCAAAATGTAAGTTACTTTCTAAATAGGCGTCGTAGGTTATTTAATTGTTATGTTACGTCTCACAAGTTTGAAATTAAATGTTGATAATCTAATAAAATGTGTGTAGATTTAGAATATTAATACGTTTACAATTTCTAGGGAATGGATAACTTCGTCTTTACTAATATAGGTTAAGAATTTTTTTATCTTTGTTGTAATAACATCTTATTTCTAATGTGGATGTAGAGCTTTAACTTTAAGTCTTTCTAAAGATTGGATATTACTTGTGTAATATGATGTATATTCTAAATGTACTCAATTCTTTTAATATTGAATGTTTTTATCGGTTGCATTGTGGGTTGATGAGTATTAAAAGTTGCATTGTTGCTAAGCATGTTCAGCTTGTTCGTTTCTCAGTTTAATTAATTTTTGAACAGATTTTTGTTTGTTGATTGTGCAACAGTTATTTGTACACATATTTACTGAACTGTTCTTTTCTGATAACAGTCTACTAAGTTATAACATGTGCTAGTGAAGGAAAAGTAACTAACATACAATTTTCTAATGTTAAATTACTCTAATTACTAAAGTATAGTGAATTATGTTAAACATATTTGCTTAGAAAACACTTATTTAACAAAATGATTATTCTATATGCTTGTCATTGTTTACTTTCATCTATCACCCTTCACTGTCTGCATGTGCGTAACAGCCAGATGTTAAGCCAAAAACACCTATAACAATTATTTACATTTTGTACTGATTGTAACAATGAAATATTATTGGTCATAATTATTCCCAAAATAATACAGTAAACTCTCCGTATTTGCGGTTCCATTTTTCGTTACTGTTTTCGGTACTCACAGTGTGCTAAATTCAATATTCGCTGTTTGTTCCGAATGAAAGAAATTTGAGAAACCATGATAAAATGCTTGATAAAGATAATTATGTATACATCATTCCTGTAAAATGTGCTTTTATTACGTACATAAATACAGTGCGTACGAAACATTGAGTTGCTGGTTGTAAAACTAGTAAGTTATGCATGTTAATATGAATAACATATTAATATGTACAATTTAAATATAGTATGTACAGAATGTATGTAGGTACTACATGAAGGTATTGTTTTTATAAATATGTATAAGCATTTTTACTAATTCAAGTTTCGGTTTTTGTATGTATTCCGTATTCGCGACAAATTTTCGGAACCTAGCCCCCGTGAATATGGAGAGTTTACTGTATTTATATTTATCTCTAAATATTGTCAATTTCTGTCTCTTAACCTTATTGAACATATTCATCAATGAAAATGTACCTCGAAATTTAGCTACAATAAAACAACCACTGTATACAAAGATGACGCAAACAAAACATTAACAATAACCATGTGACAAACGACATGATATATCCTACTACATTACTATAGTATTATTTCACTTTCAAACTAAAAAACATACAGCGGCATGATTTTGCTAAATGAAAATAAACTGACACCCACAAGTAAACAAAAATAGAAACTCAAGATAGGTTAGGTGAGTTCACAAGCAAAATAACGTCTGACAACCTTGGGTGTTGTGAGGTAACACATTGCGATACACGTAAGAAAGAAAAACAACAAATTTCATGCTACAGAAAGCAACACAGTAGAAGTTCAAAACATAGTGGCAAATACAATGTTGTGTGTAGCACGACAAAATGAGTGGTACGGTAAAGTCCAAATGCCATGGTACAGACAACAGACAAGTACAAAAGGTTAATTATACAGATAGTGAAAATTAAAAAAAAAAATTAAGTCTGTTTAGTAGAGTTTTTTTCTTACCAACGTTAGATTGGATAATAATTGTCTAATTAATGTTTTATATTTTATTTTTAAATGGCTGCTACTTTTTATTTAAATTGAAGGACGATGAGAGTGTTAAACAATAATCTTTTAAAGGTTAGAGTTGAAGAATGTTTGTATGAAATATTCAATTTCTTGTTTTGAAATTACGTATGAAAATCTCATATAGATTTCTGCCATCCGCAATATTAGTTGTATTTTACTTTATATCTGTTTATTGTTTTAGATTCTGTAAATAATATTTTGGTTAGCTTTAATAGTAAAGTTTTAAATGGGTTTAGAATTTTGATACAAATTTATTTATTGTAGCCTATTATTTGTACTAATCAGAAATGGGTTTGTAGTAATGTGTATTATTTTATTAGTAATTGCTTTTTTTATTTATATTGTAGTTGAAATAAATATTTTATCCATTTATTTGTGGATTTCCAGTGCTTTGCGGCAGAAGGAAATTTGTTCTATTTACCAGCCATTTGTTATAAACAGTATCAGTATTTATTTAAGTCTTTTGATAACGTTAAATTATTAGCTTGTTTCTTATTGTCGTGTTTTGCTTTTTGTATAAACGTGAATGCTAAATTATTAATGTAGGTTAACAATTTTGCAGACAATGCTTTTATTAACCAATTAACATGGATGCAGATTCGTGCATATGATTTCTACCTGAAAACCTGTTGTGTTTTCTTAAAGCATGTTTTATGTTGTTTGTCATCTTATTTGTGTAACATTTCCCTTAATTTATGTATTTTTATTGCATTTTTACCTTCTTTTTCCTTTACCTTTAATCAATTAAATATGGATTCTGGATAACAAGTTTTGTTCAGCTTCTCAAATAAGCTTCTGAAGTGAGTTTTTCCAATAACACATTTTATTATATTAGTTTTTATTACTTTATATTTTTGTTTTTATTGTCATATTTTTTGTACTTTTATAAGAATTCATTTTAAAACAGAAAGTTCAATAGTAAGTGATAATAGTTAATTATTATTTTTTAAATAATTTAATAAACCTTGACCTTGAACCTTTATTTTTTTATGAGTGGTTGAAGACACTGAATGATGTATTTGCATTCTATAATATAACTGTCCAAGTTTGTCCCATTGGTAATGAAACATACCTACCTTTATTTTAAGCATTAGCTTGTAGGCTTGTTGCAACTTGTAATTAGTCTGTCCATCTCTGTTGCGGTTATTCAACCTGTTGGGCACCACCAGAAATTATTCTTCTTGACATTCGACTCTCTTACTTTGTACAAAGATGGTGAAACCCTTCTGACAAATGTTTTAAGTTATTCTTGCATTTAAACTAGACACATCAATCCTGTTACTTATGACATAGTTTTTCTTGAGTTTCTTATTTTGAGTCATAGAGGGTGCTACATAAAAAGTGCACCTCTGCTGCTTTTGCACTCTGCTATACCCTGGTCACTTATTTTTGGACTTTCATTGAAGGACGTGCAGTGAACCAGGACATCTGTTCAAGGCTAAAAGTGTGAGGCTAGTTATAAATAACAATGGATTGTGGGAGAAACTAATAAAAAATGTAAAGTAATGGGGGTATTAAATTTTTTTGCAAATTTCAAGGCTTAGGAATGCTTATCAGACTTCTATATCCTTGGATCTTTAATCCATTTCACTCCCATGAAAACGTACGAGGAGACCACTGTTAATGTGTCAAACTTCATCACAATTTCTTTTGAAGTCTTACTTTAATGGTTCTTTATATGATTCCATACATACAATTAATCATCACCAACTTGTGGTATACATCCTCTTCGTCAGTGTATAGTATTAAATTTCCAAGGAAATTTATATTTTCTTATGTGTTCAATACCTTCCTTGACTATTCAACATGAAATTACATTCGAGATAGTTACCAAGCTATGGTATTGACTTAATTTTCGTTATATCTGAATATATCCAAATTATACGAACCAGTCATTTTTTTATTACTTATACTAGGAATTACTTACAATGAAACATTGACACAATATGAATGTAATCACTGTTGACAAGGTAATTACTGAGTTTATTTTGAAAATTTTTGTAAAATTTTACAGCACTAGTGAAACTGACTATTAAAGTGACAATTTATTGTGATTTTTTATTTAGAATAATTTGTAATGTTTGTTAAAATTAATTATTGATTCTTATGTATATTGCAAAGTAATTAATTTTTTTTTTTAAAGAAATGCCTCTTTTTGAAACTAAAGTAAATCAAATAAACCTTCGGTTACTTAAGATTCTATTGCTCAAATAAACATAAATAAAATCAACTAACAAACTAACGATAATTATTTAATATATCTATGTTGATCCATTCTTTTTATTGTATGTGTAGCTTCAATAAATCCATACCATATTGACCTTATGATATAGAGCAGTGGTCATCAATTAATTGGATCAAAGTCTGTTTTAAATTTTGATCATGGTTCAGCCAATTTTTTACTTAGGCCTACCTTGCCGACTAAAAATTTAGATAAGTCAATCATGTTAAATTGTATTACTAATTTTTGATTTCGGAAAGGTTTGAGTGATAAAAAAAACAGTTTAAAACTACTGTAAACCTGTGTACAAAAGTCGGTAGTTTGTTTTTTATTTTGTAGCGCTATCACGAGTTGCTTTCAGCGTGATTGTGGCTGTAAACTTGTCCAGCAAGCATAAATTCTTTTCAGAAAAACTTATATGTCGTGTTGACATCTCACACGAAAATATGATGCGTGTACAAATTTAATTATTTTCTATAGCTCGCAGTCTGGGAGTTAGTGACCACTGATTTAGAGGCATGACTTTATAATTGAGTGCGTGATTTATTTTAAAATGTAGTTAAATTCTTGTCAGTTTTATTGAGCATTTTGTAGTTTTATTTTCATTGGCATCTTGTGTTACTATTTCTTTAGAATACTTCTTTGTAAACTTTTATTTACTTAATAATAAATAAAGCCTTATTTGTCAAAGAAAATTATTATTTTGTCTGCTCAGGAAATAAATATTGGTAAATTATCCATAAGTCGTTTCATCCATTTTAAGGAGTTGTCGGCCGTTACTTAATTTAATTTCTGACTACTATGTCATCAGATGGAGACAATATCGAGTGACTTATATGATTATTCAAAAGTTTCATAATTGTAGAGTTTTTCCAATCTGAATTGGCGTGCGTAGCTATAGAGTTTTGATTATACCTCTCTTCGTCCCTCGCCTAAATGTACAAGTAACTCACAAACAATGTGACAGAAAATGAGAGAGTAGTTTATTTATTTTTCTCGATAAGAAGGATAAAATGTTTAAACACTCTGTACGTATATAGCTATTCGAATTGATGCGCCAATTCAGTTTGGACATAGTATAATATTTTTATAATCTGTATTAAGATTCGATGCTTATTTTACACTTTTTTTTAGTGTACCAGAAGCATGACTCCCGTACATCTTTCTTGCAATCTATGCTGAAGAGAACCATAGTAATTTTGAAATAAGAATATATTTTAAATCTTGGAATTTTTTAATATTTGAAAAAATTATAATCCTATTACATTGGTTTTTACAACATCTATTTACCAATAGGCGGGTTATATAAGTTTTTTTTCAGTAAAGCTGTCCAGGAATTTTTTTGATACAAATTGGTAAAACCAATATATCAAAAATAATAAATTAACTTTTTTCTTCACGATAAGGTGTCAGTTGCACTTAATGATTAATTGTGAAAATATTGAATAACATGTGATTTCTTGTATTGTTTTCTAGAAATTGGAAGAGCAATTTGCTCAACAATTAGAAGAACAAGAAGCAATGTTTGGCCCTTCACAAACAATTCCTGCTGATCTGTCTGCCGATCTGCCGCATCACCATCATCATCATCATCTGCACCATCACCATAATCATCATGGTTCTACACGTAGTTCTCTATCTTCTGTTTCTAATGACTAGTCCTTCAGTGAAAATTAAATCGGCTTTTATGAACTTTGATTTCAAAGTGCACGATATAATTAAACAATCACTAAAAAAAATTCTTACTACTACTAATTAAAATAATATTGTATAGTTTATAAGATATATATAATTTTTTAGTGGTCAGTATGAACACAAAAATTTTGTAAACAATTGATATTGTGTTGTGCTGGTTTTTTTTGTTTTGTTAATGAAAACTTGAACTTGTTAACTAGTTACAGTAAATATTAATATTAAATATATAAATATATTTTTAAAGCTTTAAATTGTATTTAACGTTATTAATTATGTAGTGTAATACATTATAACAACATTAAATTTTAATTGGTTATTTTATATTATGTATGTAGCATATCTAAATGTTATAAACTATAAAGTAAAGTTGTTAATTAATATTCCAATGATGTATACATATATAGTTTATTTAAAATTACTCTACTATATTAATTATTTTATTATCTATTATTATTTTTGTAATAGTAAAATTGCCTTAATTATTATTCTAATAAAATATGTCATTTAATTATTACAGAGTAGTTTGTAAGGTGAAGACTGCAGAGAATCATATTTTTGAATGAGATGTTATTTAAAATTCTAAATATAGAAGTGTTTGTATAGATTTTTTCCTAACCTGGTTTGTTCTTAAAATCAGGTAACGTCGTTTTTGGTTTGGTATCGAATAGTCCTGTGGAACAGGGTATTTTATTGTAAAGTTAGAGTTAAAAACTGAAGTAGTAAAATTTAATAAATTGAAAATTGTGTATTTTAAATAATGTAAAAATAGCAGTGCTCGTTTTTACCAGACTCGTACAAAATTATTGAGTAATTTTGTGTGTGAGTGTGTATATTTTGATAATATTAAAACCATCCAAGTAATTACGTAAAGTTTTGTTTCTCTTTACCATCATATTATGTAAATCAGTACCTAGTACTTGTTTATTACTTCTGTGAATAGGGGAAATGAATTCAAACAATTATTATAAAATATTTAGTAAGGATTTTTTTAGATAAAATTCATTTTCTTCCAAAATAATACGAACAAGGCTTTGATACAATGAAAAATCTACTAGCATAAATTTGGTTCTGAGTAATTAGAAATTACTTGATTAGTGAATTAGGTTTGATTATTATATCAGAGTTATTAAATAAACTCTTACTCAAAAATGCTTCAAGCAAAAACTGTATAAATATTTTTACAATTTGTGTATATATGAATCAGGTAATCAACTTCTTAAAAATAGTATAGGTAGTTTTAAAACTAATTATATAGTAAATTGTCTTTAATTAAAAAAGTTATGTCTTTTAATTTCAAGAGGATTTTTTAAGCCTGATTTTAATAATTAAGCTACCGACTAAAAGTACGGCTTGTTTTTAAAGTGGCATCAATAGCTTGGTTGTAATTGGTAATCTCTGTGGTTTGTAATGTATCAAAACTTATCAACTGAAGATCCCAACTGGGAATTGCACCCAGAACCTTCTGTTTAGTTATCTTACATGCTAATAACTGTGTCATTGAGATACAAATTATTCTGCCACTTTTAGTTACTGACCTAGTTTAAAAAGGCTTACGTAGTAATTTTTATCATTTCTAGTGTACTTTACCTGCTTCTTTGTGCAATATCAGTGTTAATCATAACAGATGGTCATTTAATATATACGGAACTAAAAAAAGTGAAATGAAAATTAATTGATAAAATGAGAGAATACTCAGATTGTATCTGTTTCTTGTTTATAAAATACAATACTTTATAAATTTTATTTTTCATAAGTTTATGGATAATCTTATTATTAAAAATTTTAGAGATATTAAAAGTTTTATAAGCAGCTTTTTATTCCATCTGTTTATATATATTTTAAATATATTTACTTCATGATCAGAAATAAATTACATTTTAATAAAAGTAAAAAAGTCAGATATATGCATATTATAAATTTCTGATGCTGCAAGAAGAATTACTTAATGTATGACAGTCTGAAAAATTCCACTGTTAATAATGATTAAGTATTTAAATAAATAAAAATGAAACTACAACTAGGTTTTCTATGCTTTAAAAACTAATGGATTTCAATACAGTCTGTTCAGTTTAACTAATACGAAAGCATTAGTTAAACTGATGAGTTCAGCATTAACCTAATACGAAAAGACTGAATGAAGACATGATTATAAACTTTACAGTGTTTCCTTAAATTAAATTGGTACTGCTGAAGTTGTGTGATTCGTATTTTATTTCTTCCTACGTAATTTAAAATAAAACTTTCTTATATTGTAGAATTGTGAATCATAAAACAATTTGCTTCCTATTATATTATTTTTGTATCATTCTGAAAAAAACTAAAGGGTTAGTTAACACAAGGTATCAACGCTACTACTTTAAAAAATTTATTTCAATTTTTTTGTAAAATTTGTCTTATTATTTGGTCAGTCAGGTGGTATTCATTTACTTACTTTTACTCGTATTTTTAGAGTGTTTAATTGTTTGTGTGTATGTAAATGTTAAAAGAATTGATAATTTTTTGTGCCTTCAAATTAAGAATTGATTTTTGATAACCATTGTAACTTCAGAATCCAATACACTGGAACCCTCAGTAATCTAAGCTAAGCTCTAGGAATAAAACATTTCAGATAATCCGAAAATCTGTTTTTAATTTTCAGAAAAAATTTTATTAAAAAATCAAAGAAAAATAATTACAAATCAGAAACAAAACTAATGTTTATTCGTAACATAAGAGAAACATTTTAATTGATATTTAAGAAAATACAGCATCTTAATAATTAGTAGAAACAGTATCGACTAAAGAACAGAAGGTTTTTTACATCAATATCTTCTTTTGATATTAGAAACTAAACCTGCTTGATTATGCGATATTGTGATTTGCTTAATCATGCCATCTGTACTGTGTTGTCTATGTAGCATAGCGCCAGTTCAAGTATGCTAGTAGCATCTACATGTGATTCAAGATCTGTTGAGACATTTTCACTTTACTTCGGATTATCTTGATCTTGATTCTTGACCATTGAAACAATGCCATCATCTCTTAAATCTTGATGACCCTTGTCATTGTTTGCAGTCCATTCTTGAGGGCAGTTTTCCTTTACTTCGCATCCAGGTATCAGTTGGACAAGTTTAAGTAGGTATTACTTTTAAGCCTGAAAAAATAATTTACTAAATATCCTGAAATCTGGAGATAGATCAGCCCCAATTATTTTGGAATTCCAAGGTTCCGCTGTATTTAAAAATGTATTACCTAATTTGAACCAGTTATGCAACACATAAATATTTTCTTATTCCGTTGATAATTCTTATTCAAACTAATAAAGGAAAATACATAACTCTCTTATAAGTATAATAAAAATAAATCTCTCATATTTTTTATGATGGCAATTTTACATGATATAGCTTAACTGTATATAATTATTAACAAGTATTATAATTTCCATTATATTGTTATTTTATTATTAACACATAATTTATTTTAATGATAGTATGTGCCAAAAATAAGAATGTGTACACATTCTTAAATTGATTATCTTTATGTATTATCATATATACATTTTTTAGCCAGTTGAAAATTGCAGGCAGTCATATATTTGGTTAGTTGTATTATTATTTCATTTATTATTTTTATTGTAATATATTACAGATATTATTTACTATGTTTTTCCTGTATAATACTACTGGAGTGTATAACATTTTAATGTTTAATTCTGTAATTAATTATTATTTTACATAAATTTGTATATAGTTTATAATAGATATGAATTATTAACATTGTAAATTAAATTATTAAATTATATTTTATTAATAATATTTTATGTGTTTTCATTTATTTTTCCGATATAATTTGTTCAGAAATTTTACTTCCTTCTTACCCGATATGAATATATAGGGAAGGAAAGTATTGTTTTCATGTTGATTTTTCAAAATCGAGTTTTCGCTAGAAATACATGCACGTTTTCAGGTCCCCTCAACCCAATAAAACATGTTTTAAGTGATTGGTCTATGCGTGAACAAAATATCTCAAGAATGGAATATTGTACAAAGTTGAAAATTTGGAACGTAAATTAGGTACCACAAGCGGGCCGGACACAAAGATTTTCATTAATTAATCAACTGGAAGTGGTAGTGATTATGCTCTACAAGATATGGTAAGCACCAAGACTGCTGAAATTCTTGGGAAGGCTGTCCTCTCATGGTAAAACATAGTTTTATTTTTTAAGATTGTGGCCTTAATATGCATTTTAGGGCAAAAGTATACTTACATAATTAAAGTTGTTGGAAATTAAAAACCTACAACTTTTATTTCAAGCGATTTTTTTGACAATGCTTCCTTAAGCATCGATTAATGATTTTCTGTATTTTGCCCATCTATATCAGTAAAAAAATGGGCTTTAAAGATTACGGCTGAAGTAAGCATTTTACAATAAAAATTATATTCTCACGCTATCTATTGAATGTTCTTGGAACTTAAGAGTATGTAAAACTGCATTCTCTTGCTATCTAATGGATGACGGAAAAAACCAACATTCTTTGAAAAATTGCGATATATTTTAGAATTCTAAATTGCACAATGTAATTCTCATGAGAAAACAATATTAAAATTGTCGGAAAAATCACCACTTAATGAACATATTAGTAATAATGTAATGGGATGATTAATCAAGTTTTGGTCGCTTTTCTTTTGGCCTAATACTTTTTCATGTTTCCTGATCATATTTTTCTTTCTGCCTCTGAACAAACTTTGTTTTCTTGCCTTTTAATCCTATTTTGAATCTTGTGTTTTTGTTGTGAAGTGTCTTAACTCTTCAGTCTTGATTCTTAGGTTATGGTCCATTATCCTTAACTGTTCCAAGTTATTAGTGATTTCTTTGATCCAATTTGGTGGATGTTTTAGTATTTTTAGTTTCTCAATTATTTGTCTTGTTATTTTTGTTGCTGGTGTCCTTAGGAGATGTCCATAGAAGCAAATATGTTTTTTTCACATCATGTCCGTTATTGAGCAGGACATTTTAAATGAACAAATTAGATTTAAAAATTGATGAAGTGATATTAATTGCTGCAACCACATGCAATGATTATGAAAATGGACTGATCTGAACCATAAACAGGTTTTTTATAAATGACTAAAGATATAACTTATTCTATTAAGATTTTAAAAAACAGTTTTAATTTTCATGTTATTTTATATACTCTGACGATGGTGGGTTCACTGAAATATGTTAAATTTATGTGAAGGAGATCGTTGATAAAAGAAAATTAAAACAGATACAAAAATTTAAAGTACATATACAGTAAGACCTCAACTTATGCGAGGGATGCATTCTGCAAAATCATCGTGTAGCATGAAATTCACGTAACTTGGATTGTTCAGTTTAACCTTAAAACATTTGCTATTTGTCCGTACCATTCAAATCCGCTAATTGTCCGTAATGTTGATTCACTAAAACCAGTCGTTCCTTTTATGTTCTTCGTTTTTTCACCCCTTTCATATCTTTTATCGACATCTAACTTTTCCTTTAAAGTAATCGCTTACCGTTTTTCTAACCTTTATTAGAACTCATATTGTACGCAAAGTAACAACAAAAACAAGAAAATAAATGACCTGCAAATTGCTGCACAATTAATCTACATAACCATAAACAACCGATATTTTTAATGCGCTAAATAGTACTAATGTTTAGACCAAAAGCAAACCAAGATAAAATTTCAGGTTAAAAAATGGGAAGGGCAACTACTAAAACAGTTTCGAGAGGAATTAGCAAAACAGTGGTCATAAATGTAAACATCCGTAAGATAAGAATAAGTATTGTACACAATATAATGTATTATGTTCAACAAAATTGTGCTAATGTGAATTCGCGTAAGTCAAGGTCTTACTGTACTACATAAAAATTTTTACAAGTTGCAAGGATGTATTTTTAAAGACTTATTTTTATATCAATATAATTACCTTAGTTTAACTAAACAAATGTAGATACCCCAAGTGCAAAAGAAACTGGGGAACTGAACCGACAGGAAAGGAGAATTGCACAGGAAATGAAAAGGTAAGTCTACTGACAAATTTTAGGGGAAAGAAAACCAAAATTTTTTATTTATATGAAAAACTATTAACTGTATTTTAAATTTTATAATCTCTTTTATTATATATAAGTTTCAGATTAAAAATTTCAATTAAGAAATAATATACAATATAATATAGTTAATAGAAACGATATACAAAAGAACATTTTGTAGAAATACAAATAATAAAATTTCATCCTTTTATAGGTCGGGGTCATATTCGGTTCAATTCCCTGGAAAATAAAACAAATATATATTAGTAAACAGTATTATATTTTATTACTTTTTTTTAATACCTATAATAATGTATTCATTATACAAAACTGTTAAGAAAATAACTGATACTGTTTTTCATACAAAATTACGAAAATAAATAAATTTTTTTAATATGTACACAATCTTGCGACTGCTAAAGTCTGTCCACACAAATACGTTTGGCAGTGCTCCGATCCTCACAATCAGCAGCTAAAATAAGAAAAAGAGAAAACTGAAAATTAAAATTGAATACCAATGTTTCTGATACTAAAAATGAACACGGAAATGTAGTACATAAACTTGGGACATCTTTTTAACCCTATAAGCATTTTGTTTTTTCTTGTGAACTGAACATTGTAATTTTTTAAATAATATCAATAATTAAGGCAAAACCATAAATTCCTTCAGCTCAATGTAATTATTTATATAATTACTGTATATTAAAACTGGAAGATAAGAACCAGCAAATTCTTAAAAGCAGAACAATACCTATAGAAATGAGTTTCTGGAGAAATTGTCTGTTGACTGTGCTGGACTGAAGAAATTAAAGAGGATTGACAACATTGAAGAAATACACCTCATCAGTTACGGTCACCGGCAAAGAATGGAAAACAAGATTGTCACAGAAGGTTAGCTATAGGTTTCCGCTACACAGAGGAAGTGAGGACAACCCCAAAAAAAGTAGATAGATGCTGTTATGAGAGGAGTTGTAGAGAGGAGATGATCTAAGGGATGAGAATAAGTTTAATAGGAGTTAATTGTGTTTCGGGCTGTGGTAAATGACCAAGTGCTTTAAAACAGCCATTACAATAATGGAAGCCATCATAGAGAAAATCGCAGATGAAGAATAACCTACACGAATGTGTATCCAATCCAGTTTTCTTCATAAAAGAAATTGAGGTGATGATTGTATCACCAGAACCAAAAAGAAAAAAAATTCTGCTTATGTACAGGTAAAATATAATGTTCAGTAAAACCCAGTTAAGTTTTGAGCTATAGTCGTTTGCACGTTCAGTTAACACAATGGATCTTATGGGAGTCGTCACTGCTATTAGCGCAACTAAAAACATCAATTGAAGACATCTGCATGCGTATATAAATACAATTTAAGTTTTGCTTGACAGAAAAAAAATTATGTATTATGTAGAATGTTTAATGAATTGTAATAAGTCCAAAATGTAAAAACATTTTCTTCTATTGGGGGGGGGGGGGTTAAAATGAATATCTATTTTACTGCAGACCTACTAATGCCTTCTTCATATTCCCTCGCCACACTTTCTAAACACTGCGTGATAAATGTAAACAAATGATGCAATCGGTTATTACAAATCTAAAAAAAGTCTTTCCCAGTGCAGATATCGAAAAATATTTCACATTTGAAATCTGCATATGAATTTGAGAATAAACTTATAGTGTTAATTATTAATTAATAGTCATATAGACTACTCTGAATTATAAAGGTTTGTTATCGAATTGGCGAGGAGGGGAATGTTATTGGTTATGATAGCACTGATTGATCAAAAAAGCCAATGTGTACGTGCTAGTAGCAGTAAGAACCCCATAAGAAATACATTGTCCTATACTGCTCCATTGTGTCAACTGAACGTGCAAACGAATATAGACGAACTTAAAAATGTTAAATATAATTACAAACTATATTTCATTAAAATAGATAGCTTAAAATTAAAGAGGTGAATTCCAAATTACATTAAGTCAAAAAAGCATATTTTCCAGGAAATCAGATGCACAATTATTTTAGCATTATTTATTGACAGTTAACAATGCCTTTACTTTTAATCTATTTGGAAAATTTAGCATTTAAGCACATGATTTTAATTGACATTGTTTGTTTTCAAGACAACAAATTCAACACCATCCACTGGGTATGTGTAGAAACCATAACATGCATGCACACACTTATGTACATGAACTCCTGTTCAATCATTAGGAATTAAAACTTCTTTTTAGGAACATTTTTCAAGGTTCAATAATCTCCTGTTATTTCCAGAACTAAGGTAAGGTACCATGTCTTGGTAAAATATGATACTCCCATGGCTGTTATATCTGTTGCAGAGTTCTCCATAATTTTTATACGACCAAACACTGTTTGTAGGTAGAAAACAATGACCCTATTAGGGTTCAACTTTAGAAAAACCCTTACTTTTATTGTTTTCATAATCATGCAGGAAACTCATCATGATACGATTTTTATTTTGGTTGCTACTAACATTGATTTAGGAAAGAACTACATCTTCGAAACAATTTTATTAAACGAGAGGCACTCTTTATATTTTGAGTTTTGGCAACAATGAGTGTTTAAGGCGCCATCATTTTTTACCATAACCTCATTCAGAACATTTTGTCATTTGAGCGTGATTTGCGCTGTTTACAATGACTTGAAAATTGTGTCCAAGTGGAAAAATGGAAATAGCTCATGAAAATTTTTGTGCAAGGTGTATTATGATTTTCACTGTGGATTATCAAGACATAAGTGCATCGATCAATTTACTTCCACTTTTGGCAATGAATCCCTATTCTTTGCCACTGTGAAACGCTGGTACAACGAGTTTAATCACGGCCGCCGTTCGCTCACCGACAAAAATCGTGAAGATCATCATGTTACATACATGATGATACAAGATTGAGGCAACCTTAGGCATTAGTTCGATTAGCATATATAAAATGTTGCACAAACATTTATCCATGAAATTGGGTTTGTTCTTGTTGGAGCCCACATAATTTAAAAATAATCTTAAAAAGATGCTCGTGTCGAATGGTGCAAACAAGTGCTTAAGAAATATAATGGTAATGCTTCAAAAGAAGTATATAACATTGTAACAGATGATGAATCATGGATCTACAAGTATGAGCCGGAAAGTAAACAGTAGTCTACTATATGGGTGTTTCAAGATGAACCAAATCTTACAAAAATTGTTCACGCTTGAAGCACTTCAAAATAAATGGTCCCTTGTATTTCAGAAAAACTTGTCATAAGGCAACAGTGCCTTTACAGGAATGTAAAACGGTCAATTCTGAATTATACACAACCACTTGTTTGCCGGAAATCTTTCACTGAAAATTTCCGGCAAACAAATAGTTGTGCCAAACAAGTGCTGTCGAATCATTCTTTAACACGACAATGTGAGTTCTCACACATCTCATTTAACAACTGACTATTTAAACACTCAAAAAATCAAATTAATGGGTCATCCGCCATACAGTTCTGATTTAGCACCCAATGACTTTTTTTTTGTTCTCGAACATCAAGAATAAATTTCGTGGACAATGATTTTTGTCAGCAGAAGAAGCCGTTGGTCAAAAACCATATTTTAGAGATATCTCAAACGGAATGGAAAAATGCATTGACAATTGGTTTGAACGCATGGAAAAATGTATAAATCGTAAAGGAAAATATTTAGAAAAACAATAAAGCAGTTTTCAATTACAAATTATTGGTTATTTATTACTAGGCTCAAAATGTAAATAGTGGCTTCCATAACTAGCAGCAAAATACAGCATTTTGTCAACTAAAAATTAAAACAATGACTTAGCATGTTTTGGAATCCATATCTTTAATAATTCAAAACTTTAAAATAAATAAATCGAAAGAAAAAACATTAGTAAATTTTTAGACAGGAAAGCTCGAAGATAAAAGAAGAATAATTTGTTTTTACAACTGAATACTGTTACTTTTAGAGATTATCCACATACCTCTTTTCTTATTCATAACCTTGGAATCTGAATTGCATTCAGTTAGTTCAACCACATCACTGTTCACACAATCACCTTTACTGTTAGATTCTTCAAGCCTGAAAATGTTAGTCATGTTAAAAAGAAATGGAAAAACTTTGTTAAACAAATCAAAGAAACTCTATTAAGTATACAGTAAAAACTGTTCAAAATTACATTCTTAATTAATTTAGAGACGTAAGTTTGGGCGAATTATAAAGAGGAAAAACTTAAAAATACTCATATTTTACAACATTAAATATTCACACTGCACAATTACCTGTACAATTAGAATAGAAAAAAAATTGTGGATTAAAAATATTTTGAATCACAATATATCGTCCATCCAATGGTAAACTCGTGAATGCCCAAATTCTCAAGTTTTACAGGAGAGCCAAAACTAAATTCAATATGCTTTCTTCTTTAACACACTTCGTGTATTTTTGTACCTTTACAAAGGCTGTATCTCCCTAACCAAACAAGATATTCGCGAGTTTACTACAACATGCGTTGGGTTGTATACATCAGCATGCACTAACAAACTCATATTCGCAAAATTTGCACAATTGGGAGTTTACCATTGGAGGGATGATATGAGTACAATAAGGTAATTTTTACAAAGAAGTAACATTTGTTTATCAGAAACCACATAACCGATTTTGAAAGATTAGAGTTTCCAGCGTAACATGGCATTACATAATTTTTACATTAAAAAAAGTTTTGTAGTTAGTAAAATGATGTCATCTTTTATTTTATTTGTTGGAGAGAGCTTTGGTTTATAATTTATTCTATTCTACTACAGTAAAAATCGATTATAACGACCTTAAAGGGACCGGGTGAATTCGGTCGCTACAGCGGATAGTCGTTAAAGACGATATGTATCGCCCCTATACGTATTACATGTACCTATTGTGTACGTACCATGTACCTATTGTATACATACCGTAGTTTCAATTACTGTACTGAATATGTACAGTACTAGCATTAAATTAACTTTTATTTTCATATGATGTTCGTGGTTTTTTTGTTAATACAATGATATTAATAAATACATATTTAAAAATATATGCGCGGAAAAATATACCGGGTGAGCATAAAGTCTTACCCTGATTATAAAATTTTATTACAGAATAATCGTTTGGCATAATAATTTAAATCTGGCGCTGTTACATAGGTTATTGTTAGTAGATTTTGTGACCAATAGATGGCGCTAGTGCTCCTCAACAATGACATGGTCTGTTAGTTCACGTTAGTTGCTGGCGAAATGGTGTTGAAGCAGGAGAAAGCACAATGTGTGCTTTGGTTTCTTGAAACGAAATCGCCCATCAGTGTTCAGCGTAATTTTCGAGCTTTTTATGGACGCAGCCCTCCTGACGTTAAATCAATAAAGCGATGGTATGAAAGGTTTAAAGAAACAGGCAGCGTTGAAGATCTTCCTAGAAGTGGCAGGCCTAGTGTGAGTGAAGCAACTGTTGATCTTGTTCGGGAATCGTTTCAACGGAGTCCATCTAAATCAACTTGTCAAGCATCACGTGAACTTCAAATACCGCAAGCAAGTGTGGTGAAAATTCTTCATAAAAGGCTTAGGTTGCATGCTTATAAAGTGCAAATCGTGCAGGCCTTGCAACCGAATGATTTGCTGAGACGTGCAGAATTCGCAACTGAGATTCTCAACAGGACTGACGGCGCAAACGATTACTTAAATCGCATATGCTTTACCGATGAATCCACCTTTCATGTCAGTGGAATGGTAAATAGGCATAATGTCCGTATATGGGGATCAGAGAATCCACATGCTACTGTACAGTTACAGCGAGACAGCAAAAATGTGAATGTTTGGTGCGGCCTCATGCATAATAAGGTTTTCGGGCCGTTTTTCTTCACGGAAAACACCATTAACGCTAACATTTACTTAGATGTTTTGCAACAGTTCATTGCACCACAGTTAGAAGAATATCAACCATGGATAATTTTCCAGCAAGATGGGGCACCGCCCCACTGGGCTTTGATAGTGCGTAATTTCCTGGATGAAACATTTCCGGATCGGTGGATTGGAAGGGATGGTCCAACACCCTGGCCACCCCGCTCTCCAGAAATTACTCCCCTTGACTTTTTTTTTCTGTTGCTATATCAAGGATAGAGTCTTCGCCACACCAGTTGCTGACGTTGACGAACTGAAGGCTAGGATACAAGCTGCTGTGGGTACTGTGACAGAACACATGTTACAAAACACCTGGCGGGAACTGGAATACCGCTTCGACATTCTCCGAGCTACCAAGGGGGCACACGTTGAAGTTTACTAATGTAAGTAATCTTAAAAAAAACTATTAACACTAACCTATGTAACAGCATCAAATTTAAATTATTATGTCAAACAGTTATTCTGCAATAAATTTTTATAATCAGGGCAAGACTTTATGCTCACCCGTTATATTTAAAATATATGCTGGGTACTCCGTACTTCTAAGATTTTTTTCAGATTAAAAGAATCACTTTCCTCAAATGCTTCTTCACTTTTATCCCGATTTTTCCAAATTGCTGAAACAGTTGAGCGATTCACTGATCATTCTTTATAAATATCAGTGCTTTTCTCTCCCAACTGTAACCACTATATTATGTGTGCTATTTCTTCTATAGACAGCGATTTTCTTTTAGACATTTAAAAAAATGAAAAACAAAGTGAAAAGTACAACCCTAACCTTATAAATTCAGTATGTAAGTGTACGTGCATGTGATACGCATACTATAACTGCTGACTGCGTAATGGTAACAGTTTTGTGATGGTAAACAAAATAAGCTGTTAGATGCAGTACAAAATTAGGAGAATCAGACCAATGTATACAGTAGATGGCGCCATATTGTTGGGAAGATGTGGCACCTTATCGTGAACATTAATAATGTTGTCATAAACATCCGCTTCATACTTTAAAAATGTCAACGTTGTATAGTTGACTAAAAAATTACTCAATTAGAGAAAATGGCAGTTATCGCCGGTTTCATTGTTACAACCGGTGTTGATATAGCAGGTATTGTTTTCTGTAAATGGTATTAAATTCAATGAAAACCAAAAGGAAGACAATTTTTTCATCCTTACAACAGATTCGTTGTTATAAGGAATGTCGTTATAAAAAGTTTTTCTGTATTAATTATATACAGTGTATTTTGTATTATACAGCCAGGTGTCAGATACGGTACAGTACTGACCTCCGATAAGTAAAAGACCTTTGCACGTAGGATTAACAGGTAGTGATAACAGTCCTTATTCTTTCCTTTTATCAAAATTTTGAAATTTTTTTATCGGACAGATATAAAAAAAAAATTTACATCTGATTTCTGCATAGAAAGTTATGTACGAGGACTGTCCAATAAATACGCGAACTTGTGCAAGCTAGCGCCCATGGTGCAAACTATAATCCCACCCACAGGCGGCGCTAGTTGCCTGATTCCCAATGAGCAGTCAGTGCTTGGCGGATCGTCGAACTGTGCGTATGGTGCTAGTTATGTTAGTTTCTGTTGTCCTTGTTTTTACTGTTTGTCGAAAATGGAAACTGACGTAATCATGGAGCAACAAATCAATATCAAGTTTTTGGTGAAGTACAGTAAAAGTTATAAAGAAATTACTGAAATGTTGACAGCTGTTTACGGTGATAATGCTCTGAAGAAAATATCAGTTTTCACGTAGATTAAGCGTTTTAAAGATGGCCGACAAGACGCCACGGATGATGCAAGGCCGGGACGACCTTCAACCACCTGTGTTGGACGACAACATTGATCATGTGCAGTCCCTTGTCCTTACTGATTGTCGAAAAACTGTCTGAATGATAGCTGATGAACTGAATCTAGGAAAATCAACAGTGCACACTATTTTAACCAAACATTTGTCAAGGTGATGGATGGATCCTTCACCATGACAATGCATCTGCACATTCAGCATTGATTGTTTGCCAGTTTCTGGCAAAAAAATCAATCACCATCCTTGATCATCCTTCGTCTTCACCAGATATCACCCCCTGCGACTTTTTCTTATTCCCAAAATGCAAAAATGTGATGAGGGGACATCACTGGGAAGATTTGGACACAATAAAGCAAGAAACGACGAGAACACTAAAAAGCCTAACTGCTGAGGACTTCCAAGGGTGCTTTAAACAGTGAAGAAGAAAATGGAATAAGTGTATAACAACAAATGGAGAGTACTTTGAAGGGGACAAAATTGATGTAGACTAAATTTTGCAAACTAAAGTTTTATGGGCTCAGTTCGCGTATTTATTAGACAGACCTCGTATACCTTCCAAAAATCAAAGAGATTGAATCATTTTATGATAAAAATAAATATATTCTACATACATTGTTTATAAAGAAGTTTTAAATTAAATCTTAATTTAAAACTTAATTTAAGCAAAGCGAGCGGGATTACTAGGTTTTTTAATAAACTTATCGCTAAATAAATCCTTTTTTTTTAATTTTCTTTCTGCAATACTAAAAGTAATAAGTCATTTGAATCTGTTGAAAGGCCACAAAAAATTTCACGCAGAGGATTAAGCTAAATCCTGTCAATCCAGGTAGAAAAAATATTTTATGGAATATTTTACTAATAATATTTATTGTACAATATTGCACTTTCCACTATATACATTATAAAAAAACAAACAAAAAACCAGTAATGCCAACTCGTTAATCCTTTCTTACTTTTTCACAACCTGACACACATAACCCTAAAAAACTGCAATAAATAAGCTAAAAACATTTTCCTTTTCTTACCAATTTTAAACCCTCCTCTTAGACTACCCTATCTAATAGTTAAATTCATTAATCAACACTTCTCTCCAATACAAATTATATAAACATAATTTGTATTGTACATAAATTTTGTATAAATCTGTTTCCCAAAATTTTTATTGAAAACATTGGATAGTTACTTGAGTCAGAAGAATGCCTTTGTTTTAATGAGGGGTAAAAGCATTAATGTGCATGCACGACTGCTTTAGAATCAGTTCAGTCATCACAACAACGTATACTATTCCCAGAGCATAAACAGTATAATGCAGAAACTTTTATAGGTTAACTTTACGAATATAACTGTTTGTTACCGTAAATGCCGGTTTCTCAAAAACATGGTTGGACTATTCGTTCCTAGATTTTGTTCCAATAGAATAAGCTTACTGGTAATTACAAAAAATAAACATTTTTACATGTAATTACGCTATAGACAATATTATAGGTCAAATTTTTTCTTATAATGTTTATGAAGAAAATATTTTCTGGGAAATAAACCACAGCTTACAAAATGTATGTAGTAACACCATGGTAGTGAAATGTAGTGTCTCATTGTTGAGATTGACAGCATTGTCACATTTTCACTTCCTTTCCTCATAGCCCATCCATATGCAAAAAGCATTCTCGTAGAAGTAGAATGGATGCTTGCCGGTGTAGCTGCGCGAACAGTTCGGATTCAGTCGGTAGATTTCGTGTCTTACTACCGAACTGCCTATTAAATCACATGTTCTAAACGATGTAAATTATCGTCTATTAGCGACATTAAAACATTCAGTTGTAAACATTGTATACAACAATTAACACCCATCACGTTACATAACACATTGCAGACTAATGTTTTCAGGTTAGCTGGTATGTTACATTGCGAGAGCAACACAACTCTGATCAAAACTACTACAGCACTCGCTGAGGCAACCGAGCGCGCCATTACCAAAATAAGCCTTCTGCGCACTTCAGAAAACCGACAAGCTTATTTGGCAACCACTCTACATATAACGTTAGTTTTTTGTCAAAGAACACAAATGTTAATCTACAAAACGATATAAATTACCTCTTCATCATTTGGCTGACATAAATGGCAATAGTAACGATGTAAAATTGCAATATGATTTTACTGTAATGGTTCAAATTATTACTATTTTTTTTTTTTTTTTTTTTTTTTTTACTTATTTAACGTCGCATCAACATCAAGGTCATTAGTGACGACGTTGGGGTGTAACTGTGTGTTATGAGGATGAAATGATTTTTTTTTGTAACGTATGAAAATATGCCGTGCCTGAGTGGGATTCGAACCCAGGACTGCATGGTGAGAGGCGAGCACGTTACCAACTGCGCCAATGCGGCCGGCTATTTTATATTTTATTATTTACTATTTTATATTTTATATATTTTATTATTTTATATTTACTACTTTTTATTTTTACACTAAAGACAAACTTTGCAGGCTCAACAATTATTTGTATCGCAGATGTTTGATAAAAGTTTTGACCTAAACATATGGTTTTATGAAGCAACTTTTTACTGATGATGCAAATTACAACTAGTACAAAGGTATAATGAAAAAGATAAACTGAATAAATGTGTCATCCAAATCACCAAATTACTGGTGATGATTGGTCATTAAATTACTATTTGTACTAGTCAAATTAACTTTTTTATATACGCTTAACAACATAATTATAGAAACCTGTTAGTATAATGTCATACACAGATAATCATTTCTTTTGATTAAATAATTAATGAATGCAGCATAATAAACAAACAAACAAAAGACTGCAATCTAAAAGAAAAATCCACTTGGCAAAACAATACTTCCAAAATAAAAAAAAAACATAAGAATAACCTGGCAAACATACAAAAAAATGCCTTTCAATGCATGCAAAAATACACCACTACAACAGTTACTCTCCCAGAGGCACTTTACGCCAATGAAACTATTTTCCAAATTAAGAATGAAGCTAAGACTGACCAACTTCTTAAAACAGACACAGAATTATCAGAACCTGCCATAACAAGAATTATAAAAAAATGGGGTATGGCGAATTCCTTCTAATGAAACTGTTTATAAGAAAATTGATCCGATTATTAGCATGATGAAGAAAATGAGATTTCCTACTTTTTCCACATTTTAAGAATGCCGAATGATAGAGTATTGAAACAAATGATCCTCAGGAACTTGAACAGGAAGATGCATCGAAGAGATTAAGAGGGATCTCAATGAAATTGGACTGGCAATTGAAGACGTATTTGCCAAGGGAAAAATAAATAGTGCTCTCAAGTCACGCAGATTTTATTGGGGAAAAGCAGAAAGAGGCACGTCGAGGTTACAGATGAGATACGGAAACAAAGATCAGACCGTCTCAAAAAGTACTGACAAAACCAAAGGGCAAGACCGATACGTTATCCGAAGAATCACTAGGAATTGATTGGCTTAGTGGTCCAATGTGGCCTCAAAAAAAAAAACTGAATAAGAGAATATAGTTTTGTTTGTGATCAATCTACACGGAAGTAGGTGACTGATACATGCAGATGAACTACATCAAAAGTAAGGCTAATAAACAGATTGTTCATCTAAGGCAAGACAAATAGTAATATAACTTTTTAGTTTATTAAAAGTTGTTACAACATCTTAATTATTGGCGATTATTCACGGTTAAGGAATGGTGAGTTTGAACGTGTAATAACTTTCCAGACCCAGGTTGAGAATTGAAACCAGGACTTCCGAACATGCTAACCATAAGGCCATGGAGGTGACCAGTAGCATTATTGTTCCCGTGGAAATATGGAGGCAGGTTACAAGCCATGGAAAATGGCACAATCTACATTTCAATTTTGTAAGTGGAAAGCAAAGAAAAATGATATTGTGTTTATATTTTTATAATACCCAAAAATACCACCCGACAGTAAACAGAATGTATAATTATTGTGGATTTTCAACCAATTTAGACCACACAACAGTTTTCCTATTATTATTGGATTCTTTTGAACAAGTTCTATAAATTTTCAATAACCATCAAATAAATTTTCTTACTACAGAAAGGATTTTGCTTACTTTTAGGAACAAATTATAACAAACAAAACTACGTATGAATTTTTACAACCTACATAAATTGTTGGATATTTGTACAACGACCACACACAATCTCCAAACTTCAATTTTTATAAAACGTAATAAACACATACGAGGTGTGGCTATTAAATAACGAGACTGACATTGTAAAAATCTTCCAGTGCATGGATTGGCGCTTTGTTTCCAGAAATTGTAAGAAAAAACCACATTCATCACATGTTATTATCTTCTACCTGTTCCCTAAGGTGAAATCTGTATTAAAAGGGACAAGATTTGAGTCTGTGGAAGCTGTAAAAGAGAAAGTGGCACGTATCCTGAAGGAGCTGATAGAAGATGACTTCTAGCACTGTTTCCAACAATGGAAAATTCGCATGGAGCGTAGGGATAGAGAAGGAGTGTATATTGAAGGTGACAATAAGTAGTGATAACGTATAAAATAAAAATAATTTTTTTTACGTCAGTCTCGTTATTTAATAGCCACACCTCGTATTTTTTTATATTTATTGAATATTTTCTATGAATTTCAGCTGAAAATTAATGATTTGTTAAGTTAATAATATACCAATTAACACATAAATTAAAAATAAAAGACTACACAACTTACTTTGGAGAGGAGGTGGGGGAAATAGACCGCGTTTCAGCAGGGAAACCTTCACAAACAGCAGCATGGCTCTGCAATTGAAAAACAAATATTTAACAAATATGATAAAAAAAGAATTCATGTTACTGCAAGACAAGTGCAAAAGTTGTCTCCGGTTTAGTACCACAAAATCGAGCTGCATTCATTAATCTTGTGGCATGCTAATTCTGGAAAAATTTTATTTACTTAATTCGCAAACTGAATTTTTCCTTTCTAACCAATACAACATGAAGTTGAAAAGTAATGTGATCTTGCCCAAAATTTGTCAATTTTTTTTGTTATACATCCACCTGATTTGCACATTATGTTAATGCAGATAGATGGTGATATATGAACACGAGTGATGAAAAACACCAGACCTGACTGGGTATCGAATCCAGGACCATGCGTTTACAAACTCATTACACAAATCACTACAGTACAGTCGTGTGAGTTTAAAACCTGAATTTTAACTACTTGTCACATTTAATGACACCTGAAGCCAAATACTGTACAGGTTGGGCTGAAAGTAAAAAAAAAAAACTGAGGTTGTGGGTAGGTTTTGACTTGTAATAATTTGCAGACCCTAGTTGGGAAACGAACTTGGGACCTTCCCCTTTGTAGGCTAGTGTGCAGACCATTACGCCACAGAGGTGGCCAAAACAAGTTTTGTTCTCAATCTAACTACTTGTTAATTACGAGTAGTTTGTTTACTCAAGTAAACTACTCGTCACATTTAATGATACCAGAAGCCAAATATTGTACACATTGGGCTTAATTAAAAAAAAACTGAGGTTATCTTACAGAAACCCAGAGGGATGATTTTTGAAATTAATTACCATACATGCATAAAATTTATAAGTAGCTTATAAAACCAAACTGAACCAAAAGTAAGTTTTGTTTTATGGTTTATTATAAGTCGCATTAACAACTTGGTTATTAGTGAATATCACGAATTATGGTACTGGAATATGAATACAGAGGGTAGGTTTTGACTTGTAGTAATTTCCAGAACCTAGTTGGGAATCAAACTCGGGACCTTCTGCTTTGTAGGCTAGTATGCTAACCATTTTGCCACAGAGGCGGCCAAAATAAGTTTTTGTTCTCAATCCAAACTTCTTTTCCCAGATATGTTTTAACTGAGAAATCACACAACTTTTACAAAAGGAAATTGCAACTTTTGAAGAAATGCAGTTCTTGGATTCATTCTATTGCTGAAGCTGTAAAACTTATATACTGCCCGTCCCCAAGCTTAGTGCAGCTGCGGAATGAAGGGGAAAGACGAAGTACCAGACTGCTGTTATGTCATAACATAGTACTAATCATCTCATTGCTCTTCGCTGGGCAGTAGGCTGCCTAGTGCGTGACATACGTGGGTGTTTTTTTGACTATTCGCTGTAGATGGTGACACAGAATATATGTAGTTTGGATAGTACCCTTGACTACTACAAACATAATACAAATAAAACGTTACTACTACTAACGCAATCTCTCACAGTAGTAGTGACGTAATGCATACCTCTCAGCTGCACAAAGCTTGGGAATGGACAGTATATATGATTAAAAAGCAGAACCACACTTGCACTTTCGTTTATTTGTTTAACGTTCGACTGTTTTGCAATTAATGCTAATGCAGATGATGAGAAGAATGATAATGAAGATAAGTGATGAAAAACTGCCAGACCTGACCAACATACTTTGTTCAATAATTCATTAATAATAAAACTACATGAATTACTTACTTCAACTTTAGATTGAGAAAAATTTAGCTGACAAATAGGGCACTGAACTTTTTTCTCTTGTTTCTGGTAATCCTTTGGCGCAAACTGAACATCCTAAAACAAATAAGACAACCACAATAATTAATTATAGGATTTTATTGTTGCAAAACTAAACAGTAAAATTTTTTTTTTTTGGTTTAACGTCTGACTGTTCTGCAATTACTGCTAATGCAGATGGTGAAGGATGAAATTAATTTTTTGTAACATATGAAAATATGCCGTGCCTTAATGGGATTCGAACCCAAGACCGCATGATGAGAGGCGAGCACGTTACCAACTATGCCAAAGCGGTCAGCAAACAGTAAATACATAAATACATTTGTTTTTAAACAGTAAAAACATTTAAAAAAAATTGGTGTGAAACATTTGCATGCCTTTCTCTTAACAATGTAAATAATTAAAAATTTAATATGATGCTTAATAATTAGTAAACAGAAAAAATGACCAACATGACCTAATTTTAATCATGAGTAAATGACGAAAAATTAAAATTAACTTTGATTTGGCTTAAAAATGCGGAAAATCACTCTTTGACACTAAACTAGGCTCTGTAGAGAAAAATGCTCTAAATAAAAAATGTAAATCTTTAAGATCTTAAATGATTTTTTAGTAGATCATTTAAGATGATCGCTTGACAGCTTCCACAACCCATTCCTGTATGTTCTGCAATGTCTAATACTCTCAACCATCAATTGTCTTTAAATATGTCTCGAACTGCACAAATGTTTTCGTCTTTAATGCTGGTTCAAGGACAGCAATCATGTTGCTGATTTTCCACACGTTCTCGCCCTTCCTTGAACTCTTTATGACAGCCAAACACTTGCGTCCTTGACAATGTTTGATCACCGAATTGTGTAGTCAATCTTTGGAAAATTTCCAACGCTTGAACTCCTTCAAAAGCGCAAGAAATTTTATTATAATTATGCGCTGCCCATAGTTGGCGCAGGAGGTGTGAACCTGTTACTCTGACATCGTGAGCGTTACTGATGAAGTGTGGAAATGAATCATGGTGCTCTTTCCACTTTTAATGGCCCCACCCAAGCATACCAGAAGCGCAGGTCTGGTCCTTCCAACTGATAATGCTCAGGAACAAAAATCCAGCTTATATTTGATTCACCCTCGTAGTTTCAAAATATTACATTAAAAAAACAGAGTGAAATTATAGATTTACCTTTTTTTTTGCTGATTTATTGGAACGCTGATTTTTTCCATCATAACTCCTCTCTTGAAAATCTTTTGATCGTGGAGTTGACCACTGACCAGCCTCCGGGTCCCATTTTTCTTTTGGTCGTGGAGTAGACCACTGACCAGTTTCTGGATCCCATTTTTCTTTAAAACCAAGAGCAATGGCAGACGATGATGATGAACAACTTGGTGTTGGGCTATTTTGACCTCTAGGTTCTCCTCTTGCCTGATTGTTTCTTTTAGAGTTGCTAAATGGATTCACATTCGACAGTGACCTAGACTGAATTATATAAAACCAAAATAAAACTGTTTCAGTGATAAATACTAATAAACATAAATGTATTACACCAAACCACACAAATTCTAGCAAACACAACATTATATCCACTGTACATAATTAGTTTCAATTTAAAATTTAATAAATTTTATAATTTCTGATGATGGTGGATGAAACTTATTAGTTAAAATATAAAACCATAGGCAGAACTAATACAATAGTGTTAATAGATTATTTAATAGGTCAGTGAAAAAATTACAATAGGATTTTAATAAGGTTATTAAGATTTGAACTTAGTAAACATAAAATTTAAAAATTCTAGAAAAGACAAGTCTGGGGATTGAGTAAAGTGCTGGTTTAACATCCACGAAATGGCTGAAGTACAACTTTCAGACATTATATGATATAAAAATGTTTAATAAAACAATTGTAATGTATGGACTCCCAACAATAATGGAACTACATGCTAATTCCAGAAATGTCACATGAGTTTAAAACTGAAATAGTAAGAAAAAGTATTTTTTTTAAATTTCCTTAAATTCATTTGTCACTGAATCTTGTGTTTTAATGTAAAGCTAGAAAAAGAGGGACCAAACAATAAATTAATCACGTGTTCTTTAGATCATCAGCTGAAAGGCTGGTTTGAACCTCTAGAGGCTTTACTAAGTAAAACATAGAGTGAGGTGGTTTACAATTGCCTTCCTCACTACCTGGAAAACTATGCTTATCAGCATGCCACGCCCTCTGAAAAGCATCTACATTCCACCTTGCAAATGACACCTTCACTTCATTCTCCACAGGGTCTGGCTGTATAATGAAATTCATTACTCTCAGAGGAGATAACTCAGACTACTGTCTTTTATACCAACTTCGACTGTTCTTAAATGCTTCAGTCATATAATTGGCTGACCATGCCAATTAATCATATTAACCCTTTCAGTACCAATTTAATTTGAATAAGGGTGTACAAAAAGTGCCAGCCCTTATTTCGAAAACTTGCAGGCGTAAGCCTACCATTGCGAATCAAAATTTCTACGTTATAGAAAAATAAAATTTCCTGTTAAAAATAAATTTTTATTATGTTCATAAAAAAAAGAAATCATTCCAACACTAAATATATTCAATCGGTTTTTTTAGTTTATTTAAAGTTGCATCGACAGCTTGGTCATTAACAACTACTGTGGGTTTTGGTACCTTAATGGTGGTTTTAACGTGTTAAAATCCAGACCCTAGCCAGGAATCAAACCCAGGACCTTCTGCTTTGCGGGCTAGCGCGCTAGTCACTATGCCAAGGAGGCTGTTTCAAAATACATTATTCCATTAATTTTTGTTAAAAAGTTTTTTTTGTAATGTTTGGTTCTCTGGACGTTGGCACTTTATGCATAATTTACTGATGTCTGTTAAACCTGATGTAACTAAGTAAAATATTTTGATGTCCTGTTTTCCGGACGTTGGTATTGAAAGGGCTAAACGATAATTAATAGTACTGCGTTCTATTAAAAGAAACAAAATAGGTACTTACAGAATCAGCTGGTTTAACTTCGGTTACTTCAACTTCTTCAATATCAGGACTTGAAGATTTTCTTAATGTATTCTCATCATTATTTGAAATTTCATTCTTGATTAAATAATTATTTTCTTGTATTAACATTGGTGATGATGAGTCATTGTTGATTAAAACTTCCTTACTCACGTTATTACTTTCACTAGTAGAGCTACTTTTAACATTATTACATTTATCTATAAATGACCACGCTTTGTACCACGCATTATAATGCTTTAGCATAGATTGCATAGCATTTTTACTAGTCTGACCAGGAAGTGTGTAATACTGTACCGACCTTACTAAAGGCGCTTTTCTTGCACGATCATTTAATTTAATTCCATTATCATCTATATAACCTGGTATAGTAAACCGTGGCTCATCATCTGAGATATATTCATCACCAGAATCTTCATCATCATCATCATCCTCATCGCCAGATTCATGATTCACTGTACATGCAGCAAAATGTGGAGCAGAATTTGGTTTCTTTGGCGGTAAACGTTTTTGTTGTTGCTGTTTTTGTTGGTTACATCTTTTCACGTAATTCACAGATGCTGGTGGTGGTAAACTAGGGTATTCTTCCGGACTATTAACAGCTATTTCAATTTCATTCTTATCGACAGATGTTTGGTTAGAGTTACTTGAAGTATTTTGTAGTTCGTGGTTATTTACAGACACCTGAAAAATTTTTAATTTAACAATTTTTTTCACACAACAATCCTGCTAATCCAATATTTAAAAATAATCCAAACTGATTTCTAATTTTTTTATTCAAAATAAAAACTAAGTGATTTTATAATAGAAAAAAAATCTGGTGTGAAACACTCGCACAACTTTCTCTTGCCAATGCCAATAATGAACAATATAACCTAATATTAGTAATAAAACATTAGAAAAAACAACTAAATAACTAACCAACCTCAAAAAACATAACCTTATTTTAATCATAAGTGACTGATGCAAAATGAAAATCACTCTTTCATGCTAAACTAGGCTCGGTAGAGAAAAATGTATTTTTGTCGTAAAAATGAATACCACAGTTGAAATCTTAAAAAAATCGATTATTTTACAGATTTTCAAGAAAAAAAAACAGAATATCACTAATTACTGCTAAACTAAGCATTACACAAAAAATGTTCTGAATAAAAGTTGTAGATTTTTAAATTGTCTACAACTTTTATTATACACTTTTGCGCTAAAACGCATATTAAGGCTGAAATCATAAAAAACCATTTTGTTTTACAAGAGAACAGCCTACCCAATAACTTCAGCAGACATGGCACCTACTCAATGTTACAGAGCATAAAATGTAGTAAATGGAGGTGGTTTAAAAAAAATCATAGAAGCCGTTTTTGAGAAAATCGCAAAAAAGTGAAAAATTACATGAATAAACTACTACTTTCGTTTGACCGATTTTGATGAAAATGTTCATGATGGGACCGACAGTAGTAACTAACTTAAGTTTCAAGTTCGTACGATGTTTCGTTCTTGAGGTATTTTGTTCACACACTCACACACACAGATCAATCACTAAAAACATGTTTTTTTGGTTCAGGGGGTCTGAAAACGTGTAGATCCGGTGAAAACTCAATTTTGAAAAATCAACATAAAACAATACTTTCGTTCTTGAATATTCATATAGGCAAGAGAAAGCAAAAAATATTTTTAATACTTTCAGGATGGTACCCGTACATGATACGAGTGTGCTGGTTTTGACCAGCCGACGATGCCTGTATGACATATGGGTATCATTGGGTATACATTGTTTTAAATATATTTCCTAATATTGATTACAACTGCCTATTTGGGACTGCATTTTCAAAATGGTGTTGGCCAACTGTGTACAACTAAAGTCAGAATACAACATACAACTGTACATATATAATAATCACTGAACTACTGTACCAAGAAAGAGCCTACCAGGAAAGAGATCAAGAGATGAAGGTCTTTAGTCTACAGATGAAAAAATTGCACCACAATCAAGATGGACTCTGGTGATCGTTTAGAAGAAACAGATGAAACATGTAACGTATAGAGGAACACAAGAATTATTTACACACAGATGTCATATCTGTGAAGCGCTGGCAAAATATTGTGCCATCATCCAAATTTTCAGCATTATGCAGCAAAGATTTAGTAATTTTACCAAGCCAGGCAACAGTGAAAATGTATCATTTCTTATAATTTCTAATGAACTCGAAGAAATGTTTTACCAGCAAGTGATTTACATTGCAAATACATCTTGTATTAACCCTTTTAATGCCAAAAATCTGGTGTGAAACACTCATACAACTTTCTCTTGCCAATGCAAATAATTAACAATAAACCTAACATTAGTAATAAAACATTAGAAATAAACTAACCTCAATAAACCTAACCTTATTTTAATCATGAGTGAAAGACGCAAAATGAAAATCAACCTCAGTTTGGCTTTAAAATACGGAAAATCGCTCTTTCACGCTAAAGTAGGCACTGTACAAAAAAATGTTTTAAATAAAAGGTGTAGATAATTTAATTTCCTATAAATTTTATTATATACACTTTTGTCGTAAAATGCATACTAAGCCCGAAATCTTAAAAAATCGATTTTTCACACGTTTTCGTGAGAAAAAAACATAAAATCGCTAATTACCGCTGAACTAAGTGTTATACAAAAAAGTGTTTGAAATAAAAGTTGTAGGACTTTAAATTCTCTACAACTTTTATTATGAAAAATTTTTGTCCTAAAATGCATATTAAAGCCGTAATCTTAAAAAAACAATTTCTTTACGTGAAAACAGCCTCACAGAGAATTTCAGCAAACATGGTGCCTACGCTATCTTGTAGAGCATAAAAAAATTAGTAACTTGGGCGATTTTAAAAAAAATCGTAGGACCAGTTTTTAAGAAAATCGCAAAAAAGTGAAAAATTACACGAATTAACTACTACTTCCGGTTGACCGATTTTGATGAAAATGTTCGTGTCGGGTCCGGTAGTGGTATGTAACTTAAGTTTCAAGTTTGAAGTTCGTACGATGTTCCGTTCTTGAGATATTCTGATCACACGCACACATACACACACCAATCACTAAAAACATGTTTTTTGGGTTCAGGGGTCTGAAAACGTGTAGATCCGGTGAAAACTCGATTTCGAAAAATCGACATGAAAACAATACTTTCCTTCCTATATAATCATATAGGCAAGAGAAAGTAAAAAACCGATTTGAATTTTTACGAAACGTTTTTACTTGAAATGTTTTCAGGTGGGTAGCTTGCATGACAGTACAAAGAATAAATAATACCTACTTTCACACAATATATACTTAATTGAAAATGATAGAAAAGTAAAAACCTTTTTATTCTGATGAGAATTAGTTTCTTCTTGATGGTTTGGATTAGCAGATTGTTTTAAAGCAGTTAATAAATTCTGTTTCTCTTCTATTGCCATGTTACTTAAGTCTTCTTCATTGATACCAAGAGCTGAAAAATTAAAAATATTATCAATTAGATAAAGGCATAATCACACAAAGTGTCATAATTATAAATTCCATATTTACTGTCATCTCATATAACCATCTATAATTCAAACTTAACTTAAATGCTTTTTGTCATTACTTTGAGAACATTTTTAAATTTGTCACTTATTTAATAACATAGAAAAATTAAACCTAGTAAATTTCTGCAAGTATTAGAAGCAATCTGGAATGAAACGCTCACATAACTTCCTCTTGCCATTGTAAATAACAAAAAACATAAACCTCATTTTAATCATGAGTGGATGACGCTAAATGAAAGTCAACCTCTGTTAGATTTTGATTTTGAAGAACAAAATATTTTGCCCATAACAGGCAGGTGGAGTGTTAAACTATTTGCACTCGATCTGCTGATTCCAGGGCTACAAAAAATAAGTTCTGTTTCTAATCACATGGTCAGTCAATTATATGACTGAACCAATTAAAAACAGAAGAGGTAGAGGTATAAAGTTATCTACTCTGAGAATAATGAATTTCATTATACAGCCAGACCCTGTGGTGAATGAAGTGAAGGTATCATTGGCAGGGTGGAAAGTAGATGATTTTCAGAGGGCCTTGCATGCTGATACGTATGCTTTTCCATTCAGTGAGAAAAAGATGGTAAATTACCTCACTCATCGTTTTACTTAGTAAAACCTGTAGAGATTCAAACCAGGCTTTCGGCTGATGACCTAACAATAAAAAATATATAGAAAATCACTAATACTAAGTCATTAATTGGTAAACTAAGACTGAAATAAAATGAAATACTTGAAATAAAAGTAGGTCTTTCAATTTTCAATAACTTAGGTTATAAGGATTTTGCTGTGAAATGTAAATTAACCCTTCCTGAGCGGCAAATGGATATATCTGAGAGGTGGCTATTCCACTGAGCGGTAAACAATTATATAAGAGGAATCCCATATGAATAAATTACATTAATATTTAGTTCATAAAAATGCCGTTAGAGGTCATATTTCTTTTTTTTCCTTTTTTTTTATTGAGTGATGATGCCTACATAAGCCTTGGGCTTGTGCATAGGTAATGATATGTGGTGATTTACAGATGAAAAAAATGCCAGACCTGAACGGGAATCGAACCCAGGACCCCGGCATAGTAGCCAGTTGCGCTTACCACTACACCACGGGCCGGCCGTGGTGTAAAATTTATTAAAACAGTTGGGGTTCCTGCAATACAACACAATAATTTCATGCCTTCACTAACTGACAAGCCATCTAACCTGAAGTATTGTGTATGTTTACATTTGTTAATGTCTATAAGTTTTATATTACAAAAAACTCAAATTATTTAGACCCATACATACAAACATGTAATAAGGTCGCCTTGGTGGTGGAATCAGTAAGACAATTGACCGCCATACTGAAAGTCCCGGGTTCGATTTCAGACTTTTTTAAATTTTTTTTTATGAAAAAAATGTATGCTATGAGAGTATTCGTGATTTTAATTCGCTTGGGAAGGGTTAAGACTACAATCTTGAAAAACAATTTTTTCTTATAAAAGTGCAGCTCCACAAATTTCAGCAGACATGATAACTAGTTTGTAGAGCACAAAAAATAGTCAAAAATTTTTTTAAAAATTCTGTAGTGTTTTGCATTGTCTGTCAAGTCTAGACAGCTGCAGTATGTTTTCTTGTGTTGCGTACTTCGCTAAAATGATTTCATAAAACTATTCTGAAAGTTGTCTTCGAATATCATACCCAGGAAACCATTCATGGACTTGTTTAAAAACCTTCATAAGGAACTCAAATTTTGGGATACTTACAGATTAGTTTATTTCTACTAATTTTTGTATAAAATTATACTTCACAATTAAAATCTATTCTACCTATATCATGTTAAATAGAATTACTTTTTTACTCAGTAGAGATCATACTCATGCTTGTACAGTGTGTCCAATCTGAATTGGTGCATCAACAGCTATAAAAGTACAGAGTGTTTCCTAAGACCACTGACTATTAAAACATTTTATTCTTGTTATCAAGAAAAATAAATTAACAATTCACTCATTTTGTCACGTTGTTAGTGAGTTACTAGTACATGTAGGCAAGGGACAAAGAGAGTTATGATCACAACTCTATGGCTATGCGCACCAATTTAGATTGGGCAAACTATAAGTGTGTATCTCAAAATGTTAAATTGTGAAATTTAGGCCGAAAACATAAAGGAACAGAACATAGCTGTATACAAATAGAAATATAGAGCATTGTTTAAAAAATAAAATAATGCTGTGAAGAAATAAGTCAAGATGACTCGATACACTTCCTGAAGATTGATGGTGCATAATTACGGATCATTCAATACAATTGAATGTACAGTCCAGCCTCTCTTAGTTTGCTCCTAATGTAAACAAATAATGACGTCACTGAGCATGCGCATTATATCAAAATGAGTACACGCTGATTAAAAAGTAACAACAAAATACTTTCAAAAGTATTTAAATACAAAATACTTTTAAAAGTATATTTACAAATGAAATTGTTACGCCTACATCACATCATGACTGATGCTTTAAGTACTTATAATTTAAAACATAATTAACTTAATAGAAATACGATATCCATAAAGTCGGGGACTCTAGCGTGCACCCTGTAGTAGGTGGCTTTGGTTTGTTGACAGTAGGAGCAAACTAAGAACGGCTGAACTGTAGGCATACTGGACTGTCCATTACTTCGATGCAGAGCTAAACGTATAGAACTTTAACTAAAATATGGCAACCTTACTAACCAACTATAGATCTACATAATCAATCCTGTTAAGTAGCTTACCTTTTAGATCTGAATTCAGCAATTCTTCTTGTATTTCATTATCATCAAGACCTAATACTCCTTTTTCCATACTATTCTTTGAACGTTGAGTAGATGACATATCATCTAAACAGCATCACCTCACTGGAACAAACAATATTAAATAATTAATGAACTGTCCAACATGTTTTCAGAGTGTTCTAATTTATACCACCCTTACTAGAGCAAGTTACATATTTAATAGTTTCATTAGTTCTTATTTTTATGTCTTGTAAAAAGACCTGAATATAATACAAATAATCCCATCGAACAGTACAAATCATTTAATAAATAAGATATTAAGATTGGAGAAAGAACTGCACCAGGAAAACAATGTCGGACATATCAGAATGTAAATAAAATTCATGGGCATCTTAAACATTTTAAATGGACTATTGATTAACGAAATTTTAGAATACCAGAAAATAAACATAAGATGTATGATACGAGGGCTATTCAGAAAGTAGGGAACGTTTCGTAAATAAACAAAAACTATGTAAAAGAAAATTTTTTTATTATATACATCTGAAAGAGTGACTAAAATACTACTTTTGTACATAGTCACCAAGAAAATTGAGGCACTTGTCATAGCGGTGGACAAGCTTCAAAATTCCTTGTCATAGAAATCCGCCGCCTGCGACCGCAGCCACTCAGTGACGCACGCCCGGAGTTCCTCGTCGTCGTCGAAGCGCTGTGTTGCTAGCCAGTTTTTCATTCTTGGAAACAAGTGAAAATCACTCGGTGCAAGATCAGGACTATAGGATGGATGAGGGAAAAGTGTTTTCCCTCATTTTTGAGGGAGATTTCCCCACTTTTTGAGGGAAAAAGATCAGTAAGCATTTTTGGCACCCATCTTGCACAAAATTTGTGGTAGCCTAGCTTTTTAGTGACAATTTCAAACAAAAAAGTGCGTGAAATTTGTGGGAAGGAAAGTGAAAGCTCCGTTATCGTGAATCGTCGGTTTTCACGAATTTTTTCATCGACTTTGGCGACCAAATCGTCTGTCACAATGCTCGGGCGACCGCTCTTCTCTTCATCATGGACGTTGGTACGGCCATTTTTAAACCGAATACACCATTTTCGCACTGAACTTTCATTTAATTTTCAAATTCAACTGGCTAGCAACACAGCGCTTTGACGACGACGAGGAACTCCGGGCGCGCATCACTGAGTGGCTGCGGTCGCAGGCGGCGGATTTCTATGACGAAGGAATTTTGAAGCTTGTCCACCGCTATGACAAGTGCCTCAATTTGCTTGGTGACTATGTAGAAAAGTAGTATTTTAGTCACTCTTTCAGATGTATATAATAAAAAAATTTTCTTTTACATAGTTTTTGTTTATTTACAAAACGTTCCCTACTTTCTGAATAGCCTCGTAATACAAATAATTCCATCGAACAGTACAAATCATTTAACCCCTTAACGGGTTATGACGAGATATCACGCACCGTAAATGTTGTAGAAAAGTGCCCCTGATGAGATAACTCGCAACTGAATTTGTCTCGATTTATTCTGTTTTCTGTCGAAATATCTCGCCGTAACATTAAAAGTAGTTTATCTTATATCCATAACTTTAATATTAGCGCTAGTAAAGGTTCCTTTCTATAGGTTAGATGACTCTATGTTATTTGTTTACGTCGTACTCTCCAATGTTGCGTAAAAGGTTATGTTTCGGTTAGTTCGGTGCGTTTCATTGTAAAGTTATAAGTTCGTTATAAGTGTTAACGAAAAGAAATTGTAAGCTATTCGATATTGTTTATAGTTTTTAGTAGTAGGTTTCATTTCATACATAGTATTTAGTCCGGTATTACAATTCCGTTTATCGTAGTAGGATTGTTTAGTATTTATTTGTAAGTAATGGCCGGTACCTCTTTTTTTTAAAAAAATGATGTTTTTGAGCATGGAAATTGATTTATATGTCTTTATTCAGTCATATTATACAAAATTATGAAAAAAAAATTGAGCAGGATATGAACATTTTTGGCTAAAAAAAGGAACCGTTAAGGGGTTAATAAATAAGATATTAAGATTGGAGAAAGAACTGCACCAGGAAAACAATGTCAGACATATCAGAATGTAAATAAAATTCATGGGCATCTTAAACATTTTAAATGGACCATTGATTAACAAAATTTTAAAATACCAGAAAATAAACATAAGATGTATGATATTTTACAGTCTAAGTCAGGAAGGAATCTGAAGAAATTGTAATAAAACAAGATAAGCTACTGGAACTGCTAGATGCAGATAATGGAAAACAAAATTTAAGGACTTGTATGTAAAACAGAAGCACTACAGTATGTGTTAGAAAAAAGAAAAGTTTACATGTTACAAATACTGAGAATGCAAGCTGAAAGAAGCTTCCAGATACATACTTAACTAGTACAGTCTATAATAATTACTAGATAATATTATAACATATTTAAATGTAACAAGCTTATCTAACACAACAGAAAATCTGAACACTAAAATCCATCCACAAACAAGAATTCCCATAGATCATATTTTTATGATTACAATTAGGGATATAAATTGCACTTCATTACAAAGTTCAATATAAGACAAAATTAGTTCAACATTGAGTTAACCAACAAAGTCTACTAAACAAGGCAAGATTAAGTTACTCAGAAATACTCAAAACATTTTATTGATGTAATATTTATCTCCGTATGCCTACTTTAAATTTAATATGATTAATATGATTGTACATCTATGCCTATTACAAGATTAGACCTACTATATTTTAATTGTACGTAGATAAGACAAGTGAAATATAAATACATAGGTCAGCCTAAATACAAATGGGATTAAATTAATAGTATATTATTTATTCCAGTGCACAATATTTCAAGCATGCACACAAAAGAACTTGGCAGTTCATCACACTTAGATTAGTCTCTGTCAATTTTCCAAGTTAAAAAGCTACTATTCATTAAAAAAAAAAAACAGGTTGGTTGACAAATAGCAACGAACAAGACAACTCTGTAAGATAACCTAACCTGTCGATGACGTCAAATTCTAACAGTAAATGAAAATTTTATCCTTCATTATGAATCCCTTATCGGTAGTTTTAGATTTTACGCAAATAGTTATAGATTTTAACACAAATTTTACGCTAACTAATCTTTTACCACGGTTTCCGCAACGGACGTAGAATTTGAGCAGGAAGCGATATCTTCAAAACTAAATGCATTTCTTAAGGAACGAATGATTAATGTGTAACGCATTATTAAATACACTGGGAAAAATTACCAAAATTACTTAAGTGTTAATTACTGATAATTTTAAAATATATGAATTCCTAAGATTACAAAAATTTCTAGAAGAAATCAAATATACTTAACCTCCAAATGTCAAAATGGCACAATTGTACTTGATGACGAAATATCGGAGTAATATATTAATACTAATCATGCAAATGCTTAAATAAATCAGGATACCTCATGCACTTAAAAAACAATGTTAAAAACAATACAAAATTATACGCAAAACAACGAGTATTCCGGTCAATTGATGCCCCGAATAACTACCTCGTACTCCATATTGTTTTTCTTCCGACATACCATGACGGAATCATGGTATAAACATATTATATTATATATATATATATATATACATAAAAAATAGTAATCATGGTAGATTCCATGATAGATTCTAAATGCAAAGAGAATTTTTTATTGAAAGTTTACTCCTATAATGTAAAGAAAAAATAACAGAAAAAGTATACAAGTAACAATTAAATAGGGACTTTAAGACCATCTTACGTTGCAGTTTCATTATCGTGGTACTCATTGCTACAGAACGCAGTAGCGTTTCAACCCGCCAACTTTAAACGATACGGATCAAAATATACGTAAGACCTAGCTTTTTGTCTGCAAAATTTATTACAATTCCAAAATCTATTGCTTTCTCAAATGATGTAAGATATTGGTATACAAAGGGGATTGTAAGTTATAACATTTTTTAAGAATAAGTTATTAAACAGTACTATGTGTTGTTTTATCATACATAGTTAGTACATAGTTACATAGTTGTTTTATCATGCCTTTCAGTGAAAGGCATTTAAGAAAACACACAAGCATGTAACATGTAATTTTATTTCCAAAAATAAGGATTGTATTAAAATAAGCATGATAAATTTAGGCAGGTGGGAGTTTGCCGTGTACTTTGCTACTTCGTCTTGGGTTCGAATCCCATTCAGGCACGGCATATTTTCATACGTTACAAAAAATCATTTCATCATTCACCGTCTGCATTAGCAATAATTGCAGAACAGTCAAAAAAATACGAAAAAAAACCTCGCCAGACCCACCAGTCTAGCAATTTATCCTCTCTTACTGCTCCTGTTGACTTGAAATTTATACCTTATTTTAAAGTTTACTTCACTCTTTACGCTCAAAAAATGTACTCCACCTATAATAACTAGTACACGACTACTTCACGTATGTTTTATTACCTGTAAAGTTTATATTTCGTACGAAAATTAAAACAAGATGTAAATTACATTTAGTTTCACACCCTACGATTAATGTAGATGATATAACTTTTCAAAATAAATAATTGAAATGCGTAGTAGATTCAAAATTACGAAAAAAACAGTTTGGTATAAACATTGTTATAATGTGATGTAATATAAAAGTTTGTTATGACTGTATAATCAAAATGAAGATAAAATACGAAAGGCTGTTTATTGTTTGTGAGTCACTCAGACATGGAAGTTTTGTTTACATCAATAATTTATTGACTTCAGTGCTGCTATAATGATACAATTTCTTTATTATGTACGTGTATAACTGCATAAAATTATGAGTTTATAAATCTACAGTATTATAGATAGTCAAAAATATTATAATAGAGAACAAAACAATACGATTATAGCCTACAAGTAGGCCTTTTGGTTGGTTAGTTGGCAATTAGTCTCAAAAAGATTATTGGACGTGAAGTTCAGTTTGGTTATTATATACTTAAGAGTTATTCAGTTCGGTTGTGATTATTTTCCCAGTGTTTCATTAATTTTTATGTAAATCATAATAATTATCTCATCAGGATACCTGTTATACAGTTCTATTTATAGGTCTACTTTATTAATATTAATATACTATTCAACTGCAGTAAATGAAAAAGTACAGTGAAAAAAACTACTTTTATTTAATGTAACAAATAAAAACAGTATAGCGTGACATTTTGTGGTCTGATTCTAGAGTATTTATTTCTCTAAGATGAATTATTTAATAGCGGATAATTTATTTCAAGCATCTTAATATCTATTATATCTTAATATCTTACTAATTATGTAAATTTTAAAGACACATTTTTGTTTAAACTAAATGGGACTGATGTGTAAGAAAGCGGGGAGTTGAATATCATAACGTTATAAACATATACAGAATTACATTAAAAATAGAGCTTTGAAATATAACTGCATGATTGGCGCATTAATCCGGGCAAGGAATGGTGACATGGTCTTGAAGAGTGGAGTGTCCAGCAGCAGTTGTTCATAGGCAGTGGTACATGAGAGTGTTATAGGAACAGTTGTGTGTGAGTTTGGATTCGGACTCTCTTACGTAAACAACAATCAATACGGCCGCTCATTTTAAACATTTTTTTGGTTGTGGACATTAAATTTATGGTGTGCTGAGAACTAAACACTAAATGCTGAATTTCAAAGAACATCGAAGCAGTTACAGACAGAATATCCGCCTTTTCTCCGATTACCAGTAAGGTTAATCCATAAAATCGTATTTAAATTGACATTAGAATAACATCAGTCCCAAGAACTTTTATAAATTTAATAATTAATAATTACATGCTGTTTAATTTAAATAAATGTTTGTTAATAATATATTTTGTGTTAAGAGATCCTTTTATCCACAGACACAGGTTTTCGTTGGACACACGTACTACCTTTGGAAAATAAGTAGCAGTATACTGGGTATTAAAAATACACCACTCAAAATTATTTAATTAAAAAATTAATAATATAATTTTACTAAATTGAGAAGACTGCTACAACAGTGTACTTCTTGTAACAGTGTAAAGAGCGTAAGAGGAGTCTATGAGTACAAAGGAGGTTGTGGAAGGGATACACAAGCAAGAACTCGACCCACCTAAATCTTTCGTTCTTAGTATAGTACTAGCTGGCCCATACAAATAAAATTCATACAAAGTATCTTGAGTGGTGTCATGATCCCTAAAACAGATTTTACTGTGTATAACTTATGATGGATTGTAGCCTATTATCTGATTTATTCCAAATTGTTCACAAAATGTTGTTCTTTATGAAACTTTGATAGTATTCTGTGGTCAGAATAAAAAAGTAGCACAGATGACATGGTAGTCGTTGGTTGTGAAGTAGCATGGCCGCTTACTAGCCTAAGAGGGTTAAAAATATGTTGGCTTTGCATAGAATAAAATTAGTTTTCAAATAATTGGTTGTTGAGAGAGATGATCACTGATGGTAAAGAAAACTTTGACTGTATTAATATTAGATATAGGGCACTTAGCAAGAATGGCAAATAGGTTTTGTGTAATCAAACTTTGCAGTGTTACCACTAGAGTAGCAGCATCATTAAACTTATAATTCAATGTTGGTTTTTTTAAATCCCTAATATGTGTACATTGGAGTCTATTCATTTATGAAGAATAAGCAACCTTATGACCCAATGAGATGAGGATGATATGTACAATGATTAAATTAGGTGTAGTCTTCTACAGACTCAGGCCGACCATTCCTGGAAGAGTATGATTAATTTAACCCCAATCATCAAAGTACATTGGCAACCCCTGTTCATTATTCAAATCCATATAAAAGTAACTACCTTACTAAGATTTGAACGGGAACCTTTGTCTTTAAAAATCAGCTGTAAAACAGCTGGCTTTGGTGACAACTCTACCGCTAGACCTTCCACCAGGTTGGTCAATTATTTAAAATTAATTCAATAAGCCATCCAGATTTTGATATTTTAAAACTTTAAGGATCACTGCAAAAATTGTAAAAATATACCTGTTAACCCTTTATAGGGCAGCACTACGGGGAAAATACACATGTTGTAAATGTTAAATTTTGTTTTATAGGGACTTGAATAATGTATTTTTAGTGCCAGAACAGTAAGATATTTCTTCTTTTTTATGTTAAGCCCTGGCAAATAAACTTACCAAGGAACGTTTATTGGAATGGGAATCACATACCACATAATGTTTAGTGGTAAGAATGCTTATTAAAACAAGTTGTAGTCCTATACAACAGAAAAATGTGTAAAATAACTTATTTCAACTTTATATTAGCATGAATGCTTGCTTCCCGTAAAATAATCAAATTTTCTAAGCACTGTACAAATGCAACAACAAAACAACATGGTAGCAAACGTTGATATGAATCCTTACCACATTCGTACAAATGGTTGCTGCGTGCTAATTTCTAAGGGTTAAAACTTCAGAAATAGTAATGTTGTTAAAATAATTTAAGGATTTAAAAAATTAAATAGAGTAGTTTCAAAAGATGTAGGGTGTTGCAGATGAGTAGATATGAAACGACTCGTGCAAAACTGAACAGCATGGACTCCATGAAACTAGTTGAGAGACTGATGACAAAAAATAGTAGTTTCATATGAATTTCTAGTTATTTACTTCTCAAAATCTCACAGTTTTTAAAAATGTTCATATTATTTGTTCAATCTTAAACCATTCTTTTTACAACCATATGAAAATTATTTAAATTTGTAAAGTAGAACTCTGTATTTCAGTAATAAATAAAATCTCTATTTAAAATAAATTAGACAACTTTTTTTGCGTTTTAAATACACAGTAGCTAACCCTTGTGAATTAATATACTTACAATAATACAATAATAATCTATTCTTAATAACAAATTTTACAATTACATTAACACTAATGTGTTCTGTCACAGTACCCACAGCAGCTTGTATCCTAGCCTTCAGTTCGTCAACGTCAGCAACTGGTGTGGCGAAGACTCTATCCTTGATATAGCAACAGAAAAAAAAAGTCAAGGGGAGTAATTTCTGGAGAGCGGGGTGGCCAGGGTGTTGGACCATCCCTTCCAATCCACCGATCCGGAAATGTTTCATCCAGGAAATTACGCACTATCAAAGCCCAGTGGGGCGGTGCCCCATCTTGCTGGAAAATTATCCATGGTTGATATTCTTCTAACTCTGGTGCAATGAACTGTTGCAAAACATCTAAGTAAATGTTAGCGTTAATGGTGTTTTCCGTGAAGAAAAACGGCCCGAAAACCTTATTATGCATGAGGCCGCACCAAACATTCACATTTTTGCTGTCTCGCTGTAACTGTACAGTAGCATGTGTCAAAATTCATTACTGGAACTTTGGAAAACATTCTGTGTGCTTTGTTACTATACTTTTGTTAAGCATTCTCCTGTGAATATATGCATTGACTGACTGAGCGTGGATACATTGATGTATTTAGATTGCAGCTGAAGATGAATACAAGATAGTTGAAAGGACTTATTGACTTTTTTTTAATAAGGTGAGAGTCATCTATCGTGTATTTGATTTCATTTTAGTTTATTTAATGTCACAACAACAGCTTTGTTATTAGTGACTATAGTGGGTTATCTAACTTTAATGGAGGGGTTGGACTTGTAATAATTTCCAGACCCTAGCTGGGAATCGAACCGGAGACCTTCCCGTTGTAGGCTAGTGCGTTACCACATTGCTATGGAGGCAACCTGATGGTTTTTTTATATGATATAGTTTTTATACTTAAGTAACTACCAATACATCATACATTGTGCTTCAAGAGTTCTTTAATTTATTTATTTTGTAAATAATTTCATGTAGGCTGGAGGGAAAGAAAAATGAATGGTAAATTACATAAAATAAATTGCACAACATTGTTATTGAATAACATATTTTATTAGGCAATAGGAACAACAACTCTTCAATGACAATTCTGAATTTTATGTAATTAATTAAAAATAATTCTAAAAATTCATTAAATTGCAGTCAATTATTTATCTATATTTTAAATAACATTATATTATGTTAAAAATAAGGAAAAGTATATAATTCAATTTACAATATTAAAATTTTTAAACCTGAATTAAATATTTAAAAATATAATTATGTATGTAATAAGATTTATACAATAACAACAATAGATATTTTCTCTTAGAAAATTATGATCATACTTTCTAACTGATTTTGTAAGAATTGATTTTGAAACGTTTGAATGTGACTAAATTCTGTTTCAGACACAATATGTCTTGTTGTCCATGCTAGAAAGAAGAATTTAAATCAATTTAAAAAAATAATTTGACTTTCTTTAGATTGCGGATTAAATAATTTTGGGAATATTAAGAGGATTTTTTTCAATATATCATTAAGCAGATAAATGCAATATTAAAATTTGGTTTAAATAAAATTTTTTTGACCAGTATAATAATATAAATGGTTTTTACGTCAATGATTCAACAATGAACGAACATAAAATAAATTTATACGTCTGAACTAACTGGAGAATCTCCGAGGTAGGGTTTCCAGAAAATTCAAACAAAATAAAAGTTGAAGAATTTTCTAAAAATAGAAAATAAAAACATTTCTATTATGAAACATAAAGATTTATAAACTTTAAAAAATGCAAGGTTGATTGAGTAAAAAACTTTTACTTTTTGTCTTCTATTTGAAAACTTGAAGTAAATAAAACACATAAGTAGGTATATTCTTACAAAGTAATTACCATTACGAGACAATTTTCATGTTTTGATAAGTTTGTTAGATATCTGCTGTTGGATATCAGTTGGGTTTTTGTTTTAATCAGTTTTTTATAGAATAAATTTAAATTTTGTCAAGATAGTATAATAGTTATAGAATTGTCATCAGATTCAAAGATTTTTCGGATTGTGTCCCAACTTTTTTTTTTAGTGGAAACCTTCATTAGACTTAGCTTGTGCATAAGTAATGAGATGATGTATAGATGAAATAATGGCAGGGCTGACTGGGAATCAAAGGCAGAGCCTCAGCATAGAAACGAGTTGCGCAGTTGCATAGATTACCTATCATAAATACTTTACACACCAAAAATATAAGATAAAATGAAAATGGCTGCTCAATTTATATTTCAGTCATCATTTTAAAAAACAATATTTTAAAATGTATTTACATGTATGCTAGCATTATAATCAGAAGACATGAATTGTCAACAGCTTTTAAGTAGAGAAACATGAATTTAATCATCTCAGAACCTTTTCAATTGGCCAAGATAAAACTTAAAACTTTCAATTTTTTATTAATAAATTATTGACCAACGTTTCTTGTTGACAGGCACCATAAACAAGATTAGTTAGAAGGAGAGTACAATCTGTCATTGGAACATTTATCTGGGTTCATCACGTACTGAAAAAAACAGTTTTTAGTACATTGGTAAAAATGTACGATTGTTTTAGAAAAGTTTAACTTATTTTTATCCTTAGTTTTGAAGACTTATGGTACCTCATATTTTATATATAACAGCACTGCACACTTTAATGTTTATATTGTTGCTTGTATTGTGTTATTAAATAACGGTTTTCGAACATTCTAGAAGGTTAGCTTAGCAACTTATAAATAAGTCTGCATTAGTCCATCTATGATAAGTCTTATTCAAGAATTTATGCTGTAAAGTTGAATGAAGTCTTTCATGTTTGGGATATCTTATTATTTTAAAATAACAAATTGTATTACTGTGATGTTGTAGTAAACAGTGCAATTCTAAAATATAAAAAATGAGTTATTAAAAATGACCAAAGAAAGTGCCTCACATAAATTATAAAAATGAAAATATGGATTTAATTAATCATCTAAGAGAAAATATCAATTAAATTGCAACATTAACAAATAAAACAATTTAACCATATATCTTAATTTAAATATTAATAAATACAGCATACAAAAATGATTTTAACTTTTAAAATTAATGAAAAGCATTTTTCTTTCTAACAGACTTTGAATGCTTTTAGTTACTTATAATTGCAGCTTTATGTACCGTTTTCAATTTATTTAAACACTATTAAGTAATTAAAGAGCGTGTCACATAAAATTATTGCTTTTGTTTTCTGATATTTTCATTTTTTTATTAATACTTCTTAAGGAAACAATTTATAAATTCTATAATACAACTGAGCAAACTATTTTATTACACTTTTTAATAATTTTTTCTAAATTATGAAATATTTTATTAAATAAAATAAAATTAAAATAACACGAAGAGTCTGAAGAGTGATTCATTCTATTAGTTTTTTAAATAATTATTTTATTACTACCGTTGAAAATTTTATTTGAACAACCACTAAATTTAAACTATGTGTTGAATTTATTTAACAATAGGATTTAATAATTAAAATCTTGTTTACAGTATTTATTAATCAGCTAATGAATGCAATCTTTAAAAAGAATAGGCATGCCAGTTTGAAAATTTTGCTTTTTAAATTTTTTTTGTTTTTAAAGATTAATAATCTATAACAAAATTCGGCATGGTATTTTAATACAGTATTATTTTGTATCAGTAATAAAAATTTACTATCCTATAAATCATTATTAAATAATAAAAATAATAATTAACTAAAACAATATGTGAGTTATGTTGAACATTTTCTTAGTTTCTTTTATATATTCAATTTTTTATACTAATTTAATTTATTATTATATGAATTTTAAAAGTAATATAACTTTTAGACAAGCTGATGGGCTAAAATAAATAAATTAATATCTTGGTGCTGTAATAGAAAAAATTTGGAAAATAAATTATTTTCATTGTTCAACACTTTTAAGAGAAAAAAATACAATGAAGAGATGAGGATAATTGAAATTTAGGTTGCCTTGAAAGATTCTGAAATTCGCCTACTTTTACTTCTTCATATGACTACTTTATAATACAAATTATGTTATCATAACATAGTATGATTCAGAGAATTACCTGAATATGTAATCTTGTGTCATGTGAACCAATATCACATGATTCAGATAAGTGTTTGACAATGTAATCATGCCGTCACAAGACAGGAATCGTATAATATACTTATATTATATCATGTGATATTTAAGGCTATTTAAAGCATTAATATTATATGTCAAGAAACAAATAATATGTCTCAAATGCATGAAATCTGAAATCAATTACAATTTTATTATATGTTTTACGAGTATTGAAATCAATAGAATTTATTAAGAGTACCTACTAATTAAATTTTTACCTATCAGGGAGTTCATTTTCGATAAATTGACACTTTTGTTGTTGGGAGTAATAACAGTTTTTTTTTAATTAGGTGAGAAACGTTCTCAATAACCTTGCTTTAAAAGGTAAAAGTATTTATGTTCTCGGAACACTTTGTGTTGATTTAAACTTGTAATATGGAAATATGATTCCTTTTGTAGTATATAGCTGATAACTTTGCTTCTATTGGATGACGTAAAGGGATGAATGATTTCCATGCTGCCATTGTAGTTAGGTTGATACATTAACCACGAGTACTACTGTTCATTATAGAAATATTGTTTAGTCTGCTGTTCTACCAGTACTTTACCATGATCTGTTTGACCACCACATGTCTTGACAAATGATGTTCTTGGCTGTAGTAGTATGACAATGTAATAACTCCCTGGCCAGCCTGTGCCCGTTGCATCCACATTCCATACATTCATTAGCCCCTTTTACATGGTCATTTCAGTTCTCATATCAGTTTCCGTTTCAGTTCAGTTAACAAAAATACGCTTCTTCTCTTTTCAGTTCAGTTCTTATTTCAGTAATGGATGACAATCTACTTATTGGAATTGGGCTGTCATTAGCATTCACAAACCAAAGGAGAAAGAGATCAAATTGGAGTAAAAGATTAACACAAAAAGACAATCCCTGTTTCATTTTTGCTAGCGCCATTTTTTTTGTAGCTGATTGATCGTATTCTTTATACCTAATTAGCAACGTACTACTTGCATCTTCTCGTTTGAAGGTATTATGGTAACTTCAGTCCTTCTTATTTCACAGACATGGAAAACTGCGATATAAGTTAATGAAATTAATCACAAATCTCTTATTTGACGATATCAGGTACAGACAAGGTTATGACTGAAACGAGAAATGAAGTAAAGCTTCTTTACACACGACTGTTTGAACTGGGAACTGAACTGATAATGAGCAACTGACAAGTGGCTTGATGGTTTTCCCATCAAGCCAGCTTTCAGTTTCAGTTCAAACCTTCAGTTTTGATGTTTACATATCAGTTTTAACTGACATTTCATCTGAAACGAAAACTGATTTGAGAACTGAAGTGACCGTGTAAAAAGGAGCTTATAGAAGCAAAGTAACACAAAGTTTACTACAGATAGGGGCAAGACTAAAGTAAGTACAGAGAAAAATGAAGTTCAATAAGAACTATGGAGTAAAATATCATATACTTTAGGGGAACAAACATGTAAATGGGGAATAGTCTAGAGCAGCAAGGAAATACTTCCTTGTAGAACTATCCAAAGAAAAAAAATACCAAGAGATGTTAGGTACTGTTAGGCAAAGATGGAGAAAAAGCGTCTGACAAGTGAAAACGTCCAGGTGTACCGCATCCAAAATACTGGAGTGTGAAGAATTTTGATAAAAACCTATTATAGTGTAAGTATTTATGTAAAAATTATTTTATTACAGTTTTCTTTGCACCAAGGTAATGATTTTTTTAAAATAAATTACCATGTGTTTCAGTTGCTATGTAGGAGATTAGCTATAGCTGTGCAAAATGCAAGTGTATCTAGTTAATAGCACTACTGCGCAAAAAATAGCGCAGAGCTTATATCCCACATTACAAGCTGTACTTTTTTAAACAATTTTATTTTAATATCAAAATATTTTTTCGTTTTGTTATTTTAATCAATTTCATTAATTTATTAATCAATTAAAAAAATGTTTTAATTGAATTGGTGTTGTTTATTAATTAGTACAAAAATAACTAATGATGCTGTATATTATTACACAATGTGATGAAATATAATTAAAATTACCTAATGAATGAAAGAATTATTTAATCTAAAGTGCAAATTATTTTTCTTAAAAATGTATAACTTATTTTACTATTTAAAAATTATCTATTTATTAATAACTTTACTTAAAAATAATGTTTTTTTTATTAAGGACATTATTATATACATCAGTTGTGATTATAATTAAAAAGAATTTTAATAACTAATTAATTTAATAATTTTCATTTTGGAAGATGTCATCTAAAATTAATATTATACACTATACTTAAAAAGAAATAACATTGTCATTATGTTTTTAAAACAAATAACACAATTTATATAATAATGAACATGAATGGAATGGTATTCTTGTTATATTACTAAAAACAAATATTTCATATATTATTCTAAGAAATATTTCAAATTATCTGTACAGAATTTAATCTGGTTGATCAATTTAAGTTGATTTATGAATAATTGTAACAATAGTAATACTTATTATTACTATTATAAAATGGGTAAACAAAAAGAAAAAGAAATCATATCTTTCTTATTATATTTTTTATAATAAACATTTTCACAGCCCAACATTAAAAATATTATTGAAAAGAAAACAAATTTTCGACTCAAATTTAGTCATTAGACTAGTATATTTTGTTTAATGAAAATTCTTAACAAGAAATTTATTCATGGGTATGTACATCACATGATAAATTTGCAAAATTTGAACAAAAAATAAAAGTGACGTTAATTTCAAATTAAAAGTGTTTTTGTAATTTATTACTTTAAATCATCTAATTATGATATTATATAACCCTTACAAGAATTATAGTTATTTAAAACTATATAAATTAAACTTATTGTTATAAATTTTTATTACCAATAAGTTTGGAAGACATTAAATATTTTGATGCCATGAATTATTTACAGGTATGATGTAATTTATAATTTTTGTTACAATTTTACGATTTTTAATTTGTTTTCATTTCGGAGATTAATTTTATTGTCAATAAGGTTACTATTAATAGTTTTTATTAATTCTTGTTGCTTTTTAAAACTTTTATTGCAAGATGAAAAATTGTCACTCTTTTAAATTATAGTAAACAATAAGAGTAATGTTATTTTATGTTTTATTTGGCTGTTAAGGCTTTGAAGTCATTCAAAATACAATATAACATCCTTACAATCAAGTTGACAAAAATTAATACGACTTAAAAAGAAATCGTTTTATCCCAAATAATGTATTAGTATGTAGAATACTGCAGGTATTAGGTTTCTTTGTTAACAGTAAAATTCTAAAAACGTTTATTATATTTATTTTTTATTAAATGTTCTGAACATCGATATGAAAAATACTAGCCATAGAATATAAAAAATATAACTAAATAAATCTTATTCAGAAGTCAAAAATCAATGGGAAATAAATAGTACCATTGCGAAATACCTCGGTATGACGCTTGATGCCAAACTGCACTGGAAAGAATATGTCAGAAGAAAAAACAAGAATTCGAGTTAAATTAACAGAGAATGTGTTGATTAATAGGTAAGAAGTTGGTCCAGTCAACTTTTAACAAGTTATTTGTAGACAGGAGTTCAATTTTTATTTATGGTATCAAACTCTGGGGCTGTACAAATTACAGCTAAGCAAAAATCATAATGGATTCTAAAATAAAGCTTTAAGTGATACAGTTGATATTTTGTAGTAAGTTAAAAATGATAACCTCCATTGGAATCTGAACATTGAAACAATGGATGAGGAAAAAATTGATTTTCAAGAAGTTATATCAAGCAATTGCTGACGCGTTGTGAGACCTTGACAACTGAAACTTAACAGAAGATTACAGCATCAGAAAACCTTTGACTTGGTTTGAATCAGAAGAAAGGAGAATTTTAGAAAATAGGAGTATTATTTTAGAAAATAAGAGAATTGTAGTTAAAAAAATAAAATTATACATAAGGTTGTTTGTTAGTTTTTTTTTTATTAAAAGGTTTTGTCAACAATTTTTAATTGCGTTATGAGTGCATTAGAAGAAGCTAAGTAGCTGCCTCCTAGCGTAGAGGTAGCGCGCTAGCCTGCAATGCAGAGGTCCTGGGTTTGATTCCCAGCTAGGATTTGTAAATTTTCACAAGTTAAAACCCACCATTACATAATGCACCGTAGTCGCTAATAAACGAGATGTTTATGCAACATCAAGTAAACTAAAAAAAAAAATAGCTAAGTGTAGCTACAGTGCTGTAAGGTAACTGAACATAAACAATTTAAAGTAGTAATAATGAATAACTAATCATTAAAAAACGGAATAACTTTAGGGTTATATCTTAGATAATTGTAATTGTTAGAAAATAAGAGTAGCCATAGGGTTTTTTCTTAGGTTAACTTTAATATCAGGTAGTTAAGGATTGGAAAAATTGTTCTTTGAAAAAAATTTGTTGTGCTAATTAGAATTAAAAAAAACAAAAGTTTATTGTAAAAGTCAATTTTATTCTGTGTACAACAAATTAGGATATTTATTAAATATTGTAAAATATATTGTATGAGTAATGAAGAAAACCAATAAATGACCCCCTTTGCAAAGGTTATGAGTTGCATTTCAAGATGGGTTATACAAAATTTATTCAACTGCCATTGATTTCAACTTTTAAAATATGTTTATTGTCTAGCTAAACAAACAAAAAGCTAATTTGAATGTAAACTTGTAACTACATGCATTACATTATTAACCAAGAATAAAGATTCATAAAATTAAAAATGGTTCTTGGAAAAACATTTACCAAAACCACCCTCTTGGTAGAACATTGAGTGGTATACCCAAAAGTACTGATTTGATTACCAGCTTGAGTCTGGATGTTACTGTACGTTAAATATTATACTGAACTCATTTTCTTTTAATGATCATAATCGCTCATATTATGGTTTTTAGGAAGAGAAAATAATTGAATTCTGCATTGAATTTTAAAATATGGCTAATTATATTAAGATCAGTGCCACAACTAAAAAAAAAAACATAAAAAGTTATTTAATAATTTATAAAAGAAGAAATTCTGAATTGTATTTATATTTTTCAACTAATTGAACAATATTAAACACGATACGTATAGTTTTCCTATTTCTTGAAAGGCAAATGTCAGGAGTGTTCAATAGGCCATGTCAGTCATTATGGAAGTTGTACCTACGTTATGCAACTGTGCTTCTTTGATAACAATTTACTGCAAAATAACAATTTTATTATCATGCAAATTTAAGAAAATTTGAATAAAATACTATCAAAATGCAGAAAAAATTGGTTTTTTTAATTCTAAAACTAATTTGAATGGAAAATTGATAATCATGAATGTACTTTTTAAAATAAGGGCTGAAAATATGAAACTTATTTACAGGGAATTACTAATTAAGCAAATCTACTAACTTACCCCTTCCATTAGTTCTTAAATCCCTCTACATTCGTAATACACATTTTATTCTTATCTACTACACTCAATATTGACTTTTCTTACAAATTTATCACAATATAGAATTAAAAAATTAGTTACTACACATGCAATAGGCCTACTATCTTACAGACACTGAACGTATTAAAAAGACAGTAACAATACACATGTTATCAACTACAAAACCAGGAAAACTTCTATTAATTACAGAATTTAAACAAATTAAATGTGTTGCCATAAAAATTTTACATATACTGAATATATAAATAATGACATGGTTAAATGAAAAGTTGAACAATAAACAAGAAAAATTAATGAAACACTGATTTCTTCATTTTTTATCCATACTCGTTGCTTTGGTTCAGATAAATTAATTAAAAAAACCCCAATTGCCCAAGATAAAGTAACAAGATTATCTTTAAAAACAAAAAAATGGAAATAAATTGTAAACATTAAACATACAAATTCAGCAAATATTGTATACCTATCTATAGTATTTCAGTCCAATGTTATATTACTGATTCAATGTTGGGTTTATTCTATTATCGTGTAATGTTCTATAATAATTGTACAGTTATAAGTTTAACAACAATGTACATACAGTGCTGATGTTATTTTAAATTTAAATAAATATTGTATTTTAAAATAACGAAAAATAAGTAAGAAGATTATGATTATTGTTAAATCAGTGGTGATTGAACCTTCCTAAATATAAGGACAACACCAACTCAAAATTTAAAAAAATATACAAAATAAATAAAATAAAATAATAGAACAAGAATCAAAGTTTTATAATTATTGTTGATTAAAATTGAACGTTAGGTGTAGTAAACGAGAACATTAAAAACCTCACATTACTGACTCAATGTTGGCTTTATTCTATTGCCATGTAATGTACAACAATTGTACAGTTACATGTTTAACAACAATGTACATACAGTGCTGACGTTAAGATTTTCTTGTTTACAGTTTCATAATTCTGCTTTTATTCTTAACATTTTAAATATCTGTTTTACAACGTATTGTAATTTAAAAAACTTGAAGATTGTGTTAATAATGTACAGTTACTCCTACTGTTTATTTTTCACTTCTTTTCATATTTCTAACAATTGGTTGTGCACATTAAAATATAACAACATGCTATGTTATTACAAAGAAAGTAATATTTTATTTAAATACATCAAAATCTTAGTGATCTGAACCAAGTGGGGTCAGGAGCCAGTTAAAATTAAGAATTTTTTCAGTTTTGTGTATAAATTACAGTAAATAAACAAATCTAAGTTAACAAGTAAAATAAATTGTAGTGACACTTAAATTATTATAAATAATTTTTAATCACGCGAACGTGTCAACTTAATGTAATTTTTGTATATTTAGGTTAGGTCAGTATTATTATGAGATTATTATGACACAGGATGTTTGCCGTACAGTGTATTGATATCTTACTGTATCTACTTTCAGAGTGTTACTTGTAAACCCAGCTTTATCAGTTTTTGTATTCTATTATTCTTTTTTTTGCTTAAGAAGTAAAATTCTAAGTTCATAATCAAAACTTTTTACTGTTCAACAAAGATCTGATAAATTAAAAAATTTTAAAATGCATAAATAATTTACATCTAAATTAAGTATTGTACTGTAATGGATAAAAATATGACAAAAATAAAGATTAAACATCTTTTAAATTACTGTTAATTTCATTACTTCATGTTGGAGCAAATTTTAAAATTAATATTAGATCTAAAAATCATACAAATTAAAAAAGTGAAACTATGTATGTTTGATTAAACAAATTTATTTTTCTTTAAAAGATCTGAACAGAATAATTTTCCTTGTAACTTTTAATTTGAATTAATGTTTATTATGTTTTAACAGTATAAAATATTGTTTGAGTTAAATTTAATTAATTACTGTCTCTTATTAAATAACTGTTTTTTAATTAATTTGTGTCTATTATACATTTACAATTAAAATTTCTTGTAGATTAATGCATAAAATTATATTCCATAAATTCTGTACAACAATAAAAACTTAATTAACATAATATTAGAACATTATTTAATAAAATTAGTAAACTACCCTTAACGCAACAAATTCACATAAAACCATTCGCATTGTAAACTATATTATTCTATACAATTTTTTAAAATTAACAATTTTCTTTTACCGCTTATAACAATTTTATTACTATAATTAATTTAATTATTTAAGGACTGATTAGTAAATTATCTTCAAATATGTATAATTCAATATTACAAAAACTATGCAAATACTATTATTGTTTTTGCACCAATTTGTTACTAAATAATAATAAATTAAATTTTGCCTCCACAATTTTGTATTTAATAATATTCAAGCAAAAAATATTTTGTTATAATAATTATAATATTCTACTTTTCATCTGATTTTGAAATGGCAACATGGAGATCATATTGACAATAACTGGTGTGTAAAATTGCTTTTCTATACTTCCTGGTTTTTTAGAAGCTGACTTTTTCTGTATCTTATTAAATTATTGAAGCCAGACAAATAAATTAGGGATTTAGTGTCAAATGAAAGATGCACTAACTAAAATATACTCTTGCTACCATAAAAAAAAATATTTTAACAGCCTTGCAGGTGTAGTGGTAGCAAAATTAACTGAGAAGGAAAAGATTCCTAGTTTGATTTCCACCTATAATTTAAACATGATCTAAACAGGATTTTTAAAAAATGTTTTACCCCGGATACCGTTCCTTAATATTGTTATCGTTTTTACTAAGCCGTTGATGTAACTTTAAAACAACTTAAAAAAAATGTTTCTATTATTTATCAGTTTTACTATACTACTATAGTACTATAGTACTGTACGATTATAGTATTTAGTTACCACACTAAACTTATTTAGAGATTATCATATAATTATTAAAAACAAGTTAAATTTAAAAATTATATCTAAAACAGTCCTGCAAAATTGGGTATTTTAAAATAATTTAACCGATGTAAATGTAATTAGAGAACATTTTAAGCAATCCTATTTTTTATAATCCATACCTCACAGTTGTGTTTAATCAATTCTTTTGTACTGTTAATATTGCTTCTATATATTTTCTATTCTACAAAATTTACGAAACAGATTTTTGATGTAAATTGTATGTCCAGCCTTAGTTATGGAAAATTTGATTAAAAACTGTTACTCTATTTATTTATTTGAATTTATTTTTAGAGATTATAATTTTTGTATCTTGAAACCAGGATTATTAACTGGATAGATAATTTTTGGATGAAATTACTAAACATTCATAGTTTTTTTTTTTGCAAATTTAATTAATCATATATTATGACAAAAACATAAATGGCATTATAATACAAACAAAATAAGTAATCATTTTTTACCAAGAGACAAAGAGAAGTTAAATTAATATTTAGAGAAAGAGACAGAAGACTATTCAAAGGTCAAGACGGATAATAATAAATATTAAATACAAAGTTACAATTGTGTGGAAGCAAAATTATAAATCACCAGTTCACTTTTTTTACATTACTAATTTTATAATTTTTTAAACGTGATAAATGATCGGTTATGTTGTCGACGTGGATAATAATTAATCAGCTTAAAAAGTTTTATTCATTTTTGTTTATTGTTTTTTAAAACAATCATTAGATTAGAAAAAAAATCATTCATAACAACAAAACAATGAATAAATGGTATGCAAGATTAAATTAATTGTAATACTTAAAATCAATGATTAACAAAAATTTTACAAATTAACTAAACTTCATAAATTAAAATAAAAAAAACACATTAAATAATGATTATATGATAAAAAAGCTACTAATAATTTTTTTAAATACCCTGTTACAATACTGGAAAGTAATAATATACTCTTTACAGTATTAATTCATTGTTCGCCATAAATTTATTTATGGAATTCATAAATTTTACTTAAAATTAAAACAAAAACCAATTGTCACGGATATAGTTAAAATTATATTACTCTGTTTTATAAATCAATTACATTGGTGTTTTAAAGTCAAATTACAGTTCAATTTTTTTATTGTTATTCAAAAGATATGTTTTTAAGTAGGCCTTTAATGAGTTATTTAAATTTACAAAAATTATTCACCCTTTGATTAAATAAAGTTAATATGTTATATAAATTTTTGGATTTCTTTTTCTTGTTAATTACAAAAAAGAATACATTTTTTTAATTGTTTAAAATAGGATTTTTACATTTTGTTCAAAATTGGATGTGAAGATGTTCTTTTAGTGGTTAATGCATCCTACAGTAATTTAGTTTTTAAGATATAAGGTAAAATTGATGGATTCAGATGTTGATGTAATAAATTTTGTAAACCTTTCAAAACTCAATGATATCGTACCATTAAAAAAAGTACCTACTTTTTGTTATAATAGGAGTCATGTTTTAAGTAAGAACCGTTATGTAATGGAGTAAGGGGAACTTTATTTATGAAAGTAAATTTTATCAGAGACTAAAATATGAAATATTTTTTCTTCTCCATAGTCACCGTTATTATTTAAACATTCGTTAAGTTGTGGCACCAGTTTTTGGATTCCCTCATCAACGAATTCTGCTGACTGACCATTAAACCAGTTAGTAACAGTTTTTTTTCAACATGTTATCATTTTCGAATAGCTTTTCACCTTTAATTTTTTAAGTTTTGGAAAAAGATGGAAGTCTGATGGTGCTATATCACGGCTGAATAGTGGATGGTACAGTTATTCCAAAAAATATGTTCAGTTTGTGTGTTTGTCCTCGCCACAACGCGAGGCCGAGCGTTATTGTGAAGCAGAACTACGCCGCTAAAGAGCAGTCCCCGCTGACAGTTTTGAATGGTGCGCCTAAGCTTTAATAAGATTCCTCAATACCTCTCAGCATTTATTGTAGTTCCTTTTGGCAGAAAGTCTGTCAGAAGAATGCCTTTCCGGTCCCAACAAACTGTGGCCATGATTTTCTGTGTTCGGTGGGTCCATTGATTGACATGGTGACTAACAAAGCAGTATAACCACCCAACCAACACTGGCAGAGACGTAAAACGCAATGGCGAGGTAATGGGGAACTGGCGAAGCGTGCTAACCTTGAACGGACGTCACATGTAGCCAGGGTGGATGCGATGCACAATCGGTTCTTACTTTAAATCTAACCCTGGTACAAGTTCAGTTATTCTCAGGTTGTATTTTCTTCCCTTTTCACTGGTGATTTATATTGATGTCAACAAAATTCCTGTTTCTACTACTAAATGGTTTTATTTGTAAAGCTTGATTTGACTTTCAAAATGTAAGTTTTATGAAGTTAAATGCTTTGAAACCCACCGGGTTGGTCTAGAGGTAAAGTCGTCGCCACAATCAGCTGTTTAACAGCTGATTTTCGGAGACGAAGGTTCCGGGTTCAAATCCTAGTAAAGGTAGTTACTTTTATACGGATTTGAATACTAGACAGTGGTTACCGGTGTACTTTGATGGTTGGGGTTCAATTAACCATACTCTCTCAGGAATGGTCGGCCTGGGTCTGTACAAGACTACACCTCATTTACACGTCATACACATCATCCTCATCTCATTGGGTCATGGGGTTGCTTATTGGTCTAAATTGAACAGATTGCAACGTACACAAATTAGGAATAAGAAAAAAAATTCTTTGAGTTCAGTTTGTCATGAAGTGCAGCAAGCTGGTTATTTTAAATAAAGGATTGTGTCAGGTTGACAATTTTTCAATGATATTTCATGTAATTAACAAACTGAAACAACTACTTTTCCTCACTGACTAATTGTTTCAGTATAAATTCTAACTTTGTCACAAACAATAAAAAAATTTAAAGACCACCTTCATGGCCTAATGGTTACAGCTGTAGATTTCACTGGACTACAAAGTGGAAGGTCCCGGGTTCAATTCTGAATAGGATATGGAAATTATTACAGATTCAAATCCACCAATCCCATACTGTAACCCATAATAGTCGCTAATAACAAAATCAGTTGATGTGACTTAGATAAACTAAAAAAAACACATTTTAATTAATGAACTTTAATCTGTTACAAATATTATACTAATACAAGAAAAATGTACTAACAGATTTTAATAACAAATTATTTATTTTGCAAACTATAAGTTAAATTACTTTTGAATTTCTTTACAAATAATTGTATATAAATAAAAACAGAGTTTAATTATAAATTTTAGAAGCCGTGATGATAACATTAGCATATAGCATGTTTTAGAACAGACAAATCTCACATTAAAATTTTTATTGTATGTAATTTTTTCACTGAAGATAATGAAAAATTCCAAGAAAATTACTGAGAAAATAATCTTAACTTAAGTATACTCATACAAAAAAACAAAACAACATGCTGTGGTAGTTTCCCTTCAAAAATTGATTTGCCATTGTTATTTTGCCATTAAATTATGTAATAGATAAATTTAATACAAATGTGATTGCTATGTATTTAATTTTTTGCTTCCTTATTATTATAAAGATGTTCTTTATATTTTCTCTTGTAATATTAAAAAATAGTGTTAGTGCCAGTGGGTGAATGCATGATTATGGCGAGTGGGATAATATCGTTAAAGAAAAACTGTTCCTTAGTTTTAAGTAACTAGTTGGAGTAAATTTGAAATACAAAATTTTTCTTTTACATTTTCTTTATAATTATAATGAAAGCAAAAATGAAAAGTATAGCAATCTCATTTTTTATGAAATTTATCTATTAATTTAAAAAGGCAAAATCAAGTTTTGGAGGGAACTATCACTGCACCCATGTTATTTTTAACTAATTAATTAATTTATGATCAGACCAGTAATTATTATAATGTGAAATTATGCGATTTAATATATATCTATCAATTAATTTTATAAAAATGTTATAGCGCTTGTTGCAGTTCATGAATAGAAAACGTAAGAGTGCTATGTAGGTTTATTATCAGGTTATGTTATAAGACAGTACAAATTTGGATTTCCTTCTTAAAATTTTGTGAAATTATTTTCTGTTTATATTATAAAGCATACAATATTTTATCAGTTTTCACTGAATTAGAGGCAATATTTTAGGTGCTAAGGCAGTAATTATGTCTGAGATTTGAATAAGGCTTTTTCATTCATTAAATTGTTTGAAGATGTGCCACAAACAATAGGAGTGAATTATTCATGGGTAGTAATTTTGTTCTTTAATGAATAAAAACAATAATGAAACCTAATAAGTAAATCATTTTACATTAGAAAAATTAATACATAAAAAAACCAAATGTAGATGGAATTTTCAGAGAATTTTATTGATAATTTTATATCAGAGTGAAATGGAAAATTATTGTGAAATTACAAACAAAATTTTTGTAATTAACTAAATAAAATATAAATTTGACTTTATTATGTAAAAATATTTATCATGAGATTTGATATTCAATGCTTTGAGAAATTTGAGGTTATGTACGTACAAATAGAGTTTGTATAGGATTACTTGTATTAAAATTACGATTTCATGAATAACTGTCGATTCATTTCTTGGAGAAAGTTGATTTTTTCGTAAGTTTTATGATTTGAGTGGAGATATTGTGTGATTAAAATTTATGTAAGTTACTGTACGATGGTACCATTACATATGACTTTTGAAGAGTGGGAGCGTCAATAAATTAAATGTTGCAAGTTATAACTAGCACAAATAGTCATTAATTTAATTTACTATATGCAATTGTTAATTAATTTGTTTTTATAGGTATTTAATTCACCCATAACTGGCAGGTGGAGTGTTGAATTATTTGAACTCGATTTGGTAATTTCAGGGCTACAAAAAATAGTTTTGTTTCTTATCATGTGGTCAGCCAATTATATGACTGAACTATTTAAGAACAGGAGAGGTAGAGTTGTAAAAGACACTAGTCACAGTTTTCTCCTATGAAGTAACGAATTTCATTATACAGCCAGACCCTGTGGTGAATGAAGTGAAGGTTTCATTTGCAGGGTGCAGAGTCGATGCTTTTCGGAGGGCCTGGCATGCTGATAAGCATAGGCTACTTTTTTACTCAGTGAGGAAGGCAAAGGTAAACCACCTTACTTCTCGTTTTACTTAGTAAAACCTCTAGAGGTTCAAACCAGCCTTTCGGCTATTGATCTAAACACAGATGTTTAATAATAAAATTACAGGAACCTGTTTAAAAAATTATAACGACATTTTTATTACACTGTTTGTCTCTTTTAATTTAATCATTAATGATTTGAGTAATATAAACAGATGAGGAAAATAGAATTTCTTTCTTTGGACATCTCTCTTGAGGATTGACTCCACCAGAATCTCCACACAAATCATCAACATTTTCCTAAACAGAAATTCTCCGTACCACTGGATCATAGAAATTGAAAAGGGCATGAACGAAATCCAAATCTCACTTAAAGATCTGAAAAGAAAGTTCGGAGATTACCGCAAACTGAACAACACAAAACTTGAACAGAAGTGACCGACCAAACGACAGAAAATCGAGTATTCCGACGAAGAATGCCAGAAGAGATCAGAAAGACTGAAGGAATACTGGAGAATAATCAAGGAAAGAAACGTCAAGAAAAGTACTTCAACACAACAAAAACCGAAATCAGATTTTTCTTTTTTAATGAACTTATGTAGTCCTACGTGGCTTTAAAAAATAAATAGATAAATAAACAAATGAATATTGAATGCAAATGATATGGTTTTGTTTATGATACATTTATTTCGAACCATGTGGCTCATTTGTATAGATAAAAAGCAGCAGAAGTTAAATCAATAAACAAACAATACACCTTAAGATGACATGAGCTGCTGCAACTTATCGGCAGGTTCACAAGTCATATGAAATGGCACTACCTATACAATGATTTACAAAGAATTCATTTTCAAAACCTTACCAACATTGATGACAGGTATTGAGTAAAATATTTATGATATAAATATCAGATTTTAATGGGTTTATTTTACAGTTTTTGTTTTATTTTTGATAATACGGTCGCAGTTAATTTAAATCAACAAACTTTGGATTTTCCGCAACATCATTTTTACTATTAATTTATGTATAACAAAGCTGCATTAATTCAATAATAACAATAATTAATAACTTGACAAATAAAAATAATAATAATAATAATAATAATAATAATAAATTGCCATTTAGCCTATATAAGAAACTATAACAAATTCTTACAATAAGATAAAAATCCTTAAATAACGAATGTTTGAAATATATAACTATTAAATTATTTATTAAGAAAAGTTCATTTTATTATTGCTTCTTTCAGCAATTAATTTAATGAATTCCTGGAATAGTTTTACTTCAGATTAATTTTTCATATAATGTTAAATAATCAAATTTACAGTCGTCATAATTTTCACTTTAATGAACCTATTCTTTTATTTTCTATCAAATTGCTTTGCTGAGTTAATTTACCTAATTCAAAAGTAATTCGTATTCTTAATGAAGTAGAAATGTGTAATTATCATATAATTTTAACAAAAATTCCTTTTCATTTTAAAAGTTTAAAAGTAAAAAGTTAAATTTTTTATTATAACAATACAAAGGTATTCAGATTACGATGATATTAACTAACTTATGTTAAATTATGTTTTTGAGGTTTTGATCTATACTCTATTTCACGTTCAGAATGCAGTACAGCTCTTATGAGAACCCGTTGTGTTATCAGGCGTACGGAAAACATCAGACACAGCCAATACGATAACTCTCCTCACCGACACCATCCGAAGGTCTCGGGCAAAACTGTTTAGAGTTTCGCTTACCACGCTCTAACAAGCTCATTATTAATCAAAAAATTCGGAAAAAAATACTTTCGCTTTATAACAAGCTAATCAAATCCTTCCTACGTATAAGAGAAAGGAGTATGACGTCTCTCTCTTCGTCACCCTCACTGTCAGGCCAGGATTACCATTACCATTTTACCATTATTACCATTTTTAGACCTTTCCGAGATACTAACAACTTTTATTCAAACAAAATTTAAACAATAACTATAATTCTTTACTTTAAAATAATCAAAAAAGACAATAAAATTGATATACAATTCCATTACTATAATAATTGTTGGTACCTGATCTTTAAAATGATACAAATATTAAGTATATTTTCGTATTACGTTATTCAATAGGAGTTTGTAAATGAGAACGTGTTGTGGCGCGGAGTCGATATTTTTAGTTAGTGTAGTAGCGCTCAAACTCCCATATGAAATACATTGTTTATGGATTTCCCGTACTGCATTTTGAATATGAAATCAACTATTGAAACTTATGAATTCATAAGTTTCTGTTGATACCCAAGTATCTATTGAAATACTTGCAAAGGTACAACGGTTTTAGTGCATTTTTGTGAGATAAAATCAAAAAAATTGAAAAAATACAATTATAATAATTTATAATTTGGTTCTTAAAACTTTCAAGGTAAGCGCATAAAAATTGGCCTAAATATGTGTAAAATAATGTCATGTGACTGAAGTAAACACAATCATCCAGAAATTCATGGGCTAATAAGAAGCACTGGGAGTGAAGCTTAATGCGATGAAGGCTATACCACTCTTAATGATCCCAGCGAACACGTACTCGCTGAACCGATGCTGAGCGCTGCCTCGGTGCAGGCTGTGCAGAAGACGATCGCCTGCGTTGGTGGTGGTGGGATCCGCTAGATGGTGGTTGCTGTTGGATTTGTTGCTGTGGTGGTTGAGACGGTGGAGGCGTTGGCGCATCCTCCACCGACGAGGCCGACGATCATAGATGCGTGTCAAATACTCGTAAAGACCTTGTGATAACATCATCCTGAAACATATCAAATTATCACTGAAACAAGATATTTATATTTCAACATTTTATTAATAAAATCTGTTCTCTCTGCTGAAAGAACGGTAAGAATTTATTTAATACTTGTCGTTTGGGACAATCTGTAAAATACAGTAGTGGAGGGTGTATCCATGATGATCCAAAGGGTAATCTCTCATAAAATAATTTCACCTCTTTCCATTTATGAACTAATAACCTGCCCGTTGGCGTAGTGGTCAGCGCAACTGGCTTCTACGCCGGAGTTCCGGGTTCGATTCCCGGTCAGGTCTGGCATTTTTTTATCACCCATCTTCATCTATCATCCTTCTCACTGTCTGGATTAGCAGTAATTGAAAAACAGTCAGACTGCTTACACACACAGCCAGTTTGCCGGCCCAGTTTGTCGCTTAGTTTGGCGCCCGGTTTTATAAAATTTTGTCAGTTGACTTGGAAACATGGATTGAAGTGCAGTGATTGCTCTGTATTTTCTTCGAAGACAATGTAAAAAAAGATGAAATAAGTCAATTTGGGTTCACCCGTTTTTGCAAAATCATGATATGGTCGGTGCATTTGCAACCCTCTTTAACTGCAGGCAGATGAAGTCAAATTTTTAAATTATATTAGAATGTCGATAAGATCTCCTTCAACGAATTTTTTTGTTAAAGGAGTGGTTGTAGTTTAGTATGTAATTCTTATTGATAAGCGATCTTATCGTCACTACGTAGTTGCATTCAACTTTTATCGTAACACTTGCATACAACTCAATACTAGAAAATCGGGCTGTCAAACAGGCAAATGTTATGTAGTGTGTTATGTAGTAGTGGGGCACAGGAAGAAATGCGTACGTACGTACGCATTTCTACTATTCAAACCGGCGGCCGACAATCGGATCGTCTAGTCGACAGTTCCGGCAGCAAACTGGCTAGAAACCGTGCCGGCTACAAACCTGATGAGTATGTATAGCAACATTGACGCCAATGGTCGACGACGGCCATGGGCGGATTTACGGGGGTGCTAGGGGGTGCGCCGTACCCCCAGATTTTTGGGATGTTTGAATTTAGTATCCAAATACCTCATACCTTCCGGTGAGCTCGCACCCCCAGATATCAAGACCTAAATCCGCCCATGACTACGGCTCTGCAAACCGGCTATGTGTGTAAGCAACGTCAGACGTAAAACAAAAATATGAACAGCTAATAAAATCGATTGTATTGGTGTAGCTTGCAGCTATATATCTACTAAAATTAATTGAATAAATTATTAAATTAATGTTTTAGACAACGTTTTAAAAAGCAATAGTGAATAAACCTGGACTAACTTATACGTTTCTTGAACTAATAGAATTATATTATATTAGAAGAAAGAAAAAAGTAAAACGAAGCAGGCGAAAGACATTGTGGTGCAATATATATATATTCAGTGAAGTGGCAATATACATTTTACGAGCAATAGTGGTGGATTGCGTCACGAACCGTCCCTCGTTTGCGCCTCTGGGCAGTAGCATGACATGTACGTAAAGCTAACCTAACAATATTCAAAGGTTCTACTGTAGAAGCAATACCCCTCGACTAAACTCATAGGAGGTTCATGGTGGCGACCTACTATGGTGTTATAACAATAATTTAAGAGCGACTTAATCCCTAGAATATTTATTAGCCGCATACTGACTTTATAACCGTTTGGCTCCCTCTACATTTTCCCACTTCCCTTTCGCGTTTTCCATCCCTTTCTGGCTTGAGCATTCTCATGAATACATTTAGGAGTATTATAAACGAATTTCAACACTAATACGGCATTAGATTCTCTATTATTGTCAAAGGACTTTCTAATAATGTACTTATATCATTTTAAAATGATACCTCGTAGAAAAAGTATTACAACCCCATTGATTTAATTTCTAAAATAACAATACTAATATAAAAGATTGACAATGAAAATAATACTTAATACAATAGGGTTGGAACCCAACAAAAACGAAGTTTCAAACCCATATTTTTGTAGCCCTATATAACACATTAGTTTTAGGGAAGCGTATTAAAAAGGCTGATTAAAAATTTAACATCAATATACCAGATAACTCACCAGGTTGGTCTAGTGAAGTCGCCGTCACGAGTCAGCTGATTAACAGCTTATTTTCGGAGACGAAGGTTCCTGGTTCGAATCCTAATAAAGTTTGTTATTTTTGTACGGATCTGAATACTAGACAGTGGTTACCGGTGTACTTTGATCATTGGGGTTCAATTAATCATTCTATCTCAGGAATAGTCGGCCTGAGTCTGTACAAGACTACACCTCATTTTACACGTCGTACATATCATCCTCATCTCATTGGGTCACGGGGTTGTTTATTGTTCTTCAGTTGAACTGATTGCAACGTACGGACGTATTAAGGACAACAAAATATCTCAGGAGCTGATTCTGTAGCAAAAAATAAGAAAAAAAATTTCTTATAAACATAGGTTCGGAAATGCTTCGTTAGTGAGTTACAGGTAGCGAAACATTACTCCACGAATTCAGTTACTCCGGTGAAATGAGGCCATGAAAAAATTTTTACGGCTTTAATAAAGAGATAAATTTAGTGACGTCTTATGATTTTTAACCTGAAAAATAATAAATCAGGTCCATGAACTATAACTCCCAGTGTTTAAAAGAAATCTGATATAAAACACAGAAGTTACGGGACGAAAATAACATTTGTTAGGTCTAAAGTAAAACAACTTTGTTAAATAATTAATTGAGTAAATAATTTCTTAATATCAACACGTAGGAAATTGCATTCAGAAAAATTATTTAAATTAAGTAAGTAAAAAATAAATATCCAAGATATTGAAATTCAACTTTTATTGATAACAAAACCGGACTAAATTGATAACAAATTACTTTTTTTTAACCAATAATGTGTGTACGTTGCAATCTAATCAACTCAGAACAATAAGCAAACCCATAACTCAATGAGATGATGATGATGATGTGTATGACGCGTAAATGAGGTGTAGTCTTGTACAGACCCAGGCTGACCATTCCTGAGACAGTATAGTTAATTGAACCGCAACCATCAAAGTACACCAGTAACCACAGTCTAATTATTATTATACAAATCCGTATAAAAGTAACTACCTTTACTAGGATTTGAACCAAGAACCTTCGTCTCTGAAAATCAGCTGTTAAACAGCTGGACTCACGGCGATGACTTTACCTCTAGACCAACCCGGTGGGTCAGTTTTTTTTTATTCCTAATTTGTGAACGTTGCAATCTGTTCATTTCAGAATAATAAGCAACCCCATGACTCAATGAGATGGTGATGATGTGTATGACGTGTAAATGAGGTGTAGTCTTGTACAGACTCAGGCCGACCATTCCTGAGAGAGTATGGTTAATTGAACACCAACCATAAAAGTACACCAGTAACCACTGTCTAATATTCAAATCAGTCTAAAAATAACTACCTTTACTAGGATTTGAACCAGGTACCTTCGTCTCCGAAAATCAGCTGTTAAATAGCTAATTTTGACAACTTTACCTTCAGACCAACCCGGTGGGTTTCAGTGTTTTTAACAGACTATTTTGTTGTATAATACTAATAGAATACAGTGATATAAAAAAATGAATAAATACAATCTGATCTAGATATGGTATCGGTTTATTTTTTGAGGTTAGAAATTGTATTACTGATTTATTCGTAAACATTATGAGGGTTCTTCTGTAATATTGACTGAGCTAATAATTGAAACAGAATAATGTCAGTAATTGAATCGGTTAAACGAGATCTTAGTGAAAGATTCAATTAAAAATACTAGTAACTTTATCTAACGTACCATAATAATGAAAACCAGACTGAACAGAATAAATTACAATAGTGAGGATAAATTTTCAATGAGCAAATGAATTTTTACTTCACTAGATTTTTGTAATACATGTAGATTAATGCCTATATGGGAATAGTCGAATCCCCAAACGAACCTATTGAACTACAAGCGGTTGAATGAGTACATCAGCCTACAGAATTTCATTGATTTAGACACTTGTCAATTAACCATAACGTTATTTAATTCCCCTTGTTAAATCAATTTCGACTGCTATGTATATGTATATAAAACCATTAAGTTGATTTAAAAGTTAATTAAAATTTCCATTAAACGTTTAAAATGGTAAATAAATTAACGTTCTGCCCCTTCATCGCCTTTTGTACCCCAGCCTTGGATGCCCTTTCCACTTTAATGTCTTTTCTTACCTTCTTTTCCAAGGCCACTTATGTAAATATCTAATACCTTCCATCTAGGCTCCACACAACAAAACTGACCAAATGTAGCATTTTATCATTCTCTCTTAACAGTATAACCACATACATTATAAATATTTAAGCTAATATTTGGCTGTCCCATTGGTGTAAGTAGTCAGCACAACTGGCTTCTATACTGGGGTCCCAGGTTTGATTCCCGCTGTGGTCAGGCATTTTTTTCATTTGTGTGTGTGTGAACAGAATATCTCGAGAACGGAACATCGTACGAATTTGAAACTTGAAACTTAAGTTAGATTCTACTAGTGGACCCGACTCGAACATTTTCATCAAAATCGGTCAACCGGAAGTAGTAGTTTATTCGTGTCATTTTTTACTCTTTTGCGATTTTCTCAAAAACGACTCCTACGATTTTTTAAAAATCGTCTCATTTACTATATTTTTTATACTCTACAAGATAGGCTAGGCGCCATGTCTGCTGAAATTCTTGGGAAGGCTGTTTTCTCTTAAAAAATTGTTTTTTTAAAGATTGTGGCTTTAATATGCATTTAAGCGCAAAAATGTAGCCTATATAATAAAAGTTGTAGAGAATTTAAAATCCTACAACTTTTATTAAAAATATTTTTTTGTATTAGTTAAGCAGTAATTAGTGATTTTCTGTTTTTTTTTCATGAAAATTTGTAAATAAATTGATTTTTTAAGATTTCAGCTTAGTATGCATTTTACAACAAAATCGTATAATTAAATTTATAGGAAATGAAAATATCTACAACTTTCATTTAAGACTTTCATTTTTCTTTTAAGAGCCTAGTTAAGCGTGAAAGAGTGATTTCCGTATTTTAAAGCCAAACTGAGGTTGATTTTCATTTTCCATAATTCACTCATGATTAAAATAAGTTATGTTTTTTGAGGTTAATTTATTTGTTTTTTCTAATGTTTCATTATTAATGTTAAGTTATATTGTTAATTATTTGCACTGGCAAGTGAAAGTTGTGTGAGTGTTTCACACCAGATTTTTATTTATCAGATTATTTAGACATTATTTATAAATTAATTTTATCAGATTATTTATCAACTCAGACCTTTAATTGTTTCATTTTGTTAGAATAGTTTTATGTGTCTTTTCTGAGATCAGAACCTTCATAGTTGGAGAAGGAATAAATTCTCAACCCCGGAAATTCCGGTCCAATCCCTTATGTTCCTAAACCAAGATATCTGTTGTCTACCAGTAACATGCCGACCTCCAAGTTTTCCTTTCATTACTAATTTGAAGTTGTTTGTAATGATGCCTTCAAGAACATATCCCAAGTACGTCAACTTTCTGCATTTAGGCCTAACAATGTTAAAAAAACCTCCTCATTCGTTTGTCGTTTACATAGCATTCTTCTAGAAGCCATATTTTGAATGCTGCACTAAGGTTGATAATGTTTTAAGGTTTTAGTGTCAAAATCTTTCCTCTGTACAACAAAACCGACCAAATTTAGTATTTTATGGTTTTTGCAGTAGCTTGAAGTTTACGTTATTATTGCAAAGTTATAACCTCTTACTAAGACAGATTTTTCAATCTTATCTTCTATTTTACATAATCAACCCATAATCCAACTGGTCAGTAATATTACTTTCCAAATATTATTTAAACTGTCACACATATACTCTCTCCTCCTCCTCTTATTCTCCTATCTCACTTTCATTTTCCCTTTTCCCCAATCCCCCTCTCTATCTTAAATTTTCATTCATCATTATTGTGTGAAGATGTCTCAGTATGTCGTTGACGTCTATGACAAACTTTATTCTGGATATGTTGGTTTTCAAACTCATCTCCACTTTAGTTTGATTCACAGATCGAGTAATGTTGACGACCTTGATTGATACAATTTTGAATTAGCTATGCAAGAGTTCCTTTCTAAATATTTCCTTTTGTTTACAAAATAAATCACCGTCTCTGTAGCGTAGTGTAGCGCGATAGCCTACAACGTGTTCAATTACCAACTAAAATCTGAAATTTATAACAAGTTAGAATCCACCGTTCCAGTGGGTCTTGTCGGGCCGTTTCGAAACAATGGCTTTATGGTAACGGTTGTGAATTATGTTAATAGTGCGTAATCGTACTGGTGGTAAGTAGTTGTGGACAGATTAAATTATTTGTTTTGATTTTTAAGTGACAGTATCTTAATCATAGTCAAGTTCAGTTTAAGCGTAATTCTTGTAATTAATTTAACTGAAATAATCTAATTTGTATTTGTTAGTAATCTAAGTTTAATAATTAATTGTGTCTGTAAATTATTGTTATAAGCCTGTAACAAGTTTGTTTATTACTAATTATTATACCCAGATCCCGAGAAACCTAGGCTTAGGTGTTACAATATGTATGACGTGTAAATGAGGCGTAGTCTTGTACAGTTTCAGATCGACCACTCCTGTGAGAGATGTATTATTGTAAAAGTACAATATTGTACAAAGAATGGAAGTTATGGTAATTCCCATTACTATAACTTCCATTACTCAGGTAGAAACCAAATAAATAATGTTAGGGAAAAACTCCCATTGTTAGAATAAGTTACATTAGAATAGTATTTAGACAATAAGTTGTAAATATAGCCAACCGTCAACCACATGATATTCATTAGACCGGTGTATTTTATCCCTCAGTATTTTTGGGCAGTTCTTACACCTACTAACTTTCAGCCAATCATTGGGGTAGTTCTCCTTTCCGGTGGCCCTCCAGGTTGGTTCAACGGTTGGTGAGAGAGGGAGGCTTGTCAACCAGAGGTTTCCTGGTTCGAACCCAGGAAATTCACAATTAGTTCCCTTGGGGCTTAAAATTGAAACGGGCGTAGCCCGATTCCCTCCCAGGTGAAAGGTTGTCCTTCGGTTTTCCCCAGGTAGAAAGTTGGACATAGCCCGATTCCCTCACAACCACTGCTCTATTGTCACCCTTACACTGGAAGGATTAAAAGAAAAACAAAACAAAGAATTTGAATTTAGAAAACAATGAATGATACAAAAAAAGAATGATAAAAAAATGATGCAAAAAACATGATGCAACATGTACCAAACGGTCTGTAGAAGAATCTAGAAGACTAGATTGAACTACGTACAATATTTGACCATAAATCAAAACATTTAGCAAATAAGGCTGCTTTAAATTTTAGCCAAGACCAACAACGTAAATTTTCCAATCTGTATTTAAATTTCAGTGATATTTAACAATTTATTATATTATATATAAATATAGATATTTTTCCAACGGGAGGGAATCGTGCTATGATTTTTATATACCTGTTCACGTCTGGGAAGGAATCAGGCTATGATATTTACCTGGCTGTCGTCCTGGGAGGGAATCGAGCGTAGCCCATTGAAACAGTTAATTAAAAAGGAGCAGAATTCGAAGAAGAGACAGGGAGAACGAGGAGTGACGGAGAACGAGGAGAATAAGAAGTAAGGGGAAACACATATAATTTGAGGTATTTATTCGTACATTTATTTAAAGGTTTTAAATTTCTTGTTTTTGTATTAACGTCGCGGCAAAAAGGTTGGCTATATTTTAAAATAGGTTAAGGTAATTTAAGGATTAATTTTGTTAGTAGTTAAGTGATCTAGTCCAATTCGCGAAAGAAAATACCTGTCTTTAAATAGCAATATCTTTTGAACCGTTGTATGTAAAAACAATTACAATACATCAAATTAAAGCTTATTTTATTGTAAGTTACAGAATATACATTAACATTTTCGGAACTTAATAGTGTATTAAATATAACGAATTACATATAAAAAGTACCCTGTTTCTAACCATTTTTCCAGTATACCCAACTTCAAGGCTATTACTTTGTTCAAGCGTACTTTAAAATGTATTGGGCTACAAAGTATTATATTTTAATGTAATCCTGTTTAATAGCAATAGAACAAGCTTTAATATAATGTATCGTAATTGTTTTTACATACGCGTACAACGGTTCAAAAGATATTGCTGGTTAAAGACAGGTGTTTTCTTTCGTGAATCACACTATAGTTAGTAGTTTATTATTCATGAAATAAAATTTACTGTAAGTAAGGAGGTAGTCTATTTATTTCTCATGCTAATAAGGAGATTTTATTTATTTATCATGCTCCGCTGACAGAGCTGGAGCCCTACAATTTTTATTAATTTTTTTTTTAATTCACATTTACCGGTCGAAGTTGATGGTGGCAGAGAGTATGGTTAATTGAACCCCAACCATCAAAGTAAATCAGTAACCACTGTCTGTAAATTCGTATAAAAGTAACTGACTGCATTTACTAGGATTTGAACCAAAAATTTTCGTCTTTGAAAACCAGCTGGTAGACAGTTGACTCGCGGCGATGACTTTACCACTGGACCAACCCGCTGGTTTAAATAAAATAATAGAATAAATTTGAATCCAGCAGGAATGTCGTTTAACTATTGATTTCATTGGATGTAGACTAATATTTATACTACATTGAATGTGTTGCATGTCAAATGTTAGCGTATTGTGTTAGGTGATTGAAAAGTTATTTATTTAATCAGCCGATAGAAATATATTTTTTCTTATGTATTTTTATGGGAGTTTGAACTTTGTTACAGTTTTTATAGTGGTTGGTTTAGAATGTTTCTTCTGGTAGTGATATTGTCCCTTTTTCCCCAGTATTCTACTTTTCTTTCTTTTTAATTTTTTATTATACGAGAGTTCATGTAAGCACGCCATAACTCATTATAAAACATTCATTCCCGCACCGTCGTTTTTGTCTTTTCCTGGAGGCTTAGTAAGTATTATACTGTTATGGTTCACAAAATATACATCTAACGAATCTAAATTTTACATTAAAACAAAACTCTACCTTATTTTCATTAATAATTAGATAGCCCTACATTTTAAACATATCCATATAGATTTTTTTATCTAAATATTCTATTATTTAATTAAATTATGATAAAATTAAACGTGTTGTTTGGCACATGTCCCAAAACTAATTAGTTAACAAACGGTGTTGGATTCAAATCCTTACTTTAAAATAAAATCACTGTTAAAGTTCTTCTGTTAAAAATGCCCGAAAATTCATAATAATTACTTTAATTATTAAATTCATAAAATGAGAAGTTTTCACTATCTTTATTATAGTATAACTATATTAAAGATTTGATTTGTAAATTAGAGTCTTCTTCTTCTTCTTCTTACTATCAAGGATTAGGCATAAGCCTGTTCCGAACTCATAAACCATCCTTTACTTCTACACAAACACGAGATATTCCAACCCGTACAACTCTATTACTGCCATCTTCTTCGAGGTCTTCCCACCTCCCTTCTTCCAACTGGAACATATTCCGTCACTTTTAAGGATATTCTCTCCTCTGGCATCCGTTTCGAATGTTGCCTCCATTGATTACGGTTCTTCTCCACTTTTTCATTCAGGCTAAATACACCCAACTCAGATCTAATTTCCTCGTTATATATTAGATCCAGCCTCAAGCAGCCCTTCACTCTTCTTAAAAACCTCATTTCAGCTGCTTGGATCCTACTTTCTTGGCGTTTCGTGGTAACCCATGACTCACTTCCATAAAGAAGAACTGGGGCTGCCATTACCTTGTAGAACTTCACTAATGTCTCTGTTATAGCTCTGTTACCCAGTATCTTGTTAATGGTACCACCAATAGCGTAAAATTTATTTATTTTATTTTCAACATCCAAGGCCCTATCAAAGCTTACATCGCAGCCCAAATAGTTATAGTGAGACACTTGATCTAATACTACATTGTCTAAAACAATCTTCGAACGAGTGAGATACTTCCCTCTGAATGCTATAACCTTTGATTTAGCAACCGAAACTTGTAAATTATACCTTTTACATGAATCATTTAAAACACAAACTGCTCTTTGAAGCTCATCTTCACTCTCCTTTATAATCCACATGTCATCCGCAAATAGCAATGCATTGAGGTAATCGTCAGTACTTATTCTAACCCCGGACTAACCACACCTTTCCACTTTTTAAAAACATAGTCAATATATATATTAAATAAAGTAAGTGACAGTCTGGACCCTATACAAAAACGTATACGTAAACTAGAAATTCGTAAATTTAAATATTTTTTGCATAACTTTGTATTTCGGCCAACCTAACTGGAAACTTAGAACCACAGCCTTTCCTTATTTTTACAATATCAACCCATGCATATCCTTCCTAAAAACTATAATACATTGAAAATAATTCACATTATACGAGGTGGAGGAAATTTACTTTCCCAAACAACTATGGCTAAAAGCCATGAGCTAGGGTAAGTTTTCCGCTCTCTTATCCAATAACACAATATAATTCAGATTATAATACAAGAATAGCGCTTTTAAACCATGCAGTTATTAAACGTTATATTATTATTTATTAATTAGTAAAGAAACTTCAATAAAAAAAGTATAAGAAAGTATAAGTGAGCCAATATCCATTTTGTAAGCAACATTTCTGTTTCATCGTATCACATTTTTTGTTATTCATTCCTGTAGATCTTCAGTAATTTTGAACTGGCTGTCATTTAAATTAATTAGAAAATTGTCTACAAATATTTTTTATCTTTTAATTGAACTAAGACATTTTTTTATTCATTTATTAATTGTAGGGAATTAGTAAGATGATTATTCCGGTTGCAAAAACGACCAAATACTTTTTAAAACATTTATTTTGAAAAGTATATACTGTACATGCCATAATAAATACTTTGACGATTTTTTACAGTAAATCATGGCCGGCCTATGGTGTAGTGGTCAGTGCAGCTGGCTTCTATAACGGTGTCCCGGGTTCGATTCCCGGTCAGGCTTTTTCATCATTCATCCTTCGCTTCGCCTGCATTAGCAGTAATTGCAAAAAAATTGGACTTTGAAATGTTTTTTCTAAAGATACTGAAGTGCAAAAAAAATACAATGAGTATTTTTTGTTTAACTTAAGCAAACTCAGCTGATTATATGAACAAGAAGAAGTAGTATGGTGGTTTAAGGGAAAACTGGGAATTTTAAACATTTTCATTATAATATAATTAAGTAAAATTTATTTTCTTATTTTTAAAGTAAAAGTTTAAATGTTTGACCAAAAAATAATTGCTAATTCATCTGTTAGATAAATTTAAAGCCATAAAGGCCACTTACATGAGGTACTGATTTTGTATGAACCCACAGTAGTCGCAAATGATCAAGCTTTTGGATGCGATTTACTAAAATAATCGTACAAAAAGAACTTGTTAGATTAACTAATTTAAAAATATACTAGGGAATTCTATTTAAAAGTAGATTGAATTTACAACAATTTAGTAAAATGTATAGGCCTATGCCATTGAAAATTACAGGAAGAAAGTAAGTTGTAATAATAGACCATCTGTTGATTTCATCTGAAGAGTACTTAAAATATACAGTACGAAAAGATTTAATAACAGAAGGTATAATAGAACTTAAATTTTATTATCTTGTATGTTAAAGAGAAAGAAAAATATTGAATAGAGGTAAATACGAAAATGAAAATTAATATTGAGTTAGAAAAGGATATATCCAGTCTGAAAAGTTCTTTTGTCTAATTTAATGACGTTTGCTTCAAACATGCATTGTAATTTTCCAGCTAGTATTAATTTAAAATAAAAGTCCCATAGGACATTTGAAACCCATCAAATAATCAAATTATATTATATTCTACATTGATACCACGACGAAAACAATAAAACCATAGAAGCATAGCCTATAAAAAAATAGAAACGGTCGTTATTCAGTTGTTCATGGGAAAGAGAGAGACATAAGCTTGAGTGAAAAGAGTAAAAGTAAAACTAAACGTTTACGAAAGAGAATAAACCTTTAAAATTTTGTTGTTAAAAAATATAAGACTTTCATACAACTTTGCAACAAATTGAATATTTGAAAAATAATAAAGTTATAATTAAATCTTTAAAAGCATTTTTTAAATGATTAAACTTCCAATACTTCTTAGGTTTGTTTTAAATTGGCATAACTGTGAACAGTTCTTGACTGTTAATTTTTGGCTGTAGTATTAACTCCATTGACTGTCATTCATCAACCCATCATTTTACACCTTTTTTGAAATACTTGGATTTAATTTTCCATGAAATTTATGTAACATAGGCTATTTATGTAACAGTTTTCAATGGTTATTCGACTTCTGGCATTTAATAGACTATAAAAATCAAAGTAAGCTAAAAAGTCCCTTTCATGAGACGACGCATCTCATGGCTGGTGGCATTTTTTTAAAAAGTTTGACCCATGGCAAAAACTATCAGTGATTTCTGTAACTACTCTTTAAGAGGAATCGAATGCCACTATTTCTGTTTCCAAATTTCAACTTTGATTTCTTGACTTCCGGTCGATACCGGAACTATAAACCCAATTATTTCTGTATCTACTTTTTAAGTGGAATCAAATGAGACTAGTTCTGTTTCCAAATTCCGACTTTGATTTCTTGACTTCCGGTTTTTGGCCACTTCCTCGTCAAAATCGGAACTCCAAACCCAGTGATTTCTGTATCTACTCTTTAAGAGGAATCAAATGACATTATTTTTGTTTCCGAATTCCGACATTGATTTCTTGACTTCCAGTTTTGGGCCACTTTCGGTCAAAACCGAAAATTCAAACCCAATCCAGGCCCACTAACTTTTTGTGTAGATTACGAATCCGAAAATTATTTGTTGTTATCTTTTGTAGTTTCTGACATCTGGGTGTGACGGACGGACAAAACAAAATGATAGATGACAATTAAAAAAATTACCACCAATAATATATGTTACAGAACTTTGAGTCGAATTTAGATTAAGTTTTTTTACTTTAAATCTCAACTTACAACCGTGAAATTGTTGTTTAGATCATCAACCGAAAGGCTGGTTTAAACCTGTAGAGGTTTTACTAAGTAAAACGAGGAGTGAGGTGGTTTATGATGCCTTCCTCACTGAGTGAAAAACTACGCTTATCAGCAATGCCGGGCCCTCTGAAAAGCACAAATTTCCCACTCTGCAAATGACAGCTTCATTTCATTCACCACAGGGTCTGGCTGCATAATAAAATTCGTTACTTTCAGAGGAGACAACTCTGATTAGTGTCTTTTGCTCTGATTAGTGCCCTCTACCTCTTCTGTTCTTAAATGATTTAGTCATGTAATTGGCTGACCATGTGATAAGAAACAGAACTATTTATTTTAGCCCTGTAACGAACAGATTGAGTGTAAATAATTTTACACTCCAACTATCTGTAATGGGCAGAACCGTGTAATATGTTCTATTTAATACCTTCAAAGACGTTTATAGACGTTCGGACAAACCTTTCACCCAACCCATGTAACTAAACGGTACAAACTAGTTTTGGCCTAACTCGAAGGCCTAGTCCATTTTTCTTTTTCTTACCTAAAAAAACTCTTGTTTAAAAATGTGTCACTTAATAGGGGTAGCGATGAAAAGTTTTTAGTTTCCCCAAGGCGCTCCCTGAAAATAGGGAAAACTCCTTTATTATCTAACAAGTTATTTAGGTAATTTGAGAGTACGCATGTGAGTAAAGTTTGTTAATTTAAAAATTCATTAATGGGGGTTAATGTTGAGATTTTCTAAGTTAGCATGCTATCGATTCTTCCTTGAGACAAGGCGTATTGGAATTTATAATTTCACTGTACGTCTTTGTAATGTAAGAGGTATTAAACCAGTCGTTATAAATTTTCAACAAAATATTTTGAGCTTGTATTGCCTAAATCAGCGGTTCACAAATCTTTTAACCTTCGGGACCAATTATTAATCAATTTGTATTATATTACCAAATTGTATTAATTCTTATTTTATCTCTTAGTATTTTAATATATATTTTTGTTAATATTGTGTATATGTTACTACATGTTTCACATTGTATTTTCATGGATGCTGATAAATTAAAATATTTTTCCTGAAATACTACAATTGATTCAACTTACTTTTAAACATGATTCTATGAATTCTTCTAATGTTATTACACCGTCTTGATTTATGTCTAATTTTCTAAAAACGAAGTCCACTTGATCTCTAGCCTTCCGATCTTCTTCAACCTAAAATGAAAAATCAAGAAAATTGTAATAATCGTAGTAAAAATTCCTAATTAGTAGTAACATTACAAATAATGATCATCTAATTAAATAAATAAGTAACAGCAGATAATAAGAATAAATAAACACTATAGATGACATATCTTCGTAGTAATCACTATTTCACAGTTCCACGACCTTTTAAAACATCTAATTTTTACTTTATTTTGCCTATATGAATATATAGGAAGGAAGTATTGTTTTCATGTCAATTTTTCGAAATCGAGTTTTCACCGGATCTACACGTTTTCAGACCCCCTGAACCCAAAAAACAGGTTTTCTGCGATTGGTCTGTGTGTGTGTGCGTGCGTGCGTGTGTGCGCGCGCGCGCGCGTGTGTGTGTGTGGAACATCGTACGAACTCGAAACTTGAAACTTAAGTTAGATACCACTACCGGACCCGACACGAAAATTTTCATCAAAAATGTTGGGTTCTTTATGGTATCTATCTTAAGTTACAAGTTATTACAGTACAATACGATACATTACAAATACAATACAATTACGTACAATTTCCCGTTTTGCGTTTATTTACACACACAGATCAATCAGTAAAAGCATGCTTTTGGGCTAATGTGTAATGTGTGTAATGTGTTGTAATGTGTGTAATGTGTGTAATGTGTTTTGGGAAAATGTGTATTTTCTTTGAAAACTCGATTTCAAAAAATCGACGCGGAAACATAACTTTCCTTAGCTGTATTTTATATAGGAAAGGATAAATTAAAAATTAATAAATTCTGAATATTCTTTTAAATTAATTTTTTTACAAATGTAAACATCGGAAAACTGCTGAAATTCACAACCTATTAAATGTTTCATGTTGTCTTTTTATGAAATACACTATTTAATTTCTTTAATTACCACTTAATGCGATTACTACTGGGTGATTCATTTAAAAGTAGCCCGCCGCTCGAGTAATTTTCATATGCTGTATTGGCAGCACTGATCACGATGTGATCGACTGGCCTTTATAGTACAATAATTTATATTATTTAATTATTATATTATTATAGAGTACAATTTTTTCTAGCAAGATGGTGCAACATGTCACACGTCTCGCCAGTCCCTATCTCATATCAATCAGGCTTTTCCCATGCGAGTTGTTAGTAAAGATTTGTGGCCTCTCATTCACCCGATTTGAGTATGTGCAATTTTTTTCTATGGGGTTATTTAAAAGGAACTGTTTACCAAGCAAACCCCCGCAGTATACATCGTCGGGTTGATGCAATATGTACCCATCTGAAAAAATTAGTTCGATATGTATCCAACTAAAAATTTTTGTTCGATATGTATCCAACTAATAATTTTAGTTCGATATGTATCCAACTAATTTCGGCTGTTATAGGTGTATCTACCTTGAAATGGGCTAGCAAAAAGTATCCATCTCCTATAAGAGCGCAAGCGAGTATATACCTTACAACGCTTGGCATAAAGTACACATCTCATAACGGCATCCAAATTATATCTATCTCGACCAAATCTACCGCTAAATGACAACACTGTACCGCTTCTCTTTCAGATTATATTTGTATACAGACAAAAAGTAACTATCTCTTAATTTTTTCTAATTTATAATATCATTATAATTTTTACTTTTTTAGAGGATCATACTTGTGACGTTTATTATATACTTACATACATTATTACATACTTTATTACATTATTACATTACATACATTATTACATTATTACATACTTATGACGTTTAAAATATACTGTTAATTATATTAAAACTATAAAAATTGTAAAATATTTTTTCTTATACGCTCGCAAAAGTTAGTATTTTCGCTTAAAGGTTTATCGAAAATGCTACCTTTCGCTTAGCTTATAAGAAAAAAAAGTATTTCCTACATAGCGATAAATACAGTATCCCTCAGACCGCATGTTGCCTGTCTCGGCTTCGTCTCGGCCGAGAATTGCATGCGGTCTGAGACATTCTTTATTTTTCTCTCTTTGTAAGACAAAATACTAAAATTGTTTGATACAGTGTTCATAAAATTCAATGTTACGCCCTAGGAATTTTTGATAAATACTACATTTCCTACCTCCATCAAACATGATTATCCGACAAATTTCTAAAATGCACTGAGGGCTCGTATTCAATGCTTACGTATTTATACCTTTTTATACCTAATTTTATCAGTTACGTGTGGTTGAATTTTGGGGAAAAAATTAAGGTGTCATAAAAAATTGTTTCCCAGGCATTCGGAAACAAAGAAAAACTAATGCCCATTTATGAAAGCCTAATAAAACGCTGCAACTGGGTATTTCCAAAATCCTTATTGTTTAAAATACATTTACAGGAAAAACGTCTGGGGAAACCCGTATTCTGTCTAGTCTTTATTAGCATGTATAAATATAAATATTTAAAACCATAAATTCATTAATAATGAATATTATTACCAATGTGTGGGAAAATACTAATAATGTCTCTGCTATAATTTAACGATTTTTTTGTTTTTCACGGAGTTATATCCTACAATCAATACTAGAAATTCAAAATATACATTATAATAATAATACATAATATATTATGATGTAATGCAGACGTAATAAAGTGTGCGTATAAACTAATTATATTTTCACCGCCTATTTATTTATGATTGAATTTTTTTCTTACATGCATGCATGCGTTATGCTCTTTTCATCTATTTAATTATCTTGATAGGACCAGCTCTCAGCATTATTGTGTATAAGTAAAAATACAATGTTGCCATATCTCAGTCAGGCTAGATTTCGTGTGAAATGTGTACTTTATGCCAAGCGTTGTAAGGTATATATATACTCGCTTGCGCTCTTATAGGAGATGGATACTTTTTGCTAGCCCATTTCAAGGTAGATACACCTATAACAGCCGAAATTAGTTGGATACATATCGAACTAAAATTATTAGTTGGATACATATCGAACAAAAATTTTTAGTTGGATACATATCGAACTAATTTTTTCAGATGGGTACATATTGCATCAACCCGACGACATGAGCTAAAGAATAACATCGTTGCAGCCATTCAAGCTATAGACGTTTCCGTATTGTGTCGTGTGTGCATTAATAACATTGAACGAGCGCAAAAATGTGTAAGCGTTCAAGGACGCCACTTTCAGCATCTACTGTAAAGGTGAAGTTGAAATTTGTATAATATAAATTTTAAATAAATATGTAAAATTATGTATTAAGTAATTCTAGTATTCGTATATCTAGTATTCGGATTTGAATACTAGACAGTGTTTACCGGTGTACATTGATGGTTGGGGTTCAATTAACCAAACTCTCTCAGGAATTGTCGGCCTGGGTCTGTACAAGACCCTCATTTACACGTCATACACATCATCCTCATCTCATTGGGTCATGGGGTCGCTTATTTTTCTGAATTGAACAGATTGCAACGTACACAAAATTAGGAATTAAAAAAAAGTAATTCTATTTATTCATTTACTATTTGAATCCAATTGAGTGCCGAAGGCCGCTGTTAAATGCAGCGGGCACTTTTAAATGAATCACCCTGTAGTATTCGTAATGCGAGTAAGGATAAAAAACAGGGAAATATTGAAATAGTGTTTGTTTGTATAGGATTAGTCATCAAACAACAAATAGATTAGTCATTTATGTGATTTAATATTTCAAACCAATATTTTACCAGAATAACAAAACTGGACCACCTAGTAAAGAAGTAAAGTAAAAAAGTACTTTCTAATGAATATCTCAAAATTGAATTTTTGATGTTAAAGAAAAATTTTTCTTTACTATAAGCCAACGTATAAGTGAGGAAAATAAAATATTTTTTTAACTTCTTTCAGGCAGTTTTAAATTTTATGACCCATTTAAGTTAATTCACGTAACACCTGAAAGTATTTCTTTTACGATATTTCTTTTAATGGAAAATTTTTATTATCTTTTTTACGATAACATATATTGAATTATTTTAAGTACCAGTATCGTATATTAGTTTTCATAAGTACAGTATCACTCTTAACTGACTTTCATTGGCATCTAGTGCAAGGATTAATAACCAGTGCAAGGATGTGCTGTCATTTGTTTTTGCTTTAAGCTCGTATTTAAAAAATCTGGTATGAACTACACCCGAGTTTCTCTTGCCAATGTAAATAATGATCAATATACCCTATTTATAATCATTATTAAATAATGTCAAATGAAAAACACAACCTAATTTTAATCATAAGTGAATGACACAAAATGAAAATCAACCTCTGTTCGATTTAAAAATAGGGAAAATCACTAATTGTCACTTAATTACGTTTTGTAGAAAAATTTTTAAAAATAAAAGCTATCGAGTTTTTACTTTCTATTACAATAATTATTACTACAATACAATCCATTCTGCTAGGGAAAATAGAAGGAAAAGCAATCCTGGCAGAAGAAGAATTTCCTGGCTCACCAATTTGAGGGCCTGGTCTGATAAGAGTTCCGAGGAATTATTCCTGATAGATTACCAACGAGCTAAGAACAGTCATGATGGTCGCCAACATCCGTCACAGATAGGCACGCCAAGAAGAAAAATTTAGATGATGGAAACAGGTTAATGACGCAAAGAAGAAGAACTTAGCTACTACGATGGTCAGTATTGAATTTTATTTATTTAAAGGTCTTTGGGCCAGCCCAGTCAGTAAGCTGGTAGAAAGTCGCTATTATTTGTTAAGAAACACCGATTGGGCATGCGACTTTGTATGGTGACCAGCTGACAGCCATCCGTGAACAAACTCTACTGGGAGTCCCTGTTCAAACTCACGCTTAATCCACGTCAAAATAATACAGTCAAAAGCAGCGGTCGAATTGGGTAGTTTTCAATAATCTACAGTTCCGATGACAAATAAAAGCTAAAAAAAATTTATTTGAATAAGATCTTGACCCACCCGGTTGGTCTAGAGGTAAAGTCGTCGCGAGTCAGCTGTTTAACAGCTGATTTTTGGAGACGAAGGTTGCTTGTTCGAATCCTTGCAAAGGTAGTTATTTTTTGTGGGTTTGAATAAAAGACAGTGGTCACCGGTGTACTTTGATGGTTGGGCTTCAATTAACCATACTTTCTCAGGATTCATGGTCGGCTTGGGTCTGTACAAGACTACACTTCATTTACACCTTATACACATTATCCTCATCTCATTTGATCATGGGGTTGCTTATTCTGAATTAAGCTGATTGCAACGTACTGTAATTTGGGATTAAAAAAAAGTAATACCTTGAGAGATATTATCACATTATTACATAACGAGAGACTTATTACTAAATTTATTTTTTTTTAAGTTTGTAGTCTGTTATAAAATATATTATATTCTACTGTTTAAGTGAATTAATACATTATTCTAATTTAAATAATTGTTGTCAGTAATTTTATTAGTACGTTTTGAATACGTATCAACAGCTTAGCGATTAGCGACTACTGTGGGTTAAGGAAAAACTTTTTAAAATTTTAAGATCCTAAACGTAAGTGAAATTTGTAACCTTCCGCTCTGTAGTCTAGCACGTAAAATTTAATCTACAGAGGTATGCCTAGTAATTTCTTGACAAATTTTATTGTTTTCAGTTTTTTTGATCATGAACTGTTTTATTTTAAACAACAATTAAATGTGATCGAATGTTCCATTATGTTAAATTTTTCAATAATTGAATTGACATGTTTAAACCAGGAGAGCCAAAGGTATTAATAAACGTTAATATATAACTGTAAGTTGGTCACCATATAAAGTCGCTTACTCAAATGGTGTAACCTAAAAATTTAACGCAATTTTCTACCAGCTGACTGAATTGGTATGAAAGAAATCATTTCATTTCAGCAAAAAAAGATGTTCATTATCTTTTACTGCGTCACTTCATATTAACAATTTAAAACGAATTCAATTCAAAACAAATACAATACATGAATGAAGTCTGTTTGAAAACTGATATATTAAAGTTTTTAAAAATTATGGAAAAGACCAATTCACAGAATAATCAAATAAATTAAGTAAAAAAATAAATAAATAAAATAATTTTGCTAGGTAAATAAAATAAATTTTTAGATGGGACAGACGAAGAATTAAAGATAAATAGGAAGGATGAAAATCCGGGGCAGACAAAGGAATAAAACGAAAATGAAAGAAGAAAAAGCAGTACGTTAGAACTGAAACGATTTCAAATAGTTTCAGCGTATTGTGATGACATGAAAATGTAGTTTATTGTTTGCAACATGAATTTTAGGTCATAGAATTTATGAGAGATAAAGAGGCAAAACTGCTGCTGCAGTCTAAGAGACTAGAGAGAGAATCTGTGGCAGAATATAAGATCATTCAGAGGAGTACAGTACGAGGTAAGCGAAAGCAAATTGTTTCACAATCGAGGAACAACAATTTGGAATACAAGCTAGAATAAAATGTAAGGCCACACTAATTCTTTTTCTAATCTCCACTCTTTAACTAATTTTGATGCTGTTATAACAGTTATAATTTGATGTGGTTCTCTGTCCTACATTTTGCAGAATTAACAGAAACTGCATTTTTGCAGAATTAACAGAAACTTTTGTCAATAATCGACCTATTGAAACGTATTTGACACTTTTCCATTCTGTACTACAGCATCTGCAGAAAGGAAACTTATCGAAACGAATAAAAATTTTGCGCCTTCAAAAGCACGTTGTAAAAATCGACTAATTCGTTAAAAAATTCATTTTTTTTTGTCATCAGTCTCTCGACTGGTTTGATGCAGTTCTCCAACCTGTTCTATCTTGCGCAAGTCGTTTCATATCTACATACCTGTAACACCCTACATCTTTCGTAATTTGCTTTATATATTCTAATCTTTGCCTCCCTCTACAATTTACTCCCTCAATCTTACCCTCCATTATTGATAGCCCAATACCTGGATGTCTTAGGATATGCCCCACTAGCCTATCCCTTCTTTTGGTAAGATGCTTCCATATACTTCTTTTTTCATCCACTCGCCTAAGAACCTCTAAATTACTTATTTTGTCCACCCACCTAATCTTTAACATTTTCCTATAACACCACATTTCAAAAGCTTCTATCCTCTTCCGTTCTACAGCCCCTATCACCCACGTTTCACTTCCGTATAATGCTACACTCCAAACATAATGTTTTAAGAAATTTTTCCTAATATGTAAATCAATGTTTGTAGTCAGTAAGCTGTTTTTCATTTCAAAGGCTTTTCTAGCTTGAGCAATTCTACTCTTGATATCACTCGTGCTTCTACCATCCTTTGTTATTTTACTCCCTAGATAGCAGAATTCCCCAACTTCCTGTATGTTTTCGTTACCTACTTTTAAATTTCCCATCTCTTCTAAACCACTCTTGCTGCTGCACAACACTTTCGTTTTGTTCTTATTAATTTTCATGAAGTAATCCTTCCTCAAGATCTCATCGATTCCATTTAAGGCATCCTCTAGTTCATTCTTTGCCTCGGCTAATACTACTATATCATCGGCGAATCTCAACATTTTTATTGTTTCTCCTTGAATTTTTATTCCTACGTCAAATTTCTCCTTCACTTCATTTATAGCCTCTTCTATATACAAGTTAAAAATTAGTGGTGACAAAGAACAACCTTGTCGTACACCTTTTCTTACAGCAGCCTCTTTTTCGTACCCCTCGATTCTCAAAACAGCCGTTTGATTCTTATACAGACTGTAGATAACTTTCCTTTCTTTGTATTTAATTCCTAGCCTTTTCAAAGTTTTAAACATTTTACTCCAGTCCAGATTGTCAAATGCTTTCTCTAAATCTACAAATGCCATAAAAGATTGCCATAAAAGATGCCATAAAAGATAAAAATTTCATATAATTCAATATAAATTCATATTATTATATTCATATAAATTTCACCATAACAGGCAGATGGAGTGATAATTTATTTACACTCAATCTCATTGTTCCAGGCTACAAAAAAAAGACGTTCTGTTTCTTATCACATGGTCAGCCAATTATATGACTGAAGTATTTAAGAACAGACGAGATAGAGGTGTAAAACACTAATTTATTAGTCAGAGTTTCTCTGAGAGTAATGAATTTCATTATACAGCCAGACCCTGTGATGAATGAGTAAAGGTATCATTTGCAGGGTAGAAAGTAGATACTTTTCGGAGGGCCTGGCATGCTGATAAGCATAGGCTACTATTCTACTAGTGAGGAAGGTAGTGAGGAATGGTAAACCACCTCGCTCCTCGTTTTACTTAGTAAAGCCTCTAGCCTACAGGTTCAAACCAGCCTGTCGGCTGATGATTTTTAAACAAACAACAAAATTCAATATTTTTGTTTGAATGGAAAACGGCACTAATACACCCGCTACATCAAAAGAGATAGAATGGAATGTAAACGGTTACCAAGGAATTTCCCTTTTACCTATGATAAAACTATGATTAGTCTATTATTACACTTGAAGAGCAAATAGATTACTAATTAACTGAATATCAAGCTGGCTTCATAAAAAAAGATCCTGGATGGAACAGATCACGAAACTAAAACGAGTACTGGAATTTTAAGAGATCTAATAATAGTTTTCGTTGATTTTATGTTGTAATTCAGTCGACCGATAAATGATTTTGAATATTTTAGACGAATTTGGAATAGATGTCAAAAAAAAACGGCAATAGTTCAGGAAATATTAACAGAATTAATCGAAATTATTTTTTCTAGAAGAAGTTTCCGGAGGGTTTGAAATTAAAACTGGTTTTAGGCAAGGTGATGCACTGTCGTCTTTTTTCTCTAACTATGTGGAGTACAGTAGAAGGTTATTCGGGAATGGGAAATGGAATTTGTCAAGAAAAGATGGTTAAAACAAAGTGCACATTTAGGATCAAAGAATTACATCAAGATCAACTGTGTTGCTTTTGCAGACACCTGGAAATCGTTTCTAGAAACACTGCGTCGCTTGAAGTCAAAATGTGGAAAGTTTAATAGGTTCAACTTCCTTGGGGAGAAAATGCATCGGAAGACCAGTGAAAAAATGCGAACAAGGCAAGGAATGATGGCCGCTTTATTCTGAAGAAATCACAACCTGTATGAAAAGCAAGTAGTCTTGAGATAAGCCAAAATTAGACATTACAATACTGTGATAAAATCTGCACACGAGTTAGAATGTTCAAGAAGGTTGGTCTACGAAAAGCAAATAAATTTAAGAGAGAAATCCTTTGTAAGCTAATGAGTTCGAATGTAGTAGACGGATAGTACAGATTTGGAGGAAGAGAACTATTAATCGAATTGATCACTAAACGAAAATTTAAATTCCACAGACGCCTGTATAGATGACAAACAGAAAGGTATAGATGACAGAAATGATGACAAACGGCTGACAAAAGACAATAAACAATAGAACTAAGATGTCGGAAAAATGATTTAAAGAAGTCAAAAAGGATATTGAGATAACTGGAATAAACTAAAAAATATGATAAATCGAACCAAATTCAGATAACTGATTGCTGACTTCAAGGGTTTCCACAAAGGGCCAAAGGAATGCACCGGATGGAAGGGAGAAAGAAGGAAAGCATAGAGTGAAAAAATGCTGATAGTATGGTCTGAAGAAAAAGCTCCCATAAATGTCTGAAGTTACTTTCATTGTTTTGTAGCTCTACAGCCCTTGGTGTCCTCCACAACCCTCCGAAACTCTCTGCTAGTTACTAGCGCCCTCCATCCTCTTACACCCATAAAAATCAAATCATTAATAAAATCTTCATCCATCTCTTCATAGGACGGTCCTTTCTTCTTCTCTTATACAGACTTTCCTTCCATAATACCTTAACGATTTCCGTTGACTGTATTCTCTCAATGTGCCCCAACCATTTCAATCTATATGAAAAGAACTATGTTCCACTTTCTATTCGCTAATTCAGTTCTTTATTTCCATGTACTCTCTAGTAATCTCTTTCCTTTCTAAAGATTCTCCTAAAGTGAACTAAGTGAACGTGGACTAAAATTTCCCCATATGAAAAAAATTAATATTTCTCCATTGCATTATATTTATATTTTTGAATTTTTAATAATAATCGCTATAAGATACACAGAATTATTTCCTTTTAAAATTAATTAACAACAAAAGTTGAATGAAATAGAAACATGTAATTAAACAATGATTTAGTAATTTAAATTAGTTGTAACCTAAATTTCACTGATCATTACAAAATACATGATTAATTGATTCTAGTATAAAATTAATAGGGTTAATTGACGTTTTAAATTGCATAACAGAATTGCTATTGTGTTTCTGAAGAATATTAATTTCCACAATATTTTTCCCATCTAATGGACTTTATTAGTTCATTAACATGCTGACATGATAAAAATCAAAGTTTTGTATTTCAATAAAATTGTAGGGTACAACATGAATAAAAACCAATCATTATTAACCGGTGAGATATTGCGATGTTGAGGGCTTGTAACTGATATAGTTTTGCATCCTCCTGTTTCCCTATTTTACAATATAATGTACCGCAACCCTCGACTGTTATAACCTGTACTTTGCTTTGAAACATAGATCGCACCTGCTAATTCAATTTTCACATTGTATGGCCTGTTTCTATTTCATCGTTGTAATTTAGTAATTTATTGTGTAATTACTTTGTTGTTTATGAAATAATGAACGCTCATTATAGGTTCTAAAGGTACATAATATTTTATAATTAAGTACTTGTAAACAATTCCTTTTGTTTTAGTTTATGGCACTAACATTACAATAATATTACTATAGTTCTGTATTGAACCACCAGAATGGTCTAGTGGTAAAGTCGTCGCCGCGAATCACTTTAACAGCTGATTTTTGAAGACAAAGGTTCCTAGTTCAAATCCTAGTGAAGGTAGTTACTTTTATACGGATTCGAATACTAGATAGAGGTTACCGGTGTACTTTGATGGTTGGGGATTTAAATAACCATATTCTCTTAGGAATGATCGGCCTGAGTCTGAACAAGACTACACTTCATTTATATGTCATACACATCATCCTCATTTCATTGAGCCGATAGATTGGTTTGAACCTTTAAAGGCTTTAACTAAGTAAAACGAGGAGTGAGGTGGGTTACCATTACCTTCCTCAATGAGTGGAAAAGTATGCTTATCAGCATGCCTGGTTCTTTGAAAAGCACCTACTTTCCACCCTGCAAATGATACAGTTCATTCACCACAGTGTCTGGGTGTATAATGAAATTATTTACTTTCAGAGGAGATAACTCTGACTATAGTTCGATTCACGAAAGAAAACACCTGTCCTTAAACAGCAATATCTTTTTAACTGTTGTATGTAAAAACAATTACGACACATCAAATTTAATCTTGTTTTATTGTTAGGTACAGGATATATATTAACATTTTAGGAAATTAATGGTGTATTAAATATAATGAATTACGCATTTAAAGTACCCTGTTTTTAACCACTTTTCCAGTATACCCAACTTCAATACACTATTACTTTGTTCACGCGTACTTTAAAATGTTTAGGGCTACAAAGTATTATATTATGTTAATGTTATCCTGTAACCAACAATAAAAGAAGCTTTAATTTGATGCATCGTAATTATTTTTACTTACAACGATTCAAAAGATATTGCTGATTAAAGACAGGTGTTTTCTTTCGTGAATCGGACTATAGTGTCTTTTACACTTCTACCTCTTCTGTTCTTAAATCCTTCAGTCATATAAATGGTTGACCACGTGATAAGAAACAAAACTATTTTTTGTATTTCTGGAACTAGCAGATCGAGTGCAAATAATTTAACAGTCCACCTGTCTGTTATGGGCAGAATATAATACCATATCGTTTTTCAGTGGAATATTTTTATGGACTTCTGAATATCTCGTTGTTTACTGGTTCATCTTTTTTTTTTGGAAACTAGCTTTGATAAATAATAATAATAGTGTTTACATGAACTTTTAGTCAAAAAGAAACACTGCAGATGCAGAGATTTCTAGGCAGACAGGCAACTACCGCATTATAGATTTTTGACGTACCTCGTATAAAACAAAAAGAGAAACTATTGAAACTACAGAAATCGGTTTAAAATAAAATTATAGTTGAACGGTTCAACGGTAACTATTGCATGACCTCATCTATTGTTACTGAATTACGGTACCTTCTGACGCTACGCAATATAAAACACGATATTGCATGTTTTGTTTAGTCTATCATCACTGTCAGGTTAATAAATATGTAAATGATGTTTAAAAAATAGGCTGTGTGTATAATAAAACTAGGATAATATATCGAACAGGGAGTTGCTAACTCCATGAAGAATTAATCTTCATTTTAGTTCTAATATTTAAATTAACTTCAGCAGGTAAATTGGTTGGAGTTTTATTTAAAAAATGACTTTTTACTTTCATTTCATAGTATTACAATGAACGTTACTGAAGAATACTACTAATATAAAAAAACCTAACGAATAAAGTAAAAATAATTTTGGATTTTTCAGTGTGAACCTACTCTATGCGTAAATTAAAAAGTTCTCACTGATTGACTGATGTACTCACTAAATTATCAATATACCAGAAACAACACGTAATATTTACGGATCAGATCTAGGCAAAAATAATCATGATCGAATGTGAAGTTGCCACTTGGCTTTGTCACACACAGTTCCCTCAAGCCCCAGTAAACTTATTGTCAGTCATTTACTATCGCCTTGTGTATGTCCATGATATTTGTTGTTGTTCTTCTTCTGCCTTTCAAGGATAAGGCATCTGTGCCTGTTCCCAACCTCTCCAAACTGTCCATCTCTATCTCGGGCGTCCTCGTTCTCTCCTGCCCTCCGGCTTATAGCACAGAGTCCGCTTAGGTATCATATCCTCCATCATTCTGTTCACATGCTCTAACCACTGCATTCTGTTCGGAAATACCTTGTCGCTTATAGAGAAGATGTTGAGTTCTTTTCTTATCTCGGTATTTCTGTAATGATCTTCTCTACTGCACCCATATATATATATATATCGAAGAAATTTCATTTCAGATGCTTACAATCTCTTCTCCTCTCGCTTTGATAGCACCCAAGTTTCACTGCCATAGAGTAGGGTTAGCACTGCTATTGTTTTATAAAATCTCACCCTCGTGTTTTTACTGGTGCTATTTTTTAAGGTGTGGTGGATAGTTCCGCATATTTGCTGAAATCGGTGCATCTTATTGTCAGCATTTTTATCCTGTTGGTATGTAACGTTGCAACCTAGATACTGAAAGTGGGATACCTGTTCCAAAATATTGTTATCTATAACAGTTTTGCTTCTGACTGGCTCCTTACCCCTGAATGCCATTACCTTTTCTTCTTCGTCAAAACTGTCAACTTATATTCTTTGCAGAATTTGTTCAGCATGAAGGTTTGTTCTCTCTGTAGGTCATCCTTATTCTCCTGTAGCACTATCAGGTCATCGGCAAATGATAGGCAGTTTACAACCCTATCTTCTCTTATGAGAATACCAGTGTGTATTTGAGACTTCCGTCTTTTGATCACGTCATCCAAATAAATATTAAAAAAAGTGGGTGATAGACCATACCCTTGTCTTACTCCTCTATTAATAATTACTTCTTCAGAATTGGAGTTCTCCATTGCTATTATCCCTCTGGTGTCTTCGTACAGGCTTTGAATTGCTTTTATAAGATGGGAAGGATACCCAGTATTTCACAATATTTGTTAAATTTTAAAAATCAGGTTAAAAAATCATCTTCTTTTTCTTCGCTCCACGGATAAGGCAGCTCGGCCTGTTTCAGAAACTATCTCCGTTCCGAGCTTTCAACACTCCTCTTACCAGTGGGTTTGTTCATACTCGTGGGCTAAGCGGGGCGAGCAGTCTTCCTTCATCTGTTCCAATGGTTGCACCAGTACTTCATATGAATGTCCATTCTTTCATCTAAGGTAATAATGCCCATCTCTTTATGTGTATCCACATTCTTCAGCCTATCGTCCTAGGTACAGCCCTTCACCGCTCTCAGAACCTTATTTCCGCCTCTGCTACCTATTTAATTCCCGTTTCGAAAATGTCCACAATTCACTTCATATAGTACTACAGATATCACTATCGTTTTATACAACTTTAAACATGTGTCTTTTCTAACCCTGTGCTTCAACGTTTTATGTGTCGTTCCGAAAATGTTCTTAAACTCATTTAGTTTATTCGTCACGCCGTGCTTGCTTGCGAAAAAAGTAACATCCCAAAAAAGCGTATTTTCACCAAATATTCGCGGTAAGAAAAAGTTAATCCATAAATAAGTTGGGATTCCTGCTGTTGACATGAAACTTGGACTGAAATCTTCGTCCTAGTAACTGTTTAATTATTCAATTCTAAATTATAGTTATAGTATATAGATTAATAAATTATAGTATTTATTGGAATTGTTCAAAAATATATAATCCAAAAATGTTACTAACGCTGAGCTATGGTACAGCGGTACCACAACCTGACAAAGAAGGATCTGGTTGACAAAAACCACGTGGTTCTTGGTTCTTGCTATGTTCAGAACCAGCATGTTCTGATTTACGTAGCAAAATCTAGTTACTTAAAGATCCATGTAAAAAAATTTCATTTATTTCATGTACTGTAGTTGAAAAAATATAGTAAAATTTTGTTTAATTAAAGGTGTTTCACCAAAAATGTTTAATAACTAGTATTTATGTTGTGAGTAGAACTTAATCATAAACTCTGCCACTTTTTTACAACATAAAATTAATATCATTGAATTCTTTTATTTATTGTGATTTTTTATATTTAGTAGACCTCATTACAAGTTAATAAAATATAATTAGAATAAAATTAAAATTACCTGATGAGCCCTTCGGCCCATTAATTCGTGAATGGCTACTACAATCTCACCCAATTCCGATCTTGTAATACATCCATCACCATTGATGTCATATAATTTAAAAGTCCACCGTAATTTCTCATATATTGAACCTCTTAATAATGTCGAAAGTGTCACCAGTAAATCCTGAAAATAAAATACAAAAATTATTGAGAAATTCAACGAAACGAACAACATATTAAATTACTCGTATAGGTTGGAGAGAATCATGTAAAATATTAAATTATAAAAACATATTTTTTACATTCGCAGATAACGCTGTCTCCCTTCCCTTATCCTGATCTTCCATTCCCGTATTTTCCCAATTCCCATCTTCTAAGCCTCTCTTTTGTAAAGCCTCGTCTACATCATCTTTCCAAGATTTTATTAACCTGTTTTTTTCTTCTTATTCTTCCTCGTGGGCTTCATTCCGTTATCTTATTCAACCATCTGGCCTTCGCTCTTCTCACATGTACATACCAGTACATCCATATTTTCTCTACATGTTTTGTTATATTATCTTGCATCCTCCTTGAAATTTTCTTTTTTGAAACCTTATCTAATTTAGTAAAATAATAACAGCAGTTCCTCCGAGGAGTCTAAAGGATACGTCCTCAGTTGGAGGATAGGCGATTGTTTCCCAGCTGTCGTTATACAAGAAAAATTAAATACCACAGCGGATCAACAGGTAAAATTGGACAGTGACTGATCCAGAATAGGCGGCTGAAGAAAAGATCGTTCATAAGGGGGTTTTGGCGTATGCCCATGACAACTTAACACATGTAAAACTAACAGATTATTTTCAGAACACGATGGTAGAATGATAATTCCAGGTATAATCCACACCTCATCAAGATAGAGCCTCAACGGATACGGGGAAGGAAATTCTGGTAATCAATTTAAAAAAATTGATTGTAAACATTAACCAGAAAGGGGTGGATAGAGAATGTGGATGGAAAGTTGAGATTTGCGACATGGATAAAAAAATAATAATTTAAATAAAAACTTGTAAATCCCCTTACATAAAAATCCAATTACATTAAACGAATAGGATCTGTGTGGAGTGTATAATCGAAAACGGATGAAGAAGCGTTAAAAACTGTCCTTAGTATTTTGGATCAGAGAAGTTTCAGTGCAGCCAACACTGAGAGTTCAGCTAAGCCGGTCATAAATTTGGGATCCATATATCCACACTGGTTTGAATAAGGGTTTATAAATAAGTACTTTCAGATGAAGGCATAATTTTAACTTTTGGAACAGAAGACCGTTTATTTATTTGTGGCTACTATATAAAAAGTTCAGATGTTCATTCCACAAAAGTCTTCTGACCAAATGAAGTCCCAGATGGAGGTTTTTAAAATTTCATTATAGGTGAGTTATAAAGAAATACTATAAGTAGATTTGCCAAATAAGGGTGAATTAACTTTTTTTTTAAAATCGGAGTTTAATTTTAAATCTCCTCTTCTTAAAGCATAATTCTAAAATAGTTAGATGATGTTGGAAATTAAACACTACGTCAAGTGCAGAAAAGGATGATGAATTGAAGAAAGTATTAATGTGTCATCAGCAGAGGGTTAAAAAAATCAGTTGAGAAACATCTACAATAGTAGAAAAGTTAAAGAAATAAAAGTAAAAAAGTAAAATATAATAAAAAAAAAAACATTTATCGAGTCTGAGTAAATTATATAATATTTTCAACATAAAAAGTGATTATACCTCAATTGTTTTATGTTTATTTTTGTATTTAACCAGGTACTCATTTAAACTTAGTAACTTTGTTGTTACTTCAGAATTAGCTAAAAAGGGACAGTTGTGGAAAATTGCCGTTATCAAGATCGCTTTAGCTGGAGCAATTAAATTAAATTTCCGTTTTATTGTTTCCTTTATTAGATTATTCAACAACATTAACCTAAAATTTAATTATATTGTGATGTAAAAACTTGAAATTTATTAAATTTATATAAAAATTAAAATAGTTGTTACTTAAATATCATAGTATACCGTTCCACTGTTTGTATTTATTTAGTTTTTATAGAAAATGGGATGCTGATACCGGTATAGAACATTTTACTAGTAACAGTTTTACATTGTTGTTAAAAATTCTCTTTTTCTTTGCCCTATTTTAGTGTAACCTAATAATAGGATACACTAAATTTATTTATACTTTTCATCAGTATTCTGCATAAGTTCTTTCTTATATCTGATACAGAATTAATACTGTTAATTTCTCTGTAGAAATTGTTATTTAAGTTAACGTTGAATAATTGATTAATTAAAGTAATGTTATATATTCCTTCTAAAATTACTTAAATACTTACAATTTTATATTATAAAGATAATACAATTTGTTTTTTATTAGTCTGTAATAAAAAGCTATTATACTTTAACAAGTTCACTAATAAACCTTTACTGTTAATACGACTTTAAAATAAATAGACTAATTTTTACTTTCTCTTGCCTATATGAATACATAAAAAGGGATATACGTATAGGAAGGAATTGTTTTCATGTCGATTTTTCGAAATTGAGTTTTCACCAAATATACATGTTTTCAGTCCTCCTGAACCCAAAAAACATGTTTTTAACGATTGTTAAGTGTGTGTGTGCGCGCGTGTGTGAACAGAATATTTCAAGAATGGAACATCGTACGAACTTGAAACTTGAAAATTAAGTTAGACACTACCGGACCCGACTTAAACATTTTCATCAAAATCGGTCTACCGGAAGTAGTAGTTTATTCGTGTCAATTTTCACTGTTTTGCGATTTTCTCAAAAACGGCTTCTACGGTTTTTTTAAAAATCGCCTCATTTACTAAATTTTTTATGCCCTACAAAATAGGATTGGCGCCATGTCTGCTGAAATTCTTGGGAAGGCTCTTTTCTCGTAAAAAAATTGTTTTTTTAAGATTGCGGCTTAAATATGCATTTTAGCGTAAAAATGTACGCAATAAAAGTTATAGAGAATTTAAAATCCTACAACTTTTATTTCAAAACTTTTTTGTAAACGGGTTTTTTCTCCTAAATACCTTCACAAAATCTTAAAAATGTTTTTTCAACAAAAGAAATGTTAACTTGTTTCTAAGGATTATTTTAGTTTTTTGAAGAAAATTGTAGTGTGGTTGTTTTACAAAACCTTAGTGCAAAGAGTTAGGTGGGTCTTTGCAGGATTTTTTAGAAGGGTGCAAAGTGCATTCTTGCCCTCCCGTGTGCAAGAAACTGAATACAATAGCAAGTTTAATCTGTTATATCCATTATATTATATTCTACAAAAAGAAACCATCCTAAAGAACCAACCCACAATTAATTATGAATTGTTTTAAAATAACTTTTTTTTGGTTGAAGTTTTTTAATGTTAATAAATAACATTGTTTCAATTTTAAAAGAACATAACATAAGAACACAGATTAAAATGCAAGTAAACTTTAACGCTTCATATCTCAAAATAAATTTTGTTTTGGTTGGTTCCTTCTTGCACAACCGGCTCCAAATGTAGGCCTAAATATTAACTTAAAGTAGAAATGACGAAAGTTTGAATTGCCTAACTCTGTAGCGTAGGGTTAGTACACTAGACTATAACATGGAGGTCTCGTGTTCGATTCCCAGCTAGGATCTGGAATTATTACAAGTGAAAAACCATAGTTCCAGTTACATAACGTACAGTAATCACTAATAATCAAGTTGTCGATGCGACTTAAGCTATTCAAATTTCAAAGCTATGGAAATTTGTGAGTACATTTAGAACTGAGTCATTCTTTGAATTATTTGGAATCGGATGGGTGGGTTTGCTAAAAACCAAGTGTGAATTATAAAATTTTATAAACAAAAAACAACACTCTGGAGTGTTTTGTTTGTTTTACGTCCGACTGTTTTGCAATTAGCTTCTACTATTGCAGATGATGAAGAGTAATGAAAAATTACCAGATCTGATCGGGAATCGAACCCTGACACCCTGTCGTAAAAGCCAGTTGTTGAAACATACACTCAGTAGTATGTTTCAAAACTTAAATATAAGCTGAACCTAACTATAAAATCTACGTAATTATATTGAGATATGAAGTACATGAAGCTAAAAATGACGACAACGACCTTGATGGGGATGATGATACTATTTTTGAGATGATTCCGGTTAGTATTAGTTAAACATAATATTGCTAATTGATTAACAAAATCGTGGGGGTAGCCTACATTCAGTATTATAATACATTTCAGTCTATGAATATCTTCGTTCTTATCAAAGAGATTGATTAATAAACGATTTTGATCTAATTTTTAAATGTTTTAGGCTACGTTGCTTAATTTCTTCTTTTAAAATAAAAAAATAAAAAACCACAATAATTTGCCTTTTTCAATTATTGTATTAATTCTTACAAGATTTTAATAAAAAAAATCTGTTAATAATAAACTTAACAGATTTAAACTGTATTCTTCTTCTTCTTCATGTAGCATCTCCATTACGAAGGTGTGCTAGCATCATGGCAATCCTGACCTTGGAAACTGCAGCTCTAAATAGGTCGATGGATGACAAATTAAACCACTCTCGCAGGTTCCGTAGCCAGGAGGTTCTTCTTCTTCCAACCGATCGTTTGCCCATAATCTTTCCCTGGATGACAAGATGAAGGATTTCATATTTTGGACCTCTCAAGACATGGCCGAGGTACACCAGCTTTCTCTTCTTGATTTCGATCATCACTTCCATTCCCTTCTGCATCCTTCTTAGGACTTCCATGTTTGTGACTCTCTCTGTCCAAGATATTTTGTGCATCCTTCTGTAAACCCACATCTCAAAGGCCTCAAGTCTTCGTTCACATTGCCTATTGGTAGTCCAGGCCTCTGCACCATAGTACAGCACCGGAAAGATGTAAAGATGGAAAGATGTAAACTGTATTAATAACTAAAAAATAATTGTTTTTGATACTTCAATATTTAAGTTATAGAAACAAAAAATTATTCTAACATCAGAAATTATCTACGAAGCTGTATCTTAAAATTTCTGAAAAAGCTTACAGAAAATTATTAAATTTTTTATAAATACTATTATTTTAAGTTCTGCTTAATTTAGTGGAAAAAAATCAAATTGCGGAGAAAGGTTTATTGAAATGAAATTAAAAAAAAAAAAATAGAAACACTAACCTAAATCTTAACAAATAACTAACTCGATTATTTTGTTATTTCACAAGGGATTAATTGAATAAAGATAATTACAAAAGACAATTCTCTGAACAGAAGTTTTTAATATCTCTTATTGATTTATTCCAATACTGCGAGACCGACTTTACGGATCATTCATTCCTTTTGATCGTGATGTTTGCCCAACTGAAATAATTTAATGTAGCAGCGGATAGGTACACTGTGTTCAACACAACCTTTGAATTTAGTTCTTTATTGTTATGTAAAATGCCTAGATATATAAAAATAGAATTTCGTAAAAAATATTTTCAACCGCCCAAGTAATTACAGTTTGGCATGTCACAACGAAACTGTGATATAGGTACTATACTCTTGTGTGTTAAATTTATTCGTTTTTTTTAACCTACACCATCAGAAGTATTCGCCGTTGTACAAGCTGGGGATTTTTAAAATTAAATTCGTGTTGGGACGTGATTAGGAAGTGGAAATTAATGTAAAAACTTCTTGTTGAATGTGTTTTTTGTCTTAGAAGTTTTTTCCAACATAAACAAAAATTCATGTAGGCCTAGTTATCAGAAAAAAATGTGAGAATTACCTATTTTCTGTATTTTTAGAATAAGTCTGGATGCTTCTCAAAATATTCACCTAACCGTTTCTTTGTTGTTGTTGTTTAGGTCATCAGCCGAAAGGCTGGTTTGAATCTCTAGAGGTTTTACTAGGTAAAACGAGGAGTGAGGTGGTTTCATTGCTTCCCTCACTGAGTTGAAAAGAAGGCTTATCATCATGCCAGGCGCTCTAAAAAGCACATATTTTCCACCCTGCAAATGAAACCTTCACTGCATTCACCGCAGGGTCTGGCTGAATAATGAAATTAATTACTATCAGGGGAGATAACTCTGACTAGTGTCTTTTACACCTCTATCTCTTGTGTTCTTAAGCGATTCAGTCATTTAATTTGCTAGCCATGTGATAAGAAACAGAACTATTTTTTTACCCCTGGAACTAACAGCTAGAGTGCAAATAATTTAACACTCCGCCTGTCTGTATGGGTATACCGTTTATTAACGGGTTTAAGTTACAAAATATATTCATAAATATGTGTTGAAATTTGGAGTAATTATCTCTACCAATTCCTGAGAAATAATAATTCTTAGAGAAATAATAATAAAGAGTTTTGGGACCCAAACTTACAAAAAAACATATAAAAAGTTAAGATGAGGTGTTTTTTCACGGTTACGTATAGGTTGTACTCAGTTTACGCATGACTACATTTTCTCAAATCCTGCTATCCCACCGATCTGTCTTTTCTGCCATGAGAACCAATTGAGAGTGAAACACCTTTTACTTGACTGTTGTTTCACAGAAGCTCAAAGAAGAAGACTTCAGCTTTAAGGAGTGTCACTGAGTGATCTATCTGCCATTAAGACAAAATTGAAAGAGTATTGCAAGTGATAAAGAGTAAGTAAAAACTCTGTAAAAGTTCTGTGTGCATGTAAATGAGCTGTGTGTGTGTTTTTGCCTTCCTTGTACTGTAGCAGTAATTTTCTGTCACCGATTGATTTTTGACGATTGGTCATTGTTATTATCAAATAATAACAACTTTAAAATTTTTAAAGTTATTCATTTTTGTTAGTAATCCATTTGTCACCGTCGACCCCTTCGATTAGGTGCTGTGTTGCCGGCTGTCAAAGCTTCCAAAGTGACAGAGGGAACCGCCAATAGTTGCGAAAGGGGCGGTAAACCTGTGGCGGCGTACCGACAGAGGCCTTTGTCGCCAAGGCCGAGACAATAACCGCCCCCTACCACAGCGCTCTGGGCGACTATATAAAGAGCGCTCCACTGAGCCCGGAGAGATTCGATTCCACGCTACACTACACCATCGACGAGACTTCCTACATCGGCACACGGCTACCGGACTCCAGCGAAGACTCATCGACGACACCGCAAGAGAGAAGATGATGCTTCTGATCCCCGACCCGACACCGTAAGCCGTCGACCGGGACAGTCATAGCCCGCTGGCCGCGGGCGATGCCCACAGCGGTCCCGCGACCGAGCCTTACGCCCACCGGATCCGACGAAGCAGCCATCGACGCACTACTGCGAGGAAAGATGACGTCTTCGCTGGACAACGACACGCCGTGTCACCCAGCCCCTCAACCGCCACAACGACTACGACCGACGCTTTGCCAAGACGACTACCTTTTAACGGTCACCAAAAAGGTCTGTAAAAACGGTCACAGGGCTACCAAAAAGTAAAGATTTCAACTTGTCACTTAATGTCGCCATCCGATGACACATTGTTGTTAATTTTTGTTAACTGATTTTTATAATTTTGTATCAGCAATGTATTGGAAATTGTAAATATTTTGTTTTTTAATTGGTCGCTAATGACTGCATTGTTGATGCGACCTTAAATAAATATCTTAAAAAAAGTTAAAATAAATAAGATGTTTCTAAAGGATAAACAACAAAACAAACCGGATAAAATATGTAAACTTAATGTAAATTCAAGAATCTCAAACATCAAAAATAAATGGAAATTTTAATACATGCATAAATATTTTGCAACGCAAGTTTGTAATTGGTCATATACATCTGTCAGCTGGATAATTTGTATTCCAGATTTGTATTAATAAATCTATTAAATTTGTATTTGTACTACAAACGAAGTAATTTGTATTCAACAAATGCGATACCACTGTAGTGAAGTGGATTCGAGAGGGATACATTGGGGTAACAGAGTGACGACAGGTTTGACGTAATGAGTAGAGTGAAGGGGATAAACGTTTTAGCAAGCAGTTTGCTTCTAAATGGGAAAAGGGATAGCGAAATGTGTTGGAAAGGGAACGGAGTAGGAGAACTCTAATCGATGCATTCCAGTTAGGTTATGTCGTGTCCAGCCTGTCTGTGGTTGTATCCTCTGTTTGAGAGCGAGATCGTTTCATTGATCAAATTGTATAGATGGCAAGACCAGGGAGAGTATACTCCTTCGATAAAGGGTCATGGAATTTCAGATGAAATTTGAGTTGCGAATTCCTTGGCCTTTCAACTGACTTATGACAAGAGAAAGCTCTTTCATATTAACATCGACATCCTACGTTAGTTCAAATATATAAAATCATTTACTTCATATTATTATTACTAAATATAACTTCATTTAGCTCATACAATATAACATAAATTAATTAATTACAATAAATTTATATTTAATACATACTGGTTTAAATCGTATTAAGAAATCCTAAAGATAACACCTATTACAAACAAAAAAGTTTAAGGGGAGATTTTTAAAAATTTAATTAATTTTTCATCAAGCACACTCCTGTAACGCCATCCAGCTATCTATATTAAAGATCCTTCTATCTCTTCCTTGGTCTTCCCATGTCTCGTTTTCTAATCGAATTGTACCTCTCAACCACTTTCGGAATTAGATCCGCACGCATCCCTTCAACATGTATTGACCACTGTCTTCTATTTTGTTAACTCTCTCATCCAGTGAAAAAAATATATAGTTCTGTATTCCACTGTCTATCCAGTCTGGAATAACCCAACACAGGTCTCAGAAACCTTATTTTTACCCTCCAGCAGTCTTTCAGTTGGTGAATGTTGGAAAGAGGTGTAACTTATAAATTTCATCAGTAAAAAGGTAAGTATTGTGAAATTCATTACTCTCAGAGAAAATAACCCTGACTAGCGTCTTTTACACCTCTATCGTTTCTATTCTTAAATAATTGTCATATAATTGGTTAACCAAGTGATAAGAAACAGAAATATTTTTTGTAGCCCTGAAACTAGCAGATCAAGTGCAATTAATTTAACACTCCACCTATCTGATATGGGTATTGGGGTTCCTTTTGTTCTTAAATTGCACAAATATCAACGTACACACATTAGGGTTAAAACAAAAATATAATCAATATAAACAAACACACCCACAGGCGATTCTATGTTGTTTTCTTTTTACGCCAGGCTAACGACCGATATTATTTTAAACGAAATAAAATAACATTAAAAAATATATTAAAAATTGGATCGTTACACTGGGTACGCGATGCTTAATTGTATTTAACAAATTTGTTTTAGAAGAAAAAGTGAAATTACAGAAGCAATGATATTTTTTGGCATACAACGGAAACATAACATGATAAAAGATTCATAGAGGTTACGACAAAAAATGCTGATATAGTATAATGAATCAGAGGATTTGGGATTTGGATGTACAGTAAAAACTTTTATACCTATCATAAAGCGGATAAAAAATAACACTGAAAAGATAACTACTTTAAATAGCAATAAGAAAATAGTATAACAAAGGAAAAATCATTTTATTACATCAAATTCAAAAGAAATAATATTGTCAAAGTTTATCAAAGTTTACACTTGAGTAACTTTTGTTAAGGAAAACATACATGAAGACGATATAATTTCTAATGCGTAAAAGATAAAACTAGTTTACCAGCTATATTATTTTTATAATCTTGGTTTACTATGTATTTCCGCCTTGTGAAAATACATAAAAAGTACCTTCTGTCATAAAAAACAGTAAAATCTAACAAATAATCTAATCTATGTGTTATTGAGGAAGTAAAACTTTCCCTTTTGAATTTTTCGGAACACGTATGTACACATAAAGAAAAACTTTAGGTGAGTGAGAGTAGAAGACGTCAAAATATTTTGGTAACAATTTTGAGACCTTTTTGAAGATATTTTCCAGTACCTACATGATGTTCTAATCAATAATGATATTACTAGAGATATCAACTCAATGAATTTTTATTTTTTGTACTTATCATTTTGATTATTGGTAGATAATGTTTAAAAGGATTTAATTGATAACTTTCCAAAAAATAAAACTTGAAAACAATACAATTTTAATATTGCCAAAAATCAGTTATTTTCGGGTTTTTGAGCCGTTTTAACATCCAAAAAGATTCCACCGATTTTTTTTACTTCGACAGTAATTTTGAAAAAGATTTTAAAACAAATAATTAGTAATTCAATAACTATAAATTACAAGACATTGTTACACTCAAATACTCAAATAGTCGCCTCTCCTTGGCGTAGTGGTTAGTGCCCTAGCGTACAATGCGGAGGTCCTGGGTTCAATTCCCGGCTAGGATCTAGAAATTTTGACAAATCAAAACCCACTGTTCTAGATACACAACTCACCCCGTAGTTGCTAATAAACAAGCAGGTGAATAACCAAGTAATATTTCTCTTCAAACTCATGGGGCAGAAACAAATTTGAAATAACTTCTCTAATGGCTTCTTTCATTCTCCCTAAGGGGAAACCTGAATAGGCTTATGAGAATCAAAACCTTTACTTCGAACGTTCATAACTTATTGTATTTTTTCATTTGTGTATAGTTGCAACTCATCATTATCATCTGTCAAGGATTAGGCTTAATGGCCTGTTCCGGCATCCATCTCTTTTTAGGTCTTCCCAAGCCGCCCTTCCCCCTAGGTTTATATTTCCATACTCGTAGAGGAACAATGCTGGCGTGCTAAGTAAATGGTTGAACCAGTTTCAGTTGCAGCAACTCTTAAATTGAATAATGACTAGTTTAAATTTGAAACATGTTTGTAGTGCAATAACCTTGAGATCGATCAAGTTGCTATTTGAGAATAAAACCCGAGACCCGCATTAACTAACGGCTGAGCGACTATTAAGGCAGCCGTGTAGTATTTTGAAAAATATTTAGATAGAGGAGCGTATTTGTGTTAAATAGTTACCTACCTAAGTTATTTTATAACAACGATTTAAAAGTTATATTTAAAGGGTTCACAGGTTAGCTAATAGTTTTATTGACAATTTAAAACGTTTTCTAAAAGTGAGTTGAGAATATCCATAAAAATATTAAAGCTTTTAACTAGCAAATATACTTAGTGTTCTATTTATTATATTTATCAACAATGAACTTTCTCCACAGTTTATAAAGCACCAAAAATAAGTTCTTCATATCGTTTTAACTATTAAAATTAATATTTTGTCAAAAAATAATCTGTAACCAAAGAAGTGGATCAATCTGCTTCTAAAATCTGAGTCGAAGGTTGCTTGTATGATTCCTGGCTAGATTGCAGAAGTTACCCAGAGTTTTTAATATGTCGTAAAATCCAATGTCTTTCAGTACCGAAACAATATTTAAAAGTTTGATCTAAAGTACTATTAATTTAAATAAGGTTTTACAAACAGTGCCAGCCCTTATTTCCAAAACTTGCAGGCGTAAGCCTGCCAATGCCGACCAAAATTTTAACGTTACAGAAAAATAAAATGGTCTATTAAAAATTAATTTTTATTTTGTTCATAAAAAAAGAAATCGTTCTTACACTACAAATATTCAGAATAGTTTTTTTTTAGTTTATTTAAAGTCGCACCGACAGTTTGGTCATTAGCAACTACTGCGGGTTTTGGTACCTTAACGGTGGTTTTACCGTGTTAACATTTTCAGACTCTAGCCAGGAATAGAATCCGGGACCTTTCGCTTTGTAGGCTAGCGCGCTTGTCACCTCGCCACAGAGGCGGTTTAAAAATACAATATTCCATTAATTTTTGTTTAAAAGTTTTTTTAAAATGTTCGGTTATCCGGACGTTGGAACTTCATGCATAACTTACGGGAGTCTGGTAAACCGGATGTTATAACTAAATAAAATACATCGGAGTCCAGTTTTCCGGACGTTGGTAATGGAAGGGTTAAAATATAGAAAATATAAAGTGGTCGCTAATGACTTAAGCAGCTGATGAAGTTATAAACGTCTCAAAATAATCTGTATTTTAAGATTCATTTTACTTAATTAATTTTAACAGCGATATTAATTTAGGCATGCTGTATTACTCGTAAAGAAATAATTCAATATAGCGAACTGGTTGTGTTACAGTTTAAGCAAAGTCAAACTAATATCAGTACATCTTTCATCCATCTCAAGATAGCTTTTGATTTCCCCACCTCTCATTAGAAGATCACTCGCTCATCAGAATATCGATATCTTTTGAGCAACCGTTGAACCGTTTTATACCGTTTGCTTTGTTTTGGTGGTTACATTTTAAAGTCGGTTCCACGTCTTGGTCCTTTGCGAGAACACTAGGTTATAGAACAGTATCGGTGAGTTGTTACGTGCAATAAATCTTTAGACCCTGGTCGAAAATTGACCTCGGGACCTTCCGTTTTTCATTTCGGGGGTAATTAGCGCTCTAAATCACTGTGCCACAGAAGCGACTTGACAGCAGCTTCTATTTTGTATCGCAAAAGTTTCGTGGATTTAAAGGTACCCGGAATTTCGTGGATTTAAGGGTACACATCTATTTTTGAATGCCAAACGATAAACTCATCATTTTGTTTTTGTTTTAAAACTTTAAATCGGCATTAGACCAGCTGTGAATGTAACAGTTGAGGAATTTCCAGATTATGATCCTGGAATGTATTAGAGGTAACTATTTTGTAGTACTTATAATAAATATGTTTTCTTTTAGTTTTTTCTTGTTTCCCGTAAACAGCAATTTTTGACACATAGGGAACATTTTCTCAGCCAAAAGTGAATGGATTTTAATGAAATTTTTGCATAGCCTTTTGTACCTTAATTAAAATGTATTGAGTTAATATTACAGTAAAAAATTGTATTTAAATATTTATTTTCCACTTAAATAGGCAACAAATTATGCTTTTCAAAAGTGGTAATTTAAAAAATCATTTTCGTATCTTCCTAACAATATATAATATTTATAGATGTTACTAATTCCGTGGGTGTAGAATAGCCTGGAAAATAACCACAAAAAATTGAACAGGATAACTGTAGTAGTTTTTGAGAAAATATTCCTTACATTAACATTACGGAGATAGGCATTCCGGGTACTCTTAAAAAAATTGTTTTGTAGAATATTTTTTCCATGCATTTAATTTTAAATTTAACTAATCTTTTCAACTGTCTCATCATCAGAAATTATTATTATTACGTTAAATTTAATAGAAAAAAAAATTATTATATTTAGAAAATTTAATTAATCGGATTAAATTTTTTTACTACTTTGTATTGTAAGATTTTTCTTCATTTCTAAGTCGTGTAAACTATATTATAAAGTCTACAATGTAAATTCAAAGTTACTTCGATCCATTTCGATAATACTCCACCAATAATTATATTATGTTTTTAACTTCAATTTTGTGTGATTGTAAGCACAATAAAAAAAAAAACATTATTGAATTATTAAATAACGTAAAATTGTTAACCCACGGTATGGTCTAAGTTATAGTCATCGCAGCGAGTCATCGTCATTGTCGTCCATCATGGATTAGGCTGTAATTGAACCTGTTCCGGCGTCTATCTCTTCCTTGGTCTCTCCGCTCCTCTTGTACCCCTTGATTCATAAAGTCAAGAATACTGAAACCTTATAGTCGTTATTTATTTCATTGGACACCGTTCTGTACTTTAACGACGCTACAAATTTAAATTTAAATTCAGTACTGTGCGTTATACGCTATATTGAAATACATTACAGTAATAACCAAATTAAAAAAAAATTAATTCGTTATAGTTAAGTCGGGTTACGGTGAGTGGGGTTTGGATAAGCGGGATTTTTTTCGTTTTACGTCCGACTATTTTGCAATTACTGCTAATGCAGACGTTGAAGGATGAAATGATTTTTTGTAACGCATGAAAATATGCTGTGCCTGAATGGGATTCGAATCATCCATTAAAAAAACAAATTACTGTAAAATCCAAGCGGGGTTTTACTGTAATTAGTAAAACTACATAGTAAAACAGAAACGAGAGGGTTGTGATATGACATATGAAGCGGAATTTGATGTAATGACAAAAGTTTTTAGGTTTCAACGTATTTGCGGTTACATAAATAGAACATTTAAAGCCAGGGCCCGGAAAGAAACGCAGTTGAGGCTATATGATATAATGGCACTGCCTCTTTTGTTGAACGGTAGTGAAAGATGGGTCCCAAGGAAATCTGAGAGTAGGAAGTTGGAAGAAGGTGAGATGCGTTTTTTTGAGATCGGTGAAAGGAGTAAAACTTAGGGATCTCATCAAAAGTGAGACAATCCAGCATGGTTTGGGTAGAACGGAAACTGTGAGACAGAGGATTGAACGATATAGGGAGAGGTGGTTACAACATGTGCGCCGCATGCCAGAGGATCGATATCCGCTACTGACCTTACAATACCGACTGTAAGGAGTTCGGTCGTTGGGTAGACCACGAAGAAGATGACAGAAGCTGGAACAGGCAATGTTCCTAATAAGTAAAGTAGGAGGGTGGGAAGGAGGAAGAGAAGAAGAAGAAGAGGAAGGAAAAGAAGAAGGAGATGAAGGAGAAGAAGGAGAAGAAGTAAGTACTGACGGACGAGCGGTATTGTTTTGTATATTATATTTTATTCGAAGGTACGAATGGAAAATTTTGTAGTAAATAAGGCCAAATAATATTTCACAACAGATTATTAAGAGAGAACAAAATGGTATTATAGTTTTGGGCTCGCTTTAACATCAGAGGAAGTCGTTTTATCTGACTGAACACACAAGGCTTGCCATGTAATATATTTTATGCTATGTAGAGAATTATTGACAGTTACCACATGTGTCATTGCTGTATTGTGGTTACTGATCTCGCACGTTGTAGTTACAAGTCCCCTAATTTATCGTTAACCATAAAACAAGAGAGTTTAATACTACACTGCTAGATTTGCTTTACAACACACTAAAATATTATCTACAATGTATTAACTAACTAATCTAAAAGAATAGAACTAACAATACTTATAACTAGTAGAAAAATTATAATGTAGATTATATTCTCTAATTAAGAAATTATTAAAAAATATTTATAAATTCTATTTAACTATAAAATTAATCTAAACTATTTTATAATAATGCAGTAAAATGACTATACAAGAAATTAAAGAAATAATAATTATACTTACTCGAAAACTAATGGCGCCATTACAATTTACGTCGAACGCTTTGAACACATAGTGGGCGTAAAGTGTAGCATCTGTAAAGAAATTAGAATAATTCAGCTAAAAATATAAAATTTCACGAATTATAAATTTAATAAAATACCGGATGATTTAATAGGTATCGGATAGTTACTTGGTTTGTTTTTAGTGAAATGTTATTTTTAACTAACCCATAAAATAAAATGATTGTTTAATTTTTAATGTCACTGTTACTTCCTATCTTGATGTTGTATGGCACATGAAAATCAGAAAATTTAATAACAGTCTATATGAAATTAACTTAATATTGTTTAGTTAACTTTGTTTAGCACGAAAACTCAGAGTAGGTTTTATAGTGCAAAATCTGATCCAATGTACGTATTTTAAATAGAGATTCTGTTTGTCATTAAATACTGAGTTTTATCTAAAGAATTAAAAAAAAAAATTATGTAGTTGAAAAGAGGATAATTTCGGGAATCATTAAAATATCCGAAAATGAAAATTGGTAGAATTCATAACCATATTTTGCAAAGTAAATAACAATTTTTTCAAATTATATATTTTATTAACCCACCGGGTTAGTTTAGAGGTAAAGTCGTCGCCGTGAGTCAGCTGTTTAACAGCTGATTTCTGGAGACGAGGTTCCTGGTTCAAATCCTAGTAAAGGTAGTTACTTTTTTTACGGATTTGAGTACAGACAGCGGTTACCGGTGTACTTTGATGGTTGGGGGTCAATTAACCATATTCTCTCAGGAATGGTCGGCCAGGGTCTGTACAAGACTACACCTCATTTACACGTCATACACATCATCCTCATCTCATTGGGTCATGGGGTTGCTTTTTGTTCTCAATTGAACAGATTGCAACGTACACACATTAGGAACGAAAAAAAAATTAGCAACTACAGTTGTATATTTATACAACCAGCTGTATTAATGAGTAAATAATGTCTTGTTTTCGTCTTGATTGAGGAAATTACCAGTGGAAATCCTCATCGCTGTTTTATATGAGATTTCTACTCCAGCATCTTTTTAACCTCCATCGTGAATTTTGTGGTAGGTGTGGATGTGACAATGCTCGTATCTCTGGATTTGTGTGATTTATTTATTTTGAATGGAAACGAATGTACAATTTGTAAATGATTGAGTATATAAACAATTTATATAAATATAAAAATTTCGACGGTGATACTATTCTGGTGATGACGTTGTGAAATTTAGTTTGTTTGAAGGGTTGTTATCGTGACGAGAATTGTTTACTTAGAACCATATAAATTATTTCATTATAATACCAAAATATCATACCAAAAATAGCAAAATATCGCAAACTAAGATTATAATTCGTTAAGAGTTAGTGTAATTTTCAAATTTGTGTGGGTTCATTTCAAAGTTTGTTTAAATTTAGAATGTTTTTCTCCTCAAACTTCAAAACCAATAGGAATTTTAGAAATTAATTCATCCCAAAAAAATTTAAGCTAAAAAAATACAGTATGATAGGCATGATCGAAAAATAACACATTTTAAAAATAACAACTATTAATAAGGTTAGCAAAGAAATAGTGTTACGTCCACAAGAAAATGAAATGAGATAGAAGAGAAATAATATACTTGTAAAAGTTTAAAAATGAAGCCAGAGCAAGAAAGAGATAGAAAGATAGTAAGTTGTTATAAACAATCCTCATAAAATACAAACTACATTAAAAGTTAAAACGCAGAGTTATGTTACTTATCATATTTTTGCATGGTACTGTAAAGTATTTTTATAATTCAGAGAATGTTCTTTGCAGAATATAATTTTTAAAGAAACAAAAGGATGCCATAACTTTCAACAATTTTATTGTTTATACTTCTACTTATCTGAAAATATTTTTCCGCAACAATCTCGAAATTATCTCTCTAACTTTTTGCAAGAATTCAGGATACAGGCCAATGGAAAGAGAAAAATCTAGTAAGAAAAATTTGTCTTGGTGAGCTATCACATTAATTGACTTGATAGATTGTTTGAAAATTTAGTGTAATTTCTCGAAATGGTATATTTCACTGTATTGATAAAACTAAAACAAAAAATCTTTAAATAATTAAGGAAAATATTGAATACGATAACGATATTTTATAATACATAACAATAACGATCAAACACCAGAAATAAAAGCACGGATAGAAATGGGCGAAATGGAAGTTCATAAAAATTAAACATTTTTTAATGTAATAAGGATCTAAGCATTGAAGTCTGAATCAGATTTGTGAAACAAGGTTTGATCCGAAAATAAGCAATCAATTTTATTACGAAAAAATTTTACAAATAACAGTTCCAACAGTTCAAACGTTACAAAAAAAAAAATAGGGCTACAAAAAATAGTTCTGTTGCTTATCACATGGTCAGCCAATTATATGACAAGCATTTAAAAACAGAAGAGGTAGAGGTGTTAAAAAACTCAGAGTAATCAATTTTATTATGCAGTAAAACTCTGTGGTGAATGAAGTGGAGGTATAATTTGCAGGGTGGAAATTATATGCTTTTCAGAGGGCCTGGCATGCTGTTAAGCATACTTTTCCACTCAGTGAGGAAGGCATCACCCTTCGTTTCTTAGTTAAGCCTCAAGAGGTTCAAACCAGCCTTTCGGCTGATGACCTAAAGAACAACGATCAAACTGCTGACGCTACATTTTTATTTGAAGTCATAAGTCCGGTAGCCTGATTCTTTGAAGCGGCAGTGTCAAATTTAAACAAGTTGTGACTTATCAGTCTGCTTCCAGAGCCGGATGATTGATGTTGGGTGTACCTTATCACGGATTTCGTACAACGCGTCAGCGTTAAGTTGTGTTTTAAGTTGCAAAAAAGAGCCGCAGAAGTTCATAAAATGTTAAAAATAGTGTACGCTGATAATTTGGTAACTCTGAAGCTATTTACAAGTGGTATGAGCGATTTGAAAGCGGAAATGAGTAATATAAGACGAGAAACGGTCGGGACGTCCTTTGGCCTAAAAAACAGACAAAAACGTGGTAAAACTGGTTCATTCAAACAGTTGATTGAATATTTGAGAACTTGACGATAAACTGAACATCTCGTACAAATTCTGAAATTTTTCTCCATTTTTTTTGGTCCAGACTCTTAAGCCCTATTCCATGACGCTGGTACTAGCTGCTAGTTGACCAGTTTATTGAAGCGCTAGAATTCACTAACGTGCTAGTGACTATAAACATATTTGATTTTACTAGCGCTAGTAGAAGAAAAAAGGTCACGTTATTGACTAGCGCTAGTAAATTATCTCGGTGTGAACGTTTGGAACTGTAACTAGTTGCTAGTAAGCTAGTAACTAGTAGCTAATTGCTAGTAGCTAGTAGTAGTTCTATGCTGTACTATGTACATTAATACACAACACAACTTAAGTATGCATTTAGAGCGCTGGCATTAATTAACTAGCCCCGTGGGACCGTCACCTATGCGCTACTAGATTCTACTAGTATTAGAAGCTAGTAAATTTGTATCGTGGGAACAGGTCATTACCACTTAGAAAGAAAGTATTAGCCAACGAAAGTACTTGGAAGGAAATTAATTCAAATTTGATGTAATCTTCTTACTTTGTTAGTAATGAAATTATTCACCGTATCTTTTGATTATACCTCGTATGCTTCACTTTCTAGTCTTTTGCGTGCAATAGAGACCTGGAATCTTACGAAACAAGAAATAGAAAAAATTCAAACTTTTGAACTGTGGAAAAACTGAAATGTGTCAGCTACAAAATGGATGAAGAAATGTGCGAATGAGGAAGTGTTAAATCAGATACATAAAGAACGAGAATAGATTGATGCTATAAGTATTTAAAACTGGAGTATTTTGGATATGTTATACAAGAAGAGAAAAAAAAAATTACTTTTTTTGATTATTCAAGTATTATAGCAGGAGAGAGGAGCGCAAAGAGAGGAAAAACAGTATGGTTAAAAAACTTCCGAGATTAATATTATTACTTTTCTGTAGCTAGAGCAGCAGACTTAACAGTAAGAATTGTCATTATGATTTGAAATTACGAGTGATCAGTTCTTAGTACTACAGAAGTTGAGTACAATTCTTTGTTGGTTTTTTAAAGTAACAGTTATTTATTTATTTAATTGTAAATGGATATATTTTATTTTTATTGAAGTTTAATTTAAGTTTTAAGTTTAGTAGCATTTTGTAATCAAAATAGTAAAATTAGTAGTAAAATTGTAAATAATAATGTTATATTTTATTTTGATTACTATTATTCTGTTAATAAATATTTTTTATAAATTTAAAAAGAAGTTTGTCTATCAATCATTAAAACCAGATCTCGAAAGAACCTAAATTGAACGTTACAAAACTACTCAATTCAATAAGTAAACATTTTTACAGTTATTAAAAGAAACTGAATTATGCAATAATAATACTAGAAAAAAAATATTAATATAAATACTGACTTTATTATACTTCATAGATAACAAAGATGTTTACTTGAGAAATTTAAAGATTTATTTTTATAATAGAATAGAATTAGAAGTTCTAGAAGAAAATACAAAGAAAATGTTTTTCAACACAATCAATGACGGTTGGTAGTAAAAACTGTAACCATTGCTATTGATTTTAAAAGCTTTAGTTTAAGAAATGAAATTTGTAACATACATAAAAATCTAAGATGTTACAGAAATTGCATTTTCGGGAAAAGGAAATTCAGAAACTCAAGAGGCTATTTCTCGACGTAAACTTGTCAAATATAGAAAGAAAGAGAATTTAAAAGAAGGAAGTCATTTCCCATTTGTAAGCTACGCTAAGGCTTTTCACCCACAACTCTAACTTTTATTTGATGCAGTGAAAAAAGTAGTTTACCGTTTGTTGGTATCCACCCAGTTAATTCAAAGTTAAGGATTTCAATAAAACTACAGAAATAGAACATACGAACATTATTTACTGACGTAAAAATTATTGAAGAATTATTTTGATAAAGATATAATTAGATTATGATATGGAGTAATGAAACACTTAACAACACAACATAATAATTCTCTTACGTAAATTATGCCAGCGAAGCAAAAAATTTTCAATTTTATATTTATAGATTAAAGGTTACTTACAGGGTGAGAAACAACCTACAGAGATCTTCTGTGATAGAATTTAGTAACAATATTTTCTTTCCAACCCTGTAATCATTTTGAAGCTTATTATTTTTCTTATTATTATTTTCTTCTTATTAATAATTCTCTTTTGTAAATTATGCCAGCGAAGCAAAAATTTTTCAATTTTATATTTATAGATTAAAGGTTATTTACAGGGTGAGAAACAACCTACAGAGATCTTCTGTGATAGAATTTAGTAACAATATTTTCTTTCCAACCCTGTAATCATTTTGAAGCTTATTATTTTCTTGACACTACATCATTAATAGCTTCTCTGAGTGAAAGAGGAAAAAGAAGAAGTTCTTATATTGCATTTGTAGAGGCTCTTGATTTAGTAAAATTGTAGAACAAGTGTTGCATAATGTTTTTTGTGTATGAAATTACTTCAAGGAGCCTGGAAAACAAATCCTTAGGTTTACTCTGAAATCCTAGGTAAGGCTAACGCCAAGCAAGGTCACCAAGCTTAACAATATCCAAATAATCAAAATAATGGCTTAGGCTCATTTAGGGTCATCTTATATCGCTTATCGGTTAGTGTTTGATGTTTGGTAAAATTCAGTACATCGGAAATTACAATAAAGGATAAGAACTGTATTAATAACAGTTGTATATAGATATTAACTTTCTAACCATTAATATTCATTAATTTTATACTTTAATAGAAGAACTAATAACCTAAAGATTATTTCGAGACTTTTTTCTTATCATTAATCATCCGACAGAATCAGCAAAAAGTTTTCACTTAATTTTATGACAATTTGTGTACTAATACGGTTCAAAATTAATCAATTATGTTTTTTCTTCCTAGATCAATGAACAGTGGCACAACTCTAGTAAATCGCGCTCTCTCGTCAACCACCCTCAAAGGAATGTGCGCACTTGTGTTTATCCAATTAATCAAGTATGTATGTCCTTGTAAGCATTATATTAACCCATTCATTCACCTTGGCCATATACATGTACATAAAATTTTACCTCTTCTTATGCACTAAACTGCGCACATATCGCTTTGCGTAAAATTGGCCACATACATGAACAAATTCTTTAAGAGTCCAGCAAGTGCTGCAATCTATTGGGACTTTTGAAAAGTTTTAATAATAAAAAAAATAGTAATTTAAGAATATATATACATTTTTTTAAATTCCTAGTATGTGTACGTTGCAATCTGTTCAATTCAGAACGATAAGCAACCCCATGACCCAATCAGATGAGGATGATATGTATGACGTGTAAATGAGATGTAGTCTTGTACAGAATCAGGCCGACCATTCCTGAGAGAGTATGGTAAATTGAACCCCAACCATCAAAGTACACCGGTAACCACTGTCTAGCATTCAAATCCGTATTAAAGTAACTACCTTTACTAGGATTTGAACCAGGAACCTTCGTCTCTGAAAATCAGCTGTTAAACAGCTGATTTTGGCGACAACTTTACCTCTAGACCAACCCGATGGGTAAGAATATAATAAATTTTTTTAAAATTCTAAGATAAAGATTCGTGACTGAATAGGTTAAGTGAGTATGGTTAATGAAGTAAATCTAACTATAAAAAAAGGTTTACATATTCGCGAGCTTGCACGTAGCTATTGTCTGCCACATTTACGACAGCAATGTTTACTATTATTACTCTGTAGAAGATTAAGAGATATTTAACTTATTGATATTGTTTTCTCACTTATTTCCCAGAATTTTATTATAAAAACTTGCGTATCGATTAAGTTGTGTTTCCTAAATGTAACTGATAAATATTGCGAGTTGTGCTTGATTTTAATTGTTATCGTGGTATGTAAAAATTCAGCTTCTTTTTACTTGTTTAATTTTTTTACTGATTATTTTGATAAACTGTAATTTTATTACTTATATAATTAAATATTTTTTAAATAAATGGTTAACCTAAAGATATCGGGTTGTATTCTAATGTTTGTTAAGTATCATCTTTGTTAATTTGTTTCTGCTGAAAATAAATAAAAATTACAAGAACAATATCTTACAAAAGATAATTGTGTCGGCAAGAAAAATCAACGAAAGGAAATTTAATAAAACCAGACTTCTTGTACACATGACTAAAAAATCAGTGATGTGGAAACAATTATGAGTAAGTAGTTACAATTCAGCCCGGGTAAACGAATTTGATTTATGTAATAATTTCGGATAAAGTGATAAATCTGACAGCTCCGTAATTCTGTGATTACGACTGTAGTTACTGAACAAAGTTACTCACAAGAATAGGTATACATACAGTAAACATTAATTAAGAATATGACTAACGCAGGTCTGTCAAATATTTAAGAAATATGATCATATGTTTGCAGATTATAGCAAAAAAGTAATTGTCGAGCTCATTCTGGTACAAGGAGTAAAATAAATTCTGTAGATATATCATCATAAATTATAGACAATAATACTTCATAATTTTCCTTAAGTGAAAATTCCAAGATATCATTTTTGTAAGTGTCAGTATTGCATAAACTGTTATTCGTTCTTTTGTACGCGTAATATGTTCATTGTCGGGTCAAAATTCTGTTTTTTGCAGAAATAAAGTTATCTTGGAAAATTAGGAATGGTACAAAGTAAGGAAGACCACGATTGATGTTTTGTAACTTATGGTTCAAGGGTGTGGTAATTTTCAACGCAAACAAGAGAGAAATCGAGTAGCATATGGGTAGATGTATGGATAAGTTGTAGCAAAGTGATGCTCCTGGATAGGGTGCGGAATGAAGAAGTTATGAAACGGTTGGAAATAACAAAACTTGTTTCGGATGTGGTGGAGAGAAACGGAGTCAGTTGTGAGGACATATGTGAGAAAGGGTAGGAAATATTACAACTAAGAGTGTAAAATTGGATACCTAGTAAGAGGAAAACTAGAGAACGTCCAAAAGTTACTACTGGAATGGGAGAGAAGGAAGCTATGTAGAATAGAGTTTTGCAGGAAGCATGCACAGTAGAAAGAGATGTGTGGTGATTAGAACGCATGAGACGGCAGTGAAGCTCTACAAACTTGACATGCTGTAAACTGAGGAATTAATAAACAATGATGCGGAAAATAAACAGCTTATTTAGTTGTTCATGTAAACGGAAGAAAGGGAAAACGGCTTCCTAATTTATTTATTTTCAAATAAATATTTAATGGACTTTATTATAGATAATAAAAGGTAACCCTGTTAAAAGGAGGTAAGGAAGACTTGAAGAACTCACATAAAAGAGATAACTGCTAATTTTTATGATATAGGCTATGTATTTTTGCCAAAAATGCAATGGCCTGTGTTTGTACACAGGCCTATATCAGTAAAACGGATGCAAGTAACATTCTGTTCGTATCACTTTGTAAAATTCAGAGAGATGGTACTGGTGAAGTCACCTAATGTCTTGTTGCAAAAGGGTTGAACATGCCAACGCTGTTTCATTGTTACAGTGAGTCACAAATACGGGGTAAACAAAACTGAAAGTTTTAATTTTAGCAATTTTTTTATCCATAGTAGGCCTATAGGAGGAAATTAATGATTTTTTTTTTTGGTTTAACGTCCGACTGTTCTGCAATTACTGCTAATGCAGACGCTTAAGGATGAAATTATTTTTTGTAACGTATGAAAATATACCATGTCTGAATGGGATTCGAACCCAAGACCGCATGATGGGAGCCGAGCACGTTACCAACTACGCCAATTCGGCCGGCGAAAGAAATTAATGAAATAAATCTAAAATATTTAATACCTGGGTATTCTTTCTTAATATGCAATCCAGACTTTGAAAGTAGTATAACTTGGAAGTAATGAAATATTTATCACAAAGATCTAGTACTAAAGATTGTTCATTCCAGAAATACCCGATCATTTCTATAACTGTTATAAATGAAGAAGATTTCTTTAATTTAAAAATGACTACTAAGGCTTGTATAGACAAAAAAAATTTCAGATAATAACCGAATACCCGGGTATTGTAAAAAGAAAGCGTTCATTTGATTCCATGGAACAATCAAGCGTTATTGATGTTTGGAAACTAGGAATAAATTTATTAGCAGCATAAGATTATTGGTATTGCAATTTTTAATGAACAACATCAATATATCTAATGAAAAGGCGAGAGACTTCAAGCAGATGTTACCTTACTTAGAAAATGATCGCAAATTTTTCAATTATATTAAATTTTAAATACTACAGAATATATTTTTTGAACAAGTTAAAATTAAAACTCAGCGAATTTTTCTACTGTTTTCTACAGATAATGTTTAAAAACTTAATGAAAATTTAAAATATATTTTATTATCTGGTACTTTAATATTTTTCGAGTAAAATTTTCGGTGGCTTGAAAGAAATTTCTGTTTAGCACATTATTGTTTCGCCAAACAATAATATAAATGCAATATTGAAGTTACGGTGTTTTTAAGTTACATTTTAAGTATTACAGTATTTAAAATAACTTTTTTTATCACATATAGACACGATAAAACTAATTTTTTATTGATAAGGAAGTAACGCCTGTTTGTTTGTACTTGGTGATCTTAGAAAGTACCTAAACCGATTTCAAAAATTCTTTCACTGTTGGAAAGCTTAGAGCTTCCTGAGAAACACAGGCTCTAAAGCATAACGTAATTTTTAAATTTTGGAAAAATTATGATGGATAATACGAAGTAATAATCTTTTATTTTACTTGTTTATTGTAAGGTCGTAATCGTTTGGCTTAAGGTGTAAGAAGGTTAGTTCTTTTACTTATGAGTATTATACCATCCATTATTTACAATGTATTGTACAATGTAGTCAGGTATTAGTTAAGGTACAGTACCGTCTTACAATATGACATTATCCTTTACGCTTTTATTTTTTAAAGATTTCTGAAAATTATTTACTTGACATATCCAAAAAAAACAATATCACAGCCAATTTTTGCAAAAAATGTTATGTAAACCTCAAATAAATCAAAGAGACAGTATCTTTTTTAAGAAATACGTAGATTTTATCTATTTACTTCTTATAACACACATTTCATTGGTGATTATTACTGCTGTCAACAAAAACCCGGTTTCCAGTACTGATTGGTTTCATTTTTACAGCGTTATTTGGCTTTCAACTAGTAAGATTGTATGAGAAGTTAAACGCTTTAAGTTTAGTTTGTCCTAAAGCGCAGAGGGGATTGCTAGTTCGTCTCAAATAACAAAGTAATAACGATTACAAAAAAAATAGCTGTTATAAAAAATTTAATTTTTGTACTGACAAAAATTTATTAATGACTGACTCTTGTTTAGTTCATCATCATAATCATCTGTCAAGGATCAGGCTCAATGGCTTGTTTCGGCATCCATCTCTTTTTAGGTCTTCCCAAACCTCGCTTCCCTCTAGGTTTATATTTTCATGATCGTAGAGAAAGTCTGTGTGCTGGCATGAAAAATAAATGGTTGGAACAATTTCTCTTATATATTCTTAACGTTTCACACGGTGACTGAACTTAACTAGGCGCGTATAGATTCGTTTATACTCTATCTAACCGAGTAAAACCTTGACTCCCCACAAACATCTCATTTCATCAGCCTGGATACGAGATTCATTCCCCTGTAATGGCACCCATGATTCACTCCCATATTATGTTATGAGTGGTACAACCATTGCTCTATAAAATTTCATTTGGTTATCCTGTCTCGTGTTCTTTTCTACTGTCCTGCAAATAGAATTTCATACAGCGCTGAATTTTGCCAGTTTCTCACTCACATCATCTTTGCCATAGGAAATCCTGCATTCTAAGTATTTAAAATCTCGAACTTGTTCTATAGTTCGGTTGCCAAGTATAATTTTTGAGCGGACCGGCCATCTTCCATTGAATACCATAATCTATGATTTAGTTATAATCTTGTTTAGTTATTAAAAGAATATAAAAAATTTAGAGGAGAAATTATATTGCCTCTGGATTAATCAATGCAGAGTGAAGAAATGTGTCTTTTAATAAAAATGACTCATTAAGATTTGTGTTATGGTTGCCTTTAATACTATGTCTATGAAAACCAAAAAGAAAACCTGGAAGATTGCAAAAAAAAATTATATAATTCCATTAGGCGGAAATCGTGATAAAAGAAACATAGGTACGTTAATATATCTTCAATGCGGACCATAAATTTAAATATTGAGTAAAATGTATACAACCACTGCATTACATAAAATAAAACGTACTAAAAAACTAAATTAATATTTAAATAGAAATAAAATACGTGATAATAATATTCATAAAGCTGTGGGTAGTTACAAACTAGCTGTGGGTGTTGTACTTACAAACTACAACACAATGTGGTAACGCTCATAAAAATGTATGTATTAGTTAACGGGTACGAAGGTTTTAGCACCTACGTTAATGATTCTTCCAGCAAGAAGTCTCAAGCTGAACTTAAAGAGTAATAAAGAAGCCCTCCTATTTACATAAGATAATGGGGAGTTATACACGGAGTTCCCGTTTTAGTTTTCTGTCATGGTTTCAGTGTTCCTTTAACTGCCGACCCTTTAAAAGAAAAATGAAACCTACTTAAACAATTCTTTTGTTTACGAAATTCCATTTTAGTACTGCGTATCATGCAACGCAGCACATTTAATATAATTCATATGTTTATTTATTCATACATTATACAAAATTTTCATGTCAGTTTCAGTGTTGTATATGAATCAGTTTGTTTTGTTTATTTAGAATTTCATTTAGTAAAATTTCTTATTATTTGAATGAAAATTATTTTTAGCACGTAAGAGTGCTGCATCTTAATTTTGCTTTCAGTTGTTTTTGCATTATCAAGGTCCTATAAAAATGAAAAATTATTAAAATCTTTATTCCATTACTTTAATTTTAAAATTGGGAGTATCCAATTATAAATTATATTTGACGCAGGAACAAAAATTCAAGGAGAAACAATAAAAATGCTGAGATTCGTCGATGATATAGTACCCTAGTATTAGCCGAGACAAAGAAAGAACTAGAGGATATCTTAAAGGGAATTGATGAGATCATAAGAAACGATTACGTCATGAAAATTAACAAGAACAAAACGAAAATGTTGTGCAGCAGCAAGAGTGGTTTAGAAGAGATGGAAAATTTAAAAGTAGGCAATAAAAACATACAGGAAGTTGGGAATACTGCTATCTAGGGAATAAAATAAAAAAGGATGGTAGAAGCACAAGTGATATCAAAAGTAGAATTGCTCAAGCTAGAAAAGCCTTTGAAATGAAAAACAGCTTACTGACTACAAATATTGACTTACAGATTAGGAAAAATTTCTTAAAACACTATGTTTGGAGTGTATCATAATACGGGAGTAAAACATGGGTGATAGGGGCTGTAGAAAGGAAGAGTATAGAAGGTTTTAAAATGTGGTGTTGTAGGATAATGTTAAAGATTAGTTGGGCGGACAAAGTAAGTAATTTAGAGGTTCTAAGTCGAAAGAATGAAAAACAGTATATGAAAGCATCTTACCAAAAAAAGGGATGGGCTAGTAGGGCATATCTTAGTAGAGCAATTTAAATTTTAAGACATCCAGGTATTAGTCTATCAATAATGGAGGGTAATATTGAGGGGGTGAATTGTAGGAGGAGGCAAAGGTTAGAATACATAAAGCAAATTACAAAAGTAATAAGATGTAGGGTGTTACAGGTATGTAGATATGAAACGACTTGCGCAAGATAGAACAGCTTGAAGAACTAAATCAAACCCGAGAGACTGATGACAAAAAAATCTTCTATGATACGTAGATATCATACGACTGTAGACTACATTAGGGAAGCTTCTTTAAAGATATTTTTACAGAACTCGCTTGGTTAAAGACTTTGGTCGAAACAGACTTTGTATAACACTTTAACAACTTAACACTTTGTATAAGACTTTGGTATAATAGTATTAATAGAATTTAGTGTAAAGGTGTTATTTGTCTGTGGAAAGAAGAGTGTTGGCGGACAGGGGCAAAACTGGGTGTATACTACCATTTCAAAACACATTTTCTTTTTTTTAATCATAAAATTTATTATAAACGCACTTACTCGTATATGATAGAAAAATGGAGGTTGTATTGTTTGTCCAGTGAAATTTTCTGTTTATGGGAATCGTTAAAAATTAATATCAAGTTTTTCTGAAAATTCCATTTTTCTGAAAATTTTGATATTTTCTCGTTTGCACATAATTATATGCAACTCGTACGATATAAATATTAAAAAAATACGTACGGCCGAAAAGTTTCTCGCAATGTAACTTTTTCATTTCACCCCAATTGTAAATTACATTATTTTGAAAGAAAACGTCCCGACCTGTTCAAAAGCGTGAATAAAATTCTTCTTTATTCATTACGTTAACCTTCTTGACATATAACTGGCGCGCTTACAAAATTTCCCTGCATTCTGTTGGGTAGAAAAAAGAAACGACGGTGTAAACGAAAAAATATCAAAAATTTCAGAAAAATTGAATTTTCAGGTAAACTTCAAATAACTTAGATTTTTAACGGTTCCATGTACCTGAAAATTTCACTGGACAAAAAAAACGCCTCAATTTTTTTTCTATTATATAAGTGCATATTTTACAATAAATTTTATGAATTAAAAAAAACAATTTTGAAATGGTAGTATTCACCCAGTTTTGCGCCTCTCTGCCAACTCTAATCTTTACAGACAAATAATATATAAATACTATAAATGAAAAGAGAACTCGATTATTTAAGCCGTTGAAAAAGGTACAAAAAATAACATTGTTTCAACTGATAATGCAGGTGAAATTACCTGCTAGAAGGAAAACATCTGATTTAACAGACACGCGGTTTATGAATGAGGAAGAGATAATATTAGAATTCAACAAGAATTTATTCTGAACGGCTCAGCGGTCGACAAAGTACAACTAAATTAACGATCAGCCAGCCTCTGATGTATGAGCTTCAGAAAAACATATCCAGAGCAATTTCGATAAGTTTCGACTTTCAATATTTCATAACAGCGCGGATATGTTGTTTAGGTCATCAGCCGAAAGGCTGGTTTGAACCTGTAGACGTTTTACTAAGTAAAACGAGTAAGATAGTTACCGATGCCTTCCTCACTGCTTATCAGCATGCCGGGCTTACTGAAAAGCACATATTTTTTACTATGCAAATGACACCTTCACTTCATTCACCACAGGGTCTGGCTGTATAATAAAATTTATTACTTTCAGAAGAAATAACTCTGATTAGTGTCTTTTACACCTCTATCTCTTCTGTTCTTAAATGATTCAGTCATTTAATTGGCTGGCAATGTGATAAGAAACAAAACTATTTATTTTAGCCCTGCAATGAAGAGATTGAGTGTAAATAATTTGACACTCCACCTGTCCGTTATGGGCAAAGTATGGATATATCAAATGAAAAATTATTTAATATTTTTAAGTACCTCGTTTATCCGAACTAACTGGGACAAGAAGCGGTCCGGAAAATAGAATATTGGGATAAAATGGAAACAATAAGAAATCAATAAAAACAAAATGTAATGGGAAACTTACCGTTTATCCTTTGGACGGACGTTAAAACTACACTATGTTTATATAAAAATATTTACAAGTATTTAGTTTTTAGTTTTATTTTCTTTCTTCTTTTTTCAGGTTGTTTCAAGTCACACAATCACCTTAGTAATTAGTGACAACTTTGGGTTGAAGAACGGTGGGTTAGAAGGCGTAATAATTTTCCAGACCCTAGCGAGAAATCGGACCTGTCGCGTTGCAACTGAGCACGCTAAACACTGGGCCACGGAGGTGGTCTATAAAAATATTTTTATTACATTTACTTATGTATGACGTTTAAAGGCAGCACGATCGCGCTATTTTTTCACCATCATAAATTCAGCCTGTGTTGTACTGTCGAGCTGCTACTTCAAGATATGTCAAGATGTAGTGGCCATCTAACCGCGATGACTTACAAACCAAATACAGTGGAGTCAGTTATTCGAAATAATTGCTACCAGAGCGGTTCTGATAATCAAATAGTTCGGATAATCAAATACGCTAAATACTGTAGTTTGATACACTGTACCGCAACAATGTAATATAACCTAAATGTAAACATTTAGGTTTATATTTACAATTTAGGTTTATTTACATAGGTAAATAAAGGCTAACATAAAATTTAGTTAAAAACATAATTTATTGGAAATGTAGACTACTAAAAATTCTAAAAACAAACGGAAAATACAGAATTTTAAAACTGAATAAATTAACGAAATAAATTAAGGTAAAATCCCTCATGAAATAATTTTTAACGCAATTTGTAAACACAATAAAAAGTAATTTTTAAAAAAATCTAGAATTTTCTTTTGAACTAAGACTGAATTTCTTTTTCTAGCAGCAACATATCATTTTTTTAGTAACAATGTTTCAGCAGCACTAAATTCAGGCTGTTGTTCGCACCATAGCATTGCAGTTGCTAGGGCAGAAAAGGCATCTGGATGAGGAAATATGCATTTTTTCCATCGATGGTGGTTCGGATAATTAACGAATCGGATGACTGACATGCAGATAATCGACGCCCCTGTGTAAAATAACGTGCATGCAATCTTTAGCTTGAAATACTAGTGCTTTTATAGTGTACTACATACTGTACACTTTGGAAAGTGTACAATACTGAACGGGTTGTAATGTACTGTATCTAAATTGCAGTGTAACTAATTTATGTTGGGATATTGCGGTTTTATGAATATATATGTTTCCGATCCAGCTTGAGCCGGATAATCAGGATATCCGGATAAACGAGGGCAGGATAAACGAGGTAGTACTGTATTTAATTTTAGTATTACATGTTATATGTAGTTATATATTTTTGGTTTATATAGTATATATCGTTGAAACTATTTAGTTTAATAAGAAGTACAAAAAAGTAAAAACTTTACTTCGATTGTTTCATTAATTCATCCATTTTCAAACAATATTCGAACAAAACCAGAGTGCTGGATAAATTAACTATAACAATCTACTTAGTATATTTATCATCATGTAATACCTTTTAGATTAAATAAATTTCCAGAAACTAATATTGTTAACAAGAGTTGTATTAATTAGTAAGCTAATTCCAAGAAAGCTGTAAGTAAATATATGATACGTCACCTACGAATTTGAAGGATTTTCGATGTCGTTAAATTAGAAACAAGACTTAAGACAGACCTACTTAAACTACATAATAGAAGTTAATAATAACTAATAATAAAATTTTCTAGTCCAATTTTTAACTAATCTTTAAAATTCTCCTACTGTCCTAAAAATACAAATTTAAAGAGTGTAATAGAAAAAAAGCGTAGAACCTCAATACATGCACAATAATAATAAATTTAGAAACGGAACTTTACTAAAACAAATATTTTATATTATGCTAGAACACTTAAAGCTTAATTACTTAGTATACTAGGACACAAACGCAATTTTTTAATTATACATATTATAAAGCAATTAAAATTAAGCATATTATTAAAATTTTAGTTTAATAAAATATTATTCTAAATTAATAAAAAAAACATTATAAGAATACTGTAATTTATGAAAATCATGCAAAATATTAATTTTAAACACATGAACGTAAATATTGATTGATTAACATTTTTCTTAAATTAAAAATATATTTACAATCAGACTGAAAACTTTAAGTAAATTTTATAAGAAGCCACCTCTTCAGAGTAGTGGTCAGTGGGCTAACCTACAACGTGAAGGTCCCAGGTTCGATTCCCGACTAGGGTCTGGAAATTATTACTAGTCAAAACCCCCACCAATCCAGTCACAAGATCCAACGTAGTCGCTAGTAACCAAGCTGTTGATGCAACTTTATAAACTATAAAAATTGTAACTTAAAATTGTTGTGTAAGTAAAAATAAGTTAATTTTTTTTTGTTTAACGTCCGACTGTTTTGCAAATTTCTGCTAATGCAGACGGTGAAGGATGAAATGATTTTTGTAACGTATGAAAAAATGCAATTCCCGAGTGGGATTCGAACCCAAGACCACGTGATGAGAGGCGAGCACGTTACCAACATCGCCAACGCGGCCGGCAAAAAAAATAAGTTAAAATTTAAAAAAAATAAGTTAAAATTGTGAGGTTTCAGTAATTTTTCTGACAGACTTCTTATTTTTAAACTACAAAATATAATTATAGTGTAGTATAATTATAATGGTAGAACAGTATAGCCATCAAAATGTTTAACAATTTATCAAAAAATACAAATGGCATGAAAATAAAAATATCAGAATTTTTTAAAGAAAAATTTACTTTCTTATAGTATGAGAGTATTTCTTTAATGAGCTGGTCATTAAGTTAAGGGGAAATGGCACGATGGTTTAAACTCAAAATTTCGATTTTTGGTTTTCTATGTTTTTTAATAGTCTAGGCCTAGATGTGCCAGAAAACATTAAATTACGTCAAATAAAGTAACTTTTATACGAAAAAATTAAGTTTTTATCAAGTTTACACAGAAAAATTATTTTGTTACCAAGAACGAATATTTTTCACAATTTTATACTGCTCATTTTTCAGTGCAAAGAGAATGTCAGTTTTTGAAATACCTCCATCACTGTTTTTGTTGTATTCTCAGCTGTTGGTTCAGCTTTCTAAACAACTGTTGATGGAAAATTTACTTTTTGTGTAAATTTAGTTTTTGATTTGTGCTTTCTTGTTTCTTGCGTTTTCCCGTAAATTTATATTTTGAACACTAGGTACATTTTTCTCAAAAACCAATAAATCTACCAGCTCAAATTTTTACCAGTTAATTATCTTGTATATTCACATATACCAATATTTTATGACTTCCTCGGGTGCTCCAAAAATTAGTAATACACAAAAAACGTGGAAATCAATTCGTAAAAATTTTATGTTATTCGTCATTTTTTAAAAAAAACGGTATGGTCTAAAGATTAAATTGAAAAAAAAATGTCAGTAGCTTGAGAAGAAACCCAACACCTAAGGTGTGTAAAATTTAATTTTCGTATCTTTTACCACTCCTATGAAAATTGTACCTAAAAGTAGCAAATTTAACATTGGCGGGATACAAAGTACAGTCTCCCCTAAAGTTATCTTTTTCAATTTTTTCAATGAACTGAAATACATTTTAGAGGGAAAATGTACATATTACTAGTATAATTGTTATTGAATAATATAGATATTAATTTACGAATCGTTAATTCATAATATAATATTTTGCAATAGAATCTGCATCAACATTAACCAAAATAAAGTGTTAGGTTAATAAAAATTTGCATACCTGGCTGAGAATAACGAAACTTGAACAAAGTAACCAATTACGGTATAAAAACGCTATGTAAATTACACCAATAACTAAACCAATTTTATTAATTTAAGTTTTAATCAAAACGAAAATTATTTATTTGTTCAGAAATATATTTTTGTCCCTACTGTGTGTTCGTTGCAATCGATTCTATGCAGAATATTAAGCAACCCATGATAAAATGAGATAAGGATGATATGTATGACGTGTAAAAATACTAATATGACGGGTCATAATAATAATAATATACTAATAATATGACTATAATAATATATGACTAATAATAATAATATGACAATAATAATATGACAATAATAATAATATATATAATATATATATATATATATAATATAATATAATATATATATATAATACAAATAATATATATAATATATATTAATATATATTATATATATAATATATAAATAATATAAATATATATATATATATATATATATATATATATATATATATATATTATATATATATATAATAATAATAATAATATGATAATAATATGAGGGTAATAATAATATGACGGGTTGGTAATATGACGGGTCTAGTCTTGTACATACCCAGGCCGACCATTCATAAGAGAGTATAGTTGATTGAATTGAACCCAACCATCAAAGTACATCGGTAACCACTGTCTAGTTCTTAAATCCGTTTATAAGTAACTACCTTTACTAGGATTTGAACCAGGAATCTTCGTCTCCGGAAATAACCTGTTAAACATCTGACTTGCGGCGACGACTTTACTTCTAGATTAACTCGGTAGAAACAGGTGGAGGGTTCTTTGCTGATGTCGGATCAAGTGGCCAGGCGACGGGGTTTTGGTTGGTAGGTGGTTGTGACCTACTTGGGGCTGGACGAGGACGCCTCAATTGAGTCCAACACTACTGCTCCCATCGTGAGGGAGTAAACATGAGTTTTTCTCGCTGCCACGAATAAAAAAAACTCTGTAGAAACAGATTTTTATATGTTGGTTTAACGTCTGACTGTTTTGCAATTTCTGCTAATGCAGACGGTGAAGAATGATGGTATTAGAAAATAAGTGATGAAAAAATGCCAGAGCTGACCAGGAATCGAACTCGGAACCTCAGTGTAGAAGCCAGAAATAAATAATTAAATTATTATTATTATTATACAAATCTTGATTCTCGAAATTTACTTGTAAGCTGTTAAATTTCTTTTAAAATAAGTAATTAGATAAGTTAATTAAAAATAAAAAATAAAATGATTAATATTTTTGATCCCCTAACCTATTTTCGTTATATAAATCCCTTAATGTTACTTTACGCGTTTTTATAGATAACATGACATTTCATTATATAAATGAGTATCTAAAATTATCTACAACGATAATTATTTTAAGGAAAGGGTAACAGGTTCAGGGGAATGATTGGGAGTGGTAAGGGATGAGCACAAATCCCAATCATACCCTCTGACCTTTTTCTGCGTTAGTACTGAAAGGGCAAGTAACTTTTCATGACTAAAATACATTTCTCAAATTAATTTAGTTCTCAGTTCTTTTTTTTAGTAGTTTTTTCTCTATTAGAGCAAATTATCTGCATAATTACTTATCCTGCATTAATTATAAGCTACATCATTTTTCTTCGTTTCATTATCTTAAAAGGACAGTTAATCGTCATGTAACGTAACGTTACTTTTATATCACCAATGAATTACACTACTGCATGTGTATTTTATACATCTGGGTCAATAGGTTAACGGTGAAGATAAAACTGTATGGGTTTTTATTTATAACGTTAGATGCATCCGTTTATCAAATACTAGTAATCGGTTTAACTAAGACAATAAAATAATACGGCAATAAAAATAGGTAATCAAAATATAAGTAGGTATTGATTCCAAAGACGATATAACTATTTCTAATAGGATTTAGTTTTCAAAGAAGTAAACATCTGGTGTGAAACAATCACACGACTATCTCTTTCCAGTATAAATAATGAAAAAACAAAACCTAATTTTAATCTTAAGTGGATGACGCTAAATGAAAATCAACCTGTTAGACTTTGATTTTGATAAGCAAGACATGAAAAATCACCAATCGACGGTATACGAAGCTCTGTAGAAAAATTGCTTGAAATGAAAGTTGGTTTTTTAAATTTTCCATAAATTCAATTACATATTATTTTTCCCTAAATTGTATATTAAGGCTGCAATCTTATAAAAACACGAGAGCACAAATCCCACGAATTTCAGCAGACATGCCACTTTTCCCAACTTATGGAGCACAAAAAATGTTGTAAATGTGACAATTTTAAGCCAATCGTAGGTGCCATTTTTGAGAAAATTAAAAAAATTAACAAATTGCTTGAATAAACCACTACGTTTGGTGGACAAATTTTAATGAAAATGTCTGTGTTCCCATGTGATACCTAACTTGAGTTCCAAGTTTCAATTTCGTATAATTTTCCATTTTTGAGACTATATTATTTGTTGGCACACCAATCGGTAAAAACATGTTTTTCTGTGGTTCACGAGACCCGAAAACATGCGTTTTCGGAGAAAATCCAACATGAATTTTTCCTTCCTTTAATAATAAATTAAAATTAAATGATTTCATCGAGGGAAAGAGGAAGTAAAAATAACCAGATATCACTCTTTCTAAAACTTGAATTTAATTAATTTTTTAGTACGTTAAAAACTGTAACTGAAAGATATTGAAAATATTGTCATCTTTATTAAAGGATTTATTTATTGAAGGAAAATTAAACCTCTGTTCTAAAATTTTAATATACAAATCCCTTTTAAGACCAAAATGGACTTATGGTGTCCAGCTCTTTGGAGAACCGGGAAAGAGTAATTTAAAGTCGATCCAGGCCTTTCAATCAAAATTCTTAAGACTTGCATCTGACGCTCCTTTTTATGTAAGCAGTAAAACCCTCCACGACGATCTCAAAATTCGGACAGTGAAGGAGCTAACCACGTCCTTGTATAGTACATTTCACGAAAGACTAGATGACCATCCAAACCAACTAACCCGTGATCTAGCTACAAGGAACTTCCGAACTGTGTGACGTCTAAAGCGAAAATGGAGTAGAGACCTTTTGGTCTGAATAACGGACAATTACCGCAGCTTTAAACGGAGAATGTACCACTGGGGGTACCTTTTCTTCTTAAAGCGAAATTCTACACCACCATTTAAATATCATGTACGAAAGTTGTGCAGTAATAAAAATTAAAGATAAAACAAAAATTTAAAGGATAATTTGGCCGGTGCATGGTGTTGTGGCTAGCGCGTTAGTCTACAAAGAGGAAGGTCCAAGGTTCGATTTCCGGCTAGGGTCCGGAAATTTTAATACGGTAAAATCCACCGTTAATGTACCAAAGCCCACAAAAGTCACTAATGACCAAACTGTCGATGGACTTTAAATAAACTGAAAAACAATAAAAAGGAAATTAAAAATTGATTAATTAGATTAGTTAACAAATAAAAACAAAGAAGTTTTAAAAATTATCAATTTAATTTTTGTGTGTATTTTAGTACGAATTAGGAAACTTAATTAAGCTCTTAAATAAATAAATAATTTATTCTAGAGGGAATAGACTGGTAAAATTATATTAAATTGAAAATAAGATAACCTAAAGCAATATTGATTAACTTAATCGGAACAAACAGCGGAATTAATGTTATGTCAGGATTATATTATGCACTCTCACCAATAAATTTCAATCAATTATGTAACAATTATATTGTTACATAATTAATATTTAATAAAATTAGTACATGATTATAATATTAAATTTAATAATAATTGATAAAACCTATTAACTTTGAAAGTTAAATCTGAAATTTCATACAGGTTTATGTTATTTTTAAGTAAACAATAATTTTATCTTATGTTAGTGTAGTAAATAACATTAAAACATTAATATAAACGTAGTTAAACACACATCATAGTTCCCTGTACATAAGTCCGTAGATTATTAATATTGGAATGCAGCCAAACTGAAAATTGCTAGATTGTGTACAGTAATTTGTTGAGGGAAGCAATAAACGAACAACTTTGGTGCTTTTATTGTTACTGTAACATTATAACTAAATTACTACATAAAGGAAAACCGTTTAAGTATTTTATAATGAAAAGTTTTAAACTTTTTATTATTAAATAGATATTCGGTAAATTTAATTACAAACATATAGGCCTATAAAATAAGCTTTATTATTGTGTTTGTTACTCTAGAAAATTTCCTAAGAATTTCAATTGGAATTTGATTAGCTATATACAGTCGTCCCTCGTTATCCGCGGGGGTTACGTTCCGGAGGGTTACCGCGGTTAGTAAAACCGCGGATAATGATACCTTATATGAACGGAAAGATGGGGGTTCGGTTCTAAAGGTAAAGTCCTGTAGTCGTTTTAAGTGTTTTATAGTTTTAGGAACATTTTACCATTATTATAATCTATGAATATTTAATAAATACAGTAATGTACGCATACAAAATTTAAGTTGCTTTAAAATAGTTAGTTATGGCTCTTTGCTGCTTCTTCTTTTCAAACTCCTGTGGACTTCTTCGTATGGTATCATCAGCTCCTGAGTCCTCTTTTGAATAGAAGGGCCCTTTCCATGACGGGATTCGTCTCCAACACGTGGTCAGCCAATGTGTTGCCTTGCTGAGGATCTCGTTGATGGTTGGTGAAGAAATGCTTGGCTTCGTTTCAGGATCGTCAAACAAACAAAGAACTGTACGTACGTACGTACGAAGAAGTTAGACTGACACTCGGAGGAAAACGTACGGAGAAATTACAGTATGGTGCCTGAGCGTACGTATGGCGGTGGGGATGGGGTTGCACTGGCGGGGCCCAGTCTCCGGTGACGCGCTCATTACGAACAGTACGCGGAAATCTAGCTTGGTTCATTGCGGCCGTCGCCATACTAGTGTGTGACTCAACATGATACGGAAAAATTTATTCAAACACAGGTTTCAGACTTGTATGACTTCCCCACCAAGTACGGTGTACACAAGGTGAGAAAACGTACGTATTTTAAGGTTTTAGGCCCTCGGACAAAGTCCGCGGATAACCGAAACCCGCGGATGCTAAACCCGCGTATACCAAGGGATTACTGTATAGTTAATAAACTCGTAAAAAAATACCTAATCAATTAAAGTAAATGCACACATGATATTGTGACATACAACGGGATGATCAATGGTAGACGGCTATTGTGTTTTGTATGACAAGCGTGGTTTATTACCTACTAGGCTTAGGCCTATTAGAGGGTATTTGTTGTTTTTCTTAAAAATGATAGATTAGGGTAGAATTCTATTGTTATTCGTTGTTATTTATTTCCATAATTCTATTTATTTATTTGTTGTTGTTTAGGTCAACAGCCGAAAAGCTGATTTGAACCTCTAGAGGTTTTACTAAAGTAAAAACGAAAAGTGATGTGGTTTACGATTGCCTTCCTCACTGAGTTGAAAGAGTATGCTTTCAGCATGCCAGGCCCTCTCAAAAGCACCCAATTTCCACCCTGCAAATGATACCATCACTTCATTCACCACAAGTTCTGGCTGTATAGTGAAATTCATTACTCTCAGAGAAGATAACTCTGACTAATGTCTTTTACACCCCTACCTTTTCTGTTCTTAAATAGTTCAGTCATATAATTGGCTGACTATGTGATAAGAAACAGAACTATTTTATGCAGCCCTGGAACCAACAGATCGAGTGCAATTCATTTAACACTCTACCTGCCCGTTGGGCAAATTTATTTATTTATTTATCCATCCAGAATTCTCTATACCCGGATAAACTTGTGAATGGAGTCAGTTGTAAATCCGTGATAAAGCCAGTGTTATTAAAATGTGTTAGATTGTACATAATACTTTGCGATTGTAGTACTTCATAATGACGAGTCAGAGTACAATGTTTGCTTTGTAAGTAAGAATTAATTAATTAATGGTTTGATTGAAAATTGCTATATTTTATTCTAATTAAGTTTAGTTTTAACCTTGGTTAAGTTTTAGATAATTTTGTAATACATTTTTTAAAGTAGCCTATTTTAATTTTCTAAGCTAAATAAAGAACACTGTTTTTACCAGTCTTTTTTTGTAAAGAAGTTTGTCTTAAACACAAACACTGGGTCTGTTTATAATAGCCTATTTGTAATATTTTTTTTCTTATCTGTAAAAGAAAGTTTTATTATTTAGAAATAATCAGATCCTTAAAAGAACCGCGATTAAACGTTACAATATTTTTTATTATTCAAATTGATTTCAGAAAAATATATAGCAATAATTTGAATAGTGATTTTTTACTAAATTTAAAATTTAAAAAAATTTTAAATGGTTTTAGTTTGACTGTTTGCCTATTAATGCTAGTCAAAATAATGGAAAAGTACAGATGAGAATAAGTGATGAAAACATGAAACTTGTGACCGGGAATCAAATACAAGATTCTTTGGTAAGGAAACCAGTTGCATTGATTACTACAATACAACTTGTAAGTAATCCGAATTTAATTACTTTTTATAAACATAATAGAGAACTGAAATTAATAGAAATAAAACTGAGTATCGCCGTTATTGGTTGAAGATAACGAAAAAATCTGAAAATGGTTGGAGAAAACAGCGAGGAGATTTGAAACAGTAATGACTGATTGTAAATCATGAAATTGGCTAAATGGCTAGTTAAAAACTATGGTTAATTTAAGCTACTATAGAATGACGATGATAAATCAGATGCTGAAATCACTAACTGTTTAATTTACATTCAAAATACAATCAGTGAATTCTTTTACATTACTTTACAAACCATCATCATCAATACAAATTTTGTAGTTTTATCGGGAACTGTTTTATTAATTAGCTCAACATCAACGAATGTGGTCTCTACTTCACTAAAATTTATCATCTTTCATGAATTTGGACAAAGACAACCGATTAGCTTTTAGCTACTCACAATTTGAAATAGCTTCCTCAATCATAGTAACTAAACGATTTAATGCAACTTTCCACAACCTAAGGTTATTTGAACCTTTAAATCTATGTTATTGTAACATTTATTTTTCAATGTTACAAATTTTAATTTTTAAATTAATTTCCTTTCATTGTTCTTATACAATTAATTTTCGTTATCTACTAATTAAATATCTAATTAGTTATCTCTCAATTGATTTTCTCTCTTTTAGGCTTTAGCTTACCGTTCGCTGTCATCTGCTTTTTCTGCCGTATCATGTTTTCCTTTCATGTTTCCCTTGTTGGAGGGGGGGGCGGTGACGTCAGGCCCGAGGTTTCCTTTTTGGTAAATTTTGCGTGTCTCGTCCTTCTTGCTGCAAAAGGTCATGACGACGGACGCGTTTTTGTATCTGTGACGTTCATGTTTTTTAAGTCTTTTCGGGGTGCATTATGCCGCTGCTTTTCTTGACCTTTTTGCTTTCCCGTGTTACGGTAAGTCTGTCTCCTTTTTTTGTAGTTAAAAACCCATTGAAGCCGAAAATGTTTAATTTAAAATTTTGTAAATTTTGTAAACCCTTTGGGTATTTTAAATTTTTCTTAAACCTTTTTGTAAATTCTTTTCACGATCTTTTGCGTCTTTGGGCTTTTAGCTACCTTTTATTTTTGTGTTTTGGGGTAGCCCTCTTTCTTTACTAAGTCCTGGTTTTTCTGCTCTTTGCAGGGATCCAGTGTGGGGCTGATTACACCCAGTTTGGGACTGAATTAAACAAATTTGGGATGGAGTATATTCAAGTCTTAACAAAAGCAAACTTGTTCAAGAATTTTTGAAATCTTGTTTGGGGCAAGTGGTACCCGACACGTAAAATGCATTTCGCAACCCGAAAAATTGTTGTCGGCGATATAATTCGTCTTTCCTAAAATTTTGTCTTGAAGCCTCCGCAACATAAATTTTAATTATAATATAAATTTTCATTTGTTACCTTGTATCATACGATAAAATGTTTGTTGGTCGTTACCACTAATGTATGCTGGCAAGCATGTTACGGTGCGGAGTTACCCGGATTCCATACTCCGGATGTTTTTATCTTTTATACTTAAATTTTTTTAATATATATTTAAGAAACAAAAACACTTTTGATTTTTTTGATCTGTATTTAATTTTTATCCTAAATGGCTTTATTTAAAAAAAGGGTATACAAAAATTAAATTCTTATAAAATAAAAATAATTAATTTTCATTGTATCTGATTTATCATCTTTAAAACGAATTAATTTATGATTCCTTATTAAATTAAATTTATTGTTCAAGTTTATCTATTTATTATGTAAAAGGCCTATTTTAATTGAAAATTCAAATTATTATTTCTTTGTAATTATATTTATTATTAATTATCTACCTTTTTATTAAAATTTTTTATCTGGATCCAGTAATAAGTATGTACAATTGCATATATGTATATATGTATAACTATGTACATTTTTAGTATTTTTTTTTTCCTAAAGATTTAGATGATTATTATTATTAAAATCATTTATGCGCTTATTTGGCCTTTTTGGATAATTAAGAATTTGTTGGTTATCCCAATTTTGTTAATTAGTCTACATATTTAAATTTTATTAAAATATTCTCAGTAATTTATTTTCTTGTTTTTTTAAAATCACACCACTGCAGTCCGTCCTGTTGGAGTTTTTCTTGTATCCCTATGCCAATTTTGTTCTGTGTTTTTTTTGGATTCACCCGAACAAAAGGGGTTACATTATTAAAAATCTAAAATTTTGCAAAGTTTTAACCAAAACAATATTAAAAAAGTATTATAATTTACAATGGGAATCAACTAGAATTATTTAATTTTATGTTCATGTGTTTACAAAAATATTCTATTATTTGTTAGTTTCATAAAAAGTAAATACTGAAATAAGTTGAAAATTTAATTAAAACTTACTTCCGTGTGGGAAGAACTTAGCGTAAATATCTTTAAAAGCGTCTTCATGTACTACTCCCTCTGGACATTCCTGTAAAATAATTTATAATTAAATTAAAAACATTCAGTAAAATACATAATTAATTAAAAAGTATAAATACAATAATTGTTAAATTATGTATACATACTGTTTTCACATATAAAGAAATATTTCTATTTAATCACAAACTCAGTTGTAAGAAATGTTTTAGAAATAATTGAAGAGGTTTCTGTGAAAACAACTTTAGTCCAAAAAAACGCCAATTTTAATTAGGCGTGCAATCTTGTAGTGCACCCTTGCGTCTATTATGTGTACTAATCATTATAGCAAAAACATTCATAGTTACATTAATACAATGTGTTAAAAATTAGTTTTGCAAAAACAACCATAGTCCATCTTGTTTTATAAAAAAAATGCCACAGTCCTTGGACTAAGGTTGTTTTTGATCAAAATTAATAAAATGTTCAAAAAAATGTATTTTTTACTTGGTTTATTTAACTGCCGTATAAAATGGAATCACCTGAAAGTGATAGTAATCCAAGTGATTAATTGGTTTTTTACCATTTATTTATTATAAATTGGCTTAATTTGGAAGAACAAAAATAGAGGTGGTAAAATTTTTGTCAAAAATAACTAAAGTGCAGGTTTTAATTTTTATTTTATTACAAAACATATTATTGGCTATTAATAACCTTTCAAATAATGACTTTTCTTTACTCAAAAAGTACGCAAAATAAAGTTACCACAGTATTATTATGTACACAACAATAACAACAGACCGGAAGACTTTTTTAATCCTCCTGAAAAGTTTTCAGTGGACTATAGTTGTTTTTGCTAAAACCTCTTCAATTCAGTATAAATAAAATACTAAAATTAATATTTTTGAAAGTAGTGTTTCACCCAGCTTCGACAATATGTTTCGAGATCATTTCCAATCGTCGAAGGTAAGTACTCAATAGGGCTATCTGAATCCTGAATACAACAGCATGAAATAAATGTGTTGTCCTCCACACCATGGGCGCAAATACGTACTTCAGTGAGTAGTCTCTTTTTTGCCCACTTTCTATTCTACCGTGAACTTCGCCCTGTACGACGAGTCGCAGTATTAAGTATTTTTTCCGCGCATGATAAGACCGAGTATTCCAGTTACCTTCCTTGTTTTAATTACGTACATTAGTTGTAGTTAAGGAAATTTGAACATCTGACAAACACAATTCTGTTTGCCTACGATAAGCAAATCTGTCTTCCCGCAATTTGAAGGAATTTATACGCCTCATAGTAGTTTCTGTAAGCGTTAAAGATTCCATCTCATGCAATATTTAGCCAAAGAAATTATGGTAAAAAATTTGATCACTAGAAAAAATAAAGAACGAAGACAGTTTTTACCCGTCTTTTTTTGTAAAGAAGTTTGTCTTAAACACAAATACTGGGAATGGAAAAACACATTTTTAAAAAATCCATGGTATTTTAGAGGTTAGGTCACAGTTTTTAAAATCCTTGTTCAGAAATCAGATAAAAATCAGAAGAAATTCTTTTAAGATAACCAATGATTTATAAAAATACGAAATAATCTTTTATTAATTTATATCCACTAGTATAACACAATTATTCCAAAATCAGATAAACAAAATACTTATTTTACTAAATAAAATTTAAATATTTTTCTAATTAGTGTTGAGAAAGTAGACATAACTAGAACTGGGATATCCAACGGTGTTTATTCATGTTTGGCTGTCATCTGTTCACTATACAATGTTGCGGACCCAACTGGTGTAATTTAACAACATATTTTAGTTCAAATTTTGAGTACCATTGACGTTTGGAAACGAAATATCTAAACATAAAATGATACAAAAAACTTGACTACTGTAAATTTAATTAATGTTTTAACCGTTTTTAATTTCCTAAATTATAAAACAGAATATTAGAACTATGAAACGCAAAAGGTTTCATTTTGCATTTGAAGTTAATTTTATTCATTAGACTGAAAAACGTATGATTTATCAAAATCAATAAAAACATTTTGTTCATAATGGGCAGGTGGGGTGTTAAATTGATTGTACTCGATCTGTCGGTTCCACTGCTACAAAAAATAGTTCTGTTTCTTATCACATAGTCAGGGAAATATATGACTGAACTATTTAAAAACAGAAGAGGTAGATGTGTAAAAGACACTAGTCAGAGTTATCTCCTTTGAAAGTAATGAATTTCACTATATAGTTAGACCCTGTGGTGAATGAAGTAAAGGTGTCATTTGCAGGGTGGAAAGTGGTTGCTTTTCGGAGGGCCTGGTATGCTGATAAGCATACTCTTTTAACTCAGTGAAAAAGGCCATAGTAAACCACCGCACTCCTCGTTTTTATTTAGTGAAACCTCTAGAGGTTCAAACCAGCCTTTCGACTGTTGACCTAAACAACATGTTTTTATTGTTGTTCAGGTCAACAGCCGAATTGCTGGTTTGAGCCTCTAGAGGTTTCACTACGTAAAAACGAGGAGTGAGGTGGTTTACTCTCGCCTTCCTCACTGAGTTGAAAGAGTATGCGTATTTGCGTGCCAGGCCCTCCAAAAAGTACCCAATTTCCACCCAGTAAATGACACTTTCACTTAATTCACCATAGGGTCTGGTTGTATAGTGAAATTCATTACTCTCAGAAGAGACAACTCTGTTGTCTTTTACACCTTTACCTTTTCTGTTCTTTAATAGTTTAGTCATATAATTAGCTGACCATGTAAAAAGAAACAGAACTATTTTTTGTAGCCCTGGAACCAACAGATCGAGTGCAATTAATTCAACAGTCCACCTGCCCGTTACGGGCATAATAAAAACATCACAGTCCAAAATACCGAATATTGTTTGCTCGTTGAATGGACGTTTGTCGATAAAGGGAGAAGATCATGTGGTACGTTTTGTTTATATGAATAGTTTTATTCGTCATTGTTTAAGCCACACTTAAAGAAAGCCAAAATGATATTGAATGTCATTAATTGAAGCATAGATAGGGTTATAAGAAGATAAAAGAACAACAGTTGAATTACGAGTCCCTTACTTTATCGACAGATCTCTAAAATGTTACGGTAGGTTCAAAGACAGACTTCAAAATTATAAAAATCCCTTACCATGCAAATTACCCATAACGGGCAGATAGAGTGTTAAATTATTTGCACGCGATCTTCTGGTTCCAGGGCTACAAAAAATAGTTCTGTTTCTTATCACATAGTCAGCCAATTATATTACTGAACTATTTAGGAACAGAAGAGGTAGAGTTGTAAAAGACACTAGTCAGAGTTATATCCTCTAAGAGTAATGAATTTCACTATACAGCCAGACCCTGTGATGAATGAAGTAAAGGTGTCATTTGCAGGGTGGAAAGAAAATACTTATCAGAGGGCCTGGCGTGCTGATAAGCATACTCTTTCAACTCAGTGACGAAGGTGACAGTAAACCACCTCACCCCTCGTTTTTACTTAGTAAACATCTAGAGGTTCATACCAACCTTTTGGCTGTTGACCTAAACAACAACTATGAAACATAAATTCTCCCAATCTACCAAGAATTTCACAAAAACAACTGAAATGCTGATAAAGTAGAGACAACGTATTAACATAACACTAATAGTAGCTACACATTAGTTGAAAATTTAAATTTAACAAATTTTAAATTATCTGGAACTGAGTGGTGTACTTCTCTAAGGCATTGACGTAGCTTTTTAATAAAACTATACTGTATATAATAAAAAAACATACATGATAAAATTAAGGAAAAAATTGCAAATTTTCAAATACATTATTTACACATTTTACTTATTTATATTTGGTTAAGTATGAGAATAAGGTTTACTTGAAGTCTATTACACTTTTTATTAGAGTACAGAATTTATTTATTCAAAGGAAGACGTACGTGGCTTTATGCGTATTTTTTACATTCATTTTTTATAATATCATTTATGTAGTCATTTTACTTTGTTAAATAATACATACGTTTTTAGAAAATTAATTTTTTTATGCTTTTAATGTTAATACGGCCACTAACTGTAGCCTACATAAGTTAGTAATTTTAAATTATAAACAGTAAATATAAAAATTAAAAAAGAACGTGAATTCCGTTAAACAAAGATCTATTCTACTCTGAAATTAAACTTAAATTTTACCTTCATTCATATAAATTCATCCAAACTGTAATACAGTATACACAGGTAGTGCTGTAGTTATTTATCATGCTAGAGAGAGAGAGAGAGAGAGAGAGAGAGAGAGAGAGAGAGAGAGAGAGAGAGAGAGGAGAGAGAGAGAGAGAGAGAGAGAGAGACCGAGAGAGAGAATAGATTAACAAATGTTAAACGCACTAATAAATCTAAGAGGAGATGAATGAATACACTCTTATCTGATAATTACAGAGAAAACAGTGTGAAATAATTTAAATAGAATAGCATCGAACAATTTGGTTAAAAGCTTTGTCATCGCTATTGTTTGAAAGGAAGGAAGGGGTTTTTAAAATAAAATCTTAGAGGAACAAGATGTGCTAAAAATAATGCATAGTATTGTCAGATTGCATTATATTTGAAATCATTTTGACTAAAAATAATGAAAACCTGGTTTGAAACACTCACACAACTTTCTCTTGCCAATGCAAATAATGAACACTATAACCTAACATTAGTAAATGAAATTAGAAATAAACAAAATACTAACCTCAGAAAAAACATAACCTAGTTTTAATCATGAGTGAATGAAAACCAACCTTAGTTCGGCTTAATAATACGAAAAATCACTCTATGACGCTAAACTAGGCTCTGTAGAGAAAAACCCTTAAAATAAAAGTTGTAGACCTTTTAATTTTCTATAAATTTTATTATGTACACTTTTGTCGTTAAATGCATACTAAGGCCGAAATCTTAAAAAAATTCATTTTTTACAGATTTTTTTTCGGAAAAAACCAGAAAACCACTAATTACCGCTAAACTAAGCGTTATACAAAGAACTATTTCAAATAAAAGTTGTAGATTGTTAAACTGTCTACAACTTTTTTATATACTTTCCCCTAAAATGCATATTAAGGCCGCAATCTTAAAAAATCCATTCTTTCTACGAGAGCAAAGCCTTCCAAGGAATTTCATCAGACATAGCGCCTACCCTATTTTGTAGAACATAAAAATGTAGTAAATGAGGCGATTTTTACAAAAATTGTGGGAGCCGTTTTTGAGAAAATCGCAAAAAAGTGAAAACTGACACGAATGCACTAAACATGACATGAATGTATTACTTCTTCCGGTTGACCGATTTTGATGAAAATGTTTGTGTCGGGTTCTCTAGTTGTTTCACAGAGATACCAAAATTAAAGCAAAATTATACAAGATACTGTGAAAGAAGGCTGTGAATATTACGAGATGTTTATGTAATGTTATGTGTCTTATGTTCTACGTGTTGGGTGGTATGGGTTGGCTCGGCGGCTATTTCCGTATTCATCTTCGTTTCAGGTCGTTATTATTATTATTATTTTATTGTTGTAATTTGTTAACTTTAGTATAGTTTTATTATTGTTTGTTTTATAATGTTTGTTGACGCCATGTAAATTAGGTGACGCACTTGATGCTCTGTTTTAATAATTTAGGGTTTTCGTCTTTAGGAGTATGTTTAATTCTCCTTAGTCCATGATAGTTGTGGAGCAAGTTAAGGTTTCCGATGTGTTCTGCTGTCTTTCTTTCACTAAGTAGGTCCGTCCCACTTCCCAGATTTTTTTTCCATCTCACCAAGGGATGGCTATAAGAGGTGATGTAGAGGCCATCATCAAATTAAGAAATTATTATTATTTATTATTTTTTTTAAATTTAAATATTAGAATATTTTATTATTTGTTCGTATGAATATATGAACGGTTTTGTGAACAAAAATAAATAAATACATGTTTATTTAACCATCTACCACAAAAGCATTGAAAGCAACTTCAGATAGGTATTGCATTATTGTATTGGTTCACTCTTCATTCAATTTAAGAGTGAATCCATTCTTTTGTAGTGCTAATCATAACGGCAGGAGTTTTCGTAATAATTTGTAGAGCTTCTATTATTCCATACCACCGATTATTTTGTATGTTAATCCGTTTTGACTAAGAAATTTACTTCATCCAACCTCACAGGAAAACTGTGATGATGTTTTGGTCATTTTACTGGTCCATTTTCCGTCACAGCTCCTGAAAGATTGCCGTTTGTATTTTGAATCACTCTTTATAATTAAAGGAAATCAAGAAACATGAACTTCTTGATAAGATGGTTGTTATACTCGTACATTGAATTTTGTCAAATGTAAGTCGTAGGGTTTAATTACTGACTTCGTTCTGAAGATTTTTCTTACCATTGAGCACCATTACTAGTCTATTAATTTATTACCCATGTGGTCGTTAATAACAAATCAGCTGATTTATTCTTAAGGCCTATTCCAGGACGATAGTTTAGCTGCTGGATGAATAGCAGCTAGAAAATAAGAGTAATGGGAACGAACAATTAGCAGCTAGTTTAGTGAAAGCGCTAGTATTCACTAGTGCGCTAGTGACTTTGAACATGTTCGATATTACTAGCGCTAGTAGGGGAGAAAAAAACACGTAATTGACTAGCGCTAATAAACTTGCTTGGTGTGAACGTTTGGAAACTTTGCTAGTTGTTATTAAGCTGTACTTTGTACAGCAGTACACAACACAACTGACGTATGCCTTCTGAGTACTGACATTAATTAACTCGCTTTGTGGAAACGTCACCAAAGCACTAGCAGGTCTGCTTGTAGCCAGTAAACAAGCATTGTGGAAATAATCTATTAGTGTTGCATAATTATAAAAATAAAATAAACCTTAAACGAATATGTAGAAAAAAAATGATTTTACAGACAAATATTGTAAAATATGTGACCTCTATAAAAAATATGTATATGAACCCCACTTGACTTTACGTAGCCAACCAAGTACTTGTATATAAGCTAATAAATAAAAAGGTGATTTTATCATATTTTACATTCCTAAAATGTTTACGCCTTTGAATAAAATATCAATATATATACACTAGATACCCTTTTTTCGCTTCAAGTGTTCTGATTTTTATCTTATATAGAGTATCATAAATTTATATATACAATTTCTTTAGAAAAAAATCCGATAACTCTAGATTTTATATACAAAAGTAGATAATAACTTAAAATAGCTTAAGTGGGTGGAATACCTTTTGTATAAGAACACATCAAAATAAAAAAATAAGGGATATATTTATAAATATCAGTTATTTATAATTTGTTCGGGCGGCAGTCCTACAGAAGTTTACAGTATTTTAGATACCATACGTCAATTGTAAATTTAATTGTTTAGTCTTATTCCTTAAAAATATTATTCAATACAAGTCTAATAGATTATAATTAAGAAAAATTATTTAAAACCACATTTAAAAAATGGTGTGAAACACTCACACAACTTTTCCTTGGCAATGCAAATAATGTACAATATAACCTAGCATTAGTAATAAAACATGAGAAATGAATAAAAAAACTAACCTCAAAAAACATAACCTTATTTTCATTTTTTTTTGTTTTAACGTCCGACTGTTCTGCAATTACCGCTAATGCAGACGGTGAAGGATGAAATGATTTTTTGTAACGTATGAAAATATGCCGTGCCTGAATGGGATTCGAACCCAAGACAACATGATGAGAGGCGAGCACGTTACCAACTAAGCCAATGCGGCCAGCATTTTTATTATGAGTGAGTGATGCAAAATTAAAACCAACCTTAATTTTTCCTTAATAATACGAAAAATCACTAGTTTACGCTTAACTAGACTGTAGAGAAAAATTCTAAAAATAAAGGTTATAGATCTTTTAGTTTCCTATAAATTTTATTATAATATATACACTTTTGTCGTAAAATGCACACTAATACCGAAATTTTTAAAAATTAATTTTTTACAGATTTTTATGAAAAAACCCAGAAAATTACGAGTCCAATTGGAATGAAATTTTGAGGTAATTTATTTCTTATAATCGTAGGTATTCCCTTCATTAATAATTAAAACATTGGAATATTTTTGCTATAAAAATAATTTAATGCAGGGATTCAAGTTGTAAGTCCTAAGTATCCACGTAACTTTTTCAACAGCCTATAAATACGTAAAATTCTAATTAAATTATTGAAATCATCAAGAATTGAGCTGGGCCTTAATAAATATTTTTGTAACTAAATAGAACGTAAGTAACCAATAAACATACGGAGTAAAATATGTATTATATGTATTTGTTGGTGCGTGTGCCCGCGACCCAATATGAAAAAATAATGAAGAGAGTGAAAAAGTGGAGAGGGAGAGAGACGAAATAAGAAAGAATAAATTAATTGAATCGTAACGAAAAATACAATTATTACTCTCAAGGATCCTAAAACTCAAAAGAATTTCTGAATGTATAATACTTAAGTAACGTTAATTTCAGCTCCACTTTATTTTTAATGATCAAAATAATAATGGCCAATATCGTTAAAATATATCCCTCCTGAGCTTTCTTGAGACCTATTAGTAAAAACAAGTGAATAATCCTAAATTTAAATACAAACTTAAGTATTTTTAATGTAAATTATAGAAATTAAGTGACTTTTCCAGCACTCTTTTCGTCTTCACTTCTCTCGACTCAAGCAAATTTATAGATTAGCATGGCTCGCGCTGCTTCGCACCCGAAACATGTGTAATCATTTTTTTTCTAAATAAATATGTAATAGAAATGTGTAGCTGCTAGATCGACTGTATACACACACGCGCGCGCTCACGCACACCCACACAAGCCCAAATAACTTTTGATAAATTCTCCCTGCGCGTACGTCCCTCGATAGTCTTTATACATATGTACTGTCTTCAACAATAGTACACACACACACACATACACACACACGCACACAGAGACACACACAAACGTCGTTTTGATAATTTTTCCCGCGTACGTCTCTTCCTTCATCAAACCCCTTCATCTACTTCTGCAGCAACTCACATGTACATACACACATACATATTTATAAAAATCTTCATTAGGGCCCTTAGGGTATCATTTTTGAAAATTTAAAAATAAAATGTCGCTGTGAATATAAATACAAATATGCTGTCAAAATTTCACGAAAATCCGTTCAGTAGTTTTGGAAATTAGCTTGCACAAAACACCCTTTGTCTTTATAATATTAGTACAGATTTGTTGTAAATCATCATTTAACATTAATACTAAAGTTATGGGTTAACAAAGTCTTATAATGCCATATGGATGTACGGATTAAAACTTTCGGACAGTATAAAAGAAAATTTAAGAAAAAAGAGTCTTTCCAGTTTAAATATCTTCGCTTATTCATTAGTGCATCGTACTAAATCTAAAACATAACCTTACATAATGACCTAAATACCATATTCATAGTGAACACTACAACTACACACCAAATTCAATACAAAATTTCAACATCATCTAAATAGTAAGGTATAATGCAGAAAACTTCGTACGAAATTCACTAATTTTCGTGTCAAATTTTTTTTTAAATTTACAAATTACGTAATGCCATAGGCTATACCCTGAGTTAATCAGAAAGCTGTGAATTAAAATCGTTTCATTAGTTTCTGAGCTAACCTTTATCAAACATACGAACGTTACTTTTTTATAATAATATTATTATAGATTTGATGTGGAGAATATAATTACAGTTATTTACTAAAATAATATTGTAACAATGTAAATTTACATTCATAATTTTTGTTGAAATAAATTTAAACAGAAATATACTAAACAAAGTACAGAAATAAATTGATTTGAAAAATATATACTAGGAGAAATAACAGTGTTTCTTGCGCAAAAGACAAATCGAAGACGACAGATGAAATGGTAACAATTTGTCGAATCAGTTTTGGTTTCAGTTAAAGGAAGACTAATTCTTTACCTGCACCCTAGCAAGAGTCAAACAAACGTAAACTCTACGCACATAGAGTTTTCACGTTTTTTTATATAATTATTAAATAATAACCAGAAACTATTAAATTCAATTGCATAAAGAGTATTAGTAAAGAATTCTCGATATTAAATTCTTAAAATAAGTTAATAATTACCACAATAATTATATAAATTTAAAATAATAATAACAAAAAATAATAATAAAATAAAATAATAATAATAATAATAATACGAGTAATAATAATAATAATTTATAATTTTTTAAAAATTACAGCGCCCTTGATATCTCCCAAGAAAGGGAAAATTTATACTATTTTGGCAAATTTCGTAAGTATTATTTATAAATCACACAGAGTGATGAAACCTACATGATTAAAAGTAATATTATCTTGAAAATATATCCATATATATTAAATATATTATACAATGAACAGCCAAACAAAACAAAATTATATATAATACTTACCTCAGATTATTACATGATATTCAAGTTATCTTTCATCTCTCCCGGAGACATCATCAGGAACACACTACACGAATCACACAAAACACATAAAAAATATACGGTTGAAGACTACGTAAATTAATTCAATTGTCGCATGCAACCATTCCACGCGCGACTATTCGGCCGTTTCATTCATTTCGGCCGAATAGTCGCGCGTGGAATAATGATGTCGCCATCATTATTACGATGGCCATCATTAATACGATGTCGCCATCATAGGGCTTCTCAGCCCTCTCAACCAGGATTCGCGCGTGGAATGGTTGCATGTAACAAAATGAATTAATTGACGTAGTCTTCGACTGTATGTTTTTTATTATGTGTTTTGTGTGATTCGTATAGTGTGTTCCTGATGATGTCTCCGGGAGAGATGAAAGATATCCTTAATATCATGTAATACTCTGAGGTGAGTATTATACCATGTTTACCAAAAAGAATGACCCGATTTTATATAGATTTTATTAAGAAGAATGGCTTAACACCAACAAATTACATACTAAATTACTCACAAAAGACATAAGTTTATGAAAATCTATCATAAATGTTCAATATGTCCTCCATTGGCTGCACGGACGACATCTAGCCGATAGCTGAATTCATCCCAAACTGAGCGTAAGGTGTCTTCTGTCACTGAAGCTACAACAGCTGATATTCTGTTTTTTAGTTCATCAATGTCACGAGGTAAGGGAGGAACGTGAACAAGTTGTTTAACATATCCCCACAGGAAAAAATCGCATGGTGTTATGTCAGGGGACCTAGGAGGCCAAGAGTGTAAAGCCTGGTCTCGCGGTCCAAAGCAAGGTTTATGGACCCTACTTTTTTGAGGAACAAACCGTAACAGGACAATCATATCTTGCAATGCTACGGAACTGGTTATTCCCACAACTTATTGACTCTGACAATTTTATCTATCAGCAAGATGGAGCACCATCGCACTGGCACAACAACGTGCGCAGTTTCCTCAATGACAACTTGCCTCAACGTTGGATAGGGCGTACAGGACCGCGAGACCAGGCTTTACACTCTTGGCCTCCTAGGTCCCCTGACATAACACCATGCGATTTTTTCCTGTGGGGATATATTAAACAACTTGTTTACGTTCCTCCCTTACCTCGTGACATTGATGAACTAAAAAACAGAATATCAGCTTCTGTAGCTTCAGTGACAGAAGACACCTTACGCTCAGTTTGGGATGAATTCAGCTATCGGCTAGATGTCGTCCGTGGAGCCAATGGAGGACATATTGAACATTTATGATAGATTTTCATAAACTTATGTCTTTTGTGAGTAATTTAGTATGTAATTTGTTGGTGTTAAGCCATTCTTCTTAATAAATAATCTATATAAAATCGGGTCATTGTTTTGGTATACATGGTATATAATTTTGTTTTGTTTGGCTGTTCATTGTATATTATTTAGTGTAAGCAAACAAAGGAATTAATGTTTAATATAATAATATTCATATATATATATATATATATATATATAAATGAAAATACAAAGGTATAGGTATATAAAATTATAAATATATATTTAAAATGAACGATTTTAAAGGTAGATTAATTTACAAAGCTGTTAGAAATTACAGTGTCAATAAAATATGTTGTGTTATTTATTGAAAACTGAAAAGTTGGTCTGGCGTCATTTAACACTTTGAAGTGCAGTGCGCTCAGGTAATTAATTAACAATTTTTCTTTTCCATCATTGGATCATGTTGCTTTAAAACCCAATTTAATTTTATTGTTTCATTTTTATATTTTTAAATTTATTATGAGATATTATGTATACTAACAATAGAGTTAAAATTTTGCGTAATCATGTTTTCAACATTTACGAAATGTACTGTTAAAATATCCCACTCCCGGTTTGGAATTTTAAAATTTTATTAATTTTTCCATCTGACAGACATTATTGAGAATAATTCTATAAGTAGAAAAATATTTAAAAACTGTTCCATCTCTTTGTAGAGATATAAAAGAAGTAAAAGTCTGCAAAGTTTCATTTCTCTATCTCTCACAAAAAGCCTCAAAAAGGAACTTTGAATCTGAAAATAACCTATTTTTGGTAAATTGGCCTCCAAGTATACGGTGATGGTTTTTGATGAACGGTTCTCACAGTGCACTCCCTCTAGGTGATAGTTCCACATTTTCACTAATTACTTTATAGGTTGTTTTTAAAATTCTTAGCCCTATTACAATTTTTCCTAACCAAAGGGAAACAAAATGTACCGACTCAAACTCCTTTTCTTTAACAAGAAATGCAAGGGAAAAGTTACGAAAATATTAGTGTATGTAGATTTTAGTTGATACAGTTACATGAAAAAAAATATATTACCCAATTTCTATCTATCAGATTTTTATAAATTAAATATAATTTTAAAGAGAAAATTCTGGTAATTTAATAAATTTTTTCCGCACAAAGTTAATTTTTTTAAAATGCCCTTCCGACTACTCTTAAGGTTTGTTGATATGTTGGTCAGGGAACCTCAACTCAATGCCAGAAATCCGGGGGTAATTCTCCATCAAGTCTGATACATTTAAATCACTCATTATCTTTAACTCTTCACCATCGGCATTAACATTATCGCGCAAAATGCGACTGAAAAACAAAAAAAAAAAAACATCATACTGTACCAAAATTACTGAACCTTTTCAGATTGATACGTTAGTTTTTGAACTTGTCCACAACGGACAGATGGAATGTTAAAATTAATTGAACTCAACTGTTGGTTCCAGAGCTATAAAAGAAGTTCTGTTTCTTACCACATAGTCAGCCAATTATATGACAGAGCTATTTAGGAACAGAAGAGGTAGAGGTGTAAAAGACACTACTCAGTGTTATCTCCTCTAAAAGTAATAAATTTCACTATACAGCCAGATCCTGTGGTGAATGAAGTGAAGGTGGCATTTGCAGAGTGGAAAGAGGGTGCTTTTCGGAAGGACTGGCATGCTGATAAGCAAACTTTTTCACTCATTAGGCAATAGTTAATTGTGATTTTGGTTTAGGCAATAGTAAACCACCTCACTCCTCGTTTTTACTTAGTGAAACCTCTAGAGATTATAACCAGCCTTTCGGCTGTTGATCTAAACACAGTCTTTGAATCAATATATTCATTAAATAGAGCATAAAGTTTACGTTGTCAATTAAGTAATTATGATTAATTTTCAAAACTGTACCTAACAGTAGTGAAACTAATAAGAAAATTCATAAAGAATTACTTTAAATTACTTACATGAGAGCCTCGTCCAGTAGTGATGTTTCAAACTAAAATAAAATTTAATTTGAATAACTGATATTTTTTATTATTTTTTCCTGTCAAGTATTGAAAATTTCACTTCCAAGCCACAATTAACTTAAGTTTGAGTCTAATTAAAAAAAGATTTAAATATAAATAATTTTTTTCTTCACAAAATATTACTTCAAAACAGAAATTTTAAATTATCTTCTTTATATTTTTGTGTTTTTCCCTAAAATGACTATAGACTTATTTTGAAAAAAAACTTCCACTGAGGAATCAAAAAGAACCCTTTGACAGATTTTCACAGGTATAACATTATTAGTTATTCAAAAATTCCATCATAATCTCATATCAGTATTTCAATAGCAGTATTTTGAATTTTTATCTGACGTAATTTTATTAGTTAATTTAAACACCTAGTCAGTTACTAACTAGGTGTTTACAAAAGTCTACTGTAGACTATTGTAAATTCTTAGAATTTATCAAGACTTGTTCTTTCGTTTAGACATTTTCATTCGCTTATATCTTCAGAACGAATTTAAAACGCATTTTTTCAAGAAATCCAAAATCCTAACAATACTACGAACTTAGAAGAAACTAATAATTCCAATTTAATTGCATTGTATAAATAAAAAAAATGTAAGAATACAAATTAAACCACATTGCAATTGGTAATTATTTCTTCAGTATTTGTAAAGTATAATCATTATTAATTATTGTACTTTTAGGAAGACGTTACAATTTTTCTCATAGAACGTAATACAAAGGACTTTAATGACATGAATTTTAATTATATTTTTAAACATCACACGTGATAAGATCTCACGATGTTCTGAGTGAAAATGATTAAATTCTAACGTTTAAAACAATATTATCAATTGTCATTTGAAGGTTAAAATTATACCAGAAAGAAAGTAATATAAATTAAGGGTGGGTGAGATCATTTATCAGCGTAAATAAGGCATGAACGACCCGCCATTATAGTTTCTGTCAATTCTAGCAGTTTCCACCCAATGATCAGATCCTGATTAGTTCTTTGTCACATCACTTCTATTTGTTGTATCGTTTTGTCCTTTTATACTCTTCTCGTTTATATGTAACCTTTCAAAACTTCAATACTGTCAAGTTTTTAAAGAAAGTTGGAATGAAAATTATATTAATATTTCCTTCAAATTTCAATTTCTTAATTTATTACTATCGTTCACGAGATGATTCTTAAAAATTATGACAGTATTCAATCTGTTAAACGGTAAAGCTATTTAAAATTATAACATTAATAAATTTAAATAAAATACCGGATTCATGGCTTTTTTATTAGAATACCTACTAAGATAAAATTCTTTATTTCAATTCCATATGTTTCGATTTTTTCCATAACAAGCAGGTGGAGTGTTAAATTATTTGCACTCAATCTGCTAGTACCAGGCTACAAAAAATAGTTCTGTTTCTTATCACGTGGTCAGCCATTTATATAACTGAAGCACTTAAGAACAGAAGAGGTTGAGGTGTAAAAGACAATAGTCAGAGTTATGAGGTAAGGTGTAAAAGACACTAATCATAGTTATCTTCAGTAAGAGTAATGAATTTCATTATACAGCCAGACCCTGTGATGAATGAAGTATGAAGGTGTCATTTGCAGGATGGAAGAAGATACTTTCGGAGGGCCTGGCATGCTGATAAGCATACTTTTTCACTCAGTGAGGAAGGCAATTGTAAACCACCTCACTCCTCGTTTTATTTAGTAAAGCCTCTAGTGGTTCAAACCAACCTTTCGGCTGATAACCTAAACAACAACCACGTCTTGTGTTTATCTCATTACGGTTTTGAATTTCGAAGCGTTTCAGATATATCAGCAACAGATTGCTACCTCTAGCGGGGATCGAAACCAGGATGTTCAGTTTAGTAACCATCTGCAATAATGACTGAGCTACTATAAATAATTACATTTTATTTTTGGGACTGTAATGATTGATTAAAGTTTTCCAATTGCTCCTAAATGTCTAAACATATTACATTAATTTTTCATTACAGTTGTTGGTAACTTATCCAAGCTATAAAATTAATAACAAGATTACGTGATTGTTATAATATAAGTGGTTATAATAATAAAGCCAAAAATTACTTTCATGCTATAAAGTTTCGTTAAAGTCTGTCGGAACAAATATTTATTTTATGTAGTATTACATCTTGTAAAAGTGAAAGGTAAACGGAGAGTGGTGTGAGTAAAAAGTAAAGGAAATACAGGCTGAGTGTTAAACATTACTCAAAATAAGTTGGGGATGGATAGCAAGCGTGACAAGAAATTTTTTGGCGGGAAACAGGTGGTGGGTTAAGGATGTGCTTGCGAGGCCCGGTGCGTGACGTCACGCTGATCAATCGAGCCAACTGCGCGCCCTGTGGTAGTAGTCTTAATAAACATGGAGCCCCCGCGTTGCCTGCGTGCCTCTGATAAACGCTAAAACGATATAACTGTACGTAGTTTCATTCAGTTTTTTTATAGTTTTTAACTTTTATTTAATTGACGTAAAAAAAAATCAAGGACACGATTACCAAGGTAACAAAAGGAAAGACTTCGTTGCGGTTGTGTATAGAGTTTTAAAAAAGGCTACTCTAACTTATTACGGTTTTAGAAATGTAATTTAAAAATTTATATATGTAAACATAAAACTTAAATTTTATAGTTTAAATTCTTATTGCAATAACAATTTAGAGATAATAGAGAATAATATGGACTCCAGTACTATAAAGTGAATACTAGCGCAATTTATTAAAAATTGTATTATTTCTGAACAATTTTGGGGAATCGAATAACGATCTTCAATTTCACAGTCTAGTTAGCTACTGACTATAAAACTTAGGCACTCAGAATATTAATTTAATTTGAAAAATGCTAGACATGGCTGGTAATTGAATTCGGGACCCCGGGCGTAGAAGCTTGTTGCGCTAACACAACACGAGCATGCTTTAAAAAGCTCTCTCAAAATAAATTAATGGCACATTTTAGTATAACTTGATTGTAAAATAAACATGGTTGATATCAGTGTATAAAAATTATGAAAAAATATTAATTTTTTGTTTTAAGGTTTTTATCTTTTGTTTTAAGGACCTTCAGCTCAATATTGAAACGAATACTGAGGCAACGTCTTTTAATTTTTGTTTAGCTATACATATTAAAAACGGACAAATTGTTACCATAAACACACGAGATATGTAAAAATAATGAATAATGGATTAAATATTATCTAGAGGTAAAGTCGTCGCCAAAATCAGCTGTTTAACAGCTGATTTTTGGAGACGAAGGTTCCTGGTTCAAATTCTAGTAAAGGTAGATACTTTTATACAGATTTGATTGCTAGACAATGGCTAACGGTGTACTTTGATGGTTGGGGTTCAATTAACCATACTCTCTCAGGAATGGTCGACCTGAGTCTGTACACGACTACACCTCATTTACACGTCATACACATCATCCTCATCTCATTGGGTCATGGGGTTGCTTATTGTTCTGAATTGAACAGATTGCAACGTACACACATTAGGAATTACAAAAAAAATATTATTGCAGAGTAAAAATGTAAGTTACTTTTTTGTTTTGCATCCAACTGTTTTGCACATTGATGCTAATGCAGATGATGAAGGGTGATAGATAAAAATGAGTGATGAAAAAAATGTCAGAGTTGACCAGGAATCGGACACGGGAACTCTGGCATAACGAGTTAGCCCACGCAACGGAAACAATGTTACTTAAAGTTGTACGATTATTTATTTTAATTTTTTAAAAATACCATTTTAAATAAACTTAATATAAACTCACCTGGCAAAAATGTTTTGTGCGGTTGCCAACAAGAATAGTGTCTTATCAAAATGTAGGGTTGATTAAATATTATTAAAAATCTGATTTCTGCGGCAATATTAGCAGAACCCTAGGCCAGAAAATAAGAAACGAAACCCAGATAGTCCTACTCTATGGATATGAGTCGTGAATTAGTACCAGATCACAGGAGAGTAGAGAACAGGAGATGCAGTACCTGCGAAGAACAGAGGGTTGCAGTCGAAGGGACCAACTAAGAAATGAGGGCATGAGAACGGAACTGGATGTTTACAACCTGAATGGGAAGATTGCAGAATATCGTTATTCATGGAGGGAGCACGTAAAGAGAATTCCTGAGGGAAGGATCCCCTCAGTGTTTTGCAATACAGACCGGTGGGCAGGAGAGATGTTGGGAGTCCAATAATGGCGAACATGGCGAAAGATGGCAATAATTCAGTAGTTTGTCGCTGTTTTGAGTCGTACAGTAGAAAGTGGAAGCATAATCCTTGATTGTGAGAAGAAGAACTTTGAACTTTATGCAACGTTCGAAGAAAAATATTTAACAAAAAATTTACTGATGCATATTTATTGATATTTTTTGTATCACAATAAAAATAATTTGATGTTCTAAAATTTAAATCGGTCTATTAACTTGTCGATTTCTGGTAATAAATTTGTGTACAGTTGTTTCTGATTCAAGACCAAGATTACAATGGCGAACATCTAGAATTTCTAATCTCCGATTATTCTGAGCAGCATGTATTATCGGTTCGGCCGCTGAGCTGTCCAAATGATTATTGCAGAGCATAATGTGACGAATACTACCGGAGAATAATAAACTTTGAGCTAAACATATAGCACCTACACTTGTTATTCCAGCTCCACCTAAATTAATTTCTTCTAATGTTGTATTTTTAACAATAGCCGTTGATAAATATTCAGCACCTTTATCACCTATTAAATTGAATTGTAAATCTAGAATCGTCAAAGGACAACAAGTTTCAGTTTGTAAAGCGTAAGCAATACCTAAAGCTCCTTCCTCATGAATTTTATTATTTTGTATTAATAATGTATGAAGTCGTTTATGAACTGTAATTAATTTACCGATTGATTTAGCTCCGATATCACCTACTTTACAATGTGATATTTCTAACACTTCCAAAGCGTCACATTTAATTAACGATCCGACCGTTACGTTCACTTTAACATCGTCTATATCACAACGGTGAATACGTAATATTGATAAATTTGTTGTCTTTTCTAAACCGGAACTTAAATTTATTATATCTGTTAAACTAACTTTAAAATAATGTGGTGTGTATTTCATACCACATCCAACTATACCAAATCTTAACCAAAATTCTTTAAGTAATGTTAGCATCGTTAATATTGGTGACAAATCCATATGATCTGGATTTACGATATCTCTAGCACATTCATCAGGTGGAATCGGTGTCGGCCCGAATACCCTAGGTGGTTTCAATTCTTTTATTTCTAATCTATAAACATATGGTGCACAAACTTCCATGAGTTTACCAACATCTTCCCAATCAATATATCCAGGTTCTTGATAATGAATGTATTCTTCGACGTGACGTTCTACATACATATTTTTCCAAGAACCATTATGTTTTGTTACGTCCAGCGGTTGATTATGCCAACGTGATTCACAACAACGTTTCCAGTAAATACCATCTTGTATTATTGGTGCTACCAAATGAATCGGTAAATCAACCGAAAGAATTTCTAAAAAATAATCAAGATCTTGCCTTGGAAGATAATCTAAAACTCCTTTATGTAATTCAAAATTTGCTGCAAGACATTGAACGCAAATGTTAGCTAAAGATGGTGGTGTTCCTTCATCCCAAGATAGATCTTCTGCACGAATTGTTCTGTATCGTTCATTAACTAGCATTAACGTCTGCTCTGATGCAGCGTACGCCCGTAACGTGTTTACGGGTACTGTATGCGGAACTCTCATTTTGTTTTGATCCTTTCACCTGTATCAAGAAAACAATTTGTATTATAATTTAATTAATCTTTAATTGAATAAATTATGCATAGAACTACATCTTAACCGTTTAATAATATTACTTCATATCCCAACCTCATTATAGTATTTTTCGGACGATAAGACGCATCGGACGATAAGACGCACCCTTGTTTTTCAAGGCATAAATTATCTAAAAATTATTTTGACTGATTTTAATTAGTTTTTTATAACAGATAAATGTGATGGCTTTTATTGAAAAACAGCAAGTACAGAAGATACAATATATATAAATATTTCATAGTCATAAATTTACAAAAAAACATGGATATAGAAACTGTAAGTACGTAAATTACTACTATCGGTTTCATAATCATAGAGTCGGATTTCAACATACTTTACATCAAAGTTTAGCTAATTTTATTCTGCGTTTACCTATAATAGTCCTATATTTCTAATGTTTAAAAATTGCCATATCGAGGTTGGAAGACAAAAAGACCCGGTTTTTTTTTGATATCGCAACAAAGTTCATGCGTTTAGAGGCGTGTAACTTGATAAATATTTGACCGAAAAGTATGAAATTTTAACACAACATAGACAATTATATTCTTACAGTGTGTACGAAATTTCTAATTCATACGTCATTTAAATTTCGATTTATTAACAATATTCTGAACCCTTGCTATCTCGGTAACCGCACGATCGTTCAGCTCGGGCAAACTATCGTTTTATTCAGCGTAAAAACTTGGTACAGATATGTTAACATGAAATATCGATTGGCCAATGTTGTGGTAAAATTTTTAGAATTTGAAAAATAGAAGGGTAATGCGGGGGATGGGTGTTACTATCCATGTTGCTAGTTTGTGTACGTGAAAATCCTGTCGGACTGTCTACCTGAATTGACAGACTGTATTGTCAATTCAGGTAGACAATCAGATTCAGGCAACATGGTTAGTCTAATAGTAATTGATAATCCAATTTTTCAATTGTGCTTCTAGTTGAGGCCATTTGACAGCATGAGTTCGAACTAGTATTACTAGTTTTACTAGTATGTTTCTTATTATCTGCCTTGAGTAATAAATCTTCTTGTTTCCGCCATTCCCGAATCATTTTTCCTGCTTAGAAACTTCAAGACGATACAGTTTAAAAACTACGGTACATCCTATATCATTGTATGGTTTGTTTTGAAATCCCTAGTTATTGAACGTGTTTAAGTAGAGTAGGGTAGTATTAAATATTATTATAGAAAGCATCTACCCTGAAATATAGCTAGCGTTCGGACCATAAGACGCATGGTAATTTTTAGGTCATTTTCCTACGGAAAAAAGTGCGTCTTATCGTCCGGAAAATACGGTATTTCTTTTAATTTATAGAACTTTAAGAGCTACTTCCATTAAGTTCGACCTCGTTTTAGTTTCGTGTTATAAAAATATTGAGCCGGTGTAATAAAATAATGTTTCTTTTATCAAGAACTCGTTTCCGGGTTAGGAAAATCACTTTTAAAGGAACATTATTTTTATATTTAAATTAGTTTTATTAAAATATGTTTAACTATTAAATATCGCTAAAGAAAAACTGATCGATAGTTTTAGATAACTATTCGTAGTCTCAGTATTATGTGGAATAATAAAAAACATTAATATGTGATGTTTAGTTATCTAAGTTTTAGCACTATAGCACTATAAATTTTCCTGAAAAGTTTAGTTATATTCATAAATAAATGGAATCATTCATTAAATTTATTGATTTATCATATAGGTACGCAGGTTATGCAGTATGTGTAACTGTGTAAAATTAATTCAATCGTGAAAACTGTATTACATATTTGTAGTACTTAGTTGCATTTGAATTATTTTAGTAGTACATGCAAGGACCTCTTTCTCTTAACCAGCTTTTCCATTGACCGAATGTTTTCAGAGAGGTTGTTTTTTAAACGCGTTAATTACTCAGCTTCGTTAATTTTTCATTATTTCACTTCCTGGTTTTCACACACGGTAGTTGCAAACACGATGGTTAATTTATTAAAGTATATTTTTAATTTGTTTTGCTATATAATGTGGAAACACCATGTTTCCACATTAAGTATGGACTGTAAGTATGCAGTTCATAAAATCTTTTAGAAGCTTTCAAGTTATGAGTGTGGATAATGATTGTGAGTTAATGAATATAGTAATAAAATAAGGAACACTGCCTATAATGTCCATGTATAAAAAGTTGATAAGTTTGAGCTGTTCAGACTTATTCTCAGGAGCAAAGTTGAGAGTAGGTCAGACCTAGACGAAGGAAATTCTGATTGTTGAAGAATATTAGAGGCTGGAAAAATATGAGTACGTAAACTATTTTGAGGTTGATTATTAATAAAAAGCAATTAACCAGAGTTGTAGTCCATCTTCATTGATGGAGTCGGCACTCCAAAAAAGTAATTCATGTAATTAAGAAACCCAGGAGACCAACCAACAGAATTATCGAGGCTACCAAATGTATGTCCGTTTAGTTAAAATACTCGTAGATCAAGGGTTGAGACAAGGGTGCAGTCTATCACCTACTTTATTTAATATATATATTGACTATGTTTAAAAAAAAAGGAAAAGTGGGGTTGGTCCTGGGGTTAGAATAAGTAATGACGATTACCTCAATGCATTGCTATTTGCAGATAACATGTGAATCATACAGGAGAGTGAAGATGAGCTTCAAAGAGCAGTTTATGTTTTAAATTATCTATGTAGAAAGTATAATTTACGAGTTTCGGTTGCTAAATCAAAGGTTATGGGATTCAGAGGGAAGTGTCCCACTCGTTCGAAGACTGTTATAGACAATGTAGTATTAGATCAAGTGTCTCGCTATAACTATCTGGGCTGCGACGAGAGCTTTGATAGGGACTTGGATGTCGAAAATAAAATAAATAAATTTCAAGCTATTTGTGGTACCATTAACAGGACCCTGGGTAACAGAGCTAGAATAGAGACAGTAGAGAAGTTCTACAAGGTAATTGCAGCCCCAGTCCTTCTTTATGGAAGTGAGTCATGGGTTACTACGAAACGCCAAGAAAGTGGGATCCAAGCAGCTGAAATGAGGTTTTTAAGAAGGGTGAAGGGCTGCTCGAGGTTGGATCTAATACATAACGGGGAAATTAGATTCGAGTTGGGTGTATTTAGTTTGAATGAAAAAGTGGAGGAGTACCGGAACCAATGGAAGCAACATTTGGAACGGATGCCAGAGGAGAGAATACCTTTAAAGGTGACGGAATATGTTCCAGTTGGAAGAAGGGAGATAGGAAGACCTCGAAGAAGATGGCAGTAGTCGAGATGTATGGGCTGGAGTGTCTCGTGTTTGTGTAGACGTACAGGATAGTTTGTGAGTTCGGAACAGGCTTATGCCTAATCCTTGATAGTAAGAAGAAGAAGAAGAAGAAGAAGACCAAATGTATTTTTCATATACTGTACGAGGTAGAAATGATTCTACGGTGTATTGAAGAGCAGCCGACTTCAACTCCAGTCAATAGTCTGAATTTGTAAAGATGGCGGAAATATACAGCTGACAAACGCAAGAGTAATACGAAATAAAAGAAAATGACAGATGTTTTTCTCATAGCTAATAAAGTCTTGAATGTAACATTTACTGTGCATATACAGTTTGTTTAATGGTTCGTGTTGTTCTAATATGTAATGTACTATAAAATTTTATTTTATTTGACGTATCGATATAGGAAAAGAAAAATTAAGGCACGTAAGTAATTCATTTATGTCAGTACTGTATAATTTTATACCTAATTTTACAATGTGTGCTAAAGTTCGGGATCCAAATCGGTTGTAGTATAAATTTAATCAATCTTAGCTGTTTTATAGAGTTGTAAATACGTAAGACAAAATCCCGTAAACCGAATACAGATAAATTTCATCTTTATCAGACTTTTTGAAATACTATAATGATTACATATTTAAAATAACGGAGTTAATTCAGTATGGTGGTTCTAAGATAGCTGACAAAAATTTCGCATCAACTACTCGGTCATTAGTAACTACGGTAGAATATGTAACCGTGGGTTTTAACTTGTGAAAATTTCCTGGCCGGGAATCGAACGCGGGACCTCTGCGTAGTAGGCTAGCGCTCCCCACTACGCTACGGAGGCGGCCAATTTCAAAATTTTGTTTTTATAAATTTTTTTATAAGTCACGTTCTTTAAACAAATTAAATTTATTAATACCGTATTAAGCCGTATCTGTAATTTGGATCAATAGCATGCCAGTATTTCATGATTATACTGAAGTTATGAATGAAATTATAAACCAGTTATCTCAATAAATAATTTTAAAATGCACCCTTGTGGTTAAGAGAAGAAAGATTTTCTTGTGAGTTCATCCTAATTCATAGCGGAGAGCTTACATTTGTAAATGCAAATGGATATTTCAAATAAAACTCTTTTACGTACAAGCTGTTTCAGATTAAAACGAATTAAAAAATCCCTTCATGAGACGACGCGACGACGCGTCTCATGGCTGGTGGCAATTTTTAAAGATACTTACTTTTGACCTATGGTAAAAATCATTTGTGATTTCTGTATCTACTCTTTAAAAGGAATCTAATGACACTATTTTTGTTTCCAAATGCCGACTTTAATTCCTTGAGTTACAATTTTGGGTCACTTACGGTCCAAACTGGAACTTTAAATCAATGATTTCTGTATCTACTTTTTAAGAGGAATCGAATGACACTATCTTTGTTTCCAAATTCTGACTTCAATTTCTTGACTTCTGGTTTTGGGCCAATTTCGATCTAAACCGGAACTTTAAAACAATTTACCCCACTAATATTTTGTGTAGATTACAATAATTGTTTATTGTTATCTCTTATAGTTTCTGACATCTGGTTGTGACGGACGGACAAAAATAAGTGATAGATAAAAATTTTTAAAATTTCCAACAAACATTTTAATACAATCTAGTGTCTAAATTTTCAAAAGTAGGTTTCCTTTTATAAAATCTAATGTTTTCCTAATATGTAATTCCGAAATAAATAAAACCCTTATCTCAACCCTTCTTTGAAAATTATTCATGAAAGGTTTTCCTAAAGAAAAATTTAGAAACCCTACCGTACTCAACAAAACGACACTAGAGCTTATTCAAATTTACTGAATAACAAAAGAACGAGAACCTATTTTGTACCTCTTGAAAATTTTGTTTTCTTATGATTGTCACTGTAAGTTTGAATATTTTGCTGTGCATAGAGAATGTCATCATGCATAAAAAAAGTAAACCTTTGTATAAAACGAATAGAATAGAACTCGAATGCTACTCAAATTAAGGTCGGTATATCCACACTACAAACTGATAAAAAAACTACATGCACCTTTTTACAATACAAAAAATCTGGTGTGAAACACTCACACAACTTTCTCTTGCCAATGAAAATAATTAACAATAAACCTAACATTAGTAATAAAAGATTAGAAATAAACAAAAAACTAACCTGTAAAAATATAACCTTATTTTAATCATGACTGAAAGACGCAAATGAAAATCAAACTCATTTCAACTTAAAAATACGGAAAATCACTCTTTCACACTAAACTAGGCTCTGTAGAGAAAAATTCTCTAAATAAAAGTTGTAGATTATTTAATTTTCTATAAATTTTATTGTATACACTTTTGTCGTAAAATGCATAGGCCTACTAAGGCCGAAATCTTAAAAAAATCGATTTTCACACGTTTTCGTGAGAAAAATACAGAAAATCGCTAATTACTGCTAAACTAAGCGTTATACAAAAAAATGTTTGAAATAAAAGTTGTAGGATTTTTAATTCTCTACAACTTTAATTATATACAATTTTGCGCTAAAATGCATAATAAAGCTGCAATCTTAAAAAAATATTTTTTTTACGTAAAAACAGCCTCACCGAGAATTTTAGAGAATTTTTTAGTTCTCTTGAATTCCCTATCTTGAAGAGCATAAAAAAATTAGTAAATCAGGCGATTTTTAAAAAAATCGTAGGACCAGTTTTTGAGAAAATTGCAAAAAAGTGAAAAATTACACGAATAAACTACTACTTCCGGTTGACCGATTTTGATGAAAATGTTTGTGTCGGGTCCGGTAGTGGTATGTAACTTAAATTACAAGTTTCAAGTTCGTACGATGTTCCGTTCTTAAGATATTTTGTATACACACACACACACACACACAGACCAATCGCTAAAAACATGTTTTTGGGTTCAGTGGGTCTGAAAACGTGTAGATCCGGTGAAACTCGATTTCTTAAAATCGACATGAAAACAATACTTTCCTTCCTATATTCATATAGGCAAGAGAAAGTAAAAATAAAACACACTAAAAGTCGATCTCTCAATAGTATCAAATCATAAAGTCGATGGTAACCTACGAAAATATTTACACATTACAAACATTATCAGTTTGTCAACTGAATACAATAAAGATCCTTTTATAAGGATTATGTTAACGTTACTGACAAAATTTGTAGGAAAGTTTGAGCTTTAATTAATAAATTTTCAAATTTTTGTAGTTTCCTGTATCGTCTAGCCACGAAACAGAAAAAGTTTACTCATCCTAGAAGAAACTTCTGAGAACATACAAGTCGGCCAAAAGTCCTTACCCATTGAAAACATTAAGGTAAATTAATTTTATTGTACGTCATTTCAAAAAAAACTGTTCCTAAGTATTACCACTTTTCGTTAGTAAGAATTCTTTTCTTCTACCTATTTCATAAAGAAAGACCAATTTATAGTCATTAAATTAAAATTAAATATGTTTTTTCAGTACTGATCATTTTTACGTCCTCGAGTTTCGATTTATTCTTTTCATTTTTAGCGGACACTCTCTGTTGATTCCAGCAATGCGCTGACTCGCGTTTCATTTTTACTCTCGGCAGTCGACTTCTACATTTGATTAAAATGTTGTTTTAGAATAATTTAAATTAATAGCCTTGAAAATCAAAACATTCTTGTCAGGATAGAAAAGTGAGATAAAAATAAATATAAAAATTGTAATTTTATTTTTTATTTTAATAGCCCATTGCGACCATGTATCACTGTCCATTTCATCCAAGGAGTCATGATCCTGATAAAATTTGACAATGAAATAAATGAAACTGTGAAAGGAACCAACAAATGGATGATACGAGAGTTGAGAGAAAACAAACTTCAAGATTGGGCTTTGACAGACACTTTCCTTTGTCAGATAGAGTAGATGGAGCGCACAATGCAACACCTACATGAATTCCCGCCGTGCCAAACCTTATCATATAATAATGACATAAATCTTACCAAGAGTCTCACTTTATAGCAAAAAATAATAAAGATAAAAGAAAATAAGAAAACTTTAATTCGAAATTTTTAAAACAGGAGAAATTATGAGTGTCGTATTCATCATAATGAAATAACCTACTGTATTTAAGAAAGTTAATACAATTTTTTTTAAATTTTATTTATTAACAACTGCGACTTATAATTTATACAATCAGCAGTAATAATGTACGTGTGTGTGTAATATCCTGTTATTGCTTTGATTGAGGAAATCACCCAATTGTAGAAAATCCTTGTCACTGTTTTATATAAGATCTCTATTCCAACATGTTTTTACTTTCTCTTGCCTATATTAACATATATATAGGAAGGAAAGTATTGTTTTCATGTCGATTTTTGGATATCGAGTTTTCACTGGATATATACATTTTCAGACCCCCAGAACCCAAAATCATGTTTTTAGCGATTTGTATGTGTGTGTGTGTGTGTGTGTGTGTGTGTGTTGTGTGTGTGTGTGTGTGTGTGTGTGTGTGTGTGTGTGTGTGTGTGTGTGCGCGCGCGTGTGTGTGTGAACAAAATATCTCAAGAACGGAACATCGTACGAAGTTGAAACTTGGAACTTAAGTTAGGTATCACTAAAGGACCCGACACGAACATTTTCATCATAATCGGTCAAACGAAAGTAGTAGTTTATTCATGTCAGTTTTTACTTTTTTACAATTTTCTCAAAAATGGCTCCTACGATTTATTTAAAAATCACTTAATTTACTATATTTTTTATGCTCTACAAGATTAGGTAGCGCCATATCTGCTGAAATTCTTAAGAAGGCTGTTCTCTCATAGAAAAAAAATGGTTTTAAGATTGCGGCCTTAATATGAATTTTAGGGCAAAATTGTATATAATTAAAGTTGTAGAGAATTAAAAATTTTGTTCGCTTCTGTTTTCTTTTTAAAGAAAATCTGTAAAAATGGATTTTTTAATATTTCGGTCTTAGTATGCATTTTACGACAAAAGTGAATAATAATATTTATCAAATATTAAAAGGTCTACAACTTTTATATTAAGAATTTTTCTCTACAGAGCCTAGTTTAGCGTGAAAGTGATTTTCCGTAGGCTATTATTAAGCCAAACTGAAATTGATTTTCATTTTGCATCATTCACTCATGTTTAAAATGAGGTTATGTTTTCTGAGATTAATTTTTTTGTTTATTTTTATTTATTTATTTCCTTTATTATTCCTCCAAAGGAGCAAAGCCCGTGCTTGGAGGAAGATTACTCTAATTACAAAAAATACATAACACAAAAATAAAACTACAATACAATAATAATAGCACTGATAAAACAAACAAAAGAAGAAACTAGTTAATACCAAAACTATATCACTTATTACATAAAACAAATAAGTCATACAAAAGAAAAAATGATCAAATAATATTAAAAAACACGTTAGTATAAAATAAAAAATAATAAAATAAAAATTAAAAAAAAAAACACAGAATAAATATGTAATTAAAAATTAAAACTTATGATAACAAAACTAAAATGTTAATAAATGATAATACAAACATCAGCAAAGTTATAAAATAGCATTTATAAAATATGACACAGAAAAACCTCTACCAATTTACTTTACATTATTTCAGAGAAAAAATGAAAACAAAATTTAACCTTAACTACCTCCCCTAAATTTAACTATTTTTTGGACACGAATACTACACATAATACTTAATATTAGCGCAATATCAGAAACAAAAAAACTATTATAAATATACATATATAACTAACGTTTATTTAATAGTTAACTAATGTTTATTTCTAATGTTTTAATACTAATATTAGGTTATATTGGTCATTATTTGCATTGGCAAGAGAAAGTCTTGTGAGTCTTTCACACTAAATTTTTAATCTCCTATATGGATTTGAAGTAGGTATGGGTGCGACAATGTTTGTATTTCTGGGTTTGTGTGATTCATTAATTTTCAGTGAAAACGAGTGTTAATTTGTTAATGGTTGAGCATACTGTGTGTCTAAGCAGAGGTTTCAATGTATGATAACAGTTTCGTACGTAGTAGGGACTACATGATTAAACGTAAAAATTTGCTTTGAAAAGTTTACATCCTGTTTACGTTTGATTTTTTGCCAAACCATAGATCATAAACCATATAGAGATCATACACTCACATGAGATGAATTAAATTTTTCATACGGTTATTGAAATAATTTTATTTTGAATTAATTTTTTTTCGTAGGTAACTGATCTACGGTGGGGTAGAGTAAAAAGTATACGCGCCAACATAAATAATGAAGCACCATGAAATATTCATTAAGTTTTCGATTAACGAACGGTTTAGAAAACTAAGGCCAATACGGCCTCAGTTAAAATTGAAAAAATATAGAAGTAGGCTTCTAAGAACGAAGTGGGAACTGGCTTACAAGTGGCTCACTGGTAATTTCGGGGATGCCTTCATGGGATCTAGCGGCGTGCAGGAGGGAAGAGCAGCAACCTGGTGCTGATAAAGAGAATGTTGGAATCGATTACTTAGTACATGGCAGAAGAGATGGAGCGAAGCTAGGGTCAAGGAGTGGACAAGGAGGTTCATTCCGAATGTCGAGGTGTGGATAAGGAGGACATTTGTCCTACTTTGGCCTCGACAGAATGGAGGCATCTGAGAAGAAAGGCGATAGGGATGAGGAGAGCTGGAAGTTGGTCGCTCAGTTTGCGGAGAGGGTGTTTGGGAGACTGCGGAGCGAGGAGATATCTGGAGATCAGCGGGATCGCCCTCTGCCACAATAAATCAATCCTGTCCCGATCTCAGAACGTAGGTACACTAATTTTCTGAGCTGGTGTTGAAAGAAATGAATAAAAGTGAGAGAGTGAGTGTTGGTCGGTGACGGCGAGAGGGGAATTAGGCCACGGTTCCCTTCCACGCCCCGCTGACAGTATGTAAATTTTTTTAACCCGATATTTCCCTTGCAGTATTATATAAACTGTTCCGAGGGAGGTGGAGGGTTTTTTCCTGATGTCGGATCAAGTGGCCAGGCGGCGGGTTTTTGGTTGGTAGGCGGTTGCGGCCTCCTTGGGGCTGGACGAGGACGTCTCAATTGAGTCCAACACTACTTCCCCCGTCATGAGGGAGTGAACATGAGTTTTTCTCGCCGCCTCTGATAAAAAACATAAAAAAACAGGTCAATAAGGAAATACTAAATACTAAATAGAGATACAAGTAACAATATATAATGTTTTATAGATTGTTTATGCATGTTAGAATACCAATAAAGTGAATAAAGTTAAAATTCAATCAAATATCGAAGGGATGGGTAGTTAATTAACTGGTTATAAGATTAGTAGAATAGATTTTACGAGCGTTTTCAGAAAGCAGTTATCTACAAGTATAAGACATTGTTGTAGAAAAGATTTTAGACTACATCTACATTATGCTTTGATATCTTAAGAATGGAAACTTTACTCTTATTCACAGTTTCTATCTTTCTCTTTCTCTGTCTCTCTTTCCAACATTCTTGTACACTATCCCTCTTTCTCTCTCACTTTATTCATTTTAATTATTATTTGAGTGCTCTCTCAATGTTGGGCAAAGGGCCAATTTTCTGAGAATTTACAACTTCGAATAAGGTTCTCTCTTACACATTTTTAAACCTCATTTTCCCTTCAATACTTCATAACTCATTTTGTTGAACGTTACTAATCAAATAAGTAAACCCAAGTATAACTTCTCTCACACAAATTCGTTAGGCTTTAGAAAATAAACGTCTATTTTTATTGCGCTTCAAACTTTATAAATCTTAATTAAAAATATTGTTTGGTGAAAGGACTTGAGTAAAGTTTGTCAAACCAAAGATTGTGCGTATTGTTTTCAATCACAATCACTTTGTTTTTAATTATTTATCTTATCATGAAACGGAGTAATATTTATTATATCACGGAAAACATATACTGTTTAACTTTTTTAATCTTTATTCACAGCTGTACAAGCAACGCAAAATAGTGAAAAGATGAAAATATAAAATGTGTTGTCTTTTACTTAAGTGTAGAGTGGAATGAAATAATTATTTTTGAATTTGAGTGCAATTAAAAAATAATGACTGGAAACAAGACAAAGAAAGTTGCGTATGAGGAAGTATTATAAAAATATTTTTTGTATTTTAACCGATGAAAATGTTATGGCGTTTTCAATTGGGAAAAATATTGTTTTCAGCAGAAAAAGAGTTACTTAATAAAAACTTTTCTATAGCCTATCACATGTGTGAAGCCGTGGGGGGGGGGAATCCGCTATTTATTTAGTTCCGCTTTTGTTATAGGTATAACATTTTTAGTTGACGAAGCGAAGCGAGTACGGGTCTGCTAGTTATATATATTTGAAAAATTTGTGAAAGATGAAATGATTTTTTTTGTAACGTATGAAAATATGCTGTGCCTGAGTGGGATTCGAACTTAAACCGCATGATGAAAGGCGAGTACGTTACCAACTACGCCAATGCGGTCGGCTAGTTTTTTAAAAATTTATTTATTTATTTAAAGTCGCATGAACTGCTTCGTTATTAGTGACTACGGTGGATTATGTGACTGTATGTGGGTTTTTCTTGAGAAAATTTTCAGATCTTGGCCAGGAATCGAACCCGAGACCTCCACGTGGTAGGCTAACGCGCTAACCACTACACGCTACGGAGGCAGACATCGATTTAGTTTTATTTGAAAGTGATTAATGTTGTGAATATGTATTATGTATAAGCTTGTAAGCTTTAACACAGCGATGCATTTATGAATTGTTTGATTGATCGGCCGTTCCCGAGAAAACCTGTTAGATGCACTTAGAAGTCCATAGCATAAATAACGACGTCACTTGGATGAGTTTATCAACAGACTGTACGTAATGCTCGTCAATTCAATCAACCGATTATTATGTATCGATCGTATCTTAGCTTAGAATTATATTTTAGTATCTAACACTATTTTTAGTTAATACAGTCCTTGAACGGTATTAGAAAATACTTTTACCTTATTAGGATTAACAAACAGTACTTCGTAACTACCCATAACAGACAGCATTAATGTTGTGAATATGTATCAATTATGTATAAGCTTATAAGCTTTAACACAGCGATGCATTGTTTGTTACCATTACTTGCACTCATTCTGTCAGTTCAAGGGCTACAAAAAATAGTTCTGTTTCTTATCATATAATCTGTTTCTTATCTCTCAGCCAATTAAATAACTGAATCATTTAAGAACAGAAAAGGTAGAGGTGTAAAAGGCAATAATCACAGTTATCTCTTCTGAAAGAAATGGATTTCATTATACAGCCAGACCCTGTGGTGAAAGTATCATTTTCAGGGTGGAAAATGACGAAGCGAAACGAGTACGAGTCTGCTAGTTACTTGTAATTGGGAAATTTGCGTATATTACATGAAATTGTCGATTTAAATTTTTTTAATTTATTTATTTTATATGCTTTTCGGAGGGCCTGGCATGCTGATAAGCATACTTTTTAACTCAGGGAAGAAGGCAATAATTGTAAACCTCCTCACTCCTCGTTTTACTTAGTAAAACCTCTAGAGGTTCAATCCAGCCTTCCGGCTGATGACCTAAACAACACATACTTTGTAATTTAAAATTCTGTTCGTAGTTCCTTTTAGCGGATAAATAATTCAACCGAATTTCATGATAATCATTTGGTAATTAAAATTTATTTTTAAAATCTGCATCTTTGAACTGTCTTTGAACTCCAAACTAAAAGAACTATTCTGACTATTCTATTACTATACAAAGTTTATTTTAAACCAATATGGAAAAATGGGCTAAAAATTTATGGCATAGCTAAACCGAGTAACATAAAAAAAAATTACAAGCATTTCAATCAAAAATTCTACGTGTAATTACCTGCGCACCTTTTTATGTCAACAATAAAATTCTACATGTGACCTTAAAATTTGGTTTATAAGTGAAGTAGTTAAGTCCAGCTACAGCGTTTTTCAAAGAAAATCGCATGATCACCCTAACGAATTAATCACCAAACTATCGGATGCATCATTACCAGGGAATCCGCAACGCCGGTTGAAACGGCTATGGGCCCGAGATCTTCTATAACGTGACTTTTTTAAATTTACTTTTCTTTTTCCATTTCTTCTAACATTGTTTTTTTTATTCATGCATTATGAACATTACCTCATAGAATCTAAAATACCGATAGGTATCACTATTCTTTTTTATTTTTTTTTCTTGTCATCCTTTCTTTACTTTTATCAAATGTGCTCGTTGTATTTTAGTATATAGTTTCAAATAGTTATTAAAGAGAAAAAACTGCATCTAGGAGAATCTTGAAGATAGTGTAGATATTTTTATTTATCGAAATTTAACTTATATAATTATTTAAATACCAAGACAAAAATTACATGCAAAAATGAAATTTTGCAGTGAATAGATAACGAAAATTAAGTAAAAAATAGTATTTTTTTGTTCATGATGAATAACTGAAATAAATGAAGTAATTGAGGATTATAAACAGTTGCGCTGTGGTAGTATCGAGTAAAATTTAGTTGTGGAACTGTGTACAGGCAATTAAACAGAATTAGTAGAGAAAGCTCCAGGATGTTATTTGTGTGTATGCCTTTAGCCCAGAGCACTATGGTACTGTTCTTCAGGCTCGTTTACTCTTAATTGCACCAATTAAACTTCTCTAGTATGTAGAAGAAAAGCGCTTAAAATACGGTTTAGACAAATATTACCTTAATTTTCTTTAATCTATTTAACACTGGAATTTTCAATTAATACTTTTCCAACTTAAATAATATAATGCATCTTTTTCTAAAACTCAGTATGTTATTAAGGTTTCTAAAAATTATTTCCACTGTCATTTCATTTTATATTAATACTCAATAATAAATCGCATATTATTTTAACGTGCTAAGTCTATATCTCAGCTAAACTCTCGGTTTTGGTTATGCTAAATTTTCAATGAAAAAATTTAGAAAACAGTATTGTCAACGCTCCTTCATACGTTAACAATCATACATTTTATAGAGATTTTAACATAAGATTACCAGACATGTCAATAATTTAAACAGATATTTTTTTCTGTTTTCTTAATCCCTAATGTGAGTACGTTGCAATCTGTTCAATTCAGAACAATAAGCAACCCCATGACCCAATGAGATGAGGATGATATGTAGCCTATGACGTGTAAATGAGGTGTAGTCTTGTACAGGCTCAGGCCAACCATTCCTGAGAGAGTATGGTCAATTGAACCCCAACCATCAAAGAACACCGGTAACCACTGTCTAAAACAGATATTAAAAAACAATCCATTTCTTGCTTTCGTGGCCCAATATTAGAACGCTAGACGGCGCTTCACACATCAAAGCAGAAGTTCCCGGGAATTTGAATTTAAAATACAAATTTTGGTCCAATGAAATTTATATGGCATTTTTCTGTTTGTCCTTAAAAACAGAGTTCTACCAAAAGTATTTAAATAAAGTTTAACATGGTTGTAAAGATGACATTAACGGGATTATGAAAAATCGGGATATAAAAATTGGTAATAGTACAAACGATTAGGTTTGAAAAGTAAATAAAATAAAAGTTTAAATTATGATACTATCCTGGTGACGACTTTGTGAACTTCAGTTTTTTTTTTTTGAAGAATCATATGGTAACGGGAATTATTTATTTAGCGGCTTATCTGATTTCATTAAATAAAACTGATACAAAACATCACAAAATAAAATTAAAAGTGTTAATGTGAATCGGTCATTTCAGAAAGTCCTTAAGTCAAAAACTAACGTTTGGAAAAACTAAAAATTGTCATTCATTATGTTTCAATTAAAAATTATAAATTGTTCAAAGGGCTGTCCCCTTATACTTTTATACTACTTTTATACCTTAATCTTTTTTAAGACAAGCCACTTGTTAAAAAAAAAATTGAAAATTTAGACTTAACGTGTGTAAAATAAATTGGAGTAAAAAAATGTTAACTTACTTTTTTTATTATTATTTTTTTTTAACATCGCATAAATTGCAACGGTCATTAGCAATGACGTTAGGGTGTAAACTGTGGAGGATAAAATGATTTTTTGTATAACGTATGAAAACATGCCGTGCCTGAGTGGGATTCGAACTCAAGACCGCATGATGAGAGGCGAGCACGTTACCAACTACGCCAATGCGGCCAGTGTTAACTTACATTATTTTCTGTAAAATACATCGCTAGACTAGACGAAAATTGTGCTGTACAATAGCATTCATTTATTTATTTACGTAGTTTACATTATGACTTAAAATAGCTTTCTGCATTAATAAAAATTGAAATTCTTAACTTTAAGAAAAAAAATGTTAATTTTCAGGGATGCTATGTTCTTGATCGTTATCATTAACAGTAGTTATACATAAGTATAACAGTCATTATGTCATTAACAGTAGTTATACTTATGATGGTGAGATGGTGTGTTTACATTCAGTTAGTTCTAAAATGAATTTATACTTATGTATAACTACTGTTGACAATGGTGAAAAACATGAACATCCCTGAAAATAATATTTTTGTATAGAATCTTTGTATAGCCTCTTCCACTAGAAAGTAGAGCTTAAGTTTCAAAAGAACATCCACTTTAATTTTTTAATTAGAAGGAAACACTTTATATTCTTAAGGATAAGCCTTTTCTTGTCGGCCGCACTGGCGTAGTTGGTAACGTGCTTGCCTCTCATCATGCGGTCTTGGGTTTGAATCCCACTCAGGCACGGCATATTTTCATACGTTACAAGAAAAAATAGTTTCATCCATTACAATTACAACCCAACGTCGTCACTAATGACTACTATAGTTGATTAGACGTTAAATAAACAAAGAAAAAAGGGATAAACAAAGAAAATACTACTTAAGGATAGCCAGACTTATGTGATTTTTGTAGAGATGGTGTGTTTACATTCAGTTAGTTCTAAAATGACTGATTCAACTGTGAAATTGGTTGTTGAGAAAAAATTATTATTATTATTATTGAGAAAATTAATTTGCTAGTACAATCTTTTTGAAAAACGTTTCCTAAATCCCAGGCATCTATGCCGAGCAAATGTAAAAACGAATAGGCTTTTAAAGTGTTTGAAAAATCATAAATATTTCAAAAGTTTTACTGATGAAGTTTTAAATTCATAAAAATTTTAAAAGATTATAAATTTTAAAATGAGAAGCCAGATTAAACAGTTTTGTGATATTTTTAATGAAAAAGGAAATTGGAGAATTTTTTAAACTGTATTTTAATATATTCGTTATAAACTGTACGTGAATTTAGTTTCATTGATTGCCCTTTGGTATTTTGGAATGTTTAATAAATCATAAGCGTTACAAGTTCGGAAACGCAAATGCTAAATTAAAAGTGGGGTTACTGAGCTCACGTTATAACGAATAGGGAATGCCTATGAAACCTATTTAGGCTCGGTTGGTGCCTATTTATGTATGAATGAACTGAATTTAAATGTACATGTTCATTAAATGCAATCCTTATTCAACCAGTCGAAATAACGCTGGAGATATTACGTCACAGATAGAAGTCCTGAAATAATATACCCACTACCTTACTCTACTGTTAGAGACTAACCTCATTACTGTTTTACAACCCTATGAAATTTGGTAGTATCCTGAAATGGATATCTCTATCTGAATGAGATCTTTCCAATTTCTCTCAGATAAATTTTCCGAGTTGAATTCTTCTTCTTGAATTCACAACCTTCCTTTTTATATTACAAACATTTTCTTTGTTCTCTTTTATATCTCATTACGCCCCAGTATTTATGAGCCGCAATAATGAAGAAAAAAATATCAAAAGATAAGTTCTGTTTTTATTTCTTCCTATTCGGATACAAAATTATTTTGAAAACATACATATCTTTTATATGAATTACACAACATGGAAGTTTCATTTACAGTTTACGCTCACTAATCCGAATCTCTTAAATCTGAACCCTCCAGTAATCCAAGCTATCCAAAAATAAGTTTTTTTATTTAGCGATGATGATTTCCTATAGTACGATTATGTTTTGAATGTCTTAACCCTTGTGTGACTGATAGCTTTGAGAATAGTAACTCTTTGAACACTAATTCCGAGATCGCGCCGATAGACTAGGCTTTTTTTATCAATCTTTGATCCAAAAAATTTAGAATTTTTATGAGACGTTAGGAAAACTTTGAGAGATTTTTTAAACAAACAAACATGAAACTTCGAGTTTTACGCCAGTTATAGCAAATTTACGAAGATTATTTTGTAATTTATGCAAGTCGCGCGTTTTCGTCAAAATTTGGCGATACATAATTTTTATTTTTATTGTTTTAGTTTGGTATTATAGCAATATGTCTAGTGAAAAATTTGATATATCAAACACCCTCGCTTACCACACTATACTGTTATTCAAGCGTACGTGAGAGTCAAGTGAATATGGATTGTCTGTGGTAAAAGGAAGGCAGAAAAAACTGCTCTCTTTGAGCTGAAGGTAGAGGTGTAAAAGACACTAGTCAGAGTTGTCTTCTCTGAGAGTAATCAATTTCATTATACAGCCAGACCCTGCGGTGAATGAAGTGAAGGTGTCATTTTTGGGTAGAAAGTATATGCTTTTCGGAGGGCATGCTGATAAGGTTACTTTTCCACTCTGTGAGAAAGGAAAAGGTAACCACCTTACTTCTCGTTTTACTGAGTAAAGTCTCTATACCAGCCTTTCAGCTGATGACCTAAACAACAACATCTATCACAAACAATTAAAAAAAAATAGAAAGGAAAGTGATGATGCATTATTTAGGGCGATACTACTTTGTACCTGATGTTTCGCTGCTTTATACGTGATTGCATAGTACAATACATTGGATGATGTAATATAGATAGATAAAGAAACTCAGCTTCCCGAACCACTCGACACCAAACTACGGTAGGATATAAAATGAAGAAACTGTTGTTATTAACCACTGTACTAAATTTTCTGACCTAAGTTTGGAATTGAACCTGGAACATTTGGTAATAATAGAAAACCAACGCAAATGGTCAATCTGTTGAAAAAAGAAAATTTTAATTAACGAATTTTTATTATATTTTCTAAGAACGGATTATTCAGTTTTAATTATAAGATCTATCTTACTATATTTTATTATAAATATAACTAAATCCTCACTAAATTTATTAATTCAATTAGTTTTTTAAATCCTATTCTTCATCTTTTAAGGAAGGCTATTACTATAAATATAAATCTGATTTGTTTCTGGCAAAGTTCCTGGCGAAAGACTACTGGAAAAGTCATTAAAACAAAGAATCGTAAATCTCTAAAAATATGCGCGGTTTTCAATTACAAGAATTAAATAACAAATATACATTATTTTATACTAAAACAGATCAGTTTTTTCCAGAGCTTTAATGCAGATTTACTTGAAGAAAACAGGTTAATATTACTACCTGTCGATCAACGCGTACGAAATTTAGAAAATAATAAGTTAATATTAACATTTTTATTTAACTATAAAACTAAAAGACAGCATTACAGACTTATAATAAAAACTTTCTAATAACTAAAAATATTTCAACTTATAAACAAAAATATTTCCATTTAAGTACTAACCAAAATACTAGGTTCTATGAATGAGTAATTTGTCGAATTTCACTTTGTTAGCGAAATTATTTTAAAGTTGTTAAGCACTGTTGTAATTTTTGGGTAATTAAATTATTTAGAAATATTTTATTATTGGTGGACATTTTTAAAATCGTTATCTATCATTTTCCCTGGCCATCATACCAAGATGATACAAAAACTACAAGGGATATCAACAAACGGTTTTCGTAATCTACACAAAAAAATGAGTGGACCTAAATTGGGTTTAAAGTTCCAGTTTTGACCGGAAACGGCCCAAAAGCGGAAGTCAATAAATAAAAAAAAAGCAGTAAACGGTTTTCGGATTCGTAAACTAAACAAAAATGAGTGGGCCCGGATTAAATCAAGAAATCGAAGCCGGAATTTGGAAGCAAAAATAGTGTCTTCCGATTCCTCTTAAAGTAGAAGTCATTGGATTTGAAGTTCCGGTTTGACCAGAATTGGCTCAAAACCGGAAGTCAAGAACTCAAAATCGTTATTTAAAAACAGAAGTAGTGTCAATCTATTTCTCTTAAAGAGTAGATACAGAAATAGTTTTTGGTATAAACTAAATAGTTTGTGGTATAGACACCTTTGCTTTATTTACCAGAGGCTCTGAGCTGTATAATGAAATTCATTGCAAAGAGAATGTAACTCTGACTAGTTTATTTTTACCTCTACCTCTTCTGTTCTTAAATGCTTAAGTCATATAGTTGGCTGAGCATGTGATAAGAAACAGAACTATTTTTTACAGAAATGTTTTATTAATGACAAAATTATTAATTTTATTTTGTACGAGAATTTTCTTAAGGTTACGATAGGCTACATTGATATTACGATAGAAGAGTTACTAAAAGAATTAATGCGTAGAACGTGAAAAGTAAATTCTTTATTAAGAAATTAATTTGGCTTAAAATATTTAACTACTAAACCTATTGTAATTAAATTGTTCATTTTATTTTAGTTTATTTAAAATCGTATTCACAGCAATTCATTAGCAACTACGGTGGGTTTAGACTTGTAATTATTTCCATAAAGTAGCCGGGAATCAAATCCAGGACCTTTTAATTTTTAGGCTAGCGTGATTACCTCTTCGCTGGGGAGACGGCCGAAAATACCTTTTCAATTTTCTTGAGAGTTAAACAACAATAACTACAAAAATTTATCTAAAAGAAAATTCTCCAATTACATAATTTTTCTTTTAAAAACAACCATTTTCTCAGTTTTTCAAACATTAAAACTGTATGATTTTTCACTTTTCTAAACCTTCCCGAAAAATATGGGATGATGTAAAATATGGTGAAGGAGTATGCTTGTATACACTCGATGTTTTTAGTGTTTCTTTTGTGCACAAGGGGACTGCAGTTATGTCCTCTGGGATAGGGGCATTAATTTTCAAGAAGAATCTTTTGTTGAGTGGAAGAACTATATGTCTTCGTTTTATTATTATTATTCTTTTTTTCATTTTTATCCCTTTCTATTTTTCGTCATCTTTCTCTTCCTCTTATTCGTATTATTATTCCCTTCATTCTTCTTTTTTTTTGTTATACGTTTTATACTGGAAAGTGTGCTGAGTCGGTGTTTTACAATTCATTGGATTTGGCTGAGGAATCAATACGTGGACCGGATTTTGAACTCTTCACGGCGCCTCCGTTCTTTTCTATCCGCTTAGCTCAATCTATCATAATTATAAAATCACAAATCATTATACATTATACTTGGTACACAACCATGAACGATTTATATTTCTTAAAAAGTTATTTATTTCTACATTCTGTTTTTTTTTATTTTATAAAAAGTAACAAAATAATTTACAGATGAATATTAAAACCGTTAGTTTTAAATCATAAATAATTCACATTTTATTCATTTTCATTTATAGTTGCAACAACAGCTTGATCATTAGCGAAGACTGTGGTTATGGTCTGTTTCAACTTACCGGTAATATCTAGGAGTCAATAGCCGGATTAAAATTATCATCAATCTACTTTGAAGTCTAAAACGCTAACCACTACATCACTAGGAGACCTTATTCCTATTTATTATATTTATCTCCTGTATTATTGAAGATCGAACTATTGAGTAGGTCAAAAAATTAAGTATTCAGGAAATTGGATTACAACAGATTTGGAGCCAGCAGTGTAAAAGCTCGTATTGTAATGGCTAGGCTGGCATTTCTTTACATGAAGAAAACCGGATTTGCTTGTTAACAATGCAAATATGCAATCCACGAATCACTTATAGCCACGGTTCCCAACCTTTTTAGTATTAAGGACCACCAGTTTTGTAAAAAAAATGTTGGGCCGACTAACTAAACATACAAATCAAAAATATACACACATAAACACAATTTAGACACGTATATATTATACTGCCGCCGACAGCCCCAATTATATCAGCCCCTGAAAACGGCCCCAGAACCTGCCGCGGCGATTGCTACCGACACGCAGCAGTAGTGCCTCCTCTCCACCATGAAGTGGACTCGCTGGAGAGGTATTTAAGTAGCCGCACTGAACTGCAAGTCACACTCGCAATCCAGCTTCCAAACAAAGACCAAAAAGAAAGAAGAGAGCAAGCCAAGTAAGAAGAACAGCCCACCCGAGACCGGATGCAACAACCCTGATCTACGCTACCGGTGGCGGACGCACATTCTCGCACCAGTCAGCTTTCACCGACTCGAAGAGAACCGCCTCGACCGCGCTATCGGCCTATGGTCTAAGCCGACCCGATACTGCTGGGCTCTGAGGGCTACCACTACCACGCTGCAGTGGGGACCCAATTGCCGCTGAGGGAAGGCTAGGCCTGAACCCGGTAGCCGAGCTGTCACTCTTCGGGCTCCGCTTCCGACCACCAATAACGGCCCTTTTCAGGACCAACCACAAAACACATCCGGTCCTTTTCAGAGCCACCAAACTCACAAGCAAGGTTTTGCCACGTGTCTTCGGCCCCGGTAGGCGACAATACGTATGTAGAATATATATATATATTATTTTATCAAACATCCTATGCAGGTATTTTCAACAGCCGTATTATATTTATAATTTAAAATATATATTTTTAAACCACCAGTAATTCGGTAAAAGAGTAAACACTTATCAATGTTTATGGCGCTTACTTTATACACATCTTCGGTGATTTATTATTATCATTCATTTATTTATTCCTAATGTGTGTACGTTGCAATTTGTTCAATTTAGAATATTAAGCAACCCCAATGACCCAAATGAAATGAGAATGATATTTATGATGTGTAAATGAGGTGTAATCTTGTACAGACTCAGGCCAATCATTTCTAAAAGAGTATAGTTAATTGAACTCTAAATATCAAAGTACACCGGTAACCACCGTCTAGTATACAAATCAGTATAAAAGTAACTACCTTTACTAGGATTTGAACTAGGAACCTTCGACTTTGAAAATTAACATATATTAATAATCAAATTTAAAAAATCATAGGTCTACTTCTACCATGGCAGATAAGGAATAGTTCTTACGTAAGGAATCTGATCCCCTTCGGAACGAAACGGCATTCTACCTTGCTTCAATAAAACATCTTTCTCCATAAATCTCTAGGTGCCTTAGCTTTGGGCTAAGCACTTGCGCACTGTTAGAAATTGCTCAACGCAGCACATAATTTTGTTTCCATCTCTACCCCTGAAGCTCCAGTAATATTTATCTTGGCTTAGACTCGCGACCAGCGTTCACGGCTCAGTACCATGCTGTCTGTGACCCAATGGGTTGACGCTTTCTAAATATGGGTATACAGAAACATGCTCCGAGCTTTGTAGACCGGTCATGTCACCGAAATCAATGTTAAGACTTTTGGGTACGACACATGAATTGATAAGAATAATCAAAAAATAGAAGACTGCCTACCTTAGTATTTATACAGGGGTGATATGTATGAGATTTTAAGACTAATTCTCGAGGGTAAAGTTGACGTAAGGCGCAGAACTAGTTGAAGAATATTAGATTCATGATTGAAGTATATTAGAGACTGTAAAAAACATGAGTAAACCTTTAAACTTTAAGGGTGGTTTTTGATAAAAAAAAACCAATTACCAGAGTTGTAGCCAATCTCCAGTGGTGGAGTCTGCACTCTAAGAAGTAGAGAATAATCATTTATTTTAACTAACAACGTAATGAAAAATTCCTTTTAAATATTGTAACGCGCCGGTTTTCACAACGTGGGCTGAAATAAAAAACAAACAAAAGAAAAACTACTTTGTAATGGTCGCTTTTAAACGTGGGTTGAGCGAGATTGCCACTTTGCCCCACGTTGGGCGCCACTTTGTAACGGTCCGGTTTTTCAACGTGGGCAAAATAAACAATAAAAAAAATAATAAAATATAAAAATAAAAAACTTTCCAAAAAATAAAATTTAAATTTTCCAAAAAACCTTCAAGTTTACAAAAATTTGTAGATTTAGCCCCACGCTGTTCAACAACGCTATAAAAATCGGGATTCACTAAAATAAAAAGTAAAATGGAAGTAAGACCCTTCACAATTTTGAAAGACAAAATTTTAAATGAGATTTGAACTGTGTTGTCCCTAAAAATAAAATAAAAACAAGTAAAACCCCAAACTTTATCTGACCAACTATCACCAATGGAATTAGGTGTTAAATTAACAAGAATCGTACGCAAAATCAAAATTAATGAAAATTTATTTAACATAAAATAAACATCAAGTATTAAATTGTTCTTGTGGGCGCCATCAAATTTTATCGCTACATTTGAAAACGTAAACAATTGAAAAATACGACAAATACTAGTTAACATAAATTTCGTGACAACACAATGTTTACTCTTTATTCTCAGGGTTGCAGATTCTTTCTGCCGTATACTTGCGTCGCATAAACATACTGATCAATCATATAATCTAATTCTTACAACTAATAATTCCTGAAAACAAAATACATACATTGACAGAGTCATAAATTATTTGAGCTCAAAATAATTTAAAATTTTATTACTTATCTCTTTAATAATCCATTGAGTAAGGGTTATGAAAATTTCGCGCACTACACATAATCCTTATGAGGGACTCGGTGATCGGTATGCATCCCGCAGTACAGGGACTCTTCGGCGCAGACCTGGATAATGCAGTTGGCGTCCTCGGTATGGGCGACAATTCGGCGGTGATGGCGATGAACGGGCTTTAGCGATTTCGCTTCGTTGTTTCACTATACGCTCTACACACTGTCTTTTCAATCTAATACTTCATCATTACTACAGTCATTATTTTTATTTATTTGTAAATTTTATGAAACCCAATGTTTAATTATTCGGTTAACTGTCACAAACTTTACGGTCTCTGAATGCACATTTAATCGAAAATGTCTGTGCGTATGGCCAAATCTTGTTAAGGATTGGAGTCCTTCATCCCACGCAATTTAAATGATAAAGAAGGAAAAAAAATTTTTTTTTTTTTTTTTTTTTTTTTTTTTTTTTTTTTTTTTTTATTTCAAGTAAAAATTTGTTATAGTTCTCAAAGGAATTTAATTTGACCGAGTACCGGCTGAACTAATGCGTTAATGAAACTGTTTAAATTAATTATCTTTAAAATTAACTTGCGACCTTATTATGTTCATGAAAAAACTGTTTAACGTTACGGAGATATTTTAAAAGTCACAAATGCAAAATAAAATACAAAGAAAATTCAAAATATTCCAACATATCCTCGGGAATTGTTTTCAAATAAAAATAAATAATTTAAATCACTCGCAGCACTATGTACTCCACAATGAATGCACTCAAATTCACACAATGATATATCGCACTATATCACGCGTAACGGTACGACGTGTCGCATATCCGACTACTATCGCCATATTGGAATTTACACGAAGTACATTACTATAAGTTAGAAAAATTACAAAATCGAAAATACGTGTTGTACGCATTAGATCTGAAGTCGGACTCTCCTAGATTCGTGGTGCAAAACAGTTTTATGATCTAAAAATTCCCTGACGATACCAATTCTAGCACCCGAATTCTCGTATTTACCATGGTTGATAATTTTAACAAATTTGCTTAAAACATGTTTTAGATTATTGAATACGCTATAACTAACCTTCAAAATATTAGAAAGGCATCATAGGTAAAGTTTCTGGCACTTACAAACATTATAAATGTTTTTAAAATGTAATTACAGATTTTAAAAACTACCCTCTTTTATCGGGAAAATTAAGATTTATAGGTTGGTCATACACTTCAGAACCAATTTCATCCCCACCAACCGGTTAATTTTCTCAAAATCGAAAATTTTGGATTTCAGCGTCCGGAGTGGTGTCAAAATTTTCAGCTCTTTCTGCTGAATCCAATGCTTTTTATCCGAAATAAATCGCTTCGTCGGTTCAAATTTTATCACGTCTTGAAAAACACCAATAAATGTATCCAAAAATCGGATTAATGCCGACGAGAAATTTGTAAAAAAATAACTTGAAATTTAGCGTGTGCAACTAAAGTGATGCACGAAATTACTTTAGATTTTGAAAACACACATGTGAGTGTTAGTCCCATGTGGAAATTGTAACTGGTTCGTTAATTATTAACTAATTAGTAAATTTGCAAAATGCGGAAAAATACGTCGAAATAAAACTTTAATAAAATCTGAACGACGACGAATTTTAACAATCTAAAATTATTTTTCTATTTCCCAACATGTGGACCCTTCGATTCCACACTCACACATACCACATCTTAATCGATTAATGAGTAATTAAATTAAATGTTGGAGAGGGTTCTCCCATTTGAATAACATGTAAATGATTTTTATAACATTTTTGACTGATTTCAGCCGCTGAAGTGCCTTAAATTTAAAATTTCTCTAATGAAATATGCTCATCTGAGTAGTATCTAAAGGCTAGTGTGAATTGATTTACAAAAATATCATTCATTCTCTTATAATTAGCGATCTAAACATTGCTGTATTTAACATAGGTTTATTAACTTATTCAGCTAAAAACGGTTTAAATTTACGGATTTTCGTGCTGTTTAGACTTATTTTAATTAGAATTTCAGCCTGATCACGAATCTGTGATCAGAATTTCAGTCCGAGGACTGTAACAAAAATTTCAGTTAAAGAATCTGGATCCAAAAGTCAGGTAGTGACCCTTCATCTATTGTCTGCTAGTAAGCCGATATTCGTCGGACCAACTCCTTTGACATGAAATATTACTTTAAGCCTAAAAATTTTTCAACAAAGATAATCGTAATTTGAGGTAAAATTCTCAGTTACACGTAAAATCTTAAATAAAAATATAGGTAAGACCATATAAAACATTAAATTTAAATTACATAAAAATTCTCGAAAACCCGTATTTGGAGATTGCCAGCTTATTCTACGGTGTTTCCAGAGCACAACACTTTTTGAATTTTACTTATAACTCAACTTTAACCTGAAATGACAATTTTTACTAAATCATACAAATTTTTCCCTTGGTGTATTCACAGGAGCATTACATTCCCCCCCCAATGGTATTTGTAACTTGGAAAGCATTGGCAAATAGCATTGCCCTTTGTAATGCGCCATGTGATTACTACATTACTAATAATTATTGCAAATGATATGCTACATAAATTTTTGTTTGGCTGCCCACATTTCTTATTATTATGATAACTATATTGATGCTTCATTTTTATTACTCATAAACTATCAAAGATATTACTAAACTATATGTTCATTGAACCTTCAAAATTTATTTTTAACAACTTTTAGCGAAATCTTTCACCCACTGGCTCACTAAAGTTACGCTTCAACGTTCTCTATACTCCACATAATGCCTTAATGATTTTTAACATGATTTTAAAGATAAATTTTCCTTTTATTTATCCTATCTCCTAAAATACTCTGCACACCATTTAGCTAAATTTCTAATAGATTGAACTACAATAATTGTATGCTTCACTGATCTCTGTACTCCACGTATTACAACATATGCTAAATTTAAGTTTACAATAATAATGATTCTATTAACTATCGCAATGGATAACGACCGCAATTCGTTAATCCGTTATTCTTATTCTTTTCTTGATTTATCTTCATTATCTTTTCGTCAGCGAAATTAATATTTTTATTTTCGTAGCTCGCAGCGGCGATCTCTTCATTAAGCAAATCCTTCATCACATGATGACGGAATATTATGTTTGCCTGCAGATCCGAGTGGTCGTGTGCATCGACATCTTCTTCTTCCTTATCTCCATTGGTTGCTTCGATGCAGTGTGATTCCTTTAACTTGCTAACGACAAATCTTTCCAATTTTTCATTCCACACAGTGATTCGGGCAACGTCATAATCTATTATGGCCCTCACTTCAATTAACCATGGAACTCCCAATATAATTTTTGAACTAAACGCAGCCGAAATATAAAACTTACACTCGAATATTACATCTTCTAAATAAGATTGTAACAAAATCCTTCGATTTATTACTACGGGTTTCTTGCTAAGAACACTACTTAAATATCTTTTCTTAATTACTTCAACTATATTGTCTTTCCATAATTCTAATTTGTTTACCAAGTCTGCGGAAATTATACACGCTTGTGAACCTGTATCTAGCAAGAAATAGGTGATCTTGTCCCTAATTCTGCCGCTTACAAATTGTAAACACTTGTCTCGTTTACATGTGTTTGTCAAAATATTGTTGATCCATAACATTGGATATTGGACCATCCTTATTATTTGCCATTTTTCTTCGTCATTTTCTGATTGTGGTGTATTACCACCCTTGTTTAAATCGTTTTCTAATTCGTTACTCCAGGGGTTATTTTTGCCCTCTGGTAGGTGATTTTTGTTATTCAGGGTTGGCTTGGTGTTTGCACATCCCTGTAAGTGTTTTGTTGGGTTGAGCCCATTCTTTGAGGACTCACCAAGGTGAAATGCGTTTTCGCTGCACTCATTACTAGTTGAACAACTTTTATTTTTTCTAACCCCCTTAATAGACTGCACACGGTCCGTGTCGTCAACCTTAATTATCGGACTCTTCTGTTCCGTTTCTTCTTCATAACTAACTACTGCATTATCTGTACTCTTCTTTAACTTATCTCCCCCCCCAAGTTGTTCATTCGAGACCTCGTCTCTCTCATTACGCGAGTGGATATTATTTCTATCCCGCTTATATTTTTGCTTTTTGTTTTTAATACTCTTAATTGCGGTGTCCTTTACGACCACCCGACCATTTATTATAGTATAGTTGTCAGGAGATGCTTCAAGGCGTCCTCCTATGTTATTCATGAGATCGTGACTGTACACTGGAATCTCTGCTTCCTTTTCTTCGAATAGTGAATTGAGTGATATCAGGCTATTGTCTGAATCGATTTTATCTTCATTTCTTTTCATAACACGTGAATTCGGGTGTTGACTTTTCCTAAGCGTTGCCGGAACATTCCCATTTATAGGTGTCGGTTTAAATATTTTATTCTTTCTTACTGCCATTGGTTTTGGAGAAAGGTCGCCTCGACTGGTGCCAGACGAACTTGATTTATCTGAAGTGCATGCGGTGGCACTCTTCTGGTAAGGGTGTATATCGTGCTTATGACCATCTCCTCCTCTTCTGCTGCTACCAGCTGATCGTTGGTGCCCCTCTGTTACTTGTGCTCTAGCGTTAACCGTCGGTAGGGTTGGCTTGACGTACCACGTTTTGGCTCCAATATTTTTATTAACATTATTTCTATTATTTTTATTATCAATCGGTTTCCTTCCGCATCGATTTTTATTATTTAATTCCACATTTTCACTTTTAATATTACCACCGCATTTATTATACCTCTGTTTATAATTAGCACAATTACCATCATAATTATCATTACGTTTATTATTATTCTTTATTATTTTACAAAATTTACTAACATTCCATTTTCCATAGTCTCTATTATTATTATTAACATTCCAAAACCTTTTATCTTTATTCTGTGTTACCCGAAATCTACGTGTTGGTCTTCGTTGTCAGTTTTTAATATTTGATGAGCTCGGCGTTTCTTCGTCCCAGGGTTTCTCTGGTTCAACGCTTTGTATTGCATTAACCTGCTGGTGGCGGTTCCCTCGTTGGTTGTACGGGCGTTCCGCTTGCTGGTTTTGCGTGCGTCCTCCTTCATCTCTCCTGGGCATCCCGGGATCTCCTCTCCATGGTGTACGTCGTGTGTCTGGGTTTGTTTGAGCCCGTCGCGTATCTTGGTTATTGCCCATGTACGCGAATTTACCGCCTCCTAGGTGATTGTCTTGTGAGAATGGTAATCTCGGATTGTACCCGTTGTTATTGTAATTAGGTCGTTGACCATTATATCTTCTATTATTATTATTGTTATTGTTGCCATAGCCCGTGTTATAAATTTGATTGTTGGCGTATGGTATCCCGCCATAATTATCATTGTTCGTGTTCGCGTTATTATGATCATCACGCGGTGCATTATTATTATTTTCTTGATTCAAATTTGGGCGATTCGGTGTGTTGGCCTTTCTCACACCAGATGATCCCTCAAGTCGGCAAATTATCTCCTTAAACTCATTTAAATTTTTAGGTGGGTTAACGCTCAGCAACATAGAAATGTGCGCTGGGAGTTTCCCAATTATTGTTAAAATTAGCGCGTTTTCGGACAATGGTACGCTCAAATAACAATTTTCTCTTTGAATTTTATCTACAAAATCGGCTATTGACATCCGACCATCGTATACATTCCTGACATCTACAATTTTGGATAACGCAATCCGCTCATGAGATTCGTTCCAGAACTTTCTTTTAAATTCCGACTTAAACGTGTCGAAATCATGGAAACTTTCAATATACTGACGGTACCAGTGTGCCGAGTCATTTTTGAAACGTGTTAGGAGTGACACTCTCACATCCTTCCAACTCAATCCGCACGTATTTATTACGAACTGTACGGCTTTTAAGAAATCAATAGCATGAATATCAGAGTAATGGCCACCGAAATTTGGTAACGATGCGATTGCACTCTGCACCGTCATATTTATTTGACATGGCGACTGTACGCCACTATCACCAGGTTCTGACTGTTTTAAATTTGCTACCGCGTTATTTAATTGGTTATATTTCTCATACACTATGGCCGTTAAACCGTCGACTCGCTCTTTGGTCGCCCTTGTTTCGGTGGTAACCGCGGCTAAACGCTCACGCACCTCACTATTCTCTTCATGTACCACTTTTTCTAAAACTAGGTTACGGGTCTCACAAGTTTTTATCGATTGATCCACCCGTTTATTTAATGTGGTCGCGGTAGAAATAATGTCTTGACTCGCATTCCTTTTAACCTCTTCGATTTTATCATTTATTTGAACGAATTTAACTTCCATAACGGACGCTAAATCTTCAATTTTGGCGCTAATACCCACAGATTGTTCTGCGACCGTTGTCAAACGCGATTCCATGTGTTCTTCAAAACTTTTTAAACCAAAATTAAACGCTTCTCGTACATCATTTATTTGTTTAGTGGTCTCTACACGCGATTGATTAATGCCTGCGAGCACCGAATATAAAAGGTCAGTAACATCAGTACCACCTGCGATACTCCTGTGTAAATTCCCCAGTGATGACGTTCTCCGCGAAGAGTCTATTCTATCCGCTAATTCGGACGTTTGAAGATATTGCGAATCAAATGATGGAAATCGTGGCCGAGTATCCTCTGGCCCTATATTCGAAATCATGGTACTTTGTTCTTGAACTTCCTCCCCAGCTGCCATGGATCGATCCGGTTGTTCGGTATCCGTGCTGTCTATTATTACAACCGGCGGTTCAATTTCTAGTTGACCACCCGTATTTTCCCCGGTATTAATATTATTATGTTGATTATCGTCGGTGGACCCGTTTGTAACCTCTTGCTGTCGGCCGTTATCCATTTCCGATTTTAACAAAGGAATTTTAAAAATTTTATGAAAAATTTAAACAAGCGACCTATTCCAAATTTTGCATTTGCCGTGGCACGAAATTATTATTACAGTACAATATAAATACGCAATTAATTTATGATCTATAGCGACAACGGTTTGTTATTTGAAATAAAAATTATAAAAACAATTGGGCAGCTGTTAATTACCCTAACAACGTATACAAATCTGTGAAATAATACGCGGAAAAATCACACACTATAATTCAAATTGTATAAACTTAACCTCAAAATGAGATAACGCGTCTGTCAAGTACACATATTTTCTAAAATATACTAAAATTAATACTATTACTATATTAAACAAAAGAAATTTCATTTGTGATGCTTAACCTATGCCAGAAACCTTCAGTAAAAATATTCACGGAATCACTAAGGTTGGGCTGTGGTACGAGTGGTTAAGGTTTGAGGTTATAAGGTCGATGCCTTGTATATGGTTGATCAGCTGTTTAATTGACGCGACGGGTAGCCTGTGGAACTGAGTCAGGACAACCAAACACCACTGAACCCCTTTATCTTAGACGAACAATCAATCAAATGAAAACTAGCCACTTTAAAAAATTCTACTTTAATGTAATTACCCATTCAACAAACAACCTGTATAAAAATACACACTGAAGTATTCCCAAATTAAAATCAATCACGACTCTATTCAAAATCCTTTTGAAAATTTTCAAATTGTAAAATCTTGAAAATTTGTGCGAATGGTTGCCGCTCAGCCCCACGTTGGGCGCCACTTTGTAACGGTACGCTGGTTTTCACAACGTGGGCTAAATAAAAAACAAACAAAAGAACACTTTGTAACGCACCGGTTTTCACACGTGGGCTGAGCGAGATTGCCACTTTGCCCCACGTTGGGCGCCACTTTGTAACGCGCCGGTTTTCACAACGTGGGCTGAAATAAAAAACAAACAAAAGAAAAACTACTTTGTAATGGTCGCTTTTAAACGTGGGTTGAGCGAGATTGCCACTTTGCCCCACGTTGGGCGCCACTTTGTAACGGTCCGGTTTTTCAACGTGGGCAAAATAAACAATAAAAAAAATAATAAAATATAAAAATAAAAAACTTTCCAAAAAATAAAATTTAAATTTTCCAAAAAACCTTCAAGTTTACAAAAATTTGTAGATTTAGCCCCACGCTGTTCAACAACGCTATAAAAATCGGGATTCACTAAAATAAAAAGTAAAATGGAAGTAAGACCCTTCACAATTTTGAAAGACAAAATTTTAAATGAGATTTGAACTGTGTTGTCCCTAAAAATAAAATAAAAACAAGTAAAACCCCAAACTTTATCTGACCAACTATCACCAATGGAATTAGGTGTTAAATTAACAAGAATCGTACGCAAAATCAAAATTAATGAAAATTTATTTAACATAAAATAAACATCAAGTATTAAATTGTTCTTGTGGGCGCCATCAAATTTTATCGCTACATTTGAAAACGTAAACAATTGAAAAATACGACAAATACTAGTTAACATAAATTTCGTGACAACACAATGTTTACTCTTTATTCTCAGGGTTGCAGATTCTTTCTGCCGTATACTTGCGTCGCATAAACATACTGATCAATCATATAATCTAATTCTTACAACTAATAATTCCTGAAAACAAAATACATACATTGACAGAGTCATAAATTATTTGAGCTCAAAATAATTTAAAATTTTATTACTTATCTCTTTAATAATCCATTGAGTAAGGGTTATGAAAATTTCGCGCACTACACATAATCCTTATGAGGGACTCGGTGATCGGTATGCATCCCGCAGTACAGGGACTCTTCGGCGCAGACCTGGATAATGCAGTTGGCGTCCTCGGTATGGGCGACAATTCGGCGGTGATGGCGATGAACGGGCTTTAGCGATTTCGCTTCGTTGTTTCACTATACGCTCTACACACTGTCTTTTCAATCTAATACTTCATCATTACTACAGTCATTATTTTTATTTATTTGTAAATTTTATGAAACCCAATGTTTAATTATTCGGTTAACTGTCACAAACTTTACGGTCTCTGAATGCACATTTAATCGAAAATGTCTGTGCGTATGGCCAAATCTTGTTAAGGATTGGAGTCCTTCATCCCACGCAATTTAAATGATAAAGAAGGAAAAAAAATTTTTTTTTTTTTTTTTTTTTTTTTTTTTTTTTTTTTTTTTTATTTCAAGTAAAAATTTGTTATAGTTCTCAAAGGAATTTAATTTGACCGAGTACCGGCTGAACTAATGCGTTAATGAAACTGTTTAAATTAATTATCTTTAAAATTAACTTGCGACCTTATTATGTTCATGAAAAAACTGTTTAACGTTACGGAGATATTTTAAAAGTCACAAATGCAAAATAAAATACAAAGAAAATTCAAAATATTCCAACATATCCTCGGGAATTGTTTTCAAATAAAAATAAATAATTTAAATCACTCGCAGCACTATGTACTCCACAATGAATGCACTCAAATTCACACAATGATATATCGCACTATATCACGCGTAACGGTACGACGTGTCGCATATCCGACTACTATCGCCATATTGGAATTTACACGAAGTACATTACTATAAGTTAGAAAAATTACAAAATCGAAAATACGTGTTGTACGCATTAGATCTGAAGTCGGACTCTCCTAGATTCGTGGTGCAAAACAGTTTTATGATCTAAAAATTCCCTGACGATACCAATTCTAGCACCCGAATTCTCGTATTTACCATGGTTGATAATTTTAACAAATTTGCTTAAAACATGTTTTAGATTATTGAATACGCTATAACTAACCTTCAAAATATTAGAAAGGCATCATAGGTAAAGTTTCTGGCACTTACAAACATTATAAATGTTTTTAAAATGTAATTACAGATTTTAAAAACTACCCTCTTTTATCGGGAAAATTAAGATTTATAGGTTGGTCATACACTTCAGAACCAATTTCATCCCCACCAACCGGTTAATTTTCTCAAAATCGAAAATTTTGGATTTCAGCGTCCGGAGTGGTGTCAAAATTTTCAGCTCTTTCTGCTGAATCCAATGCTTTTTATCCGAAATAAATCGCTTCGTCGGTTCAAATTTTATCACGTCTTGAAAAACACCAATAAATGTATCCAAAAATCGGATTAATGCCGACGAGAAATTTGTAAAAAAATAACTTGAAATTTAGCGTGTGCAACTAAAGTGATGCACGAAATTACTTTAGATTTTGAAAACACACATGTGAGTGTTAGTCCCATGTGGAAATTGTAACTGGTTCGTTAATTATTAACTAATTAGTAAATTTGCAAAATGCGGAAAAATACGTCGAAATAAAACTTTAATAAAATCTGAACGACGACGAATTTTAACAATCTAAAATTATTTTTCTATTTCCCAACATGTGGACCCTTCGATTCCACACTCACACATACCACATCTTAATCGATTAATGAGTAATTAAATTAAATGTTGGAGAGGGTTCTCCCATTTGAATAACATGTAAATGATTTTTATAACATTTTTGACTGATTTCAGCCGCTGAAGTGCCTTAAATTTAAAATTTCTCTAATGAAATATGCTCATCTGAGTAGTATCTAAAGGCTAGTGTGAATTGATTTACAAAAATATCATTCATTCTCTTATAATTAGCGATCTAAACATTGCTGTATTTAACATAGGTTTATTAACTTATTCAGCTAAAAACGGTTTAAATTTACGGATTTTCGTGCTGTTTAGACTTATTTTAATTAGAATTTCAGCCTGATCACGAATCTGTGATCAGAATTTCAGTCCGAGGACTGTAACAAAAATTTCAGTTAAAGAATCTGGATCCAAAAGTCAGGTAGTGACCCTTCATCTATTGTCTGCTAGTAAGCCGATATTCGTCGGACCAACTCCTTTGACATGAAATATTACTTTAAGCCTAAAAATTTTTCAACAAAGATAATCGTAATTTGAGGTAAAATTCTCAGTTACACGTAAAATCTTAAATAAAAATATAGGTAAGACCATATAAAACATTAAATTTAAATTACATAAAAATTCTCGAAAACCCGTATTTGGAGATTGCCAGCTTATTCTACGGTGTTTCCAGAGCACAACACTTTTTGAATTTTACTTATAACTCAACTTTAACCTGAAATGACAATTTTTACTAAATCATACAAATTTTTCCCTTGGTGTATTCACAGGAGCATTACAATATTTAGGAGAGATCTAGATCTTTACTTATGCATTACGTAAACTTCGAGAAAAACTCTTTTTAATATAATATTAAAGTAAAATTTAGAATATGTATTTACCTATGTAAAAGATACATATATAAATAAGATTTTTTATGTAGAAAAGTACATAACGAACAAGTAAACAAGTTAGGCCTAACAACTTATATGGTTAAAAGAAACCTTATAAAATTCTTTCATAAAAGACAGACTACAAGTTAAATAAAGTCTTTGGAAATTATTATTAATATTTTACATAATCTACGCCAATAAAGAGACTGAAACATTTTTACCTTTTTTACAAGTTAAACCTATACTTGACGACATAGTTAGTTGAGACTATTGAGTAGTATTGGCCATGCATTTCTTATGGGAGTTTGGAACTACTATTCATGATGAAAACATTTAGCTATTGTACTACTGCTTTTGCAAACAGAAGTAAATTGTGTATACTATATTTATTTTTTACTTTCTCTTGCCTATATGAATTTATAGGAAGGAAAGTATTGTTTTCATGTCGATTTTTCGAAATCGAGTTTTCACCGGATCTATATGTTTTCAGACCCCCTGAACCCAAAAAACATGTTTTTAGCGATTGGTCTGTGTGTGTGTGTCTGTGTGTGAACAGAATATCTCAAGAACGGAACATCGTACGAACTTGAAACTTGAAACTTAAGTTACATACCACTACCGGACCCGACACGAACATTTTCATCAAAATCGGTCAACCGGAAGTAGTAGTTTATTCGTATAATTTTTCACTTTTTTTGCGATTTTCTCAAAAACTGGTCCTACGATTTTTTTAAAAATCGCCTGGTTTACTCAATTTTTTATTCTCTACAAGATAGGGTAGGCGCCATGTTTGCTGAAATTCTGCGTGAGGCTGTTTTTACGTAAAAACATTTTCTTTTTAAGATTGCAGCTTTAATATGCATTTTAGCGCAAAACGTTATATAATAAAAGTTGTAGAATGTAAAATTCTACAACTTTTATTTTAAACATTTTTTTGTATAACGCTTAGTTTAGCGGTAATTAGCAATTTTCTGTTTTTTTCTCACGAAAACGTGTGAAAAATCTATTTTTTTAAGATTTCGGCCTTAAAATGCATTTTACGACAAAAGTGTATTTTTATAAAATTTATAGAAAATTAAGAGATCTACAACTTTTATTTTAAGAATTTTTTTGTAAAGTGCCTAGTTTAGCGTGAATGAGCGATTTTCCGTATTTTTAAGCTAAACTGAGGTCGATTTTAATTTTGCGTATTTCACTATTATTTTTTGAGGTTAGTTTTTTGTTCATTTCTAATGTTTTAATACTAATGTTAGGTTTATTGTTAATTATTTTCATTGGCAAGAGAAAGTTGTGTGAGTGTTTCACACCAGATTTTTTTGTGATTATTATTGTTATACCATAATCTATACAATACATCATCGGAAACTAACCAATAATGTTATTACGAATATTAATTAACAGATAAGTTAGAATATATATAATAATAAATTCAATTCCTTCTCATCCGCAGCCAAAACTACGTGGCTGCGGTGAGGAGGATCTATCCTATATGGTTAGGAAGTTAAAAGAACAATATGCAAGATGGAGGGTGAAGATCAAAAGTGGAAAGACAGAGTATTTGGCAGTCGGGGGACCTCAGGAAGACTTGCAGCTGGATGGGGGAAATATTAGATGTGTAGAAAAATGCAAGTACTTCGGATCAATATTCATGAAGGAAGGCACATCTGCAATAAATATTAGTTGTAGGATTGCTCAAGGTAGGAAAGCAATAAGATCCTTGAATTCCCTGTTTTGGTCACCGATAATCCGGATTGACACAAAGAAAAGAATTTATAATACTGTAAAAGCCTATTACGTTGTATCGTTGTGAGGCTTGGACCCTAGATAGAAGACATCGGGACGAATTGAGGGTTTTAGAGATGAATTGCTTCAGGCGCTCACGTCGGATCTTTTGAATGGATAGGGTTAGAAACGAAGAATTCAGGGGGAGGATAGGTTGTGGCAGTACAATAGTGGTGGACATTAAAGTAACGCAGTTTGGGTGTGGTATGGCCATGTTCAGAGGATGGAGGAGGATAGATAGCTGAGGAGACTCGAGGAGACTCTTGGAGTATTGTCCTTTAAGTCGGCGTAGAAGAGGAAGGCCGCAAAGTACTTGGCTGCAGGGAATTAGGTCCACAATGGAGAAAAGGCAGTTGACAGAGAAGGACTGGTGGGATCGAGATCGATGGCGTTTTGGTATGCTAGAAGCGGATCATCCGTAGGAACCTCGCCGTAAAGTAAAGTATATAAATTCAATTAATATTACTGTATGTCTAAATTTAGAACATTATGTCGTACTGTTTTTATATCGAGCGATAACATTTATAACACCAATAGAAATAGTATGAAAGTAAAAAATAAGAAAGAGAGTGAGGAAGGAGAGAATTGCCCTGAAAATTTCACTGTAATGTGTTCAGAACAATTATAATTCTACTTATGTCCATTTGAACAGCAGTCTCAACAAAACATGTCATTGATTATGCAGTTGTTCTTACAATTATTTAGTTTATAAAGAAGCATAAACAGCTAAATCATTAGTGACTACTATAGGTTATGGAAGGGTAGGTTTGAACATGTGTAATTTCCAAGAATCTGGCCGGGAATAGAAGATCTTCCGTTTTGCAGCCTAGCACGGCAACACTCTCTCACGGAGGCAACCATAATTAATTTTATTTCTTGTTATGCTGTATTGAGCCTTAAGACCATCCCAGACAATCAGCTGATTGAAAATTGCTCTGAATTCTTGTTAAAAATTTGAAGCAAGCAGCTTATTGTAGTGGCCAACTGAAAATCTTAGACAAACATCAATAATTAACTCTGTTCGACTCACATATAAAAACAACGCAACAGATTTGGGTATTTTTTCAAAAATAAAAAATAATTCTCAATAATAAATTTTTCTTTTAAAAAATACACCTCATGTGCGAGCTAATTAGTGATTACACCAATCGATGCGATTGGTGTAATGACTTATCTGGATATTTGCTGGAACTAAAATTTTTCATCTGAATTTATTTGATCATTATCTTTCATTAACCAATAATTTTTTCATACCAGTCGCAAAAGTTTTATATATACCAAGTGTTATAATTTATCCACTCAAAAAGAAAAAAACTGTTTTTATATAAATACTGAAATAATATGAGTGATTTACCTATGGATAAAATTATATGTATTTATGGTGGAATATTTTCAATGGAAAATGATTCCACCCTCTCAATTTTTCTTGGTAAATACAAGTAAAAGAAATGTGTTGAGAAAATTTAAATAAATTACTTTAGTTAATATTGATGAATATTATCTGACTCCGTGTAGAGGAGTCAGAGAACATTCATAATATTCAGGAATAAGCGATAGATATTTTATCAATGATCAATGAGATAGATACACTCGTACATGATGGACGATTTCAATTGTAATTCTTCACATTGATAATCCTTCAATTTAAGATACGTCATTCTATAAATAGATATAGTACTACCATTTAAGAATTTTACTTTAATTTATTTCAGATATATTGCTATACTATCGTACAATAAATCATTTGAGTGACTCTCACGGACATTACTTCTTTTTATTGCCTCTCTTACATTAAAAGAAATGTCAATAACATTAGAGGATAAAAGAGCGAAACATGTTCAAGTATTCAAGGAAATTTCAATTGCTATAAATTTTTAAAATAATTTTAATAGTATTTTATTCAAAGAAAATTACCTTAACCTATTCTAGTACAAATTTTAGTTTTCTTCATTTAGTCACTTTAGTTCACATAAAATAACTTCAAAAAATAAAATAAAAAAAATAAATTCTGGAATCTATTCTTTCAGTCTGCACTCATATTTCTTTTTGTAGGTTTTTATCTTTTCTTCCGTCCATCCGGTTTTCTGCTTTTGTACTTCGTAGTAGCTCTTAAAATCAATAATATTAATCTGAACTTGGTTTGGTCTATTATATTTTCTCGGTTTATATGATTTTTCTTAATGTCTTCCCAGAATTTAGTAAACCAACAACTGGTTTTCATTTACCTTATATATTTCTTATGTTCAATTGTTTGGCCCTTTATCTAACGTAGACGACTAATGTCAGCCGGCTAATACCTCTGCTTCCCACTGGTTTTTTTCTCTTATAAAACTAAGTTAAGCGACTTCCTGGCATTCCTTTTAAATGCTCGACCCATTGGGCACGGTACAATTTTATTCTTTTGATGAGTTGAAAAATTCCCAAACCTTACCTTATATCTTCATTTCGGATCCTTTTAGTCTTGTCCAACCCTTGACAGACCTTAAGAATTTTATTTGTTCAGTTTGGATGTTTCTTTCCTCACTTGTCTTCTTCAATCTTTCTTACCTTTCTTCAATTTTGCAAATTAATAGACATATTTTGTTTCAGGTTTCTTTAAAACCACTTCATTACATAACTCGATCTAGAAGTCAGCTAACATGATATCTCCAGAAACTCATTTCGATAGCTGATATTGTGCGGTTAAATTTCGGTTGGGAAGTCCAAACCACTGAGCCATCAATGGAGAAGTTATCAGAAAAATAACGGAAAACAAAATATCGTTATCTGGTATAACCGCTTAAGTTAAAAGTGTAGGTTACGAAGATAGTTGGGAACCAATTCAATCACACCCTTGTCAATTTGTACATTGAGTCCTAGCCCTCCAAAAACCATAATGAAACTGAAAAAAAGAATACCGAGGACAAAAAAAGTTTGGGTGAGGCCATTCGATTTATTTCTTGACATTACAGAGATTGCATACTAATTGGAGCACAACATTAATATCATTTCGCTAGTATTTCACGTCATGAATGCACAACTCTTTAAGATAAAAAAAACAAACAAATCTGTAACCCTGGATTTTACCAAACAAGGATCATATATACAGTGCCAATTCAATGTTACAAAATTATCTCATTTCTTTAGAATATACTGAACGAACAACGGCGTTGTTTTTGATTCTTTTTCAAGAAAAAGAAAAGAATTTTCATCTTTGTTCCTCTTTTCAAGAAAGCAAAGAAAGGATAACAGAAAACTTAAATTAACTGCAACAAATTTATTTAATATTTCAGTAAGTCTCAAAGATAAAAATCCAAGAACGATATCATATAAGAAAGTTAAAATAAAACGTGGTGCTGGTGGAAAGAAGCAGAAAAATATCAGGGAAATGGCAACTGTATAATAAAAACATTTACATTTTCTTACAAATTACATTTTCTTTTAAATCTTTCTGTTATATTATCTTTAGTAGATTTATTTGGAACGTTTAACCTACTTGCTTGATCTTCATTGAACGCACACATCACTATTTCTAACTACATTAGATGTAGAGCTTTTGACTTGAAATTTAGAAAAAGGAAATACACCATCAAATCAAATCGATTTTAAGAAAGACTTTTATATTCAATTTATTTCGAAATAATTCCATGAAGAAAATAATGAAGTTTAACTTTTGAGATAGATATATTATTTAAATATTTCCTATTAAAAAAATATAATATATTACATACACTTATGAAGTTCCAAGATTATATACTTTTAACATAAATACATCAATAAGATACGAGCAATAATACCATATTGTGACACTTAGCTCTAAGGTCCGTTCCGGGATTAGGTAAATTAAAACACTCTTAAGTTTAAAATTATAAGTATTTATTACAATTAAAAATTACAATTAAATAAGCGACTAAAATCTACAAGTAAATTACAATTAAATTACTTGATAAGTATCAAAATAATTTATAATTAACTAATACAATAAATAACTTAACTAATATATTAAATACTACTTACAAAAAAAACGATACAGAATAAATAAAAGTTACAAAATAGACAGTCATTCGCAGTAACGTTGATCTTTTCTAACGTACTGGTATGCACTATGGAGTTCACTCACTCAATCACAGAGAAAACGTAAACTGACTCACTGAATCACTCGCGTCGCTTATATAGGTGGGGTAATGGAGAGTTCGAAAAAATACAGAGATTTTTCATATAATAATAAAATACAAAATCCTCCTGACGGCTTCTGGATAAATCTTAACAAGTGCAAACAAATTAGGATTGAATAGAAAGTGTTACAAAAAGGCTAATTATCTAAATAGGTACCCGACTCGACTCTTTCACAATACCTGTACAACATAAGCTACCTTTACTATAAAATACCATTTATATTTCACGTAATATTTCTAACTATTTGTCGGAAACCCCTATTTATTACTCTTATTATTTACGTCAATATTTTTAAACTCTCGGTCATTCTCGAACACCCTTTCCTTTTCGATATTGTCACAATATTTTCTGAAGAATTTTTAATTAGTTAAATATTAAATTAAATTAAATAAAAATTTAAAAAATTAAATTAAATTAGTTAAAAGAAAACAGAAAAATATACGATATTTTTTAACAACAGATTTTTTTTAATTTAAATTAAATACCATTGTTTTTAATGTATTTTTTAGTATGTAGGCGTACTGTCAACTCCAGACATAGAATTGAATTGCCAAAACAATACAATACCAGAACCAACAGGCCGTATGAGTAAAACAGAGCTAATACTCATGATCTTGAGTATGAAACAAAAGTAGTATTAAGTTTAGCTGTTTTGTACGATTGAACTTCTGTTTTGTATTGCAACTGTTCTGACTATCTTAAGTATACGAGGTTTGTTCAAAAAATAACGGGAAGTTTCGTTTTTTGAAAAAAATATTTATTTATTCATCTACATTAATATTGTCGCCTTCAAAGTAGTCCCCTTCGCATGCAATACACTTGTCCCAACGCTTTTTCCAATCCTCGAAACACTTCTGAAACTCGATCTTTGTGATAGCTTTTAGCTCTTTCACCGATTCGCTTTTAATGTCATCTATGCTTGTAAAACGACGGCCTTTTAATGTTCTCTTTATTTTTGGAAATAGAAAAAAGTCACATGGAGCCATGTCTGGCGAATATGGAGGCTGGGGCATCGTTACAGTTTTGTTTTTGGCCAAAAATTCACGAACAAGCAATAAAGTGTGAGCAGGTGCATTATCGTGGTGCAAAAGCCATGAATTGTTTTGCCACAAATCCGGGCGTTTTTTCGGATAGCTTCACGCAAACGGCGTTGAACTTGTAGGTAGTACTCCTTATTGATTGTTTGACCTTGTGGCAAGAATTCATGATGCACTATGCCATTAAAATCGAAGAACACAGTGAGCATAACCTTCAAATTCGACCGCACTTGTCGAACCTTTTTCGGTCTTGGCGATCCAGAATGCCTCCACTGGGACGATTGAGCCTTAGTTTCGACATCGTATCCGTAAACCCATGTTTCGACACCTGTTACAACACGTTTGAGTAGATCCGCATCGTTGTCGACTTCATTTAGTGACTCCTGAGCAACTTCCATTCGCCGCTGTTTTTGTTCGAAATTCAACAATTTTGGAACAAATTTTGCTGCCACACGTTTCATACCCAAAACATCCGAAAAAATTTCATGGCATGAGCCAATCGATATGCCAACATCATCAATGACTTCTCTGATTGTAATTCGGTGATCGTTCATAACCATTTCTTTCACTTTTTTCACGTTTTCACCGGTTGTTGATGTGCTTGGATGTCCGGGTCGTTCGTCATCTTCAACGTTTTCGCGGCCATCTTGGAAACGCTTATACCACTCGTAAATCCTTGTTTTACTCATAGCAGACTCACCATATGCCTTTGTTAACATTTCACACACTTTATTTCATTTTTCACGCAAAATTTAATACAAATTCTTTGATCCATTTTTTTAACCTTTCGGCGGGCGCGCTGTTGTAAAAAGTACAACAGCGATGTTTTTTGAATGCCAGTCACTACCCGAAAAAGTGGGAATACCGACTGCCATATGTATGCCTTCATACCCTTTTCCCCCACCATTTACCCAGAGGTCAATGTCTCCTGTGTCATGGTTTAGTTTTCAGAAGCTATTTAGTCAGAGCTGTTCGACCTTGTTGTACTTTTTACAACGCGCGCCTGCTCGTGTTACTCTTTGTCAAGTGACATATTTGTTGATGTTTTTTATATATATAATTTTTGAAGCGTTTTACCCAACATGTCATGGATAATTGATATTCCTCGTGTTCTTCAAGAGTTGTCAGATGAAGATGACGATGGTGACTTTTCTGATAATAACGATTTTATTGAAAGTGACGATGACGTAAGTAATGAAAACATCGAACAAGATGATCATTCGGATGACAGTAAAATTGAAGGTGGATAATATGATCAAGATAGTGATTTTATAGCTGGTGATGAAGAGTTTATACTTGGGAAGGACCAGATATTATCATTGACTACAACATGACCAATGGTGGGGTGGATGCGTGTAATAAGATGTGTGCAGCTTATTCTGTGTCTCGTGTTACCAGGCGTTGGCCTCTAGCAATTCTAACTATCATAAATGCTACAGTTATCCTTTCTTTCAATTACCCTGAAAATACTTCAAGAACAAGGATTTTCCAGAAAAATCTTGCCATGGATCTAATGAAACCACATTAACAGCTAGAGCTCTTATAAAGACTCTGCCTAAGGATATTTATTTGTACTTTGAGCGCTACCGCCAAGGACGTGAAGAAGAAGCTACGACTTCAACTGAACCTCCTGCTAAGAAAAGAGGAACGTGCCGGCTTTGTGGAAGACAAAAGAATTCTTCTGCTTCTATCAAGTGTGATATGTGTTCCTGTTTTATATGCAAGCAGCAGGGAAAGAAGCAAGTAGTTTGAAGTGTAGTGAGGAAAATAGTGAACAGTAAGAACCCAAATGAATAGTAACAATGTAAAAACAATTTATTATTATATAATTTAGAGATAAGATTTTGTATTTGGCAGTTATTTTTATGTGTAATCATTAAATATTTTAATTCATCCTCTGAAAAATTGTAGTTTAGTTTTCCGTGTGGTTTTTCCTTTTCTAAAGTAAAATTAAACACAAAGTTTTAAAAACATATAAAATCAAATATAAAATTAAATTTAAATGGTTTTAAGCTGATATATATTAGTTCTATTAATAAAATAAATAAAATTACACTTAATAAAAACATAATAATTAATAATTACCACAGTAAAACGTAATTTAAGAGATGTTGTAAAAAGTACAACGCGCGCCCGCTCGTGCAACAGAAGTAGGCGCGCCCGCCGAAAGGTTAACAAACAAAAATAGCCGTGCTCGAAAAACACGTCTAACCTTAGCGGCTTCCACTTAAGAACTAAGCAAAGAATATTGTTGAAAATTTTGTCGTACGTCAGGGGCATGTGTACCAACATAATAAAAAAAATTTTACAATCGGACTATCCAAACCCGCGAAATTTAAAAATTCCCGTTACTTTTTGAACACACCTCGTATATATCTTAAGTTTTCTTAAGATTCAAACTAATAAAAATGGACAAACAGACATAATAATTTTTAACTGAACCTTAAAAAATAGCACCAGCAAAAACACGAGGTTAATATTTTATAAAACAATAGCAGTGCCGACCGTACTTCATAACAGTGAAACCTGGGCGCTATCAAAGCGAGAGAAAAGTAGATTGCAAGCATCTGAAATTAAATTTCTTCGCATGGGTGTAATAGAAAAGATCGTTACAGTAATACTGAGATAAAGAAAGAACTCAACATCTTCTCCATAAATCTCAGAACAGAATGCAGTGGTTAGAGCATGTGAACAGAATGAGGGAGGTTAGGATAGCTAAGCAAACACAAGGCTATAAACCAGAGGGAAAGAGAGAACAAGGACGCCCGAGAAAGAGATGGGCAGATTTGAGAGGTTCGGAACAGGTAGAGATGCCTAATCCTTGAAAGGCAGAAGAAGAATTAAACATACTAATAAAAATAATTTTGAATCATTCAAATATGTTTATCATGCAATTCTGCCAAAGCTTGTGCAACGCTTAAACATAAATGTATGTACATTATACACATTCACTTTTCTAACGATTTTTATCAAAAAATATTCTTTTACGAGTACTTTGTTATATTCTTATAAAAAGAGTAGCAATACTTCCTCAGAGTAGATACTTAATCCTTATTTTTCATCCATAAATTTTGAAAACATTGCTTCAAAAGTTGAGAGAAATCATTTTCTCCGTTTCATTCAAGTAACTCAATATCTCTGTTAATTATTTAACAGAGATTATTTTCTCTGTTAATTATTGTATAAAACTATAAGGATCTATGATCTATAAGACTATAATGATCCTTTATCAAAATTATCTACCATAATTTTTCTAATTTTCATCGATGACAAAAATGTGGCTAAGCAATGGTACGCACTCCTATTTCAAATACCAATAAAATTCGAAGTAACGTATCTTGTTTCCTCGTAACATATTTAGCAATTAACAAAATATAAAAAAAATGAAATAAAAATACATCTCTCATAAATAATAGTTTAATAAGTCATCACTCCAAACGATTTTATTGAAAAAGATAAAAACCATAAAAATTTCCAATCATTTCATTCGTTATACGATTCATAATTAGTCTTTACAACCTCGCAATATTAAAACCATTGACTGAACAATTCAGAGAATCAACACTATACTACGCTATAAAGAAATAGGCCATAAAGTTTATGAAAACATTCTAATAAAGAAATGAACTTTCTAAAAAAATGTCCATAAAAAGCCTTAACCCCTTAAAATATTACAACCTATTACGTCATAATCAAGACTTTTTAAGCTCTATTCTTATTTGAAAGATAAAATCTTCCCATATTATGACAAAATTAAGTTATAAATTGGAAACTTTTATGTTTGCACATCATAAAGTCTAGGTTTATGGTAGCCTACTAACTTAAAAATTCTGTATAAATATCATGATTGCATGACAATAGTTAGAAGAATTATTTCAGCAAGGTCGAACCCTATAATCCATTTACTGTAACTTCTCACAGAATTTCCCCTGCTTCGCCAACTACTTCTGCTACGGTTAGTAAAGTGAGCCCCCACCACCAATACTACTACTACCAAGGCACCGCCCCTCTAACTTCTACGTGTATCCTTGCCATAAATATCGAGAAATGCCAATTTATTTTTCTAGTTGACAAGTCATTTCAAAAACGAGTCTGGCGCTATATCCAGAATCGAATCCTCGGCTAAGGTATGGTAACCCCTACAGAAGAGTCCACATACTTTCATTGAGTTTACTCTTCATTGTATTGTAAAACCACTATGTTAAAACATAAATGTTAAAAGTGTGTGCGTGCGTAAGCGTATACGCATCCACACTACTAAAAACCGGGATTTAGCTGATTCTGAGAATGCCTACCGCATTAATACAAACTACGGTATAAAAGGCAGGGGAAAGGAAAGTCACTAGTCCTGGATACTTATACTGGAAGGGAGAGCTCTGTCTTCCCTCACCGCGTAACAAGTTATGATGAAAGCATTATAGTGATAATATTATTTCACGCAAATCATAAAATTACACTAATTATTCGAAAATGGATACGGGGAGGAATAGAATATACAACAAAATTCCGTTAGTAAGATATTTTGTTCAGTTATTTATTTTCGGTTTTAATCTTACTCCCTGGCAGTTTATGCGCAGATAGTTTTGTACTATTAGGTTCTTAGGTAGGTGAGTTTTAATCAATGGAAGACTAAAGAACCTTACCAGTAAACAAAGAAAAATCTCATTTTCCTCTAAAAGGAAACCGACCGATAAAATTAAACAAAAATTAAAAGTTGAAATGTTCCAAGATTGTTTTTCGTGTATTTTCGGAAAAGTTAAAAACCACTTCATAATGCAGAGCTCTATATTTTCCATATTGTGAAAAATTATTTGCATTAGTAAAAAAAATTATCAGGCAGGAAGATAAAGCCTTAGAACAAGTGCATTCATTTATTAAATTAGGACATGTCTATTTTGTACTACCACGAGATGCAGGAATTTAAGTGGGAAAAGCTTATAAAAATAGCTTATAAAAATAGCTATAAAAATTATAGCTTATAATAGCTATATAAAAATAGCTTATAAAAAGCTTATAAATAGCTTATAAATAAAAGCTTATAATAAATAGCTTATAAAAGCTTATAATAAAATAAATAAATAGCTTATAAAAAAGCTTATAAATAGCTTATAAAAGCTTATAAATAGCTTATAAAAATTTTGAGGAAAATGCTGATCGATAAAATAATTGAGAACTTTGCTGGGATGATCATACGGGTTATGTTAAAGTCTAAGAAAACTCATATACCCGTTTTCGAGCCTTTGAGTAATTTTAGATTTAAAAACATAAAAATGATTTACTACTCAGTTGCTCGGTCAGTGTTTTTCTACGGCATTTTTTCTGGGCGGGGGACATGTGCCGCTCACATAATGGTGGTTCTAAGAGTACAGAAAACAATATTGAAATTAATAAGCAAAAAATACAAACGCTTTTAATCTGATGAGCTTTTTAGGGATTTTCAATTACTATATTATTGTATACGAAAGATTTATTGCATAAGAAGTTTTTATTCAGGAATTTAAAACAAAAACACCTTCCCCTCAACAACTTATCACTACAATATCCAAAACCAGCCCTTGGTACCACTCCACAAAGCTTCAACTTAATTATATCGAATGCAGTGGAGTTATTTAGCTCCTAAACTTCTAAATCTTATTCCTGCTGATATCAGAAATCTGTCGAACATCAAAAAATTTAAAAAGGCAGTCAGCGTCGGGTTGCTTAGCCAAAATAGACACGGAATCTACCCTTCCAAACATTAAATCCCTCTAATCCTAAAATTGTTTACTTACTTTTCGTTTAAGCCATTGAAACAAACTTCTGCCCTAACGGGAAGCACGCATAACGTCTACTTTAGAACGTGGTTCTGCCATAGGTCAGTAGGCTGATTCCCGCCGCACCGTAATTATCAATTGTGTAATTAGTAATTGTATTAATAATAACAGTAATTTATGTAATTTGTTTCTTTTATTTTCATGTAATTTTCTATGGGAAATAAAAGTATTTTATTATTATTATTATTAATAATAATTCTATAGAGGGATACTGCTTTAAAATTTTATTACTACATAATAGTAATAATAATAATTTATTTATTTATTCCCATGACATTTTGCATTATATAAAAAGGAAGTTTCCATATTACAAAATTTTTTACCGTAAACTACTATCCTATAACGCTAGAGGTGGTGGAAATTATCCCATCCAACTTTGGACAAAACCATGTACTAGGATGGGTTAGTTTACTTAGTTCAGTTAGTTTTAATATATCGTTCAGTTTATTAAACCCTGAATACTCTACCGTTACCAAGAGTAGAGGATGTTCAGATGAGATTATTAAGACTCTTATCAGGATATCAATTGCTGAACCATAAAAGAAATAAAGATAGTAGGAATGAAGTTAATGTGCTAGGGGTGATATAAACTATTCAAAAATGCAGACAAACTCCCAAACAGACGTTGTTATAAGTCATCAGCCGAAAGGCTGGTTTTAACCTCTACAGATTTTACTAAGTAAAACGAGGAATGAGGTGGTTTACCCAATGCCTTCCTCGCTGAGTGAAAACGTATGTTTATCAGCATGCCCGGCCCTCTGAAAAGCATTCACTTTCCACCATGCAAATGACCCCTTCACATCATTCACCACAGGTCTGGCTGTATAATGAAATTAATTACTCTCAGAGGAGTTAACTCTGACTAGTGTCTTTTACACCTCTACCTTTTCTGTTCTTAAATGCTTCAGTCATATAACAGACTAACAATGTAATACGAAACAGAACTATTTTTGTAGCTCTGGAACTAGCAGATCGAGTGCAAATAATTAAATACTTCCCCTGCCTCTTATGGGCGTAAATCAGATAAAGGCATAAAAACTTACTTAACTGGACGACTTCGGATGAGATAAGTCAATTTATTTAAAAAATAGACGATTACAGATTTTGGAGTTGGAACAGACCAGGAGGCTAAAAACATATTACTTATGATAATGATGCTAATGATGATGAAAAGTTTATGCAAAATAACATTTTATAGAAGTTAGTTGGAAATTACTCAAGATAAATAGAATGGAAAAAAAATGCTATAAGAGAAAAATTATGAGTATTATAACGGGAAGTTGGGTGATTAGTTCACCCTGCAGTCAGATAAGAACAACTACGCCATAATATCCATACAACACGAATGACAATGAAAAGAAAGGCGAGGTAAATATTTGCACCAGAATCGGCATCATCTGTAGGAAAGAAAGAAGACGAGAGGAAAGATAAAATATTAAAACGAAAATAAAATAAAAATACAAGAATACGAAGACTACAAAGACTAGGCTTTTGAATAAACATAAAAAATTTTTTGTAGAGAATATCATATTTCAAACAGTTTGTTTTAAAATCCATAGGAAATCCACTGAAATGTTTAAGCAAAATATTTTAAACAACTAAGACTGTTTGACTTTTATTTTGGTAAAATACTGTAATAATTCGTAAATCTGTAATACATTTTTCATGTTTGTTGAACATAAAAACAAGAAACAAGAAACTTAATGATTTCAGTAATAACACCCGAAAGCTAATACAAACACTGAAAAAGAAACAAAACTTTAGCTAAATAAATATAATGAATAATTTAAAGACTAGATAACAACTTATGAGATTTAACCATAGAATAAATTACGTTGGTTTAAGTTACTTTAAACTTTTAAAACTTAACTAAATAGTAAGGAACAGTGAAAAGTAACCGTGTTAAACCATATATCCGTACAAATCCTTGGTTTTTACATACATAAAATAAAACAAATTAACCCTTAGAAGTCGAGTAGCCCATATATGGTTGTTGGATGTAAGTACTCAATAGTTCGTTTAATAATGAAGGTCATTGCACGCGTACACCAGTAAACATTATAGTTAAATAATAGCTGAATGTTTGAGGAAGAAGGTAAGTCAGGTTAGTGGGAAATTTTCTATTGATTTATGAATGTTGGGACACCACTCAATTCCGGTTCTTTTTGAAGAAAACCGTGTAAAGCCCGTATCTCATTTAAAAATAGAGTTATAGCCGCGTTTGAAAGCTTGAATGATAGAGGTAGGTAAATTTTTCAATGTTGCCATTATAGCAAAACCGGTTGAACTGAATATGACCTGTAAAAGGGAATAAACGCTCCAAAATTTGTAGAATAACCTATTTCCAGACATTCTTTACAATGGAACTAAAATGTTCTAATATTACCTTTTATAATATTTTTATATATAAACATATTCAAAAAATAACATCATATAAATAACTGTAGGAATGGGTCAATGCCATCAGCTCAAGGAGAGAAATTGTTTCGGCCTGCATATTAGCACAGAATTCATATACACTTGACTCTTACATACGCTTGAATAGTCGTATAGTGTGGTAAGCGAGGGTGTTTGATACATCAAATTTTTCATTAGACATTTTTCTATATTCTATCCAGACTAAAAATAAATATAAAAATGTTTATTGCCAAATTTTAACAAAAACGCGCGACTTTGCATAAATTACAACAAATTTTTCGTAAATTCACTGTAACTGGCGTAAGAAAAACAGAGTTTCATGTTTGTTTTTTTTAGAAGATCTCTCAAAGTTTTCTTAATGTCTCATAAAAATTTCAATTTTTTTGGATTAAAGATTGATAAAAAAGTCAAGTCTATCCGCGATCTCGGGATTAGTTTTCGATGAGTTAGTATTCTAAAAACTATCAGTCCCAGAAGGGTTAACTGTAGTTTTGTAGTAACTGTAGTAGTTAGTTTGCAGCGTTCTCACTCACCGTAGCACTCATGTTGACCGGGTTCTTCCGTCACGTTTGTTGAAACCGTAATAGAACAGCTCGAAAGGACACTGTACTGTACTCTGCCACACAAGGACATTATAGACAGAGGCGCATCCATTCAACCCGAAAGACTGGTACAGGGTAGCGTGACCGCCGTTTTAAGGGGTACACTCTGTGTTGTCTGAGGCATACCCTCGGGTTTTAGGACAATAAAACATAAATAAGGTTAAATATTTTCTTTTGTTTAGTCAAACATGATTCCGGTATCTAAAAACAATAAATGTAGATTGCAATAAATAATTTTATTTACCCTGATATTAATTGGTTTTGCTATACAACCAAACCTTCTGATGAATTAAGTTGTTTTCAATTGTAGACTGATGACCCCGTGAGAAATGCTACGGTGAATTTTTATTCCACTTATTCCTTAATACTAAAAATTTAAGTCAGCTGTTGATAAGATAATCCGAACAACTCAATGCCATCACAACTAAATTAATGATACACATTTAAAATCTTTTAAAGTGAAGAGTTAATTTTGTTCACGACCGCATTTAAAACGCATCATCTGGTATTCAGCATAAATCTGGTCCATAGTATTATAACACTAAAGATTTTGTTTGTTCTTAAATACGGTATTCTATGAAACAGATTTGAATTTTTTCACATGGTTGTAAAGAGAATATTTTTGGAATTTTGAAAACCCGAAAATGAAAATTTGTAAAAGCCGTAACGAGACATTGCAAAGCAAATAACAAAATAATTTAATTAAAATTCCGATTGTGTTACTTTGGGTACGATGTTTATTATTATTAGTAGCTGAAAGAGTGAAAGAACGTAAATTAAAATTTTATTACAAATGTAATTTTTTCAACTACGGTCAGGTACGTACGTTCAACTACGGTCTACTAAGGTCAGGTACGTATGAGTAGTACTACAGTTAGTATTTAATATTTTACAAAAGGCAGGTGGCGTGTTAAATTATTTGCACCAATCTGTTATTTCCAGGGTTACCAAAAACGTTCTGTTTCTTATCACTTAATAGGCTGAACTATATAAGAACAGAAGAAGTAGAGGTGTAAAAAATATTAGTCAGAGTCATCTCCTCTGAAAGTAGTGAATTTCATTATACAGTCAGACCCTGTGGTGAATGAAGTAAAAATGACATTTGCAGAGTGGAAACTAGATGTTTTTCGGAGGGCCTGGCATGCTGATAAGCATAGTCTACTTCTGAACTCAGTGAGGAAAGCACTTGTAAACTACCTCACTCCTCGTTTTACTTAGTAAAGCCTCTAGAGGTTCACACCAACCATTCGGCTGATGACCTAAACAACATTTTACATTATTAATCAAAAAACTGATTATTATTTTATCTTATTTTTATTATTCTCATTATTATTTTTATCTTATTGTATTATCAGAAGATAAAAGAAGAAGAAGATCAAAGAAGATCGGATTTAGTCACCATTTGTTCAAATCAATTCGGGTAATAGAATTTGCTTAGTAAATAGTAAATAAAATGTTCCGTCATTACATCATGTCGTTTAAAGTTGTCTTTTTAAGTTTTAAGTGAGCTACAGTATATTAAAGTTTTTAGAAGTTAATTAATACGGTATGAGTGAAAAATTACAGTTACTTATTTTAAATTCTGTAAAATAAAGATATTATTAAAATAGTAAAAATAATAAAAGAAGTTTGGGTTTAAATGTTTATTTCTTGTCTAATATCTGGCCTAGACGATTTATTTTTAATGCACTTCTTAGATTTAATTACTATAGTATTTCAGTAACACTGCAAGCATGGTTTCATTGAGAAATGCGTGACGAATTTAAGACTATAAAGAAACTAATAAAGTTGTTACAAGTACGATATTAGATTTTCATGTACGAACCATGAAATTAAGATTTTAGATGGTTGTAAAAACGAAGTTATAAAAGAAAAACACTTTCTGCGTTGTCAAACCATGAGAGATGAATGTACGCATTACTATATTCTTGTACAACGTTATAGTACAAGCTCGCTAATCCGAATCTCTTTAATTCGAACCCTCCAATAATCTGAACATAAAAAGCATAAAACAAGCATAAAAAGCTTGTTTTTATGTAGCGATGATGATTTCCTATGGTACGATTATTTTTTAATATCTTAACACGGTAATCAGACACCGAAGTAGTACACATGACTCTGCGAACGATGACGATGACGAAAACTACTGGAAAATAAAATAAACCATGAAGCGGCAGTTGCAAGTTTTAATAAGTAAATGTCTAAGGAAACCGATAAGCCGTTTCATAGAATATTATTGCTTATGCAGCTTCGAGACGAAGCATTCGAACAAAGTTTGGCCTCCAAGAAACAGAAGAAATAAGTGACTTTTGTGAAACAATAAAGGTTAATGAAAAGTAAGTATGTTATTATTGAATTAGGTTATTGCAACAAACAACTGTAGCCTACATAACTGTATTATGTACTGTATTCACAAATTTATTTTGTTTTTAATTAATTTCTTTTAATGTGACTTTTTTGTGAAAAAAACAAGTAAGGTCAGGTACATATATTAATATTAAATTTGTTTATTCCAACATAACACTTTTGTATTTTATTCATTTAAAACAGAATGTTGCCTTTTAAACAAAACAAAAATCTCTAATCCGAACTTTTTGGTAATCCGAACAGTCGCGGTTTTGTTAGTACGGATTAGCGAGCTCGTACTCTATTCTTGAATGTAACTACTTCAAACGAACTATACGATTGAAATACGTATTGCACTTGAAGTTATGCATACAAATTTTTAGGCAACTTCAAGAATACATATAGTACGAGATGTGACGATATTCTTGTCGATACACACAATGCACGTGATCAAGTTCATCCACACAGCATATAAAATTTACTCAATTTTACGATTACGGAAACCATTCTGCTTTCCGAATATTTTAGATTTTGTTTTAGTTATTCTTGGTTCTGATATATATCTGCATAAGAATTCATATGTAATCTACATAAGAAATTCACTGATTTAAGTAGAATTTGTTTGTACAAAATCTACAAAAAAAAGGTAAAAGATATATTTACCTACGTAGAGTTTCTTATATATATTTCTAATTACCGAAAGTATGGTTCAATGAGTTTTCACGGCAAGAAAACGATGTTACAAATATTAAAAGACGTTTTACCTAAACGCTCATTTTATGCACATTAACGCACATTCATGAATAGTAATACACACTCGCACGAATGTGTGAACGTCTGTGAACGTCTGTATCATATGAATCTATTTGTTGTTGCCACAAGTGAGGAACAATTAAGACACAACTAAAGCAGAGTGGGAATGTATGTATGTATAGCAAAAAGTGTCATGATATCCGTATAGCAAAGGATATAGCACTTACTGTAGCACAAAAGTTTTCAAAAATTTTTGAGTTAAGTTAATTTGTCCATAACAGGCAGGAGGAGTGCTAAATTACTTGCTCTCGATCTATTAGTTCCAGGGGTACAAAAAATTGTTTCGTTTCTTATCACATGGTCACCCATTATATGACTTAAGCGTTGAATAGAAGAGGTAGAGGTGTAAAAGATAGTAGTCCAGCGATCTCCTCTGAGAGTAATGAATCATATTGTACAGCCAGACCCTGTGGTGAATGAAGTGAAACGGTAATTTACAGGGTGGAAAGTAGATGCTTTTCGGAGGTATCCTGATAATCATACTTTTCCACTCAGTGAGGAAACCTTGGTAAACCTCGATATTCCTCGATTTATTTAGTAAAGTCTCTAAAAGTTGAAACCAGCCTTTTGGCTGATGGCCTTAACAACATAGCAAAAGAAATAGTGCTTACTGTAGTGTACAAAAGTTTTCGGAAATTTTTGTGTTAAGTACCAAATTACTACTTAACTGAGTATTCTGAAATGGTTTTTTCTCGTGAATTTTAATAAGGGTTATTTTATCCGTTTTACTATGACTCGTACTCACGTATACATGCATATGTTTGTGTGCGTACAAAGTGTGTTAACAAAGAAATTTTTTTTTCTCACACACATAATTTCCAAGTTACAAATTTTACATTGGTTTTTGAAATAATAAAATAAGTTAATTACTTAACCAAACACAACACATTTTCTAATTAAACTTATTTTATTACACAATAATTAACCAAACTTACAGCAACATTATTATAACACTAACTGGGAAAAAAATGCGGTAAGTACCTCATTAAAAATCGTGTTGAGGCATCATCAAGCTCGAAGAAAAAGAAAAGCCTAGAGCCAAGCTAAAAAAAGCAATATAACTTTTAATTTTAGTCTTAAATGAATAAATAAAACGAAAAATAAATAAGAGTACTTTTTAAAATATAAATATGGATAAAGACTACATTATAAAACTGAGATACAATATTTAAATATAAAATAATAATATTATCCGAATATATATATACTAATGAAATTAAAATTCGACATCATCTTGTGGAAATAACCAGGATTTCAATTCTTTTAAAAAGTTAACAAGTTTTACTCACGAAGTTACATTAAAAGGCAAATAATTAAAAAATTCAATGAATAAAAGGACAAAAATCTACGGTATGCTTCAATATTTGGTTTTATAAAAACAACCCGATTTTTCAACCTTAATCGACTTGAATACACTTTAGAATTACTGAGTGTGTCCCACCTCTAATGAAAAATATTTCGAGTACTTTGTACACATGCAGATATCTTAAGGGAAGGATGTATAAATGTTTAAAAATTTCAATGGTGAGCTTGGTTTTCGGCGCTCAAATCATTATTCTTAAAACTTTCGTTTTGTGTTATGATTAGAGATTTAATATTAGAGAAATAAATACCTCCCCAACAACTTATGAAGTATTTACATTGGAGCTACGCATACTTGGATATACACTAATGAAGAGTTGATATTACATAAATTAATATCTAATGAACATCAAATATTTTAAGCAGCACATTTTGTGATAATGAGTTTCAACAGAAATTGACAATGTTAAATTTAGTGGGCACAAACAGAGCATAAGTTAATATAGAGGTAGATAATGACAGATTGTCGATAATGGATACTGAGGAATCTAATTAATGACGGTGGAATGAGAGAAAGAGGGTAAATTGAGGGGGAAAGGAAGGAGGATGAAAGCAACAGGTTCTGGACAATCGCCCATCTTAGTACTATTTATATATTTTAAATGTATTTTTAACATTTGCTTGTGTTTATATTCATTATTATGCAATTTCGCGTACTAATAATACTGCCGTTATATAAATATTTAATTTCTATTTTTACACACCGGGATGTAAATGGTATTATTAAATTAATAATTCACAATATTGAAAGCAACATTATCAATACAGTCCATTGAATTTTTCTATTCATTCATAAATCTCCCCTTTCCTTCTCTATTCTTCTCCTTCATCTCTCTCCTCTTTCCATTCTTCTCTCTAAATTAAAGTTTAGAAATTAATAGTATCACCAATATTGACAGGTATTGCGTAGAACAAAAGGTTTGGAATTACTGAACAGGGAGTAATAACCACAAAGATTTTTAAATAATGTAATCTACGATGGTGTGTGAACGCCACTAATCGATTCGTTCAACTTTTTCCAAAAATCTTTTAAAAAGCGCTTATAATAATATGTAAACCTCGGAGAAAAGTGGAACTAATTGTTTCTGATTTGGTCGTTCCATGACAAAAAAAGTAATTAAGATTAATTTTTAGTGGTCGGTGAAATAAATTACAGAAATAATTAACTATAGAAAAAGTAGAGGTTTAACTGACGAAAATCAGGATTATTGTCTTTGAGAATTATACGAACAATTATTCTGTCAAATCCTGGAATAAACTAAGATAGCAGGTTTCAGGGGAGTGACTAAGATTTTGTAAATGAACACAACACATTATGACATATGAATAATATGTGGGACAACTTTGTGTAGGCGGCATTTATATTGGAGAGACCTTCTGGTATAGAAGGTTTAATTGAACTCCATTACGTTCTATTACGTTTTATTATTATTAATTACTCTGGATTATTCTATTATTCCATTGTATTATTTATCCCCCGAAAAATTCTAAAAGATTTTATTATAAAAAGTGCCAACCCTCCTGTCAGTCACTCTGTGTTGAACAGCTGTGAAGTGTGTTAGTTAAAAACCAGTTTGTGCGTTGCGTATTGTAGCAGTTTCTCCATAACATGAAAATTCTGTGCAACTATTATCAAGTAGTATGTATGGATTTTTTTTACTTTATTTATTATTTTATTTACAACAGTGCGGTTTAGCACAACCAGTAAATATCCATATAAGATATGTTTTTATGTATGACTTTAGACGTTAAAAGAAGACACCACTCATTAGTAGGACTCCCGTAGTTAATTACTAAAGTTATCCTTTTCATAATTTAATCATTAAGACTACTTAATTAATAATAATAATTTTAATTATTATGTTTTTATAAAGGATTTTTTAACAAGTTTTATTAAATTTTTATTTTTTTCAATGTGTAGTTTGTACTTTATTAAATTAAGTATATGGATTAACTAATTATTTATGATATTTTTACTTAATTTTCGTTTAAATCTTTAAACATTTTGTGATCAATTAAGTCTGTCAGTAGGTTACGTAATTTATTGTAATTTTGTATATGTTTAAACTGTAATAGATATGTAATAAGTTTACTTAATTTGTGATTATATATTTGTAATAAATTTTAAAGGAAGTTTTGTTATTTATAAATAACCAGGTGCCAAGAGCATCCAAAATAAATGTTATAATATATTTATTCGGTAATATGTACCGAAACAGTTTTATTTTTTGTTAATCTAGTAAACCTTGCAATAAATATACATCAAACAACGAATATCCACCATTTAGTCTTTTCCTTATACAAAAACCCAACCTAGTGTATACGTTAACAGAATTTTTACTAAACTTTAAGTTCAATCAGAGAAGCCCTGTATGTTATTTTGTAATCAGATGTGATCATTAAGCACATGTCACGTCAGATTATGTAATTTTCGGGAGAAGATTTCATAGATGTACTTTATTTTTATGTTAACGATATATTTTGAATATTCCCAAATATGTTTACGGTCAATTTTTTTAAAATAACATTTTCTGCAATCAGTTTTTTAAAAATAAACTATAAACAAATCTTTTAAATTTACAAATCACAAGTTGAGGCCTCATTACCCTGAGTACCTCTCATTATATCAATTACTCGTGCGTTAAAAGAGAAAATTACTATGTACAAAGATATTTTACATTTTACAATATGGAATACTTTTCACTGTAATTTTTTGTACATTTAAACTCTTTCAGACAAGTCCAAAACATGGTAACGTTTCAGGCGCCTAACTTCTTCTGCATTGTTTAAAAGATTTTTGGCTAATTCGTTTTCGTGACTTTCAAGTCTTGAGTGATATTTTTTATTGAAACGCCTGACTTAATCCATTACATCAGGAAGGTTGCAATAATGTTGTATTTCTGCATTCCTTGCAAACCATGGCGCCCTTGTTATAGCCAGAAGAACCTTATTCTCGAACCTTTGATTACCTCTATGTTACTTCTGCTGGTAGTTCCACAAAGTTGAACGCCGTACAACGAAACTGGTTTAAGTAACATTTTGTAAAGCAGCAACGTATTCTCAAGAGAGAGTGTGAAGAGTTCCCGCCAATCAGCCAGTACATCCTTTTGCATTTTAAATTTAATTCATTCCTCTTCATCTCACATGTGTTTTCCAAGTTAACCGCTAGTCAAGATGCATACCCAGTTACTTCACAACTTCACTTTCTAGTAAATCAACACCTCCAAGTTTTACTCGTGGACAAGTATTTTTCTGCATTGTAAATGTAACATGCTGCGATTTTGTAGTATTGATCTTCACTGTCCATTTTTGAAGCCATGGTTGGATTTAATCTAATCATTCCTGTAGTTTGTTTGAAGTAACTATAGGATCTCCACTTTTAGCAAACAATGCCTTATCGTCTGCGAATGTAGCTTGAACTACCCCTTCAGTTGTTGGTAAGTCTGCCTCATACAATGAGTACAAATACGGGCCTAGAACTGAGCCCTAAGGTACACCAGAGGTAATGTACCTAATGTACCTTTAATGTTTATTATATTCTACAAACTTATAAAAACTAGATAAATTATTAAAAACATAATTAGTTTCAACCGCTTACAAATTACGTTGTTAAAAATTCTTTTTCGAAATTTGTTTGAAAAATTTTAACTTCAACAAAAATCCTATGTTCAATTGTTTCCTAGAGACTGGAAAATCTTCACTTGCATCCACTCACCTGTAGGATAAGACGCACCATAATCGCTAATGATCTTAGATGTTGATACAATTTTAAATAGAGAAAAATGAATGTTAAAAAGCTTTAACACGTTTTCTTTTTATATTTAAACTGCAATTTAAAAGTGTTACAAAGCCTTTTAAATTTTAAGAATTTCGTCGTGAGTTTAGTATTCTTCTGTACGTTTTGATGTTATGTTGTTAAAAGTAGACTGAAGCGCGCTCTAGTTAATGAAGAAGGAAAGGCGAAGCGGTGGGTCATTAGCAAGTCCTCAGGGGAAATCAGGCAGCTCTTCCACACTATGTATATAAGCGTTCCACCACACTTGTTCTGTTGTATGCTAAATTTTATGGCAAAGTGTTGTTTGATTCAATTCTAGCACGTATAAATATCAATACTGTAGGCTTGTTTCTATTAATATTTAATTATTTAAATGAGATATGAATTCACAAATTTGTTAGACTTTGAAACTACCTTAATATTTTTTATATCAATTCCAATTTTTTCATTTAGATTTTGTTCTTACAGATTGGATTTTTCCCTGCAAGCCTAATCATCTGCAATTCAATCCATTTATCCGCCATATATCCTATATATGATAATGGTTCTTTAAGTTTTTTTTATTTCAAGGTATTCATTTTTACTCAACGGTTTTTCTCTTTTTATTCTAAGATCTCATTCAGTGATTAAATCTCTTGTCAAATATCTAAAATGCTGAGAATGCTTTAATTTTTTGCATTCTGCTAAAAGTTTTGTTCCTATTCCGAGGTTGTAATGGATGTACTTAAGTATTAATGCTTAATATTAAGTATCAACTTAAAAAGCGTAATAACTGCAGAAAACGAAACACAGTGAAATATAAAAATACAGTATTTTACAGACTCAATACAGTTTAATACAACCTAACCATTTTATCCTCCAAAACAATCAACCTAAATTACTGATTTAATTATTCACAAGAAGCTGAAAATAATTCATTTTTAAAGTGAATTAATTTTAAGGTTCTTACATCATTAATATAAAAGAAATTAAAATTTATATTTAAATTTATCAAGGTTTTTTGTATTTCCTTTTTTAAAAAATATTAATTCCACGTTAACGAAAGTTTTAGAATAAAATAAAAATAAAAGAAAATAAGTCCAAAGAAAAATACATGACCGGAAGAAAATTTAAAATTTTTATTTCTAAGTAAACTATGATAAGAAGTACTAAAGAGATATTTTAATGGGAATGGAGAAGTAGAAAACAATTCTGGTGTGAAACACACACGACTTTTTCCTGCCAATGTAGAATGAACAATATAGCCTACGTTAATCATGAGTAAACAATGTAAAATGAAAAACATAACCTTATTTTAATCATGAGTGAATAACGCAAAATGAAAATTAAACTCTAATTTTTAGAACTTAAAAATATGGAAAATCAGTAATTGGCGCTAAACTAATCGTTTTACAAAATAATGTGAGAAATAAAAGTTGTAGATTTTTTCAATTTCCTATAACTTAAGTTAGGCGTATATAAACTTTTGTCGGAAATGCATACTAAGACCGCAATCTTAAAATAAACTTAATGTTTTGCCAATTTTGATAAAAAAGCAACAACAGAAAATCACTAATTGGCGCTAAACTAAGCGTTCTACAAAATACAGTTTCAAATAAAAGTTGTAAATTTGTGAAATGTAAATATCCCAAGAACGAAGTATTATAAAAAGTTGAAACTTGGAAATACTAGCGAACCCGGAACGAACATTTTCATCAAAATTGGTTAACCGCTAGTAGTTTATTTGAGAATTTTTTACTTTATGCTATTTTTCAAAAATGTCTCCGACGATTTTTTGAAAATCACTTCATTAACTCATACTTTAATCTCTACGAGTTAGGGTAAGCGTCATGTCTGCTGAAATCCAAAGCAAATTTAAAAAATAATGGCAGTTATCCATAACCTTTCCTAACTCTAGTTCTTATTGTCAATTCCTTAGAGATCTCTCCCAAGAATTTAATTTCTGATTTTTAAGTATTTTACCATAAAACCCGTGTTATCTATTATATAAAAGGACAACCATATCCTGGGTGATTCATTTATAGATCAACGCACAGCCGAAACTACTGACGCTAGAGACTTGAAATTTGGAAGATAGCTTTGTTATGTTGTGTAAGCGCGCACTAAGAAAGGATTTTGCAAAATTTTGATTTTAAAGGGAAGAAATCGCAAAAATCCCCCCCACTGATGCGAGGATGCGGTTTAGCGCGAAGCGCTACGCTTATGTACTGGTTTTTCTCCGACACACATTTACCCCGTCCATAGGCATATTCCGTTGCATCCAGTATATACATTCTTATCGTACGTGTAAATAGCAGATCAACTACAAAACTATAGCCATTTTCCCAGAAGTTAAATTGACTTTAACAACGATTTTAATCTATGGTTTACTTTTGTCACTCCGGATGTTGTACTGTACGTAGTGTTTAACCTAACACTGGATTTACATTTTAACCAGAATTAATTCCAGAATTGTTGTAATTAGTATAATAAGTGATATGTTTTTAATGCTTTATAGTATTATTACTTATTATTCAAGATACGGATTTCATTGCTTAGGTCACAATAATGTATTTGACTGACATTGTAAAATGATTTTTGCAACCGAACAATTAAAATTTAATTTAAAAAAATGTGTCTCAACCAATTCAGTAAAATGCATACGGTAAAGTTATTTTCTTAAATCTAACTTTAATTAAAATAAAACAACAGTTATTTATGTAAATTCAGGCATTATGCTACTATAATCCCTCTTTTTTATTTTTTTACCATAAGGGTCGATTTACACACATCCGTCCACGTCCCGTCTCAGTTCCGTAATTCCGAGAAGACAAGTGTCAGTCACAGAAAAATATTTTTTCTTGAAAAATTAATGACATTGTCTACACTGAGCACCAGCACCGTCCCAAAACCGGCGCGTCAGTATTGTCGCCGTCACCGAACCGTCAAAACGATATTTTGTTTTTTACGGACGTATTTGTCTCTATGTAAAATGACTGAATGGAGTTTGACGAAAGGAAAACTGACGTACATGTGTGAATACTGTCATCATTTTTGACTTCGAGTGGCCGTACTGGTTCCGTTCCGGAACGGGGACGAGACTGATATGTGTGAATCGTTCTTTATACGTAATTCAAAAAAATTATATTTGTGACTTAAGTTATTAGCAAATTATAATACAGAATCGTAGCGTTAAAATTGCATGGGAGAAGCCACGACGGGGAGCTATCTATTATATAAAAGATTTATAGATCAACTTAAGTTTTCTATGCTGTCGCTAAGAAAGGATTTCGCAAAATTTTTATTTTAAATGGTAGAATTCGCAAAAATACCTTCCCATAAGAAATACAGAGAGTATACTTAAACAGCTGATTCTTTGTTTACGTTTGCGTGTGCGAAGCCACGCGGGACCCGCTAGTAAAATATAACTTGTTAACGTGGATTGTAGTGATTAGTAAATTTTCAAAATATCGTTAAAAATCTATGATAAAATCTTACGGTAAATTTTAAATATTTATTCGTAAATTATCTTTGACTAGATTTTTGACCGTTTTATACCAAACTGGAAACTTATTTCTGAGGTTAATTTCTGAGAAATATACGTTAATTTATTTCTTGATTCCAATTAAGTCCTTTGACAAAAGTTACCCTTATGCCTTTACTAGAAAATTAATTTTTAATGACAATTAATTTTAAAATACTTAAAAGATGCACAAACGTTTCTTATGAATGTATTTGTATAATGAAAGAGCATTTTCAATGCGAATTAACAACCTTTACGGAAATATTTAACAATGTGTAAATAATTACATCTGAGATCAATAATTTCCAGTAGAGCTTAATAATTCATTAGTTACGTAAATGAAGTTAGTTCACTCAAGAGGAATGTATTGTTTGGGCCACAAGTAAGCCTATTGTTATTTATATTGTTATGTAAAACAGTGACGCCCATTTCTGTTATGTAATATACGCCTGCTTGCATAACATTCCAAGTATATGTAATACTATGTAATGAAGAGACCCATTCTTGTAATGTTGCTGACGTATACAAAACTGTATTTTACCAAAAACAATGTAAATATTTGTTTGGTAGTGTAAATACATTCTTGCTCACCTTTAACACAATACGTACAGTATAATCTATCAGAAAAATATATTCTTCATATATTACAGTGTATGAAATAACTTACTTAAACCTTAACGAACTAGAGACTGTAGGTGAAGGCGGAGCACAGTAACCTAAATCACAGCACAGAGCCAATTGACTTCCATTACTCGTAATGGAAGTCTCTTATTAACTTAGCAAAGTTAATAAGAAATTCTTTTAGAGTTTCCTACAAGACAATCTTAAGACCAATCTGGACTTATGGAGTTCAACTTAGGGGTTGTGCTAAACCACTCACGAAACGTATACAAGCGATTCAAACAAGTTTAACGCAATATCCCTTTTACGTCACAAACTTAAAGTTGAACAAAGGCTTACAAATCCCATACGTAAATGATATCACGAAAAACTACACAAGACGATGTACGACAAATTTGAATTACATGACAACCTCCTCATACAAAACATGTACAGTAGGGCGATACCGGGTACTCAGCACATACGTTTAAAACGTCTCTGGCCAAGGGATCTTCTTGGCTAATTGTAGTGATGACTGTAAGCTCCAAGAAGTAATTCAAGTTTTGGAAACTTAGCGCCATATTAAGAAACTAGTATAATAATGTAATAACATAGGCCTACTAAATTTTCAATAAAAAGTGTCAAAAAAAAAGAGTTGCCTTACTATGAAACAGTTTTATTTATCAGTTACAATGAAATATTTTTAGATAGGAATTTTACAAAGGAAATTTTAAGCTTTCTAAAATGAAAAGTTCAGCGGTAATTCTACTAATGTATAATTTTTTTTCATATTATTCAGAAAAATTTTCTGCATTATAATCCATAATAGAGGAAGTACGTATGAGTCAAAAAATAAAGGACATGATACATAACAGTATCTTAACTTAACTAAGTAAAGTTTTAATTGTTACCTGGATTAAAACTTGTAAAAATTGATACAAAAAAAACCAAGGATTACCTCTATCCAAATTTTCATCTGGTACGGTTTTTTTAATGTCTAAGAACAACCACCCGTTCATCTCATTAAATCAAAGTTTTACAAACTTTAACTTTTTAATGACACACAAGTAACAAGTGTGTTGTACCAGGCCCTTGCTCCTGTAGACAGTGATCAGAAGTATGAGAGAATACCAAGCATGAGAACAACACGTTGTTGAAGATCGATTTGCGCATTAAATATGTACGTAAATACGTTGAATTTATTTACATACTAACATTCTGTCAGAAGTAGAACCCGAGAACTGGCTTAGAGTTCATATCAGAAACAGTATTATTGAGTGCTGAAATATTCTCAACTGAAGTTAAATATTTACGTACATACTTTAATAAATTAAGAACGCCTATTTATTATTATTATTAACTTAGAGAGGCTGTCCTACTTCACTACATAATTTACTACAACATAAACCAACCCTAATTCCTATTGAACACATCTTTTAGATCCCTCTTTTCCATAGCTCACACAACACCATCCGTCCACTCCTTTCTGAGTTGTTCTTGCCCCTCCTTCTAGCTGGAATGCATGATCAAATATTCTATGGTAATCTGTTCACCATTCTTCAAAAATTATCTTACCAGATGAGTTCTCGTTCTCCAATTGTAAAACTAGTGTGTTCACTTTCTTTAAATTTTCTTCATTCCTAACTTGATCTAATACAGTTAGATGATAAATTCTTATGAAAATACAACGACTGGAAATGAATAAGAACGCTTATTTTCCAAAGAAAACCACAATTTTTGGCATGCACCAATATGGATTCAATGTACTTTATTCCTATAGTCTAATTTTTCTCCGATCGTAAAGGTATGTACCAAGACACTACTAAAATAATGCAAAAGACCATGCTACTGGCAATCTCCGATATCGTCATCAACATGATCATCACCTTTGTTTTTATTTTCATCTATGACGTCTGAAAAAAATATGTACACACAGGTTTAGAACGTTGTTCATGCATTTTTGCGCTGAAATGCATATTAAGGCTGCAATCTTAACAAAACCATTTTTTTCACGAGAGAGCCTCTCCAAGAATTTTAGCAGACATGGCGCATACCCTATCTTGTAGAACATAAGAAATTTAGTAAATGAGGCGATTTTAAAGAACATCCTAGAAGTCATTTTTGAGAAAATCGCAAAAAAGTGAAAAATGACACGAATATACTACTACGTCCGATTGACCGATTTTAATGGAAATGTTCGTGTCGGGTTCAATAGTAATACCTAACAAGTTTTAAGTTTCAACTTTGTACGATGTTCCGTTCTTGAGATATTTCGTTCACACACACACACACACACACATACACATACACACACACACACACAGACCAATCGCTGAATACAGACACGCTGAGTACATGCTGATTGCATGTACGCTGAGTACATGTTTTTTGGGGTTCAGGGGGTCTAAAAACGTATAGATCCGGTGAAAAATCGACATGAAAACAATACTTTCCTTCCTATATAATTATATATTCATGTAGGCAAGAGAAACTAAAATTACATTTCAAACATTTATCATATTTTCTTAAAATTTAATTTTTTTGTTTGAAATTGATATCAGCCTTAAATAAAAACCAATTTAAAAAACACACGAAACTTTCAGATTAAAAACAAAACGTAAAATTTGCATGTTATCACGTCTGTTTTTATCTACTTAACATTTTGAAATATATGAATTAAATTTAGGAATTTCAGGTAGTTATTATAGTATTATGGGATAAAATAATTTAATAATACAGTTTAGGATACATTATGTAGAATACACACTGTATTAAACGACCTCAACATAGTACACCAAATTCGTTATAAAAATTCAGATCTGGCCAACAGCATTGTAAGTTTGATTTGAATAACGATTTTTAAAATATTAATATTCATTAATATGAATATATGTCACGCGAGGGAATATAAACTGAATATATGTATACTATTTTAATTCAGAAGTACGGTACTATAGCAGAATATAAAGCAGTAGTATGTGGAATCACCTGCAGGAAAATATTATAATAATCCAGCTTTAAGCTTCTTTTACATCAGGTCTTATGCTTCTCTAGTACATGTCTTTTATTCTCTTTTAATCCTAATTTTTCCTTATTCTTACTGTGCTAATTTTTCCTGCAATTTTCAGCTTTTCTCCTCTGTAATTTTCGAACTGAAAACAATGGGTTAATTTTGTGACCTTCTTCTTTTTTTGTAAAACGTACGTAGAAATTCCTTCTTATTATATGTCTATATGCATTTTAATGACAATCACATGGTTTAATATAGGAGGAAGTAACTTTTTACTGACACATTTGTAAAAAAATGTTTTTAATCCTCACTCTTCTGTACAGGTTTAATAAGTTTGCTACATTTTGTGTGTCTAGTGAACGTTACAAACCCGAAAATCCAGCCTAGGGTCATCCAGAGTTCTGGTTTCATGGTTTTTGAATGTCTAAAGAAATACTATGAAAATATAAAATGCAGAAATTATGACTTGGTATGTTAATATTAAACTAATTTTCATTCTAGCATTTTGTTTATTGTATTTAATTAAACCATCAGGTTTTTAAAACAAGATAAATACTATAGTGTTCAAGTGAATACCTTCTAATTCCAGGCAACTAAATACGTAATAAACGTATAGGTAAGTAATGTATTTTTTTCATATTTTTTACAATAGTAACCCATACATGCACATTCCTTCCTTAAACTATGATGTATTTACAATTACAATTTTTACAACTTACAATTCATAGAATTTACAATTCATTTACAATTCATGTATTTACAATTCAAACTCCACACGAAGTGGAGAAAATTAACCTACCCAACTTTGGCTTAAAGTTATGTCCTAGGGTAGGTTTTCTCTCTTTCTATTAAGTAGGCTTCACAACTAAGATACAAAAGTAGGTTTGGGCTTAAAACCATGACAATTCAAAAAATTATACTATTTCTTAAAAAATCTAAGAATTTAAAAAATCGAAATGGCTAAACATATTAGGGCTTTAAGGCCATGCAAACAAAAAACAATTATACATATAATAAATCGAAATCTAATTATAATATAATAAATCTAAAAAAACAAACAAAAAACCTAATGAACTAACATACATATGTTGTTTAGGTCAACAGCCAAAAGGCTGGTTTGAAACTCTAGAGGTTTTACTAAGTAAAAATGAGGAGTGAGGTGGTTTACTATTGCCTTCCTCACTGAATTAAAAAACTTTGCTTATCAGCACGTCAGGCCCTCTGAAAAACACCCACTTTCCACCCTGCAAATGACACCTTCACTTCATTCATCACAAGGTTTGGCTGTATACTGATAAAATTCATTTCTCTCAGAGGATCTAACTCTGACTAGTGTCTTTTACACCTCTACATCTTCTGTTCTTAAATAGTTCAGCCATATAATTGGTTGACAATGTGATTAGAAACAGAACTATTTTTTGTAGCCCTGGAACCAACAGATCGAGTGCAATTAATTTAACACTACACGTTCCCGTTATGAGCAAAACATATATATTATATAAAAATAAATGAGTCATAAACTTCATTTTGATATTATGAATTTAAAAAATCGAATTAACTATTCATAAAAAGAGCTTTAAGAATTTGCAAAAAACAAATATTTAAATAATAACTCTAAATCTAATTGTGAAACAATAAATCTAAATAATAAACAAAACTTAATGAACATAGTGTTAATATTTTATTGTTTTATAATGTTTTTTAACATAGTGTTAATATTTTAGAGTAGTCTGTTTTTATCTTGATATGTCCTATATTACTTTTTTGGAGTCTGAGTGCAGTTAATAACAATTTAATGTTTATTAAGTGAGTATTTCATTGCTCCTGCCCATAACAGACAGGTGGAGTGTCAAATTATCTACACTCAATCTTTGCAGGGCTAAAATAAATAGTTCTGTTTCTTATCACATGGTCAGCCAATTAAATAACTGAATCATTTAAGAACAGAAGAGGTAGAGGTGTAAAAGACACTAATCAGAGTTATCTCCTCTGAGAGAGTAATGAATTTCATTATATTGTGGTGAATGAAGTGAAGGTGTCATTTGCAGAGTGGAAAATATGTGCTTTCCAGTGGGCCCGGCATGCTGATAAGCGTACTTTTCCATTCAGTGAGGAAGTTGTTGGTAAACCACCTCACTCCCCGTTTTACTTAGTAAAACCTCTACAGGTTTAAACCAGCCTTTCGGCTAATAACCTAAACAACAACACTTCATTGCTAAAATTTATATTTCCAATTTCGACTTGGTAACTACAATTTTTTTTATAATTAAGCCCAAATACAAATTTTTGAATTAATAAATATTTGTTATTATTAACTTTATATATTTTAACGTTAAATTTTGTTTGCTTGAAAGTTTAATGAATGTTGTAAACATTTTACTGAGAAATTACTGGAACAGATTTTCAAAAATGATAAAATATAGGAAATAAGTTAAAATAAGTTCGAAAACTTATGAGCTGCTAATAGATATATGAATCCACACAAAAAGAATTTACTACTACCAAAGAGAAAAAAAACAACAAAAATATTGTAGATAATATTATTAAGTAGCCTATACATATCGTATCGTACGTAGTTGGCAAAACACTGAAATATTTTAAGCTTATAATAGATCCATCATCGCTGGCAATGAACTTGACTAATATAAGTACGTATGTTCACAGTGTTCATAACTGTCAAATGTTTACTTAAGTTTTAACTTAAATATTTTTAATGTTAAAATCACGATTTTTATTTGTTTGATTTCCAAAACTCACGTGTATGTTCTGATTACGATTAACTACAGTAGGCTAATCATGGAATATTAACTATAGTTCAGCCGTTCTTAGTTTGCTCCTAGCGTCAACAAACAAAAGCCACCTACTACAGGGTGCACGCTAGGGTCCGCGACTTTACGGATGTCGTATTCCTACTAAGTTAACTATGTTTTAAATTATAAGCACTTAAAGTAGGTACTAAAAACATCAGTCATGATATGATGTAGGCCTAACAATTTCATTCAGAAAAATACTTTTAAAAGTATTTTCTATTTAAATACTTAGTATTTAAAGTATTTTGTTGTTACTTTTTAATCAGCGTGTACACATTTTGATATAATGCGCATGTTCAGTGACGTCATTATTTGTTTACATTAGGAGCAAACTAAGAGAGGCTGGACTGTAGTTATGTAACTACCGTTTGAGTATTTTCAAACTGAAACTAAGAATAAAAACTTTAATCTGTAGTTGACCGACGGCTCGTGGCTCACAAATCAAAAAGTTTACCAAATAAGCCACCGAGATATTAATGTTGTGACATGGACAATGTATGGGCTCAGCAATGTTTATATGGAAGAAATTCTTACTTTCTCTTGCCTATATGGATATATAGGAAGTTAAGTATTGTTTCATGTCGATTTTTGGAAATCGAGTTTTTACCGGATATACGCGTTTATCAGACCCCCTTAACCCAAAAAATGTTTTTAGCGATTGGTGTGTGTGTGAACAAAATATCTCAAGAACAAAAAATCGTAAAAAGTTGAAACTTAAAACTTAATTAAATACCACTAGAGGACCCGACATGAACATTTTTGTCAAAATCGGTCAACCGGAAGTAGTCATTTATTCGTGTAATTTTTCACTTTTTTGCAATTTTTTCAAAAACAGCTCACGAATTTTTTTAAAAAATCGCCTCATTTACTACATTGTTTATGCTCTACAAGATAGGGTAGGCGACATGACTGCTGAAATTCTTAGAGGCTGTGCTCTCGTAGAAAAAATGGGTTTTTAAAGATTGCGGCCTTTAAATGCATTTTAGGGCAAAATGTGTATAATAAAATCTGTAGAGATTTTAAAATTCTACAACTTTTGTATCAAACAGCTTTTTGTATAATGCTTAGTTTAGCGGTAATTAGTGATTTTCTGAGATTTCTTTCATGAAAATCAGTAAAAAAAGTCGAATTTTAAGATTTCGACCGTAGTATCCATTTTACGACAAAAATGCATGTAATCAAATTTATAGGAAATTAAAATATCTACAACTTTTATTTTGAGCATTTATCTCTACAGAACTTACTTTAGCGAAAAATTTTTAATGTGATTTTCCGTATTATTAAGCCAAACTAAGGTTGGTTTTCATTTTGCACCATTCACTCATGATTTAAATAAGGTTATGTTTTTTTAAGTTAGTTTTTTTTGTTTATTTCTAATGTTTTATTACTAATGTTAGGTTATATTCTTCGTTATTTGCACCGACAAGGGAAAGTCGTACGAGTGTTTCACACTAGATTTTTTGACAGCAGTAGCTTATCTTAAGCATTTTGACAGATGTAATTCATTACCGTTCCGAATAACGGTTTTTTTGTTTATTCACTTGCTGATTTTCTAAGACATTAAAGAGGTATTAGTTAGTACTACTATTATAAATATTATGTGGTATTTTTTATTATTTCTGTACTATTCTACATTATTCTTTGTGTTTTTCTAATAATGTTCATTCTTAACACTTCTCAAATTTTAAAACCAACTATATAAACGGCCGTTCTTTTAGTGATAAGATAGTAATGCGTCAGCCATTGTCAAATGAGTATCAGAAGGAAGTCAGTGGTTGCATTGTCTTGAACAGTGTCAAGAAATAGATAAAACCGGTTTATCTTACATTCGAAAAAGATTTCTTAGTGACAGCAAATAATTATAATTTTGTTAAAAATCTGTATACAACTTTTTGTTGAGAATTGATAAAAATTGGTCATAATATTCTCTTTTTAGTTTGTCATAATTTAAAAAAGTTTGTGGGTCGACAGTAGGGGAGTAGTATCAATTCACAAGAGTGCGAGGGCCGAAAACAGTACAAGCAGAGCCAAGCCTTCAAGTTTTTTTTAAATGTAAAATAATGAAACAATTATTAAATATGTGTTCAAAAATTTTCAAAAAATGGAAAAGACTTAGTAATCAATATAAACAGAGTACGGATGAATTGAAGCCATATTGAGAATACAAACACTGCAGTAGAAATGAATAAAATTTAATTCAAGTAAATAAAAAAAAAATTGGTGTGAAATACTCACACGACTTTCCCTTGCCAATGAAAATATTTAACAAAGTAACCTTACATTAGAAATAATAAGCAAAAAAACTAACGTCAAAAATCATAACCTTATTTTAATCATGAGTGAATGATGCAAAATAAAAATCTACCTTAGTTTGGCTTAATAATACGGAAAATCGCTCTGAAGCTAACTAGGCTCTGCAGAAAAAAATTCTTCACATAAAAGTTGTAGATCTTTTATTTCCTTATAAATTTTATTTTTGCATTTTTGTCGTAAAATGGATACTACGGCCGAAATTGAAAGAAATCGATTTTTTTATAGATTTTCATGAAAGCAAACAAAAAATCACTAATTACCGCTAAACTAAGCGTTATACAAAAGAATATTTGAAATAAAAGTTGTAGATTTTTAAATTGTCTAAAAATTTTATTATATACACTTTTACCGTAAAATGCATTTTAAGGCCGCAATCCTAAAAAAAAATATTCTGCGAGAGAACAGCCTCCCCAAGACTTTCAGCAGACATGGCGCCTACCCTATCTTGTAGAGCATAAACAATGTAATAAATGAGGTGATTTTTTTTTAAAATTGTAGGAGCCGTTTTTGAAAAAATTGCAAAAAGTGAAAAATGACACGAATAAACTACTACTTCGATGACTGATTTTGAATGATCTTTTCAGATCCGGTGAAAACTCGATTTCGAAAAATTGACATTAAATATTACTTTCCTTTCTATATATTCATATAGGCAAGAGAAAGTAAACATATTAATAATAATTTGAAAAATTAGAACGAAAGATTAAAAATTTAGTAGTACCAATAATATTAACAAGTCTGTACTACTTACAGGGCTTTATAACAAAATATATCAACAAAAAGAATAAGAGGAAATGAAAAAATAAATTCATAAAAATAGAAAAATATTAATATTATAGTACCATCCGGCTTTTTCTGTAATATGGGACTATAAAGAAGGAAGTTAACGGGTTAACTTTTATAACCGCGATGGAAGAACTATATCTTCCACGACTTAGTCAAACAATAATAATGCCAGGCTGCACTTACGTTATTCTTTTATTTAGCTCTCAAACCCATAAATTCAAATTTATCTCACAAGACTAAAAAGTTCACTAGTAAGTATAGGTACAACACATAACTAAAAACGTAGGATATTGTAGGCTACATAAGTATCATGACATCTATAATATTACCTAATATAAAAAATAAATAGTATTAACTTATTTTTATAGAAAAATCTTCCATACGTTTATATTATGCTCTCTAATGAAAACTACAACTATTCCCTAATCATATTGCCTTTTCTATTCCTGTTGTGTTGGTATTAGGAATAATTAATTTAATTGGTTCCTCTTAAAAAGAAATTCGTTTGTGCAATTTCGTAAACAAACGATTTGAATGTTTCTTTTACTGACTTTTTAGATAATTTTTTAAAGTCGCATCACGTTGGGTTTTCACTCGATATAATTTCCAAACCCTAGCCGGCAATCAAATCAAAAACTATCTGCTTTGTAGGCTAGTGCGCTAACCACTACACCATAGAACTTCGGTTGGTTTCCCTATCACAGCAAGTGAACCATGGGAAAAAATGTCTGAAAAGGAGGAACCACGGTACGAGCTCCGAACAAGGTAGACATTGAAATATTTAAGTGCCAATAAAGTGAGTGAAATATTAATGATTTTTTATGGAACCTTGAGAAATGAATATATAATTTTTTTAAAGACAATTCAGAAACGTATTTTCATATTTTTAAAATGTTGACTTTGTTCATTCTTTTCTTCTGAGTCTGTAATGGGTTATTGTGTTCGGCCCCTTTTTCTGATACCGTAAAAAAATTGGGTTGACCGAAAATTAGATGGCTTGAAGATGTGACTGAGGACCTTCGAATTACGAAGGTGAAAGGATACGTGAGGATGGCAAGGGGTACAGGACGTTGGAGGGGATTCGTGCTGGAGGATAAGGCTCACAACAATCGCACTTACACAATTTTACCGATCACTGTTTTACAAGGTTAAAAAGGCACAGTGTTTAACACCAAAGTTTTAGATTTCAATGAACATTGTTTTGTTTAACATTTGTTTTCTTACTAAAGGGCAACAGTAATATATTCAGCAACTGATTCAACAACAGCGCATGCCATACACAAGCTAGATACCTATAGCTTAACGAACTAAAGACTGTTATTGAAGGTGGAGCACAGTGACCTAGATCGTATCCTGCGTTGTAACGTTGTGGTCCGGCTGTGGATGACATCCTAACAAAAGTCAGCTGGAGTTCGGTAAAACAGAGTGTGAATTAGCGAAGGGGCAACCTCACAACCGACCTTGGCTGTTATTGGCTAGATCTCATCTGCAGTCTTTAGTTCGTTGAGGTATAATTCTACACGTCACACATACAAAATACCCAACAATGCCTCCATCAATGTCGAACAGGCAAAACACACGACCTTCGTGCCAGTTCAGCCAAGTCACCTAGCTCCAACACAGACAGCGACGCCTTACATCGACTGGCAAGGATCTCCAATCAATACCTTGCCCTGCTCCATCCACCTGGCGACCCCACCAAAACAGCTTCCCTCAGGATCCAATCCCGTCAAAGCGCTGACCTGGCTGTTTTCGAAAGAAACCCAGTGACCGCCAATAACGCACAACTTCAAGAGCTTTCCAAAATAACGAACAACTAGTCATTATAACCACAACCACGAACTCTAAAAGTACAACTCGTCCATCCTTCGACGTCTCCGCAATCCCGACATCACGACCAAACGAACTTTCTCAGTTCTGCTTTACACACTACTCCGACATTACTGATATTTATTTTACACTTCTGTACATTATTCTACTGTTAATTCACCAAATCAGAAATTTTCATTTACAACTTGTTAAATTTTAAAATTCTGAAGCCCGTAGACTACTGTAGGGCGTGGCCCTAACGTAAAACGCAATTACTTCGTTTTACTATTATAACGTTTTCTCTTGCTAGGAACATACATATAACTGCGCTCTTACAAAAGAAAATCACATAGTTACATGTACAGGCCAGGCGATCAAGGGGTGAGACAAGCACTAAAATGCAGATGCGGCGTTTTGATACAATATAAGAATTCTTCTTTTCTAACATTCAATAAAATTATATTTTTCATGTAAAACTGTTAATAAAACAATTGTGGTAATAGTTTTCTCTCGAATAAAAATTTTAAAAAATATCTCTTGAAAAATCCGCTCAATTTTCACCATATTACAATTAATACTAATTGTTCGATTCAATGTGAACAGATTGTGCTGTTGCTGATTTGAAAAAAATTACCACTAAATTTTTCAAACGATGTAAATTTCTTACCAGTTTTCACATTTTAATCTTTGAATTCTACAGTTCCTCATTTTCTTATTATGAAACGATACCTGAAAAGTGTAACTCAATAATACGTTAACATGTTTCAAATAAAATATTTTCTTTTCTAATAAAGTAATCATTAGTAACAGACAGTTCTATTTTTCATTTAAAAGCTACCATACCAAATTACAGACGGCATAAAACTAAATTAAAATTTACAATTTAGTTTGGCAGAACAGATTTTCTACATTACGGAGGTGGATCAAATAAATCTTCAAAAACAGCAATAAAATATTCACGAATATTTCATATTTTTAAAATAAAAACAAAACAGATATTAGAATAGGAAAAATATATTATGATAAATCTACATCCAGACAATCCATTATTTATTACTCTTATCCTATTTTAAACCTATATAAAACTAAAAATACTGACTAACAAAATTTAAAAATGAAAATAACCTCATATATTTTAAAACACTTTTTTTGCAAAACCGTGTCGTTCTTATTACACAACTAAAATAAATGCAAGATTAATAAATTAAAATATAGTCAGAAAAATAAAAATATTTCGTGTAAAGATTCAGTTAAATTGGTCAAATGAAATATAAATTATTAAAATTTTAATAAAATACATTATATATTTTCTTAACATTACTAAAGGATCAATTTAATTTTTCTAACAGTTAAATTATTATTTATAAACAGTTTAATAAAAATCTGTAAAACCACGTTGAAAGTTTACAATCTACCTTAAAGATGTGAACAGGTAGATAACATAATTTAAATTCACATAACATAGTATATTCTATATTTTATATTTCAATATTTTAACGGGGCTCGTTCTCTCTCACCGAAAAGAATTTGGAGCGATGAGAACCGGTAAATGTTTCTCAACATTTTAACATTTTTTTAACCCAAAATGAATTTTTAATTGCACTGTTATTATGAAGTTAATTCTGGCAAGTTCACATTGTATTACAAAAGAATTAAATAATAACGATTGAATTTTTTCAATTGTAAATTAATAACAAAACATAAATTATTTAAGATTTTATAGAAAATAAAAAATATAATAATGAAAAATTTACAGATGTTCTCTAAATCATCCCTTCACGAAGCATTTTATCAATCACCGATAAAAAACGGAAATTATATCTGCGTACAATGTCATGTACTTCGTATTCCAATATTTATTTTTTCATTTATCAGGGGAAATAGAATAATGTATAAAGAGTTATAAATATTTTAAATAGTAATATTAAAAATGTAAAAAACATCACAAATATTTGAAATATTTGTAGTTTTTTTTTGTTTGTTTTACGTCTGACTGTTATGAAATTGCTGCTAATACAGACGGTGAGAAGGATGATAGATGAAGGTGAGTGATGAAAGAATGCAAGACCTAACCGGGAATCGAACCTGAGACCCCGGCGTAGAAGCCAGTTACGGTAACCAGAAATATTTTAAGAATACAAGAGATTTTTACTGTTATGAAACAATGAGGCTTAAAAATAAGTATCCAATGAAGACGAAGATCCATTCATAATAGTAAAACGTGATGAAATTTTTCAAAAAATCTTTAAACTCAAAAAAATCAGTTTGTGAGTTTAAGGGAATCTAATAACGCACAAGCAACTAAATTCTATTTATGTATCCGCACACCTTACAATTAAATTTAATACGTACTTATAGTAATACGTACGTACGTTTTACTACTATTATAAAACTACTATAGTTTACTGTATTGTTTTACTACTATAGTATAGGGTGATTCAAAAAGAGCGCCGGTTTTGATATCTCAAATTAAGAGATTTATTTTATTGAAAACTGAAAATAAATACATCAACAAGTTCATCTTTCCTTCCGATTTTATGTATGAAAAATGATGTCATGCATATGTCCTCCTCTACTGCGCTGGCACGCATCAACTCTGTCCATGAAATTGGATATTACTGCACGACAAGTTTCGACTTCCATTTGCCCGATAACCCGTCAAATTTCCTCCTTCAAGTCATTGATGTTTCGGGGTTTATTGGCATACACCAATGACTTCAGATGACCCCAAAGAGGAAAGTCACAAGGCGTCAAGTCACACGACCTTGGTAGCCATTGATGGTCGGAATTACGAGAAATGATGCGATCCTGGAACCGTTCACGGAGCAACAACATTGTTTCTCGTGCAGCGTGACAGGTGGCACCATCCTGCTGAAACTACAACTCGTCAATGTCCATTCCATCCAAATGACGCCACAAAAACTCCCTAATCATCGTACGGTATCGGTCTCCATTTACTGTTACGGCTTGTCCTTCTTGATTTTCAAAAAAGTAAGGGCCGATGACACCGCCCGACCAAAAGCCGCACCAAACTGTCACTCGCTGTACATACAAGAGAAACTACAACTGAATCGTCAATCGGAATGTTCTCCAAAATAGAAATGAGGTCAAACAATGTTGCCAACCGATAAACAAAAATTTACCAGCCGTTTAAAAACCGGCGCTCTTTTTGAATCACCCTTTATTACTGTACGTTTGTACAGTAATGACCAGAAAATTTAAGGATTTACTCACAAAAATACCCATATTAATCGATTTTAATGTGCGGACAACAGAAAAATTATTATTTACACAGAAACCAGCTTCAAATAAATTTTAAAATAATTTTCACGGATAATTATTCAAAAATTATGGATAATATTCAAACGAATTTACTCAATATTAAACAGATTTTTACTAGGACTATCATCTTCGATTTGAACTCAAATTACATATCAAACCACCAAGATACGTTACACTTTGAGACCTAAGTAATTTCTACTGAGCGGGTCTAGAATCCTGGGAATTTTTGAGGTGTTTTAAAAAATTCAGAGAAATTTTGCCTATTTACTTAATAACGGGTGCGGCAGAAAGGATGAACGGTTTTCAAAAAAGCAATATGTCGTTAATTGTGCATAAAAAAAACATTTATTTACAGAATAATATTCACATGATCTTACCATTTTAGAAAATTAATGTTTGAAAACAATATCTGCCAGGTGACGGCCGTTTTCAGCGATGCACTTTACAAGCCGCTCTCGGAAGTTGGCTTCTACTCTTTCTAACATTGCCCTGCCAATTTGTTCGACTTCCACACGAATTGCTTCCTTTAGTTCTTGAAGTGTACGTGGTTTATGCTGGTAAACACGTGACTTGAGGAAACCCCACAAGAAGTAGTCGCACATGGACAGGTCTGGGGAACGAGGAGGCCATTCAATGTCACCAAACCGAGAAATGATGCGACCACGAAAAACAGCCCGAATTGCTTCCATTGAATTTCTTGCGGTGTGAGCTGTCGCCCCGTCCTGCTGAAACCATACTTGCCGGATAGGAATACGTTTTCTTCTTAGTTCAGGTAGGAAGAATTCAGTGAACATCTGTCTATAACGTTCCGAGGTTACAGTTACAGTGGTCCCGTTGTCGTCTTCAAAAAAGTATGGACCAATAACAACTGTACTGCTCACAGCACACCAAACTGTCACCTTGGGACTGTGTAATGGTCTCTCATGCATTAATTTTGGATTTTCATCTGACCAATAACGACAGTTCTGCTGATTAACGGTACCATTCAAATGAAAATGTGCTTCATCTGTCGTAAACAAAATGATGTTTTCATTTTGGTCAAGTATGGCCTCCATTTCTCGAGCAAAATTTAGCCGCTTTACATAATCGCCAGGATTCAATTGTTGAACAATGGCCATTTTGTAGGGATGAAATCCTATATCGTTACTGACCTTACTGACCTTACTGAGCCTTACTGACCTATCACTGATGTTCAGTTCAGAAGAATGTCTCCTAGCAGATCGATGAGGACTACGGAGTATGGCTTGCCGAACTCTTTCCACATTTTCTGGAGTGCGTACAGTGCGATGAGCCCCTGGCGGTCGTTTATTCATCACTGTTCCTACTGAACGAAATGATTTAACCCAACGTAAAATGGTGTTACGAGTGGGTACACTGTCATTTCTCGCAAGATTGAAATGACGACGAAACTCGCGCTGAACTGCAACGATACTCTCGTTATTACGCACAAAACTGTCGTAAGTAAACACACGATGTTGCACACTCCACGACTCCATGATGCCGACTAAACAATGGTATGATCTACAGAACGCATGGCCACTTCAGTCGCCCCACTCCCACTACCCAGATCAGAATACTATCTGTTCTAAAAACATCCATCCTTTCTGCCGCACCCTAACATACCTTACATCAAATTAAAGAGAATAAAATGAAGTATTTTTGTAAATAAATTGTTTTTATTGGATGTATTTACCAAAAATGTGACAAGAGGTCAAATGTGCCTTGAAATTCACCGTAAACGACAATTAGCAACCGCACGACACTAATTAATTAACTAATTAATTGAATTACATAATATTACGTATATTTACGTAATAATATACGTATATTACGTATTGAATAACATAAAGCGCACAAACACACTAAACTCACGAATACCCAGTGCTACGGAAAGTAAACAATAACCTCAAAATGGACGATGGAACACGAGGTTTTGCTTTGTACAATATTTTCTAAAATATCCACCAGATAGCGTTTGTAAAGTGATGTATCGTTCACTAATGAACTACTAAATCAGTTCATATAGCCTAGCCACGAGTATACACCGACTGTTAAATAAAACGGAATTTAATGGGACGGCCCGAGCTATACTCGGGCTTCGGTTCTGTGACAGATTTAGGTTGTCGGGTTATACTCGGGCTTAGGTCTCAAAGTGCCCTTTATAGGTCTTTGGTAAGTATACTTACCATTGCCAATAAGGTTGTATTTTTTAAAAGAATAAGCTATGCAGTTGAACCCTGTTGGCATTTTATGGTTTTATAGATTGCAAATAATGTAACTTATATAAAAAATAAAAAAAAATAGATGTTCTCTGGTAAGTAGGCTATCCACATTTTGAAATTAGTGTGCAGCGACCATTTTCTTTATGAGTCACACGAATATGGTAAGGATTCATACCAGCGTACGCAACCGTGTTGTTTTGTTGTTACTTTTATACAGTGCTTAGAAAATTCGAGTGTTTTACGGTAAAGCAAGCATTCATGCTAATAAAAAGTTGAGATAAGCTATTCCACACATTTTTCTGTTATAAAGGACTACAAATTGTTTAAATAAGCATTCTTACCACTAAACATAATGTGATTCCCATTGCAATAAACGTTCCTTGGTAAGTATACTTACCAGCACTTAACATAAAAAAAATATCTAACTGTTTTGGCACTAGAAGTACATTATTCAAGTCCCTATAAAACAAAATATAACATTTTACAACATGTATATTTTCCCCCGTAGTACTGCCCTATAAAGGGTTAAAGAGTTATGTTTTAGTCATATATTAATAATAAGGAATAAATGAATCACAAATAAAATCAAAAACTTACTAATTACAACACACATGCCAGCACGTCCGACATGACTATATTAGAACATCAAGAATTCAAGAGTTTCCAGTGAGGATGAACCCTCCCGCACGCCTGTCATGTCTACAGCAAAATTATTTATTTTTTTATTATTATCATAAGAAGGATTTTTACGTTTGTCCCTACATCTCCCATCCCAACCACAGCTTTTTATGTGAAACCCTTCCACTCTTGTAAATTCTTTCCGGACATTGCTTGTACAACCTCATTTCTCCAATCTTTCCTAGGGCGTCCTCTTTTCCTTTCTTCAAGAGGGGCTCATTCTAAAATCATTCCATTGAACTTTCATTTCTAGTTCTACAAGAGTAATTACAATGAAGTTTCTTTGTGTAATACGTATTTCAGTTGTGAAATGTAGCTTTATTAAGTTTTTATTAATTTGCTTTAAAAAATATAAGATAATTATGTATACTGAACACATGGGACATTTTATTTCATTCATCTTATTTATGGAAATAAAAAATAAAGCTTAGTCGTAACAAATTAACAGTTTCCTTCTTGAAAATATTAAATATTAAGCTATAGTAAACTCCCTTAATTTAGAAATACAGTCGGACCTCTCTAATTCGAAATACTCCCTAAATCGATTTACTTTATTCCTTTGAAAAATTCACTTATTTAGAATTAAATTACTTCCTATATTCGAAAAATTTTGAGACTTTTGTGATCATATTTTATATTATATTTTTTACATTATACTACTATATTATTACGCTAGAGGTGATGGAAATTATCTTATAGACAAAACCATGTACCAGGATGGGTTGCAAACTTTTAAATAAATATCCAAAAAAATGAAGTACCTATTAATTATATTAGTAATAGCATTAAATTAAAATATCAATACCTACTTACCTCACTACATTAACCAATACTATATGCTATTAACTAAAACTATATCAGCCAATATTTTATTAATTAAATTATGATAAATTACATTTCAGTAATGATTAAACTTACACTATTTTTTTAATAAATAAAGTTAATTATAGAAAATGTATACTATCATTGATAACATTTTATTTTTCTTCTACCTTTTTGATTACCTAAATTTGAATATTACTGACCATTCTCGCAATTTCCTCTCTACCTACAGTGGCTACATATTTTTTTACTTCGTTATTAAATTTTAATTTAATAAAACAAATAGCTAATCATACTTCAATTCAACAATTCGTTAGTTTGTGTGTTTGTGCATTTTAACACAAAAATGTTTTTTTCACTAATCTGTAAAACTAAACCAAATATTCTGAAGGTAAAAGCCTTCTTAAAAATAAACAAAACAATTAGAAAGGATTCACGAATAAAGAAATAATCCTCAGTAGATTAAGTTCTTAGATCTACAATTTATGGTTCAGGCAGTTCACGACTACAATAGTATAAAATTATTTTATGTAATAAAATTAAGTTTTAATAGAATTCTGTGATAAATTATGGTGAAATTTAGTGTTTTTTAACATATATTTTTTGTGCTCCTGTTATATAAACATCATATAAATATGATGATTAATTTGGCAATAGATGCCAACAAGCCATCACCTGCATCAACGTGATGATAACGTGTTTGAGCATCAACGTGATGATTCAAAATTGTATGTGGGTGTATGCATATTGTAGTTTACTTAAAATTATGTGACTGTTTTTTTTCATAATGTGTTTAATTATACGTTAATCCTGTAATAAATTTTTACTCCATTTTCTGCCAAACGTTAAAAATTGTGATACATTTGCCACATCCTACAACAGCTGTGAACAAGGATTTTCCATTATGGTGTATTTGAAAAATAATCAAAAAATCGTCTGACAATGGAAAATGAGATCGTTTTGTGTGTTATAAAAATAAATCCAGACAATCAAAAAATTGGTAGATTCCAAACAAGCCAAAGTTTCGCGTTAATTGAATTAAAAAAATTTGTAAAATTAGTGTACAATTTTTGTTTCTTATATTTAAATAAAAGTGACTATAACAATAACGGTTTTTAATTTTTACCCGTATTTCGCGTTTCTTCCCCCAGACACGTCCTGCGACCCACCGGTTGAGAAATACTGATCTAATTATTTGTGTAGTATTATTACAGAACGATTTTTTAGTCCTGTTTCCTAATGTTAATGTCTGGTAATTATTTTTAAGAAAGGGAAGTTTTTTTTTGTGACACGAAGTCGGTAGCTCTACTCAACCGGTACAGATAGGGCAGACTGAGTTGATTCTCCTTGAGCTGTGTAAAACTTTGTGCTTTTCCGGTCGTATTGCGAACAGATTGCCTTTTACTCTTGAACAACGGATTTTCATTCTTGAACAGTATTTTGCTACGAAATCGTAGCCTACGCGATATGGATACGATTTCAATTTTTTAGCAGCTTTCTGAACACTCGAATATGACAAACTGAATTTTCTTTTTTGGTGGAGGAAAACAAACAAATTTAAATTGAAATGATTCTTTTAAACTCGCGTACGATTTCGTAGCAAAATATTGATCAAGAATGAAAACCCGTTGTTCTATTTTTTTTTTTTTTTTTTTTGGTTTAACGTCCGACTGTTTTGCAATACTGTTAATGCAGACGGTGAAGGATGAAAAGATATTTTGTAACGTATGAAAAAATGCCGTGCCTGAATGGGATTCGAACCCAAGACCGCATGATGAGAGGCGAGCACGTTACCAACTGCGCCAATGCGGCCGGCGCAGTTCTAGGGCGGCCCGTTGTTCTAGGGCAAATAATATTCTGTTCGTAACACGACCGGAAACGGCAAAAAAATTTACACAGCTCTAGGAGAATAAACTCGGACTGCCGTATCTAAACCGGTTGAGTAGGGCTACCGACTTCGAGTCACAAAACAAAATTTCCCTTTCTTAGAAAAAAATTACCAGCCATTAACAAATTGGGTAACAGGACTAAAAAATCACTCTGTAGAACGATTTAAATATAAATTTAACTTTTATGACTGTGTAGAATTAAACATTTTTATTAATTGTCAATGTACCCCTTTACAAATAATTACCACAGTACTACTACTACCTTTCTTTAATAATTTTATAGTACTATAAAATGAATACAACACTAACGCTGTAATAATACATAGTGTTAAACACTAAAATTTCAATGAGTAGGAATTTTTACTATGCCATGTGTTCAACGGATATTATTTTTAGCTTTGTCTATGGAATGGCTGCAACACACTTCCATTTGATTTATAATTAGCTTTGATGTTACTTTAGTTATCCATTTAAAAACAAACACTACATCAACTTAATGTAAACTGAATTAACTGAAACATTTTATATAATCCAGTAAAATAAATATATCGTTACACTTTGTTACCTAATTGCCTTCAATTCCATTGTAATGTAGTAATTATGTCACAAGCACTGGTTTTAAAAGGATTTTTTGCATTTTTCTATTCTGTTGCTTTTCACTACGTTGCATTTTACCTTTAAGCAGCTTTATCAAGAAGACAAACTATTATCTAAAAATTGTGGATACAGTGTCATCTGAACATACAAAATTTAAAAAAAACACAATAGATATGTTTCAATTCGGAAGTTAGTGTAGCCTATACAATAATTTTTTTCTTTTCTTTATCCTTATTGTATGTACGTTGAAATCTGTTCAATTTAAGAACAATAACCACCCCATAACCAAATGAGATGAAGATGATGTGTATGAAGTGTAATTTGTACAGCCTCATGCCGACTATTACTGAGAGTGTTAAACCTAACCTTCAAAGCACTGGTAACTACACTGGCTACAATAAAATTAAATGCAATTTTTAAATGGTTTTATGAAAATAAAATAATTAGTCTAAAAGACCAACCATTGATAATTTATGGTTCGTAATTATTTTATTAATAAATACAACTGATTTAAAATAGAATGAGAGTAAACCTACACGATGATTTAGAAATGGGACATTTTTAATGTAATATTTCCCTGCAGCGTTTCACCGACAGGGATTTTTTCTTTTATAATAAAACAGCTGATTTATTTTAAACATTTACTTTTTTCGCTAAACAATAAGTTTGAATAATGATTACTTTACAAAATATAAAAAAGGTAAATTTTTAACCAAAATAAGGGAAATTTAAAAATTACAACAGAAAAAAATTCATCATCATGAATAATTGTTTTTGCACGTTAATCCATTTTTAATCTAACTGTAGGCCAAATTAGATAGTATAATCCATTTATCAATGTTCTGTAACTTAACACTACAATATATATGATCGGCTTAATTGGTATAGTGGTCTGCGTATCTAGCTTTTATGCCAAGGATTCTGGATTTGATTCACGGTCAGATCTGACATTTCTTCTTCACTCATTTTCATCTATCATACTTCAACATCTGCATTAACCTCAATGTGTACAACAGTTAGACGTAAACAAAATGAAAATCTGTAATATATATTTTCTTAAGTTTTGTTTAACGTTGTAGCACTAATCGGCTCTAACACAACATTCTGCATTACTACACTATTTTGAAGGTATTTTTTCTCTTCTAGGCCTTCTAGGAACATTTTCATTGTCGTGAATTTGAATTACTTAAGGATTTATTAGACCATGCAGACGAGTTTCATGTTTCACAGAAAATTTTCTTATATCCATAGACACAAAACGGATGTCAAGATATCTGTGCAGATCAATATTATTAACTTACCAAGGAGCATTAACGATGGTGCTCGGTACTTTAAACGTCTGTATAATAAAATTATTATGACTTTCTCTGGCGTAAACTCACAATGGTATACCACACATCCGATGATTTTCAAATTTTTTCATAGATTGTTACTTCATTATGGAGAGGCAGCTGCGATTGACGTCCCGGTAACCAATATATAAATACAAATAAATCGTTATTGTTAGCCAATAGAATAAATACATTTTTTTATGCAAGTCAGTAACGGATAGAAAATAATAGGCTACTACGGGAACGATTAAAACATATTCTATTCTATTAGTTGATTGATTGGTTTAAACGAAGTGTGAAATGTTATATGGACTAGAATAGATCTATACATTACCAAGAACTACAAAGTACAACCATATGCTCTATATAAGAAAGACTTTCAATAATTACATATCTTTTATTAAAATAATGGAGAAAATACTATTGTATTTATTTCCCTCTTTCCTATAAGCAAATCTTACCAGTTCATGTTTCTTGACAGCTTGAAACTTTACGTAGATTCAGCTTCACCATTAATTTAACTGGAAAACTAGCAAATAGATGTCAAGAATACAGAATAATCAACACTTTAAAAAAATTAAATTTAAAGTTTAACTTTTGATTGTTAACACAAATATTTCTGTTAAAAAAAGCATAAATTGAATTTAAAAATATAAAACATGTAAGTTTTCGTGTCATATCCACTTATTGTAGAATGATTCATGGAAATTTTTTAATTTTTATTACAAAATAAGTCCCTCGGGTATAGTTATTTAAAAACTGTTAAAATACCTAGGTTTAATTGAAATCAAACTTCAGCGTAGTGGAGGGAAAACTGAGATAATTTTTTTTTCATGAATTAAGAACTTCTACAATAAAAGACGTTTTATGTTACATTTAAATTCGGCCTTAGAATTAACTTGCATTTTATGAAAAATTACACGTTTCATACAATATATAAATAAATTCACAAATACAAAAAACAGAACTGAATAAAAAATCGTTCGTTATAAAGGATATGGGAATATTAAAATTCTTTAAAGTAACCTAAATATAAGCAGTATCGATTTAAAAATACTACTGTTAATTTAGTTAATTTTTTGATATCAACACATTTTATAGACGATACTAACAAGTTCAAGCAATTGCAGATTCCTAACTTAGCTTCAAAAAACTAAACAAAAATATTTACGCATATAAGCCGTATCATTTTAAATTAATAATTCAAAATGATAAATATTTGTTACCAGTGGAAATAACTTTCACTAAAACCACAGACTAGTAAAATATTTCATTAAATTACTAAATGATGAAACTTGCTTAATTTATTTTAGTGATTTAATAGCTTGGTGAATACTAAATGAGATGTTTTCATTTCGACTCAATTTATCAGGTTGAAATATTTAATTTATCTTATAAGCGAAAGATAATTTTTAAACATTCATGTTATTCATATTATTTTTTAAATAAAACGAACTCAGGGTAAGCTATTAGTACAAGTCAGGTAGCCTACTCAACATTTTTCAACAATAAAATTGCTATAAATATGCTTAAAAATTTTTGTATGTACATTATAAAAAACCTTGCGCAAGAATTGATCTAACAAAAATATACCGAATTATTGCTTGTAAATTTTATAGTATTTTGCTCAATATATTCCTATAATTATTACCAAATGAAACAATAGAAATTTAAAGGGAAACAATCAGTTTTATTAATCTTAGTCTAATTGGTTTTAACCACCTTTGATAAGATATCCCAGACCACGACAATCACCAAAATGAAAGTATTTTAAAACGATATTGTTCATAGTTTACAAAAAATTTAATGAGTACATTTTTAAATAAATATACGAAGGGGGTCACGGATCGAAAAATTTGAAAAATCATTTTTTTGTTTTTTGTTGCATAATGTAGTTTAAAATTTCCTCTAAAATATGGTGAAAATGTTATATATCTACGATAATTATAAATATTTTTGAATATTTTTTCGTTAACCTCCACAGACGGTTTAACTACTACTAATATAAGTAAGTTGCTACTGCATTATGTTTTTTAAAATGGCTGCTTTCAAAAATTAGGGATTTTTACCACACATTTGTACATTTTTCTCAGGACCTGCCAAAGATATTTAGTGAATTGTTTTTTGTTTGAAAGATCCCATTCTTTCTGCTTATTCTGAGGGTTAAAAATGTTTAGTATGTTTAAAATTTATTTTTTTATTTAATTTAACATTATCATCAAAAGGTCTTGTTGAAAAAAATATATAAAAAATATTCACTTCATCAATAAAACAAATAATAATTAAATTAAATTAAATTAAATTTCTTACGCTCAAAATATCAAGAACGGAAAACCCTAAAATAGAACAAAAAAATTAAGTGTCTACCTTATGAAGTTTCTGAGAAAAAGATACAAACGTTACCATTGTGAAGTGTAGGGATACGTGACCCCCTTAAACTTGGTCTTAATGGCTGAAGATATCTCAGATATCTATATTGTAACAACATCAAAGGAAAGGATGGTTCGCGAAGATTCTAGTGTTTTCATGAAATGGTACAGAGTAGGACAAAAATAACAATAACACAAAAGTAACAATAATTGACAATAGGACAATAATGACAATAAAGGTATATCTATTCATAAAACTGTAATAACTGCGCTATTGTATAGGATAAGAGGTTGGGTATTGTTTGTTGTACAACTGTTATGAAAGGGACCCGTAACGACTTTTATTCTATTTACAAAAGACCTATTGTTGACTTGTTTACAACGGATTTTTCTAGCACTCACTTAAAGGGTTATTTTTTTTGTACTTTATTATTTACATGAAGTCTCTATGCTTTGCTAGAATGATCTTTATAAATGGGTATATAAAGAGACCCCGAGCGCGGTCAGAGTTCAGTATTCGTTTGATCTTCGACGAGCGATTATCGGGGCGTTATTTCAGCAGGTTAACGATTCCGAGCATTGTGTTGGTCAACGATTGTTATACTGTCTTTAAGTGTGTAATGTGTAAAATTAATGTGCAGTTTTTTGTGAATTCGGTTCCTGTGTTTTGTATGTTTGTGTATTATAAAGGTGATTGTAAGTAGTGCTAAGTAAATTATTAAGTTATTTATTGTTTATTATTTATTTTAAGTAAATTATTAAGTTATTTATTGTAATAAGTCATTTTAATTAGTTTATTATTTATTTTGTAATCTTTTAGTGTAATAAATATTTGAAATTGTAAACCTTAGTGTAATTTATTTAATTACCTAGATCCCGAAATAGACCTTAGCAATAAGTGTCACAATATATTTAGGCATTTTCTACGTTCAGGTTTCTATTAATGACATTTGCAAAGTATCGCACGTAGTAGGGACTACATGTTACTAAACTTATTTGTAGAAATTTGTATTAAAAAGTTTGTACCCTGTTTAAGATTTTTCGCCGAACCGTAGATCGAAGCTCCATACATCCACATCAGACGAATTAGGTAGTTGTAACAATGTAGTTTTTGTTTAATAGATAATATTGTGATCTACTTTGAAGACTTTTTAAATATTTTAGCGGAAAAATTAAAATACCATGAATTCTCCAAATGATAAATGTTTTTACAATATTTCCTCTTAAATCAAAATAGAAAAATACGCATTTTATTGGCCTGATTTTATAATAAAAACCATAAGCTAATCAAAAAATAGAGGTCACCCAGTATCTAAATCTGTATTATGTTATTTGGCCAATAATCAAGTAAATCAAATTAGAAATAGGTTTTTATTATTAATTAATAAATAATAATGTTTATTTCAAAAAACAGTACTATGGTTGTTACAGTAATTAATTCATAGATTAATTATAAACGTGCAATATAATTGCATTAAAATGAGTGAAATATATTTTATATTATAAAATATTGACAAATATTGACTATAATAGGCCAAGTAAAATGAAAGGTGAAGTTTGTGATTGAAACCGCGTTTTTTTTAACGTCCGACTGTTCTGCAAATTACTGCTAATGCAGACGGTGAAGGATGAAATGATTTTTTTGTAACGTATGAAAATATGCCATGCCTGAGTGGGATTCGAACCCAAGACCGCATGATGAGAGGCGAGCACGTTACCAACTACGCCAATGCGGCCGGCGTTTGAAACCGCGTTTCTCACCAAATAAACAACATAAAAATTCAGGTACGGCTCGTTTTAAAGCTTGGTGTTTTTGTTTTGAATTTTATTCATATAAATTACAAAACACGGGAGTGTATTAGGCATTTTCTAGCAATTTTGAGATAAAATATGTACATTTTTTTAGCGCATTTTTCACTTAGTCAATGTTTCAGAACATATACAGCACCATCAACTTTAAGAGGAAAAAACAATTTTAGAGGTGTGTTTATGCAAGTTTTAAAATTAATGTCAGCTAAAATTCACACTTTTAGTACAAAGGGTAAAAGAATTAGAGCACTTTTTTTTTTAAATTGACGTTTTCTTTCCAGATGGACGTAACGTAAAAAAAACCTCATTTACAATATTTATTTGTCGTAAAATTTCATTCCGTTTTTAATTAAAAGGAAACAGCGTTTGTTCCTACTCGTTACGTCCATCGGGAACGAAAATTACATTATTTTTTGTAAAACGCTCTAATTCTTCTACCCTTTGTATTAAAAGGCTAAATTTTAACTGACAATAAATAGAAAATATGCAGGAACACAACTCTAAAACCCCGTATTTTTCCTCTTAAAATTGATGGTTTTACATGTTCTGAAACACTGACTAAGTGAAAAATGCGCTGATAAACGGGTACATATTTTTTTTCAAAATCGCTAGAAAATATCTAATACATTCCCGTCTTTTGTAATTTATAAGAATAAAACAACAAAAAAACCTAGGTTTAAAACGAGCCGTAGTTGAAATTTTTAAGTTGTTTATTTGATGAGGTACGCGGTTCCAAACACAGGCTTCATCTTTCTCATTTTACGTACTATAATAATTAATTTTAGAATATACTTTATAAGGCCGAATTAACTTGATAAAAGACTAGCAAATTTCAGGATAAACAAGTGAGATTCAATGCATTAATTTTTTGTATATCTGTATCTACGAGTACTAGCGTTAATAAAAATTTATTACAACATAAAAGTAACAAAATGGCACTGCAGTATTGAGTTATTAGCAAACAACTCAAACGCGTTTGTAACTCAGTTGGTCATTGAAATAGACTGCAGAACCTGATTTACTTGTGTATTCATGTAATATTGATTTTTAGTATTTAAATTCACTATTAAACAAACTAATATTATTTTTATGGTAGTTTTCAATACCTTTTAATAATAAATAAAATTAATATTTAACCAAATGCATAAAGGTAGCGCGCTAGAATTCAGTACGAAAGATCCTGTGTTCAAATTTCAGCATATTCCAAAAAATTAACATACTAAAAGCCACTGTTAATATCAGGATAAATAAAAACTCTTGTCTTGAAAAGATCTGAGTTTTCGTCCTAGTCGAAAAATATAATTATCATTTCCTTTTCAACTAATTAAATAGGCTACCTTACAATTATCGTCACGGAAGTTTCGATTACAATAACAAGATATCAAACAAAACAACCTTTATTCAAAATTTTAGTAAAAGTTCTCGAAAAGGTCTGTCAACAATTTATTAGTACTCTCCTATTATTTTATATAGGTTTCTAAGCTACCCTTCGAGAAGGTTCCAAACAGAATATTCCAGAATTTTCTAAATAGTTAACTTGATAAAACAACATAAACATTAAAAAGCTTGTGAATGCGGTTATACATAAAATAATATGACGTTCGTCCCAATTTTATCCACTATAAATAAGTATTATAGATAGGCCCACATAACAACCGGGATGTGCAACGTCATAGCTTTAGTATACTGCCATGAACAAAAACATTTATCACAACTCGATGTACCCTTCCGTACACCGCTCTCGTCCAGGTGGACGAGAAACCCTACTCTAGGTTACTCTATCTATCTATCTATCTATCTATCTATCTATCTAACTATCTATATATCTATCTATCTATCTATCTCTATCTCTACCTCTGTGTCTGTCTGTTTGTCTCTCTGTCTATCTATCTATTTCAAAAAATTGAAAAGAAGCAATACGCACGTGCACGAATAAGTTGCACTTGTGCTTTCGTTTTGTTATTGTTATACGTTTTTGGCTAATGTGTTAGTAGCGGGGCAGAGGCAATGTTTTCAGGAACGCACGTCATAACATACCTCAACTCCTTGCTTTCCCCTAGTTTGTAACGGTTATTCAGCCCGGTTGTTACACGGGCGTAGCTGTACTTATTATTGAAGAGGTCAGAATATTTAATTATTTAGACTGCCACATTGGTTTTGAAATCCATAAAATATTAATAATTTTAGAGAACATGCGGAAAGATTTTAACTAAGTTGAAGAACAGAGCTCACAAACATACATTCATGAGATTTTATACAACACTGGCAGTTTAGATCATTTGGATGGAAACTTGAAACCTTACTAGAAGAAGGAAACAGAAATACAAAGCTGTAAAGATGCGTTTTCTACTAGAAGGATCAAGGGTTGTACGAAAGAAGACAAAATTAAAAACTGTGGCATAATGAAAAAGTTACAGAAGAGTTGATCTCGAAATGCCACATTTACTTGAAAAACCATAATCTCTGTGTAACCAGTGGAGGAGGAACATCTTTAAGTAATTTTAAAATTATCTGTGGGAATCTTAGTATTAGAAATAAGTAATTTCATATTTATTATTACAATTTTTAAATCAAGTATTTAATAAATTCAACATCCCCAGAAAAAAAAATAGTGTATTATCGTAGCTTGTGGCCTAACTAACTTGGAAGCGTCATCAGCTTGAACGAATGTATTATTATACATTCGTCAGAAGGTAATTTTCTGTAAAAAATATTTTTCGATCAAAATATAAAGCTTTGTTCCAAAATTTCATTTTGAAAAACCCTTTTGATGCCAATCTAGAAGTACGTTGATCAGCGCTCTGAAACAGTGGAGAGAACATTCAGAATTTGATCTAGGTGTTCCAGTGTAAATTTTTGACACTTCCTTTAGGCGTTCTTTATTAAATCAGCAAAAATATTACACATAACAGTTTTTAAATTCTTACCTGAAATGAATTACCCACATCATTTCATTGTACATTTTTTCGACCTACTGAGTATAACGAACCCTGAGCTTAACTAAAAGGAACTAACAATTTGACGACTAAAACAATAATGGAGTAGCCCTCTCTCTCTCTCTCTCTCTCTCTCTCTCTCTTTCTTTCTCTCTCTCTCTCTCTCTCTCTCTCTCTGAATATCGGGTAGCACCCATAATTCGCTCCAGAGAAGACATCACTGGGTACGTTTCCTCCTTTCAATTATTTTTTCACAGCCCGTTAAAATATCTTCAATATCATACGCAGAGGATTAATATTACATAAATCGTAAAACTGTTCGGAAAACATATTAATTTTAATTTAATTTAAATATCCCGATATTAGAAGCAATAATATTTTAGCAATGCATTATTTATAACGTGTTAACAAACTACATTAAATACTCATTTATGAATCTTATGTGACTTAGTTTCATTATGACTTAATAAAGTAAAGTTTAAGTTAACTTTCCTGACCCGAAACTTTCAAATTAGTATAAGGCCTATAAAGTTCAACCCGACTAAAGTTAAAGGTTACGATCGCTGATTATTAGAAGCACAGAGCAATGTATGAAATTTTACTTCATTATGAACAGTTAACTGTTGAAGGGAGTTATGCGATTTAACATATTGTAATGAATATTTTACTATTAATTGCTGAGAAATTAAAAGGCGTTTCAGTACCAACTTCAGCTATAAACTTCACAATCTAATGAATACATAAAGTAAAAGAAAATACAACATTCGTTCTAAAGTATAAGGGGGTAAAATACAATAAAATTGACCTATTATAATTTTAAATGAACAAAAGAGAGATTAAATGGTTCAAATTTGCTTGGAAAACAGACAAACTTTATCTCTGAAACAATCCTCATGTTTAAGTTATCATTTAAAATACAATATCCTTCGAGAAAGTTGTTTTTATAACACTGCCAGTCATATCATTACAAAAATTAGATTAAAATGACCAAAATTAATGAGAAATAAAACTTTAAAAGGGAATAATACATTCTGTAGTTGTTAAATAATTGTTGAAAAGTCACAAGGATGAATTTACAGACCTTGAACAGTATAAATCGGAAAAAACATTAAAAATCAGTTAACTGACTAAATGATGACATCACTTTAAATATAACTTGTGCAAGTCGAAATGGCATACCTGTAGATCCGCAGTACACACAGTTTAAAATAAAGGTTTTTACGTATTGATTGCAGACAAGTTTAGTAAGAATATAAAACACGAAATTAGTCACATATTACATGACAATAACGATGGAATATCAGGAATAAGAGCACGTATAGGAATGCCAAGACGGTATTTATTAAAGATGAAGAATTTGTTACGTAACAAGAATCTAAGTATAGAAATCCGCATAAGAATCAAGAGACTGTACGTAGGTATATATACATCTGTTTTTTGTATGGAATGGAGGCTTAAATTTCTTAACAAATGAGATATAGACGGGATTCAAACCTTCCAATTATGGATACATCGATGTATCTTTATAATATTGTGGATAAATAAAAGAAAAAGAAAAATTTTAAATCAGAAATTTAAAGCGTACGGATTGATTAAATAATTAATTCAAAACACGATATAAAGAAAAAAACTAAAGTATTTTGGACATGTTATTCATCTGATGTAGTTGATTGTACACGAAAATTAGCAGGAGAGAAAAGTGTAGGAAGACAAAGAACGCCTTGGTTAAAAAAACTACGGGAATGGTATAATTTTGCTCCTCTATGAAACTATTAAGGGAAGTAGTATCAAAAGTAAGAATTGCTATTATTATCGCCAACCTCCGATATGAGAATCCACCAAAAGAGAAATCATGTTTTAAAGATTGTAATATAATTCGTCTTTTTATTCAATTCGTTTGATAGATTAGTATCTGTGGCACACGGAAATAAGCTTAAAAGTCACTGCAGCCAGCTGCAGTATTGTCAAATCACTCACTACGCCCCTGTGCACTGCATGACAAGAAAGACGCTCGGTATTCCCTCATCTGTTGGATGACAAGGCGTGAAATATGACAACACTGGTAGATGATAATCTAACAGTCGAGGGGTGATTAGGAGCCCTTAATAGTGAGTGACTTTGAAACTCATTTTCATACGGCGCAGGTTAGTACAGTCACAAAAACCTGAAAGGTAAAATATGGTTCATAAACTACGTAAGATAGCGTATGATATTGAGTGTCGTTCTAACAAAATGGAGAAGCAATAACGAATAAATCAAGAGCACGTCGCCCCATGCCTGTTGAAGTTGCACAAGTCGTACGTTTATTTCGTAATAAATTAAAAATAAAAGTTTGCCAATCGTTTAATCCTTCTTTTTTCTAAAAAATATCAGGGTTATTTTATTTTATTCAATTAATAAAATTACTTATTTAATTAATAAACTGTAGATCTTCATATTGTTTAAAGTAAATAAAGTACATAACACGAATTGAACTATCATATCAAGCACGCAAAAAATTAATTATAATGAATAAAAGGTACGTAAAAGTATATTGTACTTAGAACATTAAATTCTCATAACAAACTTAAATTTTAACTTCGTTAAATCTACCTTATAATTCTTCTATTAACCTCACTTGTTATTCTTTTATTACTGAACATTTTATTTAAGGAACTGCAACATAAAATTTATTTAAACTTTGCGTGACATAAATTTTTTATGAATAGTTTTAACTTTTATGTTAGTTTACTCTTTTACTAACCTAATTAAGATAATTTTAATCTTAAAGGATCTAACAACTTGTAAAGTATTTTCAGAATAATATTGTCAACTTGAAATTTTTACTAATTGAATCACTTTCTTTGATATTTTTATTTGATTTCTACAGGTTAACAACATGGTAAATTTTTTTGTTAGGTGCATCCAAGAGACTGCAAAAAGTGGTAGTCGAAAGTGGTCAGAACATTTGTGAAGATAAATAAATAAATTTGTGTATACCATTATGTCGTATTTCAGTTCATTAATTATTTTTACACGAAACCATTTTTACCTATCATTAATTTATTTGATATTTCTTAACTTTAAAACTATCAGAGAACCGCACGAAAATCAACTGTCTTGTTTTTGTAGAAGACTTGAAATCGTTTCTAGAAACAGGGAAACCGCTATAAAACAGATCAATATCGATATCGATTTTTTGGATCAACACTATGATTACTTTTCTTAGTTTATTTTAAGTTGCATCAACATCTAGTCATCAGTGACTATAGTAAATTAAAAGCCGATGGGTTTTTATAATTTTCAGACCCTAGTCGGGAATAAAAACCGGACCGTTCAGTTGTGTAGTCAATTACGTTGAAAGCTACGCCACGGAGTTGGTCATACCATAATTCATCAGTAATACAGCAAAAATTATCTATACTTTAAGTACAATAAAAATATTCTTTAACAGACGTGAGTGGTGATGTGGTAGCGAGACAAAAAAACATTAAGTTATTGTTTGATTCCTAGATGGGATCTAGAAATTTTAACACGTTAAACCCAATGCAGTTGCTAATGACCAAGCTGTTGATGCAACTTCTTCTTCCTACTCTTATCATCAAGTGTTAGGAGCATGGCCTGTTAAGCCATCCAGCTCCCAAGATAATTGATCCTTCCATCTATCCTTGGTCATCCCAGCTCCGTTACCATTTTGGGTTGTTCACTCAATCTTCTTGGGAATTCCACTCATTCTTTCAATGTAGCAAAGACACACCTGCCATTGTTTTATAAATAACGCTGGTTCCAAGCCGAGGTCCCTTCTTGTAGGTAAAAGGAAAGGAGGAGCAGGAGAAGTAACAACCTCTTTAAAAAAAACTGTAGCTATCTGATCCCAATATCACCCCGGCAAAGGTCCCCGGCCTCGGGTTAGAGGTGAAAACCGGTAAGCGATTAGAAATCCAGAAAAGGAAGTTTCCCAGTAGTGAGCGGTAAACCTAAGAGATATCCAGGAGCTGTTCAAAAGCTCTAAGGTGGTGGAACCACCACAGGTCTTAAACGAAACTATGTTAGTTCTCTGTTTGAGAGATCTTTACCTACTTCAACCATCCAAAGATATTCCAAACAGGATGTCGTTGAACAACAGGAAAAATCAAGAACGGAATAAGGAATTGGGAATATCGTAAATACTAAATGTATGTTCTGACAACGTAAGATCTTCATTCGATAAAGTGCTCAAACTCCTAAACATTTTGGAGGAGAAGGATATTGGTATCGCCGAAGTAACAGAAACTGAAAATGTAACTTTAAAAAACTAACGAAAAGGTTTAATAATAAAAATCCCTTTCATGAGACTCATCGCTGATGGCAGTTTTTAAAAAAGCTTATCTTTGACTTTATCTATGACAAAAGTCATTAGAGATTTCTGTATCTACTCTTTAAAAGGAATCGAATGACACTATTTTTGTTCCCAAATTCCAAATTTGATTTTTTTTGAATTCCGGGTTTTGGCTACTTCCGGGCGATACCGGAACTTCCAATCCAATCCAGGCCCACCGACTTTTTGTGCAGATCACGAATCTGAAAACCGTTTGTTGTTATCTCTTGTTGTTTCGACATCGGGGTGTGACGGACTGACAAAACAAAATTATATATGACAATTTAAAAAATTGTCACCAATAACATAAAATTTTATAACAATAGAATATTTGTACCACTTCTATTTCCGCTGAATTCTTTTTTGATGTTTACCTTTTCTGCTAATTTAAGGAAATTCCTTTTAAATTTGATATTTTATAATTTTGTTCGATATATCGTATTGTAATTCTTGGAGTTAAAATCATATTAATCCACCGAGTTCTTATAGAAGTTGGCAATCAATAAATGCATTTTCACACACACACACACACACACACACACACACACACACACGCACACATGTAGTTTGTTATTCGGAGCAGATTTATAGGTCATTTACAACACCATCAGCGCCCTCCATTTAGAACAGATGTTTCCTTACTTAAGTCGGTTTGTAGATAAATTTATACCAGGATACTACATTCATCATCCTGAATGTTTTTCCAACGTTGTACTATTCATTTAATAGTCCCCATGAATCAGTGTACAGATAAATTAATGTAGGCCATTTAGAATTCACAACAGTTTTATGTCAAGATTCAGTTAAATTTCTTGCTAGATAGACGATTAGTAACAACCCCATGATGAAACGAATACAAAACCTACCACAAAACTTAACCTGAGTGACTGCCCACTGAGAAAGCTATTATTTTGTCAAATGGAAATACTGAATTACGTCATTTCCATTTCAACGTAATTATTTGCAGACTGAACAAACTTGAAGGATGGTAATTATTATGTAAAATAATAACCAAAATAAAAACGACTAAAGCAAATTATCTAAATAAATTTATCTTAATTCCATATCATAAATATTTGGTACCACGTAACATAATTATTAGGGTTTGGAAACAATCCAAGGAATATTTAATCAAGAATGTTATGAAATTTAAAATTCATAAAAATATAAAATTAGAATTTCATTTTTCAACTCATTTACAATAAAATGAAATACTGTTCCCTAAACCTGAGGCATATCGAAATTTAAATTTAAAAATAAATATAAAAACAAATCAGGTAGGTAACAAAATTTAATAACTTGATCTTTAGTTAAACAGAATAATTTCATTTACACTGGTCAGTCCACTGTAATGTAAATGAATCCAGGGTTGATTACTACCTGCAAAGGTGTTAAGTAATTAATTATTTAGTTCAATTATAACAGCGAATCATTATATTGGAATATAATACGTCTATTATATTACTGTTATTTTACTATATAATTGTTGGTTAATATCATATATTTTCTTAATTAAAATTTATATTGAATTAAAAAAACGTATTTTTTTAAAACTACATGAACATAAAAATTTATTATAACATCCGTCATATCACTGTAAGCTTGAAGGTCAATCGGGTTAATTACAGTATCGCGGGATTGTATTTTCCATATACGATTACCTCAATCACACAAGCACATGACCACATTAAAAAGATAGTATATGTTTATAGATAAATACGTTACCGATATTATAATGGTTCTGTTCTGAATTTCAGTTCATTATACAGTTTTCTTCGTATCTTGTTTTGGTCATCAGCCGAAAGGCTGGTTTGAACCTCTAGAAGTTTTACTAAGTAAAACAAGGAGTGAGGTAGTTCACTGAGTATATATTTACCAGTATGCCTGACCCTCTGAAAAGCACATATTATACACCCAGCGAATTTCACTTCATTCACCATAGGGTCTGGCTGTATAATGAAATTCATTACTTTCAGAGGAGATAACTCTGACTAGTGTCTTTTACACCTCTAATTCTTCTGTTCTTAAATACTTCAGTCATTTAATTGGCTGACCTTGTGATAAGAAACAGAACTTTATTTTGTAGCACCCTGGAACAAACAGATGAGTACAAATAATTTAATGCTCCACCTGTCTGTTATAGTTAGATTTCTTTGTATAATTTTTGATATTTTCTTGCATGCGCGTGACATGGTTGCATGCAATAAATTGAATTAATTGACGTGGTCTTCGATCGTATGTGTTTTATAATATGTGTTTTGTGTGATTCGTGTAGTGTGTTCCTGAAGATGTCTTCGAGAGAGACGAAAGATATCTTGAATATTATGTAATACTCTGAGGTGAGTATTATATATAAATTTGGTTTGTTTGGCTGTTCATTATATGTTTAATGTATGCAAACAAAGGAAATAATGTTTAATAAAATAATGTATTTATATATAAACAAATGTATAATATTTATGTTTCTAGGTACAATATATTATGTACATGTATATTGTGTGACGTAACCTTAAATTACTTCTACTTAGTTTCATACACGGCAAAGCTGGAATGGGAGAGGTTGAGCTTTATGTAATTCTATACACTGAAGCTCCCAATGGTACAACGCAAAATCTAGCAATAAATTTAATATACAATAAATTTACTCAAAGTTCAAAGTCAAACAGTTGAATTTTTTGAAGTTGCCTTTAAGTGCTGTAATCAAAATTAGAGTAACATTCTTTTTATTATACTTATTTTGTATTTTTTTCTCATAAATATCAAAAAAGGTAAAGACCGATGAAGTTTTGGTTTTTTTTAGTTTTTCATACTCTGTCATAATTCAATTACTTAGTGTTCAATTAAAATGAACTGATTATAATGTAATAGAATAATTATTATTTAAAGATAACATTTTAATATCAAATATAAATTCAAACATTTGATTAAATTATGAACTGAATGACTAAATGGTAATAATGGTAAATACTAAAATCAGAAAGACAATAACAAGAAATGTTAAATATAATTTTAAATGTTTTAAATATCGTTTAACGAAACATCCGAATAGGTTTGTGTAATAAAATATTAACATCGTAAATGATTCCTAGTTTCATGATATTTTCGGCAAAGATTTCACGGAATAGAAATGATAAAAGACAAACTTGTTTGTTTTAACGAAACCTAGACAACAAATAATTTGACAAATAAAATGATATTACACATTAAAATAATGCTAGAGAATGCATGTCAATTAATCAAAATCTTTAAGACATTAAAGGACTAAAGATTAAAATGTGGACTCTCTAAGTAGTAGAAGAAAATTTAAATGTATCTATTTTTAATGGTTTCATAAACACAAATGAAAAACAACTCTTTCGTACTATCATCTAAACAAGTAACAAATGCTTCATTTTTAAACAACATCTTCAGTCTTTAGAAAATGTTATCAATCAATGGTTTGTCCTTATCAATATCACAGGCCATATGAAAGTATTTCATTATTAGAAAAACACTAGATTATTGGTAAACAAAAATATCTATCAAAATTATTTCGTAAGAAAATTCTGAATGCTTTTCCAATTTACCAGCTTTTGATTTATGAGCATAATCATAATATTTGTAGGTTCTAATTCATAGTTCTCGTACAGAAGATCTTAATTGTGCAAAAGATAAAACAAATTATATTCTGAGTTTTTATATATATAGTGGCGACTATTTACAACACTATGGGTCGTTTGTCGCAGTCAAAACGCCATTTTTGCCTGTCTTGCCATGACTCCTCCTCCATGTTTCTTCTCCCCATGGCTCTGTCAATACCTTCCATCCATCTCCCTCTCGGTCTTCCTCTTTTTCTATTTCGCTGCGGTCTCCAGTTCCATGCCTTCAGTGGGATTCGTACGTTGCTCATTCTTCGCATGTGACCATACCAGTGCAGTTGTTTTCTCTCAATACGGTCTATTATTGAGTCTTCAATGCCCATTATTTCTCTTACTCTTATATTCGTTACCCTATCTCGTAACGTGAATCTGCAACATCTTCTCCAATATCTGTTCTCCACTGTACTGATTCTATTTTTCATGTTTTGTGTAATGGTCCACACTTCTGCCCCATATGTCACCGTACCTTCCACTATTGCTGAAAATATTCGTTTCTTTATGTCTTTTCTTATGTTGAGACTCCACAGAATTGAGTTCAGTTGACCAGTTAATGCCTTTCCTTTCACAATTTTATTAGCTATGTCTTTTTCGTCCCTTCCATTTTTTGTAAACGTCACTCCTAAATATTTATACTCTTCAACATTCTTAATGATGCTTCCGTTTACATTAAGGTCTCTTCCATCTCTTCCAATAACCAAGTACTGCGTCTTTTCCGTGTTCACCTCTAGCCCCCATTTATCATACTCCTCTATTAATTTTCGCAACATGTATTCCAAATCTTCTTCATCCTCAGCTAGAACAACCTGGTCGTCAGCAAACAAAAGTGTATGAAAGTAGTCTCTTCCCAACTGGACTCCCATATTCCTACATTTTCTACACCATTTTTCCAGTGCCGCATTCATGTATATCTTAAACAGGGTAGGAGATATACAACACCCCTGTCTCAAACCTTTGTTGACAAGAAACATGCTTGACACCCCTTCTCGACTTTTCACGCAACTCATATTATCTTCATACATCTTTTTTACTGCGTTGATGTATGTATTGTTTATTCCACTTCTCTCCATGGCTTCCCATAATCTGTTTATTGGTACACTGTCATAAGCCTTCTTCAAATCAATGAAGGCTATATGGAGTTCACTGCCATGTCCAATTGTTTTTTCAATCAGTTGTTTCAAGCAGAATATATTATCAATACAGGACCTTCCTGCTCGGAACCCACTTTGTTCTTCCTGATCTACTATTTCCTTTTCAATTCTATCTCTTAGTATTCGTCCATACAATCTACCGGTTGAAGCTGTAACACTCAGTCCACGATAATTGGAACACTCTCTTTTATCCCCTTTTTTGTACAGTGAACTAATGTGGGCAATCTTCCATTCTGTAGGTACATCTTCCCCTTCAATACACTTTTGAAATAAGGTTACTACATATTCTATAACCACATCGGGAGCATTCTTATATAGTTCAATCGGTATTCCTCCAGGACCCGCTGCTTTATTACCTTTCATTACATTAATTGCATGTTTTACTTCATCCTTCTCCACAGGTTCCGTTTGATTCATTTCCTCTATTACATCATACCTAACCTCTTTGAATTCATTTCTATTTTCTGTCAACAATTCTTGATAATACCTTTTCCACATTTCTTGTCCAATAGGGTCGATTGTCAAAGTTTCTTTTTTATTTTTCCTTAATTTTTTTAAAATATCCCACGCTGCTCTAGATCTGGATCCTCCTAACTGGCTATCAATATCCGTACACGTCTTGTCCCAAAATACATTTTTTGCTACTGTTACTTCCTTTTTTACAAGATAACAAAACCTTCTGTATAACTGTTTATCATGATCATCTTTAGTAGAGAGCCATTTGAGGTACGCTTTCTTCTTTTCCTTCACTAAATTCTCCAGTTCTTCATTCCACCAATAGTTCCTTCTGCCGTTTACTTCTTTCCGTCTTTGTTCTCCTAACGCTTCTTTGGCTGCTTCATGTATCCATCCTTTTAACTGGTCATACATTTGCTGTGGAGCACCTAGTGGTGGTTCTACCCTTGAAGCCAATCTTAACCTATAAAGAAAGACTGTGGATTCATTTTGTAAGCTTTCGATATTATATCTTACTTGTTGTACTTGTTGAAGTTCATCTGAATTTTTATTACATCCTACAAATTTCCTTCTCATTACCAGCCTTGACTTGAGTAAGAAATGATCAGATCCACACACTGCGCCTCTCTGCACTCGGACATCCAGTACCTTTATACAAGATCTTTGCTTGGTTATTACATAATCTATTATTGATTTAAGTCCTCTGGTACTTCGTTGCCATGTAAACTTGTGGATGTCCTTGTGTTGGAAGAAACCGTTTAGTATCTTCAAGTTGTATTGTTGGCACATCTCTATCAATCTCCGACCGTTATCATTTACTGTGTCTTCTCCAAACTGTCCTACAACTTCGTCCTGTGTTTTCTTTCCTGTTCTTCCATTCATGTCTCCCATCAATATTATTTCGTTTCTTTGCCCTATGGTGTCTAAAAGTTCCGTCAATTTCTCATAAAATTCTTCTTTTACCTCAAAGGCAGCATCATCCGTAGGGGCGTATGCTCCTACAATGAAATATGTCACTTTCTGAACTTTTTATTTCCAAAGTTATTATTCTCTCATTTATCGCAGTCCAGTTCTTTATAAATTTTTCTAACTTCTTATTTACTACTATTGATACTCCAGATTTAGCTCTTTTCTCTTTATCCACACCACTGAAAAAATGTAAATACTCTCCCTTTCTTTCATTTCCATAACCTTTCTTCTTTGTTTCTGTTAGAACTACAATATCCATATTCTGTTTCTTTATTTCCTGGAAAACCTCTTCTTCTTTTGTCCTAAGTCCTTGAACATTCCAGCATCCAAAATTCATTAAATTTTTCCGTTTCCAATTTTGTTTTCCGTTTAATTCCGTTCCAGTCCGAGGCGTATTTTGACTTCTTTTTGCAGTTTGTGTTTTTCCGGAGAATGAGGAGCAAGCCCATTGCACCAACCCCCAACCTGGAGGACCGGGTAATTTGCGTAGAGTTTTCTTCTCCATAGGCAAACTGCTTCTGAGTTTTTAAAAAATAAATTAAACTATAACATATATTTTATAATAAATAATGACCAGTAAGCCTACACCCATATTATCGCCGAAGGATTTTTTTCAAACTTCTCTAAAGAAATATACTCGTATTTTTATGAGAAGAACTATTTCTATGTTTACCAATAGGTAAAACAGGAAAACTAAAACCAAAACTTAGTAAAACGAGATGGTATAGGCAAAATCTCTGATGGGGGGAATACATAGAAAAATGTATGAAGTAACAAAAGAAACATACTTCTGCTTGACGTAAAAGAACTTGTGTAAACGTAACTAACACAAATAACAATCAAGTTATAAAATTAGCATATCGGGTTTTGTAATCTTAAAATTATTTGTTGTATTCAATGCTACGTAAATAACTACAATTAAATTTAAGCAAATTATCTTTTATTATACAAATCAATTCTCAAAGTAATTTGGACGTATGGGATCCAAATACGGGGCACAGCAAGTCATTTAAACACTTAAATCCTACAAACGTTCAAATCAAAATTACTCAACCATCACAGTATCATCTTAGTTCATAAAAAAATCATATACGTACTACACAGTAATGTAAACATTTTTACTATTCAACAAAAAGTCAACACATTCAGTACAAAATACCAAAGAAGACTCGAATCCCGCACAAAAATCATCTAACCACCTCAACTTTAGATTTAAACGACAACCGTACTTAAATCAGGATCTGCTACGGACTTATTTTAAAGTTATAAGACAACACATGAAGTAAGTAAATCTACAAATTTCTTTCATTGGGGTTTTGTTTTGTTCATGATAGCAAAAAGAATATTTTATCTATCTATTAATCTATATCAGAATAGATTGTAGATTTTGCTGCATAATCGTTTTTATTCCTGTGTGTATGTTGCGATCTGTTCAATTCAAAACAATAAGCAACCCAATGAGAGAAAGATTTTATGTATGACGTATAAATGAGGTGTATTCTTGTACAGACTCAGGCCGCCATTCCTAAGAGAGTACGGTTAATTGAATCCCAACCATCAAAGTACACCGGTAACCACTGTCTAGTATTCAAATCCGTATAAAAGTGACGACCTTTACTAGGATTTTAACCAGGAACTTTCGTCTCCGAAAATCAGCTGTTAAACAGTTAAATCGTGACAACGACTCTAGATCAATCCGGTTGGTCGCTGTAATATTAAAAAAGAAATTCGCTATTTAAAATATGGACCTACCGAGTTGGTCTAGCGGTAAAGTCATCGCCGCGAGTCAGCTGTTTATCGGAGATGAAAATTTCTGGTTCAAATCCTAGTAAAGGTACTTTTATACGGATTTGAACACTAAACAATGGTTACCAGTGTACTTTGATGGTTGGGCAATTATCCGTACTCTCTCAGGAATTCTCGGCCTGGATCTGTACAACAATACACCTCATTTACACGCCATGCACATCATCCTCATCTCATTGGGTTGTTCATTGTTCTGAATTAAACAGATTACAACGTACATACATTAGCGATTAAAAAAAAAATTAAAATATTTTAAAGTATTTGTGGAATTATATAGATTTATACCAAAGGAATAAAAATTGAATTTTGTTATAAAATTAATAACATCAATTAAGATATTAATATAAGAAAAATAATATTAGGTTAATTTATTTCTTTACTTTTAAAAATAGAACGGAAATGCAGAAAAGAACATGTGTTAATAATGTAAATAAGATTAATCAGAGTTAGTTTAACAGTTGGCAAGATGTTTAGATTACATTAATATTATATTAAATTATAAGTACTTAAGCAAAATTAGTATTACTGAAAATTTAAAAAAAATATCATTAATCAAATTAATCGGTTAGGAGTCGAATTTTTTCGTGCTCCATATTTTAATACGTTGAGAATTTCATGAGCTTAGGTAAAAATCAATTTTAAGATACAGTGGAGCTACAAGTGCTTTCAAGACTACGTATATGAAAGGTGAAGAGAGCAGTTCTCGTTCGGTCTCACTCGGTCTCTTTCTTTATCTGTATTTCGTTCCTTTTTTATCTGTATTCGTCTCTTCCATATTTTAATCATAAGCTGGTTTTTTTCTCTTCTTTTTTGATGAAAGAAGGTGTGATGATAGGGGTTTGAAGTAGTAAGAGTTACTCGTTTTAGAGAAAACGGGTGGTCGGTGACTCGGGAGTTTTGAATGAAGACCCTTCTGTTCGGCGATCAATATTGGGTTGCAACCTCATTACTTCTCTTAGCAGCCGTCAAACCTACTACTACAGTACAGGCTACTAGTAGAAATCATCACGTCATATATCCAACTTGTACACCAGCTGTGCTTGATGCTTATATGTTAGGCAGCTTTTTGTAAACACATACTTCATCGGTGTGCTTTTCAACTGTTAATTCTGCTTGTCATACTTAACAAATCTCTGTTTTAATATACATCTCACATATATTACAAACACACTTCTATCTCATTTGTTACATTCTATCTAGATTTTGAACAAAATAAATTTACTTGTGAAAACTATATTTCTCTTTTAATTAGCATCATTAAATATGAAATGTAAAGTACTGTTTACATCATAATAATGCACACAATACTAGAGTTTTTAAAAACTTTTGAAAATTATTCAGAGAAAATTAATTTTTAAATTTATGAATCTTCTTTGTCTTCGATTTTGTTTTGGGTACAGTACTGTACTGTACAGTGTCGACACAATTCACTCACCTAGACGTCATGTTAAAAATGATTAATTAGGTTTTGAGGAATTTACAGCAAGGGAAAAGATATCCAACAGTACTTTCACTAGTAGGAACCATGAGTCAAATCATAAGATCTTATCTCTACTTTCACTTAAACCGTCATCGTACGGTTAGGTAGTTCTTTGTAGCTAGACAACAGGCTAATTGGTTTGGATGGCTACCTTCAAATGTACAATTAGTACTTTTACGCATTCATTATGAAGGGATATATTTCTGAAGACAAAAGAATTTGAATTGAAACTCCTAGATCGGCTTTACATTATTCTGACGTTACTGTACCAAAGGGTTGAACACCGTACATCCAGATTAATAAATCCAAAGATAATGTTTAGGTCAAAACTTTTGTGACTTTTTTAGTAGCTTTATCGGTAATCTACCGATTTGTGTTATGCGGAATTTCTTATAGACGTATCCAGGAAATGTTTCAACAACGTTCGCACCAAAACAAATAATTGATATTTTATTACTCACCGAAGTTGCTAATGACAAAGGTAATTTGAAATCTTGTTGATTAGGTCATCAGCCGAAGAAAGGCTGATTTGAACCTTAAGAGGCTTTACTAAGTAAACTAGGAGTGAGGTGTTTACCATTGCCTTCCTCACTGAGTGAAAAAGTATGCTGATCAGCATACCAGGCCCTCTGAAAAACATCTACTTTTCACCCTGCAAATGACAACTTCACTTCATTCACCACAGGGTCTGGCTGCATAATGAAATTCATTACTCTCAGAGGTGATAACTCTGACTAGTGTATATTACACCTCTACCTCCTCTGTTTTTAAACGCTTCAGTTATATAATTGGCTGACCATGTGATAAAAAACAGAGCTACATTTTTGTAGCCCTGGAACTAGCAGATGGAGTGGAAATAATTTAACATTCCACCTGCCTGTTATGGACAAAATTTGAAATATAAAAACTAGGATATAAATTTTTGTACCTATATGAAGACTAAATATTGAAAACAGCAACATGAATCATTAGGTAACCAACCGGTGTTATTTAACTATTCACCAGCTAAAAAATTAATTAGTGGGCCAAATAAGACAACATTGTCGTCCATAATTAGCGTGCCTTAACATTCCCTTCAATTATTGTCGCATATAACTTACGTAGCAAAATAAAACTAATTTATTATAAAGTTTGTCTCCGTACAAAGGTGATTAGAGTTCCTTGGGAATTTTCTAAACGTTAAGTTACGTCGGTTAAACTAGTAACTAACCAAGGTAACCAACTGTAGTAGCCAGTCGCCATAAACAACACTCCTTGATTGAGTCATATTCAAACAAACTAAAAGTAACGAATAAAATTTAAAGTGGCAATCAAATTGCAAATGCAAAGTAGCAATCAGACTGGGTGATAATAATTGTTCTACAGTTCCGACATCATAAAATTTCACAGATGTTTTATTTGAAATACTATTTTATTTTAAACATTTCTAAGTAAAATTCACAGAAATCCATCATCAAACTGATTCTTAATTATTTTAACAGTTATAAATTTATTAACAATGCGAAAAACAATATTTCGTACCTACTTGAAACTTTTTTTCTAAGCCTGCTATAAATTAACAGAGAATTATTTAAAAAAATCGAAACTGGAATTCTTTTTAAATCTTTTTGATAGTACAGGCTACACTTTTTTACAGTCTTTACTTGTCAAGAAGCTGGAAAACGGCGTAAAAAGCTCATTCTTTTGATGCAAACCGTTTTCGATTTAAAATTAACAACTTTAATGTCAATAACCTCTTCAGAAAATCAAACAAGAATTATTACCATGCAAAAAAGCAATCTTTTTGTTATTTATTTATTTTGTCGATGTTAATTTAATATATCTTACACATATGAATCAGAAACTGCAGATCTGATATTTTGGCATCAACGTGTAAACACAAGTTACAAACACTGTCTGTGAAGATGTTAATATTACAAAGTGTTACAAAACACGTTAATTTTTAAAATTGAATTGTTTTATAGAAATGCATTTTTAAACATATAACTTCATTCATTTTAACCGATATCTAAACTATTCGTAGAAGAATAATGTAGGAAAAATTTTACTGTACGATAATATTGCTACAGAAAGTTTCAGTAATGCCTAATAAATTTAAACGGTTTGATGAATCGTACCGTGTGTTCAATGATGATTTAATACAAAGAAAATAACTATTTTAATATTAGTTGATAATTTATTTATGCCGATCCTGTACTTGCAACTCGAAAGACACAAAAACATTTACACCTGATACAGTCATGGCTTAAGGGATGACTGTACTTTGTATCCCGCCAATGTTAAATTTGCTATTTTTAGGTACATTTTTCACAAGATTGGTAAACGATAGGGAAATGAAACGTTACTTACTTGTAGTTGTTGGGTTGCTCGAGCTACTGACATTTTCGCAACTTAATCCGTTAAACCATAAAGTAAAAAACAGAATAAGGAATAACATAAAATTTTTACAAATTTTTTACGGTATTTTACATATTAATAATTTTTGTATCGTTTGAGGAAGTCATAAAAGTGCCGGAATATGTGAATGTACAAGATAAATAACTGGTAAGAATTTCAGTCTGATATATTTAATGGTTTCCGAAAAAATATATACCTAAATGTAAAAAATCTTAATTTACGGGAACGGGAAAAAACACAAAATGGTACAAATCAAAAGCAAAATGTACACAAACAAGTAAATTTCCTATCAACATTTGGTTAGAAAGCTGAACCAACAGCTGCGAGTATTATAAACAGTAATGCAAATATTTTAAAAAACTAAAATTTCCTTTGCTCTAAAACGATCGGTATAAAATTATGAAAAATATTCGTTCTTGGTGACACGTTAATTTTTCTGGATAAACCTCCTAAAAACTTAATTTTTTCATTAAAATAATTTTTTTCACGTAATTTAATGTTTTGTGGTTGATCTCGGTCTGAACTATTGAAAAACATAAAGAACTGAAATTCGAAATTTTCAGTAAAAACCATCATACAGTCTCGCCTTAAACTTTGGAAAATTAAAATTAACGAAAACAAATCGCAACAAATGACGTTTACTCTTAGACAACAAAAATGCTCAACCGTTTACATTAATAATATTCCGTTGCCTCACACTACTCAACACGCTATTTAGGCTTACACTTGGACAGAAAACTTACATGGAACGCACATGTTACACACATACGCCACAAACTCAACACGCTTCTATCAACTGAAACGCTTACTCGATAGACGTTCTAAATTTAACAATCTACAAGACAGTCTTAAGACCAATCTGGACATATAGAGTTCAACTTTGGGGATCTGGTAAACCTTCACACACGAAACGTATACAAGCGATTCAGAACAAGATTCTACAAACGATAACGCAATGCCCCTTTTACATCACAAACTCAATGTTACACAAAGACTTACAAATCCCATACGTAATTGATGTCGCGAAACAATTATACAAGATGATGCACGACAAATTTGAATTACATGACAACCCTCTCATACAAAACATGTACACTAGGGCGATACCGGGTGCGCAGCGCCAGACGTTTGAAGCGCCTGTGGTCAAGAGATCTTCTTGGCCAACTAAAGGACTGTGATGATGACTACACGCTCCTTCAAGTAAATCAAGTTTTGGAACATTAGCTTCACATTTAGAAATTGTTGTATTAATATAATAACAGATAGGCTACTAAATTTCAATTAAAAGTGTCAAAAAAATTATTTATTTATTTATTTATTTAAGGTTGCATCGACTACGATGTCATTAGCGACCACGTTACATACAAATATAGTTGACGATTAGATAATACTAATTAGGTAACATACGACGCATAGATTTCTGTTTGAGAACGATATATTGTCTTTACTGTTATTACTAAAATACCCTTTTAAAGGCGATCTTAATGTAAACATTAAGTTACTAAATGTAAAATATATATTTCACATAGTGTAAGAAAAAGTAAAAAAAATATGAACATAATTTAATACATATTTTTAAATAAGAATTTGGATAAGTAAACGCGAATTGACCATAAATTATCCCACTGTTCTTTAAGATTAGATATGTGAAATTTTCTACAAATATTTATCTCCTATAACTGATAAAAAATTAAATCTGAAATATTCTAAAATAATAGAAACCCAGAAAATTAATAATAATATAATATCTTCTACATTTTTAATGATGGCAAAGAATCTACATTAAACGTTTAAACGTAAAAAATATATTATCTTGTAACTACAATTTTTTATAAAATATTATCCGAAGAATTTTTTTTACGGACGTAAATTCCATGAACATAATAATGAAATTGTAAACTAGTGTATTTTTAACATATGGTTCATTGAATGATCCCTAATAACAATGATAGTTTTTAAAGAGTAAATTATTATAAACGGTTTAAATAGAACATCTATTCAACTGAAAATAACATACCTTGCAATACCAACAACTACTGTACAAACATTATGAATAAACAGAATGTTTGTAAACGGTATGTGTAAAGAGTAATTCAAAGTAATGTAAGTTACGAGATTACAGATATTTAAACTGACGTGGCACTAGGTACTGTTAGGTTCCGAACTACAATAAACTGAATACAAGAGTAACTGTATGAGAATGTATTTTAAATTTGCTGTTTTACTAGTTGGTTGCTAAGTCTACATGTAAAACTTAGCCAAAATGTTTGATCGATGAAACAGCATAGGAATGTCTTTTACTCTCCCTTCCAACACAGAATAATATTAAGACTATTGAATTAATAATCTTAAGGGGGGAGTCCACCCTTTTTGAAAATCTTTACGTTTAATAACTATACTGGTTTTCTGTGCAGATAATATAAACTCTGCTCAATAGAGTGCATATCAAACCCAGTTTATAATAAATAAAAAATTATCTAAAGTCTCTCCAATTCGGACGTGGACGTTCTCTCCTTCTCCGTTCTGGAGGTATCCATTCTAATATTTTTCGGGGCCATCTATCGTCTGTCATCCTCTTTACATATCCAAACCATGCCAATTGTTGCCTTTCGATCTTGTCATCGAAAAATCGTTAACGAAAACTAAATTCGAATACTGAATTCTTTACTAATGGGATATATAAAAAACACATATACAAAAGTATAGTTCAAAGCATCACAATTTATGGCTCCGAAGTTTGAGACGTCACAAAAACAAACTTAAAGCAACAGAAATGGACTTTCTGAAAAGAAGTTATGAGAAATCAAGACTGGAGAAAAATAGAAATGAAGATATATGAGCCGAAATGAATATGGGAAGAACCATCGATGACGAGACCAAAAGGCGACAATTGGCGTGGTTTGGACATGTGAAGAGGATGACAGAGGTTCGGCTCCGAAAAATATTAGAATGGATACCTCCAGAACGGAGGAGGAGAGGACGTCTACGTCGGAAGTGGAGAGGTGGCGTGAATGAGACTATGACGGCTAGAAATTTAGAAGAAAAATAGTAAAGTCGTCGCCGCGAATCAGTTTGTTTTGCAGGTGATTTCCGGAGACGAAGGTTTCTGGTTCAAATTCTAGTAAAAGTAGTTACTTTAATACGGATTTGAATAGTAAACAGTAGTTGCCGGTATATTGATGGTTGAGGTTCCATTAACCATACCTCTCAGGAATTGTCGGAATTGTACAAGACTACACATCATTTACACGTCACCCTCATCTCATTGGGTCATGGGGTAGCTTATTTTTCTGAATTAAACAAATAGAAACATACGCACATTATGGATTAAAAATGTATCTATCAATTTTATAATTTTATGTTAACAAAGTCAGTTCTACCAACATAAAATTTTGTGTTAACGGATACATTTAACATTTTGTTAAAAAATTTCATTATTAAATTCATTAATTTGTATTCTTGAGCATAAATACAAGAGGGTTGATGGTTAATTTTTAACATTATGCTATTTTCATTGTGTGCTAAAATAAATATTTAAATTTTATTAAATATATTATTGAATTTAAGGTGTATTTTATATCAATCACATATCTCAGTAAAACTATAGTAGTCTGCTCGTTCAGTGACACAATGGATCTTATGGGAATCGTCACTGCTATTAGTGCAACTAAAAACATCAATTAAAGGCATCTGCATGGGTATAAAAATACATTTTTTAAACCAGAGGATTGTTCTACAAAGAGAACAAGTATTTTTAAGGTAGAACTATAATTATGTAGAATGCTTAATGAATTTCAAAAAATCAAAAAACTAAAAACATTTTCTTCTATTAGGGGGGGGGGGTTAAAATGAATATCTTATCTATTTTACTCCAGACCTACTAATGTCTTCTCTACATCCCCCCGCCAGACTTTCTAAACACTGCGTGATAAATGTAAAAAACTACGCAATCGGTTATTACAAATCTAAACAATCTTTCCCAGTACAGATATCGAAAAAATATTTCACATTTGAAATCCGCATATGAAGTTGAGTATAAACTTATAGTGTTAATTATTATTTAATAGTCATATACTCTACTTTGTAAAGTTTGTTAACGATGGGGCGCAGTGGAGGGAATGTTATTGATTATGATGGCATCGATTGATCTACAAAACTGATATTTGTGTACGTGCTAGTAGCAGTAAGAACCCCATAAGAAATACATTGTCCTATACAGCTCCGTTGTGTCAACTGAACGTGCAAACGACTATAATCAAAACAGAAATAAGTTTGGATTCCTTCTTACAAATTCAAATAGAACTGAACAAAAACAGCAGTCATTTTTATTTGCAATACTTAATCTAAAGCAAAGGAGGAACAAAAATTATATAATCTACTAATTTTTTTTCAAATAAGTTAACCACATGCAAAAATCTACAACTCATCTAAGTTAAAAAAAGCTCAGTTGTTGCGCATGGTGGGAATTGTGCTGTTCAAGTGGGAAAGCACTATGAGGCCTGGTAGAAGTAATTGCCAATTGAATATCATCTCTACCGTACTGCAATGACATCACGGAAAGTTGGATTACTTACGCATCTATTTCATTATGTTTTATAAACTAGGATGAAATTTTATAAACGTCTTTAACGTGCATAAAAATATAATATGAGTCAGTACAATACTTTTAACAAATCATAAAATTATACTAAACCGAAAAACAATAAATGTACGGAAAAAATCACTGTACTGAACGAAATGAACAAAAATATTTCAATTTTTGACTCACCCTTTACGAGATTTAAGGGAAAACTTGACTAGATAAATTGACGTACCTGAAACAGAAAAAAAATTAGTTATTTTACAATTCTAAAGAAAACTAAACTTTTTGTTAAATTTCACAATGAAAAATTACAATAATTCGTAAACTTTATGGTGATTAATCAAACAATATGTAATCTGGGTTTGTAATTACAACAACTACAGAAGTACAATCTGCACTAACTAATTAAATTATACATAAATATTTATTCCTATCCCAATACCGGGAAAATAGATTTTGGTATGACTACAATAGAATATCACCAATTCATCAATTCATATCATGAATAAGCTGTATTAGCAGGTTTGAATTATTAATTCACTATTTAAATGACGGCGAGAGATAATCCAATTACAATTTTAAATTATATTTGAATCATTAAGTGAAGTAGAAAAATCAGATAAAGTGACCTAAATTTTTAACAATATAACTATTTTAAATCTCGAAGCATAAAACTTATTGTAGTACAATGTTTTTCTAAAATATAAAATAATTCTTTTACATATATTTTATTCTCGTGCATATGTGGACCTATCTCACGCCTCAGAAAGAATATTCTAAGAAATAAGTTTTAAAAATGTAGTAGTATTCCTGCTAGCCCAGTCAATCATCTTGTAGAAAATACCTCTTAATTATTAAGGGATATCAGTTGGACCAAATATTTGTATGGTGACCAGACGACACCCATACATAAACGAAATCCACTGAGGGTTTTTATTCATATTTATGTGTCAACCCAACTTCAAAAATTCAGCAAATAGCAGTGATAAAATTGGGGGATGTCTATACTTTACGTTTCCGATAGAAATAAAAGTTAAAAAAAATAGTTACTTGGCAAATTAAAATATTATTGTAAAATATGATCACGAATTTAATTTATTATGTTGAAAACAGTCAAAAGTTTTGTTTTATTTTTTACTTTCTCTTGCCTATAATTATAAATATACAGGAAGGAAAGTATTGTTTCATGTCGGTTTTTTGAAATCGAGGTTTCACTGGATATACACGACGCAATCTTATACATTTTAGTGCAAAAATATATATAAAAAAAATGTGGAAAATTTAAAATCCTACAACTTTTATTTTAAACATGTTTTTGTTTAAAGCTTAGTGTAGCGGTAAATAGTGATTTTATGTTTTTTTCCATTAAAATCTGTAAAAAATCGTTTAAAATTTCACCCTTAGTATGCAGCATTTTACGACAGAAGTGTAGTATATAATAAAATTTATAAGAAATTAAAAGATCTACAACTTTTTTTTTTTTATTCATTTATTTTACGTCGCATCAACTACAACGGTCATTAGCGACGACGTTGGGGTGTAACTTTTGTACGATGGAGGATGAAATGATTTTTGTAACGTATGAAAATATGCCGTGCCTGAGTGGGATTCGAACCCAGGACCGCATGATGAGAGGCGAGCACGTTACCAACTGCGCCAATGCGGCCGGCTACAACTTTTATTTAAAACATTTTTCTCTACAGAGTCTAGTTTAGCGTGAAAGAGTGATTTTCCTTATTTTTAAGCCTAACTGAGGTTGACTTTCATTTTGCGTCTTTTACTCATGATTGAAATAAGGTTATGTTTTTTGACGTTAGTTCTTTTGTTTATTTCTAATGTTTTATTACTAATGTTAGGTTATATTGTTAATTATTGGCATTGGTAAGAGAAAGTCGTTTGGGTTTTTCACACTAATTTTTTTTTTAAGTCACGCCAACTTGTGATGATTTTTGTATTGGTATATAATTATAATGGGAGCGTAGTATCGTTTGCTGATGACACGGCTTTTGTATATAATGGTAAAATACTAATAATAATAATAATAATTATATACAGTGTATTTTTGTTTATTTATTTGCACTTACTGTCATATTGTCATTTCTCATTTCGTTTTTAAATTTATTTTGAAGTGATTGTATCCTCTGATACAGAATTACCCTTTGGAGGTACCTAATTTCCATTCTATGTAAAGTATCACAAGTATATTATTTTCTGTTATTGTTCCAATTGTTGAACTTTACGTTTTTGTTTTATAGTCTCTGTTTTATTTTGTTACAAATTGAATTGTACGTTTTTTATTGGAAATAGATTATTATTACTTTTTTGGTTATAAGCGGCTCCCATACAGAATCGGGTTTTAACGTGTGATAATTATAGACCTAGCCAGGAATCGATCCCAACATTTTCCACTTGCAGTAAACAAGCTGAATTGTATTATAATTTATGCTAAAATAAGTAAAACGCTAAAGTAAGTAATATAGATTTTTAATTGCAACACCGTCGTGGGCCAAGAATATTTCTATTCATTTCTGAAAGAACGTGATTGTCAATTTTATTATTACTACCTCCAATTAAATTTTTGATAATGTTTACTATTTTGTATATTCAGTTATTATGGAATCAATATATTGGCCGTCTCCATGGCCCAGTGGTAGTATTTAAAAAAAAAAGAAAAATGGTTAGCGAGAACTTCTTAAAGCAGAGGTGTTAGGTTAGGTTAGGTTCCCGGCTAGGGTCTGAAAAATGTACTACACGTTCAAACCCACCATTCCTTAATTGTAAGTAACCTTTAATAACCAAGATGTTGATGCAACTTTGAATAAACAAAAATAAAATACCTAGCTAAATAAAGTTTTCTTACAAAATTTGTATCTTATTATTTAATGACATAACAGACAATGTTAAAATATTTAACATAATAACGCAATAACTAAACAGTATAAAGACCACCTCGATAACGAAGTTACTTGACTACAAAACCGAAGGCCAAAAGTTGGAATCATGGTTTGAATATAGAAGATCTATGCAACTTCAAACCTAAAAAGAAGACTGAGTTTTGAAATCAATAAGATTGTTGTGAACTTAATGTTGATCTGATTTCTGAACTCTTTTTAAGAAAAAAAACAAGAAAATAAAAAGCAATCGTACTGTGTACATAGAGATACGCCTGAAGATACAATATAGGTTACAAGCAATACAATTATACGTATTAAAACCCATACCACTTTAGTTTAGTCCCTACATGTATGGTTTTCTACACGTAATTTGTTAAAGAATTGTTAAGGCATGAAGCTAAGGTAATAGGAGGGGGAGAGATTTAGTGATCGTAAGAGAATGAAAAAAGGGATGTTGATTGTTCAGTGAACGCGAGCGTGCGTACGTGCGTGTGTATGCGTGGGTGAGTGTGGATTGTAAGGGCAATATAAACTTTTATGAAAACAACAGCTATTGGCTTCTTTCCAGCAAAAGATATAACACTTTAACTATAGTTCGCCGCCCTTTTCATGACAATATTTATTGAAATAACAGACAGTTTGTTGTAAAACAAGTTATTTATAACTAAATAAAATTTATATTGCATTATTATTTTCGTTAAATTTAAGAACAATGAAAATAATTAAATTCCGAAAACCGATACTAACATTCTTGGCCGAATCGGACGTGTAACGTTTACCGATGTAAATTTATGACTGTCGACAAATTTATTTGGTTAAATGTATAACAACATCTATTTGATCATTTATTTTAACAGCTCATAAAAATGTCTGAGAATTTATGGCTTTCAAAATAAATTTGATTAATTAGATACAAGCTGCTTTTTTCCTTCTACAAACCAGACATAAAAATAATTTTCTTTTAATCATCACTTTTACAGGTGTTCTTTAGTTCAGAATGATCGTGAATGTTATAACGCCGTTACTACCATCACAACTGTGACCTACTATCACACTAGCATTACTGTGAGAAACAGCAGTAAAGAATCTGTCATCATAACACACCAGGGTTGTGAAATTTATTTATTACGCATGTGATGATTATATAATAATTGTGTTGGTGTTGTTTAGGTCAACAGCCGAAAGGCTGGTTTGAATCTCTAGAGGTTTTACTAAGTAAAAACGAGGAGTGAGGTGGTTTACTAATACCTTCCTCACTGAGTTGAAAGAGTATGCTTATCAGCATGCCAGGCCCTCCAAAAAGCACCCATTTTCCACTTTGCAAATGACACCTTCATTCAACACAGGGTATAGTGAAATTCATTACTCTCAGAGGAAATAACTCTAAATAGTCTCTTTTACACCTCTACCTCTTCTGTTCTTAAATAGTTCAGTCATACAATTAGCTGACTATGCGATAAAATAAATACATAAATAAATAAATCTTTATTTGTCAGCGACTAAAAGAGGAATAGACATCGTCAAATACAGTTATACGTACGTTTAAATCTATTTTACCAAACAATTTTTGTTTACAATTAAGTGTTCACTAAAACAAAGAAAAAACTTGTTCATTAAATCACTACTTAAATTGTACATTGGAATACTAAATTATTCATTTACACTAACAATGTTTCATAAGAAACAGAACTATTTTTTGTAGCCCTGGAACCAACAGATCGATTGCAAGTAATTTAACAATCCACCTGCCCCGTTATGGGCTATTAATAAATTGTACCAAAATCATAAATGCTAAACAAATGATTTTGATGTAAGATAAGTTAATTAAATCAATGAATTACTTTTCCAAATTTGCTTTTTTTGTATTTTTTTAACGTTATCTTAGAAATTCCTTCTTTACGGAATCTGTTAAAATGAAAAATTATGGAACCGTTTCAATTCTACCTCTAGCTGAAGTTAAATGTAAATAAGTTTTAGAATTTTTTAAATATTCAATACGTGTAGTTCTTTAAACACCACTGTAAAATAATGTACATCAGTGAAAGATAGCTCCTTGTACTTGAACTTTAACTTTTACAAAGAATCTGAAATTTCTAAAATTTTTTTTGCATAAAAACTCTGGGTTTTTCGGTCACCAAAAATCCAGAGTTTTTAGAAACTACCCAAAATTATTGTTTTCAAGTTGACTGCAATTACTTAACTTAAAACTAACGAACAGTTTTCTTTGGCAATGGTACTTAGGTAGCTTGTCTTAGTCAAGCCATAAATCTGAAGGACATAAATGTCTTACAGGTTTTGGTACTTGCTTGTAAAGAAGCATTTATTGAAGATTGACATTTTCTGAATAAAACTAAGTTTTTATAAAAAATAATTGAAAATAATTTCATAGAAAACAAAAACACGGGCGATTATCTGCTTAAGCTACGTGAACCCAAGCACAGAGAAAAAAAACTTTGAACAGGAAAATGAAACAAAATTAACTTTTTAACTAAAACACTACATTAAAATTTAAAAAAATTTCATAAGTATCGTTAAAACAGTTTATTTTTTCAAAATGTACAATGTATAATATATACTCGCAATGTAAAACGTTTAGGTGTTAACAAAATGTTATGTTAATATTATTACATCCACGTAGTTAACAAACTCTCAAAAATCTGGTGTGAAACACCCACACAACTTTCTCTTGCCAATGCAAATTATAAACACCATAACCTAATATTAGTAATAAAACATTAGAAATAAACAAGAAACTAACCTCATTGCAATCAATAGTGGATGATGCACAATGAAAATCAATCTCAGTTTGGCTTAATAATATGAAAAATCACTCCGAGACGCTAAACTAGGCTCTGTAGAGAAAAATGCTCTATATAAATGTTGTAGATCTTATAATTCTCTATAAATTTTATAATATACACTTTTATCGTAAAATGCATGCTTAGGCTGCAATCTTAAAAAACCCATTTTCTACAAATTTTCATGGAAAAAACAGAAAAATACTAATTATCGCTAAACTAAGCGTTGTACAAAGAAATTTTCGGATTTAAAGTTGTAGATTGTTAAACTGTCTACAACTTTTATTATATACACTTTTCCCTTAAACTGTATATTAAGGCCGCAATCTTAAAAAACATTTTTTTCTACAACACAACCTCCCCAAGAATTTCAGCAGACATGGCGCCTATACTATCTTGTAGAGCATAACAAATTTAGTAAGAGAAGTGGTTTTAAAAAACATGTTAGGAGTCGTTTTTGAGAAAACCGCAAAAAAGTTAAAAATTACACGAATAAACTACTACTTCCGGTTGACCGATTTGGATGAAAATGTTTGTGTCGGGTCCGGTAGAAATATTTAACTAAAATTTTAAGTTTCAACTTCGTGCGATATTATGTTCTTGAGATTTGCTGTTCACACACACACACACACGCGCGCACACACACACACACACACACCAATCTCTAAAAGCGTGTTTTTTAAGTTCAGGGGGTCTGAAAACGTGTATATCCGGTGAAGACTCTATTTCGAAAAATTGACATGAAAACAATACTTTCCTTTCTACATATTCATACAAGCAAGAGAAAGTAAAAAAGGGTAATGAGATTTCATTTTAAATTGTTTTTATGATAATTCAATGTCTACTGTAAATTAGTATTACAATAATTGGTTCAAATTGCATCCTAAAATCATAAAGCAAATACACGTCTAGTTGATGTCATGGTTCCTGGTAATTGCATTCAGTAGATTGTGTCATCTGTCAAATAAGACTCAAATTTTAATTTACAAATATTAATTACTGATTCATTAATTACACAATACACAGAGATTTAAACATCTCAAGTGTTCACAACTGAATCAATAACTTAAGTTCAGAAGTATCAGAACAGTCTGGAAAATCACTTAAACTATCTGACAATTTCATTTTTGAATAATTTTAATGACTAAAACTAAAATAACTGACTGATTTAAACTACACATAAAAATAACTCAAAATCTTTAAATCAGTGGCATAAATTGTACAAGACGAACAACTGACAGACACAACATCATAACCCTGTGAAATATCTCCATTCAGTGGTTTCTTCAGTTGTGCCGTAATTTTTTATAAACAATAAAGTCAATGTTATTAGCTTGGAAGAGATTGTAGATTTGTTAATCCTAATGAGAAAACAATTATATATTTTTAGCATTTACTATCACTTATAACTGTTAACTTTGGAACTCGCCAATTTGTTAAGTATTTTCGGATTAAGAGGCTAGAAAATGAGAACCGATATTTTATTATGATTCAGCTGTCAGCTGGTTACTATACCTATGTACATGTAGAATCGGTGTAATTTATCTTCGTAAAACAACCCATTCATCAGTTGACTACCTGAACATATTCACAGGTTGTATAGATGTTAATTTAAATTAGACATAATTTAAATATAAAAGAACAAAAATGAAATCTTCAAAAAATTGAAGATCTCTTTAAAAATTCAGTGAACTTTGAAAAAGGTCAAAATAAAGGTCGTTGAGAAACCCCAACTATTTTAAATGAACAAAACGTACATAAATTTATAATACATATTTTACAACTACTTAAATACAGTTAACTAGATATAAACTGTACAATTAAAGTGCTTCAACTCCGCTCGAAAAATTTTATAAAATAAATTTTCAAAATTGAAAGATATAAGTATAGCAATAAATACAGAAATTTAAATTAGAATCTGAATCTGTTCTTCAAAGTTATCTACTACTGAACGTTAAAACAAAAGTGGCGAACTGGGAATTGGTATACAGACGAATAAACTCACACATCAGTTTAGAACAAACATTTACTAAAATAAAGTCGTTGTACAATGCAGCTGAACTCAATCTACTTTACAATCCACTACATAACACAAATCATACTAACACACAATCACTTAAATACATTCACAAACAAATTCTGATGAAACAATCACGTTCTGAAACAAACATCTAATTTTCACATCTAATTTTCAAAATCAATAAATTTATTGTTTTTGTGACATCCGGAAGAAATACAAACAAACGAGTGCATTTGAAAAACAATGCTCTTCTCATAAAATTAAATTAATTTTATTTCTAGTATTTGTATTCTCTTTTGAACACAAAACATTTTTTAATATTTCATTCATAAAACAACTATTACAACCAATTTCATGCGGTAATAATACAAAAATAAACTGATAAGTTATTCTAGTCAATTTATAATCAGCAATTGTTATACTATTTAAAATAAAATTAGTTTTTGTTTGCAGTTTAGTTTTAAACGCAATACTCATTTTGAATGAATTCTAAACCAGTTTGAAAAACAGAATAATATAAGTTACTGTGGACTACAAAACAATGGTGTTACCATAACTATTACATGCGACATAAGAACTGAACTATTATACAAAAGGTGTTAAACAATTAAAAGAAAAATAACATGGAAAATAATAGGTCCAATAATTGCAATTGCAAAAATAAAACGGAAAATATTGGAACAATAATTGCTCAAACAAAAACAAATAAAACACATGAAATGAAATTAGAAAGATAAACGAAACTCTATGGATATAAAAAAAGAATGATTCAAGAAAGACTTACAAATATTTGAAAAAATACAACAAATCAGATGGTTCAAAGAAACAGAAAAAACCAAATGACACTAAAACATATATGAAGATGTAATGAAAGTTAGAACGAGATGCAGGAAAACAATTGAAGAACGTAAGGGTTCTCCAGAGGAAAAGTTAAAAAAAACCAAATATTGTGAAAGAAAGAAGGAATACTAGTAATAAATGAAGAGAAAATGAACATAAACAAAAATTTGAAAAAAAGGACTCAAGAAAATTTAAGTAACATACGCATGTTTGCACTTAGACTTAAGTTAACTGAAACGATAAAGTTTAATTCAGTTATGTAACAGTAAAATCTTTGATACATATCAATCCCTTTATTCAAGAAGTCATCTCAAACAAAAAAATCATTCAAAAATGTTTTTTAACCCTGAAAATCATGATAATCTTCTTGGTCAAAGGCTGTCAGTATGATGATTCTCTGTTACTGATTATTTTATAGTTTTTGTTTACCAAAATCATCACCATCACTAGTGATGATAAATTTTATACATCAAAAAATCACCGTCATCATCAAAATTACTTTAATTACAAAATAATTTTCCTTTAAGACAGTTATGGGAAATTAAAATCAGCAAATATTTCTTGGTGCTACTGATAGAATAGGCCTATACTTATTTTTAATTTGTAATTCTATTTATTTTTCTTAACTATGAAAAGATGCGTACCATTGCGCATAGAGTTTTAATAAGAATTTTAAGTATATTATGTTATTGTTTCTAGTTTAGTTACAGTCTGGTAATTGTATGAGTTCTATACTGTTCGAAATAAAGAATTAAAGATAAAAAACCGAAAATGTTTCAGTAAGTTTTAGTAAAGTTAAACAAAACTGAATGTACAAAGTCATTCCCACTTTAATATTCTTTTGTACTGGCTGGTTGATAGACGTTTTAAGCTTTCGATTGAAAACAAACTACTTTTGTACAAATCCGTGGCTAAAGCTGATTTGAACCAATGTGTTTCAGTTATTAGGCGCAGCATCAATTTCGAACATCGAGATTTTGCAACGGTTTCATTCGAAAGCCCTGCAGACAATATTAAATGCGCTGTGGTATATTACTAATGCCGATATATATCGAGATTTTGATTTGCAAATGGTTCGTGAAGAAATACGTAGTTTCAGTTGTAAATATATCAAACGCCTAAATATCACGTTAATCATCTAGCGTTACATCTGTCAAACAGCAACGATGTACATAGACTAAAACGTGCTACTGTAATGGATCTATCAGGGTGATTCTGACAGTGTGGTTTTAATATCGAAATAATACAGTGTGTTAATACTTCGCAGATGATTGGTGTATTTGAATGTGAATATTGGAAATTATTGAATGAATATTTTTAAATATCTTCAGAAAAGTTCGGTGTACATATATTCGAGATCTTGTAATATTACTTGTCTTTTTTAATTAAGGAAGCTTTTTTGTCTTTTATGACCATAATGGATCACTTTAGTCAAATTTAGAAAGCTTCTACCTTTTCATATTCTTTAGCTTGATATTCTGCCAGTATGCCTTCATTCGGGCTGATCTTGCTTACCAAACTTCCTCTGAAACGACCGGTTTCTTCCTACTTGGGTTTGTACTCCCATCTGATTTAGTTTCAAATCTACTTTCCCTATTTCTTAAGATTTTTAATATTTCTGTTTTTTTTCTAAATCTAAATCATCGAAAGTTAATCCGAGTTCGATCATGTCTTCTTTGACATTTCGTATCCATGCTTCTGATGTTACCATTGGAAAGAGTTTTCTAATCATCTTGTTTAAAATTCTGTCTTTAGGTGTTCTGATAAGATGTTCAAGAAAAGATATCCTTTTCTTTTCATTATTGTACCTGTTATGGCTTACCTGTTTGCATTATAGACTTGTTTGTTTGTTAAAATTCTCCATTGCCCATCTACTTTGTTTTTCTTTCCTATACAGGTTCTTAGGATTCGTCTTTCGGACTTTTAGGATTCTTTTAGGACATGGTCTATTGCTTTTGTCTTGGTCACTTTTGCTAATGTTTCGCTGTCATATGTAACTTGTGCTTGTATGACTGTTTTGTAGTGTTTAATTTTTGTTTGTACGAGGGGGTACCCAAAAGTAATCGGAATAGCATTGCCGTAGGCGGTGCTTGTGTAGTACGCATTTCTGCCGCATAAACGAGTATAGCGCAACTCATTGCGAGTTCAATATTCATCTGCAGTGATTGTTTTTGTTAGCGTTGTTTTGTTCTTGTTTCGCTTTTTATGATGGCAAGTTTAAGTGAACAACGTGTAGCTGTGAAATTTTGTTTTCTACTCGGTAATAGTGCTGCTGAAATTGTTTTAATGTTGAAAACAGCTTACAAAGATGACGCTATGGGAAAATCTTAAGTATACGAGTAGTTTTCTCGGTTTAAAAATGGCGACATGTCGATTGGTGACAAACCTCGTTCTGGACGTCCATCAACTGCCCGAATCGACGAAAATGTTAAAAAAAATCGAGAGCGTGTGCTCTCAGACCGTCGACTGACAATTAGGAAGTTTTAAGAAGATTGCGCAACAGTGTTCGTCAAAAAAAAATCTTATTTGTAACAGACATGAGACTGGTTCTTCCACCACGACAATGCACCTGCACACATAGCCATTTCAATGAAAGATTTTTTGATAAAAAATGGCGTGGTTCCGCTGCCCCACGCATCTTACTCGCCTAACCTGGCTCCGTGCGACTTTTTCTTATTTCCACGCATGAAAAGGGACATTAAAGTACACCGATTTGACAACATTGAAGGGGTCAAGAAAAAAACGAGAGAGAAGCTGTCAGCCATTTCTAAAGATGACTACAAAAAAATGTTTCAAACAGTGGAAGCACCGGCGGGATAAATGTATTCGTTGTAATGGAGACTATTTTGAAGGGGATAAGGTTGTTTTGTAAAAAAATTGAAAATAAATAGCTTTTGAAAAATAATTCCGGTTTCTTTTGGGTACCCCCTCGTATAGATAAGAATTTTTTGCTGTATACATTTTTGGTTATTTGTTATGATTTAGATAATTTTTTCCGTCTCTCTTCCCACGCTATGCTTTCTTTATTGTTGTGTTATGTGTTTTAAGCTTTTTATTTTTATATTTATTTAGTTTTTTGTAAATACTTCAGAAGAGTACAATATGTTTTTATGTTTCAGTTTGTTAATTACACCACTGTGTTGTAATTGTAATTTTTTCATTTGTGTTAGTTCTAATAAACGATATATTACAATAAACAACAATTAATGCAATACATAAGAGTAAACAGCGAATTAAAAATATCTAATAATAAAAATAGCATTAGGTAATATCAATAGAATAGAGAATAATATATAGTTTTAGTGATGTATTTCAATAAATGCAATCATTTGTTTTAAACAGTCATCATTTGTTTTAAAATTAGTTATAATTAAAAAAGAGTTTTTTTTAAATGAAGTTTCAAATAAAATAATGATATTTTTGTAGAATTATTGAATAATAAAAAATTAAATTTCATTTACTTTTTTGTAAATTGTAGATTGAATGTCAAATTTATTATTGTTTCTACAGTTTTCAATTTAGATTTTCCAATATTTAATTTTTCTAATAATAACTTTCACTACAATCATAGTCAAGTGTTTTAATTCTCATATATTTTATAAATATAGTGATTTATATATTCCTAGAAACGAAGTCATTTAGATGATTCATCAAGTTATCAATTTTACTTAGAGAAAAAACTTTAAAGTTAAAAATAAATTCACAAACAACCTTCTATTAAACTTAGTTGTTAAATTTAACGAAAACATAATATTCAGTTCTAACGACACCAAACAAATTAGCTACAACCACTCTTTACTTAAATTCAAAAATAACTTTTTGATTTGTTGCAACATATAACTGAATGAATTGTAAAAGAGTTTTTATGTCATGTTTGCAAGTTGTACTTTATTTATTATGATGTGTTAAAAAAGAAACTGCAGTGTAATTAAACTGCAGTAACTGTATACTTCAAATTGAAATTTTCCGTGCATAGAATTTAAAAAATTTATTTGAATAGAGTATTTGTACTCCATAAATAGATTTACTATTTTCCGGTTTGTTTTTAATTTGTTTTTTCTGTATGCAAAAAACATTTCATAACAATTTTATTACTTCTTTCAATATTAGCAAAAATTTATTTTTCATTAAATATATTTAATAGGTAACATTATTGTTTAAACGTTTGTTTCTAAAATATTTTTACTAAATACATAAAATTTACTTTTATAAAATATTGATAATCAATCAAAAATTCATTTTTTAAATTAGACATCAACATCGTAAACAAAACGGAATAGGTCTTGTTTCAAATTCAAACTTAGTAATAGCTTTTCCTTAAAGAATTTGGGATTTCCATCTCTGTAAAGGATGTTCACTAACACGCCCGATTCGGCGTTCGATCATGTGGCATCCACAACAAATGAATAAACCATTCTTTCCGTATTTGCAAATATTTTATATCACTCCTAGTACATTAAGTTCATGCTTACTAATTAAATTTATTTTATGGTTTAGCAATCGATGGCCTACTTAAGGTGTTAACAAACTTATTTAACTGATCTGTCAAGGCCCAGGACTCTAAACCATACATTAGTATTGGTAGAAAAAATGTAAGTTGAAACTTTAAAACGGTCACCTCCCGTACGTTACCAACCACAATTTTTCTCAAAAGTTTCTTCTATAAGCCTTTAAAACTCTTTAAGTTTAACGTTTGCATCTCGTGTTTGCACGTACGAGTCATCACATTCAAAGTAAATAAATGGATATACCTGTTTCAACCCTTTAAGTGCCAAAACAATTTAAACTTTGATCTAAAGTGCCATTTAATTTGAATAAGAGTGTACACAAAGTGCCAGCCCTTATTTCGGAAACTTGCAGGTGTAAGCCTGCCATTGCCGACCAAAATTCCAACGTTAAAGAAAGATAAAATGTACTGTTAAAAATTCATTTTTATTGTGTTCATAAAAAAAATAAATCGTTCTAACACTAAAAATATTCAAAATAGCTTTTTTAGTTTATTTAAAGTCGCATCGACAGCTTGGTGATTAGCAACTACTGTGGGTTTTTGTACATTAACGGTGGTTTTAACGTGTTAAGAATCTCAACCCTAGCCGGGAATCAAAACCGGGACCTTTCGCTTTGTAGGCTAGCGCGCTACTCACTATGCCAGTGAGGAGGTTTCAAAATAAATTATTTCATTAATTTTTTGGAAATTTTTTTTGGAAATGTTCGGTTATCCGGACGTCGGCACTTTATGAAGAACTTACGGACGTCTGGTTAACCGGATGTTATAACTACGTAAAAGATATCAACGTCCTGTTTTTCGGACGTTGGCACTGAAAGGGCTAAGGTTTTGTCATTAAAATTGACTTGCTTCTAAGATGATCTTTTTTTTGTGTTACTTCCAACTGTTTTGGAATTACCGCTAATGCAGACGATGAGAAGTGTGATAGATGAAAAAAGTAACGAGAAATGCCAGACCTGACCGAAAATTGAACCCGGGACCCCGGCAAAGAAACCAGTTGTTTCGACCACACTTCGACGGGTCGATCTGAGATGTTCAGTATCCCTGAAACCTTTGTTGTCTCTAAAAAATATGAAGATTATAAAATATCAGCAGATAAACTAAATACGATCTCTTAAAATCATTGTCAGACTACGAAAAGAGAGTCAAGTCACCAGCAAAAGCCAACATTTCTAATTCCAATCGTTTTATTGAATGCAATTAGTTAATAAGTAAATATTTTAATTAGTTGTAACTTAATAATCCAGTTTCTTTCACAGTCGTTTTGTTTATGGGTACATATTTCTATTGAAAATTTTCTAAGCTATATTTCTCTCTCAATACCTTATATCGATTATACTTTTGAATTTTATTAAGTTAGATAATATATACATTGTTTTGTAATCCGTGAACAGCATATAGCTAAAGATCTTACAAAGTTACTGTAAAACTTTGGTTTTTATACGTGAAACAACTTCTAAAGAGGTAAACTAAACTTTTGTGTACGACTAATAAACTCCTTAATAGTATTATAGAAACTGACCAAAGAAGTCAGTTAGTACTAATTAAATAATAAGTAACTCAATTACTGAAATATTTTTGTTAAGTTAACTTTTGGAATAAATTTAACCATTATTAGAATAATGGAAATTACAGCTGGGTATTTAAAATGCATTGAAAAATAAAACAAGGAATGGAACGTTAATTAAGTATTACAAAATATTTTTAATACAGTTTTTGTTATGTGTACATAAAATTTTTGTCATGACAAAGAGAAAGAGGCAATTGACATATTTAGGAGACAAGGTTTTTAAGAGCAACAGCTAGACATACCAGGTTGGATAAAAAAAGATACGAAGATATGAAAAAGGAATAAAATGTGCCTCTTGCACTGTTAACATCTACTAGCAAAGTTACAGGTTGTGTGTGTACACCGAAAGAATGCCGAGAGAAATATTGTAAGCTACAGGATAGATCAGTTGGTCGAAGAGTCAAGGAAGATCTTAGAACAGATGATGCCGGAACGAGCTACATAGCTATCTGGCACTACGGGCTATCTAACAGAAGAAGAAAAGACAAACAGGACAATTTATTAATATAGCCTGAAGATTTGTAAATGAATTGATTAAAATTTTTTTAATATCAGAACAAGTTGTAACATGGCTGTAACTTACTTTGAATTAATTCCTTGTGTAAATAAACGTTGCTGAGAAATAGAAGTTGAAACTGGAAGCAGATCTTCTTAAATTGTTTAGGATTGGGCTTTGAATACAATTAGTGACAATCTGACACAAAAGACCTAATGTAAAAGGTTTCATTCAAGCAGAGAATATTTCTCCTAACCATCGTTTAATGAGACTAAAACCTAAATCGGCTTATTAAAAAAAATCCAGTAATTATTCTCTACTAATAAATTATATTTGAATCTTTTATTTATAGAACTAATAGTCAAAAGGGTTGGTTTAGTGATAAAGACGTCGTCACCACGACTCTGCTGTTTAACAGCTGATTTTCAGAGATGAAGGTTTCTGGTTCAAATCCTAGTAAAGGTACTTTTATACGGATTTGAATACTAAGATGCTTTTCACGGTTGTTGAGCTCTGCTGTTCCACGCGTTTAAATCAATCAGAACGTTTGCCAGCGCTGTCAGATTTTGCCTGATAAACATTACGTGCGCATGCCTATAAGAGCCACAGTAGATCACTTGTTTCTTGCATCTCGTACTGAACACATCGATTATAGAGCGCGTTAACATGCAATACTTTATAATGTAATCAGCTGGTTGTATGTTCATATGTTATAATTGTTATTAAAAGACCAAAAAATGGCTGACGAAATATATGGCATAGCTACGAGAGCAAGTATTGGCAACATTGCTGGCAAGTCATTGGCTAGCTATGAAGTGGATGCTTACGTTTAGAGCTCATAAGCTTTAAAAAAATAGTATAGACAGTGGTTACCGGTATACTTTGATGGTTGGGGTTCAATTAACCATTCTCGCTCAGGAATGGTCGACCTGAGTCTGTACAAGTCATTTACACGTCATATATATCATTCTCATCCCATTGGGTCATGGGGTTGCTTATTGTTCTTCAATTAGACAGATTACAACGAACACGCTTTAGAGTAAAAAAAAATAAAAATAATCTAAAATCTGAAAAACACGGAACTAAATAATGTAAATTACACGATAACAGAAATATAAATGAAATGCAGTAGATTTTTATTAAGGTTATAAAACTTTAATGAAATAAAACGCAATTCTTAATAAATTGCTAAATAGTAAAGATCGTTATATTGCAGATCGTTGTACATTAGATTATGTTGCACCCGCTACTTAAAATAAGCAGTAGCCTACTTAAAAATAACTGTTGTGATAATCTACTACGTATAAACATGTGAGTAGCATATTTGTAAAATCTCTCACTGTCTCCACTGTCTTGTAATATTATACTAAATTAAATTCATGCCAAGAATAAAGGGTACATAATCTACGTAATATACTTCCTTCTTTTCAAATTGTGAAATATTTTGCACATGTAATGTAGCCAATATACTTAGGTTGTTATTATCGATATAGCATATCTGCATTACCTTAATATAATATAACGGGTTTGCCACATTTTCTACACTTTCCTTTAGCCACTGGGACTACGCCATCAGAATAGTATTAATATCAGTACTGATATTATTTTACTGCCCATAACAGACACGTGGAGTGTTAAATTATTTACACTCAATCTGTTAGTAGCAGGACTAAAATAAATCGTTTTTTATCACATGATCAGCCAATTAAATGACTGAATCATTTAAGAACAGAAGAGGTAGATGTGTAAAAGACACTAATCAGGGTTATTTTCTCTAAAAGTAACAACTTCCATTATACAGCCGGACCCTGTGGTGAATAAAGTGAAGGTGCCATTTGCAGAGTGGAAAATATGTGATTTTCAGAGGGCCCAGCATGCTGATAAGCGTACTTTCCTACTCAGTGAGGAAGGCAATGGTAAACCACCTCAGTCCTCGTTTTACTTAGTAAAACCTCTACAGGTTCTAACCAGCCTTTCGGCTGGTGACCTAAACAACACGATATTATTTTATCTGAATCCTGTTTCTACATTTTCCGAATTTCTTCCTTAAGTTCTGTTTATTTTTCTTCAGTAATGTTTTGGATATTGTATGCTTCTTATCTTTTGCTATGGAGGATCACTATGTCAATTTTAGTAGTTTGTTCCTCGACTTTGTTGCACGAAATCTGGTTTATTATGAATATTCTTCCTGTCCGTGGTAATCTGGCGATCCAAGTATATCCTATAGAAGTCTTTTTCCAGTACAGCCGAACTACAATAGGACACTGAATATTTAAGAAGCTCACAACTAGAATCCATTCGTTGATGATCAATGCCCAACACTACGTTTTGTCTTCCAAGATATTCAGTAGAAGCGATGGTCTAAGGATCCAGAAATTATGAGCTCAATCGTATCTTATCTTGTAGAGCAGCGCAAGCATAAATAATTTTTTAGTCTTATCTTTTTCAGTATTATCTAAGTCTTAGGATGGTGTCGTTCCAACGAGTGACACCATCCTGTATCACCAAAGTACGACTTTGGTTTCTGAAAAGATGTCACTACTATTCATTAAACTATTAAACTATTCAATAGAGGGTTTTACATCCATACCTGGTGTACGGATTTGAACCCAGTGTCTTCCATGGATTGCCCCTGTTGCCGAAACACAATCCCGTTCACGCATACCCTGGCCTAAATAAGAATTTTAAGCCTACCTTATGGAATCTAAGGTAACTGTAACCTCAAATTCAAGTCGCAAGCTAGTAGCAAGGAAGAATTGTTCTTCATTAAGATATACTGAAGTAAGCTGATCTTCTGCTGTCTGCATAGTTCATAATTATTATTTTTATTACTATTATTATTATTATTATTATTATTATTATTATTATTATTAGGTCCATTTCAGTCAACAATGGGCTAAATTACTCCTTTTCTGAAATTTTTCTCAGTTTACCTATTTACAAGCAATCTCTCATTCTATGCCTAAAAGTTGTCTCATTTACTTCTGAGAATACCCGTCTAGTTCCCTTCTGTTTCTCCTCAAACAGATTTTTCAGCTCTGCCATTTTTTTCTGAACAATTTTCTGTTCCCTATATGTTCGTCTTGATCCATTACTCTGCAAATATTTTTAATTTCTTTACACAAAACTTCTGTCTTTCTACTTCCCTGGTAGTTCCGAATTTTGTTTGATACCCTTTCCTGTTTCATTCTAGTGAAAAGTCCGTTCAAAGCCGTTGTCTCTTTCTTCATCGACTTTGAATCTTTTCAAACTTGTTATACAACTTTTGGTTCGGTATTTGTAAGATAAGTAAACAGAATTAGAGGTACCGTAACTCCAAATTATAAAATGTAATAATATATATTACGTATACTATTTATCTTAAATATAGAGTGTATTTTATATCGGAAAAACACCCGAAAATTAATGTAAAATTACGCCATTAATACTAGTAAAAATAAAGTGCTAATATAAAATTAATAGATATTTCAATATACTTATAAAAAATTCATACATAACTTATCTGTAATAGAGCGTTAGAAGTTTCAACGTGATGAATTAAAATTTAGCCAATAATAAAACACAGGAATAAAATCGAGACATAGGCCTACAGATGGTAATGTTTACGAAAGTATCTCACCGTTATTACCCTCCGAATACTGGTAACAACATTTAGAATTATCTCATTTTCTTTTTATATCTTTTTCCATGCCAAATCTAATTTCTAGGAAGTTATAAAATCACCATTTTTATGTTACTGTAACGACGATTTCAGTTAACGTATTCCAAGCTTATTGCTATCACTTGAACTCCTATCTCATTTCTTCTCTTCTGTTTTTTTGTAATTACTGCACTTGTGTTTTAGAATCTACGATTTCATTATTTCTTCGATAATCTTTTATTAAGGTTATTACTATTTATATTACAAATCACTAAATCCTTTATTTTAATGTAAGTTCATAAAGTTAGGTATTGATTTTATAAAAGTAATCAAATTTGAGATTAAATAGTGAATTTTAATAATTTCCTTAAAAAAGTTGAAAAACCATCACGTGAATTTAAATCGTTACAACGAAAAACTCAAAGAATCCTAATTTTTTGTCGCATTTTCATTTCAAAAACTACTTTTTTACGTATCTATATCAAAACATGTTTTTGGAAATGGTTGTAATAAGTTGTTTATTGTAAACAATTGTCTACTGTATGAGGTGGAGTGTGTTGAACAAGGAGAGTAGATTGCCATGAATGAGATATTTTGAATAGGAAATTTTTGAAATCGAAAAAGTATGTAAGTTTGTTTTCATTTTTATTTCTTCTTCAGGGTTCAAGAGTAACGGTGTTTTGTTAGAAAGATCTCGTAATTGTTCGAAGGGTCTAGATTAACTTTTAGACCGCAGGAATAAAACCAGTTAGCGCCTTTAAAGTGGGCCAGTCAATACCTTAATCGTGAAAGGGAAGTGGGTCACCGGTTCGAAAAATAGTGTCGTTACAGGGACCGATTCTGAACTACGTTAATAGTGTTTGTTCGTAGAAGTAGTAGCAAGTGGTTGTGGGCTGGTAAATCGATTTTTTTATTGTTCGTTGCTACTGTATCTTAATTATAGTCAAGTTTAGTTCAAGCTTAAGTTCTGTAATTGATTTATGTAACCTGATTGTATTTATTAGGCTAAATTTAATTATTAATAGTGGAAATAAATAATTAAGTGTTATGGCGGCATACCGAACAGTTTCAGCGGGTGCAGTACTGTTGGTAGCAGGAATACACGCTATAGATTTGCTGGCCTGGGAAAGAAGTGAGATTTCTGAGAAACAAATCTGGAGAGGCTACAATGGCTCAGATACATAGAGAGGCCAGAGATATACTTCTCAGGAGGTGGCAGGAGAGATGGGATGAAGAGGTGTCCGGTCGATGGAAACATAGATTGATTTTGGATCTAAAAAGAATGGCTGAGTACGGGATACGGCGAGGTTGGTTATTACCTTACAAAGGCATTGTCGGGGCATGGTTGCTTTCGGGCGTATCTCCACCGGTTCAGACGATCAGATGGAACAAGCTGTCTGGATTGTGAGACGGATGAGGACAGCACAGTACAAGCGATTTTCGACTGCAGAAGATGGATACCAGAGAGGGAGGATCTGGAGACCAAGCTTGGGTTGCCAATTTCTCCAGAAAATCTCTGGAATTTTATGATTACAGAAGAAAAAAGGTGGAAGGCCATTGAGAAGTTCATCCAGAAGGTGATGAAGATCAGAGAAGCTCAGCTGCGTTAGTCCAAAAGAAATCACTCAAAAAGGGGGGAAATGGGTGATAAGAAGAGAAATTATCTAGCTAGTTATTGTTGTGAAGTTATGCCTAACGGTGATCCCATCTGCCTTTGGCAGAGCTCCGCATACCCCAGGTAAAGACCTACCTGGGTACCGGTAAATTCGGTTTCCTCTCGTAAAAAAAAAATTAAGTGTTATAAGTAAGTTTGTTTATTATTTATCATACCCAGGTCCCGAACGAACTTAGTCTTAGGTGTTACAATACACCCCGAGGTATTGAGGGGGGAATTAACTACGTATTAGTCTACTATATATCAGAATTTCTGAATTTATAATCAGGAAAAATTATTAATGGGATAACTACATCAAAATTTTATTGAATATGAAAACTAAAACCAACCCCAAAATACATAAACTATTGTCAGAATGTTTTTTACATTTCGTAGGTAGCTTCCAAAAAATCAACGTTATTACATTCTTTCAATATTTTTTGTTATTTCCTTAGATTTCTGGTCTTGAGCCAATTCAGGATGAGGTATAAAATTTGAACTCTTGAATTAAGAATAATTGTATTTCGGCAATTAAGTTACATATTTCGAATTTTTCAAGGTTTTCCTGGTTAGCAATGTTTAACGGGTAGCATCTTCAAGAAGTTCAGAAGTAAAGAAAGAACTTTTTTCTTGATACCAATTACACAAATTATTTTACCTAATATTTTGTGCAAACTTTTTGACTGTTTCGACAAGATATTATATTAAAATTTAAAAAAAAATAAAAACCAATACTTTTAAGATTTCCTAAATTACTTAAATATTCGCAGAACAAAAGATAAAACATTTATACAAACAAATTTATATTCATACATATTTTCCTAAACGATAACGCTATACCACTAACGTAACATTTTAAAGGTTTCTTCTCTTTTGTATTTTGTGTAGTATTTATTTTGTATTTTATTCATTAATTTTTTCAGTTTTGTATTTAAGTTGTCGTATTATCAATTTTTTAATTATTTTGTTATTTTAAAATTGTTAATAAACTAAAAAAGTAGGTAAGATAACTTGTGGAATGAAAGTTTCGTGAAGAAAATCAGTAATAAAAAATGAACCAGAAATTTAGTTCTATTTACTAAGTAAAATTTAGTCTTTACTCTTGTCAAGCAATTGGTAATGAGTTATATCCTTCAGGTGTAATCGATGCAATTATCCATGTGCAATAAATAACTAATTATATCATAAAATTTCATTTTTTTTCAAAGTAATTAACGTATTATCGTTAAACTGACAATTATTTAAAAAAAAGGATAATAACTATACATCCAGGATGTTTAAAATTCACAACAGAGGTAACACTATATTTGTTGAAAGGTTAGTACAAATTCATGTTTAAAAATGTAGCTACAATTACGAGGTACAATAGCGTTTGCCAGAAGGTAATCTAGTAAATGTTTTAGTTTAATTAGACAAACGAGGAAATTAATACAGGTAATATAATAGTTAATTTCCATAGGTACGTGAAAATAATCAAAAAATATATAGACCTACACCTCAATTTTGTATTTTATTCCAATGTACACAATTTTATAACATACCATTCAATAGCCATAAGAAAATTGTAAATCCTGCATTAAAGTATTCAACAGATTTCTTTATAGTTTTAGTGTTACTTAAAAACTGCATAGAATTGGTTCAAAATGTTTTTTAATGTTTAATAATCAAATCTTTAATAATCGAATAGTTTAAAAATTTTGAAAATTTGCTGAAAATAGAAGCATGGTTCCAATTAGTCCAAATTTTGTGAAACCAATCGGCTTAAGCCTATAAAAAATCCCCAGAACTAAAACCATAAAAAAATAACTTAATTATTAACTTGTACAGCCTTCTTACATAAAAACATAGGTAATTCAATTATACGAATAATTTATAAAAATAAGTTTAACGCTAAAAGATATCCGTAAAATGAGATTTATAAAAATTGTTGGTGAATTTTTTCTTTTTAATGATAATAAACAAGATTATATCGTTTAAAAAGCAAGTACTATTCACAACATAAGAAACTCGGTTTTGGAGAATTAGTTTGGTCAAAATATAAATTTATTAAGTTCAATTTATTAAAAAAAAATTAAAATTATGTTTTCCCGAACTAAATTCTTACTTAACTAATTTCTAAAAGTATTCTTACATAAATAACTCCATGAATTTTATACCGAACAGAACATGACACTACATGACAATTTCTATGATAATAGAACATGACTATGATTTAGGCGTCCCTTACGTCAACGACACGTTTCTAAATCTGTTACTACTCAACTTAATTCTCTTGATCTACCATGAACCGCATAAAGGCGGCTGAAAGGCCGATAGAGTACAGACATGATGTGTAGTTTAGGTCTTCACCCGAAAGGCTGGTTTGAACCTGTAGAGGTTTTACTAAGTAAAACGAGGAGTGAGGTGGTTTACTAGTGCCTTCCTCACTGAATGGAAAAATACACTTATCAGCATGCCGGACCCTCTGAAAAGCACACATTTTCCACTCTGCAAAGCACCTTCACTTTATTCACCACAGGGTCTGGCTGTATAATGAAATTAATTACTTTCAGAGGAGATAACTCTTATTAGTGTCTTCTACACCTCTGCCTCTTCTGTTTTTAAATGATTCAGTCATTTAATTGACTGACCATGTGATAAGAAAAAGAACTATTACTTTAGCCCTGTAACGAACAGATTGAGTGAAAATAATTTGACACTCCACCAGTCTGTTACGGGCAGAGAGACATGATACATTAAAAAATATTACTAATAAAAATGTAATTCAAAATTTTAATTTTTTGGTGAACTGCCACTGGGTGGTTTCTTCCTTTAAGATATTAACTTTATTTATTTAATTACTCATTCTAATCATTTTTATAGTTGCCTTTAAGCAATTTCAAAATAAAATTAAAAAACTAAAAATGAAGAAAATCAATTTACTATTTTGAAGTACTTGTACACACATACAACTAATTTTTGAATTTTCTTTGTCAAAATAGGCAAAAACTTATAGCCTAACAGTATTGCCTGCATAGGGAACAAAACATTACTAATTGAAATTTCAATACAACAGGTTTAAAAAACTTGTACTTTATTGACTGTTTAACTGAATCATTAAAATTGTTGATCTTGAGTAAAAATTCAAGAATTTTCATGACTCAGCCACTACATGACTCGTAGGACTGATACTGATATTTACTGATATTGATACTGGTATTACTGTTACTAGTTATTCCACTACCCGAGGAACTGTTCGTATAGTGGAATATATTTCCGCTATAATTTTTAATTTTACGAAATTAAAGTTTTTGCGTGCCTGTATTAAGAGGCAAAGTTAAAATTATATTTTTATTCTGAGAAATTTGCGTATTTTGTCCAAAATAAATTACCAAGAAAATACTCTGTAGGAACAAACGGCGAAAGAGTAAATTATTTAATATTCTTATAATACTTTCAAATTATTTTTTAAAATCTTTGTTAGGAAGATTATATTTGATAATTCATATCAATTATATATTCTGCAAATTTTTGTTTCTAAAAAAACGCTAATTACATCATTAATCGTGGAAGAACGTACAGGTGTAGATAAAACTGAATCAGTAGAAGAAAGAGCCAACGAAACGCGAGGAAATTTACAAGTCAGTGAAAAGGAAAACCAACGTTAATCAAGAAGGCAGGTCACGCAAGGGGCCAGCAAACAACAGGGATGGTGGATGGAAAATACAGTAAAGGGGTAGAGAAATCAGCTTTGCATGCGGGCAGAATCCTGGACTTCCTCTCAACATATAACTTCCACCCTACCTCTGCTACCTCTTTGCTTCACATTAAACGGTTTTATATTCAGTAGAGATAAAATTTAACTACAAGGCCGAAAAGACCGGCAAAATAGTATTCTAACAAATTATTACCAACTAAACATTTTATTAATGCAGTTAAAGGCTAACAATAAATTAATGCAAATTCCAACGCACACGTTCCTTAACTTTTCAAAACAAAACAGAACTTAAACTCCTTAATACAATTGAGTTCTCCGTAACTACTTTGTAATCAAATAAGTACACCACTAAATTCACCGCGCACATCGATTGAAATGCTGTTTCGTATTTTCTTAAGAACTATTAATATTGATAAGGAGATATCTCTGATAATCATTGAACGAGTAGAAACAATTAGGATACTGTTATAGAATACTACTCTGATTAATTTGTTGGAGATGCTATCGCCAATTTTTTTTTTTTTTTTTGTAGAATACATATTGTTATATTGTTGTTTAGGTCATCAGCTGAAAGGCTGGTTTTAACTTCTAGAGGCTTTACTAAGTAAAACGAGTAGTCAGGTGTTTTACCGGTGCCTTCCTCGCTGAGTGGAAAAGTATGCGTATCCAGTACTCCAGGCCCTCTGACTTTCAAAGGTAGAAAGGGGTGGAAGTAGATGCTTTTATCTACTTTCCACCCTGCAAATGACACCTTCATTTCATTCACCACAAGGTTTGGCTGTATAATGAAATGCATTACTCTCAGGGGAGATAACTCTGGCTAGTGTCTTTTACCCCTGTACCTCTTTTGTGCTTAAATGTTTCAATCATATAATTGGCTGCCTATGTGATAAGAAAGAAAAGTATTTTGTAGCCGTGGAACTCTCAGATCGTGTGTAAATAATTTAACACTCCCCCTGCCTGTTATGGGCAACATTGAGTTGTAAATAACACAAAACTGCTTCCGATAAAGAGCATTTTCGTTTAATTCTAATTTTTATCTTTAGATTGATATATTTGATTTGGTAAAAAAATGAAAAATTAACTTCCTTTAGCATTTCCGGTTACATATTTCCTTAAAATGTATTCTAAAATAATTTATCATTGTAAGGGGATACTAAAGCACAATTATAGGTAAATACAATAACATTATAACATAAACACAATATTAGGTAAATTGAAATCGTGTTTATAAAGGCGTTCAAGAGTAGAAAATTAAACAACTCAGTGAATTAATTTCATAATTTATTGAAAATAATGCTTTTATCTCTAATTACTTGTCCGTGTGAACAAATGAGACTGTTTAAATTAACACAAACAGGTTAAATAATTGTATTTCAGATTATACATATCATTTATTAAAACAAAACTTTAAAATATTATTCCAAAATGTCAGTGAAAAATTAATGTACCGTAAATAATGAATGGTTGGTTGGATAATTTCAATTGGCTGTGACAATAAAATGATGTACCTATGAATGAAATAAAATACTTTGAAGTCAGAAAGAATAACAGTAAAGAGTGAGTTAAATTGATTAAGCGCACAGTTTTGAAGAGGATGGGGAATATGAAGGGATAGTTCACATACTGAGAACGTAGGTCAGTTTGTTACCAGGTCATTTTATTAAGAAGGATGACCGAGAGAGAAAGAAACAACATGTATTGTAAATGTAGTTGGAAAATAGGTTATGTGTATGCTATTTCTGATTCGGTAACACATTAGTATAATAGCGGAGGCGTATTCTATGCAAATGGAAGTTACTCCTCGTTACTACACGTTTCAACCGATTTAGACAAATTGTTCAACGAAATTCAGTTTTTATATTGTTCAGCGATTATCACATACATTTTCATTATGGAAATGGAAACGTTCATTTTTTAGTATTATGCAATAAAAACAAACTATTAAATTAAGGGGATAAGTTATATATGTAATCGAAAATTTTATTTTACTTTTTAAATTTTTAAACCAAAATACTTTGTTTATTTTTTATTCCTGATATGTGTACGTTGCAATCTGTTCAATTCAGAACAAAAAGCAACCTCATGGCCCAATGAGATGAGGATGATATGTATGAAGTGTAAATGAGGTGTAATCTGGTACAGGCCCAGGACGACTATTCCTGATAGGTTAATTAAACCCCAACCATTAAAGTACACTGGTAACCACTGTCTAGTATTGAAATCCGTATATTAGTATTTGGTTACTGGATTCTGATTAAGCTTTTGTATAACTTAAAAATATTTTTGTTGTAATTTTAAATTAAATACAATTTTGAATAAGTGATGTAAATGGGAAATTTTATTTCAGAAAAATTATTTTAGATTTTAACGGATACTGCAAATTAATGTATTCACAATTTTAGAGATTTAGAGATAAAAATAAGAACGAGAAAGCCCAACCAACATTTTGTTTACTTTAACGTTATAAATAAATGTGGTGTCTGATTAAGAAAACAAAGTCCAAACATCCTTTTCACGTATGAGAAAATAAATTACGCTGTTCCGCGATATGTAAATTTTTATCAAGAACAACATCGGAAAATAACATAAAAACATTATAGGTTACGGTACGTTTAATTTTGTTAAATCATATCTGACGTAAAATTTCTAAAATTGTATTGAATTTTTATACGTTAGTATAAATTTTATTTCCAAACTTATTTTAACTTGAGTTTGATTTGTCCCGATCTTTTTTCTAATTTTCAATAAACTTACCCCTTTTCTTAAATTTTTAATATTTCAAGAACATAGTATAATTTTCTTAACAATTATTTTTTTTAAAAAATCATTAGTACGTCGATGCTATCACTTAAGTAAATTAAACCATTATCATAATTAAAATTGAAAACTATAGAAGAAAAGCTGATATGAAAGAAAATTAAAGTAATTTTTGACCGCCTCTAAGGCCCAGTATTTATCGTGCTACACTGCATTGCGGAAGGCTCTGGGTTTGATTTCCAACTAGGTTCTGGAAAATTATTACACGTTCAAACCCACTGTTCCTTAATCCAAAGTAATCGCTAATGACAAAAATATGCGACTTAACCCTTAAACAATATTTAAAAGTTTGATCTAAAGCCACTTAATTTGAATAACAGTGTACAAAAAGTGCCAGCCCTTATTTCAAAAACTTGAAGGCGTAAGTCTGCCATTGCCAACCAAAATTTAAACGTTACAGAAAAATAAAATTTCCTATTGAAAATTAATAAATGTATTATGTTCACAAAAAAAATAAATCGTTCTAACAATGAAAATATTCAAAATAGTTTTTTTTAGTTTATTTTTTAAATTCGTATCGACAGCTTGGTCATTAGCAACTACTGCGGGTTTTGGTACCTTAACGGTGATTTTTACGTGTTAAAATTTCCCGACCCTGGCCAGGAATCGAACCCGGGATCTATCGCTTTGCAGGCTAGTTACTACGCGACGAAGGCAGTTTCAAAATACATTATTCCATTACTTTTTGTTTAAAAGTTTTTTTGTAAATGTTCGGTTATCCGGATGTTGGCACTTTATGCATAACTTACGGGTGTCCGGTAAACCGGATGTTGTTATTACGAAAAATATGTCGACGTCCTGTTTTCCGGACGTTGTCACTGAAAGGGTTAAAACATAAAATTATTTAAGATAATTATTATCAAAATAAAATAACAAGAGTAATTATATTAAGTTTTACTTCCACAAAGTAAATAATCTTGTAAATATTTTTATTTAACTCCAAACCTTACGACGAAGTTATTAATTAATATTAATAAAATGTTTCAAACACTTGTTCATTAGTGACTACTGAATGTTAAGATCTCAATTTTACAAACATTATCTGAGAGTCGAATCCGAATTTTTCAATCTATCACGCTAACCACTAAGCCACCGAAGTATACTTTGAATGAATTAATTCTACAAAAATGTAATTTTTTATACTAAATATTTTTCGCAGTACATTTACATAAACATTGTTGTTTAAAGTTTCCTGTTTACATTTCTATTCCTGTTACAGGTAAACTAGGTAAACAGCTTTGCCATAAGTCAATTGATTGAAGATAAATGGATAAAGTGATGTAAAACTTTTAATGGATCGTTTTTATATTATATGCGCAACGCAGTCTATACTACATACAACAGCTGTAAAATTCTGAAGAAAACCATTTTTCACTATCAAAGAAAAGACTCCCCCCTACCATGGATTGTTCCAAACATACCACTTCTATAAAAAATATATTGCAAGCCTAAAGCTACAATAGAATATTTAGAGCTGTTTTCTCGAGAAAAGTTTGGATTTTTCAGCGGTAAAAATATTTAATTACAGGGGAAGAAATTAATAAAAAAAAAACTAAATTAAGTATACAAAAACAAAACTCATTTTTAAACTGGTTTATCAAGTTTTTAAAATGTCTTATCGTATATCGATTACTCTGAATGACAAAAATAATGTTTGAGGATGATAGTATACACATAGTAAACAAAAATTAAATATTCATAATTGTACAAAATGAAGGAATTTAAATGTACGCAGTTTAAACTAACGTTTTTTTTATATTTGCTTCTTATATTGGTATACATCTATAATTATTTTGTAAGTTGTATTACATGAATTTTACAGATATTATTATTTTATACCAAGTTATATTAATAGGATACGATATTTCTTTTAGTTTATTTAAAGTCGCATCAACGGCTTTGTCATAAGCGACTACCATCGGTTTCGGTACTGTAATGGTGGGATTTGACGTGTTAAAATTTCCAGAACCTAGCCGGGAATCGAACCCAGCACCTCCACGTTGTAGGGTAGCGCACTACCACTACGGTATGGAGGTAGCCAATATACGATGTTATACTGATTATAGTCATCATATAATATATATTTCTTTTATTGGTATTTTAATGTAAATGTGAACCATTTTCGAACTTAAAATTTAATCAACTGTTGACAAACTCCAAACAATAGAAAAAATTTTAAGAACAGCTAATAATTTAAAAAAGTACATGAAAAGTAGTGGATAATATTCAACAATATAGTCTAAAGGGAAACGAGTCGATAATCAATACCATGAGAAAAAAGGGAGTCTCCTTTTACGGCCACCTCTGCAGACTAGAACTCAAGACTTAACAGCCCCTAAACTATCAACTCAAGAACACGAAACACATTATATGGATCCAAAATACAATGTTCGAAGAAGGATTTAAACATAATTGAAGAAATTATCCAATAAACGAGAACAAAAAAATCTTAAAAATAAATCAAACTGAATTCATTTCAAAAAATAAAACAACCCAACATTATCATCACGACAGAGAAAGTGAGCAATTAGATCAAAAAATATGAAAGAGTATGGTAGCGAAAGAGTTACATCAAGTAAATTCCGTAGCTTAATGACTTATTGGATGTAAAATGACTTAAGTGCTCTGGTTAAGGGGAAAACTAAGAACAAAAATGTATTATATATGCCACTGCAGTTCAAAACTTAATTGCTCAAAAATGTTAATACATTTATACCTGCATATCCATGCGTTGTAGATATTAAATCATACCCATGCATATCTAGATAACAGGCAGGTGGAATGTTAATTTATTTTTTGCACTTGATCTGCGATTTCCAGGGCTACAAAAAATAGTTCAATTTCTTATCACATGATAATTAGCCGATTATATGACTGAAGCATTTAAGAACAGAAGAGGTAGAGGTGTAAAAAAAACACTGTAGTACATCCTATAGAACCGTGCAGGAGATATAAACAGACAGTAGTAAACAGGTTGTAAGACAGTAAAAAGGATGCGTAATCATCTTATATTTTACCTACGCCTTCAGTCAAAACAACCAGCGATAGACTGGATTTATTATAATAGACCTACTATATGAATTCTTTCTACTGGTACTGTCGTATTTTGTATTTAGTATATTATGTTTCAATTAGTATTTAGCAAATTCATCTGATAAGCAAAGAACATTTTTTGTAACACGAAAGGATCGCGGTAAGCCAATAACAATTTTAATACATTTATGTTTTGCCGTGCTGCACGGTTCCATGAGATAGAGTATAATCAGTATTATCTCCAGTGAGAGTAATGAATTTCATCATTATACAGCCAGACCCTGTGGTAAATGAAGTGAATGTGTCATTGGCAGGGTGGAAAGTAGAAGCTTTTCAGAGAGCCTGGCATGCTGATAAGCACACTTTTCAACTCAGTGAGGAAGATATAGGTATACCACCTTACTCCTCGTTTTACTTAGTAAAGTGTCTAGAGGTTCGTACCAGCATTTCGGCTGATGATCTAAACAACAAAGTCCAACATTAGTAAATACCAAGTAAATGATCAAGAGAAAATAAAAATAAAATGTAAATTGTCATTATTACTTAATTAATTGAAAGTTAATAAATCAGTCTACTAATGCGATGACATATTGAAAGAAACGAATTTTTTGTGTGGCCAGACCTGATCGGAAATCGGACCGGGGATCCTAGAGTTGAAGCCAGCAGCGCTTATCACTATACCACGGAAATATTGTAGCTAACACAAAAATATATTTTTTTATATTATAATCTTTTATCATTTTACAGCGATTTCGTTGCCAGTGATTACTCCACTTGTACGTACGCACATTACTTTTTCTTGATACTAAGAATAATTAATATTCTTTCTACATATTTTTTGTTTAGTAGCATCAACTGTTTTTGGTTATTAGTGACTACGGTGGGTCATGATACTGAATCAGGTGGATTTTGACGTGTAATAACAATTAGCCTCTTGACAAGAATCGAACCATCCTCTTTGCAGTGTTAACCACAAAGTAGCACTGTAACTATTAAGCCACGGAGGCCATTTTCTACATTTATGATGATGGTAACACCAAATTTCCTAAGCAAGTCACAGGTTAATTGATTCATTCATCACTAAGGAGACAAGACTGACAACCCAAAAGCAATCCATATAGAAAAATGAATTCCCTTAGGGTTGTCTATTACATCCAGAAGATCTACAGTTCTGACAACTGACATACAGATTTCTTATACGTAGGTGGTAGCTAAGAAAAAATAAGCATTTTAATAACAAAATGAGTTGCGCATTAAACCTTTGTTAAAATTTAATGTGAAACACATATAACTTTCCCTTGCAAAGTAAGTAATCAAAAAACCCTATGTTGAATCAAGAGAGGATGATGCTAAATAAAGATCATTAGACTTTAAAATGCTGAAAATCATTTAATGACGCTAAACTAAGCACTGTAGAAAACTGTTTAAAAATCAAGTTATATTAAAATCAAGTTATATAATTTTTTCCCTTAAATACATATTAAGGCTGCTCGCTATCTTAAAAGATACATTTTTACTACAAGAGCACAGAAATTAATAACCCCTACCCAAAAATTTCAGCAGATGGGTAGCTTTTCCTATCTTGTAAACCATAAAACGAGGCTTTAAACAAAACCGTAGTACCGTGTTTGAGAAAATCACGAAAAATGACATGAATAAACTAGTTCCAGTTGACCGATTTTGATGAAAATTTTTGTGTCGGGTCCTCTCATAATACTTAACTTATTTTCAAGTTTCAACTTGTACGATTTTTCGTGTTTGATTATTTTGTTTACACTCGCAAAAGCACCCAGACACACACAGACCAATCAATAAAAACATGTTATTGGGTTCAGGAGACCTGGAAACATGTATTTTTTTAAGATTGCAGCCTTAATACTCATTTAAGCGCAAAAGGTGTATAATAAAAGTTATAGACAATTTAAAAATCTACAATCTTTATTTAAAATTTTTTTTTGTATAACGCTTAGTTTAGTGGTAATTAGTAATTTTCTAGTTTCTTTTCAAGAAAAACTAAAAATATTTTTTTAAAGATTTCGGCCGTAGTATTTTACAACAAAAATGCAAATAATAAAATTTATAGGAAATTAAAATATCTATAACTTTTATTGTAAGCACTTTTTTCTACAGAGCTTCAAAAAGAGATTTCCGTATTATTAAGCCAAACTAAGGCAGGTTTTAATTTTGCATCATTCACTCATGATTAAAATTAGGTTATGTTTTTTTGAGGTGAGTTTCTTTTGTTTATTTCTAATGTTTTATTACTAATGTTAGGTTATATTGTTCATTATTTGCATTGGCAAGAGAAAGTCGTGTTTGCTTTTTAACTTTGAAATAGGAACTTTTTAATATTTTTTTTATTGTTTCAAACTGACAGTATAATAAGGGTAATGCACGATTGTAGTAACTGTTAAAAGGTATGATCGATTCACTTTCGAGTGAAGAATCGCACACCGTAGACTATCCTTGAGATCTTAATCTATTGAAATCTCCGTATTAACAAAACCTCTACACACACCTCATCTTTCCATCCACCTTTTTTACACTTCTGAATTCATCTAAAATAATTCTCTCTATTTTATATTTAGATAAGTGCTAAGTAACCATAAACCAAACACGCCTACACAAAACAACTATGTTTGTTTTTTAAAAAATCTTCTAGTAAATAATTATATCCATACCATTTTTTAAATAACACTATTAATCATACTGTTTAAAATTTATCTGATTATACAATCGCTTGCATTTCTAATATTTCTGTCGTTTTCTGTAATTTATTTACTCAAAAAGATTTATTAGATTTTTACTGTTATTATTTTTGCTTTTAAAAATATGTTTTGTTGTTAACATCATTCTTATTGAGGGTTAAAATATTTTATAGCCTACAATTTAATTCAATGTTGTGTAATGTTATTAGAAAAAAAACCGGTCAATTAATTTTTTACAAAAATTATTCTTAAATTGATTGATAGTGTAAATCCAATTTATAAATTAACTCAAGAAAATTTACCCGTGTGGTACCGCTGTAATTAACTTATAATGACTTTTATATTATTAGAATTTAAAATTACATAGACAGTATGTATTTTGCAAAGAAATGCGTTGCTAAAACTTAGAAGATTACAGCCGAACTTCCATATAGCGAATCATCACGGAACTTCCGAAAAAGTTCGTTAAATAGAAACTTCGTAAGGACTATACCTATATTATTTAATATATAGAATCCACGTCCTGACGGCGTATAACCACTGATGTTTTAATCTTCTTCATAGCTTTTTTGTAAAGCGGAGTTTTTGTCAAAAATATCGTAAAAATGTGTTTCCTAATGATGTGTCTTTCCGTGAAATTGTGCATACCACTATAATTTTGGCTTCATCCTTTTTTTACAGATCCTAAAAAACGAAATTATTAAAGGTATCTATAGAAAACCAGTTATTTTATGAAAAACTCAGGGTTGTTAGACATAAACATGAAAATGTTAAATATCTATAAACGCATTTTTAGAAATAATATTTTCACAATTTTGTACAAACAAATTAAAAATAAGCAACCTGAAAAACTTTTTAATAATTTACGATTAAACGAATGTTAACTTTTTTATAATGAAATACTTTATTATTTTATAAATTAATATCAGAAATTCAGCGAAAAACTCGTTAAATTTTCCTTTTTAAACTGTTATAGAAGTAATTAAACAAGTAAGAAAAAACCGCTGCATGAAAACTTGGAGCTCCCTTAATTAACATTCTACGACTTGAAAGTAGTTTGAAAACAATAAAACTTTATAGCCTCAGCCTCTGAATTCTAAATTACTATCTTCACTGCCGTACCTTGCACGGTTTGTGGTTTCTAAATTGTTTGTTTACTAAGAAGAAGAAGAAGAAAAATTAATCCTCCGGAAACTATTACCTGTACAAAATTTTAAATTCTTTGATAACATGGTTAGTGTTAGTTTTAAGAACTGAAGAAGACAATTACTGAATTAAAATTCTTCAATTAATCTTTTCGTGTAATATTTGTTTCAATTTAAAGAAATGCAATGTTAAAAGAAAAAAAATCTGGTGTGAAACATTCAAACGACTATCTCTTGCCAATGCAAATAATGAATAATATAACCTAACATTAGTAATAAAACATTAGAAAAAAAAACTAACCCCAAAACACATAACCTTATTTTAATCATGAGTGAAAGACGCAAAATGAAAATCAACCTCAGTTTGGCTTAAAAATACAGAAAATCACTCCTTCACGCTAATTCCTTTTAATCTTTTAATTTCCTATAAATTTGATTATACTCTTTTGTCGTAAAATGCATACTAAGGCTGAAATCTTAAAAAATTAATTTTATTACAGGTTTTCATGAATAAACAGAAAATCACTAATAACCACTAAACTAAGCGTTTTACAAAAAAATATTCAAAATAAAAGTTGTAGGGTATTTTTTCTACGAGAGAACAGCCTCCCCAAGAATTTCAGCAAACATGGCGCCTACCCTATCTTGTAGAGCATAAAAAAATCAGTAAATGAGGCGATTTTTAAAAAAAGCGTAGGAGCCGTTTTTGGAAAATCGCAAAAAAAATGACACAAGTGAAAAATGACACGAATAAACTTAAATTAACATAAATTTAACATACCGTTAGCATAAAAGTTAGCTAAATTTATTTGGAAAAGATAAAGATGATAGTCAAAATTAATACTGGTGGACATAGCCTTAATAAAATACAATTACCAACGTTTTATACCTATTTTAAACAAATTTATCAGGTTTAACAACAAACAACATTATGATTCCTTCTACATTATCTTTTAAAGACACTTAAAAATTGATAAACCGAAAACAAATAGAACGGATGACCTAAAAAGTTGAGTTTAAAGAATTTACTGCACGTTTATGCTGGTCAACAGACAATTGTTTAGCAACTCACTTACCTCCCACTCATTTACACGAAATTTAACAACTTAAATACCACAACTGAGCAGCCAGCTTAACTCAATTATAATAGAGATTATGTTCTTCATTACCAGACGCTTCGAGGCTTAGCCTACATACAAACAACACTACGAACTTACTATGTATTTAGAACCTGCCTTTCTACAAAAGATAAATAGAGAAACCTACGATAGTGAGAATTAACAAACAATGAATTTTGAGCATGAACTTCGTAAGAGTGATAGAAAAAAAATTTTTTGTTTCATTTTTATACCTATATTATTTTTTTGTCCATAACAGACAGGTGGAGTGTCAAATTATTTACACTCACTCTGTTAGTTTCAGGGCTAAAATAATAGTTCTGTTTCTTATCACATGGTCTGCCAATTAAATGACTGAATCATTTAAGAACAGAAGAGGTAGAGGTGTAAAATAGATAGAGGTGCATGCTGATTAGCGTACTTTTCTACTCAGTGAGGAAGCCAATTGTAAACCACCTCACTCCTCGTTTTACTGAGTAAAACCTTTACAGTTCAAACCAGCCTTCTGGCTGATGACCTAAACAACAACTTTTTTTACTATTTTTATTTGGTTACATCAATTCTTTGGTAGTTTACAACAACGTAGATTCTAGAACAGTAACGGGTTTCAATATGATCAAATTATCAAAGCCTTTTAGAAATCGGAATTCGCTTTGCAGTACAGGGACAGCGAAAATTGTCAATCACTATTTTTAAAATACATTATTTCATGAACAGAAGTTAAAAATTTAAATCTTAATGGTTTTTTAATACGATTAAGAAATATTTCAATTATATTTTACATTTCTATCTTAAAATGTAAACTAATATAAAGATTGAATTTCTAATCATTTTTGTTAAGATAAACTACATTTGAGTAAATCAACGAACAACATGAAATTAAATTTTTATATTGTTCTGATTCCGTTGAACATTATAGACTGCAAAACTAATGCCCAAGTTTAATACTCAGCAAGGTTCTAGAAGGTTTTACAATATTAACAGAAATTACAGGAATGCGAGCGTCACGTAATCGTGGAGCTTTCATATTAGTCACTCTACCCGATCTGTTAGATTAGTGAAGGTTGTTTACCCGGGACGAATTGCAACTCTGTTCGATCTGACTATAGTCCGATTCACGAAAGAAAACACCTGTCTTTAAACAGCAATATCTTTTGAACCGTTGAATGTAAAAACAATTACGATACATAAAATTAAAGCTTGTTTTATTGTTGGTTACGGGATTACATTAAAATATAATACTTTGCAGCCCTATACATTTTAAAGTACGCGTGAACAAAGTAATCGTATCTTGAATTTGGGTATCCTGGAAAAGTGGTTAAAAACAGTGTAATTTTTATGCGTAATTCGTTATACTTAATACACTATGAATTTCCAAAAAATTTTAATGTAAATCCTATTACCAGCAATAAAACAAGCTTTAATTTGATGTATCGTTATTGTTTTTTACATAAAACGACGGTTCAAAAGATATTGTTGTTTAAATACAGGTGTTTTCTTTTGTGAATCGGACTATAATTATTAATCTTGTATACAAGAAATCCAGTTTTATAAAAGCCCTTTCGGTGACTCTTTCCCTCCGGCAGTACTACTAAAACCAGTATTTGTTTGTTATTTTTCTTGCAATTTTTAATTACGTTCAGCAAAAATAAATAAAAATATGATACTACTCAAAAACATTAGAATATAAGGAAATATGTTTACATTTGATATGAAAAGTATTTAAATCAATAATATAATCAGAATTTTACAAAATATTCATTATGAAAAATAAAATAAATTGACCACCACTGTAACGTAGTGGTCAGTGCGCTAGCCTACACCACGGAGTTCTCGTGTTCTACTCCCGGCTAGGTCTGGAAATTATTACAAGTCAAAATCCACTGTTCAAGTTACCAAATCAAGGATAGTTACACAAAACCAAACTGTTGATGTGACTTTAAAAAAATAAAAATAAAAACCTAAATAAAAAAACTAAATGTTTCCAGATAATAAGACATCCCACCGGGTTGGTCGAGTAGTAAAGTCGTCGCCAGTCGAGTCAGCTGTTTAACAGCTGATTTTCGGAGGCGAATATTCCGAAGTTCAAATTCTAGTAAAGGATTTTATTTTAATCGTACGTTACTTTTATTCGGATTTGAATATTAGACCATGGTTACTGTTGTACTTTAATGTTTGGGGTTAATTACACTTTAAGGTATAGTCGCCTAAATCTGAACAAGACTATATATACCTCATTTGCCCGTCATGTACATCATCATCATCACCTCATTGGATCACGGGGGTTGCTTATTGTTCTTCAATATTGAAGAGATTGCAACCTAAACACATAAGGAATGAAAAAATGTTTACCCAACATTTATCAGTTACAATCAGAAAACGCAACTAAATCGATACGCAAAAAATGAATACAGCCAAATATCACTGAGATAATATTTATTTTGCTTAATTTCTCTTAAAGTAAAATATACGGGTGGTACATTGAAGCATTACTATAATATTTGTTACAATACCAAATTTTAATATTCTGTGCTCAACGTTGCCAATATTAGCCCGGCCGTTAATAAGATTTTCAATGTGTTTCTTTTATTTCGCTTTTGGGTAGTCTATGGTTTTATTTTAAATAACCAAGCAATCATCAGATTGCTTGCATTTACCTGCATTATTCTGAATTATTGAATAATTCAAACGAACTTTCTACCAGTTGATTGGCTGCCTAGCTAGAAATGTTTAATAAATTATCAAATTATCAGCAAAATGATTTTTATTTAAGTTGCTTTTCATTTCCGTGCGTAAACTTTAAGATTATAAATAAGAGAAATTGATATGGAAGAAATTTTGATATCTTTCTTTAGTAGTCTATTGAGTATCGCCAGTTTAGTTTATCCGTTTGTATTAAAATGATTAACTAATTATAGCCTACTTTAATAAGAATAAGTAACATTAAATATTTCTTTTGTTTTTAATCTTTCAAGCAATATTAAATTAAATCGTTGAAGCCCTTTCCAGGCCATTTGTTTGGGTTCGATGTCGAAGATTGTCGAAGTAAGTACACAAAATAAAGCTTCTGTTACGAGGAAGTAGCAAACAGATAAAATAGAAGTGCAGTTTTTCCATCACAGTTCAGTTAAGCACGTTCCAAGGGAGTGTTTACTCCACACCAACTTTCTAACTAATGAAAATTGAGATTACTTTTCAAAGAATTCTGTTTACACATCGATTTAATTTTAAATTTTTATTAGAAATGTTATTACGCAAAATAATTTAGTACTAACCTATTATACTTTTGTGTTGGGAATCTAACTCGGAACCTTCAGTTCAACAATCGAGTACGCTGTCGACTACGGAGATTGCCTACGAAATTTATTTATTTTTTAGTTTAGGATATCGTAGTAGCAAATTATGAAATATCCCACTTCATGTGTTCAGTATGATAGTTCGATTTTTGGTATGAATTCGAACATTGACATAAAGTATTGATTCTTCATGTTCTGTCTGGTTTCAGTTTGGTAGTTATACGCTTTGTTTACCCAACTGACGTTACGTAACAATTCAAAAGAAACTTATACACGCCTATAGTTGATTAACTGAACTGCCAGTAGGCCTCCTTAAAATTTTATTTAAGTTTTCTTTTAATTTCTAGATTTGAGTTTTAATACACTAAACTAAGGGATCGGATAAGTGGTTTAAAGAAGTCAGAAAGGATACTGAAAAAAAGTTGGACTAAACCATAATAAACCGTTTACAGATAAGTAAAAGAAATGTTAAGGTTACGCCTTACAATAAACAGTTTAAGTAAACTTTAAAATAAACTGAATTTTTTCATTCCTAATTTGTGTGTGTTGCAATCTTTCCAATTCAGAACAATAAGCGGTTTCTTATTGTTCCCATGCTTTTTTTGCCCCATGCTTTTTCTTTGGTTGCTTACAACTCAATGAAATGAGGATAATGTGTATGACGTGTAAATGAGATAAAGTCTTGTACAGATCTAGGCCGACCATTCCTGAGAGAGTATTGTTAATTGAACCCCAACCATCAAAGTACACCGGTAACCACTGTCTGGTATCAAAAACTCAGGATTAAAAACCCAGGATCAAACACCCAGGTCCGAAAATCAGCTGTTGAACAGTGACTCGCGGTGACGACTTTACCTCTAGACCAACCCTGTGGGTTGAACTGGAAATTAAAAACAGAATTTTAATAAATATTTTGACGTATCGTGCTCGTTTGATTATATGGAAATGCAACCGGCAATATTGCGGCTAACTTCATTAACCTTGAAGCTCTGATACAATGATACGACGCAAAGTATAATAAAAACAATACTAAATTACCGTCTTTTTATGGTTGTGTTAGTGCTAACCTTTTGTTTTTTTTTTGTTTAACGTCCGACTGTTCTGCAATTACTGCTAATGCAGACGGTGAAGGATGAAATGATTTTTGCAACGTATGAAAATATGCCGTGCCTGAATGGGATTCGAACCCAAGACCGCATGATGAGAGGCGAGCACGTTACCAACTACACCAATGCGGCCGGCTAACCTGCAAAGCGAAAAGTTCCGGGTTTGTTTCCCTGCTAGGATTTAGAAATTTCACCAAGTAAAACTTTACCATTCCATAATCCACAGTAATTGCTAATAATTTTCATGTGTATTGTACGTAATAACTACTTCAGCTTCCTGATATAAGTACCTGTGTTTTTTCGTTTAAATAAATAAATTTATCCAATAACTTCGAGTAATAGTGCCTGAAAACTGACAGTAAAAAAATTTTGGGTACTGGTAACTCTAAAGATTACAATTGATTTTAACGTAGGGGTTACAATGTTAAATAATAATAAATTTCTCTACTTTGTGTTAACGTTTGTATTTTAATAATGTTTCCAATTTCGTTTTATAAATTTTTCAGTGATATCACCTCTTACTTTTATATAACACGTTCCAAGATATTTAAAAAACTTTATCAGAAATATATTGAAAGCATTGTTAAATTCTAATCAAAGTTAAAAATGTATTAATTAAACGACTTCTTAGAGCTAATTAAAATATTAATCAACAGTCTGAATCACAATAAGGTATAATTAATAATTTTCACTGTTTTTCTCGGAACTAAAAAGAACAAAGTTTTGTTTTCCATATCAACAAAACATACCGTTACGCGTAAAACGATATTACGGTCTCAAACGAAAAGAAAAAGTTCACTGACTTTTCTTCTTCATAAAAACAAAGTTTTTATTATTTTAATAAAAATTTAAAAGAAAAGTTTTTAATATAGAAACAAACCAACAGATTTTTAACTAAATAACCAAGTTTCCTTTCGTTTCATAATAAACATGCATTCAAAATAACAAGGTGATTAAAAAAGATGTTGTCTGAAGATTTAAGATTTAAAACATTCTTGTCAGAAATAAACTTATGAAAAAAAGCAAGGAAGATTTGATGAACTTCCCAGTCACAACTCCTTTCCTTTAAGTATTATAATTATTATTACTAATTATTTTTACTTTCTCTTGCCTATATGAATTCTCTTGCCTATGTAGGAAGGAAAGTATTGTTTTCATGTCGATTTTTTGAAAACGAGTTTTCACCGGATATACACGTTTATAAATGACTGAATCATTTAAGAACAGAAGAGGTAGAGGTGTAAAAGACACTAATCAGAGTTATCTCCTCTAAAAGTAATAGATTTCATTATACAGCCAGACCCTGTGGTGAATGAAGTGAAGGTGTCATTTGCAGAGTGGAAAATATGTGCTTTTCAGAGGGCCCGGCATGCTGATAAGCGTACTTTTCTATTCAGTGAGGAAGACAATAGTAAACCACCTCACTCCTCTTTTTACTTAGTAAAACCTCTACAGGTTCAAACCAGCTTTTCGGCTGATGACCTAAACAACACAACACGTTCATACAGTAGATTCCCTGAACGCAAAAAACATGTTTTTAGCGATTGGTCTGTGTGTATGTGTTAACAAAATAACTCAAGAACAGAACATCGTACGAAGTTGAAACTTGAAACTTACGTTAGGACTACTAAAGGAACCGACACGAACACTTTCATCAAAATCGATAACCGGAAGTAGTAGTAGTTTATTTGTGTAATTATTCACTTTTTCAATTTTCTCAGAAACGGCTAATACGATTTTTTTTAAACGCCTCATTTACTACATGTTTTATGCTCTACATAATAGGGTAGGCGTCATGTCTGCTGAAATTCTTGAAAAGGCTGTGTTCTCGTAAAAAAGAGTTCTTTTAAGATCGCGGCCTTAATATGCGTTTTAGAGCAAAAGTGTATATAATTAAAGTTGTATACAATTTAAAAACCTACAACTTTTATTTCAAACATTTGTTCGTATAATGCTTAGTTTAGCGGTAATGAGTGATTATTCTTTTTTTCATGAAAATTGTAAAAAAATTGATTTTTTTAAGATTTCGGCCTTAGTATTCATTTCAAAACAAAAAATATAAAAATATTTGTAGGAAATTAAAATATCTACAACTTCTATTTTATGAAATTTTCGCTACGGAGTTTAGTTTAGCGTCAAACAGTGATTTTCCGTATTATTAAGACGAACTAAGTTTGTTTTTCATTTTGCATCATTCACTCATAATTAAAATAAGGTTAAGGCCGCCTCCGTATCGTAATGTAGCGTGCTAGCCCACAACAAGGAGGTCCTGGGTTCGATTCCTGGCTTGGATCTGGAAATTTTCACAAGTCAAAACCCACTGTTCCAGTTAGATAAATCACCGTACAACTATCGATTTTTTGAAAATATAGATGAGATCTGATTCTTTGGCAAATATTTTGTACTTGCTCATCCCAGAGAAGTCGGTAGTATATTTTTATTCCTAAATATTTAACGGATGTCACCTTCTGCATAATTTGACAAGCGCAAGTTGGAAACGAAGACATGTATGAACGATAATTTATTTACATCAAACAGAATTTTGTAAAATTTCTCGAGTGTCTTTAGTAGTAGCATAATTGATGAGATTGAACTTCCAATCCAATGTTACATAGTTTAATTCTCAAATGTTAGATTTAGTAAATTTTCACACCGTTAATCACATTAATATTACCGATACTGACATTGTTCCGTCTATCGTTCTCCACAGCGTAATTAAACAATTCAATTTTTTAGGAAAGAATCCTAAATATACTTCTCGGTAATCATATTAAGATCAGAACTTTTGACTATCTATCCACTGGTTTTGACGCTACAAAATGCATTACTGTAAAACAAACTTTAGTTCACAGTTTACTGAAAAAGTATTCCAGCATAACTGAGCTTACAAATTACAATAAAACGGTCTCTTTTTTTACTAAAGTTATTTTACACGGGCCCAGAATGAAAGTTCTTTTGTAACTTCAGAAACATTTCCTACTTATACCAATATTAGTATTCAGGTAACGAGTTCTTTTGTAACCTTTTTATTCTTTTTTACCTTTCTTCATCCCTTTGTTATATTAAGACACCCTTGATATTTCTTCACTGGTTTGCGGTGATAACATTTTTTCATGTTCAGAGGTAGAAGTATTATAATTTAATTTATTAATTAATAGAGTATTTAAATTTAATTAACTGATATTTATTTTTTCAGAAAAGGTCTCTTTACAATTTTGCTTTGAAATAAAATGTAGGTATAGGTTTTATTTAAAGATATAATACTTGTCAACTTAGTTAGCTCTAATTTGAAAAAAGGCATTGAATTCGAGATAAAGCACCAACTGACCATTTTTTATATACAAATGCAAAAGTGCTCAGTGACTTCTTGTTACTGATTCACTAAATTCCCAGTAACCTTAAATGCTGAATGAAATTAAGGATATTTCTTTTTTAAGGTGTGCGTACATTTCGACCGCTTTTGTCTAAGGGGTAAAAAGAAGGTGATTATTATGGAGCAATAGTTATTGCTTATTACAATCATATTAAATCAATATAATAGTCTTGTTATAAACAATAATATTACCGCAGGTAATATTCGTATTTAAATATAATAATAAATAAATAAATAAATAAATGTAATAAATAATAAAAAAATTATAATAAATTACCTAAGGTAATTATGGACCAATAGTAAACATTTGATATAGGATCTTATTATGGGTCAGATGTAGTTTAATTAAATCTTTGTGAGTAATTATACAGAAAATTCCAAAATTTAGGATTTTATAGACAACTGAAACCAAAATTAAAAATGAACTGCTTATTAAGCAGCCTAATTAAAAATAAACAAAAGTGTACGTTCATTAAATTTGGGTCACAGGGTAAATTTTATAAGTTACGCAATTCCAGGAAGTAAGTTACTAATATATTCCTAAAATAACAAGATTAATTGTACATAGGCAAAAACACACAAGAAACTCACAAGGGAATACAATAACAGAAAATAAAAAACAAAAGAATAGACTATGAATTATTTTGAACGTTGGCATCTCCAAAACTGGGTACGTAGTGTTTAAGGAGACAAAACATTGGCAATGAGCCTAATTTTAAAAAAGAATAAAAGAAGTTACTTTTAGTTGTTGATATACATTTTGCTTTTTAATAAAAGTAGGGAGTTCTCTAACTAGAATAATAGGTTTTTATTGTCTTGTTTATGGGTATTCATACATTAGAAAACTTTCTGTACTCGTTTAAGTTAAAAAGTAATAATGTATGAAACAATATGGTTAATTGAACACATTTTAGTTTCATTAAAACGACAAATTTAAAATCTACTTCAGTGAAATTGAAAATTTAATAAATGTAGAATACTGTCACATAAAACCAGTTATCTTTAACTGCTTCCTACAAACTTAATCGAATACATTTGTTAACATTTTGTGATTTATATTGAAAACTTGTAGCTATCTCTTAAACAGTATACGGAAGCTAAATCTATAAATTTTATTGAACAATCGTATTAATATCGATTTCATAAAAAAACACTAATATAAATAGGAAATATTCAATTACAGTTTCAACTACTGTCGTAAAACAATATGTTTTAAACCACTGTTATAAATTGCATGGGTTTAATAATTAATATATTGTTCATTTTAACTGTTTGGTATTTAACAAAAAATATCGGGTGACACGTTGTCACTTTCTTCAAGAAATTCGAAAATTGTTTCGATACGTTGGCAGTAGTTTTAAGTTGATAGCAGCATGTATAACATTCTACCGTACATTTTTACTGTATCAGTACTGGTTTCTTAGCGTTTGTTAGAAAAATAATAGTTTTTAAGTTTTTTATTATCTATATATCAAAATTACAATTAGTTCTTACATTAAAAAACAAGAACAATAAGAAATAGAGTTCATGCAGAAAACACAAAATAAAACATGATCATCCATTAATAATAAATGTTACAGATCAAATGAAAGTAAGATAAATTTAGAACGTATTTTAAATTAAATAAACAATTTTTGTAAAAGTTCAAAGGTTAATCATTATCGAGTTTGCACTAAGTCAAACACATCTTGTCTATTAAGACTTGTAAAAGTGCAGTCTCTGTTGTCCAGTAAGTTTATCGCGATATATTTTAATGTCCCGTCAGTCTTTGTTCGTATGTTTTGCTAAATTATGTAATTTTCTGTTTTACTGAGCTAAGCCCTATGCCGTTGTAAATATAATTGTTTAATATGTATCATGGCATCGTAAGAGCTGTACGTAAACTTTTGTCTGAAAACGTTCTAAAATGTCAATTTGGAATTTTTTGTTGTCCTGCAGAGTTGTATCCAGTACGTCCAAACAGGCTTTAAAATTGTCTTGCACAGCGTCAGTTTTGAGTTTTTTGATATTAAAATTAATTTTGAATTTTTTATTAAAAACCAACGAGTTAACAGAATGCATTTAAGAAAGAAGAAACATCATAAAAATACCGCTGAAGTTCATAATTAATTTAATGCTTTTTGGTGTCCCGTTATCGACTTCCAGAAACATTAATGAAAATTAAATTAGATATTGAAACAAAAACAAAAAGCAGGAAGCGTTGTAAATGTAAATATTTTTTTAAAAATTCGATTGGCCATGATCGATTCGTAATGAAGTTATTCGACAAAAGATTGCAGAAGCTTTTGTAGCCAGTGCTGGTAAATTGACTAGGAAGGCTTTTGATTTGAACTAAATATCACGAAGAAGCGTTCAAGGACTTCTAAGTGATTTAGAATTTAACCATATTTTGAATTCGTACCACCCATCGTTCCTCCACGCTTTCCAGGAAGATTATAGTCACTAAACCAAGCTGTTGATGTAACTTAAAATAAACAAAAAAATTTGTAAGTCCATGCTCAATATTGACTTTTTATTTTGTTTTCTGTACAGATTTCGATTTTTTTTAAAGTTAAAGAGTTTGTTATTAATTTAAAAAGCTATTAAACCTAAAGAGTTTTGATACTGTTAAAACAGAACTTAATCAGCTTTGTCGCAGTAGGCCTACATATATTTTTTAAATGCGCTTATAACAATATAACAGCGAATTTTGATTTAAAATTTTATAAAAACAGTGTGACTTGAGCAATAGAATTAAACCGAACAATAATTTCTTAATCGTTGCAATAATCTTAATTAACTCATGAGTTTTGAGTTTTACCTAATCAAATACTTAATTTTGTAACTGCAAAATAAATTATATAGGTCAATTAGCAACTATTGTCATCACGGATCTAAAAATATATATAATTTAAGTATAATCTGAAAAATTAATTAATAATAATTACAAGTTTACATGACATAAATTATAACGTACATCATTATTTTAAAGAAAAATGGTAGCTTGAATAATGCATTTTTAAGTAGATGGCAATTAAAAGAACAAAAGCCGTTGATGATGCTTTTTCTTTGTTATTTTTATACATAGAGTTACTTGCCTGTTTTAGCTAACATTTTTATATACCTTAATAAATATTGTGATACCTAAGATAAAAGAACAATCAATAACTATTATATTTGTATATTTTATAAACACATAAAATAACAATTAATAAGAGATAAAAATTTCCAAAACTTCCCAAATGTAACATCTTACTTCAGTAATTGAAATTTAAAAGACCTTAGATTTCGTTTGTCCATGATGTACCTAAAGTTCACGACACATAATTCTTCAAAGTACAACATAACAACGAAGACTTTACACAAAACAAAAAACGACGAAGTTTATTATTGTACAGAGGTGGGCATAAATAACTATCAGTATTCAGAAAACATTCGACCCGATACTAGGCCGATTGAAAAAGTTTCAGCTTAATAATGATGTAATTTACGAATAAATTTCTTATAAAATAATGGCTCTCACGATCCCCAGAGTAGTCTACTCGCGATTTTTTCTTCAGAGCTACTTAAAAAGGAGAGACTTTGTGCATCTAATGCCCACAATATTGATGAACTGAAGGTGAAAATTCAACAAGAAATCAATGCAAAAGTTTTGGGTCACATCGAGCACAAAAATCCATTGATGCTCAAGGTGGTTATTTTAAACATCTTTTGCCACAAAAGGTAAATAAAATAAAAATATTCCAGAAATCAGGAGATTGAAAACATAGTGCGGTAGGGATTTTTGTACACACGCAGACAGCACGTCACAAAATGATATTGCAACGCAACTCACATCTAATAGGTGCCAACAATGAATTTTTGGCTCCAACAATTTAAACCACTAAGAATTACTTTTTTCGTGATATAATGAGTACGAAGTCTTCCATCTTTTGGAAGGAATAGACGAACAGCCTATGCTTAATAGGAGGTAGAAGGCTCAGATTTATGGTGCGGGAAAAAAGAGGTTGCCTGGAATCAGATGGCTTGATGAAGTAATTTAGGTACTTGGAAGTAGTATGGGAATGGGAGATGGAGGACTCGGGATGATACGGGTCGGGCCGTAGCGCAGGAGGAGAAACAAGAATTATATATCAATCAATTATAAGAATCAATTTTACTTAATTGATTCTTGCCATTATTTTTCTTTTTTCATCCAGTATTTCACCGTTCGGTAGTTACACAAATCTGTAAAGTTCCAAACTCAAAATAAAAAACCGTTTAAAATTGGAAATAATTACAACTTCAAAATATTAACTCGCAAGCAATAAATAGATAAAATAAACCACAAAATTGTTATGTTAAAACAGTTTACTTTTTTTACAAAGATAACAATAAAGAAACAGAAAATTTCTTTCTTTGGGTTTCTCTTAAGGAGTGACTTCACCAGAATCTCCACACTAACCATCAACTATTTCCTAAACAGAAAATCTCAGCCCCACTGGATCAAAGAAATTGAACAGGACATAAACGAAATCCAAATCTCACTTAAACATCTGAAAAGAAAATCCGGAAATTACCAAAAACTGAACAACACAAGACTTGAACAGATGAGATCGACATAAAGACTAAAAAATCGAGTATTCCGGCGTAGAACGCCAGAAGAGATCAGAAAGATTGAATTAATACTGGAGAAGAATCGAAAGAAACATCAGGGGAAGTGATCCAACACAGCAAAAATTGAAATAAGATGTTTCTTCTTTATGAACTTATGTAATCCTATGTGGCTTTAAAAAAAAGGATAACAATATTTATCATAAATCATGACAATCAAGGGAGATGCGAAATGAGACCAAACTTAGAATAGCAACTACATGCAAGAGTAAATGCATGCATGAATGGTGCTGAAACTTCGGATCTCAGAAGGAAATAAAAACTAAGGATCCTGGTTGTTCAGATGGAGTTCCTTAGGTTGGACCATGTGCTAGATGAGGAGATAATAAAAAAAATGGAAGTACGTGACAACTTTGTGGATAAAATTGAGAAAGAAAATTTACGTGGTAAGGTCATCTAAGAAGGACGAACGAAGGTAGAATGTTTAGCGTTAACAACCACAAAGAAATAGGGTAGGGCGAATATCTATGTAATGGATGGATGGAAAAAAGGGAAGATAAGATTGTCATGGCGTACGGAATGTGGGAAACTCACAAGAAAAAATCATAGCAATCTGAACCGCGATAACTCGAATGAATCAGCTGTAAAATCTTAAAGCATAGTTTTTGCATTAAACAAATTTTTGTCAAGGAATATACTTGAATTAAAAAATTCATACTGATATTTATTATGTAAGAAGACATTTTTAACGAAAAATTAACTAACAACAATAACATAAAAAAATTTGCAGTATAAATAATGATAAAAGTTATGTTGAAAGAACATTTTCTTGTACAAACAACTCATTGTCGGTGTTCTCGTTTTGAACAGTCCGTTGTTGTTGTTGTTGTTGTTGTTGTTTGATAGATGACTCATTCTATTTTTCTTTCTTTCTTCACCCCATATTTTTCCCCCTTTTGTTCCCTCACAGGGTATTGTAAAGTTCTCTCAAAAAATATCGTACTAGAGATAAGCGTATTCAGAATACCAACAGAAAAAATAAGTAACTTAGATAATACTTATAAAAAATTTAATAGAGTTTAAAATATTTTTGTAGATCTTTCTAATTATCTCTTCGTAGATATACCTTAAGATGTTTTACAGATATTTCTTATATGTAAAACTGGTTAAAAATAAAATTAATACCGGTGGAAAACATTAAATATTTCTATAGTGAAAAAATATAAAAAATTATTAATTTTAAAGTACTTTCTTTTGGGTTTATCGTCGATAATGGATAATATCATTATGGCTATTTTGGGGCTTAAAAATTTATCTCACCTTTGCAATATTATCATTTTAGTACATTCAAAAATGAAGTGAGACACAAGCATTATTCGGGCTATTTTGTAATTTGAATTAGTTTAGTGCAACATAACTGTATTATTTAAATTAACTAACTGTATGTACTTCTGTATTTACAATTTTTTTATTATTAATTATTTCCTTTAATATTACTCTTTTATGGGAAAAACGAGTAAGGTTTATTGTACGTATAGGCTATTATTATTAAATTGGTTTATTCCAATAAAAACAATTTGTATTTTACTCATTTTAAAAATGAAAATAAAAATTCACTAATCCGAACAGTCACGGTTTGGTTCGGATTACATAACATTGGTTATAACATTGGTTCGGACTAGCAAGCTTTTACTGTATATCAATACACAAATCATAGTTGTTAACAATATAATGATCGTTAAAGAAATTTACAAAAACTGATGAAAATATTTTGAATAAAGAAACGTCAATACTAATAATAATTTCAACCGAGTATTGTTCAAAAGATTATACTTAATCAAATCACACTTTTTATAAATTTTACATCTTATTTCAGACACGTTACAGACTTTATCACGTTATGTAGATTAGTGCTGTTTAGATAGCTGATTAGTGCAGTATTCGTGTAAGTGTTTGGACGTCTGTTTGTTCTCGAATCTTTGTAAGGTGTGGACAAGCAGTAAGTACCCTATTATGTGTTCTGCTGTGAGAGCTTTGGAACAAGTGTGTTTTTTCTTTTTCTTGTTTTGTCAGTAAATGACTGTGCGTAAGTGCTGTGTGTCCGATTCTAAGTCTAGTAATTATTAGTTTATCTACTCCTCTTCGTGTTAAAAATTCTGTGTATTTTCCCTTATAAATGGATTGTTGTTAGAATATTAGTTTAGTAAGAAATTCTGTATGTTTTATTTTTTAGTTTATTTTTCAACTCAGTATATTTTAAGCTTATCTGAGCCATTGTAATTATTTTATATTTATATTTTAACGAGATATAATTTCTGAAGAAGGTATGAATGACTTATCATAATTAAATTTCAGTATTTCCTTGTTTTGCTCATATGTGGTTATAAGCTATATATTAAACTAAAGCAATTTATTTTAGCTATTATACACGTAATATACCTACTATACTAGGTGTAGTGATCAGCGTAATTGGCTTCTTAGCCAAGAGCCCCAGGTTCGATGCCCAGTCAGGTCTGGCATTCTTTCATCAGTAAATTATCTCACATCATCTTGTAAACATCATCACTCAATAAAAAAAGCTACTTCCCAACAACTGTAATTTAAAAACTCAAAACAGACAAAATAATCTGGTTGAAATTTGTACTTAATTCTTTTTAATTATAGATAATAAAAATAATTAAATTGTCACCGTCGCCCCTTTGATTAGGTTCTGTGCTTCTGGTCATCAAACTTCCGATATAGCGACAGAGTGAAGCCGCAAATAGTTCCGACAGAGGCGGTAGGCCTGTGTCGGCACTGCAGATGGCTTGTAACATCCCCTACCGTAACGCTCTGGTGACTATTTAAAGAGCGCTTTATTGAACCCGAGAGAAAAGTGTGAAGCAATTAACTTCATAACCAAGCAAAGATTCCCACCGCAGCTACAAATAGAAGGTCATCCACTACCATGGGCTCGGAAGGTGGAATATCTAGGTATAACTTTAGACCAACGACTGACTTTCAAGGACCACGCAGAAGACTCCATTCGTAAAGACAAAATCCTCCTCCACAAATTATTTTCATTTTTTATTTCTAAATCCTTATCTAAACAAGTAAAACTCTTAATCTTTTCAGCTATAATCCGTTCCGCCCTCCTTTACGGGTCACCAGTATGGTGGCCCATCCTGTCCGAAATCAATAAAAATAAAATCCGTCCCGTACAAAACAAAGCCCTCCGTTCTGTAACTAACTTCCATTACCTAATCTCCAACAAAATTATCCACGAAAATCTTCAATTTCCCACCATCGACGACAATATCCACAACACTTTCAGGACACCTGAAATCCTTTCTGTATTTACACGACAGAGGAAAGACAGCGCACAATGAGATTATACGAACAATCTACTTCACCGCATCCACTACAAGACCGCATCAAATAACCATTCCACGAATACTTTTAAGTAATTCTTAATTAATTCTACCCGTCTCCTTTAGGTATTCTACCTCCTAACGTCTAAATAAATTCTACTACATGTCCAATTCCAAAACCAAATAAAAATTCCTTTTCAGTCATTCATCCTATAATAATAAATAAGAAAACTCCCAAAATTCTATCATCATGTTCCCCGTGGTTATCCCACGACGTTGTCATCCCTAGGGGCACCTGCCCTACTTTTATAGGACTTGGACTTGGATCCAAGGGTCATTCCACTCCACTCTACAGCTTCGACCAGACTTCCACCATCGGCACATGACTACCGCACTCCGACAAAAGACCCATCGATGACACCGGAAGAAAGAAGACGATGCTGCCGCTCGCCAACCCGACACCGTAACCCGAGACCGACATCGCCCGCTGCCGTGAGCGGTTCCTTGACCGAGTCTTGCACCCACCGGACCCCGACAAAGCAACCATTGACGCACTACTGCGAGGGAAGAAGATGACGTCTCCGCTGGACGACGACCGCCGTGTCGCCCACCTCCTCGATCGCCACAACGACTACGACGGACCTTGCCGTCTAGACAACCACTGCTTAAACGGCCCTTCTCAGGGCCTCAAACTTTTAAGGTTTCCCCATGCCGCTTGATGTCACCATCCGGTGACAAAATAATCTTAAATTCTCAAAATATTATTAATTTAACAGTGAGCAGCAGAAAATACCATTCCTCATTTCTCCAGATGAGTAAACAACGAACGGTTTTGAACTTTGTTAAGGAAGATTTTATTTCGAATAAGAGATGAGAATAAAAATGGGATGTAGAGTCTTATAAAATGAGAAGGGAACAAGAATATATGTTTAAAATAGCTATAAAGATTGGCTGTTAGACGTTTATTATAATAGTAAAAAAGATTTAAAAATCACTTATAACATAATGAAAGGCCTTTTATTTAAAAGTTTTTAAACTGTTACTTTTATTGAAAGTTAATAAGTAAGTTTTCCTATTCGTAAGTTTTCACATTGTTTTGGATATAAGCCAATGTGTAATGCTTTGTTAAGAAGTTGTTATGCAAGACAACCGCACAGGGTTACCACTAATGGAATTAGTTTTGCAGTTTAGAATATTGTAAGACAAAATGGAAGTTACAATACAGTATACAGAACAGAGTTGCGCAATAACTAACGATTTTCAAATTTTATTAAACCAAGCTTGTGGTTTGTTACATTGTTGTTTTCTTGTATTTATGTCCTCTAAGTTGGTAGAACTGTAACTGACTCGATGCTAGGGTACATATTTTAGGGGTGTCTTATCAGGATATAATGCAGTGCCCCAAAGAGATAAATCGTTGTGCTGCGTGCCCGGAATTCAACATTCTATCTTCTTAAACCAATGCCCCATATTTTCTCCCTATTGTCCTACATGCCTCATTTCTCTCAGTGAATTATAAAGTATTAATCAATATTGTAATTGATAAATATTGCGGAAATAAAACCATTATTTTCTTTTCACAAAATTTATGATATTTCAAGATTGAATCGCTGAGAACATCTTAAATTGTAATAGGCAATTTAAGAAAGTATAAATTACTTTTAAACATATTAATAAAATTCTTAGTCTACGATCAACTTGTTATACAATGTATTTTTTTAGTAACTCTGTCTAGTAAGAACGCATAATGAATTCTAAAGAATTATGCATTAAAATATCAAAACCGTGGAATTATTACACGTAAATTAACACCGACCCTTTAGTCATCGCCCAATCAAAGTAGTTAATGTGACACAATATACACTGAAAATTTTAGAATTGAAATTTTCATAAAGTCCCTTGTTTCCCCCCAAAACTTAAGTTAAAAATAATTTTTAAAATAAGATCCTGTTTTCTTTAATGCAAGATGTTGAACATAATTTTCAACTTAAAATGTAAAGACAGTAATGACAAAATAATTTTAGAATTTAAAATTTTAGATTGTTAAATAAACAAGTGTCACAAAACTTTGTAACGTATCACAAATGATTGAAATAATAATTTTATTTACATACCTGAGAAAATGTAACTGACTTTTAAACTCACGATCTTAATATTTAAAATAGGTAATTTAAATTAATAATAAAATAAAAAACAAAATGTTTACAAGACAACCAGAAATAGACTATTAAAAACAATAAACAACTTTAAAAATACACTCAATCATATGTTTTTTTTAGTACAGCTATTTTTTAAGAATAACTTAAGCCGGCCGCATTGGCGCAGTTGGTAACGTGCTCGCCTATGATCATGCGGTCCTGGGTTCGAATCCCACTTAGGCATGGCATGTTTTCATACGTTACAAAAAATCATTTCATCCTCCATTGTATATAGTTACACCCCAACGTCGTCGCTAATGACCGTTGTAGTTGATGCGACGTTAAATAAATGAATTAAAAAAAAAAGTCTATTGTTTTCACTCTGTCTCTCAAGCGGGTGTGAGTAATTTCGACGAAGTGAGTTGACATCTTTTGAATGTTATCACTAAATGTCAACTTCAGAATTCTTTTTGTAAATTATTTTAGTGCTGAAAGCATTATCAGTTCGTTTCCACCAATTAATATGTAACGAACAAAACATTCCACGTTCTTTATATATTTTACAGAAATTGCATAACAAAAAATTAACGTAAAACTACGTTATTTATGGATCAATACGAAAATACAATATTTTATTCAAAAATGATAAATTTTCAAATATGGAGTTTCAGAAACAATAGAGATATTTTTTTAAATAAATAAAATTTTGATGGATAAGCACCTTTCTAATAATTATCTGTTGTTGTTTAAGTCATCAGCCTAAAGGCAGGTTTGAAACTGTAGAGGTTTTACTAAGTAAAACAACTAGTGAGGTGGTTTACTACCTCAACTGACTGAGTGGAAAAGTAGCTTATCAGCATGCCGGGCCCTCTGAAAAGCACATATTTTCCACTCTGCAAATGACACCATCACTTTATTCACCACAGGGTCCGGCTGCATAATGAAAGTCGTTACTTTCACTGGAGATAACTCTGATTAGTGTCATTTACACATCTGTCTCTTCGGTTCTTAAATGATTCAGTCATTTAATTGGCTGACCATTTACTAAGAAACAGAACTATTTATTTTAGCTCTGCAAATAACAGATTGAGTGTAAATAATCTGACACACCACCTGTCTGTTATGGGCAGTCTAATTATCTATACAACTCAAAATTTGGGTACTGTTTACAACAAAAAATTTAGAAAGAGTTAAAAAGATTTCCTTAACAACTTTTATAAAATTTCCTCGTCAAAATTTTCCGTTTTTATATACTCTTATTCTCAGATCCTACTTAAGTGCAAAAAGCAAATACATACAATACTTTTTTCAGAATTTCATCAAAATCAGGAAAACTTCTTTTATAATTTTTTGTCAATATGAAAATTTCGCTTGTTTTTATTTTATTTGGCTAATTCCAAAAGGCGTTCTAATAGGTCTTGTAAATTTTCATACCTCAAGTTGAATCAAAATTCTGGTTCTGTATCAAAATATCTTACGTAAAATATTAGAATTATGTATTATAAATATTAATAAGACGTAAGAAACACTATGGCTTAAAAAATCTTACTTTCAACATTATTAAAAGTTAAATAATTGATCGCACTCTATTAGACGAACATATTTATCAAGAAATAAAGTTTTTACAAAAATAACTCTAGAAAAACTATTGTGTTTTCAGCTCATTTTGAATTTGAACATCCAGAAACTTTGAATTTTATCTCAATAAAAATAGTATATTTTATGATTACTTTAAAGTTGTATCTGATCGAAAATAAAAATTAAATAATATACAACATTTGAATTAATATCATTTCAATTAAAAAAATTCGTGTGAAACGCACAAATTTCTCTTGCCAGTGCATATAATGAACAAATAATCTAGTAATATTAGTAATAAAACATTAGAAATAAACAAAAAATTAATCTTAAAAACATAACCTCATTTTAATCATGAGTGAATGATTCAAAATGAAAACCAACTTCAGTTTGGCTTAATAATACGGAAAATTCCTTTTTTCGCTAAACTAGGCTCTGTAGAGAAAAATGCTTCAACTAAAAGATGTAGATCATTTAATTTTCTATAAATTTTATTATTTACACTTTTGTCGTAAAATGCATACTAAAGCCGAAATCTTAAAAAAAAGTTTTTATAAATTTTCAAGGAAAAAAACAAAATCACTAATTATCGCTAAACTAAGTGTTATAGAAACAAATGTTCGAAATAAAAGTTGTCGATTTTTAAATTTTCTACAACTTTGATTATACTTGTTTGCGCTAAACTTCATAATATTAAGGCCGCAATTTTAAAAATACTATTTTTTTCTACTCACCAAGTATTTCAGCAGACATGGCACCTATCCTATCTTGTAGAGCATTAAAAATGTAATAAATAAGGCGATTTTTAGGAAATCATAGAACACGTAAAAATTACTACTTCCGGTGAACCGATTTTGATTAAAATGTTCTTCTCGGGTCCTCTAGTGGTACCTAACTTAAGTTTCCAGTTTCAACTTCTCGTATTCATAGAGGCAAGAGAAAGTAAAAATGTAATTCTTTTGGATGTTTATATAGTTTTTATAATGTCTCGAAGTAACCGAGATACGTGTTTTAATACGTAGATATGTTTTAAAACATTGGTTTTAAAAGAATATTTGCCACGTTTTTCTTTTTACTTCACGCATTAATGATAATGCAAACAGTGAAGGATTTCAGATAAAATGAGTGACGAAGAACATGCAAGACCATGGCTAACCGAAAATCGAACTAGGGATACCTGGAATAACCGAAAAGTTGCGATAACCACTAAATCAACGATCTTCCCATTTATTGGTGATGTGTCAAGTGTCTGGCAGCAGTTTAGCTCAATAAAAATTTTAATAGTGCTCTTACTTGGCTGTAGATAAAATAGGCCATAGATCAAATATGTTTTTATTTTGTTCAAAGAATTATCATTTGTTCAGGGAAAAACAAAGTCCTGTTAAAAACTTTAACTAAAATTTTCAAACTTTTTCTAATAAAACAAAGAACAATTCTTTGTCTGATAATAATTTATTATTCTTGGACTTTTTTATTTTTCTTGAGAAAACCATTAAGTAATACCACTCGAATGATATCTCAAACGCTCTCTGGTTTTCCAACCCCGTTTCTAATAAAAGTTTTGTTTAACTTTAATTATTTCATTAATTTAATGTTAATTATTTATTTAATTCGTTTACTTTTATTATTTCATTAATTAAGTAAAGATATAGATAAACAAAAATATTGTACTGGAAACAATTTATTATTTTCATTAAAATTTGAATAAAACTAAAAAATAGTATCAGAAATAATATTTTATTGAAATATGAAAAGCATAGAGCAAAAATAAATCATTAGACAAAATAATGTCATATCTTATTGATGGCAATTTTTTAAATTGTCATCATTTTGATTTGTCCGTCCGTCACACCCAGATGCCAAAAACGACAAGAGATAGCAATAAACGGTTTTCGGATTCGTTAATCTACACAAAAAGTTAGTGGGTCTAAATTGGATTTGAAGTTTCAGTTTAGACTGAAAGTAGCCCAACCAGAAGTTAAACAATCAAATCAGAATTTGGAAATAAAAAAGTGTTATTCGATTCCTCTTAAAGAATATAAACAGAAATCATTGGGTTTTAAGTTCCGGTTTCAACCGGAAGTAGCCCAAAACCAGAAGTGAAGAAACAAAGTAAAAAACTACAACAGATAGCAACAAACGCTTTTCGGATTCGTAATCTACACAAAAAGTTAGTGAACCGGGATTTGGGGTTTCGGTGTCGAACGGAAATGGGAAAAACCGGAAGTCAAGAAATCGAAGTGGGAATTTGGAAACAAAAATAGTGTCATTCGATTCCTCTTAAAGAGTAGATACAGAAATCATTAATGGTTTTTGCCTTAAGTCAAAAGTAAACCGATTTAAAAATTGCCACCATCCATGAAAGGGGTTTTTTATTATCATTTCTTTTTTTTAGCTTTTTTTATTTATTTTCGGGAACTGTACATTGTCGACAACTACCCAATTTGATCGCTAGTTTTTGTTTTTTTTTGACGTGGATTAGACATGAGTTTGAACAGGGACCCCCAGTAGAGTTTTTTCATGGATGGCTGTCAACTGGTCACCATACAAAGTCGCTTGTCCAACCGGTGTTACTTAACAAATAATAGCGACTTTCTACCAGCTGGCTGACTGGGCTGGTCCGAAGGCCTATTATCATTTCAAATTAAATACTGGGTTGTGGTTATTTTTTTATGTTATGTATTTTTGTTCTTACGAGATAAAATCACTTGGTTGGTTCGTTAATTTAGGTTATTTGCATTCTTACGTTATTAGGACCTTTATTATTTTATGCATTGATTCGTTAAAAAAAAACTATTGTTTACAATAATGTTTAATGATTCCTTTTTATTATAATTAATTTTCCAAACGATTAAATTTCATGTAACTTTTATTATCTCATTAAGAAAAATATAATAAAAATAAAATAAAATAACGAAAACTTAGTATCGCATAATCACTTTTATACAACTTCAGATCGTTTTATTTCGTTTCATAATGAGCGATAAATTTTAAATGTATTTAATATTTATTTGTACGTATTTAATTTTTTATGAAAATTAATTATCATCGTAGAATTGTTTTTTTAGTTTCGTTTATCTTCTCATAAAATTTATCCTTTATTGTTTCAAAATAGGCTTCCAATCCCATTGTATTTCTTTCATAAGTATTCTTTTAAGTGTTTAAATTCTGAAATGAAATGAAGTGCGATAAGCCTATCAATAGTGGAGCGGCTATAATTCATCAAAAAGCACCATTTAGGTATATAATTTTCCGGTAGTGTTTTCCGCCATATTTTAATACGTAATAAAGATTATTTCCGTACAAAACTCATACCACACAGAAATATAACATTCCATATTTCTTTAGCCCATTTTTCATTGGTGTAGCGTCCCTTGTTTTCAAAAAAATATTGCTTGTATCGATTATTAATATTCGATATACGGACCGACCAGATCGATTTTATAAAATTTAAATTCATTAGATCGGCTTTTGTTTTATTTAACATTTGTCTTTTGTTTCTTATTTCAGCATTTTTTTCATTTGCAACTAGATTTTTAGTTGCTAGTGTAAAAAGCGATCCTCTTCTTTACACTAGCTGACGCGTTTCTTGTTTCACCGATTGTCTATTGTTTATATTTTACATTTTGTCGTTACGTGTGGCTTTGACATTCTATTTTTATAAGTTCTAAAAATTTACAGTGAATTAAAAGTTAAAACAATAGTTTTTAAGCCTTTCTTTTTTTGTTACTTAAAATTGTTTCGCTAAACTCCCGGGAAAATGCCCATTTGTAAAATAACATGCACACTGAGCATTTAAACGGCTTACATACTAAATGAAACAGATTTACTTTGCTTTGTTTCTCTAAAATGTTGGCAACTTCTTCTCAAGCTAAGTAGCGCATGTTAGCCCTATATTCTAATCTTAAACAGTCCCACAACATGGGATGCTGTTCACTTGGTTTATAATTTCTGACATCGCTTTTCCAATGCAACTGGAGCGTTCGCAGCGAGCGACTTTTGTTGCAGCAGACAGAAACCAGAACAGCTGTTGACAGACACATTGTGCATGCGTGAGCCAAGCTACGAATGCTGGCGTAGTCAGAATACGCGTATTACGCAGCTCAAGCGATGTGACGTGACGCTACGGCAGTTTGAAATGCACCATTAGATTGCATTACAAAATACGTTCTACCATCGCTTGAGTGACGTTGCTCAAGCGACGCTACGCCAATGTGAAATGGGCTTAACAGCTTTAGTTTCGATAACTCAAGAGTAATTTATCGTAGAATTTTCCAGTTTCTTTTCGTTCTCTAATAACTACAGAATGTTCTTGTATGAAACATGTCTTTCTAATGTTATCTATACTGCGATACATTAACCAACAATAACTTTAATAGTTAAAGAAATACAAATTATGGGTTTTCGACAGGTTTTATACTTTACCATAGAACACCCTGTAAAAAATAATCACATTTCAAGTTAAGAACGTTCAATACAGATAGCCTACCTGTTTTAAAAATTAGTTGTTCATTAGATGAAGTCTGAAAAATCCATCTTACCAACCTTTTCTGGAAAAAATGACAGATGCTTTTGTTCGAATAGTTGATTTTAGAGGGCATGTTTAATCAACTTCTTGGCCCATGCTTTTTTCATCTTTCTAGAGTGGTGATCTTTATCCTCTTGAGTCCATGTTCTTCCTCTTTTGCAAGTAGGGATTTCTTCTCCTAAAACTCTAATTCCTGTATCGTTTTCCCAAAAGTTGCTCTATCTTTAATAGTTTCTGAGTCCATCAAGTTGTTTACTAGGTCTTTGTCCATTCTTTAAACAGTGTTATCTTGTTTTTATGAGTATTAAGTAAGTTAAAAATCTGTTTTGTTAGTCTAGTAAAATATCTGTGTTAGATGCTTTTTATTTTTATTTTTTTGTGCATATATACGAGTATTTATTTACATATTTCTTTTTAAATTTATTTTAAGTCGCACCAACATCTTATTTATTAGAGACTACTTTGAGTTAAGGAATGGTGGGTTTTAACTTGTAATCATTTTCCATACCCTGGCCGAGAATCGAAATCGGGACCTCCGCTTTACAGTAAAGCACGCTAACCACTGGGACACGGAAATGGTCATTTATATATTTTTTAATAATTTAATTAGACTTTTCAATTCCCTATTATGTTAAAAATTTATTATTTTGCAAAGAATATATACCACTGGGTTCTCTTCTAATAAGTAATTTCCGTTTGTTAAACTAATTGCTTAACTATTACCTGTCTTCTAATTATTTAACCGTCCTGCGCGATAAGACTAAATTTTTTATATTAAAAAATCTGATGTGAAATACTCACACAACTTTCTCTTGCCAATGCAAATAATTACCAATAAACCTAACAATAGTAATAAAACATTAGAAATAAACAAAACACTAACCTCAATAAACCTAATAAACCTAATTTTAATCATGAGTGAATAACACAAAATGAAAATCGACCTGTTTGGCTTAAAAATACGGAAAATCACTCTTTCACGCTAAACTAGGCTCTGTACAGAAAAATGCACAGAAAATGTACAGAAAAATAAAAGTTGTAGATCTTTTAATTTTCAATAAATTTGATTATAACCACTTTTGTCGTAAATACATATTAAAGCCGCAATCTTAAAAAAATTATTTTTTTACGTGAAAACAGCCTCACCAAGAATTTCAGCAAACATGACACCTACCCTATCTTGTAGAGAATAAAAAATTGAGTAAATCCGGCGATTTTTAAAAAAATCGTAGGACGAGTTTTTGAGAAAATCGCAAAACAGTGAAAAATTACACGAATAATCTACTACTTCCGGTTGACCGATTTTGATGAAAATGTTCGTGTCGGGTCCAGTAGTGGTATGTAACATAAGTTTCAATTTTCTAGTTCGTACAATGTTTAATTCTTGAGATATTCTGTTCACACACACACACACACACACACACACAGACCAATCGCTGAAAACATGTTTTTTGGGTTCAGGGGGTCTGAAAACGTGTAGATCCGGTGAAAACTCGATTTCGAAAAATCAACATGAGAACAATACTTTCCTTCCTATGTATTCATATAGGCAAGCGAAAGTAAAAATGAACCTTATAATTTTAAACCGAGGTAGCACTTTGAGTTATTAATTACTTTAAAGAGATTTAAGCATTTTCTTTTACGTTAACAATCAACAAAATGAAAATTATTTATTTTATTTATAAACTCACGTACTAACTGCACACAATATACATTATTTCTCTTCATGTGTAACAAGATATCTCATTATTTTGAAACTGCATTGCAAAATTTCCTTATAATTGTCTATAATTTCCGCTAGTTTTATAAAAGAATGAATCTATGAATACAATCTATTCTAAAGATGAATTAAGTAAAAACTGAAATTTTCAGGACCTGTAGTTTTGAAATATAGTATTATCAAAGAAGACAGAAGATCTTCCGTTTCCTAAAGATAATAATGATGAGATGTGACAGTAACATGATATAGATGTGAAAACATTCAAAGCTTCCTCTAGTGCAAGTCGCGGCTGTCATTATGGTTTTAGAATATACGGTGACGAGTTAAGAGACTGTTTTCTCAGTTCCAGTAAGTTTATTAATCATTATGAATTGTTTAGTTCTCTCAGTCTGAATAATTACTGTAGTAACCTAACTACTTTGTCTAGAACAGATTAAAGTATTAAATTATAGTTCATCATTGCATTGTAAAAGATAAAACAACGAAGGTACAAATATAGAACAAAGAGAAAATTATTTTATTTTATTTGTTTTACGTCCGAATGTTCTGCAATCACCGCTAATGCAGACGGTGAAGGATTGAATGACTTTTGTAACGTATGAAAATATGTCGTGTCTGAATGGGATTCAAACCCAAGACCACATGATGAGAGGCGAGCACGTTACTAACTACGCCAATGCAGCCGGCAGGTCGTATCCATCAACGGTTTCATTGTTAAGGGAAAATTATGTGAAACGTAACACAGATAATGACAATTGTAGAAGGAGAAACAACGGAAAAGAACACGATCATCATTGGTGGCAATTTTTAAAATTGTCATCATCATTTTCCTTTGTCCGTCCGTCCGTCACACCCAGATGTTATAAACTAAAAGAGATATAAACAAACCGTTTTCGAATTCGTAATTTATACAAAATGTTAGTGGGTCTGGATTGGGCATGAAGTTCCGGTTTTGACGAAAGTGGCCCAAAACCGGAAGTCAAGAAATCAAATTCGGAATTTGGAAACAAAAATAGTGTCTCGATTTCTTTTAAAGAATAGATACTGAAATCACTAATGGTTTTTGCCATAAATCAAACGTAAAAACCCTTAGCTTTTTTAAAAATTAACATCAGTCATGAGACGCGTCGACTCATAAAAGGGATTTTTGCAGATTAATTTCATTTAATAATATTTCAGCAAATGTTTTTATAGGAAAACGGCTATTGAGGTCATCATGGTGTCCACCATTCCTACATTAAGATGTCATAAGAATGAGGTCCATTAAAATTAATATTTAATATACAGGGTGGCTGTAAAGTAAGTTCAACCCTCTTTAGCACATTCAATGCTGAGCAATCATGAGGTACCACTCCCGCTATGCTGATTTCTTTTGTGACGTGTTTCTGCTTGCTTTATTTACGCTGTATTTTACTGACATATTTTATAATTTTTTTTTATTTGCAACCTATACATGGATTTATCTTTGCTAATAACATAAAAGTAAACAATTCAATAGGTTTTTTAGATTTATTTTTGTCTGTTATGATAAATGTATTTGTTGATTGAATGTTTCCATTTACTCTTATGATTTACGCGTAATCTATCATATAATTTTAAACTGCAAACAATATATTTTAAAATAAAACCAAAAGTGTGAACTATTTAGCATCTGCCAAGATATTAAGTTTACAGCTTCAACTGTATTCTAAAAACCCATTAAAAATACTGTATGAGTATACTACACGAGAGTATAAGATCGCGAGATGAAAAATAAAAAACGAAATTTGCGGTTACAAAGAACATACCTTTTTGAGGGCTATACAATAGCAACTAATTAAGCATGACGGTAACACCTATCCATAACCCGCTAGGCGAGTCCCTAACACTAAATGTGTTAACATTGTTACTAAAGCAGATAACAAAATGCGGTTTGCGACAATCTTCAGTTCTATGAGAGGCTACTTATGTACTGGACAGTTTTGGCCCTTAGTTTTGTAGGGTGTGGGGGTAAGTCAGAAATTTTAACTAGGACCTATAGCTTGCGATATCTTATATTAAAACCCCTGGTGAGACACGAAAAACTATACAAGAAAAATTAAATGCCAATTATTAGATAATTGGAATTTAATTATTAATCAATGGAACGGAGATTTCTACAATTTTCTGTGTGATTTTCTGTAAATAAAGCGGCAAGATCAAAAGAGCAATATTTATAAGTTTAGAAGAAGACAGGCACAGTTGGATAATGACGTACTATTGTGTATACACTTATAAAGGTTGCTCTCGTAGCGCAATGGTTTGCGAGTTGGATTGCATTTAACTGGAAATCAGAAAGTCCTAAGTTTGAATCTCAGTACGGTCTTGAATCTTTTACACGTTATTAATCTGCAATACTTTTGTGTATCCCACGATAATTGCTTACGACTTTTGATTAAATTAACTAATTTCAAAAAAATTTCACGAAGTTAATCTGCTTATTTTTAGATTATACTTTTATTTTCATTTAAATTGACAGTTGTCGACCTATAAATTACGAATCCCTAGTATCATACATAAAAAACTTCCTAAATAAGTCATAACATTACATAGTAGCTCACATGGCAAAGTTAACAGTCGCGCTACAATAAAGAATGAATTACAATTTATTTTTGAGTAAACATGACTTTTTCAAAGAGAAACTAGAGACATTACATTTTACTTAATGTTTGGAATAACTTTACTAAATACTTTACCTCTAGATCAGTGTTATTAATTCTAAAATAACAATTTAAAATTTAAAATAAATTCATTGTAATAAGTGCCAGTTTATTAAACCAATTGCGGTTAAAATTGTTTTAAAAAAAATCAAAATATATTTGATCCAGAAATAACCTTCAGAATATTTAGCAGTGTAACCTAGGTGGAATACGAGGAAATAAACTTCAGAGATTTAAGTAGGAATATATAATAAGGATAAGCAATCCATTTTCGGAAGCATTAAAATGTTTAATAGCACCCTTGATAATTATCCCTCGATAAAAATGGAGCTGTAAATAAACTGTTAATACATCCACAGGAGATTTAACTTCAGGTTTAATTTCAATAAATAGTATTTCCCTTTCGAGTTCGATAAAAAATTAAAAAAATTAAAAATCCCTTTCTTTTAAAAAGGTTAAATTTTGACTAATGGCAAAAACTATTAGTAATTTATTTGTCTACTCTTTCAGAGGAATCGAATATTATTATTTTTATTTCCGAATTCTGATTTTAATTTTTTGACTTCCGGTCGAAACCGGAAATTAAAATGCAATAATTTCGTGTCTACTCTTTAAGAGGAATCGAATAATACTATTTTTGTTTCCGAATTTCAACTTTGGTGTCTTGACTTACGGTTTACTATCTTTTTGTGTAGATTACGAATAAAAAATCGTTTGTTGCTATCTTATATAGTTTCTGACATCTGGGTGTGGTGAACGGATGGACAAAGGAAAATGATAGATGATGATTTGAAAAATTTCTACCAATAAAGGTTTACATCACATGAAAAAGTTTGATATTATCTATTCTTCAAGAGGATTGAATGACTATTTGCGCCACTTCCGGTTGAAACCGGAACTTCAAATCCAATGCAGGCCTACTACAGTATTCAGATGAACTAAAGTCTCCTAACCGTGGGAATGAGAGAATGCATAACGCTCTCACTTGCACAAGCCATACGCGCCATTCCAATAATATTGTATAATTTTACTCATTGTGTGAGCAAGCGTTTATGCATGCAGTAAACTAACAAGCAAGCTAACGACTGTAGTATGTTTTCAGATTTGGATTATTACAGTAAAGACCTTTGGGCTCATGCGTAGTTATGCCATATATCCCCTTCTCACTCGCTCGGCTATGGGACATCAATTCATCGGATATCTGTACCTTTTTGTGTAGATTACGAACCCAAAACTGTTTGCTGTTATCTCTTGTAGTTTCTGACTTTGATTTCTTGACTTTCGGTTTGGGCTACTTCCGTCACAAAACCGTAACTTCAAACCCATTTCAGGCCCACAAACGTTTTGTGTAGATTACGAATCCGGAAACCGTTTGTAGCTATATCTTGTAGTTTAAACCTTTGATTGCTTGACTTCCGGTTTTTGGTCACCTCAGGCCAAAACGTAACTTCAAACCCAATTTAGACCCACTATCTTTTTATGTAAATTACGAATCCTAAAACTGTTTGTTGCTAACTCTTGTTGTTTCTGGGTGTGACGAACAGACGGATGAGGATGAAGCACAAAGGAAAATGAAAGATGATAATTTTAAAAATTGCTACTAATAAAAGCTTGACTCACACGAAAATCATTTGGCAATCAATTTACTGTAAAACAGTGGTACATTACGAAGGCTAAAACAAAGGAACCCAACATACTTATTTGTTAAGCAACTACTTTTATGAAAAAAAAATTAGCGTAATTTTATTTGTAATACATATCAAACTGTTAACAATGTTGATCTTTAAGGTAACTCCACTAGGAGTTATCACATATTCATTATAAATATTTTTCTAAAACATCTACTTACTTTTCCTCTAAGATTAAATATGTAAAAAATCCATTTCATGAGACGACGCGTCTCACAGCTGGTGGCATTTTTTAAAAAAAGCTTAGGAGGCCTTGCCTTTGGTTTATGGCTAAAATTATTAGTGATTTCTGTATCTACTCTTTAAGAGGAATCGAATGACACTATTTTTGTTTCCGAATTTTGATTTTGATTACATGACTTTCGATTTGCGCCACTTCCGGTCGAAGCCGAAACTTCAAACCCCATATCCAGCCCATAATATTTTTGTGTAGATTACGAATCCGATACCGTTTGTTGTTATCTCTTGAAATTTCTGACATCTGGGTGTGACAGAAACACGAACAAAGGAAAATGATGATAAGAATTTTAAAAATTTCCACCAATAAAGGTTTGAATCACACGAGAAAGATTTGACAATCAATTTATGGGAAACCAGTGGTAGATTACGCAGGCTAAAACGAAGGCACCTGACAGAATTATTTGTTTAGCAACTACTACTTTTGTTTCACCAAAATTTAGCATCATTATATTATTTGTAATTCATATCAACCTGTTATCAGTGTTGTTTTGTATAAGGTAACTCCACTGGGAGATATTAACTTTTTATGATAAAAATCTTTGTAAAACAACTACTTATTTTACTTCCAAGAACAGATTAAATTTGTAAATAAAAAAATTATAACCAATAAAAATATATATAGTAAACGTATTAAAAACAATAATACTTTTTGGAAACGAAAATCTGTGAAGAAATGGAACTTTTTAATGCGATGGTAACATAACTAAGCACAAAGATTGTAAAAATATCGAAATGAGTTGTGAGTTAGTGGCGTGACCAAATACTATTACTGCCGGCTTAAATTGTAATTCGTGAAATTCCAAGACCAGTAATACTCTCCTTGTTTCACTTCTTCCCTTATTCGATACATTATAGGGCGACCCTAGAAAGTTCAAGGCAATACAGTTCTACTTTTTATAATATGGTAAGCCTATTAAACAAAGGGAAAAATAATTCTGATAAGTTGGTTGTAATTGTCTTTACAATATTGTACACTGTATGAAGCCATTGTATACTACTTTGTTCATGTAACACTATTTACATGTTCACTTTATTCAGTAATGATAATAATTTACCTATTTTGTAATAGTTAATGTTTTTGTTCATTTAACAGTACTTTTAATACAATCATTAATAACTCAAACTGAAGAAAACTTATTGTTTTTAAAAAAATAATCTTTTTTTTTTTTATTTTAATATTGACTATCATTTTAATATGACAGTATTTCGATAAGTCAGTATGACAGGTTGAAGCTAGACTTATCGCGCGAGAACGTCCTCTCGCTGACACTTTAAGTAGAACTACCTCCACCTTCTACCTCTGGAAGAACGCATAATTACCGATTCATATTGCAAATTTAATTTCTTAAACCTTTTATTTTCAGAATTTTCTCAATAAATGTACCGGTTTTGTTGTCATTTTTGTTTAAAAACACATTTTTTAGCAATTTTTGAATTTATCGATTTTTACAAAATTTCTGTGAATTTTTTAGCAGTTTTCTTATTTTATGAATGTTTTGCATACGCATTATTTTTTTATGTGTACAATTCCGAGATGTAGTAATTAAATTGGAACAGTTTCAAAGGCTATATACACCTCAAGGAAACACCGGTCGGTAAAGTGCGGAAGAAAATCATTAAAGTTTTATCACGTATCTGTTCTGCCAGTTGATATAGTTCAAATATTGGACTGCTAGGCAGATAATAATAATAATAATAATAATAATAATAATAATAATAATAATAATAATAATATTAATAATAATAGGAGCTGATGGGAAAAATTAATGCTGCTGAAAAAATAATTTTTACAAATATTTAGCAGGATATCGATTGGTGGACCATAAAAGATATGTAGGTAAACATCTACAACTTTTATTTCAAACATTTTTTGTACAACGCTTAGTTTAGCATTAATTAGTGATTTTCTGTATATTTTTCATCAAAATAGGTAAAAAAAATGAGATTTTTTTATTATTGCGGCCTTAGTACATGCATTTTACAACAAAAGTGTATAATAAAAGTTATAGGAAATTAAAAAACCTATAACTTTTATTCCAAGCATTTCTTCTTCAGCGTCAGTAATAATTAGTGATTTTCCGTATTTTTAAGTCGAACAGAGATCGATTTTAATTTTGCGTCATTTACTCTTGTTGGTTAAAGTTAAGCTATGTTTTTAATTTTATGTTATTTGCAACTTGATATACTTTTTTTATAGGTTATAATTTTCATTATTTACATTGGCAAGAGAAAGTCGTGTAAGTGTTTCACGCCATATTTTTTGTACAATTAATCTGAAAGTATAAGAAATTTAATATTCATATGATTTAATTTAAATTCGAATATTTAAAAGAAAGGTGCGATACTATTTTTTGACCAAAAGTTACAGAATGTTTTTAAAGCTCTTTTTACAAAAGGATTTATTATAGGTTTTATTACTATTATTTTCATTATAATACTATTGGTTGTTTTGTCGTTTTTTTTATATTGTTTTTGTCGTCACTTTTGTTGTCTCATGATACTGAATTTAAATTGGAATGCAATTTGAATGACGGGTTGAAAGTTTCATTTACTTTGTTTTAACCCATTTCCTAATACTCTTTCAGATACATATTAAATGTTTTAGGAAAAAACGTACATGGCTCAATATGAAAACTGTTGTGAAATCTATATATGTAAAGCTAACTGAAGTTGTTTTTGATTCAGTATGTTTTATGTTTTATTTGTTTTTTTTTTTTCATTTACTCATATGTATTTTTCCCTTTATTAAATACTTTGTACTATTAATATCGTATGTATTCTACTATTTTAAATAAATCTGTAGTTTTATTTTATTTTTTAGATTTGTGGTTATCACAAAATGTAAGCAAAGTTGTGAACATGACGTCAATAAACATCAAGAATAGAATATATTGACACTTCTCTGGAATTTAAAGAGTAATTTCTTAATTAACGTAGAGAAAACTAATATCCTAAAATGCTTAAAAATAAAAAAATTGTAATATAAAAAATCTAATGTCCGGCCGCATTGGCGCAGTTGGTAACGTGCTCGCCTCTCATCATGCGGTCCTGGGTTCGAATCCCACTCAGGCATGGCATATTTTCATACGTTACAAAAAAAATCATTTCATCCTCATTACACACAGTTTTACCCCAACGTCGTCGCTAATGACCTTGTAGTTGATGCGACGTTAAATAAAAAAAATAAAATCTAATGTGATTGACACAACAAAAGTTATTATTTATTTATTTTTAGTTTATTTCAAGTTCCACCTACAGCTCGTTGGTTTATGCAACAGTGGATTTTAACTTGTAAAAATTTTCAAACCCTTACTGAGAATCGAACCCGGAACCTCCGCGTTTTAGGCTAGGGCGCTACCACTACGCTACGGAGGCGGCCAAAAGTTATTTATTTCTAATTTAAATTAATTCAAATCCTGGATTTAATAGAATATTTTTCGAAGTGGAAGATCCCGGGTTCGATTCAGCTAGAGTCCAGAAAACTGAATTTTTTACACCAAAGTAGTAACTAATGACCAAGCTGTAGATTGTAGCAATCAGCTGTTATGTCAATTTCCAACTATTTATTTAAAACAGCTGAGTGGTACATTATATTAAACAAACAAAATAATATTAGCCTAAATGAGTGTTAAGTTTACTTATTCCTGTCAACAAACTAATTCATTGGCAAATCAATTTTAATAGCCTACAGCAAAATATCAGTAATGTAATATTTAAAAATATAATTTTATTATTTATATCAAACACCGGGTTGGTCTAGAGGTAAATTCGTCACCGCGAGTCAGCTGTTCAACAGCTGATATTCGGAGACGAAGGTTCCTGATTAAAATCATAGTATAGGTAGTTACTTTTATGAGGATTTGAATATTAGACCGTGGTCAACGTAGTACTTTGATGGTTGGGGTTCAATTAACCATACTCTCTCAGGAAATTTTGGCCTGGGTCTGCACAAGACTACACCTCATTTACACATCATCCTCATCTCATTGGGTCATATGGTTGATTATTGTTTTGATTTGTACAGATTTCAACGTACACACATTGCCGACAAAAAACAAAAACATTTATTTATATCTAAAATTGTAAAACAAGTACCTATTGTAGAAAAATTCTACAAGGCGAAAATATGAAATTCTAGCGAGAAATCATGATACTAAAAATTCTACTAACAATCTTTAGAAACATAATTTTTTGCCGCTGACGGAAAATTTCAATCTATCTATAGTCCGATTCACGAAAGAAGACACCTGTCTTTAAACAGGAATATCTTTTGAACCGTTGTATGAAAATACAATTACGATACATAAAATTAAAGCTTGTTTTATTGTTAATTACAGAATTACATTAAAATATAATTCTTTGTAGCCCTATACATTTTAAAGTACGCGTGAACAAAGTAATAGTACCTTGAAGTTGGGTATTCTGGAAAAGTGGTTAAAAACAGGGTCTTTTTTATGAGTAATTCGTTATATTTAATATAATATTAATGGTCAAAAATGTTAATGTGTATCGTGTAACTAACAATAAAACAAGCTTTAATTTGATGTGTCGTAATTGTTTTTACATACAACGGTTCAAAAAATATTGCAGTTTAAAAACGGGTGTTTTCTTTTGTGAATCGGCCTATAATAAAGGTTAAAATCCACAATCAATACTTTTTCATTTTTCTTATACAGCCACTTTTAATGCATTTGTATAGTTTTAACATTTTTTTAATAAAAGAACGGTTTTTATTATTATATATTTTTACACTTTAAACTTTGACTAATCGAATTATTTTTTCTAAAACTGGATTCCTGACGTATAGAAAAAAATAATTAACTGCAGTAAGATTTTCTATGCTTAAAAGTACGTCCAGTTTCTCAGTCAGATGATGTAAAATGCTTGGGAATGCACTTAGATTGATGCTTTACCTGGTCCAAACATATTTGGAACACACGCAAAAGGCTAGGATTGAAGCTGGAAGATTTGTATTGGATGATGAACAAACGTTCACAGCTGTCATTAGAGAGCAAGCTCCTACTGTACGAAGTCATATTGAAATCGCTGTGGACTTATGGGTTACCGCTTTGGGGATCAGCTGCGAAATCGGATCTTGCTATTATCCAACGATTCTAGTCGAAGGCTTTACGGATTATAATAAATGCTGCATGTTATGTGACAAATGATGCGTTTCATAGGGACTTACATGTCAACAGCGTTAAAGAAGAAATTACGCAGCTAAGTTCTAAATATCAAGTAAAATTAGCGGATCATCCAAATTCTTTGGCGCTTAATTAACTTGATAATAGAGAAAACGTAACACGACTGAAACGAAAAAAATTGCATGACCTTCCATTTTGATTTACAGATTAACCTACATTGTAAATCATTGTCAACACCAACATCATCATCTTCTTCCTCTACGCATTCTACGATCACCGCTATTAATTTTGTTACCTATTCTATTACTGTTATTCATGGTTTTTTCTAGTTAATATTTTCAAAAATTATAATTAATTTTGTTTTTCTTTTCGAAGCAATACCATTGGGTATTGTCTTCATCATGTGAACAATTTCATTTCATTTACTTATAGTTTTGTTTTTAAACTGATTGTAAATAATCTCAGATGTTAGAAAAAAAAGTACGTCCAAAATAATTTTCATTAAAACTGTAACTATAATAAAACATGAAAAAAATCGTTGAGTGAATTGAGCTGTCAAATTTACTACCGTCTGTACATTTACATGGTTGGATAAAAAAAATAATACACCAAATATAAGCCGTTTCTACAGCGGAATAATATTTCGTATATATATAGGGCTACCTATTAATCATACGTTGAAACATTTAAACGTTGTTTGAAACTCGTCAAAACTGTTCGAATCCGGGATTAAATTGTAACATGAATCATTATAAAATAATATTAGTTCCACTTTTTCTAGTATTTTTAAAAAATTATTTTAATCCATTCAAAATACAGTCTTTTTATAACCTGAATCAGTCATTTCAGAAAGCCTATAAGTCAAAAATTTACATTTTTTTCTTTAGTGTACTTCAGGTTTAACGGAATGTAAATCCCTACAAAAATCACATAAGTATCGCTTTCCGTAATACCTATAACATTAATCTTATCCTTAAGGATATAAAGGGCTTCTTTCTAATTAAAAAATTGAAAAAGGATAATCTTTTGAGACTTAAGCTTTAGTTTCTAGTGGAAGAGGTTATACAAAGTTTCTACGTAAAAATCTTTATAAGGGAGATAACTACTGTTAGTGACGATGATGAACGTGAATAGCCTGGAAAACCAAATTTTTTTCTTTCTTTAAGTTAAGAATTTCAATTTTTATTATTGAAAGAAGCTACTTAAGTCACTAAAATTAGTGACATAAATAAATTAATAATATTGTACAACATAGTTTTCTTCTGGTCTAGCAACATATTTTACAGAAAACAATGTATGTTAGCATTTTACTCCAATTTATTGCAGAAACACAAAATCAATATTTTTAATGTTTTTTTTTTTTAACGAGTGGCTTTATCTTTTAAAAGACCAAAATATTCCACTTTATATTAAAGGAGACAGCCCTCTGAACAAATTATATTTTTTTATATTATTTTTTAATGGGACGTATTTTTAATTTTTCCAAAAGTTAGTTTTTTTGACTTATCGGCTTTCTAAAACCCGGTTTAAATATGAAAAAATGACAGTAATTTATTGGTTTATTAGATTCAATAAAAATTGTTCATTTAATCCACGAGTATGCAAATCCATAAAATATTTAGAAAATAAAGTTAAAATCAATTTTTCAAGTTTGTAGGTACATTTGTAAGCTAATATTGAAAAGCACGTAGTAATTTTTAACTATTCAACAGGATAGATAAAACGCGACTGAAAACGACACTATTTTGTTATATAACTTACTAGTTTTTCCACATTCAGTTCATTGCCGATTCATGGCGGACAGACAAGCAAAGATCTTTTTTCTTTCTCATTCTATTATATGGTAACTGAATGTTTTTATCCTTTTCTATTGCATATCCAATACAATATAAACAAGGAGGCAACGTGTACCGACAAACCTGCAATGGTACTTCCCATCAACTATTCACTTTATTCTACCACAAGTTTTATTTTTTCCTTTGTTTTCATTCTATGTATTATATGTCGTTTTTCTCACTCCTACTCTCCGTCCAGACAAGACATAATGTATGCCGCCACTGTACAAGTTCCCCTAAAACACGTCCAAAAACCTACATTGTATTTTCAGTAGAAAATTTATTCGTTTCTATTCTTATAAAAATCTCACTTCTCTCATTTTCTGCTTTTTCTTTAAGAGAGAAAAATATATATATCATTGTAAATATATAACAAAATCACACAAATAAGCCTTATCAAAAATGTCTGGATGAATTCTTGTTCTTCTACGAATAATACAATAGCTTAATTTCGTTTACCAACTTGACAATAGAACTTACTTAAAATTCTGTAAGATTTTCATATTTTTAAATTTAGTATTGTTTAATTAATTATAAAATTATATTATAATGTTTTATTTCCTTATTTTTTACAATTTTCGAATCTATACACACATATTTTCTAAAAATTGTAATACATTTATAATAATAATAATAAAATAATAATACATTGTATGAGGAGGAAAAAATTGACCAACCCAACTACGGCAAAGTGGCTTGTTCCAGTGTTAGTGTTCAGTTCTTTTATCTAGTCGTACAATAGTGTACAATAGATATTGCAGTACAAGAGTGGTATTAAAGACTAGTGCTTTAAAACTATGTAATTACTAAATTATGAAATAAACTGCGATCTAAGCGTTTAATCTAATAAAACCGACCGCATTGGCGTAGTTGGTAACGTGCTTGCCTCTCATCATGCGGTCGTGGGTTCAAATCCCACTCAGGTAAGGCATATTTTCATACGTTACAAAAAAGAAATAATTTCATCCTCCATTGTACACAGTTACTCCCCAACGTTGTCGCTAATGACCGTTGCAGTTGATGCGACGTTAAATATATATATATATATATATACATATAAATCTAATAATGTAAACAATACAAATAAGTAAGCCAATATTTATTTCATTTGTAAGCATTATTTCTATGATTCCTCTACCTATATTTTTTATCCATTCCGGTTCACTAATTTTGAACTCCCTATTGTTTACGTTTATCATGAAAACGTAAACAATAGAATCATTATAATTATGTTATAATTATTACATAATCATTATAATTATGACAATCGTGTTGTTTACGTTTTTCGTGAAAAGTATACATTTTGAGTGCCAAATAGCCGTAAAAATTCTGAGTAAGGAGCCCTTCTTGCCATTTGTTGAAGTATTAAGGGTCTGTTTTAGTATTTTTTTAGAACGATTTTCACTTCGTTTAACTATTATAAACATTTATTTCAAGTTACCTGAACATATATGCCTATCAGTAGAAAGAAATGAAATGTTTAACCACAGAAATATATCATAATTTTTTGTTATTAAATATAAATAAATGATTTATGTTTATTAAGTTAAAGAGAAAGAGAAAATCTGCTTAAGGGAAAATAAAAAATTCTATAGAAGGATCTATTAGCAAAGCAAAATTTAAGAAGACAAATTGAGTCCAGACCATGAAATTTAACAAGCTTGAGTAACAATAAGGAAAAGCTGACAAAAATTTTATAGACACGAGATCCAAAAGAACTAATTAAGGCTAATTTTTTTATAAGTATGAATCTACAAAGGTCAAGTCGGCTATGTTGAATAACAAAAATGAAAAAGAGCTAAGAAAATTCAATACTACAAAAAAAGACTGCCTGAATCGAGAATCTTAAGGCTAAGATTAAATTCTTTTAGAATCATTTTTTTTTTAAGTAGTTATAAACTTTATTCAAAGAAGACAAAAGTCTGAATAATATTGTTCTTTAAATCAAAAATAAAATACTCTCAGTAATGTATTTTAAAAAAATAAACTCTGAACAAAAAATAAAACTTAACTAAACTGTGCATAAATAGTTGAAACACGAATTAGTTTAAGCTGAAGATGACGTTGGCCAACATGAAAATGATAGTAACACCAATCATGAGATGACGATGACTAGTATTAGAAGTAGAAAAATTAAATGAGTTAAATTAACAAAATCGTAAAGGTGAATCTAATAAATTATTTTAAAACGTTTCAATCTGTGAGTATCTTTGCTGTTGTCGAGGAATTCTGCTGTTGTTGAGGAGATTGATTGCGAAAGGATTTTGATGTTTTTCTAACATTTATGACATGTAGTATACAAGTACGTAAAATAAAATGGTTTTCATTAAAAAAATTATAAAAATCAGTCAGTCAAAAATTATAAAAACGTAGTAAAATTAACGTTCATGGTACTCATATTTCAGTAGATAATTTCGCTCTGGATTAGTAGGCTGAGAGAAGTTTGACATGTACTTCACTGAGTTAACTGCTCCTTCAACAGTTCAGTTATACTACATGTAAAACAAACATACAATTCTACGAAAGTCACTCAAATTCAGGAACATGGAGAGTACCTAGTATTTTTATAAACAAGGAAAACACCGTGTTAGTTATTTATATTCACAAGAAAAAACCGCGTATTTTTTATATTTGTTACCTTTATTTTAACAGAGTAAGATTAGTAAACCAATTATAATATATATTTTAAAGACATTCCCATAACGGGCAGGTGTAGTGTTAAATTATTTGCACTTGATCTGCTAGTTCCAGGGCTACAAAAAATAGTTCTGTTTCTTATCAAATGTTCAGCCAATAATTTATGACTGATGCATTTAAGAACAGAAGAGGTAAAGGTGTAAAATACACAAGTCAGAGTTTCTCCTCTGATAGTAATGAATTTCATTATACAGCCAGACCCTGTAATGAATTTAGTGAAGGTTCATTTACAGAGTGGAAAGTGGATGCTTTTCAGTGGGCCTGGCATGCTGAAAAGCATATTTTTCAACTCAGTAAGGAAGGAAAGCTAAACCACCTCACTCCTCGTTTTACTTAGTAAAGCCTCTACAGGTTCTAACCAGCCTTTCAGCTGATGACATAAACAACAATATTTGAAAGACATCATAATGAAATGAACATCGTAAACTGTGGTGTAATAGGAATAGATGTGTGTAAATAATAACACAAAATGTTAAGATTAAAATTGTATTCTTTTTTTGGAAATAAAGTATTTTTATTATTATAATTATAATAATAATAATTATTATTATTATTATTAAACAGCAATGAATAGAAATAGTAATTTATGTTATTTCTATAATTTAAATTAATTATCATCCCGGTAACGTAAATCGCACTTGGTTTGTATGATCAAACCTTAAATAATTCTTGTATACAGATATTTAAAACTAGTTGCCAGCTCTTGTTCTTTCGTAGATTTTTGTAGCAGTTTAGTAACGACCATCGGCATGTTGATTACTCTGACTATAGTATATAGTGCAAAGCAAAATTCCACCCCACCTCTTTGGTTTGTATTCAGTAATTGTTATATATCTTTCTTTCATTAATTATTTTTATTTGATTTTTATGACCTTCCAAACTAATATTATTGAAATATCTACATTCTGAATATTTCCCGTAAAAATAAAACTAATCAGAAATAATTTACTTAAAAACAGGTGAACATATAGGTTTGTATTTACCGATTTTTATACTATCCCTGTCTACACTCTAAACTCTAAGAAAATCGTCTAATAGAATAGAAAAATTAAAAATAACTACCAATTTATTGATAGGCGCTACTAAGAAACTGCAAGAGTTATTTTAAATCATTATTTTCTTTTAAACAAAAGTGAAAGGTACTTGTAAACTACCAACGTAGTTATAACACAGTAATATTTATCGATACTAAAAACAAAATATTTTTAGATTTTGAATAAATTGCAGTTGAATACATCCAAAAGTATGTTTTATGTCAGTTCAGCAAACTCTGCATTATGTTTGTAATTCTTGTAGTTAATCTATAAATGTAATCAGAACAAGAAAATTGTTTACTTACATTTCAAAAGATTGCTTATTTGAAATTACCTCGCCAAACGATATTTTTGTACAGTTACTTTCAAATCTCTTCACATGATAATCCTTTATATTTTGCACAAACCCTAGTTTAGTGTGAAAGAGTGATTTTTAAGCCAAACCGGTTGATTTTCATTTTGCGTCTTTCACTCATGATTAAAATTAGGTTATGTTTATTGAGGGTAGTTTTTTTGTTTATTTCTAATGCTTTATTACTAATGTTAGGTTATATTGTTAATTATTTGCATTGGCAAGAGAAAGTTGTGTGAGTGTTTCACACCAGATTTTTGTGAAAAAAATATATTTTGCAAAGTTCTAATTTGAATTTAAATTCATCCGTAAAAAATGCAAAAATTTGAGTTACTTATTTCTAACGACCTCATAAGACGTGCACCCATTTAGTTATGAAAGTATAATTTAAGACATATTTTAATATTAAGCTTGATAAGGATAGGCTACTTCATGTAACCATTCGGTTATATAAAGTTGGTTTAAGGAGTCTCAAAACTTATAAATATTAGAGTTACAAAGTTTTACTTTTTCCCATGGGTAACACAAATATGTCCTTCCAGATAAGCTATTCTCGGTTAGAGCAGTAAAAATTTAGATAAGAAATTTCATAAACTAAAACCAAGTTTTTGAAAAGTAAACAAAATGACGTACAGTGTGAAATTCAGATTTATAATACCACATATTTCTAAATTTTTTATTTATGAAATGTGACGGGTAGAATGATGTGTGATAGGAATGTTAAAAAATACAAAAGCACAATGCAAAAATAACATTCTGACTAACCAATTATATTATATTTGAATGTCTTTAAAACTGCAATTAGTTGACAAACCTTCCAATTTAAAAAATAAATATTATAATTTAATTAACTCTGTTGCTGAACATAATTTATATTCTCTTTGAACAGATCTTTTTATGCTTTGAACTTAACTAGTTTGACCATATGTCGTTTTTTCTGGACCATTTTATTGTTTAATAACTTAAACTTAACGAAAACTTCATTAGTATTTCACTTTTGTTGTAACAAATAAATTGTCAATTCCAATGGAAAGCCTTAGGAATAAATACGAGTAATTTGCCTTAGAATTCACCAATCCTATCTTCTGCACAATCAGTAATCTGTTGAAAATCTTTTTCACCAAAATTTGAAAATGATAAACACCCGGTTTTTAAAATGTCTCAATATAGTTTAATTTCAAAATAATTACTATAACAACTTTAAAATAATTAGTTTTTTCTAATTTTATTTAAAGTTACATCAAAATCAAAATTGTAGTCATTTGTACAGTTCGTTGAACTGAAAAAGTTAATTGAAAAAGTGGGTGACTTTAATTAGAAAATTTCCAGATTCTTAACCTGAAACCTGTTATTTCAAGTTTGGTGGAGTTTAGTGCTTGTAATATTCCGCCTTGATTATTTCTATTACATACAAATTATATTTTTATTCTCAAATTTACAGAAAATACTTTTGATTCTTAATAAATAAAGTCAGATCAAAATAACTTATCTTGTTTATTATATTCCAGATATGTATATATAAATATAATGCATTATTACGTTGTTAGTTACTATTTAATTAAAGTACAAATATTGAAACTATATGCCTCAGGCAATTAAATATGACGTTCGCTCTTTGAGCTCTTTTAACAGTACAATTTAAAATTATCATTAACATATCCCGCAAAACTAGAAAATCATACCAACTCTTTGGCAATATACCTCCTAGGTTACTAAAAAATTAAAAAGACTATGATGAAAACATCCGGTTGACCTTTTTTGAGTATAAGCAAATGTAATAAGTAACACATCATCCAGAGGAGGTCCATCACTTGCTGTGAATCCTTCGATCAAGATACAAAAAACCAATTATTATTTAAAATTCAGTCATAATATATATTAAATGTTTCATACTGAACAGTTTTTAGACTTTCCATTTGTACAAAAATTCTGTAAATATTACCATCATAAACTTACTGACCGGTAACTTATTGCTTGTCTTTTTTTAAACGTTTGCTTTTTAAAACAAAATACAACAAAACAAAACCAATCTATTTTGTTTTTAAAACAAAATTTTTTAAATTCTATATTTTTTTTTATTTATTTATTTAACGTCGCATCAACTACAACGGTCATTAGCGACGACGTTGGGGTGTAACTATTGTTCAATGGAGGATGAAATGATTTTTTTGTAACGTATGAAAATATGCCGTGCCTGAATGGGATTCGAACCCAGGACCGCATTAATTGTTTTAATTGTTTAACTTAATTGTTTTAACTTGTATTTATTAGTTGTGAACATGTACGTAGTTGGTTTAGTCATCAGGTAATCATCAGTTTAGTAATCATCATTTAGTCATCAGAAAATGAACGGTTGAAAGATATATTAGTGGACTTTTTAAGAAAAATATATTACTATTTGAAAATCGATACGGAAAGTTAAAACAAATTTGCATTTTTCCTCTCTAAAACTGGTCATTTTGAGAAACCAAAATAATTCATTACATAAAACGTAGATCGTCTGACATTTCAGATGGAAAGCCTTCTCATTGAATATAAAGCGGAACACATTAAATAGCAGACGCAAACAACTTTATGCTACCGGCGCGGCGCCCAAAATATCCATTTCGTTTAGAATTGCGATTTTACCATTTCCTTTTACAACCTTTTGGATATACAGTAGTCAATTTTATGAGATGGCTCGACCAACCGACTATTATCCAAAACAGCTGAATTCAAAGATTCCAGTCAAGATTATTGAGAGAAAGTTTTGCATGGTTACAGTTATTGCATCCGAAAAGATATAAGAAAATGAAAACTCGTTTGTTACGGTTCTTCTGTCACAATCCATACCGAATTTATACCTCGTGCAATAGGTAAGACATTGTATTAATAAAAAAAAAGTATAGCTACTTTTTACTAGATGTAGAACTGATAATTCCAGTTTCGATCCCTCACTAGTGCCTCCAAGTATCTCATATTACTTCACCGTTACAATTACTTTACAAGTATAGTGGAATCCCGGTTAACCGAATCCGGGTTATCCGAAACGAGCGAAAATCTCTAAATTTCCAATTTACATAATTTAGGCTTACATAAAATAGCCTATAAATGCTACAATATTTACTAAAATATAAATTATATAAAATAAATTATGTACAGATACTGCATGTATGTACAATATTTTGAGGCACTGAGCACAAATATGACGATTAAATTGTAGTTCATCACAAACAAACCCGAAAATATTCTGACAAAAGTTTAAAATTTTTCAGTTCTACGAAATTTAATAATGTTCTGTGAAATACCATTGAAAAAGAAACTGAAATTTGTGTATATCAGTGAGGTAAAGACAAAGAAAATGACATACCCTTATTTTGTCATTATTTGAAACTCATAAACGCTGTTACAATAATATTAATAAATAAATAAATTTGTATCTGTCAGCGACCAAAAGAGGAATAGCCGGCCGCATTGGCGTAGTTTGTAACGTGCACGCCTCTCATCATGCGGTCTTGGGTTTGAATCCCTCTCAAGCCCTGCATTTTCATACGTTACAAAAAATCATTTCATCATTCACAGTTACAACCCAACATTGTCGCTAATGACCGCACTAGTTGATGCGACGTTAAAAATAAACAAAGAAAAAAAAAGGAAAAGACATCGTCAAATACAGTTATACGTACGTTTAAATCTATTTTACCAAACAATTTTTGTTTACAATTAAGTGTTCACTTAAACAAAAATAATAACTTGTTAATTAAATTACTACTTAAATTGTACATTGGAATCTAAGTTATTCATTTATACTAACAATGTTTCATAATTCTAAATTTTACACACATTACATTTAAAGAGCATTCCTTGTAAGATATAATTTAAAAACTCTTGATCAGAATAAAATGCATGTTTTGTTAAAAAAACCTTTCACTTCCTGATCAAAGTTTTTTAAATTGAGTCTTATTTTAGATGGTAATCTGTTAAAAAACCGAACAGAATTGTAGTGAATTCCTTTCGAGAACTTTGAAGTTCTATATTTTTCAATTCTGAAGTCATCATTATGATATGCAATCATAATTATGATTGTACTTATTTTTTTGTAAATAATACAGTGTTTCTTTTCGCGAATTATTTTCATACAAAATTAAGTAAAACGTTATGAAGTAAATTTTTATTTTCATGAAAATTTAAAAGTTGTTTCAAGCGGTTTAGGCATAGAAGAAGATCTAACGTGAATAAAACATAACGTATAACTGACAGTAAAGAATTTTATATTCAGAACACGTTTTGTTGGGTGAAGGGCAAGCATGGATCGACCGAGTAAAAAGTAGCTCTATTCTGGATTACCTACTGAGGAATGGATGATTTCCTGTTTTATCAAGAATTATAGGAACAGTGAAAACTGATGTCACGACAATAGGCTAAACTAGCAATTTTACCCGCACTGTGTGCGAGCTCATCGCTAGCTTTAAAGGGATTATTTTAAAATTGGGTTGCAAACTTCACCAAGAGAATGAAGATTACTATCAATACTAAAATATACTACATTCGGAGTTTAAAACTGTATTTTTCGGGAATGTTGTTGTGGTTAAGGTCAACAGCCGAAAGGCTGGTTTGAACCTCTAGAGATTTTACTAAAACGAGGAGTGAGGTGGTTTACAACTCCCTTCTTCACTGAGTGGAAATGTATGCTTATCAGAATGCCAGGCCTTCTGAAAAGCATCTACACTGCACCCTGCAAATGACAATTTAACTTCATTCACCATAGGGTCTGGTTGTATAATGAAATTCATTACTTTCAGAGGAGATAACTCTGACTAGTGTCTTTTACACCTTTATCTCTTCTGTTCTTAAATAGTTCAGTCACATAATTGACTGACCACATGATAATAAACCGAACTATTTTTTGTAGCCCTGGATCTAGAAGATCGAGTGCAAATAATTTAATACTCCACCTGCCTGTTATGGAAGATTCGGGAATGTATAGAAATAATGTTTATTATTGTTAGGTAGTTACCCGAAATTTATTCCTTACCCTTAGGCACAAGTATTCATAATTGAAATGTACTTCTTCTGGTTATTACTTAATGAATATGGTTGCCGATTTTACTGTACGATTTAACTGTAGCTCTTCGGGAATGTACAAAAATTGTACGTAAGTTTTAGAATTGTAATCCCCTATTTACCCTGTTTAAGACTGTAATGCCAAAATGTATTATTAGTTCTTCCGCGAGGGGCAAATATTGGTGATGAGCACATCCTGGTATAATTTAATTGTGGTGACAATAATCCTAACTAAGTTTTATACTCGATTTTAATTTTACTTCTGACCTGTTTTCTTTAAATGACTGTTAGGACCACTCTTTCTTAATTTTAAGTTCTGATGATGGGCGCCTTGTGCGTCAAGAGCCTTCCCTGAATGAAAGAGCGAGTAATTTGCATCCCCTGGTTGCTGACCAAGCTTACCCTTGCCCTCAAACTCTATTAAATTAATTTAATTTTAATTTAATTCCATATTAGATAAGTGACAGTCACCAGTCACGAGTTCTACGGAACGACCTCCGGGTTTATACTTTCGGGTGACCAATCAAAGGGAAGGTAGCTGGAGTAATGCCAGCAAACCAATTACTCTGTAGCCTTATCTAGTTAAAATGTAAATTTTTTTTTAGTTCGTTTGTTCAGTACTTTATGCACAAATATACCAAATCTCAGCTCACTAGGTGATCAAAAAGTTAGAATTTTATTGATGAGTGGATGAATGAGTGAGTAAGTGAGTCAATGCTTTGGCATTTATGTATAGTATTTGATCTTACAACAAATCAAATTATAAAGTATTTAATACAGAAATTTAAATTTTATAATGTGTTCTTAAATATAAAATTTCGTATTCTTTGAACTTTAAACTAGAACGTTATCTCTCGAAGAAAATGAAATATTGAATAAAAATTCCTTCAAACCGGAAGGACGCAAAATAATCTAAATAAAAATTATCCAACCTACGTTTTTATAATTCATAAAAACATTAAAATTTAAGGTTATTTTCTAGATGACTGAATCAGTACTTGGTTTGGAGAAGTTCCTAAAAAGAATTATCCGATTACATTTAATCGTTAAAACTCATGAGCAATTATAACGCAGGGTGAGCCACAAGTGGCAACATGAAAATGCGTATGAATATTTAATTTTTATTTTTAATTAATTTTGCCAACAGATGCTAGTTAGCACAGAGTTAGATTCGTTACACCAGGTGTTCAAAGCGTCCTCCATTGTTTTCAATATATACGAGTTTTCACCTTTACAGTACAGAGGCCGTAACGTAGGGTGAAATAATGTAAAAATCCGAGGTAAGACTTTGTTCTCAAATTCCCATAATCATAAATGTTTTTCTAAATAAACTTTAATAATATTATTATAGCAGCTGTTCTAGACCACTAGACCATTTATTGCTCTTATTTACTATAGTCATCGCCGTTAGTCAGCTGTTAAACAGCTGACTAACTGATTACCGGTGTACTTTAATGGTTAGGATCAATTAACCATACGCTCTCAGGAATGGTCGGCCTGAGTCTGTACAATACTACACCTCATTAAAATGTCATGAATATCATCTTCATCTCATTGGATCATGGGGTGCTTATTGTTCTAAATTGAACAGATTGCAACGCACACACATAAAGAATTTTTTTTTTAATTTACATTCATTTACGCTACTCATTTACGCTCTCATAACACCATTTTTCCACTTCTGTCTAGGTCGTTCTCACTTCTTCATTCAAGATGGAACCCATATACTAATTTTCTATAGTACCCTATTCTCCTTCATTCTTGGAAGATGACAGTATCAGATAAATAGTCTTTCTTTAATTTCATTTATTAATATTTTTTTTTCATTTTCTTTGAAATTTCTCATTCCTAACTCGATCTAACACAACTGACAACTGACAACTTCTTCTCTAGAAACTCATTTCCGTAGCTGTTATTCTGCTTGAAATCTTGGTTGGAAAGTGCAAACCTACGAGCCATAAATAAAGGAGCTTTAGTTGAGAATGCATAAAGAAACAAAACATTCTCTTCTTAGAACCATCAGATACGTGATTTTATCAAGAACTCGAAGTAATATTTTGATGATTGCCCAAAAAATTGATTACCTTTTTCAAAAATATTGTTGTCTAGTGTACCATCTGACGTTAAAAGAGTGCCAAGACACTTATAGTTGTGCACTTCCCCTTATCTATTTGCATATTTTGTCCTAACCTTACAAAAATCATATATTTAGTGTTTTAAATGTTAATACTCAGTCCCCCACTTGACGTACTCCTTAATAAATTGTCGAATCGTATATTGTAACACCTGATCATTTACAGCCAACATCACTTGATCATGGGTGTTAGCGTTTGTAAGGCGCTGGATAAAAGACAATGAAACGAATTTAAATTGAATAATTTTACAGTAATTAGTAAACGATTAATTGACTTAATTCGGAGGACCAGGTCAGTTTTAAGCAGCTGCCAACCACAGCAAAAACGATTTAAAGAATAAACCAAATGAATTATTAACAGGAGGAACAAAATAACGAAAGGTAGCGGACAGAATTGATAGGACAAAGACATAGGGAGACACACTATTGAACAACTAACCGTAACAAATGAAAAACGTTCTTACCTGGAATCCATAAAACGACTTGAAACTTGTAGATAAGCACGTGGAAACACACTGGTAACATTTGCAATGAATACACTACGACAGTTTACAATAAAAAACACATGAGCAATTGAATATAATTCACACAAAGCATAGAATAACGAACAGTTTAGGTTTGTAGTAAACCAACGAGTAACGAAACGAACTGATTGTAAACGAAGAAATGGCAGGGAATCGCCACCCACGCCACGCGCTAAGCGCAAGAGACAAGAACGCACCCATTCATCACGGAAGCTGAGACAAGAGTGTGTAAGGAAGATGCCGGATATGTAGACGGGAGAAGGGATACGGATGACGTGACTTAATGATGTCACGCGGAAACAGAGGCAGGAACAAATTGTAATTTGCGGGGAAAACAGTTTGAATTAACCCCGGGAAGACTGGCGCTAACATACCGCCCGCCTAAATCGAAGTAAGCGATTTACAAAGAACTGAATTAAGAACGAAGCCGCCCGCCCTGAAGCAACAGGGAGCGGAAAACGCAAGAAGAAGACGAAGAGCGAAGCCGCCCGCCCTGAAGGAAAACAGGGAGCGGAAAACGTAGCAAAACGATGATCGAATCATCGACGACGACTGAGTACGTAGAACAAACGAGGTGAAGAACGGACACATCTTGATGTGGCGTGACAAACGCACGGGTTTGCCCGGCCAACGACGAACGGAGCATCTTCCACGGCTTGCGCGGAAGCCAACGAGTAACGGAACGATCTTGAGGTGATTGCCAACAAGGGTTGACAACCAGAAGCGAAGGGACGAAGAAGAATAGACGAAGACAAACGACGAACGAAGAAAACAAACGAAGAGGCGAAAACGAAGGTAAATGAAGTTAAGCGGGAAACGAAGTGAAACGACGGAGAAACGTTAGTTGCCCAAAGGCGGAGCTAACTGGTAAGCGGGTTGCGAAACGAACTGGCGAATAGGCGAACAAAAGCGACAAGAATTCTGAATTGCGGTACGGCGAACTTCACTAACTAGTGGAGAGTGAATCCGTGATTGAGGTTGAGGCGACTTGCAAGATTGGCGAAGATTACACCAGGCGTTGAACGAAGGACGAGAATTGAAATTACAATTATTCACCGGTTGTGAATATTGTGTACGACGATTGGGGCCCCGCCCGCCAAGAGGGGCACAAGGCGCGCGAAGAGCGTTAGCAGAGAATGAAGCGACTGAGGAGGGCCGATTGCCCTTAAGCGAAGCGATTTGCAGCGGTTTGTTAACAGAGTGTGCGAGAGACGACGAGAAGCGATTTGACGAGGAATTAGTTGAAGACAACTCGGAGGGAGGCTTCAGCGCAGACTTGAAGCGAGGCGTAGACTTGAAGCGACGAATGGACGAAGTACCAGCAGCAAAATCGGTCGAGATACTGGCGGAGTCATTAGGCGAAGCGAGACGAGAATCAACAGCGATGATCTCGGATGAAGCGGCGAATCGATTTGAAGGCGAAGAGACTGAAGTTTTACGAAGACGATTTGTTAAAACAGTAGGGCGAAAAGAATCGTTGTCAGATGCAGGTGAAACAAGGAAACAATTAGTCGAATTAACAGTAGAAGCGGTAGATTTATTGATCTCGGGGTTTACAGTAGCACCGAGTTCAATTTTTGAAATAGCAGGGACGATATTTTGATGATTGACGGCGAGAATTTGAGGCGAAATCGAATTTGTAGTTGACGTGCGATTTTCAACAGTAGGCGATGCGAGATTAACAGCAGTAGCAGGCGACGAGAATTCAGCGTTATCAGGGAAAACGTATGATAAAAGCGAATCGTTATTTGTTACAGAACTAGGTGGCTGGATGTCGGGCAATTTGCCAAACACAACATAACCAAAAACAGTTGACAAAGCGGAAGGAGCGCCTTTTATTAAAGGCGTTTTACTAAAATCTAATATTTCTGAAAAGTAGTCAGCACCAAGCAGTACATCTACTGAATTTGGGCTGCGAAAGCGAAAGTCGGCTAGCAGATGGTTAGAAAACTGTTCACCGACGGATTTGTGAATTCGAGAAGCAGGCAGGTGGTCTGATATTTTTTGAATAACAGTGGCCTGAAGCGGTAAGCGAAAATTAGAATTTTGCGGCGACAGAATTGTAAGGTTTGTAGTGCCCTTAACGGAGGTAACTTGAGACGAAATGCCTTGTAATCGCTTAGTGGTAGGCGCTATGTCGAGTTGAAGAGAACGAGCAGCGTTATAGGTTAAAAGGCTTGATTGAGAGCCATTGTCAATGACAGCGCGAAGTGGAACAATTTTACCGGACGAATTGACAGCGTGAACTATAGCAGTGCCTAACAGCGCGGATTGGCCATCAAGGCGGCAAGAAAGCGAATAATCGGTAGATTTTTCAGCGACAGTTAACGAAGACGAAGTTCTAGTAGTTACCGGCTTATTAGCAGAGCAGGTAGCGCAGGAATCAATTGGCGGAGTTGCGATAGCAGTAGCATGAATCGACGGCAAAGAATTAGCAAGTAGACACTCGGGAGATTGAGAATTGTTGACTGGGCGCTCGATGAGTTGAGGCGAATTAGCGATTAGCGAATTATGCGATTTAACAACGGAAGAGGCAGATGAATTCGACTGTTGAACGTTACGGTCAAAATGCAACAGCGTATTATGAGATTTAGAATGACAGATACGACAATGTTTAGTTGAGTTGCAGTTGCGACGATCATGATGGCCAAAACAGGCAAAACACAGTTTAAGCCGAGAGATAATTTTGTAGCGATTATCCAAGGTTTGCGAAAGAAATTCACTACAGTTTTGAATTAAATGAAGGTTAGATTCGCACGAAAGACATTTAATTGAGTTTGATTTGACGAAAAACGAAGGTATGTTGTCAGAACGAGTAGGCGTCGAGGTTGAATTACGATTATTTTGTATAAAACGGCGATTAGCGGATGCCGGACATGATGAGTCCGGTTTATCGAGGTTAGAACTACTTGAATACGGAGAACGAACATTATCGATAGATTGAGAAGGATTAACTAATTCACAAGAATGCATTTTAGCAGTAACAAACGAGATTAAAGCTTCGTACGAAGGCACGGAAGACGCAGGATTTTGATCCTCGAAACTGAGTTTAGTAACAGGATCTAAATTTGAATAAGCGATTTCAAATAAAAGATACTCGAGTAGATTAATATTGAGTATTCGCAAGGCACCAATAGCAGATTCATGAACGTTTAAGAAATGTTTTAACGATTGATAGTTAGGAGAATCAGATTTGACGAAATTAAAAACGTGATTTAAATGTACATTTGCAATTCTACGTGGATTTGAATAACGGTCGAGTATTAAATTATATGCCAATAGGTAATTATCAGCAGATAATGGTAAATGTTCAATTAAGCGAAGAGGTTCATTATTTAACGAGCATCGCAGGTAGTGCAATTTTTGCACTTGAGACAAATCAGAATTGTGATGGATTAAGTCATTAAATAGACTTATGAAGTTCTGGAATTTCGTTATGTCCCCATCATAGGACGGTAAGCGAATATTAGGTAACCGGACCAATGGCGAATTATTGATTTTGTGTTGACTTGAAATAATCACAGTGTTATCTAACGATTGAATTAGTTGTTGCGCTGAACCGATTAATTGAAAATATTTGTTTTCAAAATTAGTGCGCTCGACTTCGAAGTTGTTATCAGGTTTGAGTAATTCAAGTTTGGTTTGAATTAATTCAAAGTCAGACCAGAGATCAATGAATTTTTGTAACCGTAATTTTACTTGAGTTATTTCTACATCAGATTTGAGAAACAGATCAAAACGATTTAAATGGTTATTGATCACGTCACGTTTTTTAATTAATGAATTATAATCGTCCATGTTGACGAAATAAACGAGTAAATATAAGTGAATTAATAAACAAACACAAATTGAGAAAGGTAAACAAACATTGACTGTCAATAATTAGGTTAGTGTAACGATTTAACATTGAAGGTTATTTACAATGAAACGTGCGGTACGGGATTCAGCTAGTAAATGAAACCGGCTTGACTGTTGAACGAGATGGGCGGAGGGCGCAGCGAGTCTGCGCAATGGAACGTAGTGATTTGATGAAGACACAGAAAATGGCGACTATTACAAGTTCTTGAATAGCAGCTAACATAAGAGTGAAGCGTTGAGTGTGACGTCACGAGACGCGCAGTATATATTTTTAAACAGGACTCAACCAACATGTACGCAACAAGTAGACACATTCACCGTTAGCGCAATAACCGCAGATGATTACACAATATGTAATTAACGAATTTAATGAAATAATAAAACAGTGTATGTAATTGACTGTATCCATAGATCACTGATAGATATCCGATGCCCGGATTGGACCATTAATGTTAGCGTTTGTAAGGCGCTGGATAAAAGACAATGAAACGAATTTAAATTGAATAATTTTACAGTAATTAGTAAACGATTAATTGACTTAATTCGGAGGACCAGGTCAGTTTTAAGCAGCTGCCAACCACAGCAAAAACGATTTAAAGAATAAACCAAATGAATTATTAACAGGAGGAACAAAATAACGAAAGGTAGCGGACAGAATTGATAGGACAAAGACATAGGGAGACACACTATTGAACAACTAACCGTAACAAATGAAAAACGTTCTTACCTGGAATCCATAAAACGACTTGAAACTTGTAGATAAGCACGTGGAAACACACTGGTAACATTTGCAATGAATACACTACGACAGTTTACAATAAAAAACACATGAGCAATTGAATATAATTCACACAAAGCATAGAATAACGAACAGTTTAGGTTTGTAGTAAACCAACGAGTAACGAAACGAACTGATTGTAAACGAAGAAATGGCAGGGAATCGCCACCCACGCCACGCGCTAAGCGCAAGAGACAAGAACGCACCCATTCATCACGGAAGCTGAGACAAGAGTGTGTAAGGAAGATGCCGGATATGTAGACGGGAGAAGGGATACGGATGACGTGACTTAATGATGTCACGCGGAAACAGAGGCAGGAACAAATTGTAATTTGCGGGGAAAACAGTTTGAATTAACCCCGGGAAGACTGGCGCTAACAATGGGTAAACAACAACTTTAATAAACTTTATCTTTCATTTTTACTCACACCAAAAGTTCTTTGATCCCACGAACAAGCGTTCAGTAGTTCTTTAACTGCTAATCCATTCAAAAAGAGTATTATTTATGAAATTTCTTACAATAAACCCATAATATAAGCCAAAACGCAAGTTACAACCTCAGAACAAATAGCAAATAAAATTAATCTCGAAATTATGAAAACACTAAAATCATGATCATCGAATCGCTCTGCATTGGTCGAGCAAATATAAATCGTAACTTAATCGATATTTGTAAAGAATTTAAATATCTTGCCAAGACAATAACTTACAACGGAAAATGAGAAAGCGACCTGGAAAATTATAACCAACAAAATAGCGAAAACCCAGCAACTTACCAAGAATACATACGACAAAAAAATCTATCTATTTAACCTAAACTGCAACACTGTAATACGGTTGTACAACCCGAAGCCACTTACTGCTGCGAAACTATTTCTGAATTAAAAAATAAAACGAGAATGAGAGAAATTCTAAAAATATAAAGAACAATCCCTAGGACTTTTATAAACAAAAAACGGAAACTCAACGATATCTGCATCTTAATGTCTAATTCTGAACCCTACCATAAAATCGAGCCAATTACTGACATCATGCGAAAAAAACTAATTTCTTTCTTCGGGCATTTACTTAAAATACCGGACAATTGAGTAACTAAAAAACTCATTTCTATAATATAAACTCGTGGAAAAATCCTCCAAAGTGGTTGGCCGGAAGAAAACAAGATATGCAAAAACTTAACATTGCAGAACAAAATATTTTAGAAAAATTTGAACAGTTTAAGTTGCTTAAAGATAAAGACACAAGATTCGTCAAAAAACTCGAGCTTCGTCGTCAATGATTTGTACAGATAAAATCAGACAGATCAGATCCAAAAATATGAAAAATTAATGGAAAAAACGTAACATTCTTAAACCAAACCAAGAAGAGTTTTTTAAATTTGATACAAGTGGTCCAAGTGGCCGTAAAATCAAGAAAACACCCATAATATTAACCCTAGAGCCGGCAATCATCGATTTTGAGAAGACGTTGCCGCTTCTTGAACCGGTCGCATCGCAAAATCAAATTTGCTTCATAGCACTGCAATGTTGTCGTTTTAGTTTTAATTTCATCTACAGACAGCGTTGCTGTTTTGTACAATAGTTTAGTCATGTATAAAGTAAAGTTTTACGTATAATACAATAGTTTTAGTTGCATATTCTGCTTGTGTTTCTCTGTTGAAACCACGCTGTCCTAGAACTGAGTTTGGTTATTTCTTGGTTTACATGATGTGTTTTTGTATATATTTTCTTCAGTTTTGAACATAGATTCGTGTTTTTTTGGTTTTATTTTGAAATAAACATTAAAAGTAACGATTCTCATATAATGAATTTTGAAAATAGAGCATAAGAATTTTTAACAGTAGTGCCATCTGAAATTTTAGAAAAATATTTGTCTAACAATTATTTTCAAATAGTTTCAGGACCCCTTACTGTCGATTAAAATTTCAGTAATGCATTTATTCTATTTTCCTAAGTTTCCTTGTTATTTTGATGTCACGTGACAAGGTTTTTGATTTATGGCAATTTTTTTATGATTTCTTTACGATTCGGTAACTAGAAATTCTCTGCCGGTCTAGAAAAATGTTATTGCCAGCTGTAGGGTTAAGATAAAACGTCTTCCTATATTAAGTTTTCACAAACCGTAAATGTTTATTAGTGATTTTTTTCGCAATCCTTATGATACGTTTAACCGAATATGACGGTAATTTTGAGCGGTTAAAAAGCCATACTATGTAATTTAAAGAAAGATTGAGACTGTGTTGTCAAGGCCTATACTGTATAATCATAATTACGATAAAATTATAAATATAAAGTATAAAAGAAAACCAAGATCAAATTTTGACAATGTACAATGAATCAAGAAACTGAATATTTTCAACTGTTGAGACATAATTGAATACATATGTACTCCAGACATTCAACGTCGTATTTTATTATAATATTCACCCTCTTTTCAAGAATGAATGTCAGGCTTCTGATTAAATTTTCCGGTTTATGATGTTTAAAGGAAATAAATGTAAGTTGTAAATTCACCAGTTTTTGAATATATTTCTTAGTAGATTTGAATTGATAAGCGTCAAAAAATGAAAATTATTCAGAATTAGTTTCCACTTCGGAACCTACGGTGTGGGGTTATGAAATCCGTTGACAGATTATAAAAAAAAAAAACATCAACAACTTTTCTTCCGTGTTTTTAGAAAAATTATTGTTACCATAAAAGATGTATGTGTCCCGTTCAAAACAAAACAAAGTTTATTATTTCCTTTTACTGCCCTCACAAACTAATGAATTTTTATGAACGTCACATATAATGGTTTAAAATTAACCATTGTAAGTTATTTCTTTCTAATAAATTAAAATTATACAAAATATTTTATGTAGATCAATTTTAACTAATCCGATTATACTAAGTAAAACCATAAATTCTCCAAATCAGTTACACATTTAAATATATACCTACAGTATGTTGTTTAGGTCATCACCCGAAAGACTGGTTTGAACCTCTAGAGGCTTTTACTAAGTAAAACCGCTGAGGAGTAAAGTGGTTTACAATTGCCTTCCTCACGGAGTGTAAAAGTACGTTTATCAGAATGTCAGACCCTCTGAAAACCATCTACTTTCAATCCTCCAAATGTCATCTTCACTTCATTCAACACAGGGTCTCTGGCAAAATAATGATGAAATTCGTTACTCTCAGAGGAGATAACTCTGACTGGTGTTTTTTACACCTCTATCTCTTCTGTTCTTAAATAGTTTCAAAAGCCAGATACGGTTGTTACATTATTAATTATTTTCGTACTGGTTCCTTGTAACTCTGTTCGATAGACGAAACAATCTTTAACCTAAAAAATTTTAAAAATAATTATTTTACTTAATATCAGGTAGTATTATATTAGGTCATCATTAAAACTTACTGTAATAAGTTTTAAGTTGTAACTGAAATATTTGGAGTTTTTAATATAATTTAGTTTTTTATTCAAAAATAAATCGACAAATCGTTTAGTCTATTGTGTTCTTTGTTACATCATTTATTTTTATAAATTTTTAATTCTACTTTTTTATGTATGAAGGGTTACAATTTTAATTAACAATAATTTGTATTTCATATTGTAGAAGAAACCAACTATCAAAGTTAGAACATATTCTTATGTTGTTTAGGTCAACAGCCAAGACAAGGGAAGGCTGGATTGAACCTTTAGAGGTTTACTAAGTAATATAAGGAGTCAGGTGGTTTACAATTGCCTTCCTCTCTGTGTACAAAAGTAGCCTAAGCTTATCAGCAAGCCAGGCCCTTCAAAAAGCATCTACTTTGCACCCTGCAAATGACACCTTCACTTTATTCACCACAGGGTCTGTCTGTACATTGAAATTTATAACTTTCAGAGGAGATAACTCTGACTAGTGTCTTTTATACCTCTACCTCTACTGTTCTTAAATGCGTCAGTCGTAACTGGCTAACCATGTGATAAGCAACAGAACTATTTTTGTAGCCCTGGAACTAGCAGATAGAGTGCAACAAATTCAGCACTCCACCTGCCTGTTATGGGTAAACCTACAGTATATCAAACATTAAGTATCAAATTATAGTATAGTACTGTGACAATATCTAAAGGGAAATTGTGTTCGAGAATTATCGAGGAGGACCGATATTGTAAAATGATACTGTAAATAATAAGAGTTAATAAATAGGGTTTCTAAGAAATAGTAAGAAATATTATGTAGTATATGAAAGGTTAGTACAGGTCTATTGTTGTAATGGCTATTGTTGAGGGTCGGTGTACCTATTTAGAAAAATTAGCCTTTTTGTAACCCCTTTTATTCAATCCTAATTTGTTTACCTTTTTGTTAAGATTTACCCAGAAGTGACAGAAAGATTTTGTAGTTTATTATTATATCGAAAATTTCTGTCCTTCTCGTGACTTCCATAGCTTATCTATATAAGCGTAGCCGGTTTAGTTAGTCTTTGATCTGTCATAGACGAGAGTATACTGCGAAGTGCTTAACAGTTACGTTTGAAGGTCAACGTGGACTGTATTGTTTATTTTCTATCTTTTGTAAGTAGGATTTAGTTATTTAATGTTACCGATTTATTGTAATTAGTTTGTTATTTATTGCAAGTTATGTCATTCTAATGATATTGTAATTTATTCATAGATTTAAGTAACATCATTAATTGTAATTTATAGCGTAATAAATACTTGTAATTTTAAACTATAGTGTGTTAATTATTTATTTTACCCAGATCCCAAAACGGACCTTAGAGATAACTTTCACAGTACAATATTAATATAATTGACCTCCATAGTAGTGTAGCGCTTAGCACGTTAGCCTCCAATGTGAAAAGTTCCGGGATCGATTCCCGGCTCAACTCAGGAAATTATTATTATAAATCAAAACCTACTGTTCAAGTTCCGTAACACACTATAGTTACTAATGACTAAGCTGTTGAGGCAGCTTAATTTATAACTAAAATAAAAAGTTTTTAAAAATTAATAAACTGATAATAATTATTACTGACGTTATTTAAAATTTAAATTAAAATCTTTCGTTATTACAATAAATATTTCCGAGTAGATAATTTAGCAAGAAAACACAATAAGAATTTTAAAAACGACAGAAAGACAGGAATTCTATGTCGAGGGATATTGACAGATTTTTTCAATCGAACTTTTTTGCAATGCACTGGGACAGCCCAATTCCCTAATGCTTTCCTGCTGAAACTAAACAAACTCTACTCTTTAGGCTACGACTTCTTTCTCCAACTGTTTCATTCGGATTTTCATTCTTTTTTATATTCTAAGTTTATCCTTCTCTTGAATACTTTTAGTTGATATAATTTGTTTTTCTTTAGAATTATTTTTAATTTTAAATTAGGCAATATTCTTACATTTCCATTAGTCTTATTGAATATTTTCTTATTGTTATTCTCTCAGGTAATATTTAAATGACAATGATTAATCGTCACCTTTTTTAACATACTTTATATTAACTCAACCAAAATTAACCACTTTGGTATGTTTTTTTTAGAATTTAAATTATATAAAATTTGGTATTATAAATTATTACAAGAAAAACATAGTATAAGGACAGTGGAGGATAATCTCAAGTGACGAAGTATATAAAATAATAACCCTATTAATAAATTTCTTCAGAAAAAAAGAATTTCACTCTTAGGGCACCTACTTACAGCAAAAACACCAGACTTGCCGACTAAATAATCAACTTTTACCGGGAAAGAACAAAACCGAAATGGATAAAGGAAGTCCAACAGGATATGGAAGAGTTGAGAATTTCAAGGGAGGATCTGATTACAAAATCTGAAAACTACGACAAGCTAATTAAAACTAACATAACATTTAAGCCTAAAACTAGAAATGAATCGAACAGGGTGTATTCGGACGAGAACAGGCGCCAAAGCTCGGAACGCCTCAAAAAGACGTGGAAAGAAGCAAGAATGAATGAAATAAATTACACGCTTCGGGAATAAGAAGAACCGATTACAGAATGAACTGGCTCAGAAATTGGAATAAAATGATCCTATGAGGTCTTAAAAGCTATAAAAAAACCTTATGTAATGTTATTTAGGTCATCAGCAGAAAGGCTCGTTTGAACATCTATAGGCTTTACTAAGTAAAATGAGGAGTGAGGTGGTTTACAATTCCCTTCCTCACTGAGTGGAAATGTATGCTTACCAGCATGCCAGGCCCTCTGAAAAGTATTTACTTTTCACCTCCAAAATAACACTTTACTTTATTCACCACAGGGTCTGGCTGTTTAATAAAATGTTTTACTCTCAGAGGAGATAACTCTAACTAGTGTCTTTTACACCTCTACTTCTTCTGTTCTTAAATGCTTTAGTCATATAATTGGTTGACTATGTGATAATAAACAGAACTATTTTTCGTAGCCCTGTAACTAGTAGATAAAGGGTAAATAATTTAACACTCGACCTGTCTGTTATGGGCTGCTTATGGCCTTATTGATGAATCTTTGGGGCTGTATGGTATGAGTTGGGTTAACTTCTTCGTTAGGCAATCGACAAAATTTGAGTGACCTTTTTTGTAGCCAATGTTCTTTGAAGACACCTGAAGAAGAAGAATGAGAAATGAGTAAATAGATGGAGATTGAACGAAATAGTTGGAAATTTGGTCAAATATTGTCAAACACCACACGCGCCGACACTACCTTTTTCAAGATAGTACATGTACACAATATTTAAAATTGTATTAATTGTTACACTAAAATTCAATTTCAGATTTTCTTCTTACAGGAAAAATGTAAATTAAATCAGTAATATAATAACGAATATTTATTTTAAACTAATAGTCACGAATAATAACTAAATTACGCACATTAAAATCATTTTAAGTGAGTTTCTCTTTTCTCTTCAATTAAATAATTCACATTCGTTAACAAATTTAAGGAACATCCGTTAGTAGATAGAATAATTAAACGGATACGAAAATAGACTAAAAATAGAATCAGAATACCCAACGCATATTTATTTCAAGATCGCACCTCATTAAAACGTACATGCGAGGTTCGTTGCGCGTAAATAAAGACAGCGTTTGTAATTGACGATCCAGATCGCATGTTGGTTGATATATAATGCGATTTCATGATACTAACAACCTTAAAAATCATTATAACCTAGACCTGAATAAATAAAATCACTTTGTAGGTCTATATAACAGTTTTCTTTAAAGTAGCTTATTTTCTCATTCTTCGTTAGTTGTTAAACAACCATCGTAATAATTAAAGTATCACAAAAAGAGATTTTTAGCGTGCAGTTAGCAATTCTAGTATTTTTCCTGGATCATAAAAGTACTGAATAAATAATTTACATAAATTTGAAAGCCCTCGCCATTCGTATACCCATATGTACAAATATCTAACGTTCTGGTCACGTTAAGAACTAGAATCCAACTTATTTGTTCCGTAAGGATGGAAAATTACCTAGTTGAGGAAGAGATTCGTAGCTAAGGATTTGTACACATGGTGAGGCAGAATAATACGACATTTATTTCGTGATGCCGTATCCAGAATTTAGATAGCCCTTTTTTTTACCGACCACCAGTGACAAGAAATTGCGTGGGAAGAAGAAGAAGAATGAGTTGTACAAAAGGATGAAAGTTAATTATTTAACTTTTTAAAATTACCTTGCATTATTGTAATCTAATAAAAGGTTAGTTCAAGGAGGTTAATTTCTTAAGGATTTTTATGATCTTCTAACTTTTTTAACTGTTTCTCGCTACTTTGTTTAATTATTTTATTAATGAAGGGCACGTTTTAATCTTTGTATAATATGTTATTGGTCGTAGTGATCAGTCTCAGGTATTTTGATTGAAAGTGCTGCAGTATTTCTATTTTCGATTAACTAGCTGTACCCCATAGCTGTAACCAGTAAGTCCAAAAAAATTTCAGTATAAATGTGATATAAGAGGACTTTATTTTTAAGAGAAAGTTGAGACTTACTGACTAAAAGCCAAAACAATCGATTAAACTACAGCCCAAGTTGTTTTCGTTTCGTCCATATGACTTTTTCACATGACTCTTCCATTTAAAAATGTAAACCCAGATACCGTACTTTCTCGAATATACCGCGCACCCGATTTTTGAAGGTATTTTAGAAAAAATTAAAACTGTAAAAAATAAAATGAAAATGAAACTTACCAATTTATTTCTACACATTGAAAAATTTTCATAACTTTGAATAATTTACTAGTGAGAATAGGTACATTTCATTGTACGTATTACAATAAACTAAAAACAACTGCTGAACTATAAAAAGTTACTTTCAAATGAAAAGCACAAAATTAAAACGGAGAAACAAAATTAACTTAACAAGTTACTCTCTGTCATTGGTATCGACGTCACTGTCAGAACCCGTGTCTGGATTTTCGTCCCAAAGTGTGTCGTCTTCTGAGCGCGTTAGAAATGCCGCATTCCTAGAAAATGCGGCATTTCTTTCTGCAGAAAGCTTTTTGAAACAAACTCTGGTGAAATCCGTGCCCATGCAGTTTCAATCCACTCGCAGACCGTTTCATATTCCGGCCTTTTTATTTTTCCCGAAGGTGTTTACGCTCAGTATCTTCCACCCCTTGAGTATACAGTTCTTCATAGAAACCTTGAATGCCATATTTATGCAAACGTCTAAAGATTGTAGTACAGATATTAACCCTCCCGGAATGGTCACTAAATCCGTTTTCATTACTGCTAAAAGACCATTTATATTACTTTTTTTCGAATATAACGCGCACACCATTTTATCAGGTCGATTTCGTTCGATAAAGTATATATATATATATATATATATATATATATATATATATATATATATATATTTAGTATATATATATATTCTAGTAAACACGGTACTTATTATTTTTGTGGAATAACTTTACCGATTAAGGTGACCACACGACATGTTGGTTTTTCAATGTAAAAGTTACATATGTTAAACTTATCCTCATTAATCTTTACATGACATTTCTTACACAATTCATAAACGTTGTCAAGATGGGTTTCTATCTTTTCAGAGGCACGTGTTGGTGAAGTGTTTACCAAAATGTTAAAAAAAATATTACTTAACATTTTTAAATTATTATTATATAAAGAATTATTGATTTTTCTTAAACTTGTATAATTTATTTTAATTTTCTTACTAATATAAATAAGATTCTTCTGCGAAAAACTATATTTAAAATAATAAGAAAAACGTACTACTGTACCATATTTCAAGAAATTTATTATTAAATTAAGATATGGTAATATATTTGTTATTTATTCAAGCAAATAAAATAATAAGTTTATGATTATACTAAACTCAGTACGGTAATAAAATGAGAAAGTCTTTTAAATTTTATTACATTTTTTACTCGTAGTATTATTGTTATTATTATTTGCACTGAAATAAAAATGATAAAAATTTGGCCTACAATGTATAATGTACTGTATTAGGTCCGTACTTTATACAATACGTGACACGCTATGTATTTATTAAGTTTACTATTTTTTATTTCTTACTGTTTCTTTTTAAACATAATTTTATGAGTAATATAAAATATAAAGTTGTTACATTTGAAACAATGAATTGAAACATTAACGTGCACAAGCTTAACCGTTAAACTACATATTTTGTAAAGCCAAATAAATACTCATTCATTAAAAAGTTCTAAAATTAGTTTAAAATTATTTTCACAGAACATAACAGAAATCTTGTGTGAATGAGCATGACTGACATCTCTACAATAATTCATGAGTGGGTTTCCAACTCTATTAGTAGTTAAATAACAAAAATCTTACCATTCCTAATGTATTCTAATTATTTAAGGAATAATAAAGTTTTAAGAACATAAATGTGCTTAGAATTTATTCATGCTTTTCACAATATTTGTTAACCATCATTCTGTTCACAGTGGTTATGAACTAAACAATTATAATACAATAATAAACAAGATGTTTTTACTGTTTATGGCTAACCATAAACTTTTTTTGTAGTTTATGGCTAACCATAAACTGCATTACGATAGTATCATAGCTATTACTAAATATAAAGAATTTTACTTTATAAATACTAGGCAAAGTACTATCGTGTACACAAAAGCTTGATTTGCGTGCAATTCCACATTAATTTATAAGTTCACAGTTACAAAATTAAATATACGTATAATTATTAGTAGAAATATAATAAGTTCTGTACATTCACAAAATTTTACATTCTCGAGTTGATATTCCAGCTATTTCGGAGATATTTCTAAAGGTGCTTTACACAACCTTTGAGAAAGTTCAAATTGTTTGCTGGCGTAACAGTAGAAGTAAAGTGGTTCCAATTAACAGATGCATAGCAACAGCAAACGATATAAGGCGGTGTAATAGATTTGTTAAAGGATGTAAGAATTCAAAAGAAATTATTCAAGATACTATAAAAGGAGGCTGTGCATATCATGTAGTGTTTATGTTGGCCTGTGTGTTTCATGTTCTTCGTGTTTTATATGTTATAATATGTTAGGCTCGACAGCTGACTGTCCCTGGTAAAAGAAAAATTAGAATGAAAATAATAAATAAAATGGTGCAGTATACCAAGATAATTCCATCGCTGTTCTACTGTACCACCTCGCATCCTTCCGACCAGGCATAGTAATGGGTGTAGACAGCGGGTTGTAGGGAGCCCCAAAAAAAATAGTAATTATGAAATGTAACTCTAATACAGAATTTTATTTAACGCCTCTGTGGCGCTGTGGTTAGTGTGCTACGCTTCAAAGCAGAAGATATGGGTTTGATTCCCAGCTGAAGTCTGGAAAATAGTTACATGTTTAAATCCATACTAATCCATACTAATACTAATGACTTAGCTGTTGAAGCGATTAAAAGAAATTTTTTTAAAACGTTAAAATTTTTTAAATTTCTTACGCTCATTTATTTACAACTGTGAATTCAGAACCACTAAATTTTATTATAATAATGGAAAATGACAAGAACAATTAGGCCTATTTTAAGGAGAACATTACTTAACAATAAAACTCTCATGGAATGCATACAAGCTTAATATCTTACGCCATATTTACACCAAAGGAAGTAAAAATGTCTTGGAAGATGCCTTCGCTGGTCACATACTTATGAAATAATTGAGGTCGCGTGTAAGTCGATTTTCGTTTTCAAGAAGTTTTTCTTTAAAACGCGTGTTAAGCAAAGGAAACATCGTTAACGTAGGGTATTTTTAGGTTATGCGTAACGTGTTGATTTAGACGTACTAGTGCCATTAGAAATAATGCGCAGCCACTTAGATTGGATACGTTGCAGTTTGTTAGTAACGGCAGGTTTAGCTGAACCAAAGATTTAAAAGCAGTAAATTCATAAAGGACGTTAAAATCTGTAATGTAGAATATTTGTATTTACCTGGAAATAAATGTATTGTAAATTAAATTACTTTAAAAACTATACTGACACGAGAATTCCTGCGTTATGGGTTTCAAAATATTTTGATAATATTGTAATTCAACTAACTTTAGAGAATATTAATTCAACTCTTTGAAGAATTAAATGACTTACACAAAAAAAACAATACTAATAATACTACTTTAAACAATACTAACAATACCAACTTTAATAATAGTTATTAACTAACAAACTAACATTACTAACTTTAAAAACTATAATGACACGATATTCCTGCGTTCTGGGTTTCAAAATATTTTTATAATATTGTAATATAACTAACTTTAGGGAATATTAATTCAACTCTTTGAAGAATTAAATGACTTAGGCCTATACAAAAAAAACAATACTTAACTAAAGGTACTTAACAATACTTAAAAAAACAAATTAATTATTACTTTAGTAATAGTTAATAATAGTTAGTTTAATACCACGTAAATTTCAAGCCTAGATACTGAATAATTTTTTCTCATAAACTGCACTAGAATGAATGAGATACTTTGTGTTTAATAGTCCATCTCCATTTGTTTTGCTTATCACTGAAACATTAAAAGGAGATTGAGGTAGGTACTTTATTTTAAAGGACAAACAAATTTCTAGTAAATAGGTGTACGCTCATTCCACGATTACACAAGTAGGCTAATAGGTTTCCTATTGCTGGTGTTCGAGTGTTCTTATAAAACGTTTAAGCTGAGGAATTTGACAACGAGAAAATTAAGTTCATATTTTCGTACATGCAAAATACACTGTATTTGTATTACGAGACTGTATCCATGGTTTAGTGGTTTGAACCTCTTGAGGCTTTACTAAGTAAAATCTCTGAGAAGAGAGGTGGTTTATCATTGCCTTCCTCATTAAGTGGAACAGTATGCTTATCAGCATGCCAGGCCTTTAAAAAGCATCCCCCAGCAAATGCCACCTTCACTTTATTTACCACAGATATAATGATGAAATTCGTTACTCTCAGAGGAGATAACTCTGACTATTATATTGCCTTTTATACCTCTTCTACCTCTATTGTTCTTGGTACATGCTTCAGTCATTTAATTGGCAGACCATTTGATGAGAAACATAATTACATTTTGTTGCCCTACAACTAGCAGATCAAGTGCCAATATTTAGTACTCCACATTCTTGTTATGGGCAAAATACTTTTATATAAAATTAATTAAATTTTATTAATTATGAGCACTAAGAATATTGCGATTAAATATTACAATTTAAATTATTTCAGTTCGTATTTTGATATGGACTTCAGTAAAAATAAATGCAGAGATGAAAATAAACATTTGAGAAATCCTGGTATAAACCACTGGATAAATTTCAGTTATTGTTCATTTATTATATACATTAAATTATACTTTATCACGAAAGCATTATTTCTAAGCTTCCTAGTAAGTACTTACATACTATTTACTTTTTATACTTGAAGTAATGGTAATTTTCTAAAAATAACCATTGTATTTAATGTTAAATACTTAAAAATTACTTATAACTGAAAGTATTTCATTTGCTTAAAATATTTACGGGGAGATTAAAAAAATTCATATAATTTCGTTAAAGAGTAATATACTTAATGTGTCACAAAACCGAGAATTTCAAATTGTAATCACAAGCAGGGTTCGTTAAATCAAGTCATAATACCATCTATAGATGATTAAGTAAATATTTTATGCTTAATTGAAATAAAGTAACGTTTTAATTTTTTTTTAAATACACTCTAATTTTAAGAAAGATATGGAAGAATTGGGCATCATCTTCGAAGATCTAGAAAATAAAACCGAACAGCTGAAACTATTAAAAGATAAAAATATTAGATTCCAAGAAAAAGTAGATAAAAGAGGAAGCAGGAAAGTGATCTTTTCAGAAGCAGAAAGGCAAAGAAGATCTGCCAGAATGAAAGAATACTGGAGGAAAATCAAAGAAAGGAACCAGAAGAGTGCCCAGAAATTGACTCAAGTGATTCACTGTGGTCTCGAAAGATTAAAAAAAATCATCTTTTGGAAAAAATCGTAATAATTATAGCCTACCTTTTTCAAATGTTGTACATGTACGTGTTGTCTGAGAAAAATTATCCTAAAATTAATATTTTACTCTTCCTCAGAATTTTCTTTTCTCTATTTTTTAATCCCTAATCTGTGTGTGCGTTGCAATTTGTTAAATTTAAAAACAATAAACAACCCCATGACCCAATGAAATGAGACTGATATGTATGACGTGTAAATGAGGGACAGTCTTGTACAGACTCAAAACTACCATTCCTGAAAGAGTATGGTTAATTGAACCCCAAACATTAAAGTACACCGGTAACCACTATCTAGTATTTAAATCCGTTTAAAAGTAACTCTATTGATTAGGATTTGAACCACGGAACGTTCGTCTCCGAAAAACAGTGACTCGTGGCAACGACTTTACCACTAGACCAACCCGGTGGGTTTCTCAAGACATATTTTTTAACAGTTTAATTCTTTTGCAATCTTTTTTTTTATAAACTTAATTATAAACTTTATAAGGAAAGATGAGAAAAATTTGAGTAATTTTCTTAGAATGAAAATATAAACTACACTCAGTAGTGTGTTTCAAAAAAAGTAATAAACTGTAAACAAAAAAATAAATCTAAACTTGACGAATTGTGAATTAATGTATACTGAAACATGCAGTTGTTGAAGCTGAAGATGACGATGACCATGATAATTAACACCTGATTTTTATGATCTTAAAATTTGTTTTCGTTAAAGGTAATTATAATGTAAATTATGTAGCCGGTGAGATAAAGTAACAAACGACAAAGTATTTTAGAGAGCAAAAATATCTAATAATATTTGGAAAATTAATAAAACCAGAAAACCAAGGCTCAAAGAACACATTTTATGATATGAAAACTTGATAAAAACAATACTGGAAGGAATATTTTAAGAAAAAACATACGAAAGAAGGACAAAATTAAATATTTAATTAAGACAAAATAAAGAATGTCAATAATCAAACGTTTTAAAGAAACCAAAATAAGCTGAAGATAACATTAGCTGGAAGGCTACCACAAACCAATCAAGTGATTAAACATACAAAAAAATAGAATTTTTAACAAAGTAATAAAATGTGTTCTTACTAAATCTAAACATCTGCTTTTGCAGATGACACAGCTCTCTCATATGGGGCAGAAAACGTGGATATTTTGAACAACCATATGCAGCATGATCTTCAGCTATTGGCACTTTGGTTTCGTTTTAATAAGTTGAATTTAAATCTAGAGAAAACTGTTTACCTTAATTTTAGTCTTTCACGGTCTTTCGTTTTTGATCAACCACTGCAATATCATGAAGTGGAATGTTCTTCTAATGTGTGTAATTGTGGGTTAATAAAATAATCAAATAAGGTTAAATATCTTGGACTTCTAGTTGAGGATGATCTTCTGTGGAAAGCGCATGTTTTAAATCTCAAAAAATACTTACGTCTTCTGCTACATAGGTTTTATCATTTACAATATATGTGTCCCAGATCTTTATTGAAGCAAATTTATTTTGCTCTTGTACACTCACGGTTGTCGTACGGAATTGCATGTTGGGGTAGTACATACATTACTCACATTAAATCTGTGATTAATCTACAAAAATCTTTTCTATACACTATTAATGGTTACAAAAAGTGCGATCGTATGAGCCGTTCCAGGAATTTGGAGTTCTTCCTTTAAGGCATTTATTTGTTTTCAAGGTTCTGATACAATTCTTTTGGGCTTGTGGTAACCGTGAAGTAATAATTGATCCAAATAAAACCAATTATGGTATAGGAACGCTGGAAAAATTAAGACTAGAAAACCAAATAGTACATTTTTTCAGAAGTCATTTCTCTATCTTGAGAGCGATTCGTTAACGTACTTCCACCCCATATACACAGTATTATGTCACCACATCTATTAAAACATAAACTAAAATATCATATAATATCGATCTGTGAGCAAGAACTTGAGAAACTTTTCCAGGTCTTAAAATAACTGTTTTATTAGTTTTTAATTTTCTCTTTGCGACAGTTTAACTGTCTCTTTATGCTCATTTATTGAATTAATTTCGTATAAAGTTAAAATATTTAAGTTGTGTTAGTTAAAATATATTATTGTAAAGTAGTTATAGTTATAAAATAAAAATTATAATATCGCTATTATAATATAGCTACCAGTAGTAATTTAACTTAGTAATTTTATAGTAGTTATAAGTATTTAAGTGAATTAATGTTTTTGTTCTGTATACTCCTATGCGCGGACAGAACTCTTTGTGAAGAAGAGTTTTTGCGTATAAGTATATTTAGTTTAAAATATTGTACATAGCTTAGTATAGTCATGAATTGTAATTTTAATGTAGCTATATTTTACTAAATAAAATAAATAAGTAAATAAATAAATAAAGCACAACAAAATAAAGGTAACGGAAAGTTTCCGGGTTAGATTCCATCCAAACCAAACATAAAAACTTTAAAATATTCAAACTCTCTGATACAGTAATTTAACGCATTGTACCGCTAATGTTTTACAATATATTTTAAACGTTTTTGTAATAAAACTTACTACAGATTTGATAATCTAAACACACGCACTAAAATAATTCTCGAAAAAGACAAAATGATTTAATAGACTACTTTTATAATAAAATATCACAATAACATTTATATTATAATTATATGACAAACATGTAGTGACAAGTATTAAAACACGTACACAAAGAACACACGGACTGCATTTGAATAATTTCATATTCGTTACACGATTTCTTACTTTTCTAAACGACTATAATAACGCCCTTTTATACTTTTTATCGTACCACTACAGTAACAAGTTAATGTTAAGTTATATTACACATTCTCTAATCCTTATATATCCATTGGTATTATTATCTATTAAAAATAACCGTACTGTACTTCCATTTAAACCTACAAAATTTACTTTTTTAACCCATTCAGTCACGAATTTTTATCTTAGAATTTTAAAAAAAATTATTATATTCTTACCCACCGGGTTGGTCTAGAGATAAAGTCGTCGCCAAAATCAGCTGTTTAACAGCTGATTTTCGGAGACGAAGGTTCCTGGTTCAAATCCTAGTAAAGGTAGTTACTTTTATACGAATTTGAATGCTGGACAGTGGTTACCGGTGTACTTTGATGGTTGGGGTTCAATTAACCATACTCTCAGGAATTGTCGGCCTGATTCTGTACAAGACTACACCTCATTTACATGTCATATATATCATCCTCATCTGATTGGGTCATGGGGATTGCTTATTGTTCTCAATTGAACAGATTGCAACGTAGCCTACACATACTAGGAATTAAAAAATATAGATATATATATATATATTCTTATAGTACTATCTTTTTAATTATTAAAACTTTTCTAAAGTCCCAATAGATTGCAGCACTTGCTGGACTCTTAAAGAATTTGTTCATGTATGTGGCCAATTTTACGCAAAGCGATATGTGCGCAGTTTAATGCGCTAAGAATAGGTAAAATTTTATGTACATGTATATGGCCAAGGTGAATGAATGGGTTAAGCCACATTGGACTACATAAGTTCATTAAAGAAGAAAAATTTTATTTCGATTTTTGTTGTGTTGGAGTACTTTTCCTAACGTTTCTTTTCTTGATTATTCTCCAGTATTCCTTCAATCTTTCTAATCTCTTCTGACGTTCTTCATCGGAATACACGATTTTCTGTCGTTTGGTCGGTCTCTTATGTTCAAGTCTTGTGTTGTTCAGTCTGTCGTAATTTCCGGATTTTCTTTTCAGGTCTTCAAAAAATTTACTTTTACAGTGCAGTAAAACATCTGATTAAAAAATTTTAATTATTAAAGATAGGTTAGACTACAACCTAAAAAAGTAGATAGATTATACTATTCTTCAAGGCTGATGAGCTCTGGACGTACGCATCGCCCCCTACCTGTATAGCTAGCCAATGACTTGCCAGCAAAGTTGCCAATACTTGCTCTCGTACCTCTGTTATATATTGCGACAGCCATTTTTTGGTCTTTCAATAACAATATCATAACCTATAAACATACATCCAGATTATATTATAAAGTATTGCTTGTTAACGTGCTTTATAATCCATGTGTTCGATATGGGATGCAAGACACGAGTGAACTATTGCGGTTCTTATACCCATGCGCATAATGTTTGTCAGGTACAATCTGACAACACTGGCAAACATTCTGATAGGTCTAAACGCGTGGAACAGCAGAGCTCATAAACCGTGAAAAGGATATTAAAGGTAATTATGTACGTTGTTCAAGAAATCAAATCCTTAAGAAATCAAAGGTTCTTGTCAAGAATTACTAATAATATCTACTGTAAAATTTCTTCGATATTATATCAGTTTAAGATAGCTTTGTTTTCCATTTCATTTTTTATCTTGTAGATTTAAGAAACTATTTTTCAATATCAAACTTTGTTCATTAAAGTATTTTTACGTAAATCAAGAGATGTTGAAGATCCAAGTACATTATATGAGTTTCAGATGAAAGCACTTAGTAAAATGTATTATTATGTTAGAATAAGAAAGGGTAGAACATGTTATTTTGGAGCACGTCTTGAATTATAGATAGAAAACTATTAAGAGAACCTTCACGCATGTGTAATGAACGTTCGCGCTGTGAGTAGTGCACAACTAGACAAACTGTTTTCAATTGATCCCCTCTACTGGCAGGCTGTGCGAGAGAGAAAAAATATGACAGAACCATCATTTTTGCTCTTTCTGCGCAGTAGAGTTCATTTTTAGAAGGTTCTTTTGTTTGTGCACGCACTGTAGATCTTTACTTAATTTTATAGACCGACCTGGTTGGTCTAGAGGTAAAGTCGTCGCCGCGAGTCAGCTGTTTTAACAACTGATTTTCGGAGACGAAGGTTCCGTGGTTCACATCTGAGTAGTTACTTTTATACAGAATTGAATACTACACAGTCGTTACCGGTGTACTTTGATGTTTGGGGTTCATTAACCAACTCTCACAGAAATGGTCGGCCTGAGTTTGTACAAGATTACACCTTAATGCATTACAACCTTATCTCATAGGGTAATGAGGTTGCTTATTGTTCTTAAATAGAAGAAATTGCAACGTACACACTTCAGGAACTAAAAAAACTTAATATTGTATCAGCTGTTGGTGTTTAATATTATTTTAAGTTAAATGTTTTGATTATTTGGTTAAGAATATAATTGTTTTTACAATTTATTGATTTTACATATGGTTGAAGGAGTTATTAAATTGTTAGATTATTTTTTTTGTTACTTTTGAAATTGTCATAATTTATTATTTATATAAATTTTTATTTTATGTTAAATAATTAAATAGTAGGCCTAATAATAATTAATCACTAAGAAAGGGTAGGTAAATTGATAAAGTAAAATAAGATATTTTGAGGATTTTGTGATGGAAGAATGATGTTTATTATAGCTATAATATAGATAATTAGTATTGAATTAAATTATATATACCTATGATAATTGGATTGCTCATAACGTTCAGGTGGAGCGTTAAATTAATTGCACTCGATCTGTTGGTTCTAGGGAGTTCTAGGGTTCTAGATCTAGTTGTAAAGTTTTTGACTTTACAATTCCAAATTTTCGACCTTTGTTGAAAATCGTAGTTTCCTAATCTCCCTTGACCCTTGGAGTTGATCAAATTTTGTCTTTTTAAAATAGTTAAAATGGTGTTTTTTTTCTTTATTCGTTAAGGAAGAAAAAAATATTATTTTATTATAAATAAAAGTTTGTAATTTTACATAACATATTTCTTTTCAATAATTTTTATTATTTCATAAAGAAATCACGTTTTCTTTGTTTATTCTAGTTGGTTATATTTCAGATGTTTTTACATCGCGTTTTCTCGTGGGAAATAAAGAAGCCTAAAGGCCTATTTTCAGTTCTCACTGTTTAAAACCCTTACTTTGCAATTCCGGAGCCTGGGAACAGTTTTTCAGTTCCATCTCTACGTACTTTTTGTAGAGGGGCCTACAGTTACTTCAGCACTTTTTGCGGCCAATTAACGCGTTTGTTTTACGCCGGTTTGTCAACGTCTTTCATAACGGCTAGTTTGATTGGTTTTCCCCCTTCCGTACGCCTGTAATTAGCGTCGCGATCAGCCGTGTGTGTGCAGAAAATCGCCTGAGTGTTTTCTCTATTGTGTGCACGTAAAGACGTTTTCCTAAGGTGCTGTGCTGAGACTGGACACTTATTAAAAGGTTATTTTTTATTTTTTTTTTGTCTTCCTCTTTAAAAAAAAAAATGAAGAAAAGGAAAAAAATAATTTTTTAGGACCATTTAAATGGTAAATATATAAAATAATAAATAAATAAAAGTAAATAAATAAATTTTCAAGTAGAATTAGGGAAATCATTTAGTTTTTTTTGAATAAATAATAATAATAATATCAGGGATACGGGTGAAGACCTCAACAGCAGTGAAAGTGGAGGGACGACCTCAGGATACGGTGGATCTGGTGGAGGAGGCAGGCCCTTGTTTTAGGCTTTATTTAAAACAAATAAATCCATTAGCGTCTGTACTGGCATCCAGCGGCTAATGGTCAGCGTCTGTTCACCAAGAGGTGCGGCTGTAAACATGCTCCAGGAACTCACAATCCCTGGTTCTACGCCCCTAGCGAAAGTTAGAACGCTGATTACAAGCAAACATGACTCGTACAAGTAACTACAAAATTACCCCAGGTGGTAACCAATCCACCCGTAGGCAAACGGCAACCAGGCGTCCGGACTCTGGGGAGCCTGGGCTTATACGAGAGAGCAAATCGGAGTGCTCTAACAAACTTTCACGGAAAAAACATAGCTACATTGGCACTTTTAACATTCAAACATTAATTCAAACAGGAAAGTTACACAATCTCACGACAGAACTTAACAAACAGAAAATACGAATTCTTGCATTACAAGAAACACGCTTTACGGATTCAGAAATAATGGACTATAATAACTACAGAATCTTCAAAAGTGGTACCACTAAGAAGATTTGCAAGGGAGCAGCACTGTTTGGCATGGCATTTGCTGTAGACAAGAAAATTCTGGATTCAATAAAAGATGTGAGACCCATTAACAACCGACTAATGACTATGAGAATCAAACATGCAAACAAAAACTACATGTTCATCAATGTGCATGCACCAACAAATGGTGACAATAAAAAAGAGCCTGAAAAAACAGAGAGATTTTGGGAAAGACTGGAAACAGAGATGGCTGGAGTTCCAAAAGATGATGTAAAGATTTTACTTGGTGAGTTCAATGCCCAAATTGGCAAGGAACGCAAGTACAGGAAGACAGCTGGACATTATCCAGCACACAAGTTCACCAATAAGAATGGTTCACGGTTGATTGAACTGTGTCAACAGAATAACCTCAAAATTATGTCAACCTCTCTTCGGAAAAATCCAAAAAAGCAAAAAACCTGGCGATCACCAATTCATCATTTAGGGGAATTCCAGATAGATCATGTTGCAATATCATACAATTATCAAAAAGAAATCCATGATGTACAAGTTCGAAAAGGTGCAAATATAGATTCAGATCACTATTTAACAAGAATAAAAATGAAATTCACACCTAAGAGAAGATATAACCAACAACCACTAGTGATCCCAAAATTCAATATAAAAAAAATCAAAGAATCAAAATTACCGGAGAAATGGGACGAACAGCCTGCAAAAGATTGGGAGGAATTCAAGACAAAAATAATCAGAACAGCCAAAGAATTGATTCCTCTCCACAAAAAACCAAAACATCCTTGGTGGAATCAAGAATGTGAAATTGCACTGGAGGAGAGGAAACAAGCGTTTCAAAACTATAATTGTAACAAAACAGAAGAAACACAAAACAAATTTTTTGAAGTTCGCAAACAAACATCCAAGATCCTGAGACAAAACAAACGGCGATATGTCAATGAACAGCTACAATCAATTGAAGAAAACTTCAAGAATTATAATAGGCCTACACATGATTTTTACAAAATATTTGCAAATACAATCAGAGGTTACTCACCACAGTCTCACCACAGTATCTTTGTTTCATAAAACAAGATAGTAAACTAGCATTGACAAATAAGGAAAATTGTCAGGAACTAGCCTCTTATTTTTCACGTCTACTGAATTGTCCAGAACCCAATAACAAATTTCCAAAAATTCCACCAGAAATAATAGAGAATAACTGCGTACTACCCTCACAAGAAGAAATTTATTCACATATTAAGAAACTGAAGAATAACAAAGCATCGGGGGAGGATGGAATTGTAGCTGAACTTTTGAAAAATCTAGGCCCGAACTCTCTTAAGGAATTTACAAAAATAATTCAAAACATTTGGCAAACCGAAATAATCCCAGATGACTGGAAGATTGCACTTATTCACCCACTACATACAAAAGGCAACAAATTTGATGTCAATAACTATAGAGGGATTTCTCTTTTACCGGTCTGTTACAAAGTCCTGTCATCTATACTGTTAAGCAGAGCACAACAACAATTAGAACCCAAACTAGCTGAATATCAAGCGGGATTTAGACCAAATAGGTCATGCCCAGAACAAATAATGAACCTCAAAATTATAGTCAAAATGCGAGCCCTCAGACAAAAACCTTTGATATGCACATTTGTGGATTTTAGAAAGGCGTACGACTCAATGGATAGGTCCTCCCTATTTGACGTTTTGAAGGAAAGGGGACTTGATACTAAAACACGAAGACTCATTGAACAAACGCTGACTAACACAAAATCTAAGGTAAAATTCATGGGAGAAATCTCAGAACCCTTTGAAATTCGAACAGGTGTAAGGCAGGGTGATGGACTCTCTCCGCTTCTGTTCAACGTCGTTCTGGACAAAGTCATGGAAGAATGGGAGAAAGAGCTGAAGAGATGTGGACAGTGGAAGCCAGTACAACTTGGTTATCCCAGAAACAACCTTTCCATACCATACCTCGCCTTTGCTGACGATCTAGCTATATTAATGGATGACGAGAAGACCGCCATCAAGCAGCTTGAGACATTAAAGGAATGTGCTGAAAAAGTAGGGCTACAAATCTCATTTGAGAAAACGGAATTCATATCCTCAAAAGTAGATATTTAGCTTGAGGACAAAATATGGTAGAATAAACAAGGTTCCATACTTCAAATATTTGGGGAAATTCATTGAACCAACAGGTCTTGAAAGAATTTCCCAACAAAATCGTCTCCAAAAAATTAAAAAAGCTCTAGGATTAGTTCAAAATCTCTACAACAAAAAATCCATGTCAAGACAAACTAAAATTCGGCACTACAACACAGTTATTAAACCAATGGTCCTCTACGCAAGCGAAACACTAGTACTTAACAGAAAACACGAAATCGAAGAAATCAAAAAGGAGGAAAGAAAAATTATTAGAAAAATTTTAGGGGCTCGACTTACAGAAGATGGGTATAGGCTGCAATCCAACAAAACAACAGAGAGCTGTTCAAACATTGAAATTGACATGCGTAAAAGGCGGTTGAAGTTCTTTGGACATCTTAACAGATTGCAGGAGGATAGGCTAACAAAAAGAATAATTGAATATATAACAACACTTAAAATTTCAACACCTTGGCTGGACGAAATTCGTAAGGACCTAAAAAGCGCAAATGTACATCAAACTGAAATTTTTAATAAAAACTTATTCCGTCACAAGGTAGACAAGTGGAAAGTTTCAGAGCCCTCAAGAGAGAAGCAGTTTAGACCAAAGTGGTCTGAAAACCGCAAAAAAGCTTTCTCGGAAACAATGAAGGCCTACTGGACCAATAAGAAAAACAAATGACGAAACTGAGTCATGATGCTTAACGTCTTCTATCCAAGGAGAATTCGCCAATAATAATAATAATAATATTAAAAATAATAATAATAATAAGAACAAAATTTTATTTATAAAATGTTACATACTTCTAAAATATAATTTTAATATATATAAAAGAATGTTAACAAAAAAAAAATTATAACTTTGTCTCCAGTAGTTTTTGAACTGTATTTTTTTTAAAAATGAATCAACCTTTCTTGGTGACCATATATTTAAAAGAGGGTATTCCATAATAAATTTTAAGTGTAAATGTGACAAGTAGCAGACAGCTTAATACCATATTAAAATTAATGATCACCTTATGTGTAATTTGTTTCAAAGAAATTAAGTAGTTTTCTATCGTAGATTTTATACAAATTACGATCAATGCCACTTTTGGTTCATGGAGGGCAATTGTAAGAAAATTACACTTCATTTTTAATTGTAAAACTTTGATCTTTGAAAATGTTTTTTTTTAAGAATATTCTTCTTATTCTTACTGTGATTAAAACAGTGGATATATAGTACGAAAACCTTTAATGTTGTACAAAATAATTTCCTTAAAGTTATGTGTACATTACATAATAGGCTATGTAGAATTTATTTTAAGCAATAGGGGCTTTAGAAATACTCCTCACAATGTCTCTTTGTAGGAACTAATTTTTGAAATCTCTGGCTGTGCAATCTCTTAAGGTTACTGAAACCAGAGGTTATACAAAATTTAATTATAAAATGTTAAAAACTTAAAATTAAATACTTTAAATACGTTAAAAATATAAATATATAAAAATAATTAACAAAAATAATTTAAAGCTGTTCAAATATATAAAAAGAAATATTATTTAAATTAAACACGTTGTTAAACTGGAATTCGCCTTTTGTATTTTATTTTAAAAAAATATCTACCTATTTCGTTTAGACTAGATCTAGAAATAAGTTTTCAGATAGATGGACTGCAATTAATTATATTCACAATGGGAGATACTTGAATGAACGTTACACAGTACAGTTATAAAGGTTCTGGGTACAGTTATAAAGATTCTGTACCTACAAAAATATTTTTGAATCTCCATATTAAACACTGCACCGTGTTTGCTTATTTTTTTTAACAAAAAAAATGAGTATATGTCTTGGCGAATTTACTAAAATTACATGTTTCTCCAAGATTAATTCACCAATGGCTTTGTATGGTAATTTTGATAAATTTACAATATGTTTGGCTACAAAGTTTTTTTTTTCACTGTCTAAAAGGGTTCCGTAATCCGAAACCAGTCGTATTTTCTCGCAAACCACAAAGCGAGAACAGTGGCTCTTAAGTGAAATATGAGCTGATGTTTCACACTACAAACTGGAAACATGGTTTTGACTCTCCGATCAAAACTTGCCCCAAAACATTTTTTTTATTCCTTCGTAGGAAATTTCAGGGTCTTGGACGTTGGGCCGTTCTACGACGTCCTGGTGGAGGCAACCTTTAATATAGATTATTTTTATCTAGTAAAAACAGGTAAGTGGTTGAGTGAAATTTTCAGGTTATTACCGCTGTGTGGTGTAGCAGAAAGGAGACGTCTACTCGATGTATATTATAAACACTCACACTACCTCACAAACAACAAATTCACACTTTAATTTAAAGTAATTTTTTTTTAAATCCTGTTCAAGGGATACACTAATTCACGTGTTTGGAGCACGGTACATTTGAACTAATAATTTTTCTTAATTTGGTTAATATTACAGGGACAATTTTCGTTAACCATTTACCTACGAAGTGTTCTGTTCTATTAATATTTTATTTTAAACCCCTTAGTTACTTGCTATAATATATATGACAGGTGTAAAAGACACTAGTCATAGTTATCTCTTCTAAGAGTAATGAATTTCACTATTCAGCCAGACCCTGTGGTGAATGAAGTGAAGGTGTTATTTGCAGGGTGGTAAGTGGGTGCTTTTAGGAGGACCTGGCATGCTGATAAGCATACTCTTTTAACTCAGTGAGGAAGGCAATAGTAAACCACCTCACTTCTCGCTTTTACTTAATAAACCTCTAGAGGTTCAAACCAGCCTTTCAGCTGTTCACCTAAACAACATGATAATTAGAATTGAATTTATTGTATTATTATTTTGTTGTTAACCTCAAATGGCTTAACACAAATTACCAAAACATTAATCTTAACCAAATAATAAAAAAATTAACTTAAAACAAAAACAGTAACACCTGATACTAAATTGAGTTACGATTTAAATAATCTATGTATATAAATAAATAACCCAAAAGAACATGTTCTACAAAAGCCTAAATCACATTGTACGATTTTACATTAATTAACTACATAGTATAACATACTATATGTAGTCTATAAAATAAAATTTAAAGAATTTTCAGAAAATATTTAGGTCCTATAAATGTGCAGTTCAAAAGTCTTAACATACCAATCAAAAAAAAAAGGTAAAAGTAGAATATGTAAACTAAAATACGTACATAATTGTTTCAAACACAATGTAACGAGTTAAGTGCAGCTGTGGTCTAAACGCTGGGGAATTGCTCAGAGTTTAGGCCTGTGATATTGCAGTGCTATAATTGTCCTCCCCGAGAAGATCTCTTAGCCAGAGGCGTTGAAATGTCTTTACTAAGTGCCCGCTATTATTCCAGTGTAGCCTACATATGTATTTTATACGAGAGAATACACAAGAGATTCAAATTTGTCGTGGGTCATCTTGTTAAGCAGTTTCGCGTCGTTAGTTATATATTTGTAAGCCACAGTGGAGAATTACGTTTGTGACGTAGAAAAGCCCAGCTTTATGGCACGTAAAATCTTGTTTTATCGCTTTTATGCGTTTAGTGTGTCGTAGATCAGCAGATCCCAAAAGCTGGGCTCCATACGTTCAGATACGTTTTACAAATGTCTTGTTAAGCATTAATTTGTGTGACTTTAAATTTTCAAATCACGGATATTTCAGATTTATAATAATTTAATATGATCTTTGCGAACTTTCAATGGGAATAAACATTGAAAAGTCAAGATTACCTCGGTTGTCACAAACAACCACAAAATCAACATAACACATTCAAATTCTGGGGTGTGTGAACTAGGAAAGAAATAATTAAATGAAAGATAAAAAAGGTTTAGGAAAGACAAAATTTAGCAATTAAAAAGTGAAAACATCACTCGTGAGAAAAAATCATTCTACGTAGTTCTTAGTAGGCCGAAACTATTAAGTAAAAAAAAACTGTAATGTGATTAGTCTGAAAACTTATTAAATACCTCAGTTTAGGAAATGTTATATATTATTTTAAACAATGTTTGAAGGTTACAGGTGAGTTAAGTTTATTTTTAAATTAAATTAATTTCACATTATTATATTATATTATAATATTAACCCACCGGGTTAGTCTAGTGGTAAAGTCCGCGAATCAGCTGTTTAACAGCTGATTTTCAAAGATGAAGGTTTCTGGTTCAAATCCTAGTAAAGGTATGTATATACGTATTTGAATATTAGACAGTGGTTACTGGTGCATTTTTATAGTTGGAGTTCAATTAACTATATACTCTCTCAAAAATGGTAGGGTGTACAAGACTAAACCTTATTCACACTTTATACATATATCATCATCTGATTGGGTCATGGGGTTGTTTCTGTTCTTAAATTGGACAGATTGCAATGTGCATATTAGGGAAACTACGACAATAAAGGTACGATATTTTCCTAGGTACCTATTAGTTAAAATTATATCTTTCTACTTAATTAGTTAGGTAACTTATTTATAACGCAGATTTAGAAGTTGGTTTTTTCACAAATTTAAAAATATATACTTTTATTCATGTTTCATAAAGTTTTAAAAATTATTGTCGAAATGCTCATGCTGATTATTAGTACTTTTATCTACAATTTAAAATATATAATTAGCTTATTCGTAATAAAGAATATAGTATAATACTAGTCTATATATTATATTATAATCTACATATTATACATGTAGAGGTGTAAAAACATATTAAACATATTATACAGAAGAGGTAGAGGTGTAAAAACACACTTATCAGAGTTATCTCCTTTGAAAGTAATGAATTTCACTAAACAGCCAGTCCCAGTGTTGAATGAAGTGAAGGTGTCATTTGCAGGGTGGAAAGTGGATGCTTTCGGAGGGCTTGGCATGCTGATAAGCATACTCTTTCAACTCAGTGAGGAAGGCAATAGTAAACCACCTCACTCCTCGTTTTTACTTAGTAAAACCTCTAGATTCAAACCAGCATTTCGGCTGTTGACTTAAACAACACAAATAAGACGTACCAATTTTTAAACTCTAGCAATTTTATTCCTGCGGTCCAGCTCGAAAAATCAGTAATTAATTGGCCCACGGTTACAAAAATATTGTGTACACCTGCCTGTATATGAAGGAGTAGATCAGATGGAAGAGGAAAAGAAAATCAGGATAACGCAGTATGAGAAAGGAAAAAAGAAAGAGAAGTAAAATTGACGAAACAGAAGATCAAGTGATAGAATAATGAAGTAATAGTAACGAGATATGGAAACTTAGTGAAAAATACACAAGGAAAAATAGGATAAAGTGGAAGTAGTAATGGACGTGTATGAAAGGAGAACATTGACGGCAATGGTAAAGTATATTTAACTTTGAATATAAAGCCCAGTAATTACATAATTATAGTTTCCTTTAATGAGAGCAAGTTAGGAGAATGAATGACCGCTTTACATATTAATAGCAGCATTAGGGTAGTTCGCCCAACGAATGGTTACGCAAGAAACTTAGCCGACGTAGAAAACAAAGATCATTATTAATAAATAAATCAAACTAACTATGCTAATTAACCCACACAAGTGTCCCCACTCTAAGAGGTTTTTGTATTGCGAAAATCGTATCATCAGTATTGCCAACATAGAATATTTTCTTACTTAAACTACATTAACTCCCTGTTTTCTTCACTGGACATGATTTTATTTTTTTTTACTGTAATAAAGAATTAAAGATATTTCAAAAAATTGAAAACTCACATTTTTTACATTGATTATTCTGAAATTATACGACACAGTAAAAACATCAAGTCTAACAAAATTATTGGAAAAAAACAAATGGCATGAAAATAAATACAAATTTTATTCAAAGAATATATCCCAGTGGGTAATTCAAATATTGAATATAAAGAAAAAAATTTAAAATATGATAACATAACAAGAACAACAAGTAGGGTACATGTTTTATTTTTAATTTGAATAAAATAAGATCAATAAATTGAAAAGATAAAATTAAATTAAATCTTTAAAAAATATTAACATGAATCAGCGAAATAGATATTAACATGAAATGACATTTTAAAATATAAACAAAGTAATATAAAATTAATTACGAAAGTTAAACAATTTGACAAAATCCGCAACTTAATAATAATTATAATAATATACTCGTACATAATTTGCTATAATTAAAAATCAATTTAAATCAAAATAATATAATAGAATTTGTATTTTTCTCAATTGAATCAATAGATGTAATCAATAGATGTATGAATAGACTCAATGTGGTCTTTTAGATTTTGAATACTCATTTTTTGAATTTAAGAGGTTTTGTTACAAAAGGAGTTTTCATAAAAAAAATAATGTAAGGGTTTTAAAGATAGTTTATGAAAGAGTAAAATAACGTTATAAAGAATCGCCTGCTGCCTAATGGAAACTCATGGTACGCTGCAAAGAGGAAGTCCTGAGTTCAATTTTCGGCTGGGGTATGTAAAACGTTTAAATTCACCGTTGGTTGTTAATCCAAAGTAGTCACTAATGACAAAGCTGTTGGTGTGACTTTAAAAAAACTAAAATAATAAAATAATTACTTTATATTTTAATTAGCAGATTTTATTAGAATATATTTTAATTTAATAAAAGAGAAGAGATGACATTCTCATCCTGTTTTTATTACCACAAACAGGCCTAATAAAAAAAGTAAAATGGTCTCATAATTCATATATAAATAGAATTATTATTGTATTAGTGTATCGTTGTAGTATAGACTAATAGTACCTTCTAGAAAATTTATTTCAGAAAAGTACCAGAGAAATTACTAAAGAATTTAGTACTTTAATGAGACATTTGCACAGATTGGAACTTTAAATGCATTCCAAGAGATGTAGATAAATCACATAATATACACCCTTTTTTCTCTCTCTAATGCTTTATTTACAGCTGTAATTATACAAAAATTATGATTTAAAAACAATCATTATGATAATTTGATGAAAATTGTGTTAAAATTACATAAGTCATGAAAGGGGTAAGCCTTCCATTGGTTCTTCCCCAATAAGTGTTATTAAAAATCTTTTGAATTTTGAATAAAATATATTTATTTAAATCAGCATTTCTTTACTCCAGCGACTTTTTAGGCGTTTTGTGGGATTGTCAGGTAGATTTTAAGCTAGAAGGCGAACGTACAACTGAGTTATCATATTCTTGTGACGTGTGAAAGCGTCTGTACAGGTATTCGATGGAATTTTAGGAAAATGTATTTGCAAATCTGTGTGTAAGGTTTTTTTAACGTAAAGGGGTGTTTTTATTATAAGGCCTAATGTTTTTTGACCGGAATGCGTTGTAAATTAGAATTTTTGGTTGAACCGTAAATTTGGGAGCCTTAAATATAGGTTTCAATTCTACATAAAAATAAAATATAGCTTTCAATATAGGTTTCCTTAAATATAGGTTTCAAAAGAGAATAATATATGCGTAATTTTTGTGCCACTGAAGTTTTATACTGAAAATATACACCTGAACTTTTTTGAACGCATACTTCTATTCTGACATCCATTGAAAAAACAATGTTTTTAGCTGTTTGTGCCTAAAAATGTCATATTGTTAATTAAATTTCTGGGCCCCCGCCCGAAAACAGAGGTAGCGAAATAGATTGTAAAGAGAAAGACACCGGGTTTGATTTTCAACTAGGATATGAAATATGTTACACATAAAAACCTAGTGATATTTTCCATAACCCACTGTGTCATAACAATCGACTAACGGTCCGCAGACTTTAATAAAAATAACAAAATAATAATACAAAAAACAAAAAAATTTCAGTTAAAATAAAAATTAGTTGTTACGAAATTTAAAAACTGATTTCATTAAACATTTTCCGGCGTAGCTTATTGTTGTAAGTCTTGCGTTTTTTTTTTTTTGATTTGAGATTAACCTTAAAATTCAAATATCGAGAAATTTTAGAAGAAAACATTCTTTATAGTTTTATAGGTGTACAAACTGTTACGTACAAATTAGATTTCCAAAAAAAAATTAATAAATATACGTTATCATCAGTATTAATGTATTAAAATACGACGAATTTTATGTGTTATAAAACATTACTATAAAAGTATTTGTTCAGGTTTATTACACAGGATAAATTCAAAAAATTCAATACAAGTTTAAATATTCCAAATTCAAGACCAACATAAAAGTTTTAGCTATATGTATTAAAAACATTGTGCTAAACGATCTTTTGGTGTATTCAAGACACATCTGGTGAGCGCAAATTAATTTTTTTGTGCCTGAAATGATTTCTTAAATTTAGGTAGATCTATCACAAACAATTAAGTGAGATTGTATTTGATGTTGAGATTGGGCCTTCCAACAATTCGAAATCGTATAAAAGAATATTATGCCAATAATAGGCAAGTGGAGTGTTAAATTATTTGCACTAATATTTGCACTAATTATTTGCACATTATCTGCTAGTTCCAGGGCTACAAAAGATAGTTCTGTTTCTTATCACATGGTCAGCCAATTATATAACTGAACTATTTAAGAGTAGAAGAGGTAGAGGTGTAAAAGGCACTAGTTAGAGTTATCTCCTCTGAAAGTAATGAACTTCATTATAAAGCCAGACTGTAGGGAATGAAGTGAAGATGTCATTTTCAGGGTGCAAAGTAGATGCTTTTTGGAGGGCCTGGCATGTTGATAAGCATAGGCTACTTATGTACTCAATGAGCAAGGCAATGGTAAACAACCTCACTCCTCGTTTTACTGGGTAAAACCTCTAAAGTTTCGAACCAGCCTATCGGCTGTTGACCTAAACAACATAAGAATATTTCGCAACTGTGGTAGTTGGTTTCTTCTACGATATAAAACACAAATTGTAAATTAAAATTGTAACTATTCACTCAAAAGCAGAATTTAAAATTTAAAAAATAACTAATGTAACAAAGAACACAATTGACTAAACGATTTGTCGATTTATTTTTAAATAAAAAACTACATTATATTAAAAACACCAAATATTTTAGTTACAACTTAAAACTTATTACAGTAAGTTTTAATGATGTCCTAAACTAATACCACCTGATATTAAGTAAAATAATTATTTTAAAAAAATTTTTAGTTAAACACTTTTTCGTCTATCGAACAGAGTTATATGGAAACTGTATGAAAAAATTATTAATAGATGTAACAACCTTATCTGGATTTTTAATAAGTAAGAAAACTAACCAATAAAACATAATTTATAAGGTTATGCGTTAAATTCGTAATCAGTAATTTTACTTTTTTTGTTAAAAACCATTATTGACATTTGTCCATTTGATTACTGTAGGTGCTTTTTAACTGACATTAAATAAATTTGGACAGTGACGTCTAGTGGAGTTGTACATGTGTAGTTGTCACATGATCATCACACAAAATTGCTTGCTTAAACAATGTTATTTAACAATTGATAACAGTTTTATACGTACCTCCTGACTAACTGGAAGACCAAATTATCTCATTTATCGTTGTTTATTTAATGAGTAAAATACGAACACTACTTACTAAAACAAATTTGAAAGTATGCAAATGAGAAACCATGATTAAAAAAGAAACCTAGAAAAGATTCGATTAAAAGGAAGACTAAAATAAACAAAAGATAAACAAATATTTTTGTTAAATTAAATCGGTAAAAATAAGAAAATTAATTCCTAAGCATTAAGGTTTGTTAATTAGTATTTAATTACATACTTCCTAGAATTAACTAATTAAAACTATTAAATAAATAAACTGTAATTCCAATGTATTAACCCTACATAAAATAAATGATGAGAATCTAGTTTATTAGCAATTCTGTTTTCGAATCGATCGCAAATAGGTTAAATAAATAAAAAGATTCTGTGTAATATTTACACAGAATTTACTTTAGTGTTAGTAAATGAGTTGTGGCAAAAAATAATTAAAAATTTGTTTAAACGTAAATTATAGCGATAAATACATTATCATTTTAATAAATTATTAAAATTAAAAAAATGTTAAGTAATACAGTATGACATCCCGGCTTCAATTATTATAATAATGTATCGTTTAATTAATTTTATAGTTATACAACAAATCAGTAACACAAAAGCTGCTGAATATAAGGAATAATTGAAAAGGGTTTTAAGCCGATAAGTTTTAAGGGATAATGATTCTCAAACGCTCTTCAAAAGAGATTGAAGGATTCTTGGAAAGAAGAACGGTACAGTCTGTAATTAACATCAATGATCGATGGGCTTTAAACAAAATTATTGCTGTTCATCTTTATTGTCATTTGAGCAAAAGATAATAAATTACATTTTACCATTTTGTAAAATTATCACATAAAAGTTACATAAATTTATTTTATTTAATATACAATTTTTTTAATTATGTCAATTTAAAATATCGGAACACTGGATGTAAATAATTATGATTTTTTATTGATTAATGAATTATAATATAATTAAAGAAAGGTCAAGATTTAATAGAAAAAAGAAAGAAAAGTGAAAACATGGGGAAATTGCCAGGGCATCTTGAAAGTCTTAACAATGAGAGGGTACATAGTAGTTGATTTTCTGATAAGTCACGGAAAGCTTTTCACGAGGGGAGAAAAAGAAAATGAAATTTATGAAAGGTAAATAAAAATTATGATATATTATTATACACTGTAATGATTAGATGATTAATTGTTTTTTATACTCAATTATATATTTTTTATTTTTATAAAATTAAAAGGTGTTTTGTTTGTTAAAAAAAATGTTAATTTATTTAATAGTAGTTTACTGTTACAATACCTGTTTAAAACCGCGATACATAACACGAATTTCCTGTCGGGTGAATTTTGTTTGCCGGCAGAGATCCTCAAGTGCGACGGGGCGGTGTTTTGGCACTCTAGAAGGTTCAATCTCGTAGACGATGTCTTCAACAGGACTATCCGGAGGTGTGGCCATGCCTGTGGAATAATATACTTAACGCGGGGTGGGTTAATTTGTAAAGAAAGACTTTGGATTTAAAAAAACTAAGGTGATAACAAGAGTGACATGTTCAACAACAGATACACGACGACACAAACAAGCGGACGGAGATCGGGAGACTGGCAGACTGGCTGCTCTGCTTTAGTAGCCTGGCTTGCTCGTTCGCCTCCCTTGGATGCTCCGGCTCGAGCCTTCCACGGGCTGGTCCGGGCATGCGTAATATAAAATAATACCGTTCTACCATGCCATCACACCGCACACTGCCGTGCCACCGCTACCCGCCGTCCACACTAACGCCTAATTTATTGTTTACATCGCTCCCCAGTCCGAGACTGCCCTTGCGAAATGATAACGCCTCAATCACAGCATTAGATACCAGCACTACTATGTTTGTATACTTTCATAATATCGAAATGCAATAACTGTCATCCAGAATCCAAACCGAAACGGTAACACTAATCTGATTCTGTGAATTGATAATAATTGTTATGCCGGAAAAATAAATTTTCAATGAAACACATTTTACCTGATGATAATTACTAAACAAGCTCCCATCACATAATTATATACTTATTTCTATTAACGAATTTGTTTTCCTACCATTCATTGTATTTGAAAAATAATCACTTGAATATTATTTTATTTCTGTTACTACTTTTAGTACTGTACCAATTCATAATAAAGATTGTAACTTAATTAATAAAATCCGTTTAATAAAGAAAATATTATATTCGATTCCCGTATAATCTTAAATATTAAAAAATATATAACTTATTTCATTACAATTTTTGAATAATTGAAGATTTATCGTGTTATATCATTTTTAAATTTCATGCTAAATTCACTTATGTGTATGCGTACATCATAGCCATTACGATATGGATTTCTACACCACTGCACCTTTTCAATTTCTTGAATTCCACGACATTTTAGATTAACTGACCTAATATTTTGTCATCGTCCATCATGTATTAGGCTGTAATTGACCCTGTTCCGGTCCATCTCTTCCTGGGTCTCCCCACTCCTCTTGTACCCCTCGGTTCATAAAGCCATGCATTCAGAAGCAGTTGGGGGTCTTTTCCGTTTTCCGTATGCCACTATCAAATCCAAATTCCTTAAAGGGTGCACACATGTTCATTTCTCCCACTCCCTGCCTTACTGAAGACTCATACTGAGACAGACACACTCACGCACGCGTACACACGTCCTTCCCAGTCCAAGTATTTAGTACTATGTTACACGTTCTGTTGTTTTATTTCTTATTTTGATTGTTTTATTTTGACTTTTTTATAATTTTATATTCTTGTATTTACAGGTTACTGATAATTTATTACTAAAATATAGTTACTGAACTTATTCTAATTGTTTACATTATATTTAATATTTCATTACTCTTAAATTACTATTACGTTACATATTTTAATTATTTACATTGGGAAGAGAAAGTCGTGTGAGTGTTTCACACAGACTATTTTAGTTGTCACATCTTCTGCGATTATGCAATAATCCCCTTTCCTGAAGGAACTCTACAGCATCTTCCTCCGTCCGAATATCATTAAGTTACTCTACAAAATTCATAGTAGCCTATGGTAGTAACTTACTGTGAAATGGGAATGGAGTTGATAGTACGCAGGAATATTGCTAGTCAGATTGACGCGCTAGATGCAGGAGTGGGAGAAGTGTGCAACCCTTCAGGGAATTCGGATTTGGTAGTGGCATACAGAAAACGGAAAAGACCCCGCAGTCGGTCCTGTAACATTCTAAATAAATTATCTGTTCATTGTTCTTTGTATTTCGTAATGATCTCATTAAGTGGTTGAGGTCCACATTCCTCTCTTATCACCTCATTCCTGATGTAATATAATTTTGTACATCCTGTAACTGGTCTAAGGAACCTCATTTCTGCTGCTTGGATCATTGACTTTTGTTTCTTGTTAAGAACCAAAGCTTCACTTCCCTACATCAGTGTCGGTGAGGCCAACACAATGAATCTGTGTATCCTTTCTTGCTTTACCTTTCAGGCTTCGGCGTACTATTATATTTAAGTATTTTGTAAGAATATTAAACAATATTTTTTACTGTAAGTAATAAAATTGCAAATATCGTAAAGATGATCATTTCATTTTCATTTTTTCGTTTATTTAAAGTCGCAACCACCGGGTTGGTCTTGAGGTAAAGTCATCGCCGTGAGTCAGCTGTTTAACAGCTGATTTTTGGAAACGAAGGTTCTAATTTCTAGTAAAGGTAGTTACTTTTATACGGATTTGAATACTAGACAGTGGTTATCGGTGTTTTTTTATGGTTGGGGTTCAATTAACCTCTCAGGAATGGTCGGCCTGGGTATGTACAAAACTACGCGTCATACACATCATCCTCATCTCAATCATGGGGTTGCTTATTGTTCTAAATTTAACAGATTGCAACGTACACACATTAAGGATAAAAATAAATTTAAAGTCGTATCAACAGCTTGATCATTAGCGAAGTAGATTAAGAAACTGTAACTATGGGTTTTGGCACGTAATAATTTCCAGACCCTAGCCGGAAATCGAACCCGGGACCACCACTTAGTAGGCTAGTGCTCTAACCATTACGCCACGGAGGCGGCAAAGATTTTCAATCAAAGTTAACAAATAAAATAGTTATTTTTTAATAACGCTCTAGATGCTCAAAACTTGGCATGCTTACCTGCTTCTTAACATATAGTTTTTATGTAAGTATTGTATCCCATGCTTTTCCTTTTGGCTTTACTGATACCCAAGATAGCAATTTCGTAGTTTTCCATTTCCTCTACTACCTCCACCTTAGATCCAATTTATTTATTTTATTCAGTTAAGTATACAATAAATCGGAATTTACTACTAAGTAAACTATACACAATATTTTTTTACTTAATATATTTAGACGCAAACATTCTACACTAACATCTCGCTAATCCGAACCTCTCTAATCCGAACTATCCAGTAATCCGTACCCAAAAAAAGTTTGTTTTTATGTAGCGATGATGATTTTCTACAGTACGATTATTTTTTGAATGTCTTGACACGGTAATAACATAAACCATGTTATGGCAGTTGTAAGTTTTAATTACTGTAGCCTATAAGAATGGATTAAGGAAATCGATAAGCCGTTTCATAAAATATTATTTCTTATACAGCTTCAAAACGAAGCATTCGATCTAAGTTTGGCATTCAAGAAACAGAACAAAATAAGTGACGTTTTTGTGAAAAAATATAGGTTAGTGAAAATTACGTATTTTATTATTGAATTAGGGTATTAGGTTATAGCAACATAAACTGTACATATTTTAATTAAGTTATTGTATGTACTATATTTACAAATTTTTTTATTGATAATTTATTTCTTTTTGATGTGACTTTTTGTGGAAAAACCACGTAAGGTCAGTTTTACTTTATTATTCAAATATTAGTTTATTGCAGCATAAACAATTGTATTTTACCCATTTTAAACAGAAATATTACCTGTTAGAAAAAAATCTCTAATCCGATTTTTTCGGTAATCCGAATAGCCGCGGTTTTTATTACTTCGGATTAGCGAGCTTGTACCGCGTAGAGCATACAAATGTATTAATGAAGTTACATTCCCTTGTACCAAAAACCATATTATTGTTTCGTTTTCAATAACTTTCCAATTTTCCTGACCTGCTTTCCCTGTTAGTTTTCTGGATAGTTTTCAAAAATTTCAATTAATGTGGGTTATCTGCGAACGATGAAACTATCTAGTGGATCAGCTGCTTCCTTGCAGCCACCTACAACAACTGGACATGAAATTCTCCCCCACATTTTTCACGTTACAAGTGTATTTTGCTGTGACTCTCTGAGGTTTTCAAGGTTGTATAGAACCATCAGGGTTAAGAACACTACCCCAAACATTATGGAAGCGAAAACATCGAAAAAAGACTTCTCAGTTTCCTAACATAATATGTTTAGATCTGAAACCAGTTCCGTTGGGGTTGGTTATCCGACCTTTCACTGGGTTCCTCGGTTTAGTAGGATACCTCTTGCAGGTTACATCCTGAAGTTGGTGTACGAAAGGCTAAGAGAAATCTCTTAAATAATTTCTTACATAATAATTATTTTGGAGACAAAACTCCCATAGGTCAATTCCCAGGACCAAGTCATTTTTGGAAAAATCACTTTAGCTTTTTTACCAGAGTAACCCAAAATTGTTGAAACACAAATGGTTAATTCCAAAATCCTCTTAGACATCTAGTTGCGTCTCAATCGCAGTATTATTTTCCGCTGAAATGATATCAATTTCTGAAAACCTGGATTGAATTCGTGTGTGCAAGTTCGTAGTATTGAAAGTTTTTCTAATAAAAAAATCAATTTACCGTAATTTTTTATAATTTATTGTTTTATTTTTCATATTGTTAATTTTAAATTAAAATTTAATATGAAAAGCCTATCAGTTTTTTAACTTGTTCAAATATATGTTCAAAACGTTTATAGGTGTATCAATTTACGTAAAAAATTCTAATGACTTTTTATAGGTATTTCATATTGTTCGGCCATACAATTATTTCTTATCTCTTTTGTATTTCATTACAGAAATTGCAAACTGTTCATAAGATTGTTATGTTATATTGTAAATATTAACACTGTAGATATAAATTGGATAAATCAAATTGTAAATTGAAATCAATTAGTTTTAGTACAAGGTATAAGGTTTGGCTGTTTTCCCACAGTTTTCCTTGGTTTTCCAAGCGAATGCCAGGTAAATCTACTTTTTGTGTTCTGTGCAGTTGTATCATCTTCCCAATTTCTATCCAAAAGTTGTTTTGACTTGTCGTACCTATATAATGTACATTATTTTACTTGACAATAAAATGTATTTATTTATTACTTTCTGAACCACCGGGGTTGGTCTAGAGGTAAATTCGTCGCCGCGAGTCAGCTGTTGTAACAGCTGATTTTCTGAGACGAAGATTCTTGGTTCAAATCCTAGTAGCCTAAAGATAGTTACTTTTTTACGGGTTTGAATACTAGACAGTGGTTACCGGTGTACTTTGATGGTTGGGGTCCAATTAACCACACTCTCTCAGGAATGGTCGGCCTGGGTTTGTATATGACTACACCTCTTTAAACGTCATACACATCATCCTCATCTCATTGTGTCATGGGGTTGCTTATTACACTGAATTTAACAGATTGCAACGTACACACATTAAAAAATTTAAAAAAATAATTTTATGCTCTACGGGTAATGCGCGCGCACATTCACACACAAATTAAAATTATGTACAAAATTAATACTTCCAGACTCTCAACATTAAAGAGTCCGAACGTGAAAACAATTCATTATCTTGCAAAAATTGTTGAAATGTAACTAGCTCTACCTGAATTTATGTTATTAAAGAAACATTCAAAAATAAAAATACATTTTGCAAAAAACATAAAAAATATTAACAATCCCGGAATGACCTTTAAAAAAGGCGACTGAGTTGAAAGTATCGTGTATTTCAAATGTGTAGTAGTCGTATGAATGGCCTTACGGTTCCGTTGCCATGGTTCTGACAGTTTGGACAACGGTATTATTAATAGATCTATCTATACGTTTCAAAACGTACGTAGAATGTGGTAGGACAAAAAAAACATGTAAAAGAAATAACATGTGTACAGACAACAAAAATAATTTTATACAGTTTAAATTTTTGTATAAAATAATTATTACAAAAATAACTTTTGTTGAATTGTTTCTCGCAAAGTATTACTAGTTACATAAGTTGACAAACCAGAAAATTTAGATTTGAAAAACTATGTAATAATTATGTATAAATTTAAATTTTGTATTTTAAATTAGTTTTAATAACTATAATCTTAAATTTGTTGTTAACACTATTTATCATAAGGAATTTTAATGTTTTTAAAAATATATAAATTAAATTGTTAATCGATTTTCAAACTTTACTTTCGATCTTCATCCTCTTAACAACTTTTAAGTTTCCTCGGGTCGGCGCTAACAAACCTCACAAACCTCTCTCCTCCATTGCTCTCTTGTCATCTCATCTTTTTTCCATTCATTTATAACTGAATCCATCCATTCATGCTTAGTTTTCATCCTTCTATCTCCAAGTGATCCTTTTAGCCAGTCTACCTCCATCTTACTGACATGACCAAACCATCGTTGATCTGTCTATCCAACTCTCCTAAAAGGCTGTCCATCCCCAATTGTTTCCTAATATAATTTTCAACTTTATCTCTCCTTGTCTTCCCTACGTACTCTTCTTAAATTCGTTTTTGCTGCCTGTATTTTACTCTCTGCCTTCCTTCCATGTTATCATGTCATATTCATTATTCATATTTGCGCGTCACCATTGGCACAAAATATACATTATAGCCTACATAATTTTCTAAAAATGCAAAAGAACTTCTTGATCCCAGCAAGTTTCTTCTCAAACTTTTGAAGAAACGGCTCGCTTTCTGCACCTTTTTACTTAGCTTTGCATTGATTTTAAAAAAAAATTTAAATATTTTTTTCTGTGAGCGTACTAATCGATTTTTTTTACCATAAAGAAAATTATCGAATATCTGTTTTGATACTTCATAAAATTTCAAGTCAGAAAGTAATTATAATTTTTCTAATTTTTTTTAAATAGTGATCCTATTAACAGTCAATGACTAGAAAGATCTCCAAGGACTAATTAGGTATGCAATCTTTTTAAATTTTGTAGTACCTACACAAAAAATTATAGTTATAGGTCTGTTATTATGGAAGTTGATGTTTTTACCTCAGTCTGCCTTTAAAAAAAATATGCCACATTATAAAAAATATCTAAAATTAGTAGCCGATGGGTGTCAGGAAAAATTCCATGATTGAAAACATTAGGCCTATTATTCAATCAATGTTTGGATAAAATGGAAAAAATCATAAGGTGTGCATTTGAACAAGTTTCAAATGAAACGGGAAACAACAAATAAAATTATAACAAAATATTTGTTGTATTGTTATTTCAGGAAATCACTAAGATGAATATCCAAACTAGATCTAATATTTTCATGATATCTATAAATTACGATTCTATGAAATACAATGAAGTTGCAAGGTGGTTATATAGTATTAAGAATAGCAACAAAACTTTTTACTGATTGTATTATAACCAGTTATAGGCAATTTCAAGTTGATTACAACTTTATGTCAAAATCATGTCCACTTAACTTTCCGTTATCTGAAAATGGAAAATCATTCACTTTCTCACACTTCCCTCTTCCTCTATTGATAGCAAGCTGTGAATAGACAGCTGTCAAAGATAAACTGTATAGCCACCATTGTCCACGTACTGCAGGCATTATGTTTGCCAGTACTATAGATTACAGAATTCGATGCCTCTGACATTATCCAGTTTCCGGTTAATGATTTTCATATCACTTAACACAATATTGTTTTATCATGAAGGCGTACAACAGATCCCAAAGTATATCCTGAAACTAAATATTATTTCTGTGACTAAAATAACTATTTTAATACTATTAATAAACCAGTTCAAGTTCTTATACGCATATTTTTTCATGATTCATTTTACCTTAGTGTACCTGTTCAGAGTATTAAAATAACAAAAATGGGCTGATTGTGAAGATGATGCGAATTGATGATAACATGAACGACATGAGAAAGCAGAACACCTTTGGATGGAGATTCAAAGTTTTTACTTTTTTACTGTGATTTTTATCATTTTTTTTAATTTAGTAATTATTATATGAAGCATTTAATATATTCAATTTTTTAAGGTACCAAGAAATGTCTGTTCCAAGCTCTCTTTAATCTTCTTGAAGGATTGTCCGGTAAAGTAACTGAGCTAATCGTCCTGATTAGTTATTTTTATGTCTTACTAATTTTCTGTGTTAAAGTTAAAGGCTTATCATCGTATATGCTCGCGTACGACGCCCACTTTTTTTCTAACAGCCTAACTCAAAATTTGTAGGTGCGTGTCATATGCAGGGTTTTCTGGTAGATACAATACCAGTACATGGTTGGATAGTAGGGTGTACGATAATCTAAATCACCAAGTACTGTCCAGTGGTAATCTAATTTTTTTATTGTATTTTCGGTACAAGTAATGTTTGTTTAGGTCTAACAATGACTACGGCACTTTGTTAAACAACAAGTAGTGTAATAAACAGAAATATTATTTTTTTATTTATAAATGAATTAATATTAGTAACATGATTGTTAAGTCTGTAAGTGTTTGGCGGTAAATTGCCGAAATCATAACAGCAATATGTCTTGTTAAATTAATGACTTTGTCGCTAATTTTTGACTAGAAGCGTAGACACTGGATGATCACCCAGTGAACTGGAAGGTTTATGGCCAACCGCGAAGAGTGAAAATATGTAAAGTGTGTCGAAAGTTATGTCGTAAAATACATAGTAATTTATAATAATAAAAAGTGAATCCCTACAATTTCGTTAAAAATCATATAATATCATCATAAAGTTTTAATAGATAAATCTACATCATACTATAGGTTTAGATAAATTAACATCATAATACAGCTACAAGACAAAATCGATACGTCGGAGATACCATCTTCACAAATACAACGTCACCAAAATAGAACATCGTCAGGATACACTTCATCTAAAAGTCATGACGGTTAATAATTTTGATTGTAAACGGTACCATAATAATATTTAATTTAGAATCATTAAAATGTAATTTTAGGTCAGTTAGATATAGTTTTTAAAATTTGTTTAACTCATTTTTTATGTTTTATTAGATTAGATTAAAATCATACGTATCATATATTTTTTATTTTATTTTATTTAAAAAATTCCTTTCTCAAATTAAGTTATTCTTTTCCAGAACTTACGGCTGATGGATGAAGATTTTGAAAGTAAATTCTTAATTACATTTTTTTTTATTGTATTTTTTTTATAAATCATTATTCGTGTACTGTAGTAGTGGTAATTCACATCCGGTGTAAGGCTTCACAACAAAAGTATCTGTTTAGTTCGTCTTCTTCGGAGATTTCCGTATGTACGGTAAACGGTCCGTTTACGTACAACTCATACATTTCAGTTTACAGCTCAGTCAAGATCAAGTGCGTATTGGTTCAGACAGTTTAGTAAATAAAAATAAGTTGTGTAAAGCGTTTGCGTTCATTTACTACTGGTGAAAAATTATAAGTTCGTCTTGAAGCAGAAGAGATTGGTAGCCGTGTAGCGGACTGTAAGTATGACATTCCAGAATCCTGAGTAAGAGATTGGAGGAGGAAAAATGAGAAGCTTCAAGATTCCAATAAAAACAGAAGATCATTTCGCGGAGGAAAACGAAATGTCCATAAGTAGAAGAACGGCTATTGTCCTACATTAAAGAATATCGTCAAGAAGGGTTAACAATATCAACGGAGATGACAACTTTAAAAGCGAAAGAAATTATATTCATAATTTTCAGTAATTAAATTTGGTTGAGTAATTGAGTGGTGCTTCTAATATGAGTTTTAATTACCTAGATTTTATTATTTCTTAAAAACTTACTCCCGTTTGGGGTGCGCGTCTTACGCGGGGGCGCATCGTACACGAGAAAATACGGTACTTTCGTGGACAAAATTAACTCATCACTCAAAAATATTTTAAATAGTTTCACAGTATATTGATGAAGTAGGTATTTACCGTATGATCTCGCCAGCCAACACCAGACTTAAATCCTATTGAGCACGTTTTGGTTGTGCTTAAAAAAAGAGTTCGTCAATGTAACTCAGTGAATCTTCAACAGTTGTGTCATATGGCGATAGAAGAACGGGAGAAAATTAACCAGGAAGAAATCCAAAAATTTATTCAAGGAATGCCGAGACAGATGCTAGCTGTAATTAAAACAAGAGGGGGCTGTTCTTGTTAATGAATTACTAATTTCAATATAAATCACATAATTATTTAATTTAATGTTTTCTATTATTTATGATCCAAATAAGGAAACCATTCAATACTGTAACTAACCCTACCGTTTTTGTTAAATAAAGTTTTGAGTTTTTAAAGCTAATTTGACTTAAATTTTCATTAAATTACCATAAACCAAAATGAAATTCTAATTTTTTGTTAAAAAAATATTAAATATTGCTTAAAATTATGATACAAAGAATAACAGTAACAGAAATGAACCTGGAACATTGAAGAAAATTAGTTTTTGCACTTAACCCAAAATCTTACGTGATGCGTTAATTTTGTCCGAGACTTTATTTTATTGCATAAAATACGTAAGGAACTTGTAGGGCATTATGAATAGTCTGGTTTCGTACGCATCAACAGGAGTCTGTTATAATTCGAAGTGTTCTGGATTAATAGAACTGTAATCCAGCTATATTAGTAGGATTAGCGGATCCGAAAATGTGGGAACCATATGTCCAGGATCGGTTTAACAACAAGCTTTAATTAACAATTAAGAATTATTTACAATCAGTTCAACAAAAACTTTTAGTAAATTTGTTGAAAAATCAATTTACTATCAAGACGACAACAGTCTGCAGCAATACCTTCATGCAGTAAATTATTTCTTCAAATAAATTATATTTGTTTCTTTTCAATTTATATGATTTTTTTTTATAAATAGATGGCATCCAGTTTTCTTTTAGTAAATCTAATAAAACTTTATTCATTTATCTTGGAATATACTTAACTTTGTTTTTATAAATTTATCAAATAGCATTTTTGTTTATTTTATTTTCCTCGAACTCAAATAATGTCGTTTTTCTATTCTATTGATATTTTAATTCAATGTATTTGTTCGTTACATATTATACAGCCAATCTTATCCAACGTTAATTATTTCAATTTACTAAAGTATGTACTTATATCAATGAAAATGTATTAAGTTTGTGGTAGATATACTTAGTGATCCAAAGAATTATTATAATTTTAAATTATTTTTCACGCTGTCAGAAACCAAGACCATCAAAAATTTTCAATACCATCAGTAACAATTTATAGTAATCAATAAAGCCTATTTCACATAATTGATGTTTTTGATGTTTACAGTTAATTTTACCGTAGAAATTTAACTTACCTCTAAATTTAAATTTAACAAATAGGTTAAATATTTATTGTAATTATATTAAATCTATACACACCTTATATGTATTTGTTGAGATATCCTTTCTAATGAAATCTACCATAATGTTTTCTCCTTGTTTAAAAATCAGATGAGAATTTTTACCGAAAATATCGAATACAACGAAGTTTATAAAACTATTTCATTATTTACATTATTCTATTCTAAATAGCATTATTAAATTGTTTGTAAGCAGTATAGTAACCGATACAATAAAAACATTTGTGAGGGCATTACTGTTTAAATAGTAAATCTATTTTTCTTACTTTCCAGATTTACAAAAAAGATAAATAAATATCTTCAAAGAGCTCATAAAAGAGGCTGGTGGAAATAAAAACATCATTAAAAAAGACTTTAAAGAATGAGTTTATTTTTGCTATTGTTTAAAAATTTTCTTAATCTGTTTTTCTTTGAAATCGGTAAAGCATTGTTCCATGAGCCACTTAATTAATTGGAACTACTGCAGTGAAACCACAGATAAGAACCTTTCTTTATGTGTTCGGTTAGTTGCTCGATTGGGCACCGCCATAATGATTTGAACATTAAAAATGAAGTATAGATTATTTTTATTGAAGTCTCGCAAAAAACTTTTACGTTCGTTTCTAAATTATTGCCAACATATCCCAATAATATTTATTTCAAAATATCATTCTTAAACAATAAAAACGTTTCGTATATTTTCTATAAATAACTTAAGATATTTTTCTTATCCTAGTTCTTTTTCATTTTTGTATAACGCTTAGTTTAGCGGTAATTAGTGATTTTCTGGTTTTTTTTCATGTAAATCTGTAAAAAATTGATTTTTTTAAGATTTCAGCCTTAGTAGGCCTATGCATTTTACGACAAAAGTATATAGTCTAATCAAATTTATAGGAAATTAAAAAATTTACAACTTTTATTTAGAGAATTGTTTTCTACAGAGCCAAGTTTAGCGTAAAAGACTGATTTTTTGTATTTTTAAGCCAAACTGACGTTGATTTTCATCCTGCATCTTTCATTTGTCACCGGATGGCGACATTAAGTGAAAGTTATAAAAGTTATGAAATGAAAGTTGAAACCTTTACATGTTGGTGGCCCTGAAAAGGGCCGTTTAAGCATCGGTCGCAGTCATCGTGGCGGTCGAGGAGCTGGGCGACACGCCGTGTCGTCGTCCAGCGGAGACATCATCTTCTTCCCTCGCAGTAGTGCGTCGATGGCTGCATCGTCGGATCCAATGGGCATCGTCAGCGGGCGATGACGGTCCGGTCGACGGCTTACAGTGACGGGTCGGCGAGCGGAAGCATCATCTTCTCTCTTGCGGGGTCGTCGATTAGTCTTCGCTGGAGTCCTGTAACCGTGTGCCGTGGTGGACGTCTTGTCGATGCTGTCTGGATTGGAATTAAATCCCCCTGTTGAGTGTAGCGCTCTCTATATAGTTGCCGAGAGCGCTGTGGTAGAGGGCGGTTATTCACTCGGCCTTGGCAACAAAACCCTCTGACGGTACGCAGCTGAAAGGGTTGTCGGTACGCCGCCAAAGAGCCTACCGCGCCGACAAGGGCCGGGAGAAGTACTGAAGGCCGGTAACACAGTAAATGATTAATTAGAAGGGTGGCGGTGACACACTCATGATTAAAATGAGGTTATGTTTTTTGAGGTTAGTTTTTTGTTTATTTCTAATGTTTTATTACTAATTTTAGTTAGGTTTTATTATTAGATAAATTAGTTTCATTGGCAAGAGAAAGTTGTGTGAGTGTTTCCAACCAGATTTTTATTTATCATACTTGCTTGTGTTAATATGGAAAAGAAAAACTTTAACAAAATGTGAAAAATTTTATTAAATTTTTTCAACAAAAATATTAAATTTTATAAAGAATTTCTTTATATAGCTTTTCAATTTGTTAACTTAAAGGTCAAATAATATTGCATTAATTTTTCAGTAAATTAGTTGAAAAATATTTACTTCGTTCATTTGTAAAGAATTTCTAGTTAAAGAAGCCACACAGTAACTTGAATGTGTTTGTAGTAGTAGTATTAAGAGTGTTGTACAGTAATTTAGTTAGTTATAAGATTTGTTGCTGTAAAGTATTTGAAAAGCTAACCTAATTAAGAAAATAAAGAACCCATACTGACACATTGACTTTAACTTAAATTTAATGGAACCACAAAAACTAATTCTATCGTAAATTATTCAGCCAATTACACGACATTAATGTTATTTGTGCTATCGGTTAATGTATCCGTATTAAAAACTATTAATTAATAGTCTATCGTATTTATCCAAAATTTCCTGGAGATCATGATCACTTTTTAGAATATCGTTCAAAAAATTTTAATACAAATAAATTCTTCAGCAAACCCCTTTACTTTCTCTAATATCTTCTACTGATGATACATTTCATTCATGTTTTGATCAATTTTTATGCTAAATTACCAACGAATTTATGAATTTAATATGAACAAGTAGGTTCAAATAATTTAATCCTGTATATTCTGTAGTTAGTAGTAAAACTCTCTACTACAGAGTGATTTTTAGTCGTGTTACCCAATTGTTAATGACTGGTAATCTTTTCTAAGAAAGGGAAATTTCGTTTTGTAATACGAAGTTGGTAGCCCTACTAATCGGTATAGATACGACAGTGTGAGTTGATTCTCCTTGAGCTGTGAAAGGTTTTGTGCCGTTTCCGGTCGTGTTACGAACAGAATGTCTTTTACCCTAGAACAACGGGTTTTCATTCTTGAACAATATTTTGCTACGAAATCGTACGGCGAGTGTAAAAGAATCATTTCAAATTTAATTTGTTGGTGTTCCTCCACCAGAAAAAATGTTCATTTCTAGGCTAACAAACCGATTTCGAGAGACAGGTAGTGTTATAAGTTGCAAAATAAAATAAGTACACAAGAAACTATGATAAATCACTGAACTACACGCACGAAGCAATGAAGTACTAGCGCATAACTAAAAAAAACCATTAACATAAATATGTTGACAAAATATAATTCGTCACACTGACGGCTGGCCGTCCCACACATATTCTCGGTCACATTAGTTTCATTCTTCCAACCGTGTACTCATATGATTTGTTTACATTAGTTCCAAAATTAACTGGAATAAGATGAAGTTTCTAATTACCAAATACAAGGTAAAAAAATTGTAGTAGTTTCAATATTCTTTGATTTTTAGCTATTAAATTCTCATTTAAATAGAAATTAGCGACTACCCTAGGTTATGGAACGTTGGGTTTAACCATGTAACAATTTTTAGATTCTAACTGGAATCGAACCGGGGATTTTCACTTTACAGGCTAGCACGCAAGCCACTGCGCCACAGAGGATTTAATTTATTTATGTTGTGAAAATCTTACGTAAAATTTACCATAGAGCTAAAATTATGGACAACCCCGATTTTATATTCGTGATTTTTTATAATTTTGAGTTTAAGTATGGTAAATTAGTTTTAATTTTGTAATACATGGCTAACTATATCTATCGTTTTCATTCAGTTCGAGAATATATAATTTTATTGAAGTGAGGTTTTAGTTTTGTTGCTAATAATCTGAGAAAATTAGATATTTACAAATACTTTTTTATTTCGTTACTTTTTTGAATTTCTGAAACTCCTTGATTTGAAACAAAGAAACAAATTACAAATTAATAGTATTTAGTGCATTTAGGTCAAGCATGCGCAATGGACAAACAGTTGTTACCTATATACCTCTCTTACTCTGAACAATACCCCTTCAGTTTCTCTCTCATACAAAGATTCAATCTGACAAGCCAGTAAAAATAATGGAAAATTAATTTGAATGAGCTCTGGTTTTAAAATCCCCGTTTTCCAAAACAAAAACGATTATTTCTGCAGCTGACCTTATCTTTTTAATTTAAAGACATTACATACGGATTAAACATAGATATTCTATTAAATGTTCGTCAAAAGGCTGTTATTAAAATATTTGTCATTTTACTAAACTTTTTAACGACAAAAAACGGTTGCACATAAAAAATAATTATCAAATAACAACAGTTTTATAAAATTTTCTTTAATTTAAAAGGTTAATGTTTTCTAAATTTTTAATTAATATGTTCAGAATTATAAAAATACTAGCTCCTGTCTGAATTTTTTTAAATCAGTCTCAAAAAGGAAACGATTTATTTCAGTGATGATAGCTACATAACCCTTGGCTTGTGCATATCTAATAAGAGGTGATCTAAGAAAGGTTAAGGGATGTACACATGAAAAAATGCCAGACGTCTTTAGCTCCCCTGGACTGATTGAAGTCAACCTTTTGTTTTAAATGTAGCTGTCCACAAGGAGACTGATTTTTATCACCCGTCATTAATTTTTCCAAATTCCCGATTAATGTAGAAAATAGAAAATTAAGATTTTTAAAAACCCGGTTCTTGATGATTTACAATAATAAATTATTATGACCATAGTTAGGAATTAACTCCTACTCTTAAATAAAGTACATTTTTTTAAAATCTACTGCAACTAGTTACTTAAAACTAACGAACAGTTTTCCTTTAGCGATATTAGTTCCCTCCCTCCTTGTATAACCATGCAGTCACCCCACTGGTGCTAGCATTTATTTTCTAATGTCACTTACACAGTGTACTATACACATATTAATTTTTTAAATCTCTATCTTAATCCTATTGTTAATTTAAACATTAATTTAATAACTTATGTAAATATAAAACCTATAAATAAATATGCCTTAAAAGTATTTGATAGTAATATTTTATAGTTAACCAGTAAGTTTTAGAAACTTATAATATTTACATGACTTAAATGTAATTTATAGTTTAACAATATTTTTAATAGTCTTTTTAACATACTAGATCTACAGGCTTAGTCCTTTTCAGACGCCTAACTATTACACTGGTATCCAGCAGTTGAATTGCTTCAATGTTGATGTGATCATGCAACAGTTAAATTGCTTCAATGTTGATGTGATCATGAAGAAGATCTTCATGTTTTTTGGCATACTTACACACTTCTTCTGCTACAGTGTTCACTTGTAAGTCACGATGGATGTCGCTGTTGCGAGCATACCATGGAGCGTTTACAATGTTCCTAAGCACTCTGTTTTGGAACCTTTGGATAATGTTTAAGTTGCTTGTTTTGGTGCAGCCATAGATCTGCAGGCCATATGACCATACCGGTTTTAGCACTTGCTTGTAAAGAAGCAATTTATTGAAGATTGACAGTTCAGAGGTCCTACCGAGCAGCCGATACATCTTTCTATATTTGATTTGTAGTTCGACCTATTTCTTATTAACATGTTCCTTCCATCTCACTTCGCGTCTAGGGTCATCCCAAGATACTTTGCTGTGTTGGCAAAAGGTACTAGATTGCCATTAATAGTAATGGGAATTTGTGGAAAGTGGCTGAAGTCATCATGCTGCCGAAACCAGGTAAAGCACTGAATAAAATAATTAATCTTTAAATATTCAGTTAAGAGTTAAACAAAAAGTCATATTTTTATTCCTTTAACTCAACTTCAAACGAAACTGGGCCGCGTTAAATCTAAATCGCCGGCCGCGTTGGCGATGTTGGTAACGTGCTCGCCTCTCATCACGCGGTCTTGGGTTCGAATCCCACTCGGGCATGGCATTTTTTCATACGTTACAAAAAATTCATCTCATCCTTCACCGTCTGCATTAGCAGCAATTTGCAAAACAGTCGGACGTTAAACAAAAAAAAAAAAAAGAAACTGAGCCTTTCAAAAAGAGAAACGAATTTTTTAATCACCTGCAATAACCAAAAATCATACGTAAGCAACGCTAATAAATGTTGTCTTCTTCAAAATAGATTGAAAACGTTCAGCATATTTCTACTAAAAAAAATTTTCCCAAACTCAATCTGAATAGATAACTCGTAAATAACTTAGATCAATTTCTTTCTTGAGTTCTTAAATGTTTTCTTAGGCTTGGTGTTGTTTACCTTTTCCTCTGCTCAAAATATTTTTATTCTCGTTGGACATAGTTTTTTTCTTTCTTGCCTCTATGAACACTTAACTCCGAGTTCGTTTCTTTGCTGTTTTTATTTTAAGTTCAGCAGGAATTTCCAACCCAAATTACTGTTTTATTTATTCAGCTCGGTTCAAATAATCGTTGTCACTAAAGCTCAATTTTTCCATTAACTGCTGTTTCTGATTGAAAATTTCACCGATTTTGTCATTACAAATGTTTTAATTTTCCTATTTAACTGGGAGTCGTTCATTCTAATCTGTTATGGAATCTCTCTTTTCTTGTTAAAATTGTGTCTGTTATTGTTTTTATGAGTATATTTTTATACAGATATATGATGGCTTTCTTTCTTTATCAGATTTTGTTACAATGGATTTATACATTTTTTTAGGATTCTTCTAAAAAATTTGTTAGACTGTAAATAATTTTTTACAGCTGCTATTTATAAAAATGTTATATTGTTAATGTGTTGTTCAGGTCAACAACCGAAAGGCTCGTTTGAACCTATAGAGGTTTTACTAAGTAAAACGAGGAATGGAGTGGTTTACAATTGCCTTCCTCACTGATTGAAAAAGTACTTTTTTCAGCAAGCCGGGTCCTCTGAAAAGCACATATTTCCCACCCTGAAAATGACACCTTCACTTCATTCACCACAGGGTCTGGCTGTATAATGAAATTCATTACTTTCAGAGGAGATAACTCTGATTAGTGTCTTTTACACATCTACCTCTTCTGTTCTTAAATTATTCAGTCATTTAATTGGCTGACCATGTGATAAGAAACAGAACTATTTTTTTAGCCCTGCAACTAAGAGATTGAGTGTAAATAATTTGACCCTCCACCTGTCTGTTATGGGCAACGATTGTTAATATAACGCCTGTAAATTAAAGTTAAAGAAATTTAAGTATTAGCATTGGTTAGAATAATACTACGGGATTTAATACATATTTTTATCCAAAATGTAGTCCAATGTAAAAATAAAAAATTATTTTTAAGATTGTTTTATCTTTTCTCTCACTTGTAGAAATGAAATGAGAAAAAGATATTTGGCTGCAGATTCAGTATTTTTATTGCAGCAACATCACATTCTTTTACGTTTAATTTTGTTGTTATTTTTTTAATCTATTTATTTTTTCTATTATAAAACTTAGCTTTCCCCTAACAGGCACACAAACGATTTGCAAATTTTTTCATTTCATCTTGTCTCTTACATGTATACAATTTTACACCCATGACCTTGTTTTTCTCCAAGTAAACGCAGTGAGATGGGTTTTTATTACTTTTTTGCCCTATATGAAAATATAGGGAGGGAAAGTATTGTTTGTTTTTATGTTGATTTTTCAAAATCAAGTTTCACCAGAAATACGCTTTGCAGATCCACTGAATCAAAAAAAGAAACATGTTTTCACCTATTGTTGTGTGTGTGTCAGTGTGTATGTGCGTGTGCGCGCGAACAAAATATCTCAAGAACGGAATATTGTACGAATTTGAAATTTGAACTTAAGTTAGATAACCACTATGAGAGGACCGCACTCGAACATTTTTATCAAAACCAGTCGACCGGATGTATTAGTTTATTCGTAATTTTTTTTCATTTCTTGGCGATTTTCTCAAAAATGGCTCCTACGATTTTTTTAAAAATTGCCTCATTTACTAAATTTTTCTTTACAAGATAGGGTAACCGGCATGTCTGCTGAAATTCGTAAAAAATCTGTAAAAAAAATTTTCGAGGTAATTTTTTTTAAATATTGGCGGCAATTCGCATTTTAAGGGGAAAAATGTCTAAACCTATACTCTAATATTTATAGTTCAAGAATTTTATTCAGAGCTTAGTTTAGCGTCAATGATTGATTTTTCGTATTTTATGTCCAAAAAGTTTGTAATTTACTTACGATTGAAATTAGGTTATGTTTCAACTTTAAATTATTTACTCATGATTAAACGTAGGTTAGAAATTTATTTACACTGGTGAGATAAAATCGTGTGAGTGTTTCACAGCAGATTTTTTCTTTCATCTTGTATCTTATGTATATTTTTACATCCTTGACCTGGTTTTTCCTCCGGTGAGATCAGTTTTTATTTTTTAATATTTTCATGATTTCTTTTCTAATAAAGAAATGGGTACCTAAATCGAACCTGACATTGACAGTCATGTTAATTTATATTTTATGAACACATAAATTTACACGTGTAATTTACTTGTTTATTTTATTTTTCCCTTGCTTCTTTCATCTTATTTTTTTCTGATAAATTTTTCACTTTTCTTTCGGTACTTATTTCTTAAAAATACCTCAACTTCACATTTTGTTATCTTTTTTACAAATATTCATTCAATTTCAGCAACTGACGTTACCGAAATTATTAATTATTGTAATGTTACAGAAAAAAATCTGGTATGAAACACTCACATAACTTTCTCTTGCCAATTCAAATAATTAACAATATAACCTAACATTAGTAATAAAAGATTAGAAATAAACAAAAAACTAACCCCAATAAACATAACTTGATTTTAATCTTGAATGAAAGACGCAAAATGAAAAGCAACCTCAGTTTGGCTTAAAACTAGGCTACAGAAAATCACTTTTTCACGCTAAACTAGGCTCTGTAGAGAAAAATGCTCTAAATAAAAAATGTAGATCTTTTAATTTCCTATATATTTAATTATACGTTTTTGTCGTAAAATGCATAATAAGACTGAAATCTTAAAAAAACGATTTTTTACACGATTTCGTGAGAGAAAAAAACAGAAAATCGCTAATAATTACCACTAAATAAAGCGTTATACAAAATAAATGTTTCAAATAAAAGTTTCTGATTTTAAATTTTCTACAACTTTATTTTATACATGTTTGCGCTAAAATGCATATTAAAGTCGCAATTTTAAAAAACTTTTTTTTACGAGAAAACAGCCTCATCAAGAATTTCAGCAGACATGGCGCACATCCTATCTTGTAAAGCATAAAAAATGTAGTAAATGAGACAAATTTTTAAAAAAATCGTATGAGCCGTTTTTGAGAAAATCGAAATAAGTAAAAAATGACACGAATAAACTGCTACCTCCGGTTGACCGATTTTGATGAAAATTTTTGATGAAAAAGGTCCTCTAGTGGTGTCTAACTAAAGTTTTAAGTTTCAAGTTCGTACGATGTTCCGTTCTTGAGATATTCTGTTTACACACGCGCACGCGCGAACACACACACACACACCCACACAGACACGCATTCAGACCAATCGCTAAAAACATGTTTTTTGGGTTCAGGGGGTCTGAAAACGTGTAGATCCGGTGAAAACTCGATTTCGAAAAATTGACATGAAAACAATACTTTCCTTCCTATATATTCATATAGGCAAGAGAAAGTAAAAAAAATTGACTAATGGAATTAGAATAAAAACATAATACAATTATTATGGTTGAATTAAACAATATCAATTATTTTCCAGTGCTTCCCAATTATTACGCGGGATAAGAGGGACATCGCTAGAACCGTGTTATAGGCCTACCCGTAGTATAGCCAGGGATTCTACTTTTCGATAATCGTGTAACTTATGTAGTATGTACTGTATTTCGAAAAATTAACCTTAAACATAAGCACTGTAAAACACTGACTATTACGTATTACATAACGCGAAGAATATTTTAGTTTATTTAATAAAATTACAAACAACTCGATAATGAGCCTATTCCAAGAATTTGGAGTCCTACCTCTCAGGAATTTTTTTGTGTATAAGGTGCTCCTAAAATTCTATTGGGCGTGTGGTAACCGCAAAGTAATAATTTATCTCAATAAAACCAATTGTGCTACTATAGGGTGATTCAAAAAGAGCGCCGGTTTTGATATATCAAATTAAGAGATTTATTTTATTGAAAAACTGAAAATAAATACATCAGCAAGTTCATCTTACCTTCCGATTTCATGTATGAAAAATGATGTCATGCATGTGTCCTCCTCTACTGCGCTGGCACGCATCAACTCTGTCCATGAAATTGGATATTACTGCACGACAAGTTTCGACTTCCATTTGCCCGATAACCCGTCGAATTTCCTCCTTCAAGTCATTGATGTTTCGGGGTTTATTGGCATACACCAATGACTTCAGATGACCCCAAAGATGAAAGTCACAAGGCGTCAAGTCACACGACCTTGGTGGCCATTGATGGTCGGAATTACGAGAAATGATGCGATCCTGGAACCGTTCACAGAGCAACAACATTGTTTCTCGTGCAGCGTGACAGGTGGCACCATCCTGCTGAAACCACAACTCGTCAATGTCCATTCCATCCAAATGACGCCACAAAAACTCCCTAATCATCGTACGGTATCGGTCTCCATTTACTGTCACGGCTTGTCCTTCTTGATTTTCAAAAAAGTAAGGGCCGATGACACCGCCCGACCAAAAGCCGCACCAAACTGTCACTCGCTGTGCATACATTTCCCTTTCATTAACCACGCGAGGGTTTTCTAAACCCCACATACGGCAGTTCTGTTTATTAACAAAACCGTTTAAGTGGAAGTGCGTCTCATCACTGAAAATGATTTTGTTTGCGAAGGTGTCATCATCCTGCCGTTTTCTCAATACCCAGTCAACAAACTGTCGTCTCTTCTGGTGGTCTGCCACTTTCAAATGTTGCGTCAACTGAATTTTATACGGGTGATATTGGAGATCGTACCGAAGAATTCTCCGTACAGAAGAACATCGTAAACCCAATTGTTGAGAACGGCGACGTATTGATTTTGCTGGGCTAACAGCCACACTGTCACGAACCAACGCAACGTTCTGCTCAGTTCGGCCAGAACTTTTAAGGTCGACTGTTGAACCCGTCTCAAAAAACTTTTTCATGAGCCTGCGAACTGTTGATTCATTCGGTGCTTCATTACGTCCTAGAGTACCGCGAAGTCGCCTGACAGTAGCCGCATAACTCTCTCCACTCTGGTAAAATGTTTTGACGATTAACACTCGTTGTGCAATAGTAAACTTCTCCATGGTTAGACACAGACTGCGAGAGTACTACACTGCGAACAAGAGAAACTACAACTGAATCGTCAATCGGAATGTTCTCCGAAATAGAAATGAGGTCTAACAATGTTGCCAACCGATAAACAAAAATTTACCAGCCGTTTAAAAACCGGCGCTCTTTTTGAATCACCCGTTAGTAATGCTGGAAAAGTAAGGACAAGGAAACCAAATAGTACATTTTTTCAGAAGTCATTTTTCTATCTTGAGGGGCGGTTCGTTAATGTACTTCCATCGTATGTACACAGTATTATATCACCACATCTTATAAAACATAAACTTAAATATCATATACTATCGATATACGAGCAAGAGCTTGAAAAACTTTACCAAGTTTTAAAATAACTGTTCTCTGATTATTTTTTGCTTTCCTCATTGCATTAGTTTTATTTTGTTTCTGTGCTCATTAATTGAATTAATTCTCATAAGTAAAAATATCCACATTGTATTCCCTAAAATATATTGTAAAGTAGTTATTGAAAAAAAGACGTTTTTCTCTATTAATACAATTGTACATAATCTAAGGTAATATTTAAAAAATTTTATGCTATTAAAATTATTATTATTATTATTATTATTATTAATAATAATATTAATATTTTTTATATAAATTTAATGGTATTTATCATTTATTTTTAATGCTTTTAACAAAACCCGTTCAATGTATTTCTTGTACCCTTTTTAGATTTTATAATAGTATTTTTTATAGTAGTTATTAGTATTCATAAATTTGTTTAAATAAATTTTTTGTTTACTCCTTTGCGCGGGCAGAACTCTTCGTGAAGAAGAGTTTTTGCGTGTAAGTATATTTAGTTAAAAATATTGTAAATAGCTTAGTATAGTAATAATTGTATTATGTTTAACTAAATAAAATAAATAAATAAATAATTTACACACAATGTACGTAGTATTGTAAAAATGAAGAAAACTACAATGTTGACCAGACAAATTACACGTGTTAATACTTACATACGTATGTACTGTATTTCTAAAAATCGATGTACACCTTTACTATTTAATTGTATAAAACGTTCTGATTTTTTTTCCACTTGCACAACATTAAACTTCAAAAGTCTGTTATTTGTGCTAAGCTGAATTACAGAATTACTGAATGGTATTTAATATTTATACTACATAATACAGTAGGCCTATTATATTTTTACACATGAGTAGGAGAAAATACGAAAGTCCGTATACTGAAAATTCATTAAATTTACCTAGAGTCAAAGAGATATTTTGTAATGTTATTTTTGGTATTTTTTTTCTTAAAAAAAAAACCAGTTGGGAGACATATTCCAACCGCGTTATATCCGAATCCGTGGTATATCTGAGCGCGGTATAACCGGGGTCCAGATATAGAACTTCTTAGAATTTCAAAGAAAGAAAAATAGTATATTAAATATGACATTTCGCATGGACGAAGGATTATAGGGCAGTTAAATTATGTCCTTTAAAATGATAAAGTATGGAAGAAGACAAAGATTATTATTTATCATGATATCCTGGGGAGTGTGTGTACCTATGGAGCGAAAGTGTGGGTATTGACTAAGATGCAAAAGGATCGCCTAAGAGCGGTGGAGATGGATCTCTGGAGGTGGAGCTGCGGTGTCTCGTGTGTCGATCGAATTTCGAAATAAGAAGAAGAATTTGTATTCAAGGAAATATCATGGATACCATATCCCGGAAGCAATTAAAATTGTTTGACCATTTGCAGAGGATGGAGGATGGTAGGTAGCCAAAGAAGGTATAAGAGTGGACGTCAACCGGTAGAAAAAGGAGGGGTAGGCCGGAGATGACGTGGTTGGATAGTGCGCAGGAGGTAATATCTTTGCGGCTGCTTTCCGATTATGTCTGGTAAGAAAAAGAGAGGTGGTGCTTAGGAAGCGAGATACGGCTGGGGCTGTAAATCCTCGTATGATTATATAAATATAACATTAATGCTTTGATGTAGTATGCTTAACACCCATAACAGGCAGGTAGAGTGTTAAATTATTTGCACTCTATCTGCTAGTTCCAGGGATACAAAAAATAGTTCTGGTTCTTATCACGTAGTCAGCCAATTATATGACTGAACTATTTAAGAACAGAAGAGGTAGATGTGTAAAAGACACATGAAAGTAATGAATTTCATTATACAGCCAAACCCTGTGGTGAATGGAGTGAAGGTGTCATTTGCAGGGTGCAAAGTAGATGCTTTTGAGAGGTCCTGGCATGCTGATAAGCATAGGCTACTTTTAAGTCAATTAAAGTTTTAAGATATTAGAGTGTAATGACCACTCCTAATTACTGGAGAAAAAAACCGGTGAAAAAATTCATTTAGGAAAATAACTACCTGAAAAGAAATAAATTTACGTAGAACTAAAATACCGGTTGTTCTGGTTGGTTGTTGACGATCTAGATGGGTTGTTGAATCCATGTTTAACAACTTTTACTGCTGTTAGGAACCAAACTCCATTTTCAGAGATTCGGCAGTTATAAAAGAAAAATATTTGATTTACTCTAAAAACAAAAATATACAGCCCGTGAAAAACGGAAGAAAACTTAAGTGAAAATGTTCTGATCCTTTTTTGTGTACGGATCTTAAAAGAAACATTATTAGTCTGCATGAATCACACTAAACTGATGGGGTATTTAAACTACCTGTTTATATAAAACACTTCTATTCAATTTTGAAATAAACAAACAGCACTGATGAGTGCATTCATTTCTACTTCATTTTTACTACACATCCCTGAAAATAATAAACACTACTATGGTTCATTCAAAGCATTCTAAATTGCTGTACAAGTTGCAGATATAATCACCGCTAATTTCCCTTTGGAAAAATAAACTGATCCAAAAATTCACATTAGTAAATAAGTAAACACTTTAAATCTAAAATTAGACTTCTGATTACTTTGAGTGCGCTACTGTTTTCTTTTAAATAATATTACTACTCCATGATGTTAAACAGAGAATAAATTGAAGTAGGTACTCCATACTTACTCGAATTATCATTGATATTTACTTCACTTTTCATTAAAGTCTTTTTTTAGTTGTGAAAAGGAAATATTTATTTAATTATTTTAAACTGACACAACGTAACTTTTATTTAACTTAATCCAGTTTAAATTTTACATTTTTTTATCCCAGTTTTGACGAAGAAGACAAAGGTAATTGCATTCAGGGGGAAGGAGCCAGTTAGAAGCAAAATTGTTATAGAGAATAATATTTTGGAACAGACATCGCACTTTCAGTATCTAGGTTGCAACATTACATACCAATAGGATAAAGATGCTTACAGTAAGATGCACCGATTTCAGGAAATATGCGAAACTACCCACCGCACCTTAAAAAAACAGCACCAGCAAAAACACGAGGGTGAGATTTTATAAAACAATAGCAGTGCCGACCCTACTCTATGGCAGTGAGACTTGGGAGCTATCAAAGCGAGAGGAGAGTTGACTGCAAGTATCTGAAATGAAATTTCGTCGACATACGTATGGGTGCAACAGAGAAGATCGTTACAGGAATACTGAGATAAAGAAAGAACTCAACATATTCTCTAAAAATGACATGGTATCTCAGAACAGTGCTTGGAGCATGTGAGCAGAATGAGAGAGGATTGGATAGCTGAGCGAACACTAGGCTATAAACCATAAGGAAAGAGAGAACGAGGACACCCGAAAAAGAGATGGGCAGATTTGAGAGGTGTATAACAGGTAGAGATGCCTAATCCTTTAAAGGTAGAAGAAGAAGACCTTTTTTATCCCAGGGATATTTGGGAACATCTGATGGCAGATACGCAACTTACGTAAAAGCCGAATAGCACAAACCAAGGGTTCTTCAAACCAAGCATTCTTCAAGAAGAAAAGACTGCTAACATCAAGAATTGTACATCTGGAAACATGAAAAACTTTTGTTAGAAGTTTCACTTGGAATGTAGCTACTTGCGCCTTGAGGACATGGACTCTACGAATTTTGAATAGGAAAAATTGGAAGCTTTTGAAATGTGGTGTTGGCGGAGAATGCTTAAGGTTCCATGAACAAATAAAGTAACCATTGATATTGTACTGATAAGAGTGGATGAAGGAGAATGTTACCAAAAACAATTAAAGTAAGAAGAAACAGTATAATTGGACATCTTCTGCGACATTCGACTTAGTTCACAACCCTGTTTAAGGGACTGATGGAGGATCGTGCCATGAGAGAAAGACCGAGACTGGAATACTTGAATGAAATTAGGGAGGGAAGAAAATATAAGGAAGTGAAGAGACTGGCTATGGAAGAGGAAAATTGTAGGCCCAATCTCCGCGTTGAGGAAACAGAGAGAGATTCCAGGGATATTTTAACTAGTGTATAGCCTATCAAACACTCTGCCTCTTTTTCAAGATGTATGTATGCATACTGTTTTTCAAGACACTGCACCTTTCTACCGACTAAAATTATTTAATGAGTGTTTAACGCTATTTCACTGTCTTAGAACTTTTGTGATGTACATACTTTATGTAATGTGTATTAATAATTTACCTACTGCTTTATATCTAAAATAAAGTACACGAATTGTCTCAAAAAAATAATAACATTAAAATAACTAATACTACGGTATTTATTTCAAAGAGCCCATACCCTTGCAAAAAGAGGATTTTTTTTTTTTTGAAGCAGAAGATATTATTTAGCATTTTCATCTAAATTTTTAAGACTGTATATGCGCCTACATTACAGACAAACTAACTTTTCCACTAATGGAGAAGGCAGGCTTATCATTGTTGCAAAATGTGAACATATTATGAATATTGTATTTTTTTCGTACCAACTGGTACAAAATAGGGACAAAACAATGCATAATACAGTTTAAATTGCTGTTTCATTTGACGTCCAACGTATCGGACTCTAGTTTTAAAATTTACCTGATGTTCTATCAGCGTACTGATCAATTGATAAGCCAAAGAATCTGAAATAGATTTCCGGTTAAGGTAAATGTTCAAAAACTATAATAGTCACATTAAAAACAACCCATAAAACATTATTTTCCTTCGCGAACCCATTCATACAGAAATTGAGAAATTGTTATTTATTATAACTAAATGAACAGTTCTGAGCGGAATTACTTCTTGGATAACTGAAATTTAAAGATGATATCTTAATGGAATTTGTTGTAAATAAACATAAAGTGCTTGAAAACGTTCACACAGGAAATTAAAAGATATTAATATTCTTATATTCTAGTGAATAAAGAAATTTAAAAAAATATCAAGAGAGGTTAACTGGAAGAAAATGTTTATTGTCAGTTCCGTAATAACAAGACAGACAGTTTCGTAGTTCAGAGGATTATGAACAGTAAAAACAAACGTGAGGTAGTAAAAACGTCTTCAAGCTAACTAAAACGGTATTAGGTCTTTAAAATTACTTCAAAACAAAAATCTTTAATAAAGATCTTATTTTAATTGACAAAATTTTGTAAGCAGGCCTATGTAGGTTTAATACTTCCTTAATATGTTTTTTCCGTTCTCCTCGCCCACATTTTCCTTATTCTCCCTGATCTCTATCCCCTTCTTCTCTTCTCAGGGTGCCTCTCCGTTCCGAAGGTTGGCGACCATCATGGCAATGCTTACCCTTAGCTATCCGAAAGAGTTCTGAGCTTTTGTTAAACCATACCCTCAAGTAAGCCAACCATGAAATTCTTCTGCGTTCTAGTTGCCTTCTACTGTCGATTTTCCTTGTAGAATGGGTTGGAGAAATACTTGCGCTCATCTCGCATGATATGACCGAGTTGTTGCAGCTTTCGCGCCTTCATTATGCTGACCAATTTAGCTGCCTTTTTCATTCAACGTAGCACTTCCGCATTAGTAATTTTCTACGTCCAGGATATTCTATCCCCTTATTAGCTTAATATTGTCGGGATGACTCCTCCTCTTCTTCTTCACTCTCTACTCCCAGCAGATCTTTTTCTTTGCTTTGTTTCTGAATATTTTTCCGTTGTGTATATCTGTGGTTATCTGTGCTTCTTGACAACCATTATTAGTGTCTGCGGACTAAGCTTGGTTAATCTTGCGGTTTAATTAACCCAGCTTGGATTAACCCAGGGTTATAATGCTTTGCACCGTTGATGAACTTCGCTGTTCCGCGCGTTTATACCAATCAGATCGTTTGCCAGTGTTGTCAGATCGTACGACTGTATCAACCTGACCAACATTACGCGCACATGCGTATAAGAGACGAAGTAGTTCACTCGTGTCTTACATCTCGTACTGAACACGTCGATTATAGACCGCGTTAACATGCAATACTTATCAGTTGTTTTTATGTTCATAGGTTATAATTGTTATTGAAAGACCAAAAAAATGGCTGACGAAATACATAACGGAGCTACAAGAACAAGTATTGGCAACGTTGCTGGTAATTCATTGGCTAGCTATGAAGTGGGTATGAGGCAATGCGTACGTTCAAAGCTCATCAACGCTAAAAAATAGTATAGTCAAAAATTTGTTTTCCCAGCTGGTCGCTGTCGTACAAAAACATTTCCGTATTTTTGTTCAAAATAGTGTAAAATCTGTGAATACTTGTAAATGCAAATGTAAGCGATAGTTAGTTTAAAATAAAATTTAGCTATCTTATAAATCTCCAACGTGTACTCATTCATCAAAAAATACGCAGTTGTAACAAATATATTTATATTCAACGAACTACGTCAAGATTTTTACTAATTTTATCAAACTGTAATTAACATTTATTTATCAAATTGACGTAATCCAAAAAAGGATAATTTTCAATCTTAAGTATTGTGTAACATGTATAGGCTTAATTTTGGAGATTAAAATTTATATTTTAGTGTAGAATAGATAAAATAATCAATGATTTATAAACATGAGAAAAGCCAAATGACAAAAACAACGTAATTTTTTGTACCGAGTGAATCTGGTGAAGTTTTTTTTAACTACAATCGCATGGGTATTTGCTATTGTATTAAATCGAATACTTTGTGTTGTTTGAAATTACCAACGATTAACGATTGACGGTGCGTCATGGTCAACATTCACTCTATCTCATGGGAATTACAATGATGCAAATTGTGAAATAGATTTCTCAAACCATGGGATTTGTCTAGCTCTGTATAAATTGACATTCAATCATTGATATTCAATATCATAACGTGTAATAGTATACAAAACAACAATAGGAATACAACAATTTTATAAATTTATATCCTACATTTATAATTAAAAACTATCAAAAATTTAATCCTTGAAGAATTCATATACAGGGCGTTTCATAATGTACTTCGGGGTTACGAAAATTCAGTATAAAAAAAGTATTTCACTTGTAAGAATGAAACAAGTACTGTACGAAAGAGCACTTAAAATAGTTTTTTTCCACATATTCTGGGCAGTTAGTTAACTGTTTGCCCGCTAGGCGTAGAGGAAATGGCTGCTACGGGAAGCGAGAAGTCGTTTTATGTGTTAAAATTTCACGTGTCTAAGCCAGTAATTACTGTGCAACGTGCGTTTCGGTTGAAATTTAATAAGAATCCACCAAGTGACAATTCAATTCGTGCATGGTATAAACCATTCAGTGGACCTGGTGGCTTGTGCAAGAGGGAATCAACTCGTTGTCCATCAACCTCAGATGCCAATGTCGAACATTTGCTAGCAAGTTTTATTCGCAGCCCGACAAAATCGACTGCGTCTGTAGACAGAGAGTTAGGAATTCCGAAAACAACGGTGTGGAGAGTTCTCCGTAAGTGTTTAATATTCAAAACGTACCATCTTCGATTAATGCAGCGTCTATCTGATGGAGATAAAACAAGTCGGCACTGGATAGGACGCGCGTCTGACCAACACATTATGCTGTGGCCACCAAGATCACCAGACCTCATACCGTGTGACTTCTTTCTCTGCTGTTATGTGAAAGACGAAGTGTTTATCCCACTAATGCCGGACGATATCGCTGAGCTGACGGATCGCATAATCAATGCAATCAACTCTATCGAAAGGGACATGTTATAACGTGTTTGGCAAAAGCTGAACTTTCGTGTTGATGTGTTCCGTGTCACCAAAGGAGCACACATTGAACATTTATAGATGTTTAAAACTAACTGTTTGAGTCTCTGCATCGGCCCTTACAACTTTCATTTAGGTAAGTGAAGTAGTTTATTTGTACTGAATTTTCGTATCCCCGAAGAACATTATGAAACGCCCGTAATAATAAAGCATGTTTCCTAACATGTTTGGTTCCTAGTACTTTTTGGATACGCAGCAAACCTACTAATCTGAACTACTTGGAAACGAAACCTATTCGGATTATCCGAAAAAAGTTTACATAACAAAATTAATCCATAAATAGCTAAATTTAATATTACGTATGCTTTATTGGAATGTTGTTGGCTGTGAAAATTCTGACGAAGTTGACGTGAATGAGTGGCTGACAGCTGACTATTAAGGTATCTTTAGTTGACCGACGAAAAAATAGTTTCCGTAGAATCACATAACAGGTTATTTCACATTTAGAAGCAGAAAATCATTGAAAATAGCACTGCAGTTCGTCGATCAGCCTAACAACAATACGAACATTAATGTCATGTTCATGAGACGCTAGCGGAATATTGTGTCGTTATCACGGTTTTTGGCATTATGACAGCGAATAATTAGTGAATTTCTGCAGCCAGACAATAGTGAAAATCTATAATTTCTTGTATAGCCTGATTTTCGTAAGGAGAGCGCTGGGCAAAACGTGCGTCTGCATTAGTATAGTATTATACTATTATTATTAGTATTATTAGTACAGTATTATTATTACTAGTATAGTATTATAGTCTGTATCAGTATAGTATAGTATAGTATTGTATGTACTGCAATAGTGCAGCGTATGTAATCAACAATGGAACAGCATGCCTACAAAATACAATGGGTGTTGTCAATTTTCAACAACACTCTGACTGTACATCGAACTGTTGGTTGGGGGTATGCAGGGTCGAAGTCAAGTATGCGCATGTGTAGCCCAGCGCTCACAGCAATTGGCTTGGCCTTTAATTGCTAATGAGCTAGAAGAAATGTTTTACTAGTAGGCCTAAGCGATTTATATTGTAAGTACACCTTACAGTTAGAACTTGATTATACTGATTTTTATTCTCAAATACATTTAAATTTAATTCTTGTGTTCAAAAGCCTATTAAAAATATTTTTCGTTATAATACGTTATTTATGTTTTATTTTAAAACACGTTTTATATATTCAAAATTTGGAAATCAGTTCAAATTATCCGTAATCTTGGATTAGAGGGGTTCGGATTACCGGGGTTGTTATTTAATATGCACAACCTTATTAAACTGACAACTATGTTCATTTTGGTCTAGTAGTCCTCATTTGGTTACAGTTTCTGCTTGGTTTCTTGTCGATTTCACGGTCAAGTAATATTCATTTGGAACAGGGTTTTCTGCACCGATTCCCTTGGCTTCTCCAAGCAAGTACTTGGACATTGTCTTTCTATGTTCTCTGCAATAGCACAACCTTCCCAACCCCTGCTCTACAAAATAGAATAAATATATTGCTGGGCTCTACGTGTTGTGGTCTGATTATACCTACAATTTTTTACGTTTTGTTTAGCTTTTATTTATTATCGGGAACTGTACGAGTACACAATTGACAACCACCTAATTTATTCATTGATTTTGCTGTATTCTTGGCTTGGAGTAGACTTGAATCCGTAAAGGAACCTGCTGTGAAATATTTCCATTTATATCTGTCAGCTTGCCACTATGCAAAGTAGGTAATCGGTGTTACTTAAAAATTAATATCAATTGCCTACCAGCTAACTGACTGAGTTGGTCCAATCTATATATTTAAGAATTTTATTTTATGCTATTTTAATTAAAGAATTAAGAATTATCAATAGGATTTTTCGATTTTCCGAAAAATTGACTCTAGATCATAAAATCGACTAGTAGGAATTTCCAGTAGACCATAGTCATACGGATTTCTCAAATCTTGTATATTTCATTAAAGCCCGTTAAAGCTTATACTTTCTTCTGTTGCTTAGGTCATCACCCGAAAGGCTGGTTTGAACATGTAGAGGTTTTACTAAGTAAAACGAGGAGTGAGGTGGTTTACCATTGCCTTCCTCGCTAAGTGAAAAAGTACGCTTATCAGCATGCCGGGCCCTCTGAAAAGCACATATTTTCCACTCTGCAAATGACACCTTCACTTCATTCACCACAAGGTCTGGCTGTATAATGAAATTCATTACTTTCAGAGGAGATAACTCTGATTAGTGTCTTTTACACCTCTACCTCTTCTGTTCTTAAATGATTCAGTCATTTAATTGGCTGACCATGTGATAAGAAACAGAACTATTTATTTTAGCCCTGCAACAAACAGATTGAGTGTAAATAATCTGACACTCCACCTGTCTGTTATGGACAGTCTCCATATCCAGCACATAATATTAAGAAAAAACTTTTTGCAAGATGAAGGATAATCTCTATATTAATAGAGAACAGGTTTTTTCAACCACCTAAACCTTCACCGATTTTCCCCAAAGTAAACTCAAATGAATCGTCTGTTTGAGTAAATTTTCAAAAAACTAACCAAAATCATATATTTTGATTTATGGCTGTAAAATAGGAGGCCTAAAATAAAGACAATAATACGTGAAGTTAATTAGAACGAGACACGGTAAGCGATGCGTCTGTGTTCCAAATGCAGTAATACTTTACGCATATATATCTCTTTCTCTGTCTATCCCTTCCACATCTCACACAACTATTTCAGGTTGGAGGGGAGAAGTTCAACGAACTAAAGTATACACATCGCCTTCAACTTTCCAACGTGGTTGTTGTTACTTTGAGTAGTGTACAGTGAGTTCTGCTCTATTTTGCTTTGTATTTTAACAGCTCTTTTAAGAGCTATTATATTTCTTCGATTCTTTTTAGAAACTATTGCCGTTCATCAGGAAATTAATGGATAGTCGTCCAATAGGGAGAAGAACAAGAGGCAGGAGACGTCCTATAAAAACAAGTTTACACTTTAGTGCGGATTTTTCGTCAGAATTTCACCTAGTTTTTTTTTTAATTTTGATCGGGATACTATGAAACCACCTCAATTCATGCCATTTTATTCAAGGTAACCATGTCGTTACTACTAGATAATCATCTGCGACTGTTATCTATCACTGTCAAAATAACATTACACAATAGAGTATTTATGAATATAAAATGAAATGATGTTTTTTATATTTAAAACTATTGTTAAATAAATTAAAGCTATAAAGTAAATGATTTTTTGTCATCTAAACTTTAATAAAGTTAAAGGTTTTAAGCTATATTGAGTCCGAGGCCAATGATAAATAAGTAAACCGACTACTGAATTTTGACGTACGAGAGACTCTCGCCTCCTCACTTAAAATCGATAAACTGTTCCGTTCGCCACCAGGTTACGTGAGGCCCAATCACAGGAAAGGGGAAGTGTTACTGAAACATTTTCTATTATAGATTAAGTTTCTAATTTGTAATATATAGCCTCTATTTGTTATTTTATTATAATTTAACGACGTTAAATATTCGACCTCGCTTTTTTATTGTTTTCTTTCTTTTATTGAATAAGCTAAATAAAACCAAGTCACCCAAAAACATAAAAAATAATACAGCAAAAATAAATTTGAAAATTGTGTTATTCAAAAATAAAAAAATGTTTATACGTCAACAATTTCTAAATTGTATTACAGTAAGCAGGTACATTTTTTGTGCTTTTATTTTTAATTAATTAAGTATAAGATATTTCAATGATGGAAAATTAAAATTTTCTATACCCTGGCTGGAAATTTAACCTGGAACATTCGACTTAGCAGTCATGGGTTTGAAACACCAATAAGTTCAGGTAGAAATTTTATTGTTTTCGTCGATTGTTTAGATAAACAACTAAAAGGCTGATTTGAACTTCTAGATGTTTTACGGTGTGAAATGAAGAGCAAGGTGGTTTACATTTGCCTTTCTTACTGGATTACCAAGAATTTCTGCTCAACCTTACGAACAACTTTCTAAAATTCAGTTAATTTCCACCCTATAAAATTAATGACACCTTCAATCATCTGGCAATAACTCATATCAATGGCATACCTTGACCTCTACCTCGGAGTTGTATAACATATTGTTGTTACGTTTTAATCTCCAAATGCTAGTTTCAATATAATTCTATTATATTGAAGATTCAACTATAGTGTCTAAACACCTGCAATATCTGGATACAATAAAAGACTGGCAGATGAAAAAAAAGTATACATTTTATTTACGTGCACCAAAAAAGGCACATGACAGCCAGTCAACAAAAACAACATTCAGATACCAAAAGTAGACTCCACTAAACACCTTGGCATTCTTCTCGATTAACGCCTGAATTAGAAAACATTTATACTTGACTTGCTAAAGTACCCGATCTTCGAACGATTTCTTTGGTGACGTGGACGGTCGGATGGGGTACAGAGTTCGATCCCTATCAGGTCTCATATTCTTTACCTATTCATTGTTATCTACCTCCTTTCAACGTCAGCATTATTATTTATGAAAAAATATAGTTAAACGTAAAATAAAAGCGAGATCTTGGTGGTTTTTAAATTAAGATATGCAGCGCTTTATTATTTTCATAATAATTGAAAGGTAAATCGGAATAGGAACACCACGATGGTGACCACTGTTAAGACGACTGATTCAATTTTGATAACGTGACCGAGAAAAGGTGTACAGGGTACTGGTGGAATGGACAGGTAGGGGTTTACCGGCGCGTAGGCCTGTGTTTATTGTTCTGCTTATTTTGTATGTTAATATTCTTCTAAAAATATTGGTTTATTTTTTTTTGTAATATCTCCGTTATTATACATGAAAATGAAAAACTTTACATAATAAAACTTATTCGTCTTTAAACGTTTCGTAATTTCATTTATATAAAATGTTTTGATACACTGACTTTTAACGGAGATATTCGTAGTTCACCCCTCCCTCTGAACTCCCCCTCCCTTTGTGATATTAAAATAATTTTAGCATATTTTCATTTTGATTATGTCCAGAACCTAGATACCGAAATTCATTGAATTTGGTTCAGCGGTTCGCGCGTGATGCCGTAACATACAAACAGACAAACAGATAAGCAAACAGACAAATATTCAACTGAATTTATTTTCGATGTTTACATGGTAAATCTGGTGTAGAAAAAAATTTGGGGCATTTTGAAAAATTGTACAGACAAAATCACAATTTTATTTTTATAGATGACATAGTTGGTAATCCGGAAAAATCTTAATCCGGCATTACCCGAGTTCCTAAAGTGCCATACTAAAGAGTGGTTACTGTACAGCGAACCTTGGTTTGATACTCATTCTCATTTCAGGAATAGTGGTGATATTTTCAGATATCACGACATCCCTTTTGTGTCCAGTGAGATAAGAAAATTTGTTTCAAAATATGAAGCTCGTCTACATGATCACATCAATACTTATGTAATTCGATTTTCTGACAATGAAAATGTTCTTAAAAGACTTAAGAGGATTAACCCCTTCGAGCTAGTGTAGTAGCGCATAAAGATTGTGTCAAGAGCAAAGCAGTGTACACTGCAGAACGTAGTGAATAAGTTATATTATTTAGTATTAAGTTATAGGACATTGATTGATGAACTATAGCTTTAAATTATTTTGTTTTAAGATAATTATGAAAGAAAAATTAATAGTTGGTCTTCTAGAAGGGTTTTAATTAAAAAAATATCATTATCATCTTTTACCGTCTACATTAGCACCTATGTTCATAACGGTCGAATGTAAAACAATTAATTGATTGATAATTTGAGAAGAAACTATTTTATAAATGCAATTAATTAACGTTGGTCGCATCCGTGGTGTAGTTAACGCACTAGCCTAACCACAAGTGGAGGTTCCGTTTTCGATTCCAGGCTAAGACCTAAAAAATTATTACATGAAAATTATTACATGGCAAAACCACCGTTTTAATTTCGTAACCCACTGTAATCGTGATGACTAAATTGACGATGTGACTTTAGAAATAATTTAACGCACCACAAAGTTCTCACCCCTACTTTTTTCTCATCTATCTAAAGTTTTTTAAGAAGTACGCAGTAGTTGACGGTCTCTAAAAACAGATTGCTTGTAGAATTTTCAGATTGTTTCGTGACAGGAATGACATTTAGATAGAGTTAGCCGGTGCCATACAAACATTTTGTGAAAAAAATAAAACGTCCCAGTTAATGCGGTATGGCCTTGTTAAGTGTACAGGAAAAGAAAGGCGGCCACATAGAATCCTCTTTTACAGTGCTAAGAGAAATAAATGACGATGAAGTCCAAAAACGACGTGGTGGCAAGGGATTGGGAAGGAGAGAATAATAAACTGGAGAGAGTTACAGGATGAAGACTAGCGGAATAGAGATTTATGGCTTTCGAGAAGTAGGATGGGGAAACATCCGTAGGAACCTCACTAAAATTAAAAGTGTAAAACAAAGAGTAGGGAAAACGAAAATTAAGGGTCAGATTAAAGGTTAAGACATTTTCCAATTTTAGTACGTTACAGTAATTAGGGTATCTATATTTAAATATCTATAATGTAAGAAATACAGTATCCTGTACAAATCAATAATCATTATAAAGGATAACCGTTTCAGTGAAGTAAAACTCCAGTTATCTAAAACTCCTATTATCCATATCGACATACCATAACCGATCACACAATCAAAGTGTGATTACGTCATTCTGGAGGAAACGCTGTTGGGTACGACTCCTTCTTCTGCGCCTAAAAAATACTACTTATATCTATTTTAATGTTGTGTTTTAGTGTATCGTTCTATATTAGAAATTAAAGACAAAACAATTTTACGGTAGGCCTATGTGTATTGTTCTTAGTAATTATCTTTTTTATATTTATTAAATATAATAACGAAAGATAAAATGAAATGACGTTAATTAAAAAAGTGAAAGTGAAAAGTAAAAGCTAGGAGAGAAATACAATTAAATGTTATTGACGTCAATCAAAATGTGAAAGCTAAAAGAGAAAATGAAATCAATCAAAAAGTGAAAGTTAAAATTACAAGCAAAGAGCGACACTGGAATGTTATTGACGTAAAATAAAAAGTGAAAGCTGAAAGAGAATATGAAATGACGTCAATAAGAAAAGTAAAAGTAATTGTGAAAAGATAAACTGGAACGTTTTTTTTTGACATTATTGAGTTATTAACTGCGATTTTTAAAAGGGGGTAAGGAGCATTTTTGAGAGCGTTGCAAGGGGTGGAAGGTTGCATGAACACTACTTCTTCCGGTTGACCGAATTTGATGGGAGTGTTCGTTTCGGATCCTCCGTAGTATTTAACTTGAGTTCCAAGTTTCAACTTTCTGGGATGTTGCATTCTTGAGATGTTTTGTTCTTACACAGACAGACCAATTACTAAAATCATGTTTTTTGGGGTTCAGAGACCCTAGAGACGTGTATTTCCGACGAGGGCTTGATTTTCAGAGATGGACATGTGGCCAATGCTTCCTTATAAGAATAGTCGTATAGGACGTTACAAAGTAAAAAATACTGAATAAATTTATTGTTCCATAAATAATTCGTACGCCCATAACAGGAAGGTGGAGTGTTAAATTATTTACTCTCGATTTGCTAGTTCCAGGGCTACAGAAAATAGTTCTGTTTTTTATCACATGATCAGCCAATTATATGACTAAAGCAATTAAGAACAGAAGAGGTAGAGGTGTAAAAGATACAAGTCAAGGTTATCTCCTCTGAAAGTAATGAATTTCATTATACAGCCAGACCTTGTGGTGAATGAAGTGAAGGTGTCATTTGCAGGGTGGAAAGTAGATGCTTTTCAGAGGACCTGGCATACTGATAAGCATACCTTTCTACTCAGTGAGGAAGGCATGGTGAACCACCTTACTCCTCGTTTTACTTAGTAAAGCCTCTAAGTTTCGAACCAGCCTTTCTAAAATAAACAGCAATATATTTATTTTATTTTTTTAATAAATGAGAAATCTCTGAAAAATACATTTGACGTGTTATTTAATATTTAAAGGAACATATTTAGAACCCAAAATTTAATCCAGTGTATTTTCTAAGGAGATTCTGGTTATCCTTAAAAACAGATTTCTACCAAACGAATTTAACATTTTTTAACATGGTTCTAAAAAGAACTCTTTCGGGGTCTGCAAGAAATTCTAGAATGAAAATTGGTAAAAGCCGTAACGAGGTCCTACGATGTAAATAACAAAATAATTGAATTAAAGTTTAAATTACAGGCAAAAGATGTAAAATATTTAGGAATGTACTTAGACAGAGGTCTGACTTGGCGCAAACACATTCAGATGAAAAGGAAACAGCTGGATTTAACATTTAGGAAGATGTATTGGCTCGTTGGTAGGCGTTCTCAGCTTTCGATTGACAACAAACTACTTTTGTACAAATCTATGCTGAAGCCGATTTGGACCTACGGAATTCAGTTATGGGGGACAGCATCAACTTCAAACATCGAGATTCTGCAACGGTTTCAATCAAAAGTTCTGCGGACCATACTGAATGCACCGTGGTATATTACCAATGCCGATATACATCGCGATATGGATGTGCAGATGGTACGAGAAGAAATACGAAGTTTCAGTTGTAAATACATCGAACGTCTAAACAATCACGTAAATCACTTGGCACTGAATCTCTTAGACAACAGTAATGATGTCAATAGGCTAAAACGTGCTACAGTACTGGATCTCCCAGGGCGATTCTAATAGTGTGATTTTAAAGTTGTAAATATTATAATGTTAGTATTCTGTCGATGACTGTCGTGTTTGAGTGTGTATGTTGTAAATAGCTGAATGAACGTTTTAAATTATCTCCAGAAAAGTTAGGTGTACATATATTTCGGAATCATGTGCTTATTATTTATTATTTCTTATTTGTTTTTCTATTTTTCTTGTTTTTTTATAATTAATTTATTTTAAAAATCACTATATAATTTTGATTGTTAATGTTAATTAGAACAGTATAATATGTTTTCATGTTATAATTTGTTAATTACACCAGTGGGTTGTAATTTTTTCATGAGTTTTATATATTTGATAAGTTGCATTTATTGTTATTTATAACAGATTATGCATTTAAAAAAAGTTATATGAAAAAAAAAGTTTAAATAGTGCTACTATACTGGTGGCGACGTTTCGAAGTTCAGTTCGTTTCGGAGGATCGTTATGTTGACGGAAATTGTTTATTTAGGTGTATTTCTTTTAATTGATAAAAGTAACATAGATACAAAACATTGTGAAATCAAACTATAAGTGTTAATGTAATTGTAAAATTAGTTATTAGAAATTCATTAGTTATATTGTGCGAATTAATTCGTAAGAGACAGCTAGTATTTTATTTAAATGTAGCCTACCATTAAATGGCTGTATCCATGAAATTAAAATTTACAAATTTTTTTGGGAAATTTTGCCGTTTTATTTCAGAAGAAAATTATTTTATAATCGTTCCGATTATCCGAATCTGGTCTGAGACACATTAGTTTGGATAATTTGAGTTTTACTGTGGTTATGTAGGTCATCAGCTAAAAGTCTGGTTTGAATCTCCAGAGAATTTACCAAGTAAAGCCAATAATAAGGCTGTTTAATTGCCTTCCTCACTGAGTGGAAAAGTATGCTTATCAACATGCCGCTCCCTTCTGAAAAGCATCTACTTTCCACCCTGCAAATGTCGCCGTCACTTCATTTACCACAGGGTCTTTTTCTTTACTTTCAGAGGAGATATCTAGTGTCTTTTACACATCCACCTCTTCTGTTCTTAAATGCTTCAGTCGTATAATTGGCTGATCATGCGATAAGAAAACGAACTATTTTTTGTAGCCCTGGAATTAGCAGATCGAGTGCAAATAATTTAACGCTCCACCTGCCTGTTATGGGCAAGGAGTTTTACTGTAATGTTAAAGAACTTCCAATTTTGAATTTTATTATTTATTTTCTGTAAATTTACAAAAAAATATGAAAATGAATATCGAACTGTTAATAAATTTTATATACAGATTTTTTATTTAATTTTTTTTTAAATTGCCGATAACACGTTTACATGTTTTACTTTACACTGATTAGTTCCTATCCAATGAAAATGAACAGATGAATTGTTTATAATGCTTCATAGAAAATTGTATGTAATTTTTAGATGACGATGATGACGATAATAAACGGATAGAAAACTTTGAGCAAAGTTTACAGTTCAGTAAACTAAAATTGCAAGTCAGTGTTCCATGAAATAACTTTTCGGGTATAAAGTAACTGATGTATGTGTTTATTGAGCAAATACCTTTTTGAAAAAAAAAATATAAAATTTTGAATTGCAATAAAAACGTATTACTTATATTTTTATTGTTTTCTAATAAAATATTTCTTTTTTAATTATATTCTATTATGTATTTTATCTACGCATTCCTGAGACCTACTTCTCATTTCTATAATATAGTCTTGTAATTCTTTTGTTTTATTTCCTTAAAGTTCTTACATTTTTTTACTAAATATACAAAATTCACTTCCTTAAGGCAATCTTATTTCAAGCATTTCTCACGTTTTATTTTAAGTTATTATATTAATTAAATTGAAGTTGATTACAACATGGAGATTGAAAATCTTTCAATATAATATTACTGAAGGAGCTTACATATCAGAAAGAATAGAACTAATTTTTCGAGTTTTGTGGTAAAAAAAAACAGAAATATTCATATACCTTTTACACTTTTATTTGCTTATTTCCTAATTAGCCGAGTTAATAAAGTTCATCATCATCTCTGTCAAGGATTAGGCCCCATGGCCTGTTCCGGCATCCATCTCTTTTTAGGTCTTCCCAAGCCTCGCTTTCCTCTAGGTTTATATTTCCATGCTCGCAGAGGAAGTCTGTGAGCTGGCAGCGAAGTAAATGGTTGGACCAGTTTCTCTCATATATTCTTAACGTTTCCAAAAGTGAATGAACATTTAACTCGGCGCGGATAGCTTCGTTACGTACTCAATATAACCGGGTACAACCTTTGACTCCCCACAAAAGTTTTTTTTCACCAGCCTGGATACGAGATTCATTCCTCTGTAATGACACCCATGTTTCACTCCCATTAGTTATGAGTGGTACAGCCATTCTATAAAATTTCATTTTGGTGTCCTTTCTCGTTTTCTTTCCTATTGTCCTGCAAATAGAACCGCAGACAGCGCTGAATTTTGCAAGTTTTCACTCACGTCATCATCGTTGTCATAGGAAATCTTGCATCCTAAATATTTAAAGTCTCGATTTTGTTCTATAGTTTGGTTGCCAAGTATAATTTTTGAACGAACCGGCCATCCTCCCTTAAATGCCATAACCTTTGATTTTTGTGCCGATATTCTCATAATAAAGTTATAATAATAAAGTAATAATAAAGTTAATAAAGCTATTATTTTTAATAATGAATAACTTCTAGTTTACTGTCACTTTTTTGAAATCCCTAATGTGTGTACGTTGCAATCTGTTCAATTGTGAACAATAAGCAACCCCGCAACCTAATGAGATGAGGATAAAGTGTATGATGTGCAATTGAGGTATAGTCTTGTATATTCCCAGACCGAATATTCCTGAGAGAGTATAGTTAATTGAACACCAACCATCAAAGTATACCAGTAACTACTGTCTAGTATTCAAATCCGTAACATCTAATAATGTAATAATGACAATAATCTAATAATGTAATGACTATCACCTTCACTAGGATTTGAACCAGGAGCCTTAGTCAAAATACCGACACTGTCAAGACACTACAAGGCTATTTATCAAGAAAATTTTAGATTATAATAGTGTCAGGCTTGTAAACATAAGTGACATATTTAAAAATGTTAGAGGAGATACATACTTTCGACATATTGCCAGCACTATTTAATTTGACACTTCCATCATTAACATTGCCCGAATTGCAACAAAATACGCGACTGGCTCAAGGTATTAGCGAATTGAATATAAGATTTACAAAATATAAATATGTTCGAAAGAAACCGCGTCAAAAACGACATGGATAAGCCTCATGGCATATTGAAACTTATAACTCAGTAATCTTCTATTTCTTAAAAAGTCGAGATGTCTATCTTTTCGAAGGGTGTTTAATACCACTTCGTTTAGTTGGCTTGTAAGTAAACACCTATCTGAATATTCCATCATCTGGTATTCGTAACAAACACTATACCACACTTGCACATTTCCGAATGGTTGATATCACACTCGCCATAGTATTAAGTTTATGCATGATATCTTCTATTCTGTCCATAACATCAGCTTTTATCCTTCACATCTACTCAGCAATCAGGATTCAACACTCTAAAATATACATTGAAACTGACAGAACCGAGATATGCTAAAACTTTAAAACGGTTTCCATCCGCACTCAAACCAACTCGAAAGATATTTAACAAAATGTACACAAAAATGTTATTCTCCAAACAATAGTTTTTGAAATCTTATGACGCTTTTTAATACCATTTTTATAAAGTTCATACAAAATGAAACAAAATTTTCTTTTTTTCAGAATTTATTTTAAATTTATTTATTTAACGTCGCATCAACTACAACGGTCATCAGCGACGACGTTGGGATGTAACTGTGTACAATGGAGGATGAAATGATTCTCATACGTTACGAAAAATCATTCATCCTCCATTGTACACAGTTACACCCCAACGTCGTCGCTAATGACCGTTGTAGTTGATGCGACGTTAAATAAATAAATTTTTAAAAAAACATTTTCTTGATATATATTGTTCGGTTAAAGAAAATATTGAGTGAAAGATAGTGTTAAGATATGAAAAATTGCGTGTAACCCTCTATTATAATAATGAAATTAGAAGTATAATGAAGTTTTGATTATTATTCTTCTGGTGCCAAATCAGTGGACTTTGGCGATAATAGTTGGCCAACGTCATGTTGTCATGGTTGTATGATTTAACGACATACTCCACAATATTTTTGTCGGTGGTGTAATGCCCTTTTCGTTTTCTATATTCTAATCCTGATCCCCCTGGTCCAGGGAGATCAGAAAGTTTTAAAAACATCTATTAACAATTTTTTATGTTTACACAGTTATAACCCTCTATTTTAAGAGGCTTAACCTTTGCACCGCTCCCTCCCATAATACACAACTGTTGATACAATTGTATTTCAAAATACCTGTATAATAACCTGTAGTGATTGCGTTTGACATTAATGAAACACTCAACACCTGATCGCATTCACTGATTATATTACAAACCTTATCTATAGAAATTGTATAACATAATGGTAGAAATACTATTTGATTAATAGGGATAATTTAATCAGTAATGTAGAGTTATTAATTTACATTCAATGTATTGGTCTGAATAAACGAATAGCCGGGCCTAGTACTTTAATATCGATTTTGCATTTGGCAGTGAAGTGCAATTGAGAGACGGATATAATGTAATGACTATCATTATCTACTTGCTAAATGGGCCCTATAATAATCAATTAACTGCTACGTAAATTGTTTTGAGCGAATTACCGTCATAATTCATTCATTCGCACTTATTAAAATAAAAGTAATTAATAAATAAATTTTAACAGTGGGAACAAACAAAATATTTAATAAACTATTGCCAAATTTAATTATTTATACACAAAAATAGATTTACAGTAATTAGACGAATAATTCATCATATAATATTAATAAATTTATGAATAAAAAACTGTTAAGTCATAAAGATATTCGTATAATTATTTTTAGTGATTTTTTCATTAGTTGTTTGTTAGGAATTATCATTTTAGGCAACAGTTTAATGGAGATGTTAGAACGGGTTAAATAAATAACTATTTTTATTTATTTATCTATTTACTGGTTGCATTAGTGTAAAACTCGTTAAACCTTTTAAAGATTAGTTAGTACAGTTGAATCTCCATAATTCGAACCACGAAGGGAATATGAAACTAATTCGATTTAAAGAACATTCGAAATACAGAACAACAAAACGATACAATTTTGATCAATTTTTAAAGATACTGTTAAACAATTAAAATATAATCCTTTTTTAACGGCGTTAAACAAATCTTATGCGCTGTAACTTTTGATTGTTGTTTAGGTCATCAACCGAAAGGCTAGTTTGAACCTGTAGAGGTTTTACTAAGTAAAACGAGAAGTGAGGTGGTTTACTATTGCCTTCCTCACTGAGTGGAAAAGTACGCTTATCAGCATCTGGAAAGCACAAATTTTCCATTCTGGGAATGACACCTTTACTTCATTCACCCCAGGGTCTGGCTGTATAATGAAATTCATTACTTTTAGAGGAGATAACTCTGATTAGTGTCTTTTATACATCTATCTCTTCTGTTCTTAAATGATTCAGTCATTTAATTGGCTGACCATGTGATAAGAAACAGAACTATTTCTTTTTATTTATTTATTTTTAGCCCTGCAACGAACAGATTGAGTGTAATAATTTGACACTCCACCGTCTGTTATGGGCTGAACTTTTGATCGGGGAAATAAAATTGATTGCTTGTAATTTTAGCAGCCTTCGTTAGAAACTGAGCCACTTTTATCACAATTCACCTTTGAACGATTCCATGAAGATTTTTCAAGTCTTCGACTGCTGGCTTTAAATTTGGCATGACCATGTTGCATCGCTAACTAAATCGCTAATTGATCTAATTGATCTCGGAGCTTACACCTGTGATATGGGAAGGTTTTTCCCTCTTACTTCTTGCAGCCAATTTAATACGCCTTCTTCTATTCCAGGCTACGAAAACATTTTCGTACGACTTTGCATTAAAAAAAAGAATTCGGATTTTTAAAAAATCTCCAACAAGAAGTTCGAGTTACGGATATTCGAGTTAAGGACGCTACTTTTAACGTACATTAATGAGTAAATCCTACGGAAACCAAATTTAATTCGAATTATAGAAAATTCGAGTTATGGAAGTTCAACTGTATTTCTAAACAACAACCGTTGCAGCATCCATGAACAGATTGTATTTTTTATTTAATTTTTTTAGTTTGTTTAAAATTACATCAACAGCTTCGTCATTGGCGACTACTGTAGGTTTCGGTGCTGCAACGGTGGGTTTTAACCTGTTAAAATTTCCAAACTCTAGCTGGGAATAGAACCTGGAAATTCCGTTTTGTAGAATTTGTTTGATAAGAAATATCATTTTAATATTATATTTTAAATGTATTTGAACAGGGGTACCAAATGGAATTTCTTCGTGTTTGACTGTCAGCTGGTAATCAAATTCTTTAGTATAACATTTATAACAGAAATTCTAAATAATTTTCTACTAAAGTAAAGGACTAACTCGGAGGCCTTCCAAAGAGTTGAAAATTTATAATTATCATCTAAAATGTTTTCAACTAAAATGCGTACAGGCGGCAGAAATGCGAATCCTGCGGAGAACAAAGGGTTGCAATCGTAGGGACCAACTAAGAAATGAGGATATAAAGGAACTGGATGTTTACAACCTGAATGGGAACAATGCAGAACATCGAAATCGATTCGAGAGAATGCCTAAGGAAACGATCCCCCTCAACGTTTTAAAATACAGGCTAGTGGGGAGGAGAGATATTGGGAGGCCACGCAAGAGATGTTAATGATTCAATAATTTCGTCGCTGTTGTAAGTTGAAACAATCCTAATTCTTGATAATGGGAATAAAAAGAATGTGTCCAACTATGTTAATAAAGATTACAACAGCAACCTTCGAAGCGTGTTGAAGCTAACTACGGTAAATCAAAAAGAATAAAGTTCCGGTTTCAATACCCTATAGCGTTAGAATTTTTTAACACATTGATATTGTTCCTTAACCCACAGTAAATGCTAATGACGATTTGTTGATGCGCCTTTTAATAAAAACTAAAAACAAAAGAACGACAGCTCATGTAATCAATTAACACGAGGATATAAAATTTATATTTAAAATCACGAACGAGAATTTTAAAACGCAATACTGCACGAGTATAATTAACGTCACTTTTCTTCTTGGAAAATTCTTAGTCATAATAATAGTAGTGGTATGATATATAGAAGATAATATTATATTATTGTTTTATATTTTTACAATTGTGTAAATTTACTTTTATTAATTATACTCTTACAACTAACGACTTATTAACTTGTATTAATTACCTTTAATTATAGTATCATTATGCAATTATTTGCATTGTTTTTGTAATAAACTTAAATGATTAAAACCGGAATTGTAATTATTAAATTTTAATAGTAAAACTCGTTAAAAATATCCTGAACCTTTAGTTCAAGCTATTTTTTAGCAGTTTTAAAATTTAGTTCAAGCAAAAATATATGATTTTTTTGGGAAGCATGAATTCTGTAGTTTTTATGTATTGATTTTAAAAAGTGGCAGGTTAAAAAACCCTTCCACTTAGACCCAAGGGTACTCCTCATTGTACTTCACAAACAACATACCACCATGACATGAAAAAGAAAAAATAAACAGTACAAGAAGAAATTTCAAAACATGGCAATAATTATAATATCAGACTGGAACTTCATCTAAATCATCAATCTTCTAGATAATTGTACCACTCAGGAACGTTTGCAATTCCACTGATCGTTTTTAAAAATTAGCAGAAAATCTTATATTTATTTACTGGTGATCATTGCTTGCTGCTATCGCACTCACAGATATTGTTACATATTGACAAATGTAATAATGTAAAAGAGACAATTATGATTGTCCAAATTATGGCAAAATCATTCCTTTTCGCGAACGGCCTCAAGACATGTTCAAAGGTAAATGATGACGACGATAAAAAAAACTCCAGTAAGACATAAACGCTATTCTATTATAAGCTGAAGATAATAGTATGACTATGCATAGGTGTACCCATAACAAGCAGGTGGAGTGTTAAATTATTTCCACTCGATCTGCTAGTTCCAGGGCTACAAAAATTAGTTCTGTTTCTTATCACATAGTCAACCAATTCCACATAAGAACACATAAGAACAGAAGAGGTAGAGGTACAAAAGAGTCTAGTCAGAGTTATCTCCTCTGAGTACTGAATTTCATTACACAGTCAGACCCTGTAGTACATGACGTGAAGGTGTTATTTGCAGAGTGAAAACTATAGTTGGTTTTTTCTTAGTTGAGTCCTAGCGTAAAGAAACCTTCGGGCGAGTGGAACGAAGAGGACAGAGTGTTGAAAAATTTTGCTTACACTACGCCCGCTAGTACCTTTCATGCCGTTGCATACTTTTGCACGAAAAACGTAGGCTACTCTGTGAACACTTGAACACGATACATTAGTAAATTCAGCAGTAAGAGATTCTATCTCTTTAATTTCTAGGTTAGGATATTATTAGCAAACTAATTTAAAAATATTTTGATTGTATTTTGCCCCGCTTCGAAAAAATTTCTCCTGTTTTGTGTTTAATAATACTGCCGGAAGAAGAAGGTTCGTCCGCCATCATCAATACATGCGTTGTCGCACTAACACCCAAAAACTAAGAAAAAACACGAAAATTATTTTTTTTTTTAAATTCCTAATATGTGTACGTTGCAATCTGTTCAATTTAGAACAATAAGCAACTCCATGACCCAATGAGATGAGGATGATGTGTATGACGTGTAAATGAGGTGTAGTCTTTTACAGACCCAGGTCGACCACTCCTGAGAGAGTATGGTTAATTGAACCCCAACCATCAAAGTACACCGGCAATCACGGTCTAGTATTCAAATCCGTATAAAAGTAACTACCTTTACTAGGATTTGAACCAGGAACCTTCGTCTCCGAAAATCAGCTGTTAAACAGCTGATTTTGGCAATGACTTTACCTCTAGACCAACCCGGTGGGTTAACACACGAAAATTGATGCGAATAAATAGAATTTTACATCAAATCGCACACTAAATCATGAAGACATCACACCAAGTAGGGCCTATTCTAAAATGTGACTGACTCATACGGTACTACAAGATTTATTTTGTTATTACATTACACCAATCTATAAATAACTGATAGTCATTTGAAATGAGAATGATTTATGAACAAAAATGAAAAAAAAATTGTAGTTTTATTATTAGGCCTATTACGGTATAGCACTGACGATCGAATAACAAAATGCAATGAGTGGATGTTTTTTTAGATCACCGGTTAGCCTACACAGAGTTCACCCAAGGCCACGCGTGTTTGTATGTTGTGTATTTACAGGCACTAACACACGCAGATTGTTTACAACTGGATTCAACTAAGAGAAAACGTACTATAGTTGCTTTTCAGAGCGTCTGGCATGCTGAAGGGCATACTTTTCCATTTAGTGAGGAAGGCAGTTGTAAACCACCTTACTTCTTGTTTTACTTAGTAAATCCTTTAGAGGTTCAAACCAGCCTTTCGGCTGATGACCTGAATAACAAAAACAATGAATATGAAAAATTAAAAGTAATATCGTACACTAGGTAAACGTTGGCTGCTAAATTTAACTACTATGTCGGGAATGACTGTGTACAGAGAGTGTATCCTATAAAGGAGTTTGGAGTGGAGCTCGACGACGAACTGCTTTTTAACCTGGATATTGATGGTGCAGTGTTCAGAAGCGGATGAAATTTCAGGCTCATTAAGTGAATGGGTTAAAACTATCACGGAGTGTCTACGGTAATGAGACTATATCAAACAAGTGTAAGGGTTATCCTATATTACTGTTCCGTAATTTGGAGTTTCAACAAAATTACCTCAACTAATAAAGATGAAGTTGTACAAAAGAGTTTCCTTACATATATAATTAAGGAAATTAACATTTATATTGTAATGATATTTTTTTGTAAGTAAAGGGAAAATAAATAAATATCTCATAAATAGAGGGTTTGTACCTGCACTGTCTTACGATGAGAAGTGTAAGTTTTTAATTATGACTTCTTTGGCAAATCGGCGTAAGAGGGCTAAAACGTTGTTCTTGTTCAAGCTTCTGCATACCTTCCAAGAAGGTGATATACCTCACGTTGGAATTAGATTTGCCTAGGTTGGAGTTCAAAGAACTAGGACGTTCTGTAGTGAAGCCGTCCAGGTAAGTGACTCTTCACTGTCTAGATGCATAGAAAGTTAAAACATGATTCGAGATTTCAAATTGACCATGAACCATGAACAACTGGATAAATGGGAAGTTGTGATTGGTGGTGATAGTAATTACTGTAATCCGAAGTTCTGAATTTGTTGAATAGCTGAACATGTACGAGTGTTAAATAAGTAAGTTGTTTTATGACTAAAAATGTAATGATATTTTTATGGTGGTAAATTCGGTTTAATTGATGTTTTTATCTGCTGAATACTATTGTTGGATACCACGGCTAATACAAGCTTTTCTGCTACTCAACTATGATAAAAAGTGTATGTAGGTACAGTTTTATTTTCATTTTTTGTTGATTTTGAGCTAAATTACTGTTACATTTATTCTGTAGACAGATATCAATAAACCTTACGTTCAATAATATTCTGGTTTTTTCAATTTTCATAGTTTTACTTCCTCTTGCCCTATATGAATATATAGGGAAGGAAAGTTGTTATAGTGGAGAGATGAAATTGAATGCTAGTGTGAGATGAAGTTGAGGAAGCTTGTCCTGTCTATGGACAAGCTTTCCTGTTCCCCACTTCGTCTCACAATAGCATTCAAGTCATCTCTCCACTATATTGTTTTCATGCCAATTTTTCGAAATCGAGTATTCACCGGATTTTACGTTTTCAGACCCCCTGAACCCAGAAAACGTGTTATTAGCGATTGGTCTGTGTGTGTGTGTGTGTGCGCGCGTGCGTGTAAAAAATATCTCTAGAACAGAATATCGTACGAAGTTGAAACTTGAAACTTAAGTTTAGTACCATAAGAGGACCCGACACAAACATTTTTATCAAAATCAGTCAGCCGGAAATAGTAGTTTCTTTATGTGATTTTTCACGTTTTTGCAATGCTCTCATAAACGGCTCTTATGATTTTTTAAAAATCACCTCATTTACTAAATTTTTTATGTTCTATAAGATGGAATAAGCGCCATGTCTACTGAAATTCTTGGAGGGTCTGTGCTCCCATCGTAAAAACTATTTTCTTTTTAAGATTTTTAGGTAAAGAGTGCAGGGATATAATTAAAGTTGTGGAACATTTAAAAACCTACAATTTTTATTTCAAATATTTTTACAACGCTTAGTTTAGCGGCAAATTGGTGATTTTCTGGTTTTTTTTTTAATATCAAAATCTGTAAAAAAAATGTGATTTTTAAGATTCTGGGCTTAGTATGAATTATAGACAAAAGTGTATATAATTAAAGTTACAGGAAATTAAACAACCTACAACTTTTATTTTAATCATTTTTCTCTACAGTTACTGATTTACCAATTACTGATTTGCACAATTATTAATTTGGCAATTACTGATTTACCGTATTTTTAAGTTGTACAGAGGTTGATTAATCATTTTGCGTCATTCACTCATGATTAAAATTAGGTCATCTTTTTCACTTTACATTATTTACCTATGATTAAACAAAGGTAATAATGTTCTTTTTGACATTGACAAAAGAAATTCGTGTGAGTGTTTAACACCATATTTTTAATGTTGAATAGTTTCTTTAAAAAATTACCTAATGATATCCTCTAAACCTTAGACATAGAATATTACAAAATGTTGATTTGTCCAATTAACCGAATCCAAGTTTTTTTAGGTTAATTTGGAAAATCGGTATTCTACTGTATATTCAGTATAATTATTAAAAAATTATGAAAGAATAACAATAATATTTTGTCATGTCATAGTTCAAGCTCTTTCAAACTGATTTTACTAAACAACTCTACGAGTAAATAAATATTGTACTTTATTTTTATCCCAATATACTATAAGTGCATAAATAAAATTACTCAGGAAAATCCAGTGAAGAAGCGTGAGATTTTTATTGATAATGACCTTCTCCTTGGTAAAACCTAATACTAATGTTTTACTATTTGTCCTTGACTAAGGGTTAAGTCTCTCTGCGCATGTGCTAATATTTAATTTGTAGTGTTGTTTTTATTTATTTATTTACAAATTTATTTCTCTTTTTAATAAGTTCACTTCTATGCGCAACACAATTATATTTTTTTAGTTAAAAAATTGTTTTTGTTTTAAAATTATAATTTATTTTTGTTTTGTAGTATATGCGTATTAAAAATTATAATTTACAAAGATAGCTGTGATTTATGAATGGATTGTGTTTTAGATATATCGGTTTATTCTTGTTCAGTATTGAGTGTCTCGCTGTATTACATAAGTCAGTGTCCTGGTGCCCTGTATGGCAGATAGCGCTTTCGTACAGGTCATTTGATTCACTATAATAATTGGCTGACATCGTCTTTATTAGTATTGAAAATACATTTGTAGAAGACGTATCTAGAACGCAAAGCTCTGATTTTGTTTATTTAAAAAACATAATTTAAATACATTAATCAGCCTTTTTATTTGGTAAGTAATGCTTAAATTTTTATTCTATTTATTTTAATTACTAGTAAAACAGTTATAAAAAATGTTAAAAGCATTATGAATAAAATTTTATTGAAACTATTAATAAACGTTTAGTTTGATTTTCAATAGTTCCAAAATTGCATGTGATCAACAAGTGTTAAAATGTTGAATTAGCCAAATTATAATGGTAAGGCTTTGATGAATTTCATCACTTAAATGGAGGGGGGAGTTTTTTCATTTTAAACTATTTTTAAGAAATACTAAAATAAATAATGTGTAAAAATAATTTTTCAATTAATAATAATTTAAGAAATATGTACTCCATTACTGGAAATATGCGAAAACATGGTTGAATAAAAATTTAATAGCAAAATCATATCATTAAAACTGCTAAAACAATTTTTTAGTTTATTTTAAGTCACATAAACACCTTGGTTATTAGCTACTACGCTGGGTTAAAGAACGGTAGGTTTGAACTTGTAATAATTTTCCAGACCCTGGCTGGGAATTGAACCCGGGATCTCCGGTTTACAGTGTAACACGTTAACCACTGGGCCACTAAAATTATTTTATTAAAATTACTGTTGTAAGTTACTCGTATTAAAGAACAAAGTTAGCTTTATGATCTGTAAAAAGGGTTTATTTTCATTTAATGTATTTAAAGTCGCATCAACAGCTTGATTATATTAGCGACTACGGTGGGTAATATTAACTGAAATGGTGGGTTTTAACTTTTAATAATTTCCAGACCCTAGCCGGGAATCGAACCCGGTACCTTCACGTTGTAAGCTAACGCGCTACCACTACGCTACGGAGGCGGCCAGCGTTATTTTTAAATACAGATTAGAAGCTGTAGAATGATTTTTCTAATTTTTATTTAAAAAAAAAAATATTTTACGGTTAATGTTGCATCAAAAAGAAAATACTAAAAGTAGTTGTATGAGATCATAGTATATGAAATTGTGGTACCTAATTAAAAAAAAAAAAAATAGTTATGACTCTAGCTATCGTAGATCAAATGGTACAATCGTTCTAATATTACATGACATTTAAAAAGTTTATAATCGGGAAAATCAATTAGTTTCAGAAAAAAGGATATCATTTTATATGCGATTAAGTCTATTTTTAATTTATTATTTACTGTTACTTCGATCCAAAACACAAAAAATCTGGTGTGAAACACTCACACAACTCACTCTTGCCAATGAAAATAATTAATAATATAACCTAACATTAGTAATAACATTAAAAATAAACAAAAAAACTAACCTCAAAAAAATTAACTTAAAAAAAACATAATCTTATTTAATCATGAGTGAAAGACGTAAAGTGAAAATCAACCTCAGTTAAGCTTAAAAATATGGAAAATCGCTCTTTCACGCTAAACTAGGCTCTGTAGAGAAAAATGCTTTAAATAAAGTTGTAGATCTTTTAATTTCCTATAAATTTGATTATACTTTTTTGTCGTAAAATACATAATAAGGCTGAAATCTTTAAAAAATTGATTTTTTTTACACGATTTCGTGAGTTAAAAACAGGAAATCGCTAATTACCGCTAAACTAATCGTTATACAAAAAAATGTATGAAATAAAAGTTGTAAAATCTTGAATTTTCTACAACTTTTACCATATACATTTTTGCGCTAAAATGCATATAAAAGTCGCAATCTTTAAAAACATTGTTTTACGAGAAAACAGCCCTTTCCAAGAATTTCAGCAGACATGGTGCCTGCCCTATAATGTAGAGAATAAAAATTGTAGTAATGAGGCGATTTTCAAAAAAATGCGTTTTTGAGAAAATCGCAAAAAAGTGAAAAATTACACGAAAAAATTACTACTTCCGGTTGACCGATTTTGATGAAAATGTTCGTGTCGGGTCCGGTAGTAGTATCTAACTTAAGTTTTAAGTTTCAAGTTCGTACAATGTTCCGTTCTTAAGATATTTTGTTCACACACATCCCCACACACACACACTTACACACAGACCAATCGCTAAAAACATGTTTTTTCGGTTCAGGGCGTCTGAAAACTAGTAGGCCTAGATCCGGTGAAAACTCGATTTCGAAAAATTGACATGAAAACAACACTTTCCTTCCTATATACTCATATGCAAGAGAAAGTAAAAATACATATAGTCTACCTGCTTCAGAAAATAATGAAGACTAAAATTTAGAATATGCTTTTTAAGGTAAACTCCCTCGTTAATTTAACATAATATGTCTGATACCAGAAACTGTTTTATTTAATAGCTATATTATGTTAATTTTAACGTTAGCAAACATGAATTTGGACAGTAACCCCCCTGGCGTTTGTTCGTGTAGGCCTGTAGCTGTCAGCTAGTCACAGCAGAACGTCCCTTATACAACCTGTGTATTTTAACAATTAGAAGTAACTTTCCACCAGCTCACTGACCGGACTGGTTAGGAGGAGGCCTTTGTTAAAATAGACTGTACAGTAATTGCCGAAGTTCGATTCCCGGAGCTAGAGTATGAACATTTTAACCACATAAAACACCCGCTAGACCTAAAATACTGATGCTTCACCCACTAAATCTCACCCCCCCTGATAACGAAACGTCTGATGAGAGTATAAATTAAAATAATCATTTTTGTATAATAAAATATGTGTATTCAAAAAGATTGTAGTATATTAAAACATTGTATCTTATCAAACATCCTAATAGGTATTTTTAAAAGCCGTATTATATTTCTAGTCAAAATGCATATTATTTTCTTTAACCCTTTCAGTGCCGAAACAATATTTTTAAAATTGATCTAAAGCCATTTAATTTGAACAAAGGCGTACAAAAAGTGCCAGCCCTTATTTCTAAAACTGGCAGGCGTAAGCTTGCCATTGCCAACCAGAATTTCAAAGTTACAGAAAAATAAAATTTCCTGTTAAAAATTAATTTTATATTATGTTCATAAAAAAAATAAATCGTTATAACACTAAAACTATTCTTCAAGTTCTAAAACTATTCTAAAATTTCTTTAAGTTTATTTAAAGTCACATTGACAGCTGGGTCATTAGCAACTGCTGTGGGTTTTGGTACCTTAACGGTGGTTCTAACGTGTTAAAATTTCCAGACCCTAGCCGGGAATCGATCCCTGGACCTTTCGCTTTGCAGGGTAGCGCGCTAGTCACTACGCCACGGAGGCGGTTTCAAATTACATTATTCCATTAATTTTTGTTACAAGTTTTTTTTTTGTAAATGTTCGGTTATCCGTACGTTGGCACGTTATGCATAACTTACGGGCGTCCGTTAAACCGGATGTAGCCACTGCGTAAAATGTATTGACGTCCTGTTTTTCGGACGTTGGTACTGAAATGGTTAAACCACCAGTAATACGGTAAACAGTAAACACTTACCAATGATAGCTCTTTTGTGCATAAAATACACATTTTCAGTAATTTTTATTATTATAATTTAAAATTTAAAACATCCTATTTACTTCCACCATGGTAAATAAGGATTTAATCCTTATCTACCACAGTGGAAGTAGAACGTTTTAAATTTTTAATTTTAGTCTAATAATACAAATTACTGAATTAATTTAAAATTAATTAAAAAAAGTAATTTTTATTATTATAATTTAAAATTTAAAACATCCTATTTACTTCCACCATGGTAAATAAGGATTTAATCCTTATCTACCACAGTGGAAGTAGAACGTTTTAAATTTTTAATTTTAGTCTAATAATACAAATTACTGAAGATGTGCATTTTATGCACGATAGCGCTATAATTGGTAAGTGTTTACTGTTTACCGTAGGGTGTTACTGGTGTTTTAAAGAAAATAATATACATTTTAATTAAAACAATTTAATCACCAGGGCACAAGTTTAACTTTTGACAGAAATAACCAAAGGTTGATATCATATTATAATATTTTATTTGTTTTTTTTTGTTTAGTATTTATTGTTAAATAATAATTATGAATAGCCTAGAATAAATATACAGAAATATGTACGACATTTAAAAAAGTGAACTAACATAAATATAATAATGATGTAAAGAGATGGTCACTTAGTGGCGCATAATTTTTTTGTTACTTAGCCTACGCTTGTAATACCAAAGTGATTAGTTTAAAATCAATAATTTTCATCTCTTTTCAGGAATAGTTAAAACGTTGTGTTTTGTTTTCTAAAAATAGTTTAGAAAAATTGTACAAATAATTTTATGGTAAAGTAACGTGATTAATTGATTTTTTGCATAAAAAACACAACATGGATGTGTTTTTTCTTTGTTTTTTATGTAATGTGACAATGATGAAATGATGAAACGACGAAATAATTATATTTCTTAGTTATAAGTTGATGGCCGTGTATAGGATAAAAATAAACGTGAAATTAATTGCTGTCATTAATTTGTTAACAGTAAAACTATTGTTTTTAGAACCTTGCAGTTTAAAAATGTAGATCGTTCATTTGCGTAACTTTCAATAAGTCCCAATAACAAAAAATCTTTTTTTTTAGTTTAACGTCCGACTGTTCTGCAATTACTGCTAATGTAGAAGGATGAAATGAAGGATGAAACTATTTTTGTAACGTATGAAAATATGCCGTGCCTGAATGGGATTCGAACCTAAGACCGCATGATGAGAGGCGAGCACGTTACCAACTACGCCAATGCGGTCGGCAAGAAAAAACCTGACCACGTAGAATTCAAGAGTTTTTATTCATATATACCGGGCAGCAAGTGTGTAAAGTTATAAGTGTATACCCGGGAGGTCCCGAGTTCGATTCCCGGTCAGGGTTTAGAAAATTATTTCAAATTTAAATCCACCGGTCCACAACCCAATGTACTCACTAATAACCAAGATGTTCTTCTTCTTCTTTAAGTGCCGTGTCCTCCTAGAACATTGGCGATCAGTCGCATGACCTTCACTCTGTCCACAGCCAACCGAAATAGTGTCGTGGTGCTCACCCCGTACCACTGGCGAAGGTTCCTAAGCCAGGACGTTCTCCTACGTCCGAGGCCGCGCGTCCCCTCTATCTTCCCCTGGATGATCACATGCAGCATTCCATATTTCGGATTTCTCATCACGTGGGCAAAGTACTCTAAGATAATCAAGATGTTGATGCAACTTAAAATAAACTAAAAAAAAATAGGTATAAAATTAGAATTTTTGGTTTATTGCAAATTTTAAATGTAGACCCAAATCCAAATTTTGAGATAAGATTTGAAAATTTTAGGCAATCGTAATGTTTAGATTATATTTATTTTTTATTCTATTTAGTGAGATTGTAATGCTGAAAAAATTTCTACATATTTTTATTTTATAGATTTTATAAAACTTTAAAATTTAACTTTTAGTTTAAGTTTTAAACTTCAAAAATTTATTTTGCGTTGTTCAAATTGTTATTACTCAATGTAAATATTTTTTTAATTATTTCATTTTGTTTATCGTACAGTATTATTTAACATTTTTAATTTCTGCACTACTTCTTGTTCTATGTATTCTGCGTTATGCTTAATATATGTACTTATTTCTTATCCAATTTTTACTTTGTTTCTTCTCTAATTTAATTAATTTTCTTTTTATTGTTCAATTGTTAATAAATTATCATCTAGAAAGAAATGTGACTGTTTTTTTACATTATTTGATATTTTTAAAAAATAGTTAAACTTTAGGATGGTTAGACTATATTGTATAGATTTAAATAAAGAATAAAGGTATAAAACTATTGTGATAATGCTTATAAAGCCTTTGGTTGAGCGTAAGTAATGATATAATTTTATATACAGATTAAAACATCTAATTTACGTTCGTAACCACTACGCCAACTGTTTATTGTATTAAACAAATAAAATAGTTAATCATTATTGTTAAAGGTAGCCAATATCTCGTTTTTACTATAATCAGTATCGTTTTTGAACAAAAGTAATAACTATAGTATATTATTCGAAATTTCTTGCTTGCTTCTAAAATCAACAATATAAATAAAATTGTTACGATATTTATAAAGTTTGAAGCTGACCCGTGCGAATAAATTTACACAATGAATCCTGAGTGACATCACTCTCTCTAGAGCAGATTTTTCATTGATAAATTTGATAAGCTTGTATTATCTAATTTATACCAAACTGTTTACAAAATGTTGTTCAGTTTATAAATTTTAAACTTTAATATTCCATGGTGACAGCAAAAATGAAATACCAATGGCATGACGGTCGTCGGCGTGAAGAAGGGTGGTCGCCGAAGAGAGTTAAAATAAGTAAGCCTCATTCGGTTCTTCAAAAAACTGGTTGTAAATTAGGGTGATAGTTGCACGAAGAAGTGGTTGATAAGAAAGCTTTTTAATTGTAATTAGATTAGATGTAGGTTGCTTAGCAGGATAGCGGAACAGGTTGTGTGATAAATTGAGCTTTGAAATCTTGCCGCCAGAGTATCATCGCCATCATATCTGTAATTCAATTACCTAAAATTTGTTTTTCTGTTTTCTATTAAATAAACCGCTCAATTTTACGCTACTAGAACGCTTTTTAGTATATTACCACGGTATAAGGCTTCTACATCATCGCTAAGAATTTAATAAATGAGCGGTTAGAATTACAAAAAAAACTGTTAAAATGAATTATCAATTTAAGTAATTATATTTATTAAATTTTTATTTATTTCTCAAAAATTTTAGTATGGTTTTTACCAATTTTCATTTTCGAATTTTTTTGCAGAATCTCAAAAGCGTTTTTTTACAACCGTGTAAAAATTATTTAAATCCGTTCGGTACATCTCTGTGTTTAAAGAAAAGCACAATCTCCATTTAAAATACATTGAATCACATTTTGAGTTTTAAATTACCCTATATAGATTTAATATTAACTAAATACTGTATTCAAAAAGATTTCCTAGTTGGGAAGTTAACATGGTTTTTACAACCAGTAAACAATTCTAGGAAAAATACAACTTTATTTCAAAGTAATTAAAATTTGTAGTAAATTCTGTCACGCTAAATCAGTTAATTGAAAGAGAATTATAGTCATTAATATGACTTCATACCAGTACCTTTAAGTCAAGCTGTAAATCAGTTCTGTACAATAATGTATTTAGAAATACAAAAAGTCACGTTTAAACGCATGAAGATCAAACGTTTTCATTGTATATTTAATTTACTACTGACATCGCCATTACATTTTCAGTTAAAGAAACTTATAACATATTTCTGATGACCATTTTTCCGGGCTGTGTTTGAGACATTTATTTTACAATTTAACAAACAGGAGGTTTTTAGGATATTAACTTAATAATTTTTTTTTAATTTATTAAAAGTTGCATCGACAGCTTGACCGTTAGTAACTACGGTGGGTTGTTTTGTACTGTAACGGTGAGTTTTAACGTGTTAAACCTTCCAAACCCTAGTCGAGAATCAAACTCGGGACCTTCTGCTTTGTAGGCTAGCGCGGTAGTCACTACGCCACGGAGGTGGTCCGTACCAAATGTTAATTTGTAAGTTAAGATAATTTAAATTTCAAAATATCAAATGATTTTAATTATTTGGTAAATAATTTTTATAATGCAGAATTATTATTTCTTAATTTTTTTATTTAACATAAATATACACTTGTTGATCATGAAATTCCCTGTTTTTAATCAATTACGGTAGTTTTTTTTTAATTATTCTTTAATTAGTTTAAGTTATTTTTCCATTTAAGTACCACCTTCTATGTTTGCAGTTTTCGTATTTTATTTTATTTATTTGATTATAGGCTAAATATTATCTTAAGTCTATATCTAATTTTCAAGTCTATATTTAAAATATTTGTGATTTCGGTTCCCAGTTTGGTCTTAGTTCCTACTGGACTAATTCCCGGTCGAACTTTTCCTAAACTGAAGCTCTCCACGTGCATATTTTCCATCACCCATCGATATTATTTCTAGACTCCTGAAGAACAAAATAAAAAACTAAACTTTTTTTATAATCCAGTTTTTAGAAGAGTTAACGTACTATCACCGTGTTTAATCACTTCATGGCTTCCATAAATAGTAAGTGGTGCTGTTTTGCGGAAGTTTTCTTTCCTTCAGATGAAATTATGAATTTTGAACAAATGGGAATCTGTATTGTTCGCTGATCCATTCGAAGATGTAAGTTTATTATATATTTAAAACAAACCAAAATATCTCTTCCAAATCTGTGATTTAAGTCGTCACCATAAGAAATACGATCAAAATTTTCAAGTCACTATGTCTAACCGGAAGTACATTCCATCGGTTCGTAAACCTAATTTTCAGAATCTGCGTCAAAAAATAGAAAAGCAGTGTGGCTTTTATTCTATCGTTTTTACATGGTATTAAAACGTTGTCTAATTCTAATTTTTTACGACCTGATTGATACCGCCATTTTATTTAAATGATTGTTGTTTGTTACAGAAATATAATGTATACTTGATATTCTGTATCATATTATTATTATAGTATCATAGTTATTATTCCATATGAACTCAATCGCCCTAAGAGTTTCAGACAAGCTATCTTTGATTAATTTTAATAGTTTAATTATTTTAAGTATTAGATCTATTAGTGCCTTATTTATAGAATTTTATTTAATTGCCTAACCAACTCTAGTGATATTTGCAATCTTAACTCGTATGAGGCTAGTGATAATCCCGTTTTTAACGCAGGCGCAATTGTAAAAAATACTAATACATTTAATTCAACAAATCTACCCTGTTTTCTTGAAACATCCAGTCGTTTTGTACTTTTATCTCGCTAGGTTAGACAAGTTCATCAGAATAATATATTCCTAAAAATTGACTCAATTTTATGCCTCATTCATTCCTAAAAACTCATTATAACGTTTATTCCAGGTTCTTTTGGGATGTGGTTGTTAATAAAAAAAATAACGTTTTTTAAAACTAATAACAAGAGTTGATTAATAAATTAATTAATTACTATAAATTAATATAGTGGTTTTAACTACTAGTGAATAACAATTAAACTACTTAAATTAACTTTCTGCTACGCAAACTTTCAGCATTTTTTTTGTCGTCACCAGTCTCTCGACTGGTTTGATGCAATTCTCCAAGTTCTTCTATCCCGTGCAAGTCGTTTCATATCTACATACCTGTAACACCCTACATCTTTTTTAATTTGCTTTAAATATTCTAACATTTACCTCCCTCTACAATTCACTCACTCAGTTTACACTCCATTATTGATAGAGCAATACCTGGATGTCTTTAGATATTCCCCACTAGCCTATCCCTTCTTCTGGTAAGATATTTCCATATAACTCACCATTTTTATTGTTTCTCTTTGAATTTTTATTCCTGCGTCAAATTTTTCCTTCACTTCATTTGTATCCAGTTCTATATCTGCTGTTTATCTGCTCTTAACAATATCAAAATTATCCCATTCTACATACGCATTCTGCAACAACTCATTCGTTACTTTTTCTTTCATCCACTTGTCTAAGAACCTCTAAATTACTTATTTATTCCACCCATCGAATCTTTAACATTTTCTTATAACACCATATTTATAAGCTTCTCTCCTCTTCCTTTTTACAGCCCCTATCACTCACATTTCACTTCCGCATAATTTTATACTCCAAATATAGTATTTTAAGAAATGTTTCCTAATCTGTAAATCAATGCATGTAGTCAGTAAGCTGTATTTAAATTCAAAGGCTCTTCTCGCTTGAGCGATCCTACTTTTGAAATAACTTTTGCTTCTACCATCGTCTGTTATTTTACTCCCTAGATACCAGAATTTCTACTTTTGATATAACTTTTGCTTCTACCATCGTTTGTTATTTTACTCCCTAGATACCAGAATTCCTACTTTTGATATAACTTTTGCTTCTACCATCGTTTGTTATTTTACTTCCTAGACCGGATTTCCTACTTTTGATATAACTTTTGCTTCTACCATCGTTTGTTATTTTACTCCCTAGATACCAGAATTCCTACTTTTGATAAAACTTTTGCTTCTACCATCGTTTGTTATTTTACTCTCTAGATACCAGAATTCCTACTTTTGATATAACTTTTGCTTCTACCATCGTTTGTTCTTTTACTTCCTAGATACCAGAATTCCTACTTTTGATATAACTTTTGCTTCTACCATCGTTTGTTATTTTACTCCCTAGATACCAGAATTCCTACTTTTGATATAACTTTTGCTTCTACCATTGTTTGTTATTTTACTCCCTAGATACCAGAATTCCCCAACTTCCTGTATGTTTTCGTTGCCTACTTTTAAATTTCCCATGTCCTCTGACCCACTCTAGCTACTCCATAACACTTTCGTTTTGTTGCTATTAATTTTCGTGAAGTAATCCTTTCTCATGATCTCATTTATTCCATTTAAGATACCCTCTAGTTCTTTCATTGTCTCGGCTAGTACTACGATATCATTGGTGAATCTCACAATTTTTATTGTTTCTCTATAAATTTTTATTCCTGCGTCAAATTTTTCCTTCACTTCATTTGTAGCCAGTTCTATATCTGCTGTATATCTGCTCTTAACAATATCAAAATGATCCCATTCTACATACGCACTCCGCAAAAACTCATTTGTTCTTCTTGTTGTCCATGAAACACCAATCTGTGAAGTCACATTTTAAAACGCTTCAATATGATAAATTTTTGCAGCTTTAAGAGTCTAAACGTCTGTGTGTATCATACAATGTATAGATGTACACACATTTTTTTAAATTACATTTCAAAGTTAATGATCTAAGTAATAAAATTAAAACATTAATCAGGTAGATCAAAACCCCTATTTGATTGCTAAGCTAAAGATCCTGATTTCAGTCCCTTATTAAGATATCAAAATCTACCCTTACTTCTCTGACAACAAAACTCTGTATCATTCATAATAACAAACAAGTTCATGAAACTTACAGAAAAATATCGCCTTAATCCAAAAATAATTTGGCAACCAATCTACAGTATTATCAATAAAATGCAACGTTTAAAAAACACTAATATTTTAAAGAAATAACGAATGTATTTACATCAACGAAATGTATGATTGGTGTTTTTCCAAATTACTCTAATATCAGTATAAGATGCGTTGTAGTATTTTTAAATGACCCCATTCTTTATTTGAAGCAAAGGTCGTAAGTGTAAGAATCAGAACGTTTTTTAATTAGTACATTAACATAAAATATCACAGTTTCTTGCAAATTTGAATTTATTACATGCAATATTATATTTGAAATTAATTATTTTTTTATTGATTATGTTTAACGTCTTATCACATAATTGTTTAAGTGTGTACAATAAAAACCCTGGTGAATTATGTTTATGTGTACATGTGTATATGTGTATATGTGTATATGTGTCGTAAAAGTTGTGTTAAATTGTAAGCATTCTTTCATGTAGAAGAGAGGTGAACGACTGATAACTTTTTTTAAATTACAAGTTTTTAGTTTTAATCGAAATAAAAAATTATCTCTGTTACAAATTTATGAGCCTTAAATTATTAAAGGTTAGTTTGACGAGAATAAAATAAAATGAATATTTAAATATTACGTTCAATTTAATACTGTATTTTATTAAGAAAAAGTGAGATACAAAATTTTATTCAGTAAAAATCTGATTATCACCAAACCATCCTGCGTCATTTGAGAACAAAGTCCGGTAAAATTAAAATAAAACGAGATAGGCCTGTCTCATAAAAGTAATACAACCAAAATCAACGAGAAACCCCAACAATGCAGCCAGGCCAGGAAATATGAAGCTGAAATCTCCCAAACACACAATTCATACAAGAAAAAGGCAACACTGATACAAGAAATATACAACACTATAAAATGCTGATAAACAAAAACAATAAAAAAATTGAGTAATTTATTGAGCAGAAATTGAGCAAATTCCAGAGGATATGCTGGACTTTATGCAGAACTTTGAGAAATAGAGCGTGAAGGGTCACAACTTAAGTTCTACAAAGTTATGGAAGCTCCAGTTATTCTGTATGGAAGTGGACAACTACAAAAACCCAAGAGTGGAAAATGCAGACGACAGAGATGAGATTTCTGCAAAGGACTAAGGGGTGTACACGCTTGGGTAGAATAAGGAATAAGGAATGAGGAATTAAGGTTAGAATTGGGTATTTGCAACTTGAACGAAAAAATAAAGGATTATCGACAAAGTTGGAGATAGCACATGGAAAGGATCTCAGATCACGGGATACCTAAGCAGGCGCACTGGTATGCTCCAGAAGGGAAAATGGATGTCGGTAGACCTAGGAAAAGATGGAGATAGATAATATAGTATGTGAGTTGGGAACAAGCTATGGCCTAATCCTGATTTAGAGGAGGAGGAGGAGGACGAAGAAGAAGAAGAGACAGACACACTAAAAGAAGACAATTACAAAATCAGAAGAGTGTGAAAAATAGTTGGTTTAAAGGTATTGTGCGAAAAAACTAAAAACATCTGTAATAAGACAGATAACCCAAAATACTAAATAGAAGATCGCAAATAAAAAGAACGAAGAAGTATAGATACCTAGTTTGTGTAATCCAAAAGAATATCGGTGAAGACCATGAAATGGAGAATAAAGTTTAAAGAAAACTGAAAGAGCATCCAACTGATAAAAATATTTAAAATAAAAAAATTAATAACTTTAATTATAAATTGAGACATTACAATAGTTATAAAATTTGGTGTATTATATGGATCAGAGCGCATTTTCAACCAGAAGAGAAGTTTTTAAAAAATTTAGTTATTATTTCACTAATGAAATTCTCAATCAGTGTATAATAGTTATATTACAGTCATCTGAATTGTTTTGGTTTTTTTTTATTCAGGTAATAAGAAATCTATTCCAAGTTCTCTTTAGCCTTCTGGGAGGGTTTTCCGTTAAAGTAATTGAGCTGATCATCTTAATTAGTTCGTTTTTATGTCTAGCTAAGTTTCTTTGAAAACGTTGATAGTATTGTTTTATTGTGTGGAATACGTAAGGAACGTGTGAATAGTCTCGTTTCGTACGTACCAAAGGGAGTTCGTAATAACTCGAACTATTCTGGGTTGGCAGGACTGTAATCGAGTTATACTCGGTGTGGCGGACCCATACATTTGGGAACCGTACGTCCAGATCGGTTTTAGAAAGTATTGATACTATATCTTTAATTTCTTTGATACAGGGTTAGAGGAATGCCCACCTATTAGACTGTATAGACATTTTGTTCTTTGTGTTATTGTTTGTCGTTTTAATGATATATGAGGTTTCCATGTTTCTTTTGTCACGTGAAGGGCTCACGGGAAGAACAGGCTCAGTCACAATTTTTTGTAAAATCGGGTTTTGCTGCTATCTGTTAGATTATTCTATGAACTATTTTATGATCTAATCGGTTTTGGTAAAAATATATTATGTCCAATGTAATAACATTTTAAAAATATAGGGAATAACAGGCTAAGTCCATCTGCGTTACGGATAAACAGGCGGTCGCAGCTAAAATATGTTATTCTAAGATTAAACCCGACTTAAAAACGATAAAGCAATCTGTAAATAAAACAAAAAACACTTCAGTAAATCCAGAAAAAGCTTTTGAAAGTGACCAAAATCAAAAAAGAAACACTTGTCTTTATTATACAGGGTTACTATAAAAGAATCATCGGATTTTAAAAGGCTGAATTTAAAAAAGTAATACACATACAGTAATGAATGATACACGAAAATAATTATAAAATGTCAGAGTTTTACACATACCTTCACAAATGTTCAATATGAGCCCCTTTTGTCACACGACACACATCCAAGCGGTAATCTAGTTCAGCCCACACACGTGTTAACATTTCCGTATCGATGGTCATAAATGCAGCTGAATGCGTTCCCATAGCTCAACTAAAGTTGTTGGGTGTGGTGGCACGTAAACACAATCTTTAACGTACCCCCAAAGGAATAAATCACAGACCGTGAGATCCGGAGATCAGGGAGGCCATGTAAAGAGCGCTAAGTCTTCATCTGCACATCCCCCAATCCAGCGTCGCGGGAGTTCGTTGTTTTGGTAACTTCGTACTTCAGCATGCCAGTGAGGCGGAGCTCCATCTTGTTGGTATACAAAGTTATTGGAGTCTTCTTTCAGTTGTGGGAACAACCATAATTGCATCATATCGAGATATGAAATACCCGTTACTGTCTTATCCATAAAGAAAAACGGCCCATACACCTTTGTTTTTGAAATTGCGCCAAAAACGTTAAGTTTGGGCGAATCGCGTTCATGATCCACTACAGCAAGAGGTTGTTCTGTGCCCCATATCCTAACATTATGGCGATTCACCTTACCATTCAAGTGAAATGTCGCCTCATCACTAAACACAAGACGGCCAATAAAATCGTCATCCTCCGTAGCATTATGCAAGGCATTACAACAAAATTCGAATCGTTTCGCGAGATCATCCGGGAGTAATTTTTGTAATAACTTTATACGGTACGGTTTCATGCGTAATCGTTTTCGCAAAACCTTCCAGATAGTTTGCTGTGGAATATCGAGTTCCCTACTAGCGCGGGTAGTAGACTTCTTTGGGCTACGCACGTAACACTCCCTAACTCTGTCTACTGTTTCATCAGACACACTTGGACGCCCGGTGCTTTTACCTTTGCACAAATAACCTCTGTCTCTGAACTGTCGATACCATCGTAGAATGCTTTGGTGGCCTGGTGGTTCGGTTTCAAACTGTCTCCGGAACGAACGCTGCACGGTAACAACCGATAAACATTTCGCATACTCTAAAACACAGAATGATTTCTGTTGCATAGACGCCATTTTCGAAACTGAGCTGGTGCTGCTCTACCTGTCGGCAACCACTTTCAACTACAGCGGCTAACCTAAAACTCTGACATTTTAAAATTATTTTTGTGTATCATTCATTACTGTATGTGTATTACTTTTTTAAATACAGCCTTTTAAAATCCGATGATTCTTTTATAGTAACCCTGTATTGAGCATTTCACTTTTTTCATTAAATTTTTAATATCTAAGTTAGATGTTAACTTAAGAAAAATCTGTAATATTAAAATTTAACAAAGTTGTATTGCGTACGCAGATATCGGTTACACATTTTTCAAATAAAATAACTTTCGTAAAGTCCAATTATTTTATTACTACATTTATTTTGACCTGATATACAGGAGAAAAACAGGCTGAGTCAAAGGACTGAGCCTATTATACCGTGGTTTCTTTTTTAGTATGGAGAGTTTTATCATTTTCGTAATAACTATGTGAGTTCATTTGGTTAAAAACCAACCAAAATATTAAAAAAAGAGCAGTGGCGCACTTGGAAACTTTAAAAATTGTTTCCTAAAAGATTTGTAAAATGTGACTGAGCCCGTTCTTCCCGTGAACCCTTCTAGTGTGATTCCTAAATATCGAACTGTGACTGGACTTAATAAAAATATTTTCATCTCCAAAATTGAGAGCTTTTTCCCGGTTTGTTTATTAAGTTCTTCATCTCGACTAACTGAAGAAGAAATGTTAAACAAGAATTCATTTTTCGTCAGATTTGATGATAAAAAAAATATTATTTATAATTGAAAAACTCTAATTTTTATATTATTATACTTTACGTCGGTCAAATTAAGGATATTAAATGTACCTTAGGCATGAAGGTTATTACATAGTGAGTTAAATAACTCGTAGCAATTCTTTATGACCTTGTAGAGGAACTATGTTTAGCAGGAAAAAACAACTTACGGATACTGTAATTTGTTTGGTGACCACCTGTAGAGCTATGTATTTTATACATGCAGTCAATAGAACGAATTTATAAATAAATTAACATTTGGATGTTTATTTTATCCGTAATGTAATAATTTGAAACTCTCTGGTGGCACAGTTGACACAATATGATTTCTTGACCAAATTTCCTGAGTTTAGTTCTCTGCTAGGGTCTAGAAACAGTCGTTATTATTAACCCTGTACAATGAATCTACTGCTGAAAACTTTGTATTTTATAATAACTTAAGTTATAATCTACGTAATATAAATATAAGATAATAGATAATAATGCATTTTAGAAGCCACAGAAAAATACGTGAAATTAAGCAAAAAAAAAAGTTAAAGTAAACAAAAATTACTGTTAGATTCCACTTTACAGTAAAAATTAATATTGGACAACTCCAAAATTTTGAACCTAAATTCGGGAAAACGAATAATCGTAGAATACTAAAATGCGACTTTATAGTTAGGCCTATTGTAGGCCCTATAAAATTCTTAAATTCCATTCTGCTTGCTCTAAAAAAAATGGGGGTTAAACGTTAAAAATTTATTTATTTGTAGGCCTACATCCTTCGGCCCTTCATGAATATATAGGGAAGGAAAGTATTGTTATCATGTCGATTTTCAAAATTGAGCTTTCACCGGAAATACACGTTTTCAGCTCCCCAAACCCAAACAACATGTTTTTGCGATCAGTTTAAGTGCGCGCGGCGTGTGTGTGTGTGTGTGTGTGTGTGTGTGTGCAAAATACCTCAACAACAGAATAGCTGCCGCACAAAGTTGAAACTTGGAACCTCTTGGGTACCACTAGGGGACCCGACAAGAATTTTTTATCAAAATCGGTCAACCGGAAGTAGAAGTTTATTCTACTTCCTTGAGAAATCACTTCATTTACTACATTTTTTATTCTCTACAATAACCATTCTCTAGGGTAAGCGCAATGACTGCTGAGATTCTTAGGGGCTGTGCTCTCGTGGTAAACATTTGTTTTTTAGGATTGTGTCCTTAATATGCATTTTAGGGCAAAAAAGTATTATAAAGTAGAAGAAAATATAAAAACCTACAACTTTTACTTCGAACATTTTTTGCACAATCCTTTGTTTAGCGGAAATTAGTGATTTTCCGTTTCATTTTTCATCAAAATCTGTAAAAAAATGAGATTTATTAAGATTACGGCCTTTGTATGCAATTTACGACAAAAGTGTATATAATAAAAGTTGTAGAGCATTTAAAAACCCACAACTTGTATTTATAGCGTTTTTTACACCGCTTAGTTTAGCGGCAATTAGTGATTTTTTATTTGTTTTCTTTTCATCGAAATAGATAAAACATGAGATTTTTAAGATTGCGGCATAACATGCATTTTACGACAAAAGAGTATATTCAAAGTATGGGAAATTAAAAAACCTACAACTTTTATTTTAAGCGTTTTTTTCTACTGAGCCAATTAGAGGCAATTACTGATTTTCCGTATTTTTAAGTTCTACAGTGGTTGATTTTCATTTTGCGTCGTTGTCATGATCAAAATTAGGTTATTTTTTTCATTTACATTGCTTACTCATGATTAAACATAGGTTACATTGTTCCCAATCTACTTTGGCAAGAGAAAGTCGTGCGAGTATGTTACAACAGATTTTTTTTCTTAATTTAGATGAAACTGGTTACGTAGGTTAAAAGTCACGGTTTTATAAAAAAAATTTGTGTAGTATCCAATATAACTGCCATTTTATAAACGAACAGATTGAATGCGAAATCAGATTCTTAAATTTTACCCGTAATGTTAATTCCAATTTTTGTAAAAATGCTTACAGTGTGAGTAAATGAATACAATATGTATTCAATTTTTCAGGAAAGGAATTATTTACCACATGCATAAAGGTCATGGATTTTAAATAGTAATTTTAAGAGAACGTTGTTAGAAATATGCCCGGAAGTTCAATAACTAGATTAAACATATCTCGCAATGTTACACTATTTTTAAAACTTTTTAATTTTAAAACTAACAAAATGTTATTTTTTATGAAATATTTTTTCCTAATTACAGTATTTTGATTATAAGCCTACTTAATTATTTTATAATAAATTTCATCATAAATATTTTTTAAAGTACAAAGTATTTCAGCCTACTGAGCCTATTTGAGATAAATTTTGAACTAGTTTTGCATAATCAGGAAAAATATTCAAACAATTTTAGTAAATAACATTATATTGATAAAACTTATGTGTACAAAAGTATCATGCATGAGCACACTTAAAGTAGTTATTTTAAAGTTATGTTTTAATGATATAGAAGGAGAAGATTGTGCAAACCTCTTCACGGTATTTTATTTAGTTAATGTTTTATTGGTGTGTGTTTTATGAATGATAATTATAATAAATCAGTAATTATACTTTGTTTGTTTTACACGTAATAATACATTGAGTAAATATTTTTTTATAAGATAAAATTAATTTTATGCATAAACACGAGTATATTTTTAATATTAACAAACACGTTTGCAAAATCGAAGAGGGGAAAATGGGAGATTTTTTAAACAGTTATGGCATTGAAAAAGAAGGGAGTGTTTTGTATTGAGTTTTTTTTAAAGTGAAAAATTCAACATCCTGAAAAGTTATTATAGAATCTCATTCATTTAAATTTAGTTAAAAATTGTTCTGAGTAAACTTTTTATATTGCTAATGTTATTTTTATTTACAAAATGTATTAGTGAAAAACGTGTAGATATGTATTTTCTAATAAAATATTGTTATCTCTGAAAAAACTCTTCATGTAATATATTTACATTGAAACGAAGACAAAAGTCTTGCTGGAAAAAAATAAATAACAAAAACTTACCAAACTTTCGCCAGCTTAACTAAATTCTCAGAAAAAATTAAAACTTCCACTTAAAAATTACTCCTTTATAAGCCTAAGCTAAAACCGATTTATACTTCAGAATTATGGCATTTGAAAGAAGGAATAAATTTAGAACCTCTCAATTATTTTAGCCATTAATTAATCTTCTGAGGAACAAAGTTGGGACCTACCAAACGATTGCTCCGTCCTTTATTCAGACTTTATTTACTGAAATGAGAAACATTTTTAATTTTACTTACGTGCTGACCAAGTAAATTTTTAGTACTACTCCCCCAAGTCTGAAAATTTAACAAAAATTTGTAAAGGCGATTTTAAGAAAATATTTTATCCAAGTTTAAAACAAGGAAGTACTAGATAAATATATGAAATAGCCCTTACCTTATATATAACTTAGTCCTTAACCTAGGTTATTAAATAATTAATACAGTAAAGTTTACAATTACAAATATTTATTACACCAAAAGATTTACAAAATAAATAATAAACTAATTATAATGAAGTAACACAATAAATAACTTAATAATTTACTTAAAATAAATAATCAACTAATTATAATGGAGTAATACAATGAATAACTTAAATAATTTACTTAGTGCTACTTACAATAATTATACACAAAGCACATACACAAAAACTGAATATAATGCACATACACAAGGTAATATAACAAAAGTTAACCACTTCAACGCTCGGATACGTAACCTGTACTACGCACCGTTGGCCAATCAATAAACACTCGTCAGAGACCAAACGGATACTAACTCTCGATCGCACCCCGGGCTCCCTTTATATAGCTTAGATGAAAGAGGTTTCTCGAAAGACACAGAAATTCGATCAAAAAGATAATTCCAGAGTGGCAAAGAAATTTCATGAAAATAATAAAGTACCAAAAACCCTTTTCACTGGAAAAGTCTTAACTATTGTAAACAAGTAAATATATCTATTGTAAATAGAATAAAAGTTGTTACAGGTAATCAGCCGACCTTTTCATAAATAGTTGTAGAACAAAGACCTTTTATAAATGGTATAATTTTATTGTTACTATTGCCCTATTGTTACTTTTCACTCTATTATCTACTCTTTACCATTTTATGAATGAAGTACTAGAAATTTCTTGAACCATATTCCTCTTCGATATTGTCACAATATAATATAAATACTGCGATTTCTGCGAGGATATAATTTATCCACTTCTCAATACGTTCTCCAAGTTTGTCAGGCTTCTCATTTACTTACAGAAAAAATATGCCAAATGACCAATTCAAATTTAAAAACCCTTGGAACGATTTGCTACAAGATTTACTGTATGAGATTCTTTATTAATTCAGAAATTTGATAAAATTCCGTCTATTTTTTTCAGAAAATGAGGCTTCTTCTTTCGTTATCATCAATGGTTTTAGTACTAGCTGTATTCCTGCAGACTGTCACGTCTAGACCGCATTACATTGAATGTCAAAGCAGTGAAGAGTGTGGTTCAGTTGCTTGTTGTGTTATTGGTAAATAAATATTTGTGTTATTAATTAAAAATACGCCTAATTTTAGAATATTTTAAAGCTGTTTACAAGTTATACAGAGTGCCTCACGAGTAACCCGACAAACTTCTAAGGTGGTTTCCTCTCATCAAAATAATGAAAAAAGTTTATATAAACATGGGTCCGGAAACGCTTCGTTAGCGAGTTACGGCTAGCGAAAGATTTCGCTCTGGGTTCAGAACACACGCCTAAATAAAGTCATCCTAGAGGTCTAGGAACCCAATTTTATGAGTAGATTTGATGGTTTCTTATGTATTTCGACCCAAAAGATTGAATAAAATAAGTTCCAAAACCATATCTCCAGTATTTTTTGTAATATCCAATGAAAAACGGACAAATCTGTGCATAAAAATACGTTTTTATAAATAAAAAATCTTAAAAAAAATAAAATAAATAAAATCTTCAAACCTAAAGGTTTGAAGAACAATAACTGTGTTAAATGGCTAATAAATGTGTAAATTTATTTAGCAAAATTTGTAGAGATTTTAATTCTGAAGAAAATGATGTAAAATGGGCTAATAATAAACAAACACAAAGTTTAAAAATTTATGTTTAATTAAATCAACTCATACGAAAAATAAAACAGAAAATGCAATAGCTTTTAAATTAACGTTCTTCGTAAACACAAAACATTTTAGCCTAATTGCTGAATATTTTATTTCAATATTCATACCTTACAAATGGTGTTCAAAATGATTTTCTTGGTCATTTGTGCACAATCTAGCGCGTTTAATGAAACCACGTGTAGCCTTTCTGATACCATCTCGGTTGTTCGTAAGTAAATTTTCTGTCTTATTTTTCGTATGTGTTGATTTAATTAAACATAAATTTTTTAAACTTTGTGTTTGTTTATTATTGGCCTATTTTACATCATTCTCTTTAGAATTAAAATCTCTACAAGTTTTGCTAAATAAATTTACACATTTATTAGCCATTTAACACAGTCATTGTTCTTCAAACCTAGAAAAAACGTATTTTTATGCACAGATTTGTCCGTTTTTCATTGGATATTACAAAAACTACTGGAGATATGGTTCTGGAACTTATTTTATTCAATTTACCGGGTTGAAATACATAAGAAAGCATCAAATCTACTCATAAAATTGGGTTCCTAGACCTCTAGGATGACTTTATTTAGGCGTATGTTCTGAACCCAGGGCGAAATCTTTCGCTAGCCGTAACTCGCTAACGAAGCGTTTCCGGACCCATGTTTATATAAACTTTTTTCATTATTTTGATGAGAGGAAACCACCTTAGAAGTTTGTCGGGTACTCGTGAGACACCCTGTATAATTAGTGCAATCTCGCGCGAAAAAATAATCGAAATTTTAACATCATGACCAGTAGCTTTAAAATACAATTATTTTGTAATAAAAAAGATTCTTCAGTTACTTCCTCAACTGCGTATTATGTTTCAACGATTTTAAGACTTCCTTTCAATATCAGCCGTGTAAGATCATGATGTACTACCGTGTAATAAATGGCTAAACTAATTTAAATAAGCTCATGATGTGGTCCTAATAGCAAACAGCTTCTTAGAATTCCAGTTAATGCTGACAGAATTAAAGAAAAAAATCGAAAATACACGATTAAAACTAAATAGTGAGAAGACAAAAATTATCACCAATGAAAATTAAAACAGAGATATTACGGTTGATGTCTCTGTGTCCGATGTACCGATAAATACTCGTATATCTCTATCTCAAGCAAGTCTCCGCATCAAATAATGCGGAAAAACAAATCAAACAGCTAAAATAGAGGGGTGAATAAGATCACCATAGTGTGCTTTTGGAAGGCAAAGTCAAATTCTGAAGATTCAGAAAATCCCTTTTATGAATAAGAAGCTCCGTTTTTAATCAGTGTGTACTTCCCATCCTCTCAAACGCTGCACAAACATTGTCCTTTACAAAAGGCATGATGGAGAGTAAGAAATGAGGGTACTTAACAGAAAACTAAAATATTAGCCGTCAAACAGCACATGGCGTCACTACAATAGCAATAATAATATCACAATGTGGCAGATCGATGTAACAAGGAAATTCAGCTGTGGAAGCTCTGGCTGGGAAAAGAGGTTGAGGTCATCCATAAACACGGTGGAGAGACGGGTTGAGATTGGTGACCGGATTTAATTAGGCAAGAAGGGTGAAGAACAGAGAATTGCGGAGGCAAACAGGGTAGGTCTAATCCAACAGTGGATGATAACAGGCTGTTAAAGAAAAAGAATAAGCTGTGCTAGATATTTTTCTCATATTTATTCAATATAATTAACGAGAAATTAAACATTTCAATTTTTCTGAATTTTACTTCTCATTTTGATGTTCTATCCGATGAGATCAATGATTTCTCATCAGATGTTACGAGTATATTAAGTAATATAGTTTTTATTATAGTGGTCAGCCCTAACATTACTATTAAACAAGCCATTGGTGGTAATCAATGCAAGAAATATTCAAATAAATAAAATACTCTGGGTTTTTGTAAACACTTTGGTAAAGTAGGTACTGTAAGGCTTTCAGTAAACCTGTTGACTAGATGCAGCGAAGTACAGTAGGCAACAATATTGTACAAAGGGCCGACATTAGCCAGTGGTCACGTCCCTAGTATTTCACATAAAAAAACCACGAAAGGATTTTAAAGTGGTTTTTCTATTTCATTATTCTTCATTCCATCTCCAAAACACCTTTTTTATTCCTATATAATTTTTAAATCTTTTATATGCTAATTGAAATGATCATTTCAGAAAGCACGTCGGCTAAGTCAAAAAACTAACTTTCGGCTTATGTTGTTCCTAAAATAAAAATGAGTAACGCTGAAAATTATGTTGTTTCTGTATGAAATACGTTGTTAAAATAACCACGAAAAAATTATGTTATACAGTGATATTTGTTTATTTATTACACTAGTTTACATTTACGACTTGAGGAATCTTTTCACTAAGCTACAATAAAAATAAAAATTTTTGACTTGAAAAGAAGTTGGTTGTCTGAAATAGTCATGTTTTTTGTTATCACCACCAATAGAAGTTGTCCCCCATAAAAAAAATTCCGTAGAATTTTTTTTAATGTAGACTTCACCTTTAAAATATCACCAATTTTATTTTCAACTGAGAAAAAGGCTTACATTTTAGGATAAGCATTATATTAGTAAAGAAGGCTGTACTTACGGTGATTTCTTTACGGAATTACGGATTTCTGTACGGTGTTTTTACATTTAATTAATCCGAAAGTACTAAAAAAGGCAAAATTTCGAATGGGCTTTTTGAAATGAGTGATTCAATTCCTTATGTCTATAAAGCATTAAAATGAATAATAGATCGAAAATTTAATTTTGAGATTTCCTTGAACAATCCGTTCCTATTTAAGCATCTCCAGTTCCAAAAGATTAGATATAGTATATATATATATATATATATATATATATATAAATCTTCCTGCATAGTATTGCACATTGTGTTTGTGAACATTCCCAAATTATTCAAGCGATTTTGATAAAATATGATAAAAAACGGATATTTTCGATATAACTTCTCAATTTATGTTTTAAAATTTAGAAAGCATTCTTTTTTTAAAGGCCTGGTGATTTCCTTAATTTTTACATAAAAAAATATACTATTTGTCTAATTACCTTAATTAGTTATGTTTGTAGATATTCGTGAACTCCATCTGGACTGGTAGTTAAAATTATGGGCGTAACCAGGAGGTTACAATTCCCTCTCATTACCACAGTTAAAAATAATGAAAGTTTTATATTTACCTCTTATACAGTACATTTTTCTTAATTTCCTCTTTAAAATTAACGCTTAAATTGACGTTAAACATTCCTCTGCGGTCTCATACTTAAAACATCTATGGTAGACCTACAAAAATTAACACCTCCACTTTGTTTGCATTTTGCGGATGCTGTCATCCGCAATCCGTATTGTTTCCACTACACATGTTCACCCTTTGTATGAAAATAACCTTGAAACAGTAATATTTAATCACAAACCTACTAGCCTATTACAATCATACAGAAAAATATGGTGTGAAACACTCACACGACTTCCTCTTGCCAATTTAAATAATGAACAATGTAACCTATGTTTAATATACATATATATTGCGAGTTTTTTGCAACGTCAGTTGTGTCGCTTCTCGCATCCCAATCGCCATCTTTCCTTATCGATCCAGTCTCCTTCAAAAAGTCCCTTACTTTCCATTTGAATGCGGACGTTGGAGATCCATTCCTTTCGCGGTCTTCCACGCTTATTTCTGTTTGCAGGAATCCAGTTCCAGACCTTCAACGGTATTCTCTCCTCATTCATTCTGCGCAGATGTCCATACCATTTTAATTGTTTCTCTCCGATGATATCCATTATCGTGTTTTTTGCGCCCATCCTCTCTCTTATGGTTTCATTTCTGATTCGGTCCAGCAACGTTAAACCTAAGCTTCTCCTCCAGTACATCATTTCAGTTGAGAGAAGTTTTTGAGATGTAATTTTATCCACACTCCACACTTCCGACCCATACGTCACGACAGGCTCAATCATTGCCTGGTATATGTTTTTTTTGTTTTTTTAGTTATGTTTTTATTCCATAGGATTGGGTGTAGTGATCTAATCATATTTTTCCCCTTCCTTATCTTTTCCGTGATATCAACTCTATCCTTTCCATCCTCACTAATTACTACGCCGAGGTATTTGTATTTTTTAACGTTTATGATCAAGCCATTTTCCGTTTCAATATCCTGTCCTGTGCCTCCTAACTGCATGTATTGTGTCTTATCTGTATTAACCTCCAAGCCCCATTTTCTGTATTCCTCTATCAGTTTTATTATTATGTAGGTCATGTCCTGATGATCTTCTGCTAGAACTACCTGGTCATCTGCAAAGAGGAATGTATGTATCTTAACATCCTGCAGCTCTATTCCCATTGGGCTACATTTTTTTGTCCATTTCTTTAGAGCATTGCACAGATATATTTTAAATAGGGTTGGAGAGAGGCAGGAACCCTGTTTCACCCCTTTTGTTTGAGAAAAAGCCTCAGAGGTTTCATTTCCAATTTTTATGACTGCTTGATTTTCCTTGTACAATGCTTTCACGGCATTTATAAACACATTATTTATGCCTGCATCTTTCATTGCAAGCCATAATTTCTGTAATGGAACGGAGTCGAATGCTTTACACAGATCTATAAAAGTGGCGTGCAATTTGATACCTCTTGCTTGTCGCTTTTCTATTAGATGTTTCAGGGTGAATAAATTGTCCACACAGGAACGGCCTAGTCGAAATCCACTTTGCTCTTCTATTTCTGTTATTTCCTTTTCTATTCTGTTTTTTATAACTCTTTCATAAAGCTCACCAATGGATGATGTAACACTAATACCTCGATAATTATTACATTCGCTTCGTTTTCCCTTTTTGTATATAGAATGTATATATGAGATCTTCCAGTCTTTAGGAATCACATCTCCTTTTAAACACTTATTAAAAATTTCACACAGCAGTTCTAGCACTGTCATGGTGGCGTGTTTAATTAACTCGATAGGCAAATCACCTGGTCCTGGGGCTTTATTATTTTTCATTTTACGCAGTGCTGTTTTTATTTCTTCTAATTTAATTGGCTCTGCTTCTCTTACTACTATTTCCTCCGCCTCAATGCCTGTCTCCAGATATTCTGCGCGTTGCTCTGTTAAAAGATTATTATAGTAGTCTTTCCATTGTGTTATTTTTATAGGATTAATTTTTCTTTTTTCATTCATATTTTTTTTTAGATTGTTTATAGTGGTCCAAGCTTCCCTAGATCTAGATCCTCCTACCATTGAGTTTATTTCTGCACATTTTTTATCCCAAGTCTGGTTTTTTGTTTTAATTATTTCTTTCTTCACCGTATATTTAAGTCGATTATAATTTTCCTTGTCTTCGTCATCATTAGATACTAACAATTTATGGTATAGCTTTTTCTTTTCCTCGACCAGATCCTTTAGATCGTCAGTCCACCAATAATTATTATATTTTGTTTTTTCTTTCAAACCTAAAGCTTCGAGTGCTGCAGTGTGCATTTTGTTCTTCAAAATATCATACATTTCTTCTGCCGTGCCGGTAATCTCCTCTTTTAATTTTTGTGCCAAACGCAGTTTGTAAAGAAAACTTGTGGATTCATTTTTCAAGGCGTCTATATTGTATGATTTTGCGGCTTCAACTTTATTGTTCTGTTCATGCTGTCTCTGCCTCTTGTTGTATTTTATATTGACAGGGACTTTTACAAGGCGATGATCCGAACCACATTCAGCTCCTCTCCAAACTTTCACATCGTAAGGTGTTATGGCAGAGTCTTGCTTGATTACTACATAGTCAATTATCGATTTTAGATTCCTTGTTGCTTGTGTCCAAGTATACCTATGTATATCCTTATGTTGAAAAAATCCATTCAGTATTCTCAGTGAATATTGCTCACACAACTCAATCCATCTCATACCATTATCATTCACTACATCCTCCCCATGTCGTCCAATTATTTTACTGTCAGAGTCCCGGCCTACTCTTCCATTGAAGTCCCCTAATAATATTATTTCTTGTCTGCTTTTTGTTTTGTTTAATTCCTCAGAGAGTTTGTCAAAAAAGGTGTCCTTAGTGTTTATATCTGAGTCATCTGTGGGTGCATATATACCAAATATTTTTACATCTCTTCCCTTTATTATCATGTCAACTGTAATAATTCTTTCATTTATTGGATTCCAGTCTGTTATATTTCCTTCCATGTTCCTTTTTACTGCCATAGCTACACCAGCTTTAGCCCTACTAGATTTATCTACCCCACTCCAAAAGTATATGTAATCATCTTCGTAGTTATTTCCTTGGCCTTTCTTCTTAGTTTCACTCAGTACTGCGATATCCATTTTGTACCTGTGGAGTTCTTCAAATACTTGTTCTTTCTTTGTATTCAGTCCTTGTATGTTCCAACATCCAATATTCGTTAATCGTTTTCGTATCCTATGTTTTTTTTCCATTGAGTCCAGTCCGTTCCGAGGCTTATTATTGGGATTTTTAGCAAGTGGAGATTTTTGTGAATGTCAGGGCGCTAGCCCAACGATTCAACCCCCAACCTGGAGGGCCAGGTAATTTGTGTAGAGTTTTCTTCTCCTAGGCAAACTACTTCCACAGTTTACAGAGCTTCGCCCACCCTGGATTTCCTTCGGGTTTACTCCCTAGGTTCTTCCGCCCTCTCCACCGTTGGGAATCTTTTCGTCATCCGCCTTCGAGACCGTTGGCCGGTTTTCACCTAGTAACCCTAGGCAGGAGCCCTTACAAGGTGCTACCATCCGGAGCCAGATGGACCCTGGTTTTTTAACGAGGTGTTACTCCTCCCGGTCCTCCTTCCTCATCACTTGCGAGATAAGTCCCGGGCTTGCGACCGGCAATGGCGGAGTTACCTATGTTTAATCATGAGTAAATAATGTAAAATGGAAAACAACCTAATTTGAATCATGAGTGAATGACGCAAAACAAAAATTAACCTCTGTATGACTTAAAAATACAAAAAAATCACTCATTGTTGCTAACCTATAAAAACTGTGTAGTTTTAATATAAAACTGTGTGTGTCGTAATTACAACTAGAGGACCCGACATGAACATTTTCATCAAAATTCGTCAACCGGAAGTAGTAGTTTATTCGTGTTATTTTTCACTTTTTTGCGATTTTATCAAAAACTGTTTCTAAGATTTTCTTTTAAAAATCACCTCATGTGCTACATTTTGTATGCTCTACACAATAGGGTAGGCGCCATGTTTCCTGAAATTCTTGGGTAGGCAGCATTCTTGTACAAAAATGATTTTAAGATAACGCCCTTAATATGCATTTTAGGGCAAAAGTGTATATGATTAAAGTTGTAGAACATTTAAAAACCTACAACTTTTATTCTCATAATTTTTTTTACATCGCTTAGTTTTAGCGGTAATTAGTGATTTTCTGGTTTATTTTTCATGGAGATCTGTAAAAAATTGATTTTTGAAGATTTAGGCCTGAGTATTATTTTATGGCATGAGTGTATACAATAAAATTTATAGGAAATTAAAATATCTACAACTTTTGTTTCAAGCATTTTTCTCTACAGAACCTAGTTTAGCGTCAGTGATTTTCCGTATTATTAAGCCAAACTTAAGTTGGTTTTCATTTTGCATCGTTCGCTCATGAGATTATGTAATAAGGTTATGTTTTTTGAGGTTAGGTTTTTGTTTATTTCTAATGTTATTATGTTATTACTAATGTTAGGTTATATTGTTAATTATTTGTAATTATTTGGGCAATTATTTGCATTGGCAAGAGAAAGAGAAAGTGTGAGTGTTTCACACCAGATTTTTAAATCTGTGTATATGTATCTGAAAAAATATATACTGTATCTAATATCATATTGTTAAGAATGAATGAAGTACATAAGGTAATTTATTGTCTTGTTTATTTGTAGGTAATGGCCGATTCAGTATTCCAACTTGTACACCGATAGGTGAAATTGGTGATATATGTACTCAAGCAAGTTATCAACCATTCAATACAACTGTCATATATCCAGAAGGAGCTGAAGTAAGATTAATGAACGTACATAGAGGATTTTGCCCTTGCGCAGTTGGTCTCTTCTGTGGTCCCAGTGGAACTTGTTATGATCCGGTGTTAATGGATAATCTCAACTCGATCGACAATTCTGTTTACAATTAATTTATTTTTCATCTTTTTGTTCTTATTTTATTTTATTAAGATACGGCTAAACTGTCTCCGATATGTAATATTCACTTTTCGGTATTTTTGAAAAACTTCAAATGAATTTTTTTTTCTTTAAGTGAACTTGTACATTAAATTATATGTATTAATTTTTCCTTTAATTGGTAATGTTTTTATTAACATTTAAAGGAAGTATTTAAATTTATATGTACTCCTCATTATCGAGCTACTTAAATTGTAGAAATTCGTACTATTTAGTACGCACTAAGAATCTGTGAGTAAAAGCGCTCGTTGTCCCCACCGAAAATAAAAAATTTGAATATTCGGTTTTCGTCATATCATTATATTCGGTCTATCAATAATTCTTGATGACCTAAAAAATTATAACTGTAAAAAAGATTATACAAAGATGCGTAGGTATTTTTATTTTTTTGATTCGGTTGTCGAATTTTGTATAGTCTTTAAATGTGCATGAAGCACAAGACGTTAAAGTTTCATGAATATTTTTGTTATGGTTTACAGTTTTTATGATAAATTAAGATGTCATAGCATAAATTTAAATTTAATTGTAATTCTTCTAATGCATTTGTATTCTCATTTTTGTTTAATTTTGTTTAAATTATTTAATATTGTGTGAATTAAGAAGATAAAAAGGCCTATTGACGATCATGAACCAAACATTACTAATTATTAATTAGTAGTTTCTTACATAGTATTTAAGATGTTTACTTACATTTACAATTTAAGAATTTAAAAAAAAAGTAAATTAATTTATATTTTAATTTATAAGTATTAAATATAAAATATTATATATATTTTTTTTAATTTTCATCTATATCCCCGAAATTATTTCTATTACATGAAAGATACATTTTCAATAAAATTAACCACGTGTAAAGATATGGTAAATAAATAAATATACAAATATATTATCATGTAAAGTAATATAGTATATTATAATACATAACAGGCAGGTGGAGTGTTAAATTAATTGCACTTGATCTGGTAGTTCCACGGGTACAAAAAAATAGTTCTGTTTCTTATCACATGGTTAGCCAATTATGTGATTGAACTATTTAAGAACAGAAGTAGAGGTGTAAAAGACACTAGTTGAGTTATCTCCTCTGAGAGTAGTGAATTTCATTATACAGCCAGACCCTGTGGTGAATGAAGTAAACGTGTCATTTGCAGGGTGGAAAGTAGATGTTTTTCGGAGTGCCGGGTATGCTAATAAGCATACTTTTCCACTCAGTGAGGAAGGCAATGATAAATCACCTACTCTTCCTTTCACTTACTAAAACCTCTAGACGTTCAAACTAGCCTTATAAAGCGTATAAAGGGTGATTAAATTCAACGGGCAATCTATCGGAAGCTCATTCTGTAGCTAAGTATAAGAAAAATTTTCAAATTAACATAAGTCTGGAAACTTATTGTTGGCGAATTACGGCTGGCAAAATATTTTGCCCGGAATTCAGTTACACCGGTGAAACAAGGCCAAACTGAAATTTGTATGACTTTAATCAAAAGACCAACTTAATGGCATCTTATGATTTTGATATGAAACATTTAATAAAATATTTAATAGAACTAGTCCCAAGATTGAATCTCCCATAGTGTTAACGATATCTAACGTAAAAAACTTTAGCGCTAGAAAATAACTTTTTGTGAATTTAACGTAATATAACGTGTTAAATGCTGAAAAATTCATTAAATTCTTAATTTAACGTGTATAAAATTAAGTCATTTCCAGACGTACGTTTTTATAAAAACATTTTCTTATTTTTCACAATAGAATCAGCTTCTAAGAGATTCCCATTGAATTGTGTATCACTTGTACATTCCACGTCAAAAATTTGGGAAAGGGAATGGCAACATTCATTAAAACAAACTTATTTTAATTATCATGTGAATTGCATCATGCAGTTTACTTTTTGATGCGTCATAGAATGCAGATCTCACCAATTTGATCTATTGATTGATTTATATGAATGTTTTATTAATCATAATTAGGCATGTTTTAAATTACTTGTTGAGTATTACATGCGTCAGACGCTCACAGTATTTTATTAAGTAATAATATTTGTTCAACAGATTGACTGTACATCTTGTTCAAGTTCAATAATACTCAGACCACGTTGTTAAGTTATTAAGTCAGTCGTTCAAGGTCAACTAGTATAGTTATTAAATTGTTACGATTTTTTAATAAAACGAACAATTATTTTTAATACTACATATATTTATTAAGTAAACTATTGATTCCTTTTTCACCATCGTTTAAACTATAATATCTAAAAGATGAACAGAGGGCGGAGAAAATTCAAAGACTGTTTGTTATCAAAGACTTAAAATAAGTCTATCGGGTGTTTACGTTTCAGTCTTCTCGATTTGTCATTGTTCAAGTTAATAGCCCGGATCAGGCAAGTAGCCAGGATTTTGGTTTGGGAAGGCAAGATCTGGAGATTTCTTGTTTAACTTCCAACTATAACGCTCATTAAGGTAAAGAGTAACAGATGAAAATAACCGATGAAACAATGCCATATCTGATCAAAAATTGATCCTAGGACTCACGGCATATTAGCCTAGCTTCTTCCCTGCAAGGCTACGTAGCTGGCCAAGATGTTTGATTAATTTAGTGATCTTCTTTGATATTTTGCCGAAAATTTTTTATTTCGTCCGGGACGATCGGTGTATTAAAGTAGAACGTTTTGTCAGAATATAGTTCTGTTCTCCATGCAAGTCGTCAGTCAAAATGTAGCCTTAAATTCTGGTATAAATTTTCCATTGAAAGTTACAGGAGGTCTTATTCCGCATGGTGAAACCACATTTGTGTTTTTAATTTCTCTTGTTTTCATGCGCCACTTTTTAATTAAATTTAGTTGTTTTTGGAGATTTTCGGAAGCTATAACTAGATCATTATTAATGAGTTTCACAGCTGTATCATTTGCAAAGGTCACTAATTCTACTGAACCGAAAAATTCTATGTTTGGGATATTAGTCGTAAATAAACTTTATAAAACTGGTGACAACACCTTTTCTTGTCGTACACCAATATGTATTGAACTCAGATCTGACATTTCTTTGAAAGCTGTTAAGTGAAAATCTGTACAAAAGAAATTATATGATTATTGTTGTATTAAAAATGTGTATACAGTATAATCCGCTTAATACAATTTTCATGGGTTTAACACAATTTAGCATCTTAGGCAGAACATCGTCTTAGCCGAGAAGCGGCCAAGACAATCTTAAGAGAGTGCTTTTTAAAGAAATCATTATTGAAGGCAGAAAAGTGTTAATGTTTTAACATTCTGCGTTATGTGAGAAAATACTAAATAACAGTAATTACATTTTATATGTTATAGGCCTATACAAATAAATGTATAGGTTAGACTATATGTAACTTAGTAGGTTACATAAATAAACTTAAAGATACATGCCTTTTTTGAACTTCACGTTTAATTTAAAAAAACACACAAACGAATAACACCGCTTAAACAAATGTACATTCAGCGCGTATTAGGCGGGATTGAATGCTTATTAAGCGGAAACATATACACGTGTTTTAACTTATTAATCAAGGGACTTCACGAATATCGCGTTTTAAGCAGAAAATCATTTTAGATGTGAGCGTATTAAACGGATGCTACTTTATATATCTTTACAATAGTTGTAAAACATATCTATATTTTATAATCTTGTATGCACTTATTTTAGTACGTTTTACACAAACAGAAAATTTCAGAATTGTATCTTCAACGGTTTCAAAATGGTGGACATTTAAATGAGATAAAATCTGATGAATTATTGATTCTATTAAAATATGTTCTATTAAATTAAATGTTGTTGTTGTTTAGGTCAACAGCCGAAAGGCTGGTTTGAACCTCTAGAGGTTTTACTAAGTAAAACGAGTAATTAATACTAAGTAACTAATTTAAGCGTCAGTATTGAGGCTCTGATGTGGAAAAATGTTTAATTTAATTTAAACATAATGTGAAATTTTTAAAATGACATGTACGTAACACAATCATATTATAATAAAGAAAATAGTACCAATACATAAAATTAGTTAATAATTGATTAGTCATTCTACAGAGGCTTCTATATAATTTATAAAATCTATAATCGTATTTAAATTTAATAGATTTTATCGGCTTTCTTTGAATTTAGTGTTTTTGTTTATTAAATTATTTCATCACAGTTTTAAGTAATGCCTTCAAGTTCAGGCCAGCACTACCAGTCAACTAGCAGAATGGGCTATTGTTAAGTAACATCAGTGGGTGAAAGACTTTGCATGGTGACCAACTGACAGCGTCACTAGAAGATACTCCTCTGAGGAGCATATCAACTCCGCGTCATAAAATCGAGTGTTGTCAGTCTAATTTACGGTTACCGACAATAAATTCAAAGCTAAAAGAAACCTTTCAAGTAATTATAACCTACAGAAGAAGTTTTTTAAATTATTCCTAAATAACGCACATCATAATCTACTATCAAAAATAAGGAAAAAATAATTAATCACAAGTTTATGAAAACATGTTTATTTTCCATATTTATTTTTTAATCTCTAACATTAAACAGGTTTTACTATAGTAATTTTTAGAACAACTATCATTAGAATACAGTGTTGGTTTCTACAAAAAAATAGCAAATGCCACAACGTTTTACGATCCAATGACTAATGATTAAATTAACAACGTTCTTGTGATTTACACAGTTACACGAGATTAAGAAACAATTACAGTAATCATTGAGTACTTAAATTCACAAGAATAATATTTTTTTTAGAATGTTTAGTTTAAGCATGACTTTAATATTATTAAAACAAATCAACGTGATTTATTCCACTGGTGTATCTATTGTATCTAAAAGAATATTTAAAAGAATATTTTAATTGTTTTTAGTCAATCAACAACTTGGTTGTTAGCAACTACAGCGGGTTAAGAACAATAACAGAGGGTTTTAACGCTTGAAAAATTTCCAGACCGTAGTCAGGAATCGAACACAGGACCTTTGTCTAGCGCAAACTAGTATTCTACAACTGCACCACAAAGGCAGCCACATTTACATTACAATGCGGATGCTTTGACCAATTTATAAAAATTTTCAATTATCACAAAATTTTAAATTAAATCTGAAAAAATTCTCTATAAAGATCATATGTGACAATGATCTTACCATAATTTATGTAGTAAAAATTATAGAAGTTTAGGGCCTACTCAAAAATGAATTAACCTGTACTGATAAGGATTTCACTGAAAAATCTTAAGTTGTCTATTAACAAACGTATGAAAAATATGACATATGCAATACATATAGAGTTTTATTTTCTTATACGATCATTCACAGTTTTTCTAAAACTAACTAAAGCTGTATATATTTTTTTTAAAGGCGTATTTATAAAAGAAAGCAGGTAGTATTTATTAAACACTACAAAACAGTCATACAACCACAAGTTACGTATGGCAGTGAAACATTACCAAAAGTGACCAAGACAAAAGCAATAGACAATATCCTAAAACTCGAAAGACGAATCCTATGACCCTGCATAGGAAAGAAAACAAAGTAGATTCGAAATGAACTTACAAACGAACAAGTCTATAAAGAAAACGAACCCATAACAGATACAATAAGGAAGAAGAGGATATATTTTCTTGGACATCTTATCAGAACACATAAGACAGAATTTTAAACAAGATGATTAGAAAACTCTTTTTTCCAATGGTAACATCAGGAGCATGGATCCGAAATGTTAAAGAAGACATGATCGAACTCGGATTAACTTTCGATGATTTAGAAAACAAAACTGAAATATTAAAAATTTTAAGAAATAAGGAAAGTAGATTTGAACCACAGTCAGATGGAAGAACAAACCCAAGCAGGAAGAAACCGGTCGTTTCAGAGGAAGTTCGGCAAGCAAGATCAGCCCGAATATAGGCATACTGGCAGAACATCAAGCTAAAGAATATGAAACGGAATAAGCTTTCTAAATTCGACTAAAGTGATCCATTTTTGTCATAAAAGACAAAAAAACCAAGTCCCTCCAATGTGTTTTCTTTGAGAAATCATTTGAAGCATCCACTGACAATAAAACTGTCTAATAAATCAGAGGATTCATTGTAAAATAATTAATTTCAGAATTTTTTTTGTAGTGGAATAAATTGTAGATTAAAAGCTAATTTCATAAAATTCTCCATATCTAATTTCATCAAAACTCCTTTGTTGTTTGTTTTGGTCATCAGCCGAAAGACTGGTTTGAACCTCTACAGTCTTTACTAAGTAAAACGAGGAGTGAGGTGGTTTACTATTGCCTTCCTCAATGAGTGGAAAAGTATGCCTATCAGCATACCAGGCCCTCTGAAAAGCATCTTCTTTTCACCCTGTAAATAACAACTTCACTTCATTCACCACAGGATCTAGCTGTAATAAAATGCATTACTCTTAGATGTGATAACTCTGACTAGTGTCTTTTACACCTCTACCCCATCTGTTCTTAAATGATTCAATCAGTAATTGGCAATGTATAAGAAACAGAACTATTTTTGTAGCCCTGGAACAAGCAGATCGAGTGCAAATAATTTAACACTCTACCTGTTGTAAATCCTTTATTGGTGTAGAAAATCTCTCTAAAAGCACTCAAATGAAAATAAAATACAAATTTTCAAAAAAAAAGATTTATTTCTTTAAAATTCGTCAAAACACAACAGAAATTTTTATCTTATATTGATAATATTTTTTTTCTTTCTACCATGGATAACGGTAAAACTGTATATCATTTGGGTTTGTCAAACTAAATGTAAAAAACCATTTTTGTGTATGCATAATGCCCAACAATTTTATCTTCAATTATGACCGATAATTTTAAAGAAATAAATGTTAACTATCTTAATCTTTTAATTATCTTGGGTCAAAAAAGTCATGGCTGTATTTTCATTCCGAGTGAGAGTGAGGAATAACAAAACGTTTTTAATTATAGACTTCAACAATCCATTTCAATATCATTAAACATCGCCGAATAGTAAATAAATAGTCTATAATCATTCAAAAAACCGTTCAATTCATTATGTATTTTCTTTTTTTCTCTATTCGTTATACCAACCCGTTAAAATTGTAACAAATAACAGATTTAATAAATAATAAAAAATAAAATTTTATTGTTGCATATAATAATATAGTAACCTAACCTAGCATACCTTATATAGACATTTCAAATTTTGGAATGGCAAGATATGTTTTGCATAAAAGGTAAAAGGGGCTAATCAGATATTCGATTGGAGTGGTCAAGGGAAACTGTAAAAACCTTGACTATGACAGTCATTACTTTAAATACAACCAAATATTAGCACTGATTTTTTCAAGAAATATTCATTTTTACAAGCCTAGGCTACCTATTCTTTATAAATTAATTAACAATTTAAAAATAATTAAACAATAGCTAATTTAAAATACCATATAATTAAATACAAAGCTGAAAATACTAAAAAAAAAGTATAAAATAAAGCGTATACACAAACTTAAAAAAAATCATCCGAGTCTCACATCAGTGATATTTTTAACGTTTCAAAAGATATAGCTGTATATAAAATTTTTAAATTATGGAATTGTTTAACCATTTTAGGTATATTTTTCGTTTAAGAAAACTTTACTCACCGGGTTAGACTAGTTTTAAAATTTATCACCACGAGTTAACTGTTTACTTTTGTGACTGTATCATCGTTGTATGGTGAGGGGCGAAGAGTGGAGTAGTTAAACACCGAAGCTGCTTGTGCCAATTTGAATTGTCCAAGGTATACTTCACACTTATTCAAATGTTCTAATATATTATGTCTTGTTAAAAAAGACATGGACCTCTGGTTTCTAATTGCGCAGTGGTTCTAGTGCAAAGCAAATGGTGGAGATGTATTTGGTGGAAGCAGTTTAATATCGGCAGCCAGCAAATAAAACTCGTGCGTTATTGTAATTTTTAAAAACATTAGTCAGTCTGTTTACAAAGGAATGTTTTCCGGTAACTTTAAATTTTGTAGATTTCAGCCGTTATAGATTTTTTACAGTCATAGGCCTATATAAACTTTTTAAGTTTCAGCACTATTTTTGATTTATAGTTCTAGTTATTAAATACTTTTTATTTCTAATTTCGTTTAAACATATGAAACAATGTTTTTTCATTAGAATAGTATCTGTAAATTGGGCATAATAGCAACAGGGAGGTGCTATTGCTCTCCTCCATTTCAGTTTACCATCTCTTCGTACCAGTGTTCTCTCAATCCTTAGCTCATGTGTCACTTCACATAGGTACTGTACAAAATATTGTAAAAAAATCCTGAGAGAACTCTAAATTGTGTAGAATTAACTTTATTAAATTTATAATATTTTATTTTTAATGAACACAGTTTTCAACGAATGTAATTTAAAAATTAAATATAATAGTCTCATGAGTGCGATGTATGTCAAGGCATACAATTATATATCATTAGAATAAAACAAAGACGCAGCCATTATATCTAAGTAAGACAATTTAAAAGAACAACTTCGCTAGCTAAGAACCAGACTCCATGAAGTTTATTTTTACTTATTTTCCCGCCCAGTTTAAAAATTTAATATAATTTATCTTAATAGTATGTTTAGTGAAAATTATTAAGTATAGGTAGTATACTTTCATAAAAACTCTGGACCAAATAATTGAGTTTTAAAAGCGAGTCTATAGTTATCACATGACGAGTCGGGGAGCGCATGACCGCTTTTTGGAACCGCCTATTTTTACTCTACAATCTACTTCTTCAGCTCCAACTCTTCCAAGGTAATGTTCGTTTTCTGTTTGTCAATTAGAAAGAAACAATTTTGTTAAATTAAATAATAAACAGTAAATATCTACCTGTAACAATCACATAAAATATTTAACTTTAGAAACTATAATTAAAACTGGTTATCAATGGCTGAAATTCAGTACAACAAAATGAAAAACGGACATCTGTTCCTGTCTTATTTGGTAAAATCCTAACTACAAAATGACTGATTTCATATAATACCCGCAGCACTACTCGCATTCCTCTACACCAGCGGTTCTCAAACTTGCATTGAAACAAAACAGTGAATTAACACATCGAACCCCTAATGCAAGACTATCCTAAGTCAAAAAACCTATATTTTTAGACAACAACAATCAAATTTTTATCTCAAATTTTAATTGATTCTAACTTTTCGCTCAAATAAATTACAGATATGAAATTTGGGGACATTATTTCTTTTACCGTAAGAATGTAAGTTAATTGGTCAAGTTTCCTTTTTAAACAAAAATTGTCATTAAAATTGCATATGCGATAGTCTCGCATTGAAACAAAACAGTGAATCAATACATTTCATACATCGTAAATAGGATTTTAAAATGAAAATACAGTATAGGAATTTCTTCTCTCTTACTGCCCTATTGACTGAGAAACCTATACCTTATTTTAAAGTTTACTTCGCCCTTTACGCTCAAAAAATGAAAAAAAGAATTCAAATTAAAAAGTGAAAAATTTTGAACTGTTCTATTTTCGTGTTTACAAATTAGCTTATCGTATTTGGTTGTACAGAACTACTGCACGTATAAATATTTTATTACCCTTAGACTTCATACTTCGTACGAAAATTAAAACAAGATGTAAATTGCATTTTGTTTCATACCCTACGGTAACGTTCCACTAAAAAATACTTTTTTACTTTACTTTTTTACTAGTTTCAATTTGTATATGCCAGACCCGATCAAAGGCTTGAGCTACATAAAGAAACACGGCTGAACAGTATTGACTGTTCAAGAGCTGAAGAGATTATATCAATAATGCGGTGACATCGCTGAAGTGTGGAATGAGATAAATGAAATTCAACTGATGATCAGGATAGGCGTGGTAGAAGGAGTTTCTCAAGTAGTTTAGAGAGAATAGAGAGTAAGCTAATTGGTCTGTAAGCAGTTAGTTGGTGAGGTGGCTTGTCTGGTTTTAAGGAATGAATTATGATAGAGTACTTCCACTGAATAGGGAAGTGAGTGACTCGGAGTATGGAATTATAGATGTGAGTTAAGAGTATAATGAATTTCCTAGGAAGATGGCACAAAAGTATTGAAGTAATAAGATCATATCCCGGGGCTTAGCCTAATGGCAGATCGTGAATTGCTTGGAAGAGTTCCCCGGAGGAAACTGGCTTTGCAGGAAGGCTAAGTTGCAGAGGACCATTAAGGAAAGTTTCTATGTTTGAATGATCTCCGTGTTATAGGTTGTGCGGTTGGAATGTGTTATGCAAGTGCTGAGCAAGCATTTCTGCTTTCTCCTTATTGGTAGTCGCCCAAGAACCATCAGGAAAAAATATCAAAATGAAAATAAAATACGGAAGGCTGTTTATTATTTTCCAGTCGCCCAGACATGATAAGTTTTGTCTACATCAATAATTTATTGTCTTCTGTGCTTCTATATGCTACAATGTCTTTATTATGTACGCTTATTACTGCATACAATAATGAGTTCATAAATTTACAGTATTATAAAATAATAAAAAATATTATAACAGAGAACAAAACAATTGATTATAGCCAACAAGTAGGGCTGTTGGTTCGTCTGTTGGCATTTAGGCTTGAAAAGATTATTGGATGTAAAGTTTAGTTTGGTAATTATATCCTTAAGAGTTATTCGGTTTGGTTGCGATTATTTCCCCATTGTTTTTATTAACTTTTATGTAGGGCTAATTAATTTTTATTTATATATCATGATTATCTCATCGGAATACCTGGTGTACTACAATAATTGTAGAATAATAGATTTATTCTATTTATATTAATTATAATACCGCAGTAAATAAATAGTAGGTATAGTGAATAAACTACTTCTATTTATTCTAACACGTAAAAACAGTGCATAAATCTTTCGTTTTTGGTATAGAGGGCATTGTGTTTGCCGAGTTGCGATTGTCTTCCGCTATGCTTCTAAACGTTTCGAAGAATATTATTCAATGCTAGACTATCGTATCTCGACTTACGATAGTCTTGAATGACAGAAGTCATGTGCAAGACTATACTAACTGAAGTTGTGTTAGTCTTGCATGTGATGAGAGAACATTTTTAGAAAAAAAATTACTATCACAATGTTCAAAATAAACAATTATAGTCTATTTAGAGTTATGATAGTCTGGCACTAGGAAGATAATGAGAAATAACAGCCAAATTATGAATAAACAGAAAAACGAAAATTTTTGAGTTACAATAGTCTTGCATTAGGAGTGCGATATTGTTAAATATAATTCAAAACAAAAATAAGTCTGCTAATACGATGGATGAGCTTATTTTTTCTCGGCACAAAGCTTTCTGAAACGTGGGGTCAGTTCCGACAGTGCACCTTTTCAGTTTTCTTGTCACATTTAATCTTGAACGATATTTGCTCTTCATAGCTGCAAGAATAGAAAATCTAGTTTCACAAAAATATTTAGTAGCAAAGGGAATGAGTAGACAGTTTCGACAAAGAAGACAAAGGTAATGGCATTCAGGAGGAAGGAGCCAGTTAGAAGAAAAATTGTTATAGATAATAATATTTTGGAACAGATATCGCACTTTCAGTATCTAGGTTGCAACTTTACATACCAACAGGATAAAGATGCTTGCAGTAAGATGCACCGATTTCAGCAAATATGCGGAACTAACCACAGAATCTTAAAAAATAGCACCAGCAAAAACACGAGGTTGAGATTTTATAAAAAAATATCAGTGCCAAATCTACTCTATGGCAGTAAAACTTCGGTGATGCCAAAGCGAGAAAAGAGTAGATTGCAAGCATCTAAAATGACATTTCTTCGACATACATATAGGTGTAGTAGAGAAGATCGTTACGGGAATACCGAGATAAGTAAAGAACTCAACATTTTCTCTATAAACGACAAGATATCTCAGAACAGAATATTACAGTGGTTAGAGCATGTGAACAGATGAGGGAGAATAAGATATCTAAGCAGACACTGGGCTATAACCCGGAGGGCAGGAGAGAACGAGGACGCCCGAGAAAGAGATAGGCAGATTTGAGAGGTTCTGAACAGGCAGAGATAGCTAATCCTTGAAAGGCAGAAGAAGAAGAAGAAGAAGAAGAAGAAGAAGAAGAAAGGGAATGAGTACTTTTAAGGCATTTTCACTCATAAAAGGGTATCTTTTTGGATACTGATCAAGAAGGGCGTGAGCGAACATTCCTTAAATTTTGTTTTTGAGGCAGTGTCACTTTGAAGATCAATGAGGTTTTCTATGCCTAAAGAAAATTTCACTAAATTTTCTAAATAAAGAATATTTCACTTCATTTATTTGGTCTACACAAAACTTAATTAATTTTTTTAAACTAAGCTTTGCGCCCCCTCAAACCCTTCATCGCACTCCTCTTGGGGTCGCCCCCCCCCCTTTGGGAACCAATGCCCTACACCATTCGTCCTTAGGCTTGCTCCCCAGCTCCAAAGCAAACCGAAGAGTTGTTATGAAAGTGTACGACCTATAAGACCATGTACTAGGTTACTCAGTGAGCAAAATAAACAAAAATAAAAACTGTAGGGGGGAGAAAAGCGTCAGCTGTATGTAACTAACTTCACAAAACTAAGAACTGGTCTTGTTGGACTAACACGAGATAGATTAAGGAAAAAAGACGAAACTCATAACAAGGTTATACAAGTTCAATCCCATTATGATACCTTAGTGATTATCATTTTTTGAAATGCTAATACTTTTTTAAAATAATATAGACATGAATTTTAAAGCAACATTGAAGATTAAATTAAGTATTCTTAAAATTTTAGCCTACAATTACCTTATTTATCACAACTGACGTGACTATTATTGTTCAAGGTTCAAAAGAAAACGAATAAAAGTAATCACCAAAATAATTTTATTCCCTAATGAAAAAAAATTATAATCAGATATAACATAATTATATTTTATACAGCAGCTAACTCCCCTACTCGTTTTAGCATTATCTTTTTATTGTAAGCTCATATAATTATATATACTATTGTTTTATATTATAAAGTATGCTGTGTATCTGAACCATGGTCAGTGTAGCAGAAGAACAATTGAAGTAAACATTGTTCTTTACTGTACTGGTTTATGTAAACTATCTTTTATGAAATTATGAAGCTTCAATTATTTAATTTTTTGTGCATATCAGTATTATTCTTTGCAGTGAATACATCCGCTGATGAAAATGAAACAAAACGGTAAGTATTATTATTAATTGTTTTTTTATTACTAAATTTCAGTGTTACAATCTGTTCTTAAAATTTAGAATATTACGTATTTAAGTTATTAAAGTTAATTGAAAGTTAGAAAGCTTACATCCATGAATGCTACACACAGATTATAATAGATTGTTCATTTTAACATGATATGAAAATTATACTATAACAGATTTCAAATAAAGGTGCCATTTATAATTTTGTATTTTGTTAAATTTACTTTTTATTTTTTATTTTATTTTTATTTTATTTATTTTTTATTTTTTGTTAAATTTATTTTTAGTTATTTTGTTAAATATGTATTTTTTATCCTAACACAGTATACAGTATTTGTAATTTGATTGCTTTGTGATTTTATTGTAATTTGTATTGATTTGATTTGTAATTGATTAGGCATCGATAATCCGCAGTGTTGGGATATCTTACGTGTTCCGATTACCGCGACTATACTGTATAAATCCTATTCGCTTATTATATTACTCCATAGTTTGCTTAGATAAATCTGCACGGCAGATCAAGTACTTTATGTCGTTTGAGTATATTAAAACCAATGTCATTATTGTCCAAAAGGTTTAAAACCAAGTGATTTGGATGGTCTTGAAGCCTACATTGATATCTTGGATTGAAAATTTATATTCCTTGTTTCACTACTCTAACTGGTATGTCAGCATAGACATATCTGTTACTGGCGTACCAAAAACTTTAAAAATTTCTCTAATAGTTTTCATCTGAAACGCTCAAGTATTTCTACAATTCTCCAGATTTGAATTTCGTAATTCCATACTGGTTTCAATAGGAATTTATAAAATTAGTAATTTTTTTTAACCGTTGGTAGAGAAAATTGATGATTTTTTTAAAAATAATACCAAATTATAAAGTTGCCATGACCATAATAACCGTGGGGTGGTCTCCTGGGTAGCTGCAAACCATAACACATTTTCTTATTGTGAAACTCAAGTATCTAAGAAATTCAAGGAATAAATACAAAGCTAAATTATATTTTATTAAGATTAATATTGCAAATTTATTACCATCAGTAACAGGATATTTTGAAGGTAGCTATGTATATCGTGGACTATAGAATCAACCATGAAGTGTTTATTTACAAAGATTTTTTCTATTCTGAAAATTAAATTGTTTCTGAAAACAAGTAAAAATTATTTTATATTATATATTTTTTAATTCTCATGGCAATTATTTTATTAATATGTTATCATAATTTTATTATTTTATTTTGTAAGTGATTACAAATTCAAATTTCTGAGAAAGTATTTTTTAGTTTATTTAAAGTTGCATCCACAGCTCGGCAATTAGCAATGAGTCACAGAATAGTGGTTTTAAAGTGATAAAACTTCAAGATCCTAGCGGGGAAACAAATGAGAAATTGTATTTGTTTGACCTAGTACACTATAAAAGAGAGCAACGTGAGAAATTTTTTTTGGATAAAAATCATCCAAATATTATATTTTTACATTTCCACTGGAATTTACTTCTAGGAATAAAAAAGACTCTAAGTGCGGGAGAAATTTCACAATACCTTCTATCCGGTTTTCCACTAACCTTTAGTGTTTTTTTTCGTATAGGACTAATACAGGCTGATTTTTTAGTCCTGTTACCCAATTGTTAATGTCTGGTAATTTTTTTCTAAGAAAGGGATATTTTGTTTTGTGAAACAAAGTTGGTAGCCCTACTCAACCGGTATAGATACGACAGTTTGAGTTGATTGTCCTTGAGTTGCGTAAAATTTTGTGCTGTTTCCAGTTGTGTTACAAACAGAATGTCTTTTACCCTAGAACAACGGGTTTTCATTCTTGAACAATATTTTGCTACAAAATCGTATGCGAGTGTAAAAGAATCATTTCAAATTAAATTTTTTGGTGTTCCTCCACTCTATTCTAGTCAATTTCTAGGCTAACTAACTGATTTTTAGAGGCAGGTATTGTTTGCAGCAGAAAACGTAGTGGTCGACCAACTCTCTTGACAGATGACTTTAAGAGAATGTGAAAACAAGATTGCTCAATTCTCCATGGAAAAGTTCACAAAAACTTTCCTCGCATGTTGATTTGTCATGTTCGAGTGCTCAGAAAGCTGTTAAAAAATTGAAATTGTATCCGTATCACATACGATTAGTTCTAGAGCTTCAGCCTCCAGATTTAATCAAGAGATTGTTTTAGGATAAAAGACATTCTGTTCGTAGCACGACCGGAAATGGCAAAAAATTTTACACAGCTCAAGGAGAATCAACTCACACTGCCATATCCATACTGGTTGAGTAGGGCTACCAACTTAGTGTCACAAAACAAAATTTATTTTTTTTAGAAAAAAATTACCAGACATTAACAATTGGGTAACAGGACTAAAAAATCACCCTGTATTAGAGGTTTACCCACTTGAGGTGACTTTAGATGATCCTGAAAGCTCTTTTTGCAGCCCACATTCTCAGCATTTGTTCATTGTACGTTTTTCTCCTTTCTTCTGTCCAACCAGTGTTCTGTTTTTGCTCTTCATAGAACCCCTTAAAGTCCGTGAATAGTTGTCTGAATATGATTCGGTTCATTAAGTTTTCTCTGTTTATTCTGGTTTTCTCAATATCTTTTCTGACTTCTTTAAACCGTTTATCCGACACCCAGGTATTGTTTAGTATCTTAAAAATTCGTTTTGTTAACTGATTGTCATCCATTCTAAATAGGTGTCGGTAAAATTTTTATCTTCTTTTTCTAATCATTTCAATTTATCGTTCATTTTCCTTGAACAGTTCTACTCGACCTCGTAACCTATGATAACTTCCGTAAAAATTATTTTTGTCATCAGATTTTTACCGTTGAGGTCTCATTGTTTTATAATTAAGTGCTTAACAATAGCCGTATGTCAATGTATGATTTATCCAATAATTTTAGATATAAATTATTTCTTAAAGAACAAAATGGCGATCAAAGAGGAAACGAAGCATCATAGAGCAAATGTCTACATGAACTTCAATGTTTATTTTCGTGTCAGAATCAATCTGTGAAGTTATCAACCCGGCGCGAATCACTCTGTGTATACAAAGCGCAACGAATATGAATTTCTAAACACGTTACATAATATTATTTTATTGACATATTTATAATTTGCTGACCACCAAAAACCCCTTAGAATAGATTTTTCAGACATTTTATTGACTTTGAATTTATTATGCAAATGCATGTAAAAAATTCATTTTATGCATTCTGTATGGGTTTTTAAAATTTACCAACAACGACCGCATTAGATTTCTTATACACATATTTAGGAAGCTGTTACAATAAACAGCATCTTCATTTCTGTACTTGCAGAAAAGTCGTAGCTTTTATCTAACTTTTCTTGTTGTTGTTGTTTAGGTCATCAGTTGAAAGACTGGTTTGGACCTGTAGAGGTTTTACTAAGTAAAATGAGGAGTGAGTTGGTTTACCATTGCCTTCCTCACTGGATGAAAAAGTACGCTTATCAGCATGCCGAGCCCTCTGGAAAGCACATATTTTCCACTCTGCAAATGACACCTTTACTTCATTCACCACAATGTCTGGCTGTATAATGAAATTTATTACTTTCAGAGGAAATAACTCTGATAAGTGTCTTTTATCTCTCTACCTCTTCTGTTCTTAAATGATTCAGTCATTTTATTGGCTGACCATGTGATAAGAAACAGAACTATTTATTCTAGCCCTGCAACGAACAGATTAAGTGTAAATAATTTGACACTCCACCTGTATGTTATGGGCAATTAACGTTTCTTACTAAAATATAAGTTCTTTGAAGAGGAATGTTAGACTATTAATAAGTATTCCTAACAAGTCGACCTCTTCCTTCCTGTGACTATTCTTGTTAGCTTTTTATCTACAAATAATATCAATGCATGAAATATTGTAATTACCTATATTACAAGTTTAGAACGTACACTTTCTTATTCCCCTGAATGTAAAAAATCACCAAAAAAATGTATTTTTTCAGAGAAAAGTACAAAGTAGTTATTGTTGGAGCTGGCGTATCAGGAATCGCAGCCGCAGCTGAACTGCTGGAAAAAAATGTGACTGATATACTTATATTAGAAGCATCAGATCGTATTGGAGGACGAATCTACACTGCACCTTTTGGTTAGTAGAAAATTAAATTCAGTGTACAGAAATTCCCTTTGTCACATTGAGAATATTTTTATTTGTCCATATCAAAATGTGGGTTACTATTCCGGTTACTGACCGAATTCGTCGTTTACACTATTATATACTGTAGAACTTCGGTAATTAGAACCCCAGGAATACGAAATTTCGGATCCAAAAATAGTTTTTTAATTTTTTTTTTTTTTTTTTTTTTTTTTTTTTGTAATCTTTAGTTTGTGTACGTTGCAATCTGTTCAATTCAGAACAATAAGCAACCCCATGGCCCAATGAGATGAGGATGATGTGTATGACGTGTAAATGAGGTGTAGTCTTGTTCAGTCTCAGGTTGACCATTCCTGAGATAGTATGGTTAATTGAACCCCAACCATCAAAGTACACCGGTAGCCACTGTCTAGTATTCAAATCCGTATAAAAGTAACTACCTTTACTAGGATTTGAACCAGAAACCTTCGTCTCCGAAAATCAGCTGTTAAACAGCTGATTTTGGCGACGACTATTATTTTATATCAGCATGCCGATATAAGACCAAATACCATATAAGGATTTTGATCAGACATTTTGCGTCTGTTGTTAATTGGAAGTATGTAATTGTCTAGAGGTAACTCTAGACCAACCCGGTGGGTTAATTTTTAATTTTGTGATAAAAGTTTTATTAAACAAAGAGAAAAATAACTACACATGAGAGATAAACTAACGTTTATTGTTTTACTTTATCTTTTTTTAAACAAACGTATTTTAATTGTTGGATACGCGTCCAATATTAAACCCTTCAAGCGATCCTGCCAGCTATTTTCTTCCTGATCGGACTTAAGCTGTAAAGGTTGTAATTGTTATAAAGAATAATAATAATAATTGCCTCTACCATTTTAGACAAGTTGTTTTTTTTATAAACATAAAAATTAGCTGTACCCTACGCGCCTACAAAAATCGAATTTAAAGAGAACTCGTTATATAACGATTCTGTGCTCTTTTTTATTTTATTAAAATGCTCTTGGATACACAATTTTTTTTTGTTTTTCTGCCTGGTGCGTACACGATTAAATCAGGAGGTTTTCTGACGCGTGAGATGGCCACATACAGCTGTCCATGTGAGAAACAATTTTTTTTATCCCTAATGTGTGTACATTGCAATCTGTTCAATTCAGAACAATAAGCAACCCCTTGACCCAATGAGATGAGGATGATGTGTATGACATGTAAATGAGGTGTAGTCTTGTACAGACCCAGGCCTATCATTCCTGGGAGAGTATGGATGATTAAACCATCCGCAAACTTGTTGCACTTGTCCCTGTGTTTTTTTTAATGGTCATACCATAATAATAATACATCAATACATATTATCATTCTTAAAACAAAAACAGCTCTTTTATTTGATCTTTGTTTTAAACATCTGTATTTTAAAAGTCGTACATCTGATCTTTTTCGAAAGTACAAAAACAACATTAAAGCCCCTAACTTTCTTTCCACTGATCAGACCGAATTTTTCAAAAGCTTAAAATCTGCTCTAGAAACTGAGTAATCGACAGATAAAATTCGATTTAAATCGGTTGAACAGTTAAGGAATGGATAAGGGACAAACAAACATTTTTATTCAAATAGATTTATGTTTAATTTTCAAACAATAGTCTTTTTATTTTATTTAACATTTCACAAAATATTTTTTCTATTTCAACATTATTACGTTCGATAACTAAACATTTTCTATGTTTGAATAATATATTATTTCATTTTTGTAAATCTTGATAGGTAAAATTGTGTAATGTTCCAGGTGATTTCCTTATAGAATATGGTGCACAATGGATTCATGGGCAAGAAAAAAATCCAGTATACGAAATAGCTGAAAAGTACAATGTTACATATCCACAAAATTTTGTAAATTATAATATTCTTCATAAATCGCCATCTTCTAAAATAGATGTAACAAATTATTTGGAACATTTCTTCACAGTTTTAAAATATTATACTGATGATAATAAAGACTTGGAAGTATGTAATTGCTCGATACACAATTACATTGATAACAGGTGATAAACATTAATTAATATAGTCTTATAATAGAAATTAAGTTCTTTAGAAATATAAAATTTAATCAAACTAAAAATATATAATTTTAATCTAAATCACTCAATCACTAATTGATTCACTCATCACTAATCCTCCTACTTCCAGATTAAAGAACTGAAGGGTCTTGTATCAAAAACTTATGATTCAGCAAAGAGGTTTTATAGTGCCTGACAAGCTTCTTTTATCTTCTCTTACATCGATTATCTATGCCCTAATAAGCTACTGCTAAAATTTCATAATATTAATTTTACTTTCTCTTGCCTATATTATGAATCTATAGGAAGGAAAGTATTGTTTTCATGTCGATTTTTCGAAATGGAGTTTTCACCGGATCTACACTTTTTCCGACCCCCTGAACCCAAAAAAACATGTTTTTAGCGATTGGTCTGTGTATGTGTGCGTCTGTGGTGTGTGAACAAAATATCTCAAGAACAGAACATCGTACGAACTTGAAACTTAAGTTAGATACCACTACCGGACCCGACACGAACATTTTCATCAAAATCGGTCAACCGGAAGTAGTAGTTTATTCGTATAATTTTTAACTTTTTTGCGATTTTCACAAAAACGGGTCTTCGATTTTTTTTAAAATCGCCTCGTTTACTCAATTTTATGCTCTACAAGATAGGGTAGGCGCCATCTCTGCTAAAATTCTTGGTGACGCTTTTTTCGTAAAAAATTTGTTTTTCTAAGATTGCGACTTTAATATGCATTTTAACGCAAAAATGTATATAATAATAGTTGTAGAGAATTAAAAATCCTGCAACTTTTATCTCAAACATTTTTTTGTACTATATTGCTTAAATTACCAATCTTCTGTTTTTTTTCTCACAAAAACGTGTGAAAATCGATTTTTTATGATTTCAGCCTTAGATTTCAATTTACGACAAAAACGTATACAATAAAATTTTAAAAGATTTAGTTTTATATAAGGAAATTAAAAGATCTACGACTTTTATTTAAAGCATTTTTCTCTACAGAGCCTAGTTTAGCGTGAAAGAGTGATTTTTGGTATTTTTAAGCTAAACTGAGGTTGATTCTCATTTTGCGTCTTTCACTCATGATTATAATTAGGTTATGTTTATTGAGGTTAGTTTTTTGTTTATTACTAATGTTATATTATATTGTTAATTATTTGCATTGGTAAGAGAAAGTCGTGTGAGTGTTTCACACCAGATTTTTTTTTTTGTCTTTTAAAGAGATCAAAAATTTTCTTCATGAATAACAACTTACAAGGAACGACAACAGTTACTCAACAAAGCAATATAATGTTATGTTAAAAATGAATAGACGTATGTTGATTTCAGTGACATAACTGTTGTTTTATTTAAATTTTTAAATTGTCAATAGCCTAGGTTATTTTTTTATATAAATTCTTCATGTTCTCTTATTAATAAATTTGTCCCTTCATAACCTTTTAAAATTTATAGTTCTTTTTACTGTTAATTTGATGTGTATTGTACAAATATTTCTTATGTAAGTACATTTTTTATAGTTCAACGATAAATGTGTGGACCTTCCATCTTGGTCGATTTCCAGTACCACACTGAAATTAAATTTTACAAATCTTATTTCTTTTTACTTAGTTTCCTAGCAACGCAACTTTTGTTTGGACAAATTAAATAATTTTTAAATATTTGTTTAAAATCAGCTGGATTTATTTATACTCACTACTAGACCAAATATAAACAGATCCATCTGTCACTCATTTTTGAATCGTTACAATAATATACAACTACTCAATAAATTACGAGTATATAAAAAAAAAGTTTGAATTTTTTTATATTAAAACACATACCTACTGAATGGAGCTATGAACGTCTGTAAAGCTCTATTAAAACATTAAAACTCATACTGGTTGTAATATAGTTCTTTCCTATTTGCCCTTCTTTTCATTATTGTATTTTTTTGAATTAAAAATAGCATATTGTACCATAATTCATTTTAAATAATGAAAAATTAATTTTGTTTAAATATAAGCCTTTTTAATATTCTGGTTCACAATTTTAACAAAATATTATACTAGTTATGCCCCACTATACTAGTATAATATTTTTAACAAAATATTATACTAGTTATGCCCCACTATACTAGTATAATATTTTCAACAAAATATTATACTAGTTATGCCCCACTATACTAGTATAATATTTTCAACAAAATATTATACTAGTTATGCCCCACTATACTAGTATAATATTTTTAACAAAATATTATACTAGTTATGCCCCACTATACTAGTATAATATTTTCAACAAAATATTATACTAGTTATGCCCCACCCACCGGGTTGGTCTTAGAGGTAGAGTCGTCGCCAAAATCAGCTGATTTTCGGAGACGAAGGTTCCTAGTTCAAATCCTAGTAAAGGTAGTTACTTTTATACGAATTTGAATACTAGACAATGGTTACCGGTGTACTTTGATGGTTGGGGCTCAATTAACCATACTCTCTCAGGAATGGTCGGCCTGGGTCTGTACAAGACTACACTTCATTTTACAAGTCATACACACATCATCCTCATCTCATTGGGTCATAGGGTTGCTCATTGTTCTGAATTGAACAGATTGCAACGTACACAAATTAGGAATAAAAAAAAGTTATGCTCCACCGGGTTCAGCTGTTTAACAGCTGATTTTTGGAGACGAAGTTCCTGGTTCAAATCCTAGCAAAGGTAGTTACTTTTATACAGTGTACTTTGATGGTTGGGGTTCAATTAACCATACTCTCTCAGAAATGAGCACCCTTTGTTTTTTTGCAATTTCTGCTAATACAGACGGTGGAGAGATGATACATGAAAATGAGTGAAGAAAAAATGCCAGACCTCACTGGTAATCGAACCCAGGATCCCGATGGAGAAGCCAGTTGTGCTAACCACTATGCCAACAGGCCAGCCCTGGTCTGGTCTGAATGGTCGCCCTGGGTCTGTACAAGACTACACCTCATTTACACGTCATACATATTATCCTCATCTCATTGGACCATGGGGTTGCTTATTGTTCTGAATTGAACGGATTGCAATGTACACATTTTAGGAATGATGAATAATAATAATAATGTTTATGGGCTCTGCTCACCCCTTACAGCCATCCCAACCTCCATGAAAGGAACTAACAGGGAAGCGGGGATGACTACATGAGTTGACGAAGTGCAGCAACAGATAGAAGTCCTTGAAACGCTGCACTTACCTATCGGGACATAAATCCAGGGGATATCAAGAGAAAAACACTAACTACATATGCCTATAAGCTTATAAGTTAATTTGTGCAGGGATTGGCAATGATACCACACCTACAGCGTGGGAAGATAACAAGGAGAAAGATAATAATAATAATGAAAAATTAAGTTTGTTTAAATATTAGCCTTTTAATATTCTGGTTGACAATTTTAGCAAAACATTATACTAGTTATGCCCCACCAGGCTGGTCTAGAGGTAAAGTTGTTGCTACAATTCAGCTGTTTAACAGCTGATTTTCAGAGACAACGTTTCCTGGTTCAAATCCTTGTAAAGGTAGTTATATTGTCCAATCTGAATTGGCACACGTAACTATAGAGCTGTGGTCATAACTCTCTTCGTCCCTCGCCCACATGTATAAGATAACTCACAAACAACATGACAGAAAATGAGTGAATCGTTTATTTTTCTCAATTAGAAGGATAAAATGACACATAAATATTATGTGTATTAAATATCATGTATTATATCCCAATACCTCTCTAATCCTTAACTTTACTCTCCACATTACATTGTAATAACAATCTGATACTGAACCTACAATCTTTCATAGTTCCTGCATTGTAAATCAGAGTGGAACAGAATTTTTGAATCATGTAATATCTGAAATTATGTAATTCACTTTAACTCCCCAACTGACCATAAAAATATGATTGAGGATATTGAATTTTTATTTTTTATTAATAATTGTAATTTTTTTATAGTGCATGATGACTAGCTATTGAAGAGAATAAATCTATAGTTACCTGTATTTATGGACGTGTATTTTTGTTAGTTATTTTTAAAATAACTTTTTCACAGGTTAAATAAGTATGTAAAAGAACAAGGTATAGATAAATATACATCAGAATCTCTTAAAGATTCAGTACTTAAGATAATTGGAAAGTATGAAGGAACACAAGACCTGGATAAATCAGGAACATGGGGTACAGCTCAATTTCTCCCACTTAATGGAAGTTTTACAGTTGCTTGGAAATCTGGATACATGTCATTCATTGACATGTTAATAGTGAGTTTTAACAGTGTCATTACATCATCTATATCAGTATTTAAGTATTTCATCATCATCATCATCATCATTCATCATGGACTAGGCGTCTAAAGCCTGTTTTGGTGTCAATCGTTTCCTCGGCCTTCCAACATCTCTTCTCCCATCCTGCCTCAATTTCCATACGTGCAGAGGAAGATGATCTGGAGACATACGGAGCAGGTGATTCGTCCATCTCATCCTATACTGCTTGATCACATTGGCAAGTAGTTGGATATTACATTGCCTCTGAATGACCTCATTCCTTATGTGATCCAGCCGCGTACATACCTGAATGCTGTGTAAAAATCTCTTTTCTCCAACTGCGCGAGTCATCATTTTTTGTTTTTATCCATACTACCTCATTTCCCTAAGTCAGCAAAGGAATAGCCATCGTCTTGTAGAGTTTTATCTCTGTTTCCTTTCTGGGTTTACCCTTTAAAGCACGGTGGATAGTGCACAAATCATGCTGAATTTAGCTATCTTCTGAGGTATGTCACATTCTTGATGAAATGACACGTCACACCCAAGATATTTGAAGCTAATCACCTGCTCCATAATGACGTTGTTGATAACTATTTTGAAACGTAATGGCTATTTGCCCAGGAATGCCATCACCTTTGACTTGTGTAGGGTGAAAAGATGTAAAAAAAAGCACGGCGAATTACACTAATTGTGTAAGGTGTTTTGCAGAGATAATGCGGGGGCTTTCCACCATCCAATTTTAGAATCCAACCAGAAACTGAAATTGAATTCAGGGATTAATTGGCAACCCAGCGATTTGAATAACGTAGCTCAATTGATGGTAAAAACTCGCATTTAGTACTGCGAAGGTTTGGTTCAAGAACCACACAGGTCTAGACTCAATAACATTTGACACAGAAAGAAAACAATAAAAAAAATTAATGAGCAGCTAAAATAATTTATTAATGAATAACTAAAAACTAAATAAAATAAATAAAATTATGATTTTTAAGTAAAACTGTTAATTCATTTAAAATTTGAAAAAAATAATTAGTTAAATAACAATACAGTTTAAAAAAAAAATTGGAATAAATTAATTTTAACAAAACTTGATTTAACAATAGAAAATACTTAATATGAATATAATAAATTAATAGGAATATTTAAGAAAAAACTATTTTTAAAGTCCTTGGACTGAAACGGGGAAAAAATCTCTTGGGAAGAGTTTAATAAATGATTTAAGGTGAAGAAAAATAAATATAGTAATGAATTTATTTTTTGGGGAAAAAAAAACTAAATAAAATTAAGACATTAAAAAAAAATGAATTGCAAGATGAAATTAGTAAAAGAATTACTTAGAAAAATTTAAGTAACTCAGTGGTCGTTGAACAAGAGTTTAAAAGAAAATTTGTCATATTTAAGATTTAAAAATTTAAAAGAAGAAAAATATACTGAATTTAATAAAGTTTTTTTTTTTCTTAAAATTAATTAAACATTTTAAAGAGATTTAATTGGTCTATAAATAGGATATTTAAAACACCATAATAATATTAAGAAACATTATGAATTTAAATTTTAAAAAAATAGATTTAAAAAAAATTGTTTAAATTAAACCTGAAAAATTATTAAACATGGTACTTAAATTTAAATTTAGGTAATTTTCCCATTTTGGGAAAGAAAAATTATTTACCTGTAAAATTTGATGTTATCGGTTCGACATCCTGTCCAAGACAAAGCGTAAAAACTCAACGCACACAAAGGCAAAAAAAGGTCATTCCCCTAACGATCACAAATGGAAGCGTTCGAGGCGGCGAAAAATGCCGATACATCGGAAATACTAAGAATTTAAAGGAGGAAAATTATATGGAAAATAAAACGACGGTAACAGTGGGAGTGAGAGAGAGAATCAACCGTGTAAGATAGAAAGAGAGAGAGATACAAATTACACGTGTGAGTAAATGAACAATAAAGAAGTAACGACAAAAATGAAATCGGACACCGGACGTAAGCCTAAGAATTAAAAACGTAAATTTAAATACGGAATAAAATCTAGTGAAATAAAACCAACTGGAAATAAATGAATAAAATAATTAAATTCAATGAAGAAAAATACATAACCCTTAAAATAAAATAAATCCGGCACAAAAATCAAAAAAACGGAATTGTAAATGAATTGAGAAGATTTTGGAGACAAAATCTTAGAAATTCATTACACTCCCCCCCCTTAGGAAGAAAAAAAAAAGAAAAACTAGATCTGAAGAAATCAAAGGTAGTGGCGTTGATGACAAGAAGAAAAATCTCTCGTTTTCTGCAGAAAATGGTCAAGCAATCTTTACATTCAATGAACGTTGATAATATAGCATATAATTAAATTGATATGATTATGTGTTTGTTGAAAATTTGATTTAAATTACTCTATCATATAGTATTAATTAATTTCTATCATAATCATATATCATTAGTTTTATTTTGTAAGTATACTTGGTGTGTTGTATATATTTTTAAAGAATTGAATCAAATCTTAATGTATTAGAATAGATTGTAATTATATGATAATTTGTTAGTTTGATTACAAAAATTACTAAACATTTTTCCTGAACAATGTGAATTTGAAAGTAGTGTATGAATTTTAAAATGTATGTGTTATTATACCTAAACATATATACATAAATATAATAGTAAAATAAAATTGATTAACAATAGCACCCCAAGAATTTGGTGTTAGGGTAGGTGTAAGAGAATTTTAAGGGCAGGAATTAATAAAATGTATGGATTAGTTGGGATGGAAAAGCATCCTATTGTATATTAGAGGAATTATCGGTAATTGGTATAAAGGAAAAGTAGGAATAATATCAATTGGACGATGACTATTTTAGGAAAGCTATGGGAGAGAAAGGTATTGTACTCAACATGTGACCTCTTGTAGATGGACATCAAAATGGCTGAATTGTAGTTGAAGATGGAAAATTGTTCAAGTTCTGGGATTGAAGTTTCTTCTAGGTGGAATGTTGTATTATCGAACCAAATTGTAATGTTGGAAGTTTATATTGTTGAACGGGATATGTGATGAGTCCGTAAGCAGAAAGTGTCGGTATGTTCTCATAACAGCTCTATGTTGTTTATTTTAAATGTTGATACAATTGGCTTTGATGTACAGGAACAACCAGTATTGTAAATTTGAAGTCGAAGTGGTAATTCTTGAAGATCTGATAATAGAATTTCTTTAGGTAAAATCTTTGTTGAAATGTGTTATGAAAAATAGCGTTCTTGAGTTTGTTGTAACGACGTTTTTAAGTTGATACAAAAATGTGATAAATAAAATACAAGAAATTCTTCATAATGGAAAAGATTGCGAGTTCTTCTGCGTTTCATTAGCTTGAAGTCAAAAGATGATATCTTTAAAATCATGATATTTTTGTTAGTTGAAAAAAATCTTGAGGATTGTGAACTGTTGCATTCAGATGCTGCATTGTAGACTGGTACGATACGCTGGAAGTCCATTGGTCCTCTCGTTGAAAAGACAGCTGATGGTTGAGTAAAGTGGGTGAAAAAATTTTTAGGAAAAATATACAGGAATACTTTGGTATGACCTAGGAATTGATTAAATTAGGGATATGGATGCTTTAGAAATAATTGTGTCAAGAATAGGTATGGTATGTATGTTATGAAGTACATTATTGGAAGTTGGATAAACAGCATGAGGAAGCATAAGGGAAATTTTGATGAGTATGATAATTTTTGGAAGGAAAACTCGTGTGAATAGGTCGTATGAGAATACTAATGGATGGAGTGTACTATTTTACAAAAAGAAAATTTGTCTTTTGAAATGGAAATTAAAATAACCTAATTAATGTTTTTAGAAACACATTGTAACCAGATAAAAGTATTTTGTATAGTACTATATTTATATGTAAAGATTTATTAACTTTAATAATAGTTTGTTTTAAATTGTGCAAATTATTTTATGGATCAAATGAAAGTTTTATAAGTTAATTAATTTTGTAATTTCATCAACATAGTTGAAGTTAAATGAGTATGGCAGTTATTATAAAAATGTTATAAGTTGGTATTTACTATTAGTACAAAAGAATAGGTCACTTGAGCATCTACCATATGAGCAGAGAATGAGATATAATTGTAAAATAGCATTTATGAGTTAAAAACATGGACGGAAGAGTAAAATATAAGATTTAGCTTGATATGAATAAAATATCAATATGTTAATTGGTGTTTTAAATATATATATATAACTTAATTCTAACTTAAATACTAGCTTATGAAAATATAATATAATAAATTCGCCGTGTCGCAGTGATCGTTGTTGTATACTTGAAAGTTTACGAAAAAGATGTTTTTAATTGTAATATTTTTAAGTTAAAAGTCCAAAGGAAAAATATTTTTCTAATATATTTATTGAACGTTAAAAGTTCCACTTGTAATAATTGTTTGTCCATGACAACGCGTAAAACAAAATTTGTTGTGTGACAAAAGTATCTGTTGTAATAAATGTTTATTTACGAGAAATCTTTTCATTAACACTAATTTTTTTTTTTGCGATTGTATAAGTTCTTTTGCGATCAATGTTTATCAGAGAAATTGATTGTTTAATTTAAAAAAAATATTGTGTAATAGAGTCTTTAAAATAGTTGTTTTTGTGTGAAAGGTCTTTGTTACACTGATTATTTTCACTGTAATAAATGTTGTTTCAATAAATTTTCGCGAACATTTAACTGTATTAAGTAAAAAGAAGTTCGGTCATTGATTATGTAAAAATGTATTCTTGTACGTAGGTAAACCTGGTAACTGTAGGTTGATGATCTCCGACGGATGATCATAGCTGACAGGAACTTAGTAGGATGCTGGTAGTTGAAAAATGTAATCGGTCACTGCGTCTGTCGGCTCTCTTAATGACTAATGGTCTATGACTCACTTGATCTGCGGTGATTCTGGGAGTACTTAGGAAAATGTCTCCATCTGTTGACAAGTTAAAAGCAATTTAAGCTCACAAAAATAATATAAATTGTTAATATGTGTTCCTAACAAGCTTCGTTGTAGTAAAAAAAAATCATCATAGAGGGAAATAATTATTAAATACATGAATAAATAATTAATGATTATAAATAAATATATGTATAATGACAAGTGATTATAAGTTTATAAGATTATAAGTATATAAGATGATAAGTCGTGAGGAGTACATTTACATACTAGTTTAGAAAAATTATCCCATTGTAATGCGCAAAACAAAAAATTATCTGTAGACTGTGAACTATTTTGTAATAAAAATCTACTATGTTCTTCTTAAACAGGAAGCATCAATTGATAGACTAACTAATCTATTAATATTTATTTCATCGCTTAAAAACTAAAACTCTTCTTGAGTAAATACTGTCTTACAAACTAAAGTTCTTGCTGAATAAATATATCGTCTTAAAGTCTAAAGTAGAAAATGAAATCAACTGAAAACGTAGTACTGACTGAATAGCACATACCTTACTACACCTAGCCAGAACCTAGGCATAGAGGGCACAAGGCTCCTTTCCAGCGATGCCAGAAACCATGACTTCCTTGTACTTGAAGTTTGAGATGAGACAATATAAAAACAGTAATATACTTATAACTAAAATGCTTGTAGTGTAACTTGTAACTCATAAAATCATAATTCCTTAACCTAATATTCAATAATAATCATTCATATAATATAACATCAATTATTTAACGGGTGACTGCTGAAGATTAAAAACATTGCGCTGAAGGTGATGCACTAATGTAACTATGTCTAGCCAGATCCTAGACACAGAGGGCACAAGGTTCCTTTCTGGCGGATGCCAGAAACCATGACTTCCTTGTACTTGAGATTCATAAATAATAAAATAATAAAATCATCCATTGTTGGAGTGGCTTAAAAACTAAAATGAAGGCTGAAAATAATCTTATCACTAACTTAAATCTAATTATGTTGTAGTAAAATCTGAGAACAGCAATGTAAAATGAATGTATTTAGAAGTAGAAGGAATGGAATGGGATAAACTCACGACAAATTCTAAAAAAAAATTAATAGGAAAAGTAAGGGCATGGATACAAGGAAAAAAATAAATAAAATGAACAAAGTTAGTATACAAAGGTAAGAAACCTAATAAAAAGCTAACATGTCTTCTAACAAGTCGTACCTCATTCTAATTATTGAAAAAAGATCTAGGGATAGCAAAGAAAATCCTAACAGGACATTGTATGTGGAGTGAAAATTTGGAAAATACCTGAAAATTTAGAAACGAGTTTCATGAATCAACGGAAAGTTAACTCCGGACAAAAATGGGCAGAAAACAGAGCAAAGAAATCCAAAAACAAGAAGAACGGACACACGTCGGGCAAAAATTTGAAGAAACAACAAAAAAAAGATAGAAGGAAAAATGCACTACGATTGCCCCCTGATTCAAACGCTCACAAACACACACGCAATCACACAATCAGAGACAGCCAACATTCATTTGCATTCATCCATCACATACAATCTTGACTGCATACAAAACCCCATCAGTGGAGTAACCACCTCGCTTCTCGGAACTCCAACCCGAGAAGGTAGGCAAAGAATGAGGCCTTGTACTCAATCAAGGTAGGGCAAATAGTAGACATTGGAAAGACACAAGGACAAGGTAAGGGGCCTATGGGTGGCTAGACCATTGGGGCACGAACCAAAAATTAGGGCGTCCCTAGGAGCTTTCCGAAGTGTGAGAACTCATGGAAGAAAAGTAACTTAAGTAAAAATATGTGAAATGAAAGTAAACTGGTAAAAATGAATGAAAAACAGCTAACACTAATGAAACATACTGAAGGCTACCTAACATTAAATAAGAATAAAATGGAAAGTACTTCAGAAACTAACTGTCTGTGAAGAAAATTGGGAAATATAGGTAAAAACTTGTTGAAGTACGATGACGGATTGAGAACAAAATGAAGTAAATAATAAAAGAAACATCTTATAAAAGGTAAACCTATAAATAAAATTCAAAGCATCAAAATAAAAGATAAAAATGTAACTACAGTATAATCGAATGCCTAGTGAAAACTGGTCACTAAATCGAGACATTAAGAATAGAAGTCTGTAATGAATAAATAAATAAAATATGATAAAATCACATGATCTAAAAATGAAAATCGTTGTAAAATCTAATGTTAATTGAATCATAATGTTAAAATGATGAGAATATAACAGAAGCATTGGTAATTATAGAAATAAAATATGCATCAAAAATTAATTGTAAAATCTACTGTATAATAAGAATAGAAACCACAGATCAAGAAACCCAGAGTCGAGTAGTCATGAATATTAAAAAAAACTAGAAATAATTCTATGAACTTAGGATAATTATAACCTAACTGAAATATAGGTAAATATATCATCTAAAACCCTAAAATCTAAATTAAGTTTAAAAACCCAAATAAAATTCAAAATGGCAGGAAAATAATCATGAAATCGTCACTCATTAAGAACTGTTTAACATAACAAATCCATACGTAAGTTTTAAATGATAATGAATAAAATGTAATATTAAATTTGTAACAACAGTAGTTATATTTATAAAGTGTGAAGGTAATTGAACTTTCATTTTAAATAAAATTTAGATTAATAAAATTCAGTGCGATCAGCACTATGCAAATGTATCATCAAATCATGTAAAATTCAATTTAAATCCAAAATTAATTTGAAAAATGTAATTCATATTACAGTTCTTAAGAAGCTACCTATTTCATGTTTATTAAACACTAGATAAATAAAGTAATCAAGTAGATAGACAATTTCTGTAAGATAACAGATAGACAGACATGATAAATCCTACAAAATAAAAATAGGCATGAAGAAAAAGAATTTTAAACATATTACAGGAGGAAAATAGTAGCTGACTAAACATGAACAGAGAAGATCAAAAAAATTAAAGGGTCAGAAAAAACTAAAGTGAAATATGGATTGGAAAGATAATAACAGCTGTAATACTTGAAAACAAAGAAGTCAACATTTGTGGGAAGAAATTGTGAAAAAAACGCGAAAATTAAAACCCGTAAAAGTACATTATAGAAAAACTAATAAAATGACCATATGAAGTGAATAACATGTAACCAGAAGCGAGATAACGCGTAAATAAATCTAAGTACATAAGAATTTATGTATTAAAGTATATAAAAATGAAAACAGATTATTTAAAATCGGTAACGTTAGGCTTAAATTACATAGAAAAAATAAACACATAGTAATCATTAAAACTGAATATAAAAATTATGAGTGTAAAATGAATTGTTTATACTTGCGATTGTTTTACTAATGATACTTAGTACAAAGATTCCTGTAGAATATAGGTAGTAGAGTTGATTGAACTGTCTTGTCCGAATGAAACAGCTGTTCTGGTAATGCAATGAAAACTGTGTTGACTTAGTATTCTTAAGAATGATCTCTGCTTTCTCTCAGGCAATTACCCTGGTATATTATGCAAAAACAAGAAAAACATATATTAGTTTGAGTTTTATGACATAAAATTATTAATACTAATTAAAAGTATTTTGAAAAATTTACTGCCTAAATATGAGTTAGACAAATTCGCCACTGACGGCAACTAAAAATTTTGCATAAAGTGAAAGTGTTTAAAAAAAGCACCCAAATTTAACGTAGGTACATAGTCTTGTGATTTATAAAATGCACCTAAAATTGAGCAATAATTCGGTAATAAACCGCTGTAAAAATTATCATAATTTTATAAATTAGTTATTTTATTGAATTAAGAAACATCCAGTCGTGACGAAAAACTTTATAAATAATTTTCCACACAAATTGTTCTGTAAATATTGGATTGCATAGACAAATCATTGAATAATAGTACAGAACTTGTTTTGCTGTTAACAGCTATTTACGCATAGAAATAGCTTAACTATAATTTTAACAACAGCAAAAAATTATATTACCACCTGAAAATATGTCAAATTTTATTAACAAATAAGTAAATATATGCAACACAATACAAAAATTAATTTTAAAACACAGTTATAGTATTTATTAGGAGATTACAGAAAAAGATAGGAAAACCTAGTGTGACTTAGAAGACATTCAATGAAAAAAAAGTGCATTGGAAAGGCCTGAAAATCAGATACAATAAAACCTAAATTGAACAAACAATAAAACAAGTATTGTTAAAAACTGATCGTAGCTGCAAGGCAATAGGTGAAATAACGAAAGATGAACAAACAAAAGAAAAAAATACAGAAAACGAATAGAACCAACCTGCGTCAGACGTAAGACGTATCAATACTGAATAGAAACGCAATATTGCACCAGACTGACTAATGTGAAACCAAAATTTTCAAATAGAAGGGGATAGAACAATGAACATAGAACAGGTTTAGGAAGAGAATAGGCCTAAAAACTGCCCGATGTAAACAAACGAAGGGTCGAGTGCAGGATAACTCCTTATAAAAATACAACAAAATTTATCTTTGGACTAGGCATAAAATTGTAAACGAAATCTCTGAATGGAAGACAAGTAAGAGAAAAAAATACAGTATTTGCTACTTACAGAAATATCCCTTAATTATTCTTAACCTGAAAAACGCTTAAAATACAATAATTAAAAAAATTCAATAAATTAAAATTAACATGTAACTTAACTTAGCAATATAGGTATTAAATGTAACTAACAAAATTTTTAAAATCATGTGTCTTGTCATTGAATCCAAAATCACGGCGCTACTCCACCATTTTTGTAGTAAAAAGCACCGATTTTGTAGTGGAAAAACGAAGCCTCCACCATTTTGTAGTAAAAAATGAGGACACAACACGGCGCCTCTACCATTTTGTAGGGTGAAAAGATGTAAAAAAAAAGCACGGCGAATTACACTAATTGTGTAAGGTGTTTTGCAGAGATAATGCGGGGGCTTTCCACCATCCAATTTTAGAATCCAACCAGAAACTGAAATTGAATTCAGGGATTAATTGGCAACCCAGCGATTTGAATAACGTAGCTCAATTGATGGTAAAAACTCGCATTTAGTACTGCGAAGGTTTGGTTCAAGAACCACACAGGTCTAGACTCAATAACATTTGACACAGAAAGAAAACAATAAAAAAAATTAATGAGCAGCTAAAATAATTTATTAATGAATAACTAAAAACTAAATAAAATAAATAAAATTATGATTTTTAAGTAAAACTGTTAATTCATTTAAAATTTGAAAAAAATAATTAGTTAAATAACAATACAGTTTAAAAAAAAAATTGGAATAAATTAATTTTAACAAAACTTGATTTAACAATAGAAAATACTTAATATGAATATAATAAATTAATAGGAATATTTAAGAAAAAACTATTTTTAAAGTCCTTGGACTGAAACGGGGAAAAAATCTCTTGGGAAGAGTTTAATAAATGATTTAAGGTGAAGAAAAATAAATATAGTAATGAATTTATTTTTTGGGGAAAAAAAAACTAAATAAAATTAAGACATTAAAAAAAAATGAATTGCAAGATGAAATTAGTAAAAGAATTACTTAGAAAAATTTAAGTAACTCAGTGGTCGTTGAACAAGAGTTTAAAAGAAAATTTGTCATATTTAAGATTTAAAAATTTAAAAGAAGAAAAATATACTGAATTTAATAAAGTTTTTTTTTTCTTAAAATTAATTAAACATTTTAAAGAGATTTAATTGGTCTATAAATAGGATATTTAAAACACCATAATAATATTAAGAAACATTATGAATTTAAATTTTAAAAAAATAGATTTAAAAAAAATTGTTTAAATTAAACCTGAAAAATTATTAAACATGGTACTTAAATTTAAATTTAGGTAATTTTCCCATTTTGGGAAAGAAAAATTATTTACCTGTAAAATTTGATGTTATCGGTTCGACATCCTGTCCAAGACAAAGCGTAAAAACTCAACGCACACAAAGGCAAAAAAAGGTCATTCCCCTAACGATCACAAATGGAAGCGTTCGAGGCGGCGAAAAATGCCGATACATCGGAAATACTAAGAATTTAAAGGAGGAAAATTATATGGAAAATAAAACGACGGTAACAGTGGGAGTGAGAGAGAGAATCAACCGTGTAAGATAGAAAGAGAGAGAGATACAAATTACACGTGTGAGTAAATGAACAATAAAGAAGTAACGACAAAAATGAAATCGGACACCGGACGTAAGCCTAAGAATTAAAAACGTAAATTTAAATACGGAATAAAATCTAGTGAAATAAAACCAACTGGAAATAAATGAATAAAATAATTAAATTCAATGAAGAAAAATACATAACCCTTAAAATAAAATAAATCCGGCACAAAAATCAAAAAAACGGAATTGTAAATGAATTGAGAAGATTTTGGAGACAAAATCTTAGAAATTCATTACACTTGTACCCAAAATTTTCATACTGAAGTCTTCACTCACAAGTTATAATTTATGAATGACTGATTGTAGTTTATACTTTCCTTTATTCCATTTATTCTTAAAATTTGACATTCCATTATTTTGCTTCCAATTAATCCTGTCCTTATTCGAGGCTTGTTGTGTACATTTGCCAATAGTTTGAAATGTCCTCAAGCCGAGTTAAGAGCCCTGCATGAAGTAAGACCAGTAGTAGGGCCGCCAGTTTAGAGCTTCTGGATGCACGCTGGGTTTCATTTGGAGACCCACCTCCGTATTTAAGTATTTAAATCTATACATTATATTTTATTTTCAGAAATACAATTTATATTACTTGTAGATAAAAAGTTCTTATGAGAAATTAGAGTGGATAAGAACTTGTCAGTAGTTCATATCTTTCTGAAACCTTTTAGTACCTGTATCTAATTTTAGATACATATTTCATAAATGTTATGCTATTTGATAGTTAGTTTCTCCAAGCTAACCTATTCTTAGAATTTTTTCATGTTAGTCATGACCATATAATAAGAAATTAGTTGTAGATTTTAGAAATATTAACGGGATTCTAGTGTGTTTTATTGCCTGTTTATACCTGGGCTGGCGGTAGCACCCAGGATCCAAATGTAAGCAGTTTCTTTCATTTTAAGTTGAATAGAGGGATCTGGAAGGACTTTCAGGATTTTAAACACAGTATTTCATTAAATTTTCTAAATATTGTTAGTTCTTGCATGGAAAGTACTGGTAAAGGGGAGTTTGATTAGATATCACAGGAATTTTTATGATTGTTATACAGTAATTGAGTGTTGTAGTGGTTTTATCTATATAAAAGGCTGGACACAGTGTGCAGATAAGAAGACAAAGGGAAATGAAAAAAGAAAATATAATTGGAAAACTTACCGTTTATTGCTACTTTTTTGAACAGACACACATTACAATTTTATAAACAAATATTTACAAGTGTTTAGTTCTTCTTTACAAAGAAATCATTTATTTTTCTTTGCTTCACTTTAGTACTGCCGTAGCGTATAGAAGAGATCTCTTCTATACGCTATGGTACTCCATTTAAAGGCGGCACGATCACTTAATTGTTTTCCCATCATAAGTTCAGCTGGTGTGGTATCAGGTTGTTGTTCCAAATATGCCATGATGTTGTGTAACAATGACTCAACAAGCAAATACAGTAATATGAGTGTGATCTTTAGCTCGAGGCACTAATTCTTTTTTCTTTTATGGCCTCATTGAACCACTAAAATCAAATTTAGAAATCCTGCTTGGTTTGATTTTAGGATTCTTACGTTTTTCTCAATAATTCTTCATACTCTAGGATCTGATCTGACTGATTTTATCTGTTCAAATCATTAACAATGGAGCTCGAGTTTTTTAATCTTTAAGCAACTTAAGCTCTTCAGATTTTTCTAAAAGATCTTGTTCTGCAATGTTAAGTTCTTCCATATAAGCACGACCTTTATTTCACCAACTTTATTTCAACTTAATTTTTTAGCTTTATTTTGACCAACCACCTTGGAGAATTTTTCCACAAGAGTAATAAAAATGAGTTGTTTAGTTACCCAATAGTCTGGTATTCTAAGTAAATGCTCGAAGAAAAACATTTGTGATGTCAGTAATTGGCTCGATTTCATGGTAGAGTTCAGAATTATATATTACGATACAGATATCATTGAGCACTAATTCTTTTATATTGCAGTACATTCCGTAACTGTACACTTTGAATATTTAAAATATGATAAGTGCACAATACTTTAAGGGTTACACAAAAAATAATGTACTGGATTTAGATGGCAGTATTGCTTAAGTACTGAATGTGGGATATTGTGATTTTATTAGTAAAAAAAATTCCAATCCAGGTTGTGTTAGATAAACTAGGTAATACTTTATCCAAGAGCTGTAATTATTTTTTTTACTTTTACCATTAGGTCCAACTATACTTTAGTAGGTATTAGCAAGCATTTGATACTGTACTGTTATTTTGCAATTTCCAGGGTAGATATGACAATGATGAGTTACCAGTTATTAATAAAACCAGATTTAATAAAGTCGTTGAAAAAATTTATTGGAGCAAAGCTGATATAGATCTACTATGTGAAGATGGCTCTCATTTTTATGCAGACCATGTTATCGTCACAGTTTCTTTAGGTGTTCTCAAACATTCAGCAGAAACCATGTTTAAACCATCCTTACCAGAAAGAAAATTATCTGCAATAAAGGTATTGTTAATTTTTTTTTATTAAAACTGTTCTAAAAACCGAATATTAATTTTTTTGTTTATCTTAAAATTAAATGATTAAATCCATCAATCAATCCATCCATCAATGTTCTACAACTTAACACTAAAATATAATTACTTAATTAACTACTCATCGCATTGCACACTGCTTTGCTTTAACTCATCACTCTGCACTGTTACACTAGTTTGAAGAAATTTATCCTCTTAAACCCTCTTGGAACATTTTCATTGTTGAGGAATAGAAGTTCTTCAGAACTAATGTGATCATGTAGACTTCATGTTTAACAGAAAATCTTATCTCACTCGACACAAAAGATTCAGCAAGGAGAAGACTTCAGCATGAAATAGTATGATTGTTAGTAATTTGTTAATTTTGAAGGGAATTTTTATCTTAAAAAGGAACACATTGTTCTTATTTCGTTTTTCAATAGTATTTATTTTGTTTATAAACTAATATTAACCCTTTCAGTACCAACGTCCGGAAAACAAGACGTAGATATATTTTACGTAGTGACAACATCCGGTTTACCGGACGTCCATAAGTTATGCGTTAAGTGCCAATGTCCGGATAACCGAACATTTACAAAAAGAACTTTTAAACAAAAATTAATGGAATAAATGTCTTTTGAAACCGCCTCCATGGTGTAGTGACTAGAGCGCTAGCCTGCAAAGCAAAAGGTCCCGGGTTCAATTCCCGGCTAAAGTCTGGAAATTTTAACACATTAAAACCACTGTTAAGGTACCAAAATCCACAGTAGTTGCTAATGACCAAGCTGTCAATGCGACTTTAAATAAACTAAAAAAAATCTTTGAATATTTTTAGTGTTAGAACGATTTCTTTTTTTTATGAACAGAATAAAAATTAATTTTTAACAGGAAATTTTATTTTTCTTTAACGTTGAATTTTTGGTTGGCAATGGGAGGCTCATGCCTGCAAGTTGTCAAAATAAGGGCTTGCACTTTTTGTACACCCTTATTTAAATTAAATAGCTTTAGATCAAACTTTTAAATATTGTTTCGCCACTGAAAGGGTTAAGGTAATCTTAAATTGATTTTTGTTGGAGTTTAAAACCCTGACATGAGATTCTGCAAATTTACTTTTCTTATATACATGACCCATTATCTCAGAAACCTTTTGAGATACGTAGCTGAAATTTTACGACTATGATTTTTAGATCCACTTTAAAATACTGTATTAAAGTTATTTTAAAATATTAAAACATTAACTGTGTTTTTAAACATATTATTCATAAAATTTTGACAGTTTTGCTAACATTTTCTGCTTCTCTATATCTTAAGATATGGATTTGTATGTAACAAAAAGGAATAATTTTATTATCTTGCTCACAAAGCCTGCAGAGTTTCAGCAACATAAAATGTGGTTAAAATTGATAGCATAATTATTAACTTACCCAGACTTGATTTGTGTTTAGAACATGGAAAATTTATACACCAATGCTCTTATATTAACCACATAACTGATGCAATTGTTTGTTATTAATGTAAAATGATAACCACAGGTTTTAGTCAGACATCTGCATTAAGAAAGACTTATAAAAAGGCCATGCCATAAACACATGAAACTAAGTAATTACGCAATAATCACTTGTCAGATTTTAAATGTGTAGAATCTAATTTAATACATTTGTACTATTAAAATTGAACTTGTATAATACCTACAAGAAATGTCTTATTTTATTTTCAGTCTTTTGGATTCGATTTAGTAGGTAAAATATTTATACAGTTTGAAACTCGTTGGTGGCCTCTAGATTTCAATTATCAGATGGAGTTTTTGTGGAGCAATGAAGATAAAGAACTTTATAAAAATCAATCAAAACATGTAAGTCACTTTACCGATGAATTTTTATTTACCTTGTCATTAGTGCCACAATTAATATTTAGTTGAACTTGGATTAAATTCTAAGTAAGTATACTATTCTGAAATATTTCACTTTTAGTATATTTTCTATAGGACATTACTACATTGTGTTGATTGTCAATAGAGTTCTTGAGTGGCTTTTTCCAGTCCAGTCAATGCAACAACAATGCAAGACTTGTTGCAGTCCAGTCAATTGATGACTATGGAGCTAATGTTCTAAAGATCTATTGAGTGAAATCTTTCTTTTCCAGTAATCCATAGCTGTATTTTTAACGGAAAACAAAATTTTTTTTCTGTACATAGGTTCTTTGTTTGTATATACCTATATCTATATCTTCTTCATAGAGTGCCAACTCCATCAATGAAGATTGACTACAACTCTAGTAAATTGCTCTCTATCATGAACCTCCCTCAAAAGAGTGTTCCATGTACTCATGTTGAGTGAACTCATTTTATTATGTATACTCATTATATAGAGTAACATTATATTGAGTGTAGCCTACTCATACTTGTCCAGTTTGTAATATGCTTCAACCAAGAGAATTTCTTCCATCCAAGTTTGCATCTACCCTCAACTTTACTCTCATGAATATTTCTAAGAAGTTCATACTTTCACCTTTGTACAATGATCAAGGTAGGGAGTCTTCCTTCTTTTGATTATGTTCATCAACCCATGGTCCATACACATAGATCTCTAAACATAAACATTGGTAAATTGATCAGTCCATAAATTCCGGAGAATTCTTCTGAATACCCACATCTCAAAAGCTTTTAAACAATTCATATTCAAAATGTAAGTTTCCACATAATTTAACGGGACAGAGCAGATGTGTCTTAACAAACCTCTATCTTACAGAACTGAAATTGTACTACATATAAACAAACAGATGTTTCTTGTTAAGAAACACCAGCCTAGCTGTTTCATTGCACACTTTTACTTCTACTGCTGGCTTCAGCTCTGCTGTAATCTAACTTTCTAAATACTGAAATTTTTGAACCTGCTCATTAGGTTGATCTATAATTTTTTTACATCGAGTGTGAGGAACATTACTGTAGTCCACCATCCCCTTAGTAATCAGTGGGCTAATTTTCAGACCAAAAGTCTCTCCCTCTTAATATTTTATATAATTAAAAAATATATATTATATAAAAAATATACGCCCATAACGGACAGGTGGAGTGTTAAATTAATTGCACTCGATCTGTTGGTTCCAGGGCTACAAAAAATAGTTCTGTTTCTTATCACATAGTCAGCCAATTATATGGCTGAACTATTTAAGAACAGAAGAAGTAGAGGTGTAAAAGACACTAGTCAGAGTTAGATCCTCTGAGAATAATGAATTTCATCAGTATACAGCCAGACCCTGTGATGAATGAAGTGAAGGTGTCATTTGCTGGGTGAAAAGTGGGTGCTTTTCAGAGGGCCTGGCATGCTGATAAGCATACTCTTTCAACTCAGTGAGGAAGGCAATAGTAAACCACCTCACTCCTCGTTTTACTTAGTAAAACCTCTGAAGGTTCAAACCAGCCTTTCAGCTGATGACCTAAACAACATAAAAAACATGTTATTTTGTTTTTTCCCTAAAGTGTTACAGAGTCTATCATCAATGGATTCAAGTATTTCATTCAAAATAACATTTTTCATCAGTCATATTTTAATTTTTGTATTTTTTGTAACAAATAATAATTATTTATTTTTTAATTCCGTGCAGGGTGATTGGGCAACTGAAATAGTAGATTTCCATTTTATTGAAAACCAACCTAGGGTACTAGAAGGTTGGGTTCTTGGTGATACAGCTCGTAAAATGGAACAACTATCTGAAAAAGAAGTTACAGATGCCATAATGGAACTTCTGCACTGGTTTATGGGTGATAAATTCAATATATCACAACCAATCAATTTAACAAAGTATGGGTCCTTGAAAATTATTATTATTATTATTATTATTATTATTATTATTATTATTATTATTATTATTATTATTATTATTATTATTATTATTATTATTATTATTATTATTATTATTATTCTATAAAATGTTGTAAATATTCACCTAGATGTTAACAACAATCAAATATCTGACAGGCTTTCTAGGGCTGTGAGATGTTCTAAAAGAATTATTAATTTCCCCCATTACTTTACATTGCTTATTAGTCTTTCCCGCCATTTTAATGTTACGTAAAATCTAGCCTTGCACTTTTAGCCTTGAACAGAGATCCTGGTTTACTGAGCATCTTTTAGGGAAGATCCAAAAAAATAATAATTTTTATAAAAAAAAATTTTATTAAAAAAAATGTTTTGTTTTTTTTACTTTCTCTTGCCTATATGAATATATAGGAAGGAAAGTATTGTTTTCATGTCGATTTTTCGAAACCGAGTTTTCACCGGATCTATACGTTTTCAGACCCCCTGAACCCAAAAAACATGTTTTTAGCGATTGGTCTATGTGTGTGTCTGTGTGTCTGTGTGTCTGTGTGTATGTATACAAAATATCTCAAGAACGGAACATCGTACGAACTTGAAACTTGAAACTTAAGTTACATACCACTACCGGACCCGACATGAACATTTTCATCAAAATCGGTCAACCGGAAGTAGTAGTTTATTCGTATAATTTTTCACTTTTTTGCAATTTTCTCAAAAACTGGTTCTACGATTTTTTTAAAAATCGCCTGGTATACTAAATTTTTTATGCTCTACAAGATAGGGTAGGCGCCATTTTGACTGAAATTCTTGGTAAGGGTGTTTTCACGTAAAAACTTTGTTTTTTTAAGATTACGGCTTTAATATGCATTTCAGCGCAAAAATGTATATAATAAATGTTGTAGAAAATTTAAAGTCCTACAACTTTTATTTTAAACATTTTTTTGTATAACGCTTAGTTTAGCGGTAATTAGCAATTTTCTGTTTTTTCTCACGAAAACGTGTGAAAAATCGATTTTTTTATATTTCGGCCTTAGTATGCATTGGATGACAAAAGTATATAATAAAATTTATAGAAAATTAAGAGATCTACAACTTTTATTAAAAGCATTTTTCTCTACAGAGCCTAGTTTAGCGTGAAAGTGTGATTTTCCGTTTTTTAAAGCCAAACTGAGTTCGATTTTCATTTTGCATCATTCACTCATAATTAAAATAAGGTTATGTTTTTGAGGTTAGTTTTTTGTTTATTTCTAATATTTTATTAATAATGTTAGGTTTATTGTTAATTATTTGCATTGGCAAGACAAAGTTGTGTAAGTATTTCACACCAGATTTTTAATAATAATTATTATAAAATAATTTTTTTTTTCTTATAATTTTTTTTTGACTTCATTTTACCCCGATTATAATCAGGGTATAATAAAGTCTAGTGTTATCAAATAGTTAATAGGATTGTTTGCAAGTGCTGTAGAGAAAGTTTTGTAATGTTGTAGGTGTATTTGGAATAGCTATTACAAAAGAACTTAGTAGATGTATTTGGAGTACCTATTATAATAAAAATTAATGAAGATTATTTTTCCTTCAATGAGAGTAGGCCTAATATTTGATAGTATCCCTCTTTATAAGTTTATTTAATTTCACAACAATTGTTATTTAAAACTGTGTATTCCTCATGTGGGGTGAGGATACATGAGTTTTGAAACAGCTCTAATAATGTTTTGAAATACATTAAATTACCTATATATATAGGGTTTCCTACGGTCATCACCGCCTCCCCTCTCTCTACCCCTGCCTCCATTTACTTCGATCCATCCAATCCACCTCCCGAAGTCCTTTTGTCTCCGTGGTCTTGTCACCAAATTATAAGTATGAGGTCTGTTAGAAAAGTATCCTACCTTTGGTCGGGAGAAAAAACTGTCATACCTGGAGCATGGAGCATTGGTACCCTCAAAGTAGTCTCCTTGGGACTCCACACATTTCTCCCAGCAGTGCTGCCATTGTTGAAAGCATTCCAAGAAGGCCTCTTTCAGAATGGAGTTTAGCTCGGCTGTCATTGCTACCATAATGTCCTCTCTTATCTGAAATCGTGTTCCTTTCAATGGCCTCTTGAGTTTGGGGAACAGCTAGAAACTGCAGGGAGCCATATGAGGAGAGTAAGGAGCCAGTTGAACCACAGGAGTCTGGTTTTTCGCCAAAAAAAGTCTGAATCAAGTGCAAGGAATGTGCTGGAGCATTGTCATGATGGAGGCGCCTATTTCCTTTTGGCCAAAACTTCATTCTCTTGCGCCGCACTGCATCACATAAGCGACGGAGGATATCCCTGTAGTACTCTTTGGTGATTGTTTGACCCTGTGTTGTGTACTCATGGTGTACCACACCACGGGAGTCAAAGAAAGCAGTCAGCATCACTTTGACGTTGCTGCGCACTTGGCAGATCTTCTTTGGTCTTGGTGACGTGGAATGCCTCCACTGTGACCACTGGCATTTGGTTTCCAGGTAGTACCCATACACCCAACTTGTCAACAGTGATTATGGTGTTCATGAAGTCGGGGTCACTGTTTATGGAGTTTGTGGATGCAGTAACGCTGCTCCAGTAATTCTGTCATTTTTATTGCAAAAAACCGATGAGAGCACTACACACTACCTCACTCAACTGCTGCTAGCCTGCGACTGATGCTATCGATAGGCAGGAAAAAATTTGTGCATGTGCACAAAGGTTCAAGGTCGGCTCATGCAAGCGAGCCATCCATATTCACATCCATCAGGTTTTCGCAAAAAAAATATGGTTGGATACTTTCCTAACAGACCTCAATACAAAATACAAAAGATATCCACAAATTGTCTCCAGAGTGTCATAACACTTACAAAGTAATGTATGTGATACTATCTTTCAATGAGGTATACTTAAGACTTTTATCATCGAGAAAGTTTTGTGTATGAGGAAAATCTATGAAATTTATTTTGCAATGATTTCAGGTCAAGCTGGTACAGTAATAAATTTGTTCGTGGATCATACAGTTTTCATACGGTAGACAGTGACCATAAAGGGTATTTGAGAACTGATATTTCTCAACCCATCTTAAACAATAATTCTATTCCAGTAAGTATTTGAAATTTTATGTGAGTACAGTCAAAAATATTCTTTAGACCCTTCTTCAAATAAGTGGTACAAATTTGTCTGGATTCTTACAATAACTTATTTATAGGAAATTGTTTGTAATTTAATATTATAGAAGAACAGGAGAAATCTAACATTATAAAATATTAGTATAAGTAAAAAATGCTTGTGTATAAAAATTTTAGTGTTTTGACAGCATTAGCTAATAGTGTAGAGGGAATTTTATTTACTGATCATTTATTCAATGCTACCTCTGAAGGACATTCATTCCTTTCAATACGCAATCATAAATGATTCAACATTTACAATAACTAATTGGACTGTGCGAATAAACTCGTACAATAAATCCTGAGTAGCATAATTTTTTCTAGAACAGAATTTTGCTGTGATAAACTTATAATAACGGACGTATAATATCTGATTTATCCCAAATCGTTTACACAATTTTTTTTGGTCAACCAATTTAAATATTCCATGGTTGCAAAAAAAGAAATACCAACAGCAAAGTGGTCATTGGTCATGAAGATGGATGGTCTTTTAAGATACGAGGGTAGGCTGATAAGTAATGCACACATGCTTGTAGAAGACAACTAAATAAACTTCAGTAGCGCACCTGGTGGCATGTGGAAGTACTATTTCTCCTCTACAAGCCTGCGCAGTTTGAAGGCGTTGCTTTCATTCAGTTTGTTTTGAGTAGTGGAAGTATGGCGTCGTGTTCTGGTGCTATGTCAACGAGAATTAAACAACGCGCTGTTATCGAATTTTTAACTGCTGAGAAAGTGAATCCTAGTGAGATTTATCGTCGTTTAAAGGCTGTTTATTGTGACGATACTGTTGATAGGTCTACTGTGAATCGTTGGGTAATAAAATTTCGTGATTGCCAACCTGGAAAAGCCTTAATTGTTGACAAAACACGCAGTGGACGACCAATCACTGCCTCAGACGATAATCGTCGCAAACTCATCGATGATTTGATTCAAAATGACCGGCGAATCACTCAACAGCGTATCGCAAACCAAATTGGAATATCTAAGGAACGTGTTGGCTTCATTATTGAACAATTGGGATACCGTAAAATCTGTGCACGATGGGTACCACGCCGTCTGACAGACGAGAATAAACAGCGTCGATTGGAATGCTGTGAACAACTTTTGAAGCGCTACCGTGACGAAGGAGACGACTTTCTTTTGAATATTGTGACGGGGGACGAGTCATGGGTTCATCATTACGATCCCGAAGAAAAAAGGCAGAGCGCTGAATATCGTCATCCACATTCTCCTGTTGTGAAAAAGTTCAAAACACAACCGTCCGCAAAAAAAATTCTTTTGACTGTGTTTTGGGATGCTCGCCGAGTTTATGTGACTGATTATCTGGAACGAGGGGCAACGGTAAATTCTGCTCAGTATATACAGACTCTGAAACACCTCCGACGTCGAGTTTGTCGTGTTAGAGGCAACCTGGCGCCAATAATTTTGCAACACGACAATGCTCGTCCACACACTTCGCGTGCAACTGGAGAGGCTCTGAGAAACCTGAAGTTTCAACCAATTTTACACCCTCCGTATTCTCCCGACCTTGCGCCTTGCGATTTTTATTTTTTTCCTCTACTGAAGAGAGACCTTAAGGGTAATCATTACAGCTCGGACAATGAGGTGAAGGCAGCTATTGCGTCCTGGGTTCGAGGAAAGTCGGAAGAATTTTTCAGTGACGGAATGAAAAAACTTGTTAAACGTTGGGAGAAATGTGTAATGCTTAACGGTGACTATATTGAAAAATAAATAGATAATTTGGTAGGTTAAGATTTGTACTTTAATTTGTTATTTACCCCATCTTGCTATTTCTTTTTGTTCGTCTTCTACAAGCATGTGTGCATTACTTATCAGCCTACCCTCGTAGTTACAAATATGATGGCCTCACACAAAATAAAATCAGTTTTTAAAAAATTTGTTCTAACTAGGAGCAATTGCTGGAAACAGATGGGCTGCTTAACAGGAAAAGGAAACAGGTTGTGTGACAAATCAAACTTTGTATCTTTGCCACCAGAGTAGTTCGATAACCAAATACACAATTCAATTATTAAAAATTTGTATTTCAAATGTTTAATAGGTTGCATAATATTTACAGTACTTTTACAGTACAACACTTTTTGGTCAATCAACACATCGTAAGGATCTTATTACTGCAAGAATTGAAATAAATCAACCAGTTGTTAGCCTCAGAAATAAGTGTGTATAACAATCTCTTGGCAATTTAAATATGCAGTTTCAATTATAAAATTCTTGTTATTTTATTGTTAACCCACCGGGTTAGTCCAGCGGTAAAGTCGTCGCCAAAGTCAGCTGTTTTTTGGAGACAAACGTTCCGTGGTTCAAATCGTAGTGAAGGTAGTTACTCTTACACAGATTTGAATATAGACTGTGGTTACCGGTGTACTTTAATGGTGTGGGTTCAATTAACCATACACTTACAGGAATGGTCAGCCTGAGTCTGGACAAGGCTACACCTCATTTACACGTCATATATATCATCTTCATCTCATTAGGTCATGGGATTGCTTATTATTCGTAATTGAACAGATTGCAGCGTACAAACATTACGGAATACAAAAAATATATATTGTTATTACTTCTCAAAATTTTTCAGCAATTTTTATAAATTTGCATAACAAATCTTTTTACAATCCTAAATGTGTCCTCTTTACAACCATGTAAAAATTATTTAAATCCGTTTAGTAAAAATTTTATATTTAAGGGTAAACAAAATCTCCTTTTAAAATACATTGAACAACTTTTTGCGTTTTATTTAAAATAATGATAGCTGGTACAGTTCAACACTTGGTGGACTAGAGGTTGTCGAAGTATGGAAATCTCGAACCATACAGAGCGTATATTATTTGTACGATGCATTAAAAACACGATTTAGTATGAATTGCACCATTTTAATGAATACAAACCAACTGACGTGCCCTTCTGTACAATATTGTACTCAAGGAAAACGGAACGGTACACGTATGAGGAGAAAGTGAAGGGGCTGACCTGCCTGCCGGATCGCTACTTACACCACATCATGTCGCTTTGCCACAAGCCATGACGAAGAATACAGATTGTCAAAAGAAGCAAAGGTTTACTGTATAACACAACAGAACTACACAGATATCACTGCCATGGTAATAAATTCCCCTCTATCTATAATTTCCTGTCATGGTACCTATGCTGACACTACTGCAGAAATGCCATAAAAGACAAAATATTTTAATACCTAGATGTTTCTACTTATTTTAATAAAATTTTAAGATATGTGGAATTCAGCTACATTTATAAACATTTAAACATTTTCGTATGAAAACTCTATTGTTTGATCAATTATTTTTTCTGTTCTATTTAGATTGTTATGTTTGCCGGGGAAGCTACTCATGATTACTTTTTCTCTACCGTACATGGTGCATTAGAGTCAGGATGGAGAGAAGCAGAGAGAATTTTAAAATTAAAAAAATGATTTTGTTTTGTGTACTGTAAAATAGTACAGGGAATATCATTACTAATAATGAAATAAATAAAAAGTTCTTATTATCGATGTTTTGTTGTTACTTTCCACTAACAGAGCTAGCCCTCAAGTGCATACTAGAGGAAAACAGTTTTAAGCTGGACCATATACTGTAAGAGTGCATATTAAAAACATCAAAATATTTAAAACACCTACATAATACACATTAACCCTGTTAATCTGAACATCACTAATCCGAAAATTTGGTTAATCCGAACACATTCTGGACTACTTAATTTTAACATCAAGAGGGCAAAAATAAACAATATTTTACATGAAAAGAATATTTTTTTTTTAATTTTGGTGACAAAATTGAAATAGGTACATTAAGTTAATAGACACGCCTCAAGGCCATCCATGCAAGGACAGTTAACTCAAGGCACATTTAAATGAATTGAATTCTTTTAATGAAAATTTGTATGATTGAACCGTATTTCAGTTAATCCGAAAATTTTGTAATACAAAAAGGGTTTGTTCCCAATTAGTTCAGATTAAAGGGATTTGAGTGTACGTATAATTTAGTTGAACAAGCACAAATAAATAAAAACAATGTTAACAGTGATTAATAGTAAATTTATTTAACATATTAAATTAAATGGAAAAAACTTCTTAGATTAATCAGGATAACGTATAAACTTGTGCACAAACAACCACTCCCACCATACACTTGTAACACTCTCCCTAAAAACACACTCGCTCCCACTCAACGTAATACAAACACATATTGCCATCATAAAATTTTCAACTTAACAAAATTAATAGGCCTAATAATAATAATAATATGAATTTCTGTAGAAATCTATATTATACATGATCATATTACAGAAATCAGCTTATGTCCTAAATGAGTTTTGTAAAAGTTACAATTTCAATGTTTCTAGCTCTAAATCAAAGCTATGACATTCAGAGGATAATGGCTCATTCGAGTGAATATAATCATAGATGATGTAGTGGTGAAATAGGTCTTCCATTGCAGCTATCTGGGATAAGACATTGGCTACGATACTGATCATGACGTTGAAAACAAAATGAGCAGATTTCAGGCTCTGTATGGTGCCATCAGCAGAACACTACAAAACAAGGCTAGAAGGAAGACAAAAATGAAGTTTCATAAGGTAAGGGCTACACTCCATTGTCCTATATGGAAGTGAGTTTTGGGTCACTATAAATTCACAAGAGAGCAAGATTCCGGCGGCAGAGATGTATTGCTCTCAAACATACACTAAAAAAATAAATAGTTATTCTTCTTCTTAACGTGCCCTCTCCAACCAGAGGCAATCATGATAGCTATTCAGACTTTGGACACCACAACTCTGAACAGCTCCATTGAGGTACAACGAAACCAGTTGTGAAGATTCTTCAACCAAGAAATTCTTCTTCATTTCACATCTGTCTTCCCCTGAATCTTGCTTTGTATTATCAAGCGAAGCATTCCATATATTGGTCCACGCATAATATGACCCAGATACTCCATTTTCCTTTTTTGGATGATGTAAACAAGCTCCTTTTCTGTTCAAGACTGTCTCGTTGGGTACTTTATCTGTCCAGGGTATTTTTAGCATGTGCCGGTATAACCAAAGCTCAAATGCATCCATTCTCCTGATATTCGTCTTATTTAATGTCCAAGCTTCTGCGCTGTATAACGCTGTTGAGAAGGTAACATCAAACCATCCTTAATATTAGGTCAAGGCTCAAGGATTTATCTATTATACCCCCAAAAAACTAAAGACTGGACATGAATTCTAGTCAATATGAGCCAAGGTCAGGTGTGAGGTTGCTCCTTCGCTAAGCCACACTCTGTCCACCTAACTCCAGCTGACTTTTTGTTAGGCTGTCGTCCACAACGTGACAACGCAGGATACAATTAATGAAAGTCAATTGACTATGTGCTATGATCTAGGTCACTATGCTCCGCCTTCATCTGCAGTCTCTAGTTTGTTAAGATATAATAGGTCTTTCATTATAACAAATGCAGAAGGAACTATCCTTCTGTTTATTTCGGCTGTGTGATCATTATTTTCATGTAATACTTAGTACCTAAATATTGATACTTGCTAACTCTCTCAATTGCCGTGTTGTTGAGCAACAATTGCCTTTGTATAAATTTTGTTCTTTTACGAACCACTATGTATTTGGTCTTTTTGACGTTTATTTTCAGGCCACTTTCCTCTCTATATGTATTGAGTTGCTTCAGCATCATTTGCAAGTCTTTTCTACTTGCTGCCATTATTACAGTATCATTTGCATACCTAAAGTTATTTATAGTTTTCCCATTGATTATTAAGTCAGCTGCTATATTGTTCAAAGATTGACGAAATATCTCTTCTGAATACATATTGAATAACATTGGTGACAGAATATATCCTAGTCGGACTCCTCTACATACATCCATTCTTAGATTCTTCATTTTCCACTTTGATCGTTGCTTTCTGATTCCAATATAGGTTTTTAATTATCTTTACAAAATTATGAGTTTCAATTCTCTTTCTTCTAAGGATTGCTATAAGTTGGTCATGGCATACTTTGTCAAAAGCTTTTTTATAATCAATGAAATAGTCATTATTTTTAGTTTATTTAAAGTCGCATCCACAATTAGGTAATTTGTGGTTATTATAGGTTATGGAACAGTGGATTTTGACTTGTTATTAATTCCAAACCCTAACAGGAAATTGAAACCTGGACTTTCCACTTTGTAGCCTAGCATACCAACCACCGGCCACATTCATGGGATAGTTGCCTTGAAGGTGACCAGTTTTGTTTTTTTTGTTAATTTGTTGTGGAAGACATTAAAAGTTAGTTACATGTAGATTGAAATAAAGTGTACATTTAAGAGGGCCTAAAGTTATCCACTTTACCAATTGTATCAATAATTTAATGACCTTTGTTTCTATTACTAGTGTGCTAACTCTTTTATTGTTGTCGTAACATTGATATACCAGTTATAGACTGACTCTGTGCAAAATCATAACTATCATCTTCCATTTTATAAATGATAACATTCCAGAATTGATGGATGCCTCTATAGATAATGTAAATGGAACTTTTTAACAGTAAATAGTATAATTATTGCCAATGTTGATAACATACACATTAAGCTGGTCTACCATGATCTTTTCTAGTGGATAACCTCCAATTACTATCTCTCTCATCCCAAATACCATAGAACTGTAACTTCTCACCCCAACTACCTTCTATTAGCAAGTAGTACGTCAAATATTCCTGGCTATGTCAATTTCTTACCAGCCAATTTTACCTTATCAAGATACCTGAATATTACCAGCTCTCTCCTTCTTCAGATCCCTGTCCTCTGAGAACATAAGCTACCATCAAGGCAACTTTAGTTTCATTGACTACTTGTTCCTGAACTCACACCATACCAGTCTCAATGATTATTATGTACCAACTATAACACTAAATTGTTTGAACAAAAACCTACTTAATGCAGGGAGAAAATACATTAACAAATAATTAGCACAATTTTTAAAACTTTGGGATAATTTGCGTTTCATTTAAAATAAAATCTAAAAATTACTTAAGTGAAAAATTGTTTTATAGTATATAAGAATTTCTTTGTAAATAATAAAGTCCTTGACAAAATTAATGCAACTTGTAAGATTTTGGGCTAAGCGCAAAGAGTCATTTTCTTTAACATTCCAGATTCATTTTTGTTACTGTTATTCTTTGTACCATAATTTTAAGCAATATTTAATATTTTTTAACAAAAAATTAGAGTTTAAATTTGATTTATGGTAATTTAATGAAAAATACGATAAATTAACTCTAAAAACACAAAATTTTATTTAACAAAAACGGAGGGAAAATTACAGTATTGAGTATTTTCCATATTTTAGTTTATACATAATGAAAAAAATTTAAAAGTAAATGATTATTATATGATTTATAATGAATTGCAGCCCCCGCTTGCCTTAATAACAGCTAGCATCCATCTTGGGTTTCCTTGAATTAACTTTTGAATTTCTTCCTGGTCGATTTTCTGCCATTCTTCTTTAACTTGACACAGCTGTTGAAAATTCACTAAATTACATTGACAAACTCTTTTTTTAAACATACCCAAAATGTGCTCAATAGGATTTAAGTCTGGGCAGTTGGCAAGCCAGGTATTACGGTTAATAGGTACCTAATTTATCAAGATATTGTGAAACCATTTAAAATCTTTTAAAGTGAAAACTGCATTTATTGCAGTTAATTTTGCGTTAATTTTTTCCACGACCATATTTTATAAAAATAAAAAAGGAATAACTTTAAATAAATAGACACCCAAAGCATTGAAGTAAATGCTGAGAAAACTGAGTATACTGTGTAAATATTATAAGATAACACACTTATTGTATTAAGAAAGCTTTTAGGAAGGGGGATTTTGAGGCCACATTGGACCACTAAGCCAATCAATTTCTAGTGTTCTTTGAATAACATATCGGTCTAGCCTTTCGGTTTTGTCAGTACTTTTTGAGACGGTCTGATCTTTAATTCCATATCTCATCTGTAACCTCCACCATGCGTCTTTCTGCTTTTCCCCAATAAAAACTGTGTGTTTTGAGAGTACTATTTATTTTTTCTTGTCAAACACGTCTTCAATTACCAGTCCAATTTCATTGAGATCCCTTTTAATCTCTTTGATGTATCTTCCTGTTCAAGTTCCTGAGGATCAGTTGTTTCAATATTCTATCATTCGGCATTCTTAAAATTAGAAAAAGTAGGAAATCCTCCTTTTCTTCATCACGCTAATTATCAGATAAATTTCCTTATAAACAGTTTCATTAGAAAAAATTTACCATACCCCATTTATTTTTTATAATTCTTGTTAAGGCAGGTTCTGATAATTCTGCGTTTTTAGAAGTTGGTCAGTTTTAGCTTCATTCATAGTTTGGAAAATAGTTTCACCAACGTAAAGCCCCTCTGGGAGAACAACTATTTTGTAGTGGTGGATTTTGGCATGCATTGAAAGACATTTTTTTGTACATTTGCCAAGTTATTCCTTGTGCTTTTTTAATTTTGGAAGTTCTGTTTTGCCAAGTGGATTTTTCTTTTAGATTGCAGTCGATGATTTCTCCTAGATATTTGAACTGTTGAGACAACCTAATTTCTTTACCATTAATAAGCTTTTATTAATAGGACAAAGCGTGATTAAAATAACAAATATTTATTCAAGTGTTATGTACACTTGAATAAGATTTTGTCAAGAACTTATAAGTACTTGACAAAATCTGTACTTCCTCGGGAGTCTCCTGGATGCAATTAACAAAATAATCTGAGGTCAGTAATTACTCTAGATAATTTAGCTATGCTTCATCTGTATGGTAAAAAGATTAAAATTTACAAAAATAAACAGAATCCTTCTTGATTACAAAAGATTTTTTGAATTTTCCATTTTCTTGTATCTTAAGTATCATATAACAATAAAGTACATTTTCATGCCAATGATGAAAGATTTCAAGAAATATAGGTCAAGTTTCAAGTATAGGTCATATGAGTTATTCAGTAAATTACTGGTGCAAACTAGTTTTGTTGAGCAAAAGAACATTATTATTATTATTATTATTATTATTACGTGTCGAATAAAGATATTAGTGATTTCTTTTTTGTTTTCATTGTACGTACAAGTTAATACACTACTACAAAACAAATGCAATAATTTTTCCAACATATTGTATGTTTCATTTATTTTCATCTATTACCCTTCACCCTTCAATGCAGATGGATTAGCCTTTTTGTAAAAAAACAAAATGAATTAATATCACAATATAATACTATGTTATCTTCAAAATAACTTGTCATAAATACAAAAATTAAAAGTAACTATCGTATTGATTGATTTTTTCAGCTAAGACAATTCTCCAACAATGAAAAATAAAGATTAAAAACATAGAATTCTTAAACACATTTTTATTATTTCATTATTATGTTAATAAAAAACAAGGTTCAAGGAAATCCTAGATAAATATTCATGAAGATCAATTTTTTATAACCAAAAATTTTTAACAAGCATAATACTACAATGGTTCCCTTGTATAGAAATGGTACCCTGCTAGACTTCAAACTAAATATTCCTGGATTCAATTCTATTCAAATTTCAATGTTATTGCCCTAGACCATCATTAATCTGAATAAATAAGTTATATGATGCATGTACTGAACAAAAATTAAGTATGTAATGTAATGGTAACACTTAGGTTATAAGGTCTTCTTTTTAATGTATAAATCTTAATACAAAAATATTTATACTTTGAACATCCAAAGATGATAGATCTGCAGAACTTCATACAACATTAAGATACTAAATTTAACTGTGAACATTTAATCTAGTTATTGTTACGAAATAACCTTTCCCCCTCCAAGACCCCACTATTTCTACTACTATTTTTAATACCACTACTCCTGATATTAAATATGATTGTATCGCCAATCTAACAGCGTAAGTTATACATAAAACACATGGTGATAAATGTAGTTATTACTTATTAGTGGTTTTTTTCAATTATTTTATTAAATAATACCAATAATTTCCTAGAATTATGAAAAAACCACTAATTTTTAATTTTTATTTTTTAATAATAACATTTTTTAGTTTAAATATTTCTGGTGAAGAAACAAATTCAGAAAGGTAAGTGGTACATTAAAAAAATTAAATAATATTTTTTAAATAACATTATCTTGTAACTTCAAACAATGGAATCTTTGTATCAGAAAATATTTATTAGACCAACTACAACTTTTACCTTATGTAAGGGTTTTATTTTCTATAAGCCTAATACATACACAAACACCTACAATTAATTACTTCTCAAGGATGACGGAGAAAAAAATATATAAAACACAGTATAAATGTTAACTAAGTTTATTAACACTAACACAATACTTAATAAATTTAAGCTATGCATACACGCATATCTACTCATTTCACAAACTCGTGATGCGCTTCCCTTTTCCCTCCTTTTTTCACATAACCACCACACATATTACTAACATAAAACATTAAATTATTTATTATTTTATTAATTCCTAATGTGTGTACATTGCAATCTGTTCAATTTAGAACAATAAGCAACCCCATGACCTAATGAGATGAGGATGATGTGTACAACATGTAAATGAGGTGTAGTCTTGCACAGACTCAGGCCGACCATTCCTGAGAGACTATGGTTAATTGAACCCCAACCATCAAAGTACACCAGTAACCACTGTCTAGTATTAAAATTTGTATAAAAGTAACTACCTTTACTAGGATTTTAACCTGGAACCTTTGTCTCCGAAAATCAGCTGTTAAACAGCTGATTTTTGGCGACGACTTTACCTCTAGACCAACCCGGTGGACTAACATTAAGTTTACAGAATAATATTATAATATAGTAAAATTATTTCTAACACTTACCACCTGTTTATTTGTGATGGTTTTTTGACTTTTCTTGTTAGAAGTATCAGAATAAAACAAATTTGTCTAAATCATTTCAAAATAATAAGAAGAAAAGATAATGCATGGATACCACAACTATTTTATTTGTTGATTGTGTTATTGGACACTTTCATACAAAAATTACAATTCAACATATCTTTACTAAATGCGCATCACTAAAACTGTTTCAGAGCTTACTGAACTAACCACCCAGTTTACACAACTATTTTAAAGACAACTACAACACATCTAAATCAATAGATTAAATTAAATGCTTACACTGACTTGAACTAATTTTTAAATAAGAATTTTATTATGATTGTGAATATTTGTTTGTTAAATTGTTAATTTCAAATTTTACTTTTATTATTAATGTGTTGTAAAATGTTTTTAAAGTCACTAAAACTTAAGTTCTTGATATAACTTAAAATAAGGTATAATTATTTCTCTACAATGAATAGAACAACAATTAATAATTTTTTAATTATTATATTTCTTCAGACAAAAATACCAGGTTGTGATTGTTGGAGCAGGTATAGCAGGATTAGCAGCTGCAACTCATTTGCTAAAAAATAATGTTACGGATATTCTAATATTAGAAGCTTCAAATCGTATTGGTGGACGAGTCTACACAGCACCTTTCGGTAAAACGTTTTAAAAATAATAATAAATGTAAATTTAACCTAGAATTACTAACACTCTGGTCCTGGGGGAGAAAATAATGTAGACATGGAGAAGAGGAAGGCAATGGAACACTGATGCTATTCCCAATATCTTTCACGAAATTAATTAGTTAGAACTGGATTCAAATGTTGAAGATTCTGAGAAGTCAGGTCAAAACCTTAGATGCTAATTATTCAAATTCACCCACTTATTTTCAGAGTAACTTTGATTTTAAGAATTTACCTTCAATTTACCCATAACAGGCATGTGGAGTGTTAAAATATTTGCACACTATCTGCTAGTTCCAGGGCTAAAAAAATTAGTTCTGTTTTTTATCACATGGTCATCCAATTATATGACTGAAGCATTTAAAAACAGAAGAGGTAGATGTGTAAAAGACACTAGTTGGAGGTATCTCCTCTGAGAGTAATGAATTTCATTATACAGCCGATCCTGTGGTGAATGAAGTGAAGGTGTCATTTGCAGGTTGCATAGTAGGTGCTTTTTGGAGGGCCGGGTATGCTGATAAGCATAGCTTTCCACTCAGTGAGAAAGGCAATGGTAAACCACCTCACTCCTCGTTTTACTTAATAAAGCCTCTAGAGCAGTAATTCCCAAATATTTTCTTACCACGCCCCCATCTATTTAAAAGAAAACTTCCCGCGTTCCCTTGCACAGTTTTATGTGGTAATGACAAAAAAACAAGTATTACTTTGAATAACCAAACATTAATTTTGTATTGTTTTTTTATGACATTACAAGTTGCAATTTAAATTGAACAAGTAAGAAACAAAATAAATCAGTAAGATGAATGACCTTGCATTTTTTTACAAGATTCCCTAATCTTGGTTGATTGTTAGAAAGTGCACAGCATAAATAATTAGCAAAATAAAGTTTGCCTCAATACTTTGTTTTTATTGAAACAAGTGCTGAAAATCCTTTTTCGCACAAATCTGTGCTTTAAAAAGGTAAATACTATCACAGCGCTTGCTGAGGTATACTGGGGTTCACTTTGTAATAGACGCTTAAACTCGACTTGTGAATCGCAACAGCTCTGGATATGCGAATGGCAAAGCTATCTGGAGGTACCGCGCCCCCCTTGACGTGTCTTCACACCTCCCTTAGGGGCCTACCTCCCACTTTGAGAACTATTGCTTTAGAGGTTCAAACCAGCCTTTTCAGCTGATAACCAAAACAACACCGTCAATTAGTATTAATAGGTATTTACAATGATGAAAATCATTGTGGTGTGGTAAAATAGAAAATGTAAAACTGGAAATGAAGCGACTGAATGTCAATGTCCTTGGGATGAGTGAGATTAGGTGGAAAAATGAGGGTGACTTTTGGAGTGGAGGCCATAGGATTATTTTCTCAGGTGGCAAAGGCAGCACAACAGGAGTGGGTGTGGTGTTGGATAAGAAGTGGGGAAGAAGGGTGAAGAGCTATGTGCTATTTAATGATCGAATAATGTTGATAAAGTTGGAAGGTGAGGGAGAGCATTTAGCAATCATGCAAATTTATATGCCAACATCTGGATATAGTGATGAGGACTTAGAGGAGGTATACGAACAAATTGAAGAGATATTGAACTATGTGAAGGAAAATGAGACATTAATTATCCTTGGGGACTGGAATGCTGTTGTTGGGGAGGGAAGTGAAGGAGAGGTGATCGGTGAGTATGGATTGGGTAACAGGAATGAACGTGGTCAGAGGATGATAGATTTCTGTGTGGAGAAGGACTTTATAGTTGCGAATACAATCTTTAAGCAACCCCTTAGACGCCGATACACATGGATCCAGCCAGATGTAGCGCGGTACCAAATAGACTACATCATGTTGAGGAAGAAGCATAAGCGGTATATCCAACAATGTAAAACTTACCCTGGTGCAGATATATGTAGTGATCACAACATAGTAGTTATGGAATACAGGATGCAAGGTAAAAGAAAATCATTCAATAAGAAGCCAACTAACAACAAATGGGCTAGTGAAAAGCTTAAAATGAAGGGGAATGTAGATAAATACAACTTCAAAATCAAAGAGGTGTTGAATGAAATAGAACACCCAGTGTTGGACACTCAGCATCAATGGGAAAGTTTGAAAGAGGCCATTTTGACTTCTGCGAATGAAGTAGTAGGTAAGCAGGAAGAGCAGCCACAAAAGCCTTGGATAAGTGATGAAACCATAGCTCTGATAGAAAGAAGAAGGCAACACAAAAATGACAGGAACAGAGGTGAATACAACAGATTAAGAAATCTTGTGAATAGAAATGCTAGAAAAGATAAAGAAGAATGGTTGGGAAAGCGTTGCAATGAAATTGAGAATCAGTTCGAAAGAGGAAACGTAGAAAAATCGTATGGCCTAATAAGAAAGATGTTTGGTAAGCGCACTGTGAGAAACAACATTATTAAATCAAGGGATATGAAGATGTTGATGGACAATGGGGAGGTTGCAGATAGATGGAAGCAGTATGTGGAAGATCTGTATAGTAATTCGGAAGCCTTAGATGAGCTGGAGGAGGAGAGTAATGTGCCTTTTGATGATCTGGGACCACCAATCACTTTTTCAGAAATGGAAAGGGCCTTACATGATCTGAAGTCAAAGAAATCATATGGTTTAGATAATATACCGGCAGAACTCTTGCAGGCACTGGACAACGATATTAAGTACATACTATTTGTTCTTATGAATACTATCTACATCACTGGGAAAGTACCAGATGATTTCAAAGAAAGCCTTATGGTGCTTTTGCCAAAGAAGAACAAGGCAACAAGGTGCGAGGAGTATAGAACACTGAGTATCCTATCACATGCTTCTACGAGGGCCATCCGGAAAGTAGTACCCGTTTCCGCCGCATGAGGTGCTGACGAGGCGAGCAGCCGCCGGTCAAGGTCAGATCGCTTCAGTGGCTTGTCTGCCTTCTCTGTTGTAAGTTCCGCGACGCTAGCATTGCCTGTCTTGTTTCTGTGACCGTTCATAATGTTTAAAAAAATTGAGAACGCCGCCAGTTGTGAAGTGAGGGCTGTAATAAAATTTCTCAATGCAAGAAACGTTCGACCTTGTGATATTCATCGCCAATTAAAGGAAGTGTATGGAGACGATGTGATGGATGAGTCATCTGTTCGGCGCTGGTGTCGTAATTTTAACTTGGGGAGGGGGAACACACACGACGATGAGCGTTCAGGGAGACCATCTGTCATTACAGATCAACTGCTGAGGTCAGTAGACGAATTCGTGAGGCACGATCGGCGCGTTACAATTGATGACATCTGTGAACATTTCCCCAATGTTTCTCGCACAATTCTTCATGAAATTGTCAAAGACCATCTGCATTATTCAAAAATTTGCGCAAGGTGGGTCCCTCGCATGCTTACAGATGAGCACAAAACCAAGTGTATGGCTGCTGCATTAACATTTTTGGAACGTTATTCTGATGAAGCAGACGCGTTCTTGAATCGCATAGTTACTGGTGATGAAACGTGGGTTTGTTATGCTTCACCTGAGAGTAAACGACAGTCAATGGAGTGGCATCATCCTCATTCACCAAAGAAACCAAAAAAATTCAAGACTGTTCTGTCCACCAGGAAACTTATGGCAACCATTTTCTGGGATCGACGTGGTATACTGCTTATTGATTTTATGGCCCGTGGAGACACTATTAACGCTAATGCGTATTGTGAAACATTAAAGAAATTACGGCGGGCAATACAAAATCGACGAAGAGGTCTATTGTCTGATGGCGTCATTCTCCTCCATGACAATGCCAGGCCTCATGCAGCGGGGATAACACAACAACTTCTGCAGCAATTCAATTGGGAAATTTTCGACCATCCACCATATAGCCCGGACTTGGCCCCTTCAGATTTTCATCTCTTTACAAAACTTAAAGAGTTTTTGGCGGGAAAAAGATTTGACAGCGATGAAGAACTTAAAGAAGGTGTGACTACGTATTTCGATCGGCTGGCGGCGGAGGAATATGATGCTGGAATACAAAAACTCGTCACACGTTATGACAAATGCTTAAATTTGCTTGGAGATTATGTGGAGAAGTAGTTTAAGGTATGCTCTTTTCAATAAAAATGTTTACATTTGTTAATATTTACTTCTGTGTCTTTATTTCACAAACGGGTACTACTTTCCGGATGGCCCTCGTAAGATACTTACGGGTATAATATTGAGAAGAATTGAGGGTAAGGTTGATGCAAATCTCGCTGAGGATCAATTCGGCTTCAGGAAAAATAAGGGCACAAGGGAAGCAATAGTGTGTCTCAGGAATATTGTGGAGAAAAGCTTTCTGGTGAACAAACAGGTTTACGTTGCATTTGTGGATCTCCTCAAAGCATTTGATAGGGTGAATTGGAATGTTCTTATGAAGGTACTGAAAGATATTAAAATAGATTATAGAGACATAAGGATTATAAGAGAGTTGTACAAAAATCAAATAGCATCATTAAAGATAGGTGAAGAGCAAAGGAAGGCTAATATAAAGAGAGGAGTAAGACAGGGCTGTTGTTTGTCACCATTATTGTTCAACATTTACATAGAGCAAGCTATAAATGAATGCAAAGAGTATTGCACTGGCATCAAGATAAATGGGGTAAGGATCCAGATGCTTCGTTTTGCAGATGATATAGCAATAGTGGCAGATGATAAACCAAGTATAGAAAGAGCACTAAACACCTTGCATGAAATACTGAGAAATAAATATGATATGGAGATCAATAAGGTAAAGACAGAAGTTATGGTCTGCTCAAAAGTTCCAGAGAATGTGTCCATTAAATTAGATAACACCGCCCTAAAGCAAGTTAAAATGTATAAATATCTTGGAAGCATAATATCGGAAGATGGGAAGGATAAAATGGATATTAAAAGGCGTATTAGAGAAGCTAAAGCTATGTTTATTAGTAAACGGCAGCTGCTTTCCTCAAATAGTCTAAAGTTGGAAATAAGAAAGCGACTAATAAAGAGTTGCATTTGGAGTATAGCACTCTATGGGTCAGAAACGTGGACTATTGGGAAGGTCGAGGAAAAGGCTTTGAATGCATTTGAGGTGTGGTGCTGGAGGAGAATGCTCAAGATAAAATGGACTGACAGGATCACAAATGTAGAGGTTTTACAAAGGGCAGAGGAAAGTAGATCTCTTTTGAAGCTTCTCGGGGGCAGACGACATTCTTATATTGGACACATAATAAGACACAACGAATTTACGTTAAGCATTCTTGAAGGTACAGTTAATGGACAAAGGGGTCGTGGAAGGCCCCGGCTACAGTATCTAAACCAAATTACAAAAGATCTGGGTGCTGAGAGCTATGCGCAATGGAAGAGGGTGGCAATGGACAGAGCTAGATGGAGGGCTGCCAACCAATCTTACGATTGAGGTAGAAGAAGAAGACAATGATGAATTCTTTTCAGTATTTATGGTATCATTTATTAAGGTAACTTACTCACAAAGTTATCTTTTGGGATAGGTACTACAAAGGTTATGATAAACACAGGTAGTCTGAAGTTTATGCAGAGTATTTTATTTACAAAATTATTCTGCGCTAATGACTAATGACCATGAAATCAGAATCATGGCCACTTCAGGATTAGCAATTCATAGAATATTTGAAATAAGTAACAGGTGTAAATTGATAGAAAGAAGATCATTGCAAACATTGTAACTTCTCTTCAATACTTGTTTTTTTTTTATCTCTAATGTGTGTATGTTGTAATCGGTTCAATTCAGAACAATATGCAACCCCATGACCCAATGAGATGAGGATGATGTGTATGACGAGTAAATGAGGTTTAGTCTTGTACAGACTCAGAGAGTATGGTTAACTGAACCCCAACCATCAAAGCATATGGTAACCACTGTCTAGTGTTCAAATCCGTATAAAAGTAACCTTTACTAGGATGTGAACCAGGAACCCTTGTCTCTGAAAATCAGTTGTTAAACAGCTGACTCACAGCGACGACTTTACCTCTAGACCAAACCGGTGGTTCACCTTCAATACTAGTGAAAGTGAACATTTTTTAAAGATAATCAGCGACAAAAAGAAAATCAAATTTTTAGGTAGGCCTATATTTAGTTAACAATAAAAATTTAGCTGTCCTGGTTAGTGTTTTTGCAGTTTTCCTTTACTACTCAAGCAATGCCTGGTCAGCCCCTTTTTGCATTCTGTGTGATAGAAGAACCTTCCCAACCTATTCTTACATTAACAAGGCTGTCATAAATAACAAAATAAAATACACATAAAATGTTTATGTGATAAAAGTTTTTTAGTTTCATTTTGTCATATCTATAGCTTGGTCATTAGCAACTGCTTTGAGTAATAGAACTTGAATGGTGTGTTTTAACCTGTAATAATTTCCAGACCCTAGCCAGGAATCAAACCTGGGACATCTGCTTTGTAGGTTAGCGCACTAACCACTATGCCACAGAGGCAACCTCTATAACAGTAATAATTATGATAATAATAATCTTCATAATGTACATTGAAAATTTAATCCTTGTAGAAAAGTGCTAAAATTTTCAAATTGATTCTTTCAGCTGATTTTCTTATAGAATATGGAGCCCAATGGATCCATGGACAAGATGGTAATCCAGTATATGAAATTGCCAAGAAATACAATGTTACAGATGTTCAGCACATGGAATACTCTTTCAGATTTATTAAATCTGCTACATCTAAAATAAATATGTCAATTATTAATCAATTTGCTCATGAAACTCTTGATTACTTTCAAGATGACGAGGAATTAATTGCTTGCAATTGTTCGTTGTATAGTTATTTTAATAAGAGGTATTTACTGTTTACATATACTCAAATTTGTTAATGAATGTTAAAAGTTATTAACGTATTAAAAAAGTGGTATGAAACACTCTCACAACAACAATCTCTTGCCATTGTAAACAATAAACCATATTTTTTTTTTTTTAACGTCCGACTGTTCTGCAATTACTGCTAATGCAGACGGTGAATGATGAAATGATTTTTTGTAACGTATGAAAAAATGCCGTGCCTGAATGGGATTTGAACCCAAGACCGCATGATGAGAGGCGAGCACGTTACCAACTTCGCCAATGCGGCCGGCATATAATAATAATAATAATAATAATAACATAATAATATAACCTGTTTAATAATGTAAAATTATAAACATAACCTCATTTCAATCATGAGTGAATGAAAAAAACCTCTCTATATGACTTAAAAATAGCCCTACTTACGTTGTGTTTACTTTTAGGCCTATTTATGTTTATGCAGCCCTGAGTTAACTGTTAGTATTTATGTTCGTAATTACTTATGTTACGTAGCCTATAGTGTATTTACTCATGATTAAACACAACGCTTTTCCTTCTTGTTCTATCGCTGAACAATCTCTTCTCCATTGCGATACCAAGCATTCCAAGTTTTTAGTTGTCCCCTAATTGCATCATTCCTCCAGGCACATGGCTTGGGAAGGGTCTTGAGGGCCCCCCCTCAAAAGGAAGATCAAAATTTTGAGCCAAACTTAATATGCAGCGGGTCCCGCATAGATTTTCGGTCAGGTCTGGCAGTTTTACATCAGTCGTTTCAATACATCACCCTTCACTAACCTCTGGGGTGTTAAAAATGGAGTCAAAGGGACTGCTATACCAACCCCGAGCTGAAGGGGCCTGTACTATTTTTTACTTTTTGTTAATAATTTTTAAGAACAAATAATTTAATAGCTGGAGATGAGGTAAAAAAAGTAAATAAGTAGGTACTTCACTTGACTTATTAAATGAACTTATTAGGTACTGTATTAGGCTACTATGAATTATTAAATTAACATAAAATTGTATATATTTTGTGTTTGAGTTGGAGGTTAAACAAAGGGGCCCCATTGGGTTTTTCTGTACTGGGCCCCATGATATCCGTTACCGCCCCCTGACAAACCTTAATGTGCGAAACTATCGAATGTAAAACAAAAAAACAAAATCTTTAGATTCAGCCACTGAATTCCAGCCACGTGTCTGCATTCCTCATTCTACCTCTTCATGTCTTTAGTATTCAACCAAAGATGGGGTACACGAGAAAGTGAAGAATACGATAAAAGAAATACAGTATCTAAAACCTATTTTATTTTTTTTATTTACCTACCTAAAATAATTTCAAAGGCTTGGTTATTAGTCACTATTTTAGTGCAATAATCGATTTTATTATACTAGTGTAAAATTGGATTTCATTTGAGTAGTTCAGCAAGTTATGAATGTATGTCATGCCTCAAAAGTTTAATTTAATCAATTATCTGTTTTGTTTTGAAAAATTTCTAGATATGAGAAGCTTGTAAAAGATAACAACATAGATGAATATACAGCTCAAGCGTTGAAAGATATAATGGTTAAATTTGAAGCATCCCATGATGGAACTGCAGATTTAGATAAAGTAGGAACTTGGGGACTCACTCAATACAAGATGACTAATGGTAGTTTAGGAGTTGCCTGGAAATCAGGTTACCATTCATTTATCAACATGTTATTGGTCAGTAAAAACGTTTTTCAGATAATTTTTAAGTTTCTAAACTACCAATGACATTATTTATAAAATGAAAACACATGCACTGGTAACTGAACTTTAGCTTAGTTTCAGAGATATACTGAGAAATTAATTTTAAATTACCTAGCTTTATCTCTGATGTCCCTTTACTGTATGAATCTAAGCTTTGTGCAGCTGCGGGATGAATGGGACAGACGAAGTACCAGATGCTGTTGTGTCAGAACACAGTACTAATCATCTCATTACTCTTCGCTGGGCAGTAGGCTGCCTAGTGCGGTGACATACGTGGGTGTTGTTTTGACTATTCGCTGTAGACGGCGACACAGAATATATGTAGTTTGGATAGTACCCTTGACTACTACAAACATAATACAAGTAAAACGTTACTACTACTAGTGCAATCTCTCACAGTAGTAGTGACGTAATGCATACCTCTCAGCTGCACAAAGCTTGGGAACGGGCAGTACTCTTGTGCAACATCTATAATAAAAATCATGATAATATGTGACACTAGTAAAAAATTATATTTGCAAAATATGAGGTTGTTGCTGATTACTGTAAAAATTTAATGGAAAACAATCGTTTGTAAATAATAATAATAATAATATTTCTCCACAATAGTTAGAAGGGATAATGAAGGGCCATTATCAAACCTATTTGTTATAAAATTTATAGATTGGAAAACCAGCCATGTAGTTTAGAAGATCATGAATCTACAATAAAGGATTTATCATTATTTTTAAATCAATATTTTAGTATCTACAGTTTGATTATTGGATGTTAAATGTTAATTCTGCCCAAAACAGACAGGTTGAGTGTTAATTTTTTTTTGCACTCAGTTCCACAACTATAAAAAATAGTTCTGTTTCTTTATTACATGGTCAGCCAATTAAATTACTGAATCATTTAAGAACATAAAAGGTAGAGGTGTAAAAGACACAAGTTAGAGTTGTCTCCTCTGAGAGTAATGCATTTCATTATCCAGCCAGACCTAGTGATATATGATTTTTTTTTAACATCTATCTTGCAATGACTGCTAATGCAGATGGTGAGAAGGATGATAGATGATAGATGATGATGATGATGATTATGAGTGATGAAAAAATGCCAGACCTGACCAGAATCGAACCCAGTCAGGTCGATGTAGTGAATGAAATGAAGATTTCATTTCCATGGTGGAAAATATGTGCTTTTCAAAAGGCCTGGCATGCTGATAATCGTACTTTTCAACTAATTGAGGAAGTCACCCTACTCCTTGTTTTACTTAATAAAACTACTAAAAGTTCAAACCAGCCTTTCAGCTGATGACCTAAATAACAAATTTTAATCATGTCTTAAGGGTTTATGGGATATTTTATACCTGACCAACAAAGTTATGTTTTTATTTCTCTTTCATTAACAATGTGAAGCCTAATAAACTAATGATGTCTGCATACTTGGAGGTAGTCAGGTGTTTAAAATGTTGAATCAGTCTGTATTACAGTAAGTTATTTTATTTTAAATTTTGAAATAATGCAATATAATTTTTAATAATGTAAACATAAAATAACCTACTTGATAATAATGACCTGAGTAACTATCAGTTATCAAAGACAAAAGCCAACCATGACCTTGTGACCTACTATAACCACATGAAATATTTCACCATCTATATTGCAGATCTTAATAGTATGTTAATTGTACATTTCTCATACAGATCTCATCAAATATTAGACTAACGCTTTATTGGTACATTAACCTAAATACCTAAAGTTGCCTGGGTTTCATTTTTTCTTATGTTTGAAAATAGTTTTAGGTTAGATCACACAATTTGTTAACTTTCTACTATTATCAGGAACTGTCTTGTTTTAAATAAACTCTCAATTTACTTTTTGCTCTAAACATAAATAGACATTATTTGAATAGGGAAGATCCCTTCCTTTGTGTTTATTTGTATGTGGTTACCACACTGTCATACACTCAAGTTGAGAAACTTAATAATTCAGAGGATTTATACCAATCAACTAAATAACTTAACCCAGAGGAAAGTTTTATGGAATTAAGCTAAATGTTATGGATTTACCTTAAATTCCTGATTTATAAAGTATATTTCTCTCAGTTTTATTTTAAGCCCTATAACTGGTTGTTTTTCATGGGTCATCGGTTTACCGACTCCTCATTCTCCTGGAGCTCACATTTTCAAGAGGTTTAGTTGCAGATTTTCTTCATCCTCCCTAAAAAAATTGCTATTGATTACCTACCATATTCCAACATATTTTTACATACCCTTTGTCTTTTCATAATTGATGTTACTACCGGTACTTTTTATAGACCTACATTTGCTTCAAATAATAAGAACAATTTTTTTTGCATTCAAAGTCACATCAACAGCTTTGTCATTTGTGTCAACTGTGTTACGGAGCTACTAGGTTTTGACTTGAAATAATTTTCCGACCCTAGCCAGGAATCGAATCTGGGACCTACCACTCTATAGTTTAGCATACTGAGTACTAAACACTATGCCAGAAAAGCAGTCTCAAAGTACTTTCATTTCATTAATAAAATGAATTTAAAATATTCATTAATCTGCAAAACTATAATGTTATACTTGTTTTTTCAGGGTAAATATGAGGATGAAGAATTACCAGTCATCAGTAAAACCAGATTTAACGAAGTAGTTAAAAGAGTAGATTGGAGCAAAGATGAAGTAGATTTACTGTTGGAAGATGGTACTCACTATTTTGCTGATCATGTCATTTTGACTGTGTCTATAGGTGTTCTTAAACATTCAGCCAAAACAATGTTTAATCCACCATTGCCGGAAAGAAAACTCTCGGCAATAGAGGTAAAATTAAGTCTGTATTTCAGCAAAATCTTTTTTGCTTAATGTCAATGTTGTTAACAAGACATACTGAGGAACTTATTATAAGGAATTAATAGTAGGAGTTTATATTATAGAGTGAAAAATTGATACCCAGATTTTAACTGTCTTCCATATTCCATGAGTTGTGAAAACATATGAACAAATTTTTTTCTCTGGTCTCAACAACTTTTCAGAACATTGGCATGTCACACAATATTCTTCCAATTACTTCTTAAAATCTTTTTCTTCTTCTCACAATCAAGGATACGGCTTCCACCTGTTCCAACTCACAACAGTAACAAACTATTGAATAATTGGCAACTTTTGCGTGGCCTTCCAAAATCTCTCCACCCCACTGGTCTGTATTGCAAAACATTGAGGAGGATCGTTCCCTCAGGCATTCTCTCTATGTGCTCCCTCCATTGAATTTGATAGTCTACAATCTTCCTGTAGAATACGCCAATTAAATTGTTGTATAAAAGGCGTATCCATGCGGTTTGACGTTATTTAATAAATTGACAATCTGGAACGTTAAGTTTCGCAATGATATTTCGGAGTAACCATTAGACGTATGCGTAAAGCGTTGAGAGGAAGGCAATGCGGGATGACAAAGTATGGTTTTCGTTTAATTGTACAAGAAGCTGTTCTAAAATGACGTTAAACTCCAGGTGCAGGCAATTTGCCTTGACATGAAAGGATACGTTCACTACTGCAGGTATGTTAATTGTGGACGGAACGTTAATAATATTATCGAGATCCCGACCAATTGTACGGGCTTTTACAAACAGTGGATTAGATTCAGGGTTTATACTTAAATCAGCTGAATCTGGTTACATTTTGATGTCAGTTGAAACGTTTTGTATATAATTACTATTTGAAAAACGCAAAAAATTAAAAGAACTGATGTGACGTTAATAGGTTTTATTGTAAGATTGATGTTTACGTTTGTTTGAAAGAAACATACAATACTGTTTATTAGTTGTATGAGAATTATTAATTTGAGAGGTTTGAAGAAACGCAATGCGTGAATAGAAATAATTTATACTTCCCATTCAGGTCGTAAACATCCAGTTCCGTTCTATACTCTACCCTCTTGTGGTCTGGTACTACTCCACGACTCACATCCATAGAGTAGGACTGGGGCAGCCATCACCTTGTAAAACTTCAACTGAGTTTCTTGTTTTGTTTTCCTGCCTAGGGTTCTGCTAATATTGCCGCACACTGCTTGGAATTTCCCAACTTTCTTCTTTATATCCAAATCTTAATCAAACATAATGTCACAACTTAAATAATTGTATTGTGATACTTGTTCAAGCACTACATCATCTACCACAATTTTAGACCTGGTAGGATATTTACCAGTAAATACCTTTGACTTTCTCATGGAAACATTGAAATTATATTTTTTGCATAATTCATAAACATAGGTACATTGATCTCTGAAGCTCATCCCCACTCTCTTTCACAATCCACAAATAGTAAAGCATTCAGGTAAACATTGTTCAGCCTAATTCCCGAACTAACCTTGTTTTGCATTAGCAGAAAATGTGATTTCTCTTAAAAATTGAAAACTAAATTTTTTTCTACACCATCAGCTTTATATTCTAGTTTAAAGTTTCATAGTAGCCTAGTACATGCAACAAAATAATACCATGCAATCTGTACTAGAAATTTAATTCCCCAACTTCCGAAACTGTGAACACTTATCAAAATGTAATCTCTGTCTTCGTTCACGTGTTTAATTTGTACGAGTATAATATAAACTAAATTTAATGTAATCAATGTTATTAGCTCTTGTTACAGTATTCAGTAATTTAATAGAGTTTACCGATTTTTTTCAGAAACTGGGATTTGATATCGTGAATAAAATATTCATACAATTTGATACTCGATGGTGGCCTTTGGATTTTGACTATAACATAAATATGTTATGGAGTGATGAAGATAAAGAACTTTTCAAACGTCAGTCGAAATATGTAAGCATTTCATTTTACCTTCAATTTTTACACTTCGTGGTTGTGATTACGGTCCTATTCTTTCTTTTTACCTCGTCTTTGCTATGATCTATCATTATGAATTATTCAGATAATGACATTGTTGTTTCAAAGAAAATATATTACCAAAGAAAATTAATTTTCTTTGAAAATATATTACCAAAGAAAATTAATTTTCCGTGACATTTAATGTTGTGGTCTTACTCTATGATTATGGAGATATGAAGACAGGAGAAGACATTTTTAAAGTAATGATCTGTATATCCGTTTTACTGCTCCAAATGCTGATCTAAAATTAATTGGCTGTTTTTCAAAGACCTATCAATGCTACGCTCTGGTCTAGTAAAATACAGATGAGGATGAAGAAGTTTGTAGTTACATCTGCATTGAAGACCATAATGGTGCTAAGACTGATAAATGAATCAGTCATTTCAGAAAACCCATAAGTCAAATATTTACATGTTTTTCTTTAGTGCTTTAGGATTAGTAAAGAATGTAAATCCCTACAAAAATCACATAAGTTTGGCTTTCTGTAATATAATACAAAGAAAATGATATAAAGTTTTCCTTCAAATTATAAAATTGAAAAAAGATGATTTTTTGAAGCTTATAGGCCTACAAAGTTTCAATGCAAAAATCTTTTTAAGGGAGATAATACTGTTTGTGATGACGATGATGAATGTGAATAGTTCTGAAAACCAACACTTTTCTTTCTTAAAGTTAAGAATTTCAATTTTTATTACTATAAAAAGCTATTTTAAGTCACTAATGTAAACTAGTGAAATACATAATTGAAGACTTCACGAAAGGAACGGGGTAAGTCCATTTTTTCTGAAAATAAGGTTTTAGCGCAGTCTGGTAGTCAGTTAAAAGTACTATCGGCTAGTCAAACTTACACACAAATAACGTGTTAAGTCACTGAGATAACAAAGATTTATGTACACTAAAATAAAATTTTAGTATGCAATGAAAGAATGTTCCAAAGGCAAATTTTATACATATTCTCCTGAAAAATTCACAAAATGTGACTTATCCCATTTTTCCGTGGAGTCTTCAAATGAATTCTATTGTACAACACAATTTTCTTACGGTCTAGGGATATATTTTACAGAAAACAACGTAAATTAGCAATTTACTCCAATTTATTTCACAAATACAAATTCAAAATTTTCAATTTTTTTTAAAACAAGTAGCTTATCTTTAAAAATACAAAAATACCCATTTTATATTAAAGGGGACAGCCCTCTGAACAAATTATATTTTTTTAATATATTGTTTTTATTGAAATGTAGTAAATTACCAGTTTTTGAATTTTCCCAAAAGTTAGTTTTTTTTAGTTATGGGATTTCTAAAATGACTGGTTCAAATATACTCTAGGAATAAATAAAGGCTAAAGGCCTTGAATATGAGCTAATTGCACAGGTCATGTAGGATCTTCAGAGCAGTGCACATGAGAAATGAATACATAAGGCAACAGACCGGTTCTAAGAATCTCAGAATACCATAGTATACAAGATAGAGACCCAACAGTTGTTATGGTATGGGGGATGTTCGAAAAATGGCAGCAGACAGATGGCCCCAAAGAGACTTCTTCTTCTTCTCCTCCTCCTCCTTCTTCATCTTTTTCTGTACAAAATGTAGAAGAGGTCACCCTCGGAAAACATGAAAACAGGTAATTCAAGATGTTAAGTATATCACAGGGAGGGTGAATGGGAAGATAGAAGACAATGAGCTGTAATGTGTAGGAAATAGAAAAATCTATAATACCACACAAAAAGTAAGTAAATTACTTGCAATTGTAGTAATTGGTGAATGCTAATGTACTGTACGTAATATAAACACCTGACAATGATGTTAACCATTGAAATCTCTTCTTTTAAAATGTTGTTTCGTAAATATTAGAATGTATATTAAATATTTACTAATTTAGTAATTACAATAATTGAAAATATTCTGATCACAAATGGCTACTACAATTACTTCAGATTTAACATTGTGCATTGAGGTTCATGAGTATAGTTAATTGATTGTTACTTTTTATTTTATTAATAAGTTTATTTTCACTTACTATAAATTCTAGCAATTATCAGATTGATCTTTGTTTATTTTGTTCATTATTATATAGGGTGGCTGGATTACCGATTTGTTAGGTTTTCACTTTGTTGAAAATCAACCAAGAGTTTTGGAGGGTTGGATTTCAGGTGATACAGCTCGAAAAACAGAACAACTCTCTGATAAAGAAATAACAGATGCTGTAATGGAACTTCTACACTGGTATCTTGGCGATAAATATAACATATCAAACCCCATCAATATGACAAGGTACCTACGATCTTATTAAGTGACAGATCTTCATTATTATTAATTAACATATTTAGGATATTTACTACAATCTAGGCCATTAGGAGTTTCAGAAACAATTCTTAGTTTTTATTGCTAAAGTCCTGTTAATAACATTTGTATTTCAATATTCTAATCATGGGAAAGCGGTGTTAAATTAATTGCACCTGACCTATTATTTCCAGGGCTAAAAGAAAATATGTTTGTTCTCAAACATGATTTGTCGTGAATTGTTGAAAAGCAGGAAAGTTTAATATGTAAGTAACACTAAACAAACAGAATCATCTCTGAGAAGAAATTAATTTTGACACTTGTAATAGGTGGTTTTCAATAGAGAGTGTCTACAGCATTTTTTTTTGTGTCTGTTTTGCAATTTCTGCTAATGCAGACAGTGGAGAATGATGATATATGAAAAATGAGTGATGTAAACTTGCCAGACCTGACCAGGAATCGAACCCAGGACCCCAGCATAGAAGCCAGTTGTGCTAACCACTACACCAACAGGTTGGCCTGAAGCCTGAATTATAATCTAAAGCTGGGAAGTTTAATACACTCCCTTTTGTTCATTATAAACACTGTTGGAATACACAAGAGAGTGAAAAAGAAGATCAAAGAAAATACTGATAGTTCATTGTTGGCAATGCTCCAAATTTATATAAAAAATTAGCTGAGTATATAAAGGCAGGTGGAGCCTTATATATACCGTAATTATATATATATATATATATATATATATATATATATGGTAATTTATAGATCTTTCAACCTGTCCAGAAAACATACATATTTACATTTGAAAATTACAAGATTTGAACACATGACTTCAGTTTTGGCATACCTGTACATTTAAAGCGAAAGAAAATATTTTTGTTAAATAGCCAATGGTTACATTATTGGGAAATATTTTTTCCATATCATTCTATGTCACTCCGTTTTCCTGTAATCAATTTGGGACACCTTATCTGCCTCACATTTGATATAATCAAATCTTCAGTAGTAATTTATCTTAAAATTTAAAATGGGTTCAGTTATGGATGAATTGGGAAAAGATGTGATGCTGAAAGAGCAATGGAGGAGAGTACAAAATAATTGGGTGAAATATTAAATGAGGTGATGAGTTATGGAGATTTAACTCTATTTAATAATTTAAACTGATGAATTCAGGGTCTGTCTTGTTTCTTCATTCAAAAATAAATCTTTATAATGCATCCTGCAGTTTGAAATTATTTCTATTTCATATAATGAATTAATATAATAATTTCACCAACCTTCTTTTTAAACTGCGTCACCTTTATTTTAATTCTTACTTACACGTGTTTCGGTTGATCCACCATCATCAGAGTAAATGAAAAATTGAAACTAAAAAATTTTCATCTCACTTATTTAAAATTTACAGAAGATGATACATCTTCAGTCACTTGTATAAAACTGATTTAAAATTAACTTATTTTAATTTATCCCTTCTCATATTTACTGTAGATAGCAGCAGCAGCAAATATCACTTCATCATTCCTAAATTTGACCTGTTCATTCAAAATGTCCTGCTTTTGCTCTTTTAAATATTATAAATATGGAACATCTCATATTTTTCAATTTTATTTTTATTTTCTATATTACATTGTTCTATTATATTAAAATGTTCATCTATTTTATCAAATTTATGTTTTTCTTCTTTTATATGATTGGTATAGTTAGATATAATATAGTCACATTTCAGTGCTTCTTTATGTTCCTTATACCTCACTTGAAATTACTTGTATTGTTTCTGTTTTACTTTTAGATCATCCTGGGCCAGTAATAAATTTATCCGTGGATCATACAGTTTTCGTACAGTTGAAAGTGATTATCAAGGCTACTTTGCATCTGATATTTCTCAGCCCATTTTTAACAATCGTTCAATTCCAGTAAGTAAATAACCCAAAATTTTAGTCTATGTACTGTGTACCATTAAAAAGTACAATTGTACAAACATTGGAAGTTATGATAATTCCTAATTACTATAACTTCCATTACTAAGGTAAAAACCCATTAAATAGTGTATGGGAAAACTCCCATCGTTAGCATTAAATACATTGTTTTTTGTTTTTGTTTTATGTCTGACTGTTCTGCAATTTCTGCTAATGCAGACAGTGGATAATGATGATAATGAAAATGAGTGATGAAAAAATGATTCCCAGACCTGCCCGGGAATTGAACCCGGGACCCTAGCGTAGAAGCCAGTTGCGCTAACTACTATGCCAACGGGCCGGCCAAAATTAGTTATATTAGTATAGTAGTTACACAATATGTTGTAAATATAGCCAACTGTCAATCATCTGATACAGGGTATTATTCATTAGATCGGTGTATTTCACTCTGTGTTTTTGGGCCTTTCTTCCACCTACCAACTTACAGCCAATCATTGTATGGTTCTTCTTTCCTTTGGGCCCCCAGGTTGGTTGAACGATTGGTGGGAGAGGGAGGCTTATCGACCAGAGGTTTCCTGGTTTGAATCCAGGACATTAAAATCAGTTCCCTGGGACTTCAGAATAGAATAGTGGTTTAAGAAGGAGGAGCTATTTGAAGAAGTGACTAGGAGAATGAGGAGAAGAAGAAGAAAGGGGAAAATATTTAGGTGAGGTAAATTCATTTCCATTTCATTTCCCAGTGGGTTTTTTAAGTTTTGTTTTTTATTAAAGTCGCGGCAGAAAAAGGTTGGCTATATTTTAAATAGGTTAAGGATAATTTTGTTAGTAGTTTATTCATTAAATATTTAGTTTAATGCAAAGGAACCTAACTATATTTATTCAATTTTCTCATGCTCTACTGACAGAGCTGGCACCCAATATTTTTTTTTATTATTATTCATTATTTTAAATCCGATAAAAGTATTTACCCACCGGTCAAGATTTAAGGAGATGCAACTGTAGTTATGAATAAAGAAGTGTTGTAACAGAACAACAAACCAGGATTACCTAATAAGACATCTTTGAGATATTTTTATAAGATTGTTTTTATCTTTTAAAATCATCCATACTTTTAAAGAGTTTTAAAAGCATTTTATTATTCCCTATTAATTTCTATTGTCATTTTTATATGAATATGTAGGGAAGTATTGTATTCATGTAGATTTTTCGGAAATAATGTTTTCAGGCCCCTGAACCCAAAAAACACATGTTTAGTAATTGGTCCGAGTGCAAACAAAATACTACAAGAACAAAATAGCGTATGAAGTTTAAACTTGGAACTGAAATTAGGTACCACAAGGGGACCAGTTATGAACATTACCATCAAAATCAATCAACCAGAAGTAATAGTTTATTCATGCAATTTTTCACTTTTTTCCGAATTTCTCGATAATGGCTCTCATGATATTTTTAGGAGCTGTGCTCTCATGGTATTTTTTTTTAAGATTGCTCTTTAACATCCATTTTAGGCCCAAAGCGTATACGAACAAAGTTGTAGGAAATAAAGAAACCCTAAGACTTTTATTTCAACTTTGTTTTCTACAATGCTTAATTTAGCATCAATTGATGATTTTCTGTATCTTGCTCATTAAAATCAGTAAAAAATGGGATTTTTCGAAATTGCACATTTAGTATGCATTTTACAAGAGTGTATGCGAAAAAAGTTATATAAAATTAAAAAACTTACAATTTTTATTTCAAACGTATTTTTACAGAGCTTACTTAGTTCAGCATCAATTAGTGATTTCCTATTTTTTTTATAATAGAACAAAGATTGATTTTCATTTTACATCATTTACTCATGATTAAATATAGAAGGTTCATTATTTACACTTTACTGAAAGTTGCTGTTCATTATTTACACTGGCAAGAGAAAGTCATGTAAGAGTTTAACCAAATTTTTTAAATTATAGAATAACAACAGATAATGAATTGAAATTTTTTTAATAAATCTTATAAATATTATGTCTTTTAAACATTTTAATTTTACAGATTGTTATGTTTGCTGGTGAAGCTACACATGATCACTTTTATTCAACAGTTCATGGTGCCTTGGAGACAGGTTGGAGGGAAGCAAAGAGACTTTTAGCTCTAAGTTAATTAACCATATTGTAGTTAAAATAAAGTACCACAATAAAAGAAAAATATTGGAATAAGTACTGTGTCTTCTTTCTCCACCTTCTGTTCCCTATACCGAATAGTTACTTTTATAAAGAAATTGAAATTTCATGAATCCATCACTGTAGTTCATTCTATCTTTGGAACTACTGTAAACAAACGCTCTGCTCTGCTATTGGCTGGATGCATGTTGTAGTTACAGATTAGAGCACACCCAGTGGCAAGAGCAAAGTAGCGTATAATTGAAATCAAGTTTAAAATTAATATAAACTTTGTATAGCAAGGTCAAAAAGTAAACATTTTGTAACTTCACTTTTTATGTGGGTTTGATCCATAAGGTCTTTTTTTTTTTTTTTTATTTAAAATAAATTGATTTATTTTCTTCTTATGGCAGTCTTATCAAAGTCACTAATTTTGTCTGTCACTTTTACCTTACTTTTTCTATTCTTTGTCAGAGTAACATTTTTCCTTTCAATTAAATTTTTTTTCAAAATATTAAAAACACTGCTTTTGCCAACACTTGTGCTAGCTGCTATAATATGCACTAAATCCAACACAAAAACAGATTCATTACTATCTTTTAAAATCCAAATATGTTCCAAACCATTTGGTCGTTACAACTTTTTATCAGTTTCCCTTGCTTGTGCTTTTCAACAGATTACATTTTCTTTAAATATTAGCCTGAGAAAATTCTAAAATTGCATCACTAATTAAAACTAACTAAAATATTTTGTAACGCAAAAATAATTTGCAGCCTGAGATTGAAAAAAAAGACTGATTTCATGGAATACACAATAAGTTGCAAAACAGAATTTTGTTGGGGAAGAATAAAGCACTGATTTTTTTTAATCGAGTCCAGGAGACTCTCGAGTATAAGACATGTTAAAACATTATAACATCTGAAATACATATTTCAATCACACTTTGATCTACAAACTATTCTTAAAAAAAAATTCTTGTACACTATAAAAAGTTTCACCAGTCACGTAATTGTTCAGATTTCCTACTACACACAAAAAGCACCAAAGTATTATACATGACACTCAATTTTTCACCTATTCACTGGAAGTAGTAAGACTACAAAATTTGGGAAATTTATTAACTATTAATTAATTGGGGAACAGAATTGATTACCTATTTGAGAAGATTCTTGAAGCAATTAAGAGATTTTATGCCTCCAGTATGATGCTTTTTACATGTATTTGCCTTTTGCTAGTATGTATTTGCCTTTTACAGAGCTCATGGTACTTTTTCATGGCTGGATTTGTAGTCTATGCCTCAAAATGCATTGGAATAGTCTATTAACAGAATAAGTTCAAAGAAATTCTAAAACAATTTTGTTTTATTGGTTTAACGTCCGACTGTTGTTCTATAGTTACTGCTAATGCAGATGGTGAAAGATAAGATGATTTTTTTTGTAACTTACAAAAATATGCCGAGCCTTAATGGGATTCGAACCGAAGATTGCATGATGAGAGGCGAGCACATGAATTACTACTTTCTGTGAATAGGTGAAAAATTGAATGTCATGTTTTTGCCTTTTGCAGAGCTCAGGGCACTTTTCATGGCTGGTTTCTTAGTATACGCCTCATAAAGCATTAGAATCGACTATTTACAGAAATTTCTAAGGTACGTCTTACTACTTTCAGTGATTATGTGAAAAATTGAGTGTTATGTTTTTGCCTTTTACACAGCTCAGGGTACTTTTCCAAGGCTGGATTCGTAGTCTACACCTCAAAATGAATTAAAATCGAAACAGACATTAACAGAAAAAGTTTGAAAATTTCCAAAATAAGTATACATGAATTTTGGAAATTTTTGAACTTTTTCTGTAGATAGTCGATTCTAATGCTTTATTAGGCGTAGATTACGAATCCAGCCATGAAAAAGTACCCTGAGCTCTGTAAAAGGCAAAAACATGACCCTCTATTTTCCACCTTTTCACCAAAAGTAGCAAGACCTATTTTCAAGTTTATGTACCTATTTTGGGAATTTTCAACTTTTTCTGTTAAAAGTCGATGCTAATGCATTTTGAGGCGCAGAGTACAAATCCAGCCATGAGAAAGTACCCTGAGCTCTGTAAAAAGCAAAACATGACACTCAATTTTTCACCTATTCACCGAAAGTAGTATGACGTACCTATTTTGGAAATTTCTGTTAATAGTCGATTCCAATGCTTTATGAGGCATATACTATGAAACCAGCCATGAAAACTACCCTGAGCTCTGTAAAAGGGAAAAACATGACATTCAATTGTTTACCTATTCACTGAGAAAATTTTTTTTATTTAGTGAAAATTTACCTGTATGTGAATAATTTATTCACTTCTTTTCCGCAAGTGTCGTATTACCTATTACTACATTGTATTGTAGGTTGGACGATAACAGTGTTATTTTAATAACAGATTATAAAACCCTGTTATATTTAGTAACACGTTATAAAAAAATCTGGTGTGAAACACTCACAACTTTCTCTTGCCAATGAAAATAATTTAAACAATAAATATAACCTAACATTAGTAATAAAACATTAGAAATAAACAAAAAACTAACCTCAAAAACATAACCTTATTTTAATCATGAGTGAAAGACGCAAAATGAAAATCAACCTCAGTTTTGCTTCAATATACAGAAAATCACTCTTTCACACTAAACTAGGCTCTGTAGAGAAAAATGCTCTAAATAAAAGATGTAGAGCTTTTAATTTCCTACAAATATGATTATAATACACTTTTGTCGTAAAATGCATACTAAGCCCGAAATCTTTAAAAAATAGATTTTTCACACGTTTTCGTGAGAAAAAAACAGAAAATTGCTAATTACTGCTAAACTAAGCGTTATACAAAAAAATGTTAGAAATAAAAGTTGTAGGTTTTTAAATTCTCTACAACTTTTATTTATAAATTTTTGCGCTAAAATTCATATTAAAGCCGTAATCTTAAAAAAACTTTGTTTTTACGTGAAAACAGCCTCACCAAGAATTTCAGCAAACATGGCGCCTACCCTATCTTGTAGAGAATAAAAAAGTGAATAAACCAGGCGATATTAAAAAAAATCGTAGGACCAGTTTTTGAGAAAATTGCAAAAAAGTGAAAAATTATACGAATAAACTCCTACTTCCGGTTGACCGATTTTGATGAAAATGTTCGTATCGGGAACTTAAGTTTCAAGTTCGTACGCAATGTTCCGTTCTTGAGATATTTTGTTCACACAAACACACACACACACACACACACACACACACACACGCACGCACGCGCACACACACACACACCAATCGCTAAAAACATGTTTTTTGGGTTCAGGGGGTCTGAAAATGTATAGATCCGGTGAAAACTTGATTTCGAAAAATCGACATGAAAACAATACTTTCCTTCCTATATGTTCATATAGGCTAGAGAAAGTAAAAATAGCTTTGTTTCCAATCATTATCCAAACGCATCAAACATTCATTTTATGTGTAGCAAGACAGGAACATATCCAGTTAGATCTGTTGAAAACAAAGACTTACAGTGCATTCTGTAGGGTGCATTGAATAACTCACAATATAATATTTAAAAAGAAATTTATGAACAAAAACTCAACTTACTATGCACATAAAAAATTCTACTAAGATGAATTGAAAAACAGACTATATACAAAATCTATACACAGTAAAAAGTTTATTAAAAAAATATGTACAAAGTCAAGTTTATTACAGTTTACAATACTTGTATTATAATTCATAAAAGTTATACATACGGATTGTCATGAATAATTGTCTATTGCTATGACTATTACTTTTGAAAATACAGTAGAATCTCGGTATCCGGCCCTTAAAATATTAGGCCAAAAAGTTTAAAACTTCACCCAGGACAGATTTTGGTAAAAGATTTAAATTGAATTAAGGAAATCAACTCGACCTAATTACGGCGGATTTAATGTAACATGTATGTTTAGGATTTGATTAACGAAATGAATAAGCAGACCTTAATTATTGTTAAATGAAATAATTATTGTACTTTTATCCAAAACCCAGAACTGGGCCGTACTCTATACTTCACGCTGAATTGACAACTAAATGTAATTCTCAGAACATGAGCAACCCCATACCGTACTAGGCGATGTCAATAGCCGATAATTATGTTTAGTACAATGACTACAGAAGTACTTAGCAAACCTTTTTTAATTAGTTAATTAAATTTAAAATCCCATAGAAATCAATGCATATTCATTTTTTGTTTAAATTTATAATTTATAGTTCCAAAATTGCAACACATCCAGTAATCCGGCACCCTCTCGGTTCCGAACAGTCCGGACTACTGAGATTCTATTGTATATAAAATCAACACCATGAAAGTCACTTAATAATTATGCAAGACAAAAATTAAAATTAATTTATACAACACAATGAAATTTTTCCTAAAACATATAATTTCTTAAAGAATTAATCTTTGTTTACAATTACTGAATAATTTTATAATTAAATTATTACAGATTAAAATAACTAATATTTACAACTACATAAAATTGTTACTTCAACCTGAAAACTACAATTCCCACAAAACACAACTCTTAAAATATATAAATAATAGCACGACCACCTTTTAATTCTAATTTTGACTCTACCAACTAAATTAATTAATAATTTCAAGATCCAAGGAACCATACTAACCTCGCACATGAACAACTCACAAAAGAATTGCTTTTAAAATGCAAAACCATACAAAATTAATAATAATTTTCAAATCAAAAAAATCTGGTGTGAAACACTCACACAACTTTCTCATGCCAATGCAAATAATGACCAATATAACCTAATATTGGTAACAAAACATTAGAAATAAACAAAAAAAACTAACCTCAAAAAATATAACCTAATGTTAATCGTGAGTGAAAGACGCAAAATGAAAATCAACCTCACTTTGGCTTAAAAATACGGAAAATCACTTTTTCATGCTAAACTAGGCTCTGGAGAGAAAAATGCTCTAAATGAAAGTTGTAGATATTTTAATTTCCTATAAATTTGATTACATACACTTTTGTCATAAAATCCATACTAAGGTCGAAATCTAAAAAATCGATTTTTCACACGTTTTCATGAGAAAAAAAAACAGAAAATCGCTAATTACCGCTAAACTAAGCGTTATACAAAAAAATGTTTAAATCAAAGTTGTAGGATTTTAAATGCTCTACATTTTTTATTATATAAATTTCTGCGCTAAAATGCATAGTAAAGCCGTAATCTTAAAAAAACATTTTTTTACATGAAAACAGCCTCACCAATAATTTCAGCAAACATGGCGCCTACCCTATCTTGTAGAGCATAAAAAATTTAGTAAACCAGGCGATTTTTAAAAAAATCGTAAAATTAGTTTTTGAGAAAATCGCAAAAAAGTTAAAAATTACACGAATAAACTACAACTTCCAGTTGACCAATTTTGATGAAAATGTTCGTGTCGGGTTCGGTAGTGGTATGTAACTTAAGTTTCAAGTTTCAAGTTCGTACGGTGTTCCATTCTTGAGATATTCTGTACACACTCATGCACGCACGCACGCACGCGCACAGACCAATTGCTAAAAACATGTTTATTGGGTTCAGGGGGTCTGAAAACGTGTAGATCCGGTGAAAACTCGATTTCTTAAAATCGACATGAAAACAATACTTTTCTTCCTATATATTCATATAGGCAAAAGAAAGTAAAAATAGATAAAACAATTAAATCACCTTCACGCAAAGAGGTTCAAACAAACTGACTGTACTTTTCAATATAGTATTTATTCAACATTAGCATCTAGAATGGTAATAAACTAATAATAAATAAAATATTATTCAAGCAAAACCTTTCCTCTATATCACAACCTATATTTCTACACTAACCATGGAGACAATTATTTTATAAAAAAAAAACAATCTAATTCCATTAAGGGGGTAGTCAACCCTGAAAATGAAAATCAAAACTTCAGGCTATAATTTATCATTATTTATTTTAAATGAGAGTAATTTACTAGTAATGATCAACCATTTGAACCAAGCCAAAAAATTAATTACAGCCCCTAATATAAGGGTAAGGTTGGAAAAGTGGGCTTTTACGGGGAATCAAATATCTCAGGAAATAAGAAAGATATCAACATGATTCTTACGCTACAAAATACAGAAAATTGCTGTCTATTATCTGTTGTATGTATTTTTTCTTACAAGAAATTTATTGAAGAAAAACCATATTTTCGAAAACATTTATTTTATGTATTCACAAATTATATTTTAACTAAATCCCTATTAAGGTTTCTGTAATAATCATTCCACAGATAATAGAGCAAGAAATTATAAACATTTGAAAAAACCATCATCCAAATATCTCTAATACTAACCAAAATATTTAATTCCCAAGAATGTACATTCATGCAAAAACCACATTTCCGGAAAACTTAAAAGTTTTTCAACTCGCCTTGCTAGTGAGCTTTATTTCAAACAGATGTTTTTATAACTTTTTGTCAACCAAAGTAAAGTCAACCAAAGTCAACTTTTAGTCAAACAAAGTAAACAAATGCTGTGATTCAGAAAATTTTTAACTTCAAATAAATGCAAAAAACAATCGAAATTTTTAAAAAAATCATCTTGAGTTGACTACCCCATTAAAATCAGCTGTTTCAAATTTGTTACGAATCATAAAAAAATCACCGGAAATATTTTAATCTGAATATCGTTACATAATCAGAATACAATTAAACTGATTTGGTAATTTAACACACGTAGAATAGTGGAACAGTCTATGTTCCAATGGATCGTTGATACAAAGACTAAATGAATTAATCGCATTGTCAACAAGTTTCATAAATAAGACATCCAAAAATTACAATATTTCTAATCAAGATAAATAATATAAATCAAAATGTTTAAAAGAAAATCTTAATTGAAATAATTTTACCCGAGGCTATAATATTCAAGTTGCATCAAATATGGGATCACAAAATTAAAGAAGTTACAATTATGAATAAATATTTACAAGTACAGCAGAAACTCAGTTTGATATAAAAGTTGTGGGACTTTAAATTCTCTAAATTTTATGTTTTATACATTTTTGCGCTAAAGTGCATATTAAAGTCGCTATCTGAAGAAAACATTTTTTTTTACGAGAAAACAGCCATTCCTAGAATTTCAGCAGACATGTCGCCTACTCTATCTTGTAAAGTATAAAAAATTTAGTAAACCAAGTAAATTTTGAAAAAAATTGTATGACCCGTTTTTGAGAAAATTGCGAAAAAGTGAAAAAAAATTTTGATGAAAATGTTTGTGTCGGGTTCGGTAGTGGTATGTAACTTAAGTTTCAAGTTCGTACAATGTTCCGTTCTTGGGTTATTTTGTTCACACACCCACACACAGACCAATCGCTAAAAACATGTTTTTTGGGTTCAGGGGGTCTGAAAATGTGTAATTCGGTGAAAACTCGATTTCTAAAAATCGACATGAAAACAATACTTTCCTTCCTATATATTCATATAGGCAAGAGAAAGTAATAAGAAGTAAATGGAACAAAATTGTTTGTAAAATCGCATGTGATAATGAGGATTTATATAAATTTTATTTTGGTAAGACAAGTTGTAATTTTCATGCGAATTGTAATGAACACCAAAAAGCTCTGAAATGTGACTACAGTAAACCGCCGGGTTTCCGCCCCTGCGATCATGCGACCAGATTTTAAAAAACCTTAACATTGCTAACAAAAGGCACAAACCGTTTTAAGTAGGAAGGCTACACTGATACAAAACGATCATTTTCATACAATAATACAATCTATGTTTTATAAAATTAAATAATAAATGGTAGTACTCTAGATAACTGCTCATAACAGACAGGTGGAGTGTCAAATTATTTACACTCAATCTGTTCGTTGCAGGGCTAAAATAAATAGTTCTGTTTCTTATCACATGGTCAGCCAATAAAATGACTGGATCATTTAAGAACAGAAGAGGTAGAGGTGTAAAAGACACTAATCAGAGTTATCTCCTCTGAAAGTAATGAATTTCACTATACAGCCAGACCATGTGGCGAATGAAGTGAAAGTGTCATCTGCAGAGTGGAAAATATGTGCTTTTCAGAGGGCCCAGCATGCTGATAAGCATACTTTTCAATTCAGTGAGGAAGGTAATGGTAAACCACCTCACTCCTCGTTTTACTTAGTAAAACCTCTACGGGTTCAAACCAGCCTTTTGGCTGATAACCTAAACAACAACACTCTAGATATGAATTATCGTAAGGAGAGTGGTGAGCAAGACGTGCGTCTGCATTGGTATAGTCTTGTACGTACTGCAATAGCACAGTGTATGTAATCAACAATGGAACAGCAGGCCTACAAAATACAACGGGTATTGTCAATTATCAACAACACTCTGACTGTACATCTAACTGTTGGTCGGAGGGGTATGCACAGTCAAAGTCAAGTATGCGCATGCGTAGCCCAGCGTTCACAGCACTTTGTTTCTGGATGGTTTTACAAAGTTACATAATGCACAACCCCAGTACACAATGCTACGAATGTACAGTTCAGTCGTTCTTAGTTTGCTCCAACTGTCAACAAACAAAAGCCACCTACTACACGGTGCACGCTAGAGTCTGCGACTTTACGGATGTCGTATTCCTATTAAGTTAACTATTTTTTGAATTATAGGAACTTAAAGTACTAAAAACATCAGTCATGACATTTTTTTTTTTTTTTTTGGTTTAAAAAAATATCATGACATGATGTTTTAAATGATTATTAAAAAAATACTTTTAAAAGTATTTTGTTGTTACTTTTTAATCAGCGTGTACACATTTTGATATAATGCGCATGCTAAGTGACGTCATTATTAGTTTAATATAAACAAATAATGACGTCACTTAGCATGCGCATAATTTGCTCCTAACATAGGAGCAAACTAAGAGAGGCTGGACTTTAGTTTGTATACCAGACCAGTCATCCCCTCCCATAAATTGTACACTTTGCACTAAACCCTTATTCTTAGGTCAATCACCTATCTTTAGTCTACAACAGTGACGTGGAGATTTGATACACGTCCTGATTCAACTTGCAAGTTAATTTACTTTAGGCCACTACGTTTTATCGTTACTAGTGACTCTGATTTAATAATCATTTGTGCATGTTTCTTACAAAATGGCGTCAGTCAGTATGAAACGTAAACGTGTTGTACTTAATATTGGTGATAAAATTAAAATAATTGAAATGTTATAATCTGGGGTATCAACCGAGTGAGTCTATAATGAATGAGTACGGGATCGGGAAGACAATAGTTGGAGATATAAAAAGAATTCGGGAAAAAATAAAATTGTCTTTGTTGAAATTTAAAATTTGAATTCTATCAGTATACCTTTTAAAATTTGAATTCTATCAGTATACCTACTCACTCTTAAACAAAATTTGTAGCCCGATAACATAAAACATTTCGGGCATGAAAACCCCGGATTATCAGATTTCTCAATTACCCGACCAAAAGTCTGCCCCGTACAGGTCTGATAAGTGAGGATTTACTGTACTCTATATCAAATTACATCCATCATATTTATACAAATGACAAGATACATCTCTTAAAAAGATTTTAACAAAATTATACTCAATTTTTATATTTTATACACTCACATGGTGTGAATGTAAAACAAACTACTTGAAGGAAATAAATCATAGAAATTAGAAAAATTAATACAGCATCAATGATTGGCAAGAGAAATTTACAGTTTTAAAGAATAACAAATGACAAACTACACAAACATTTTGATGAGATATTTTAATGAAAAAGTTGCTTTCATCTATGTGTACGTAAATGTTGATTTAAATGAGAAGAACTAGCAAACTTTTTAATGCAATACTTGCATTCATAAGGTTTCTCCCCTGTATGTGTACGTAAGTGATAATTTAAACCAGAAGAATGTGTAAACTTTTTATTGCAGTACTTGCAAATATGGGGTTTCTCCCCAGTATGTGTACGCAAGTGAGCATTTAAACCAGAAGGCTGTGTAAACTTTTTATTGCAATACTTACAAACATATGATCGCTCCCCTGTATGTGTACGTAAGTGATAATTTAAACTAGAAGACTGTATAAACTTTTTATTGCAATACTTGCATTCATAAGGTTTGTCCCCTGTATGTGTGCGCAAGTGATAATTTAAATGAGATAACTGAGTAAACTTTTTATTGCAATTCTTACAACCATATGGTTTTTCCCCTGTATGTGTACGTAAGTGTCTATTTACATGAGAAGACTGTGTAAACTTTTTATTGCAATACTTGCATCCTAAAGGTTTGTCCCCTGTATGTGTATACAAGTGATAATTTAAATGAGAAGAACGTGTAAACTTTTTATTACAATACTTGCACTTGAATCGGCTCTCTCCAGTATGTAACTGTAAATGACGAGTTAAATTACTATTTCTACTAAAACACTTTCGACAAATACTACATCTAAACTGTTTACCCGTTTTGGGTAATTTTGACCGAGCATTCATACTACTACCCGATTTGGGCATAATTTGGTCTTTATTACTTTCATTCGACCCAGAAGTACCCTCCCAATTCTGCAAATTCAGTTCAGAAATTGATCCTTTAACCTCATTAGTTTTACTTACAGAATTATTCAATTTTGAAATTAATTTTTTACATTTTAGTACATGGTCTGCAATACTCTCCTTCTTAAGATATATTCTGCAACAACCGTCACACACAAATACACCTTCCAAAGTACAATCATGTTTCTCATATGATATGTTGTTATAAAAAAGATTAACGCAAATCAAACAAGATCTGTAAAGTTGTTTAATTTTTTCTAAGAATAATTCTTTCCTTTGTTTGCGTAATTTTGTTTTACATGTCGCGCAGTGGAAGATAATTTCATTGGTGTTGTCAACATGGACGATATCCCGTTGACAGGAGTCGCAGACTCTTGTGACTGTTACGTCTGAAGTGACTACTTCAACTGTGTTTTGATCAGCCATCTACAAACAACAAGAGATAAATCACACATTAAAACAGAGAATTTTTTATACATTTCATTACAATATCACCTACGATACTGCAAAAAACATGGATAATTTTTTCAGCTGTCCAATTTTGTATGTTCAACTTTAACTATTAATTTTTATGGTGAGTAACCATGTTGACCACTGTATACAGGGTGATTCACGAAGATATGCAGAAACTTCAGGAGCTCATTGTACATGTAAAAATAATGAAAAAAGTTTTTATAAACATGGGTCCGGAAATGCTTCGTTTTCGAGTTACAACTAGCGAAAGTTTCGCCCGGGTTTCAGCTCACCAGGTGAAATGAGGTCTTTCTGAAATTCTTGTAAGGTAGATTAAGAGGCGAATTCAATCATTTCTTATGGTTTTTGATCAGATAAATTGAATAAAACAGGTCCCAGAACTGTAAGTTAAATAGTTTTTGAGAAAACCAGTGTCAAATGCAAAAAATGGTGTGAAAAACACATTTTTTAATCTATGGGCAAGAATAACTTCGTTATTTCACCAAGAAACAGTTAAATTTTTTGAATAAAAACATGTTGAAAATTTTATTCTGAACAAACCGGTGTAAATAAAGTACACAGAAACCGAATAGATGTTTTATTAAATGAATTTTTATTCATAACAGTACAAAGTGAAATTAACCGGAAAAACAAAGATGAAAAATTGTGTTTTCACACCATTTTTTGCATTTGACACTGGTTTTCTCAAAAACTATTTAACTTACAGTTCTGGGACCTGTTTTATTCAATTAATCAGGTCAAAAACCATAAGAAACGATTGAATTCGCCCCTTAATCTACCTTACCAGAATTTCAGAAAGACCTCATTTCACCTGGTGAGCTGAAATCCGGGCGAAATCTTTCGCTAGCCATAACTTGGAAACGAAGCATTTCCGGACCCCATGTTTATTATAACCTTTTTTCATTATTTTTACATGTACAATGGGCTCCCAAAGTTTCTGCATATCTTCGTGAATCACCCTGTATAAAAGTAAAAAAAAAACATGCTAGTACAGGCTGATACCACTCCTAAGAGTAGTACCACACAATACCTATACAACAGAAACATTTTCAAGGTAGGCCTTATTTTCGTTCTAATAAAAGTTTTACATCAATAAACCACGTTTTCCATTTTTAAGTGAAGTTTTTCAAGTTTTAAACAATGATTTCGACATTAACAATAAGGTTACTTTTGATCAAAACATTAGTTTGTTTCTTGCTGAATGTAAAAGTAAATTTTATCAATTTCGTTAGTTTCAAATAGAAAGATTTTGTGATGTTTTCTGCTAAACAGTGTTTTGATGAAAAACCTGCTCATTACACCATTTACAAATGGGTGCCAAAAACAAGTAAAAGGGTTTTAAAATGTTTATTATTCACTACAAGCTCACAATGTAATGTTAAATTAACTCTAAAATACAAAATATATTCAGCAACAACTATTTTTCTCTCCCTTAAAAACTGTATAATAGTACGAGGTGTGGCAATTAAACAACCAGACGGGTGCAGCTACTGGTGAATAGCGTACACACCATGCCACGTTTGAACATGTCTGTGCCTGTTGATGGTTTCTTGACCTTGAGCTCAATGGGCAAGGTTGAATGACGCTCTGTCTCACTCTAACAATCGCCCATTCAAGTCCTTTTCCTAGCGTCTCGTTGAATCACATTTGGGATTTCACGTTTTGAGGTATTTCATCTCAACTGGCTGGTGGGATACGTCTTGACTGGTACAGCTCTTTTTTTTAGTTAGTTTTTTCTTTAATTTTATGTCCGGAGACGTCATTTTACCTTACATAAATTTGTGAAAAAGCAGCCGTTCGCAGCTGCATGTTACCTTACAATATGAGAAAGAGGAGAGCGAAATTCTACGGACACATACAGAGATTACCGACACACAGATTAACAAGACGGATTCTCGATCAAATTACTAATTGGCAATCAACAACAAACTGGGTAACACATACCAAGGGTCATCTACAGAAGGCGAATATTGAAACTGAGGAAATTTTCGACAGAGATAGCTGTAGAAGCAAAATCAACAAATGGGAAGTTACACTAGAGCCAAAGGAACCGAAGCCATACAGGCCAAAATGGGATGAGGAACAAAAAAAGCAACACAGCATAAGAATGAAACGGTATTGGCAAGATAAGAAAAACAAAAAATGAAAAACAAAACGAAGCATTTGCTTAGCGTCTTCAGTTTCAAGGGAGTATTCGCAAATAATAATAATAATACGTAATTATATTTATTAATGAATAATTAGTGAAATTTGTTAATATTGTGACATTATTAATTGGTTCTGAGCATTTATATACATATAAATGAAGAAGCAATAAAATTTATATACATATAAATGAAGAAGCAATAAAATCGAAATATGTACAAGAACATGAGGTTATATTGGTAGAAGATGAAAAAAAATTTACTAATTTCATGTTGATATTTGGGAAAAAATAAGTTTATATTCGGATTCAGCACAGAAAAAATTAATAAATTTCAAAAAAATTGTTACAAACCGTGACAGGCCTGAATTCTAAATAATTACTAATTTAGTATTTACATTTCTGTTTTAGCCATGAAAACTTCTAAACATCACATTATTCAGGTCTTAAATTTTCTTTAAAACAAAAATTAAAAACTAAATGCATAAGACTTCTCGACGGCTGAGAACCAGAGGAACGTAACTGCAAAAATCGGTTTTTTTGTTTTTTCACTATTCCTACATAACTTTTTATGCTGCACAACATGGTATTAACGACATTTCTCTATCTTCTAATTTGACGGATATTTGGTAGTTACGGTTTTCTAAAAAACTTTGTTAGCTCAGAACCAGAGAAACGTATAGGTAGATACGTTCCGTGTCTCGCATTGCGCTTCAGAACCAGAGAGACGTATCTGTCACTTATGCTTGTCTGGTTCTGATAAAGTATTGTTTTTAAAACCAGGGAGCCGATGTCTGGGTTATAATACTTTAATAAGGCATTATATTTCCATTCATGTGTGTTTTTACAAAAACAATAAACAAACTACTACACACTAATTAGCCTGTTTGTTGCACACACAAAATAATTGTGTACACGAAAAGTAATCTATGACTCATTCTTTCGTAATATGAGTAATTCAGTGTACATCAGCGTAGAACTTTTAAAAACGTATATTAGTTATTTTCATGCGGCTTTAAGCTTCCTTCGTGGTTTTTTGAGAATTACTTTTCTGTAATTGAATATTCTATACAAGAAAATTCCGTTCAAGGTTTTAGATAAAAAAACGTAATTTAAATTATGAAAAATTCACAACTAGTAGCACCAGTGCAATTAAGTAATTGTTTGTACTGTAGTTTGCGCCAACAGTAACGGCATTTTAAAAAATAACCGAGGCACAAGGCATGAATATATTTAAAAAATTTTGGGGGTTAAAACACTGACAAACAATGACAATATTTGTCACTTTTCATAAAGGAGATTCCGACAGCATGGGTTACCAAAATTGGTGATTCAATTTATCATTCCATATCCCACAAAAAGACGAATGTGATCATTGTTTTAATTTTTGCAATTTGACATCTAACAAACAAGAGGTTGAGAGAATAATGTACGAGGAGCATTTAGCCCGAAAGAATTCGGCCAGAGATTTTTAAAACAAAATTAAAGAAGAAGCAATTGTTGCAAATGCCACCTTCTAGAATTTTATTTAGAAGCAGTTAGATACTGTCCATCAGTTAATGCAAAAGCAATGGTTTATAAAAGTAGAATAGTTGTATATAATTTAACTGGTGCTTCAAAAAGAGCAACAAATTACATGTGGCATAGAAGTATAGCTGGGAGAGGTTCAGCAGAGGTAGCTTAATGCGTTTTCAAAGAACTAGAAAAAATTGCTGATGGGCCGCCGGTTTATTTTCCGATACTTGTGGCGGACAAATCAGAAACAGTAATGTCTCTGCAATACTGGATCATATTGTTCAATCTTGCAACATTCATTTAATAAAGCACTGTTGTTTTTAACCTGGACATTCGTGCGATTCTGTTCATGCGAGCATTAAGAAGTATTCAAAGAACATCGATATTTACGAACCCACTGGTTGGTACTCAGTTGTCCGAACAGCTTTAAAAAACTAGAAAACTTGAAGTTGTTGAAATCTGCAAACAAGATTTCCTAGATGTTTCTAAATTTAAGAAAGAAAAGTTTAAAAACAAGAAATGCCGGTAAAAATCAGGTCCAGTGGTTAGCATTGGTAATTTTAAATACCTTAAAAGTGACTTAATATTTTTACTTTCCGTATATTCAAGGAGCTAACAAATTTGAATAATTTGCTACTCGCAGAAGGATATCGCAATCAAAATTAGATGAACGTTTTGAATTCAAACCCTTGTACAGTGAACCATTGAAAATTGTTGGAGAAAAAATTAAAGACTTGTTAGATCTCTGCGATTCTCGGATAATAAAAAACCACTACATTAACTTTTATAATGTATTAGAAAATGGCAATGTAATTCCAGAAATAAAGAAGGCGACACAAAAACAAAAATAGGAAAATTGAAGAAATCGGTAATATAATAATTGCAAAAATACCAAGAAAAGCAAAGAAACCAAATATTTAAAGTAAACAAAGTTTTTGAAAACTGACAGAGTAAATAATTTTGTTTCAATCTCAAATTGTTCATAAAAAACTTTAATTTGGAAATATTTTCTTGTGTCTAATGTATAAATTTTTGTATTGAAAATATGTTAATTGTAAGGCTTTTTTGTTTAAACTGTTTTATTTGTAATTACTTTATGTGTTTGATTGTAAAAAGTGGTCATTCTTTTGACCGAGAAGTCGGTGGCCTCTAGAAATGTCAAAGTTTTAAGTTTTCATAATGTAAATATTTTTAAGTTTATTATTTTCAAAATTTCTAAAGTTTTCGTATCCTAATTATTACATTTCATATTTAAAATAATTTGAGAAATTTCTTGATTTTTAAATTGTTTATTTAAAAGTAGGCCTATTCTTAGTTATTTTGTAAACAATTATATCAAGTAAAAATTTATACCTAAATTTTTTTGAGTTAATTCCGTCAGTAGCTAAATAAAAATAAAACGGAGTTTTAATGAATAATAGCATATGATTAACATGTGTGTTGAAACGTATGAATACAATTCTCACTCTAAATTACTTTGTAGTTGAGAACCAGAGAAACGTATCTGCACAATCACTAAAAAAATCGCAATATCAAGGGTATTTTCAAAAATTAATTTTTACATTAATTAAGAAGCATTAGTAAAGAGTTTAAATAACGTTCTATTGATAAAGGTTTTTCAAAAAATATAACGGTTTTCCCAAAAAATGATGAAATCCACGTTTGTGCACTTTCTTTTTGCTCTCCTGTAAAATCAGTAAAATGCAGATACGTTCCTCTGGTTCTCAGCCGACATTCTAATGAACACAAAAAAGTAATACAGTTAATGGAGTAATTTAACTAAATGCATAGGTCTTCTAATGAACACAAAAAAGTAATACAGTTAACGATTAATTTAACTAAATGCATAAGTCTTCTAATGAACACACAAAAATAATACAGTTAATGAGTAATTTAACTAAATGCATAAGTCTTCTAATGAACACACAAAAATTAATACAGTTAATAAGTAATTTTCATTAAAAGAAAATTAAAAACTTGTTTATCTTGTGGCTCGTAGCAAGCATAAAATAATTATACCATTTTTACTGTAAATAAACGGATACAACGAAACATATTTTCATTGCATTACAATATCCGTTAAGAAAATTTTATAATGAAAGGTCTGTGGTTTGAAAATACTTGTCAGCAACATTGGTTAGGTGTCCTGTATGACTATTATTCAGGAAAACAAAAACAAAATTGAATGTGATACAGGAATAAATAAATTATTCACATAATGAGACAGTAATAATAGCGAAAAATATTTAACTGATCCAAACCATCGTAGATTAAATACAAATTATTTAAGACATGAATTTTACAAACCAACTGACGAATGCATCCATTTTGTTCACATGGCTTAGCCTACTAATTTTTACATCAACTTATGAAAACAAATCCGTTCCGTCTTAATATGCAACTCCGAGTATAATCATATTAAACTAAACTATGACCATTACGTACTTTAATTATTAAGTTTGTATTGATTACGACTTACCAAACAATAGATTTTAAAATTATAGTTTGATTCTACTGCAAACAAATCGGAAAGAAATAAACATAAACGCTGTTAGTGTAGTGTACCTACCAGTGAAATGTCTACTCCAATTGTTAGTACACACTGAAATTACACTTTTTAAATTTAATTACGTGAAGTTTTGCACTACTACGTTTTCGAATTACTAATACATAATTTTCAGTCAGAACTAGATGGCCATAATCATGGCGTTTTACAAAACGAACTAGGCTTGATCCATAGAGTAATAAATATTATCATCTTCATAAACGACTTTTGGGAAATTTCTTTAATTCAGAATCGGTATAAAGTGTATATCTTGGTCATTCACATAACTGCTTAAGTGATAATTAATTTATTAATTTTCATTGTTTAAAGATAATTACATCAAGTCTCTCGAAATTATTTAGGACATATGCCACCTACCCAATTCATGTAAATTATTAATTTTGTGTACATTGTCTCTTCAGAATGTTTCTTTACTTTAAAATCAGTTGAAAGTCTCAGTGTGTGATAAAATTTACCATCGCATATTAAATTTTGTAGGACACAAATGTTTACACAATTGTTATTGTGGCAACCCTGAAGTTCGTTTTCATGCGTAAATGTTTTAAAAACTTTTACTTATTGAATTATACAGTAATTATTAAAGCACGAACAAAATTGGGGTTTCTATTGTCATTGGAACTGAAATAAATTCTATTTCAATCTTCTTTATCTTGGGCCGTATACAAGTAGACTAATTTTTACTTTCTCTTGCCTATATGAATATATAGGAAGGAAAGTATTGTTTTCATGTCGATTTTAAGAAATCGAGTTTTCACCGGATCTACACGTTTTCAGGCCCCCTGAACCCACACAAACATGTTTTTAGCGATTGGTCTGTGTGTGTGTGTGTGTGTGTGCGCGCGCGCGCGCGCGCGCGTGCGTGTGTGTACAAAATATCTCAAGAACGGAACATCGTACGAACTTGAAACTTCAAAATTAAGGTTACATACCACTACCGGACCCGACACGAACATTTTCATCAAAATCGGTCAACCGGAAGTAGTAGTTGATTCGTGTAATTTTTCATTTTTTTTGCTATTTTCCCAAAAACTAGTCCTACGATTTTTTTTAAAATCGCCTATTTACTTAATTTTGTATGCTCTATAAGATAGGGTAGGCGCCATGCTTACTGAAATTCTTGGTGAGGCTGTTTTTACATAAAAAAGTGTTTTTTTTAAGATTACGGCTTTTAATATGTATTATAGCGCAAAATTTTATATAATAAAAAATGTAGAGAATTTAAAATTCTACATCTTTTATTTCAAATATATTTTTGTATAACGCTTAGTTTAGCGGTAATTAGCGATTTTCTTTTTTTTCTCACGAAAACGTGGAAAAATCGATTTTTTTTAAATTTCGGCCTTAGTATGCATTTTACGACAAAAGTCTATATAATAAAAGTTATAGGAAGTTAAAAGATCTACAACTTTTATTTAAAGCACTTTTTTTACAGTGCCTAGTTTAGCGTGAAAGAGTGATTTTCCGTATTTTAAAGCTAAACTGACGTTTATTTTCATTTTGCACCATTCACTCATGATTAAATGAGGTTATGTTTTTTGAGGTTAGTTTTTTTATTTTAATAATTTATACTAATGTTAAGTTATATTTTTCATTATTTTCATTGGCAAGAGAAAGTCGTGTGAGTGTTTCACACCAGATTTTTTTGTAATGTTTCAAGCCCAAACAGGGTCTTTACTACATACCAATAAATATATGATACAAATCCCATCTTTCTACATCAAATTGTTCCTGAAAAAAGTGTACCTAGTATAAAAAATAATTCAAGAAATTGCTAATTAAAAAAGTTACAGTACTTGCATTAAATTAAGCCAGATCCATAAACTAAATCACAGGGTCATCTTCATCAGCCTGTCTCTTTTCTTTTCTTCACTCAGTTTTTTCTTGTTTTAGTTGAAGGAAGTAATCTGATTTTGTTATTCTTCTTCGATCAATTTGTTTAAAAATTGAAAAGTGATTTTGTAACTTTGAATTCCTAGTTCTTTTAACATTTTTTTAAATGTATTTATTTAAAGTCACATCAACTGCTTGGCCATTAAAGACTACGGTGGATTATAATAAAATTTACTGTGGGATTTGACACATGAAAATTTCCAGAACCTGGCCAGGAATCGAACCTGATACTTCCGTGTGGCAGGCGGAATTTTAAACATTTTTTATTTTTCCTTCATTTATTTTTCCTAAACAGTAATCATTAATCAAAAGTACTGTATCATAAACACCTAAATAGGTGTATAATGTGTCCATTTCTACAAAAAACCTGTTTTAATGAGTTTGTTCCAGACCAAGATACTAAGACTAATTAGTTGAATTATGGTTACACACCACATTATTGAAAGACTCATTAGGATTTTGTTTACAAAAAACAATGTTTGCCACATGGAATCTACAAACCACATGGTTTGCAGTTATCAGTTAGTTAGTAATGAATAAGAACATTCCTACTAAAACACAAAATATCCCAGTAAAGAAGAAAAGAAATTCTCTCACTCAAACATAAAATTTCCCTCAAAGAGCAAGTTTCAAAAAAGAATGGTGTAGTTATGTTTCTATGTCTCTAGACTAAAAGTGGAATGAAAACTTCATGCATTTAAGTACTATTTGAATAAAAATAATTGTTGTAAGCACTTCGCAATCAGTTATTAATTTTTTTTTTTTGAAAGTTTACCCAAAAATTGGAAGTGAAACATGCTAAAAACTAAAAATTGGAAAAAATTAAGGGTACCGCCTCCGCTTAATCTGAAATTAATAACTGTGTTACACTCGTCTTATTTGAACTAATAATTCCCACAATTCATTCAAGCAGCTCCCATGTTTCATTATTTTTTAAATGTGAAAAGCTGTGTAGCTAATTGTTCAAGTAAAACCTTATAAAAAATAAACAATATTTAAGATTGTACGAACTTCTTAATTCTACGTAAATAAGGAACTTTTACATTTCTTTCTCATATTAAGTTGTATTGCACTTTATTAAGTAGCTTTGTAATATTCAGTTTATTTCAAATTATATACGCGCAAAGAAAACATTAAATCAAACCAAAATTGAAAGCGACACTATTCCCGCCAAAGTTAAATGATCCTATTCCACCAGACAGGTTTGTAAATATTGTCAAAAATTAGAGTAAATATGTGATCAGTATGTAAAATTTCTTATTGTACCAATTTATTTATGTGTACTTCATCGTACCAAAATGTTTAGTTACAAATAAAATCATAATACATCTACACAATAAATATGCATAAAAAAAAATAATATTTAAAATTGTTGGAACTAGATAGTTCTTTATAAATAAGGAACTTTAATACTTCTGGTTATTGTACGTTATGATTTCGTCAATGATGTAAAAATTGTGAAGTTTGTTAGGTTAAATTTCCGTAAGTTCATTCATATAAATTACGCAATAATTTAAAGCAAACAGTATTTCATGTTCTTCAATTGGTACTATTGCAGTTTGAAAATCACTTATAACGGAAATTTTGTTTGAGGAGCACGTCCATTTCTGTTTAATTGTTATATACCATTTTGCTTTTAACTACAGTGTCTAATTTTAATTTATTTGTTGAATATATATTTTATTAGCTTCTTTTAAATATCTCTACGAGGAAGTAAGTACCTTACGTTTAGTACTGTACTTATATTATTACGTACCTATGTGATATTATTTATTTATACGAAATTCGTACTTTGTTGAGTTTGAAAATAACTATTTCTTGATATGGCAGATGTGTTAGTAATGAAGTTGAGTATATCTGTAGGTGAAGTCAAGTTTTTGACCCAAATATCTGAGGTTGAGATTTTCAGCTTCACCAGTTTATTTTCGGTGTTATGTTTTATATTATATTGATGTAGGGACTTTATAACATCAGTAAACATTCTACGTTAATATTCCCAAGCTGTTCAGTTCCGTGATAGAACTGGTAACATAATTTATATTTATATTTATATTATGTATATTATGTATATTATGTATGTATTTATATTTATGTATAGAATCTGAACCAATTAGTTTAGAAATGCCGTAACAGGTAGTCCAACATCTTTCAGGTTGTGGTTATTAACTTAAAGGATATTTTAGAGTTTAATCGAAAAAAATTATTTATTCCATGTTGTTAAAAGACTGACTATTTAAAAAAATAAACATGTACAAATTAATACTTTCATTGTGGGTCTAATGCAAATTTGTTTTTGAGCCATGTTTGTTAACTAGGTTTTTACCTTCTTGAGGGACAACTCGTCTAATGATGTGAGTTCTTGATCGTTTTAATTTCTGAAAGAAAGGAGCATGGAAATGTTGGTATGGTGTGGTACCTATAATTAGCCTTAAAAAGTTTTTTTTTGAAACTCAGTTCAGAAAATTCATTTTTTACTTTCTCTTGCCTATATGAATATAGGAAGGAAAGTATTGTTTTCATGTCGAGTTTTCACAGGATATACACGTTTTTAGACCCCCTGAACCCAAAGAAAAACATGTTTTTTGCAATTGGTCTTTGTGTACAAAATAGAAACTTAAAACCTAAGTTAGGTACTACTAGAGGCCTACATTTAGCCTTAAAGAGTTTCTTTTTGAAACTCGGTTCAGAAAACCCATTTTTACTTTCTCTCGCGTATATGAATATAGGAAGGAAAGTATTGTTTTCATGTCGAGTTTTCACCTGTTATACACATTTCCTATATTTAGTCTTAAAGAGTTTCTTTTTGAAACTCAGTTCAGAAAACCCATTTTTACTTTCTCTTGCCTATATAAATATAGAAAGGAAAGTATTGTTTTCATGTCGAGTTTTCACCTGTTATACACATTTTTAAGACCCCCTGAACCCAAAAAAAAAACATGTTTTTAGCTATTGGTCTGTGTGTACAAAATAGAAACTAAAAACGTAAGTTAGGTACTATTAGAGGACCTGACACGAACATTTTCACCAAAATTGGTCAACCGGAAGCGGTAGTTTATTCGTGTAATTTTCTCAAAAATGGCTCCTACGATTTTTTTAAAAATCATCTCAGTTACTACATTTTTTATGCTCTACATGAATGATTCTCAACCTGGGGGTCATGGTGATATTATGGGGGGTTCGCAAAACATTAATGAAATCATTTTATGAGAAAAAATAATTTATTATAAACTTACTTATAAAATAAGTAATAATATTTATAAAAACAACTTACTTTTGAAATAATTTTTTACTTTCTCTTGCCTATATGAATATATAGGAAGGAAAGTATTGTTTTCATGTCGAGTTTTCACCGGATCTATACGTTTTCAGACCCCCTGAACCCAAAAAACATGTTTTTAGCGATTGGTCTGTGTGTGTGTGTGTGTGTGTATATACAAAATATCTCAAGAACGGAACGTCGTACGAACTTGAAACTTAAGTTACATACCACTACCGGACCCGACACGAACATTTTCATCAAAATCGGTCAACCGGAAGTAGTAGTTTATTCGTGTAATTTTTCACTTTTTTGTGATTTTCTCAAAAACTGGTCCTACAATTTTTTTAAAAATCGCCTGGTTTACTTAATTTTTTATTCTCTACAAGATAGGGTAGGCGTCATGTGTGCTGAAATTCTTGGTGAGGCTGTTTTCACGTAAAAACTTTTTCTTTTTGAGATTGCGGCTTTAATATGCATTTTAACGCAAAATGTTATATAATAAAAGTTGTAGAGAATTTAAAAACCTACAACTTTTATTTCAAACACTTTTTTGTAAAACGCTTAGTTTAGCAGTAATTAGCGATTTTCTGATTTTTTTCTCACGAAAACGTGTGAAAAATCGATTTTTTTAAGATTTCGGCCTTAGTATGCATTTTATGACAAAAGTGTATATAATAGAATTGATAGAAAATTAAAAGATCTACAACTTTTATTTAAAACACTTTTCTCTACAGAGCCTAGTTTAGCGTAAAAAAGTGATTTTCCGTATTTTTAAGCCAAACTGAGTTTGATTTTCATTTTGCGTCTTTCACTCATGATTAAAATAAGGTTATGTTTATTGAGGTTAGTTTTTTGTTTATTTCTAATGTTTTATTACTAATATTAGGTTTATTGTTAATTATTTATATTGGCAAGAGAAAGTTGTGTGAGTGTTTCACACCAGATTTTTTTTTCTTGTTAAGAAAAGAATTTAATTATTAATGTGATGGTTGCATTTGTTTTCATTTAAAATTTTGTTCATACATGGATCTTCGTTAGAAACATATAAAAGTAAATTGTTCTTAAGTCATAACATACGATTCCTATATTTAGTTTTTAGAGCAGCCATAGAGACCCCTTTTCACAGAGATAAGATGTGGAAAAAGGTATTAATATTTTCAATGCTTCTGTGACTAAATTTCCATATTCATGAACGCAGCAATATAAAATAATAGCAATAGTTATATTCCATTTTTTTACTGTCTATTTTCTTTAAAGACATAAAATTAGTGCAGTTTGATTATATAATATTAAAAATAAACATTTTACATTTATAATTAGTCAAAATTCAGTTATTAATAGTAAGGCTTACTATTATTATTGGTGGGGGGGGGGGGGTCGCGAAATATTAATTTTATTTATTTTTACTATTTGGGGGTCGTAGAGCAAAAAGATGGAGAACAAGGCCGGGCATGTACTGGAGCGCAGGTCGCACAGTGTGTTCGTGACGTACACAAGCAGAGCAGATGTTTCTACCAGCGTATACTGGAGGCGCAGGACAAGCGAATATTTTTTCAGGTTCAGAAATTAGCTCATGTTTGGTCATTTAGCGCATTAGATCATGTTGCAGGGCTAAAATAAATAGTTCTGTTTCTTTTCACATGTTAGTCAATTAAATGACTGAATCATTTAAGAACAGAAGAGGTAGAGGTGTAAAAGATACTAATCAGAGTTATCTCCTCTGAAAGTAATGAATTTCATTATACAGCCAGACCCTGTGATGAATGAAGTGAAGGTGTAGTTTACAGAGCGGAAAATATGTGCTTTTGAGAGGGCCCGGCATGCTGATAAGTGTACTTTTCCTTTCAGTGAGGAAGGCAATGGTAAACCACCTCACTCCTCGTTTTACTTAGTAAAACCTCTACAGGTTCAAACCAGCCTTTCAGCTGATGACCTAAACAACAACAGATCATTTTAGTGAGAGCGATTGGTTAGTATCGAATTCATCTGATTCTGGTATAGAAGAATTAATTTTGCTTGTAGTTTATTGAAAATTCTTAATTGTATTGTATTTCAAAGTGAAGGGAGAAAAGTTTATGGCAAAGTGACTTTATAAAAAACCGTAAAACGCATGGCAAGTTCAAGTTAACACAAGTTTGACGATACTAGAATTATAATTATCCAAGAATTATACTAGGTTTACAACTGAAGAGTTTTTCATGTAATCAGGATGATTGGTATTATACAATAAGGTTGTTTCGGTATGCACAAAATTTATTAGCTTCTCTTGGATCGTGATGTTTCCTGCTCAACGTGTAACACTAAAATTGTGCCTCGACTACAAAATTTGGCTGCTCGGCACAAGACACGTTGCTGTGCCACACATGTCTGCCTCTCAATATACGGTATGCTACAAGCAACAATGTGAGTGCACAGTTTTTGCTTCTGCCCTGCCTGTCCTGAACTGCGCCACCTGTGCTCCAGTGTACGCCTGGCCTAACTGCTCTACATGATTGGGTAGGCGCCATACTGCAGAAATTCTTGGGGAGGCTGTGCTCTCAGAAAAATTTTTTTTTTTAAGATTGCGACTTTAATATGCATTTTAGGGTTGCTGTTTAGGTCAACAGCCGGAAGGCTGGTTTGAACCTCTAGAGGTTTACTAAGTAAAAACGAGGAGTGAGGTGGTTTACTATTGCCTTCCTCACTGAGTTGAAAGAGTGTGCTTATCAGCATGCCAGGCCCTCTGAAAAGCACTTACTTTCCATCCTGCAAATGACACCTTCACTTCATTCACCACAGGGTCTGGCTGTATAGTGAAATTCATTACTCTCAGAGGAGATAACTCTGAGTAGTGCCTTTTGCACCTCTACCTCTTCTGTTCTTAAATAGTTCAATCATATAATTGGCTGACTATGTGATAAGAAACAGAACTTTTTTTGTAGCCCTGGAACAAGCAGATCGAGTGCAAATAATTTTACACTCCACCTGCCCGTTATAGGCATTTTAGGGTAAGAGTGTATATAATCAAAGTTATAGAAAATTTAAAATTCTACAACTTTTATTTCAAACATTTCTTTGTGTAATGCTTTGTTTTGCAGTAATTAGTGGTTTTTTGTTTTGTTTTTTACTTTCTCTTGCCTATATGAATATATAGGAAGGAAAGTATTGTTTTCATGTCGATTTTTCGAAATCGAGTTTTCACCGGATCTATACGTTTTCAGACCCCCTGAACCCAAAAAACATGTTTTTAGCGATTGGTCTGTGAGTGTGTGTGTGTGTAAACAGAATATCTCAAGAACGGAACATCGTACGAACTTGAAACTTGAAACTTAAGTTACATACCACTACCGAACGCGACACGAACATTTTCATCAAAATCGGTCAAACGGAAGTAGTAGTTTATTCGTATAATTTTTCACTTTTTTGCGATTTTCTCAAAAACTGGTCCTACGATTTTTTTTAAAATCGCCTCATTTACTCAATTTTTTATTCTCTACAAGATAGAATAGGCGTCATGTTTGCTGAAATTCTGGGTGAGGCTGTTTTCACGTAAAAACAAAGTTTTTTTAAGATTACGGCTTTCATATGCAATTTAGAGCAAAAATTTATATAATAAAAGTTGTAGAGAATTTAAAATCCTACAACTTTTATTTCAAACATTTTTTTGTATAACGCTTAGTTTAGCGGTAATTTGCAATTTTCTGTTTTTTTCTCACGAAAACGTGAGAAAAATCGATTCTTTTAACATTTCGGCTTTAGTATGCATTTTACGACAAAAGTGTATATAATAAAATTTATAGAAAATTAAGAGATCTACAACTTTTATTTAGAGAATTTTTCTCTACAGAGCCTAGTTTAGCGTGAAAGTGTGATTTTCCGTTTTTTTTAAGCCAAATTGAGTTCGATTTTCATTTTGCGTCTTCCACTCATGATTAAAATAAGGTTATGTTTTTGAGGTTAGTTTTTGTTTATTTCTAATATTTTATTAATAATGTTAGGTTTATTATTAATTATTTGCATTGGCAAGAGAAAGTTGTGTGAGTGTTTCACACCAGATTTTTTTTTTTTCATGAAAATCCATATAAATAGATTTTTTAAGATTTCGGTTTTAGTACGCATTTTATGACAAAAGTGATATGCTCAAATTTATAGGGAACTAAAAGATCTACCACTTTTATTGTAAGCAGTTTTCTCTACAGAGCCTATTTTTGCGTCATTCACTCATTATTAAAATTAGGTTATATTGTTCATTATTTACATTGGCAAGAGAAAGTCGTGTGAGTGTTTAATATGAATAGACTTCTGATAATGTTAATTCTGTTTATTCCAGATGGCTGCTCATGACACTGTTCAAGTAGCAGTAAGAGTCAGGCCACTAAATGACACAGAAATTGAAAAAGGAAGTCGTTTATGTTTAGATGTGTACTCACAAGAATCTCAAATAGTTCTTCGATCAACTAATCAAGGATTTACATTCAATTATGTATTTTCCCATCAATCGCAGCAGGAAGATATATATGAGACTGCAGTCAAGGAGTTAGTGCTCAAGCAGTTATTTAAAGGTATAAAATTAAAATTATGATCTTTGTTTAAAAATGTCTATACTATGGCCAATACACTTAATAAACGTGTAGTGGCAGCAGCCAATTACTTAACTTCATGATGCTTTCCAAGTTGTGTGGTATTATCTACACTAATATTATAAAATCAAAGCATGTTTTTTTTGTGCAGGCTAATTTCAGAAACTACTGAACAGACTTTCATTAAATTTTGACAACATATCTGTACCTAAGAGGTGTAGGAAGTTAACTCAATTTTTGTAATTTTTCAGAAGAACCAAAAACGTTAATTTTTTTATTTTGTAAAAAGTTTCTGAAGGTGTGAGGATTTTTTAAAATATGTACCAAATAAAATAGCTTCTGATACAGAGATTTAAATGACTTAACAACTTTCTTAACTTTAACATATCCTGACCACCCACAGGACTTCATACTCTTTACGTCTTACTGCGTTTTAATTACATTAGAGTTAACCCCCAATGTAACTTGAGTTAATCAAAACTTAAACAATAATTGTTATAAACAACAACAAATAATATCGTGCTAATTCTGTTCTGATGAAGAAACAGCTATTTATTCACAACAATATTGAAAAAATTACAGAATTCAAGAAAATTCTGAGGCTTATGAGTAATACAATAAAAACAAAATAAAATAACTTATTGTCAATACCTAACGAGTATACATTCAATTAGAGTTAAAAATAGTAGTCATTTTAAAAATCTTCCGCATCATTATACAAAGGTGGAGTTAATGTGGTTTCTGCAACTTTTATAGAGCATTTCTTGCTGACTTTGAAATTTGGAGTTAACACCCTTTACTTCTTGGGTACAGCTATTTATATTACCATTCACAGCAACATTTTATTTTTTAATTTTCAAAAACGAAAACCCTAAGGGTCCTAATGAAGATTTTCATAAATATGTGAGTACGTATTGCTGTTGAAGTAAATGAAGGGGTGAGACGTACACAGGGAAATTATTAAAACGTCATTTTGTGTGTGTGTGTGTACTATTGTTGAAGTACATACATACATATAAAAACTAGCGAGAGACGTACCCGGGGGAATTTATCAAAACGTTGTATGTGTGTATATGTACGTTGGAGTATACAGTCGATCTAGCACCTACGTACACAATTTCTGTTACATTTATTTATTTTTAAAAAATTGATTACCCATGTTTTTCGTGCGAAGCCGCGCAGGGTATGCTAGTCAACAATAAAACTTTTGTTAAGGCTGGAGCTGTGAGGGACAATTAATAATCAGTTGGCCGAGGAAAGAAAAAACTTTTCCAGTAAAACGAGTTTTATTTCTCAACATAATATCCTTTTATCTCTAAACTGTTCTTCTAATGATTCTATTTTTATGTCCTAGTTATACAATTTTTGGAAGCCCTCAAAATAGGTCTGTTTCAGCAATGACGTCGTTCGACTCAAATCTTATACCACCATGCCATTTTTTCAAGTTCGGCAATAAATATTAATAATAAGGCCAAATCAGAAGAATATGTTGAATGAGGAACCAATTCATTGTGGAATTTGCCGATGCATTGTCCTAGTGGAAGAGTATTTTTTCTTTTACAAATTGGCGCTTTTATTTAAAATCAGTTCAACAGCTTTGAAAATTATAATCCGGTGATTATTTACCTTCTTCAAGTTAATTGATATGAATTATACTGTTCGCATCCCAAAAAAATGTGGATAAGGTTTCGCTGGCTGATAAATACTTTGGCTTTAGCGTGTTTCAGTATACCCATTTTTCAGCCATGGTTATGAAACCTAAAAGGTTGCTAAGGCATTAAAAGTTTATATTGCAGTTAAGTATGGCCAGATAATGTACAGAGAGCTAATGCCCAACGAACAGAAAGTAACGCATTCCTAAATATTCATGCAAAATGTTGAATACTACTTGTTCGATTGAGATGCTCAGCTATCTTGTGCTTAGTCACGGATCCACTACTAATTATCATTCCATGAATTTTATCGGCCATTTCTGGTGTGGTTACCTCATTTGGACAGCCTACATTCATCAAAAATACAACTGCATTTAAATTTAGTTACTTATTTTATTGCTGATCCCATTGTTTTCTTTTTCAAAAACAAATGTATAAACACTGCATGATATTCAATTTTATTCATTTTTGTAAAAATACAAAGGTTGTTCACTTTTAGTGCTATTAATAAACACAAACCAAACGACACATTGGGCTGAAGATTGACAAGCAGTCTCTTCAAGGTTAGTATTTATGAATAATAACATTGTTGGGGCACTAGTGCCACAATCTTTTCCCTAGGCTGACCAATTATCAATCCCCCCTCCTCAAGTTAAACAAGCTCAGTAAAATGCAGATATTGGGATATGATATAGTTGTTGAATGTTCAGTAAAGTATTTGTCGTATTATTATTTAGTAAATTGCAGTTTGTACTTTATACCGGGTGATTTAAAGAAATTGGAAATTTTAAAAATTAAATAATTTTATGAAATTTTTTTTTAATAAATTTATGTTTGTCATCAAATTGCGAAATAATGCCTTTTAAGAATACATACAGTACAATTTATTTCTTGAAGATGACATCTTCCAGGTGAGCTCCATTTTTACGCAAACATTCCTGCAATCTCTTCGTTACAATGTGGATGGTTCGACGTTACATTTCAACTGGCATTTCAGCAATTGCTTCTCGGTTCGTGGCTTTCAATTCTTCTTTTGTAGCAGGTCAACTAAGGTACACTTTGTTTTTAAGGTGACCACAAAAAAATCACAAACTGACAGATCAGGGGATCTGGGGGGTCATTTCTCGAAATTACACGTTCGCCAAACAATTGGTGTAAAACTGCCATTGATACTTGTGCAGTGTGAGACATTGATTCCTCTTGTTGAAACCAGGCGGTGTCAATAATTTGTGGAAATGTCTGTAGGTTTTGTACAATAAAGGTGTCAAGTAAATGCTGATGGAAAATGATCGTGGCATCCTAAATTAAAATGATGGATTTCTCTACATGCCGCAATGTCCACTATGTCGTTCGTGTAAAAAGCTTTAATCGCAAAAGCACATTGCGCAGTACTCTTTAAGTATTCATAATAACTAAATGGCAAGGTGTTGTGGATAGGCTGGCGTAAGTTATTCATTGCTAACAATCACCTTTGATTATTTTTAGGTTACAATGTTACTATTTTAGCTTACGGACAAACAGGTTCCGGAAAAACTTTCACAATGGGAACAAATTATGCTCCTGGAAGCACATATCCTAAAGGAATAATTCCGTATGCTGTTGAGGATATATTTAACAAAATAGAAAGTGATAAACAATGGGAATATACCGTTACAGCATCATTTATTGAGGTTGGTAGTCCTTTTTCTATCTTCTGTTGAAAATAATGTTTATTTACTCCCAGAAAAAAAATGTATTAAGTTTAGATAATGAAAATCACATTCCTTGTTAGATTTCTACAGAAAACTGAACACATACAATTCTTCATTCAAAAATAAATCTTTATAATGCACCCTGCAGTTTAAAATTATTTCTATTTCATATAATGAATTTATATAATAATTTCACCAACCTTCTTTTAAATTGCGTCACCTTGATTTTTATTCTTACTTACACGTGTTTCGGTGGATCCACCATCACCTGAGTAAATAAAAAAATTGAAACCAAAAAAATTTTTATATCGCTTTTTTTAAATTTTTACAGAAGATGATACATCTTCAGTCATTTGTATAAAACTTTTTATACAAATGACTGATGATGTATCATCTTCTGTAAATTTTAAATAAGTGAGATAAAAAAAATTTTAGTTTCAATTTTTTTATTTACTCTGATGATGGTGGATCCACCGAAACACGTGTAAGTAAGAATAAAAATCAAGGTGACGCAGTTTAAAAAGAAGGTTGGTGAATTTATTATATAAATTCATTATATGAAATAAGACATACAATTCTGTGTGCAAATTATTTTACCAGAAAACACGGAAGCAGATGAAAAACTCAAGAAATTTCATTTAATCTGTCAATTTTTAGGAAGTCTAGTTAGCAACTACTAAATTAAAAAATTATTTTTAAAAAGCTTAGTCAAATTTTTAGTTTCTTTTTTATTGAAGTATCTATTCTAAAGGTGAATTAATTGTTACTTAAAATTAAATTATTATTATTATTATATTAAGCCCCGTTTAACCATGGCATTTGTTGATGACTTGTAATGTCTTATTAGTTTTCATTTTGAAAGTTTTGTGGTTCTTTGAAACTAGTTGAATTGATTACAAAATAGGATCGGCGCTTGGCAAGGGAGATGGTGTGGCATTGCCAGGTTAACTGCCTGGCTTGCTTGGCTGTACACTGTAGAACAACCACATTTGATTAACATACACTTCTTTCTTCAATTTATGTCATTATTATAGTATTCTTTTATTGCTGTACAGAGCATCATTGACCAAAACAACATCCAGATCACAAGATAGTACAGTAAGCAGCGACACGTGCGGTTTGGTTGCAGAGCAGTGACTAAGACTAGAGCGCAGGTGTGGCAAAAATGTATGGAATTCTCGTAACTGGTTGGCCGCCAGTCTCTCTTCCCTCTCCGCACTGCAACCGGTCGCAATTCTATTACTTTCTCTTGCTTATATGAATATATAGGAAGGAAAGTATTGTTTTCATGTCGAGTTTTCACCGTATCTACATGTTTTTAGCGATTGGTCTGCGCGTGTGTGTGTGTGAACAGAATATCTCAAGAACGGAACATCTTATGAAAGTGAAACTTAAGTTAGATACTACTATCGAACCCGACGCAAACATTTTCATCAAAATCGGTCAACCGGAAGTAGTAGTTTATTCATGTTATTTTTCACTTTTTGCGATTTTATCATAAACTGCTCCTACAATTTTTTTTTAATCGCCTCATTTACTACATTTTTTATGCTCTACAAGGTAGGGTAGGCGCCATGTCTGCTGAAATTCTTGGGGAGGCTGTACTCGTAGAAAAAAAGGTTTTTTTTAAGATTGCAGCCTTAAAATGCATTTTAGCGCATAAGTGCATCAAAGAAAAGTTGTAGACAATTTAAAAATCTACAACCTTTATTTCAAACATTTCTTTGTATAATGCTTAACTTAGCGGTGATTTGTGATTTTCTGTTGTTTTTTTTTCACAAAAATGTATTAAACAATTTCTTTTTTAGGATTTCAATGTTAGTATGCATTTTATAACAAAAGTATATACAATGAAATTTATAGGAAATTAAAAGATGTACAATTTTTATTTAGAGCATTTTTCTTTGCAGAGCCTAGTTTAGTGTGAAAGAGTGATTTTCGGTATTTTTAAACCAAACAGGTTGATTTTCATTTTGTGTCTTTCACTCATGATTAAAATTAGGTTATGTTTATTGAAGTTAGTTTTTTTGTTTATTTCTAATGTTTTATTACTAATGTTAGGTTATATCGTTAATTATTTCATTGGCAAGAGAAAGTTGTGTGAGTGTTTCACACCAGATTTTTGTAATTAATTCAACTATATGTATGACAAAAATTTGTTTTTTCAACAGTGACAAATTGTTATCGTAAACTGTGTTTCCTTTTTATCTTCTAATATATTGTCTCATACAGTTTTAATTAGATCTAACTTTTGTAATTTTGTTGAGGAAATTTATTTTTTCTGTTTTTAATTTTTCAGCTTTATCAAGAGCAGTTGTATGATTTATTGTCAGACCGTTCAAGGGATAATAGTATTGTTGATATCAGAGAAGACACAAGGGGTATATGTATACCTAATTTAACTGAAAGGGAAATAAAAACTATTAAAGAAACGTTTGATTGTCTACAACAGGTATTGTATTCTTATTATGTGAGTAGTCAGTAAAATAAAAAATTTTGTCAAAACTTCTATTTATATACAGATTCACAGCTATAGAAGTGTATGTCTGGAAAAGAATTTATAGTGAGTACAGAAACAAACGTATTAAAGAATGATAACTCATCAGGTATCCTTTCATGTAAAGAATTGAAAAAAGTCACCCGAAAAGATTTGGCTATTTGTTCTGATAAAGGAAATAAATACAACTTTTCTAAGAGAAAAATGACTGAATAGCATGATCAAAACATTAGGGATGTGGGTTGTAAATATAGTGTAATGCTGTATAAAAGCTGCTGAAACAATCTGTTCAATTTAAGAAGAATAAGCAATCCCATGGTCCAAGGAAATGAGGATGATGATATGCATGATGTGTAAATGAGATGTCTTTTACAGCCTCAGGCCAATCATTCAAAACTGTATAAAGGTAATTGACTACCTATGCGATTTAACTACTACCTAAGTTACTAGGATTTGAAATGTAGAAACTTTGTCTCAAAAATTCAGCTGTTAAACAGCTGACTTTACCACTACAGTTCAGCCATCATAAGAGTTTGCTCTGTAAACAAACCAAAGCCAGCTACTACAGGGTGCACACTAGGGTCCACAACTTTATGGATGTTGTATTCCAATTAAGTTAACTATGTTTTAAATTGGATTAATTTTGTTGATCTAAATTTTAAAACTGTACTGTATATAATGTAGTTTATTAAACTATAAAGAGCTACTTACATTTTTTTTAACATTCTTCACCGTCATTTGGGTTTATTGAGCCCACCACGATATCAACAATATCGTCTAAATCCCTTCGCCAATTTAGTATATATCTAGTTTTTCAGTCACAGTATTTTTTACATTTCTTTTCAAATATTTAAAACCTAAAGATTTTAAAACTTTTTGAAAAGTTGTTCTTTTGAAATTCTGCAAGTTTGGGTCATCATTTACCATGTACAGTATTTTTGATAATGTGGGAGGCTCATTATTTCAAAAAAAAATTGTGTACTTTTAGCTGAATGGCCGTTTTACAAATTTGTCACACTGATTACTTACTGGTTGATCTTGCTTCCGTTTTTTTCCTGGGGTTACTAATTTTCCATGTTTCTCGAAACTCTGTTCTAATATTCTGAATGCATCTCGACGACACTCCAGTTAGTTCCGCTGTCATCTCCTGTATTTGTTTTACAGCTAATTCAGAGTTTATTTTTTACTAAGGGCGTAGACACATTTAAAATAATTTTTTTTCACCACTTTTTAAAGGTGTTCCTTTTTTCCTTCATGAAAGGAGATTCAGAATCACACTTTTTTTTTATTTACTGCACGGACAATTTTAAGAACTGAAACTACAATGCAAAAGAAAACTAAAATCAAAAACTACTGTACGTCAATAACTTTAAAAAATACATAATTCATAACTTGAACAAATAGAAAACTATTAATAAAAATGAAAAAAACAAATGCTAAACAACACTAAATTCCTAATTAAAAATAAATTATAATGCCTGTTAGAACGATGCAAGACAATACGATGTCAAAAGCAAACTGGTACCATATTTATTGTTATTTTATCAAACATCCCATGCAGGACTTTCAAACAGCCGTACTATCTAAAACCGAAACATATACCTTCTAACCACCAGAATACGGTAACATAAAACTTACCAATGTTTATAGCGCTTTCGTGTATCTTGTACACATCTTCAGTAAATTAAAATTTATTACAAGTCACAATTTAAAACTTCCTGCTCCTACCATGGTAGATAAGGAATAGTCGATTCTTATATTTAAAACAGTCTTGCCAACTTAATCAGTTGATTGTCGTATTCAATCTGTGTGTTCATTAATTTTTCCCTGTTATTGTATTTATAAATATAATATTTTTCCAAAATTTCAATTTCATTTTGTTTGTTATTTATTTCCAATATTTCTAGATTATTATTTATATTCGACATATTATGTTTATTTTTAATCATGTGTTCAGTTACATTGGAGAATTTTCGATTTCCTTTTTTATAGTTAGAAAAGTGTTCTGTAAACCGTTTTTTAAAAGATCTGGTGGTTTTACCTATATATATTTCATTACATTCATTACATTTAATTTTATAAATTCCACATGAATTAAATTGATTATTTTCTTTTTCTTTATCATTTACATTTGCCTTAATATTATGTTTTTGTAAAATAAATTTTATAGGAAACTGGGGTTTATATGCTATTTTGTATTTATTTTTATCGTATATATTGGTAATTTTATGTATTCTATGATTTATGTAATTATATGTAATGTATTTATTACCATTTTTGTTTATTTCTTCTTTATTGTTTAATGGTAATAGATGTGTTTTTTTCTGATTAATTTTATGTAAATATTTATTTATTAATCTGTTTATGAAAATATTATTGTAATCATTGTTTCGTGCTATTTCTTTAATGTAATTTATTTTTTTATTAAATCTTTCTTTATTGTTATATGTGTATATATATGCTCTGTGCATCATGTTATTATACGTGTTTATTTTATGTATCCATGGGTGATTTGAAAATCTGTTTATTGTGTTATTTGTAACATGTGGTTTCCTATATATATCAGTTTCTAATATATTATTTATTATTTGTATTTTTATATCCAGGAAATTTATGTTTTAATCTTTTTCTACTTCACATGTAAATTTAAGTTTTTCATAGTAATTATTCAATTTTTTATTAATAATATTATGTTCACCCTTAATTTTTTCATTATAAATTACCAATATGTCATCTACATATCTTACCCAAAGTAAAATGTTGTGTGTGTGTGATATGTTATTTACAATTATATTTTCAAATTCTTGTATATAAATTTCTGATAGTATGGCAGATAATGGAGAACCCATGGCTAGTCCTTCTGTTTGATTATAAAATTTATTATTAAATGTAAAATAATTTTGGTTACAAATTTACATTTACAAATAAATTTTATAATCAAACAGATGGACTAGCCATGGGTTCTCCATTATCTGCCATACTACTATCAGAAATTTATATACAAGAATTTGAAAATATAATTGTAAATAACATATCACACACACACAACATTTTACTTTGGGTAAGATATGTAGATGACATATTGGTAATTTATAATGAAAAAATAAAGGGTGAACATAATATTATTAATAAAAAATTGAATAATTACTATGAAAAACTTAAATTTACATGTGAAGTAGAAAAAGATAAAAACATAAATTTCCTGGATATAAAAATACAAATAATAAATAATATATTAGAAACTGATATATATAGGAAACCACATGTTACAAATAACACAATAAACAGATTTTCAAATCACCCATGGATACATAAAATAAACACGTATAATAACATGATGCACAGAGCATATATATACACATATAACAATAAAGAAAGATTTAATAAAAAAATAAATTACATTAAAGAAATAGCACGAAACAATGATTACAATAATATTTTCATAAACAGATTAATAAATAAATATTTACATAAAATTAATCAGAAAAAAACACATCTATTACTATTAAACAATAAAGAAGAAATAAACAAAAATGGTAATAAATACATTACATATAATTACATAAATCATAGAATACATAAAATTACCAATATATACGATAAAAATAAATACAAAATAGCATATAAACCCCAGTTTCCTATAAAATTTATTTTACAAAAACATAATATTAAGGCAAATGTAAATGATAAAGAAAATAATCAATTTAATTCATGTGGAATTTATAAAATTAAATGTAATGAATGTAATGAAATATATATAGGTAAAACCACCAGATCTTTTAAAAAACGGTTTACAGAACACTATTCTAACTATAAAAAAGGAAATCGAAAATTCTCCAATGTAACTGAACACATGATTAAAAATAAACATAATATGTCGAATATAAAAAATAATCTAGAAATATTGGAAATAAATAACAAACAAAATGAAATTGAAATTTTGGAAAAATATTATATTTATAAATACAATAACAGGGAAAAATTAATGAACACACAGATTGAATACGACAATCAACTGATTAAGTTGGCAAAACTGTTTTAAATATAAGAATCGACTATTCCTTATCTACCATGGTAGGAGCAGGAAGTTTTAAATTGTGACTTGTAATAAATTTTAATTTACTGAAGATGTGTACAAGATACACGAAAGCGCTATAAACATTGGTAAGTGTTTTATGTTACCGTATTCTGGTGGTTAGAAGGTATATGTTTCGGATTTATTGTTATATGCAACCAGTTCGCTTTCATGGATACAATTCATTCAGCTAACAATCTTTTTGTTAATATTTTGTTTATGTAAATATAAAATAACTTTGTATTTACCTTATACTGCTTTTCAAAAATCCTTCTTACATATTTTTGGAAAACAGAAATCTAATTTTGCAGAACATGTTCAAATAAATACCACAAATTTTCTACATTAGAAGACATTACTGTTCCGGAAATTAATGACAATAAATATAACATTCAAACTTTAGAAAAAATGCGTATTTAAAAAAAATATTAATAATGATTTGATAAATGAACAGTTGCAGTTTGACAATGATAGTTATTAAAAATCTATCATAAATTATAAATAATAAAATTTAATTCCATTTTATATTCAATTTGATTGAAACCATTTACAAAGGAAGATGGAATCTTCATAAAATATTCTAGAAATTTTATTAACATTACCTGAAGAAGCAGTGCGCACCGCGAAAGTACTTGTAAGAAGGATTTTTGAAAAGCAGTATAAGGTAAATAACAAAGTTTTTTTATATTTACATAAACAATATATTAATATGAATTCTACTGCTATGATGCTGTGTGTAAATTTTTTATTGAAAAACAAAAACAAAACAAAAAAAAAATATAAAATGTAAAATGAATTTAATGATAAAACAAAAATTACTGGAATTTAAAATTTCGCACAACGGATAACGCTTAAACCAAAATAATATAAAAAAAATTAAAGAAAGAAACTTATTCCAAATTCTTGTTATTCGCGAATTGCTGGGTCAGATGAAAGAAATTAACACAAAAATACCATTTACGAAACATTGAAACAGTTTAATAATAAAAAAATAAAGTAAAAATAAATTTATCATCTAGAAACAAAAACCATATACATTTTATAACCATGACACATCAAAAAAAAATATCATAACACTTAAACTTAATTGCAAAATACTTTTATGTTTGAATAAAATTTGTTTGATTTTATCAGTTAGATTTCAGTGAAGTAAAAAGATTTTTTGGTACCAAATAAAACGTTATGTAAATAAATTTAATATTTAAGTAAGCTACAATTTAAATGAGTGAATGGATAAGACGTCATTAAGTATGTTATTTGAATTGGATCCAAAAATAATAAAATGATAAAAAATAATTTATGAGCTCTGATTAAAACTTTATAAGATTGTTGCTGAAGGCATATTAAAAGTCCGGACGTAGTTAACGACTCGCGATATCACTTGAAAATTGTCTCTCGCGGGTTTTTAGAAGATACTCATTTGTAGCATTAAGTTTTATATTTGTCTGCATGTTCTATCCTTGGTGATTTTTTTTTTTTTATTATGGAAACAGTTCATAGTATTATGATTAATTAAATCGTCGCTTTACCTTGGCTGTGTCATACCACCCGAGTTCGATGTATGCAGGCCTCCATTCCTTTGTTCCTAGGGGCTGGACCGAAAATTAATCTTCCATCCGATCAGGTTTTTTAATTTGATCTATTAACGTTAACTGCCAAACACCGACTGACTTGACTCCGGATATATTCTTAACTCGTCGCAAGTTGGATGTTAACGCTTGATGCGGAGATAATTTGTACTATGAAATTTAAATAAGCAAGGACGATTTTTTGGTTAATATATATATTTCGTCGGTCAGTTTTTTATTTATTTTGAAGTTTGATATTTTATTCCTTGGTTTTATATTTAAATATCGCTGAAACGTGGTTTTATATTTGTTTAACTGAAATTTGATTTAATTTGTAATCGCACTTTTTTTTTTTCACTTCATAACGCACTCAATACAAAAAACACATGACGTCACGGTAATCACGGAATACGCACCAAATTCGAATTATAAAACAATTATAAACATTATTTCAAAAAAATTATATATAAAACAAAACAATGAAGTGATTCTACCTTATTTTCCTTCAGCAATTTAATAAATATTGAGTACAAAAACATCACAGCGTTGATCAGCTGATTCTAAAGGAACTACTAACATTAAACTTACCTTAGCTTTGTTCATACCAGGAAAAATATAAATAAGCTACTACTGGTATGCATTATTATTTTAATTTAAACCCATCAAAGAAAAGTAACCTCTCAATGCTAACTAATAACTTAACCCAACGACCGGCGGCCTATTTTATCATAACTGGCAACACAAAATGTGCCAAATGTAATGTGTTATTAAATTACTTATTTTACAATAATTTTATAATCTTGGCAACACTTATCATACACCAAAATGCTCAGAAAATCTCAAATATTTATGTACTATTACTAAAAATTAAATATTTAGGGGTCCCCCTTTTACTTCCCCCCCCTATTCATTACATGTATGAATACAGTTATAATTAACCACTCTTACCCCCTAAAATTGAAATAAATAATAATTACTTTCAAGAATTCCATTATACCCACTTTGTAGAGTTTTTTGTTCTGCAGAATATGATACAAATATTGTGTTGATGCACTGATAACTTTTTTTTCTATAGTCAATAATACAAGAATACTACATAACTAAAAATATTTTCATGTCGACGCATAAATGGTATACAGTTCAAAAGCAAATAAAAGAAACACTTTACAAAATCTGATATTAGGGCTTTCATCAAGCACACTATTTACTAAATCGCCTATTTCTTTATTTACATTGAAATTCATGATGAAATAATAATAAAACTGAACCTATAAAATGCAAACACTCGCGAGTTGAGTTACTACAAAATCAGTTTAGTTCCATTAACACCACCAAAACAACGAATTAGGCAATAACTAATAATAATAAAATCATAATTGATGATTATCGTACACAAATCTGAATGAATATATTTATAATAACTAATAAAAAAACGAACACGAGTTAATACGAACGACTTTTGCAAAGCAGATGACATACACAGTAACACCAAAGCGTTCTAGTAATACCAACTGACTTCCATGAGAATTATACATAAATTTCATTGAATAATACATCAACAATAATCACTTTTAAAAAACGAAAATATTGTTATTCTATAAAGCTGAATTTTCTGATTAAAAATATTTATTACTTGCCGTGGTTATGCGATACAGTTTTTACGTCATAATTTCAAAACTAATGCATTGTTAATCGGATACGATTTATCCATGCTGCTGGTACAGAAAACGATCCACGCGTCGAAAAATCGATGCCTGCCGGTTGTAGGGTTAAATAATTATAATCTTTTTGTGTAGTGAAGTCTTTAAGAAAATTGTTTTGAAAAAAAATTACAATAAACTTTTTGCAAAAATATTTATTTTATTTGTTTTAGGGTTCTTTATGCAGAGCAACTGGAGCTACAGCAATGAACCCACAATCATCTCGTAGCCACGCAATATTTACTATTTCACTAAATTTTAATAAGAAAGATAATGTGTAAGTGTCCAGGCAATTATATGTAGTTGGTTTGTATGATCAATTTCTATTTTAGAAATACGTATCTCCAGTTGTAGTTCACTATAATGAACCATATAGACATGACGCAAAACAGTGTCACGTCTAGATGGTTAATTACACAGGTCAACAATGGAGAAGTTGTTTGAAAACTAATGACTGATTCTTATAGATTTTTCTGTGCTGGTTTAAAAAAATCCATCACATACCATTTTTCACAATATTAATGTTTTTAATATTGTAAAAAACAAATACAATAATTTCGTTCTAAATCACGGACTAACAAATGTGGCCTGAATTAATTTTGTTGATATTTTATTATTAGTTAGTTTATTAATTTGGTTGTAAGGAAAATGTCTTTACGCTATACTTTTCTAAAAATGGAAGATTCCCTATTGTAACAATGTTCCTCGTGTAGTGGAGCAGTTGAACATTAATTATAATGTGAAAAATTGGAGGCTGTTAACTCGTCGAAAAGAAAGCTCAAAGCTATTCTTCATAATGGCAATAAATATGCTTCAGTACCAGTAGGACACTCCATGTATCTGAAAGAATGCCACGAGAATTTAGAATTGGTTCTGTTTGAACTGAAATATTGTGATCATGAATGGATAGCGTGTGGGGACTTCAAAGTTATTTCTATGCTTCTTGGGCAGCAGGGAGGATACACGAAATATCCCTGCTTCTTGTGTGAATGGGACAGCCGTAATAAGAAACAATATTTGACCAGGAAAGAATGGCCATGCAGGATATTATTAGAACTTGGGACCAAAATGTAATTCAGAAAAATTTGGATGATCCACGGAATGTACTCCTACCTCCACTTTATATTAAACTAGAATTGATGAAACAATTTGTAAACACTGTATCAAAAGGAGATTGTTTTAAATACATATAACAAAACTTTCCACAAATGTCGGAGGCCAAAATGAAAGAAGGTGTTTTCACTGGTCCTGACATTCGTAAACTTTTGAAAGATGAAGTCTTTCAAACCGTAATGGAAGACATTAAAAAAGAAGCATGGAAATCATTTGAAGAAGTCGTAAAGAAATTTCTTGGGAACCATAAGGACCCAAATTTTTAAGTGCGTAGTGGAAAACATGCTAATGAAATTTCAAGACTTGGGTTTGTTAAATAGCTTGAATGTGCTTTTTCTAAATTCTCATATTGATTACTTCCCTGAAAATCTTGGTGATATAAGTGATGAACAAGGTAAAAGATTTCATCAATAAATAAAGAAAATAAAACACAGCTATCTATCAGGGAAAGTGGAATGTGAACATGATTGCAGAATACTGTTGGTGCATCCACAGAGACTATCCACAAGCTGACTATAACAAAAAAGTGGTCTGAGAAGTGTTTAAAGGAAAAGAAAAGCAGTAAAAGTCTTCTTAGAGGTAAAAATCTGGTGTGAAACACTCACACAATTTTCTCTTGCCAATGCAAATAATTAACAATAAACCTAACATTAGTAATAATATATTAGAAATAAACAAAAAACATTAGTGAAATATGCAAAATTAAAATCGACCTCAGTTTGGCTTAAAAATACGGAAAATCGCTCCTACACGCTACACTAGGCACTGTACAAATAAAAGTTGTAGATCTTTTAATTTCCTTCAAATTTTACAATACACACTTTTGTCGTAAAATGCATTCTAAGGCCGAAATCTTAAAAAAATCGATTTTTCACACGTTTTTGTGAAAAAAACAGAAAATCTCTAATTACCGCTAAACTAAGCGTTATACAAAAAATGTTCGAAATAAAAGTTGTAGAATTTTACATTCTCTATTATATTCTTTTATTATATAACGTTTTTCTCAAAATGCATATTAAAGCCGCAATCTTAAAAAGAAAATGTTTTTACATAAAAACACCCTCACCCAGAATTTCAGCAAACATGGCGCCTACCCTATCTTGTAGAGAATCAAAAATTGAGTAAATGAGGCGATTTTAAAAAAAATCGTAAGACCAGTTTTTGAGAAAATCGCAAAAAAGTGAAAAATTATACAAATAAACTACTACTTCTGGTTGACCGATTTTGATGAAAATGTTCGTGTCGGGTCCGGTAATGGTATGTAGCTTAAGTTTCAAGTTCGTACGATGTTCCGTTCTTGAGATATTCTGTTCACACACACACACACAGAGACCAATCGCTAAAAACATGTTTTTTGGGTTCAGGGGGTCTGAAAACGTGTAGATCCGGTGAAAACTTGATTTCGAAAAATCGACATGAAAACAATACTTTCCTTCCTATATATTCATATAGGCAAGAGAAAGTAAAAAAATGTACAACAATCCTTTCTTTGTATCCGAATATTTTTTTATAAACAAAAAGTTTTCAATGAGAAACATAAATAGCCCTATATAAAATATAATGCAATGACATTTTCCATTTTGTTTTTCCAATGTTTTGAGAAATCCTTACGTGATGGAAAAAACACTGGTGGCCATATTTGAAATCAGCGCACAAAATAACATAAAAATCAGTTATCAGATTACAAACAACTTTCAATTTCCTTAATTTTGTTGACCTGTGACTGAAGCAGTAATTATTGCTTCTTTCTAAGTTCAGGTATGGTGGATAGTCACTATCATTGACCAGTCCTAGAACAAGGTTCATACTGTTCCAGTATACGATCAATCTTGAACAAACGTCGCGGGTTTTTTTGACGGAGTTGGCTGTGAAAATGGTTAGTCACCTGAAGTATGTCATATTTTTACTTTCTCTTGTTTCATATGAATATATAGGAAAGGAAAGTATAAGTTTTCATGTCGAGTTTCCTTGACTACAGGGCTCTACAGAGCTACTTAAACGTCAATTAATGATTTCCTGTATTTTTAGGTCGAACAGAGGTTGATTTTCATTTTGCATCATTCACTCATGAATAATGTTGGGGTTATATTGTTCATTATTTACATTGGCAAGGGATAGTCGCATGAGTGTTTCACACCAGGTTTTTTGTATAACCACACACACACACTCTGATGTTATATTTTAACGGTTTACAACATTCTAAGAGGTTAGCTTAGCAACCTATTAAAAGGTGTGCCATAATGAATCCATGATTTTTGTTTTGAAAACTTGGGCTGTAAAGTATTTTGCCGTTCAGAGTTTGATACCTTATTATTTTATTATATGAATCTTATTGCTGTGGTGTTATGGCTGAGAGGGTTAAAAATTCAATCGGTTTACAAAGAGTAGTTTTGTCAATAAAATTCTTGTTTGCTTCTCAAATTTCTGAACATATTACTATAATTCTATTGATGTACTGACTGTTCCCATACATCAGTGTACTAACATAATTAGTTATCCATGGAATACATGATGTTATCAAGTAGTTCACTTTTGGATTTGATGCTACCATTACTGGTAACATTTCTGGAACTGTTTTTGGAAGGCCTCTCAATATCGTCTTCATTTTTGCTTGAAAATCTTAACTAAGGAAAAATAGGTTACTTTAATTTAGGGAACAAAAAATTCAGGGAGCCAAGTAAGTTGGATGATCCATCACTGATGTTTTTCTGGTCAGAAACTGGTTCATAGATGTGGGCTTATGAGCAAGTGCAACAACCATCCATCACTCCACTACGGTGGCCTTTGTTGTTAATATTTTCACAAAATCGTTCAAGTTGGACAAAAAACAATTTCTTTAATGTTAAAGAAGACAAGCAACATTCCTTTGAATTTTGATTTTCACATGTGATAGTTTTTGTTCTTCGAGATTTGAGACATTTCTATTGCATCAAATGGCGCATACCTTCAGCGTCATAGGTGACATTTAAAAAATTTCTGTGGTCATTTTCTTAAGTTTCACAAAAAATTTAGGTTTACTCTTTGTTCAGTTTTCACATAAAGACATTTTTGTGGCAGAACACTGTTGGACAAGTTCATTCATTGATGCAATACTCTTAACCAGTGGAGTCAAAATTCACTGTATGGATAGAGGAGGAGTGTCGCATCATATCACTGAAACGTTGTTGCCAACTCCACTCTTTTTTTTTTCAAATTATGTACATAATCCCAGGTTTTTTGTCACATCTGTATTTGGCAGTTGGGGGACCTCAGGAAGACTTGCAGCTGGATGAGGAAAATATTACGTGTGTAGAACAATGCAAGTACCTCGGATCAGTATTCCCAAGATAGGAAAGCAATAAGATGCTTGAATTCCCGAAAATCAGGATTGACACAAAGAAAAGAATTTATAATGTTGTAGCAAAGCCTACAACATTAGGCTTTGACAGATAGGGTGACCAACATTGAGGTACTGCGTCGGATGAACAAGGAACCAGAGGTAATAAACACCATTAAGTGTCGCAAGTTGCAATACCTCGGTCATATTATGAGGAACCACGGTAGATACGAACTGTTGCAGCGCATCCTGCAGGGAAGATTGGATGGTAGAAGACAGCCAGGCCGAAGAAGAATATCCTGGCTTGCTAACCTGAGAGACTGGTATGGGAAAAGCTCGGCCCAACTGTTCCGCATTGCAGATGACAAGACCAAGATAGCCATGCTGACAGCCAGCGTTCGAACCGGACAGGCACGCTAAGAAGAAGAAGAAGCAAAGCCTATTAAGTTGTATGGTTGTGAGGCTTGGACCCTGGATAGAAGAAGTCAGGACAAATTGAGGGCTTTAGAGATGGATTGTTTCAGGTGCTCTTGTCTGATCTTCCCGATGGATAGGATTAGAAACGAGGAAGTCAGGGGGAGGTTAGGTTGTGGCAGTACGATATTGGAGGACATTGAAATAAGGTAGTTGGTGTGGTATGGCCATGTTCAGAGGATGGAGGGGCGTAGATGGCCAATAAGACTCTTAGAGTATTGTCCTTCAATTCGGCGTAGAAGAGGAAGGCCACGATGTACTTGGCTGCAGGGAATCAGGTCCGTCGTAATGGAGAAGAGGCAATTGGCATAGGAGGACTGGTGGGATCGAGATCGATGGTGTTTTGGTATGCGAGAAGCAAATCATCAATAGGAACCTCGCCATAAAAAATCTTGCATCTGTAGTATTTTGGTAATATTCACACAGCCTGGTACCAATAACAAAGGAGAAATACAGTGTTGTAATATAAAATGATTGTGTTTATTGAATAACAATTCATTGGTTGTTTAATGTAAGGATTTGTTTTCTTTCAGTGATGAAGCAATGACTGCTAAATTTCACCTTGTTGATTTGGCCGGTTCTGAGCGGTCAAAGAAGACGAAAACAGTCGGGGAAAGATTTAAAGAAGGTGTTAATATTAACAAAGGACTGTTAGCATTAGGAAATGTCATTTCTGCACTTGGAGATGGCAATCATAGCTATATATCATACAGAGATAGTAAACTGACACGGCTTTTACAAGGTATGTTTTGACAAGTTATGATAGCATATTAATTACCTCCAAGGACTGTTAGGAATTGTCTAAAAATATTTCTTTCTCACAACTATAAGTGAAAGTTAATTAACCTCTGTTTATTTTATTAAACATTAATTTACCTGTTACCTTTTTTTAGATTCACTGGGTGGCAACTCACAGACTTTGATGATTGCATGTGTGAGTCCTTCTGATTACAATCAAGATGAGACAATAAGCACGTTACGTTACGCTGACAGAGCTCGTCGAATAAAGAATCGACCTATTATCAACCAAGATCCTAAAGTTGCAGAAAACGCAAAATTAAAAAGAGAGGTAAATTTAGTTCTGTACCTAAGAAGTGAAGGAAGTTAACTCCATTTTTGTGATTTTTCAGAAGAAACAAAAACATGAAGTTTTTTCTTTAGTAAAAAATTTCTGAAGGTGTGAGAAATTTTTAAAAATTTGTACCAAATAAAATAGCTTCTGATACAGAGATTTAAATGACTAAACAAATTTCTTAACTTCTACTTGTGACCACCCACAGGACTTCATACGTTTTATGTCTTACTGCATTTTAATTACTTTAGTGCTAATCCCCTATGACCCTTAAGTTAATCAAACAAAAAACTTAGATTAAGTATATTGTCCTAACTCTATTCTGATAAAGAAACAGCTATTTATTAACAATGTTTGAAAAAATTACAGAATTCAAGAAAATTCTGAGGCTTATGAGTAATACAACAAAAACAAAATAATTCAATTAATGTTAAAAATAGTAGTAATTTGAAAAATCTTCCGCGTTATTTTACAAAAGTGGAGTTAATGTTGTTTCTGCAACTTTTATTGAGCATTTCTTGCTGGGTTTCAAACTTAATTTTGCCAAAATAGGAGTTAGCACCCTTTACCTCTAGGGCATCGAGTTGTATTAAAGACTGAATATACAGCAGGCGCTTGCTGTATTGAACTACTTGCAGCATGTGGGTGTCTGTAACAAGTACAGTACTGTATTTTCATCTGATATATGTCTCTAAGCCTGTCTTGTATATAGTTCATATACGAGGGGGTACCCAAAAAAAACCGGAATTATTTTTTAAAACTATTTATTTTTAATTTTTTTACAAAAGAACCTTATCCCCTTCAAAATACTCTCCATTACAACTAATACATTTGTCCCACCGGTGCTTCCACTGTTCAAAACATTTTTTGTACTCCTTTTCAGTGATGGCTGCCAGCTCATCCGTCGTTTTTTTCTTGACATCATCAACGTTGTTAAATCGGAGACCTTTCATGCCCCTTTTCATGCGTGGGAACAAGAAAAAATCACACTGAGCCAGATCGGGTGAGTACGGTGCGTGTGGTAGTAAACCCATGCCGTTTTTCGCCAAAAACTGGGTAACCGAGATTGCCGTGTGTGCAGGCGCGTTGTAGTGGTGGAAAAACCAGTCCCCTGTCTGCCACAAATTAGGTCTTTTACGACAAATGCTGTTTCGTCGTCTTCTTAACACTTCAAGATAAAAAGCTTGATTTACCGTCTGGCCTGGTGGAACGAACTCTGAATGGACAATTCCCCTCACATCAAAAAAACAAATCAGCATTGTTTTGATGTTCGATCTGACTTGACGACTTTTTTTTGGTCGGGGTGATAATGAAGTCTTCCATTGACTGGATCGTTGTTTGGTTTCTGGGTCGTACCCATAGCACCAAGACTCGTCACCCGTAGTGATCTTTGACATGAAATCTGGATCAGTTTCAAGCTGTTGTTTCAAATCACTACACGTTTCAATTCGACGTTCCTTTTGAGTGTCTGTCAGAACCCGAGGCAAAAACTTGGCAGCGACTCTTTTCATTGTCAAGTCTTCTGTTAAAATGCGTTGGACTGAGCTCCAAGATAACCCACTAACCTGTGATATTTGGTCAATGGTCTGTCGTCGGTCTGTTCGTACAATTTCTTTCACTTTCACAACATTTTCGTCTGTTCGGGAAGTCGACGGTCGTCCAGAACGAGGTTTGTTCTCAATCGACATGTCGCCATTTTTAAAGCGCAAAAACCACACTCGTACACTTGGGTTTTTCCAATAGCGTCGTCTTTGTAAGCTGTGTTCAACATTACAACTGTTTCCGCGGCGTTTTTACCGAGCAAGAAGCAAAATTTCACAGCCTCACGTTGTTCATTAAAACTTGCCATCATGAAAAACGACACGAGCACAAAACAGCACTAGCGAGAACAATCACTGCACGAGAACAGAACAAGCTAGATCAACGAACAAAATGGCATTGAACTGGCAATGAGTAGCGCTACAAGCAGCCTAGTGGCGGGAATTTGTACTGCACAAGCTCCGCCCACAGCAGAGCTATTCCGGATACTTTTGGGTACCCCCTCGTATATACTTTAGAACTTATTGCTGTTACATAATGTTGGCCCTTTTTGGAAGACAGGCGAAAATACATACTATTTGATGCAACCGGGTTGAACAATTATTTTTTAATAGCTTACTTGACTAATTTTTATCCTTTATAATAATTCCTTAAAGTTTTCATAATATGGCCTGCATTTCTTGATCTTCAGATAAATCAATATATTAAATTACCTTATCAGCAACATCGGAAACACTGAAAATTCTAGGTTTTTATATCTTCCTCTTCTTTTACTGCATCACAATTCCAGGATCGTTATCACCATCTTCCAACCACTTTTTGTTTAGTAATTTTGTTCTCTTTTAAAAACTAAGGCTTAAATTTACATCACATTTTTTGTGAGTGACATAGTTGTGCAGTTTGAACCAAATTTAGCAGCTAGATATGCACACCCATGTAGTTTTACCACTAACGTGACAGCATGGTGATTGAAGCTACTACTAGGAAAGTTTACTACATTGCCAAACTCATTTAGTTTGTTATACTGATAGTCTGTCGTAGCAGGTACCTACTGTATTGAAATAATGGAGATAAGTTAACTAGCTTCCTTCAGCACTACTTGCGATATCAATAGTTTTGGATGAAACATTGCAACTTCATATAAACAACAAAAGCCTCTTGTTAAACCCTTTAACCTGCTAATATTCTGCTAGGTGTTACCCCGTAACTGCGTTGGGTGGGTTTTTTAGAAATTGACAGACAAATGTTCATGTAAACTTAAATGGCATGTACTTCAGTTTTTATTCACAATAACTGCACAAAACTTTCAACAACAAAATAAACCAAAACTGCAGTTTATCGTAAATGTACCCAGTATCCCAGTATAAACTAATATACTTTTCACGGTTGATGAGCTGTGCTGTTCCACGCATTTAGACCAATGAGAACGTTTGCCAGTGTTGTCAGGTTGTACCTGAACAAACAGTACGCGCGCATGCGTATAAGAGCCTCAATAGTTTTCTCGTGTCTTGCATCTCGTACTGAACACATCGATTATAGAGCGCATTAACATCCAATACTTTATAATATAATCAGCTGGTTCTATGTTTATAGGTTATATTGTTATTGAAAGACCAAAAAAATGGCTGACTAAATATATTTACTTATAATAATAATTGACTAAATATATATAGCTACGAGAGCAAGTATTGGCAATGTTGCTGGCAAGTCATCGGCTAACTATGAAGTGAGTAGGGGGCAATGCGTACGTTCAGAGCTCATCAGCCTTGAAAAATAGTACATATATCTATTTACACAAGAATACTAAGAAAAGTATAAAACCACTAGGACTAACTAAATAAACAATCAGACAAATGAAGGTACAGCTGATGGGTAGAAACCCTTAAAATGCTTAAAGAACTTTCAAATCATCTGTTTTAAACGATACTGCATTTAGTCAATTCACTTAAGTACAAACTGAGAATGTTAGAGGGCAGGATATGATGGCATGACAGAATGTGTAATATTACAGGAAATACACGTTGAGATATGATCTTTGGTTGCGTAATATTACAGCAAAACACATTTCTTGACATATCCTATTCTCCCTTTTGGAGTCTCCTGGATGCAAAAAAAAAATTAAAGGCTTAAGTAAAAACTATTTGATACTTAAGGTGGGGTACAATTTTCTTTTAATAGAATGATTTTTTTTTATATTTTCCAGAACGAAGTGTTAAAGTCTGAGGTGTTGGCTCTACGAAATCAAATCTGTACTGCCAGTTCAAGTAGTTTACTAAATGGAAAAACTGATGATGGAAATTATGACGGTTATAGTATTTGTCCTCCTGAACATAAAGTACTAAATGAAGAATACAAAGAACTGAAAATAAAATGTCGCAAACTTATGGATGCCTTAACAGACAGCCTTCAACAGAATTATTCTCTCTCTGAGAGAGCTCTTATTGTAAGTCAACTCTAGCAAAAATTAACGCAATTTTGATTGTTTTTGTACAGGTCATTTTTTATACCGGTTGTTTCAAAACTGCATTCCAATCTCTCAGGAAATTATTCTACAGCTAAAAATAAGGAAAAAAGTTGGTATAAAAAACCCAGAAATGCTCCATTACTTTAGCTTATACATCGTCGTAGACACTGCATCTATAATCTGTTAAGTTGTCTGTAATTCCTTGTTATAATTTCTTTTATATTTAGGTGCTATTCACTCCTACGTCACATTCTTATTCCTTGTTGCCGGCTTCAGCTTCCTCACATTGTACTCTATTATGTTGCCATGTTAGCAATATTATTCATTGTTGTTTATGTCATCACCCATCATCTAAAGGCCATTTTGAACCTCTAGAGCCTTTACTAAATAAAACGAGGAATGAAGTGGTTTACCACTGCCTTCCTCACTGAGTGGAAAGGTATGCTTATCAGCAAGCTGAGCCCTCTGAAAAGCATCTACATTCCACCCTGCAAATAACACCTTTACTTCATTCATCTCAGGGTCTGGCTGTATAATGAAATTCATTACTCTTAGAGAAGATGAACTCTGACTAGTGTATTTTACACCTCTACCTCTTCTGTTTTTACATGTTTCAGTCATATAATTTACTGACTATGTGTAAAGAAACAACAATTTTTTGTAATCCTGGAATTAGCAGATCGAGTACAAATAACTTGATTCTCGACCTACCTGTTATGAGCAAATATTATACATATGTACCTAAAAATAAATTCTTATAAGAAAAATTTTGTTTTGTTTATTTATGTTATTAACACTTCTATTCTATTCTAATTCTAGGCTGATTATGCAAGAGATCGTTTGAATAAAAAATTAGCAGAATTAGAAGTGGAATATAATCAAACCATTGAGAGTTTAAATCATTCGAAGGATAGTTCTGCATTAGAACCACTACATGAAATACAGATGAAAATAAAAGAGTTACAGGTATTGTATTTTCTTTGTTATAATTGATAAATTTTAGTAGATTGATTGTAACCATAAAGGTCAGCTGAAAATTTAGTTATGTTGGTGAAGACATCATTTGACATTTTAAAATACTCCTTGTAACAGTGAAGGACAAGTTGGGACCTATTCAGATGAGGCTTTCTATACAAGATTTTACCACCCAGCATCATAGTGAAAAGTAATCAACATTAATTTATTTTAGTTGGTTTAAGTTAATGTGTTTCAGTCATTACTGCTTGAAATGTACGTATTTAGTCAGTCGTTCAGTGAAGTTGGCTTCTTATTATTAAATTGCACTTTAAGGAGTATCCAATTTTTTTAAAAAATATAGTCACCTTTGTTAACAAACTCTATCTGTTGTAATCCATTTTGTTATATGTACCGGGTGATTCAAAAAGAATGGTGGGGTTTCAAACATATATATTTCTCGAAGTAAAATTTGTACAAAAACGAAATTTTTTTGTATACATTCTTAAATCATTCTAAAATCTACCTGTATTCAAACTCCTGCCATACACATGGTAGCATGTCTGCAGCCTCAGAATCAATTGCTGCAGTGATCTGATTTTTCAGTTCGTCAAGGTTAGCAGGTAAGTAGGGTACAAACACGGTGATAGTTTTGGTTACGTAAGTGGCCAGTCATAAAGTGCTGAATCACCTCTCCCTTGAAAGCACCTCCAGATGCCTGGAGGATGAGGTGGTACCCCATCTTATTGAAAGATGAAGTTGTCACTATTCTCATATAAGCATGGAAAGAGCCAGTTTTGCAACATGGTTAGATAAGTGTTACCGTCAAAAAAAATGGTCCATAAACATTTCCACCTACTGCACAGAACACATTGACTTTTGGTGAGTCACATTGGTGTTGAAGCGTTTCATGCGGATTTTCCAAGCCCCAGATACGAACATTTTGTCTGTTTACATTTCCACAAACGTGAAAAGTAGCCTTACCACTAAAGATAACATGTTCAGGAAAACTGTCTTGTCCAAACACTTCCAAGATGTTGGCAAATTCTACCCTTTTAGCACAATCTCCTTCACTTAGAGGCTGCACGAGCTGTAACTTGTATGGCTTCATTAACAGTTTTTGTCTTAACACACGCCTGCCTGTCGATTTGGGCCTTTCCAATTCCCAATTGGCTCTCCATGTTGATGTACTGGGGCTGTGTTGGAGAACTGCTTGCACTCTTTTGAAGGTTTTTTTTTAGACGTACACAGCCTACTTGAGCTCTTACCTTTGCAGATGCAACCCATATCAATGAACTGGTGCCATCTGCAAATGTTGTTCTCATGAGGTGGTTTAATGCTGTACTTAACACAAAAATTATGTTTTATAGAACAGAGCTACACTTAGTGAACTCAATCACACAATACGTCTTCTGTTTTGCACTTGCCATTTTGACTAACTGGATAACAACAACTGGGACACTTATGATAACATGCATAGATATCTAGCAGGAGCCATTTGAAACCCTACCATTCTTTTTGAATCACTCTGTATAATATCCACAAACATTTCCCAGAGGACATTTCAGTTTTGTAATGCTGATTATGTGTAACAGAAACAACTGAAATTTATGAATTAATTACAGATTTAAAGTATGAAATACTGTTAATATTCAGGTAATTTTAAAATGATCTTTATTACAGGCTGAGCAAAAAAAGAGTGAGGAGGAGATTTTGAATCATGAAATGTGTGCTTCCGCTCCAACTGAAGTTAAATCTGATGGGGACGTTAGATCTCCTGATACACCTAAGGATGAAATCCAGTTACGAGAAAATCATGTATTTCAACAAGCTGAATTAAGCAAAGAACTACAGGTAATAATTTTTTTAGAAGCCATTAGATTTTTTAGAATTACAACCGTGACGTTGTGACTAATGATATTTTTCTTCATTTGAAGTTAAATCCTTTCTTTTAAAAAAGGAAAAGCACATCAGCTTACTGGTTGCCGATAAATATCAAATTCTATCCCAAGAGAGATGATGAATTTTAAACTTTTAATCTCTATATTATTTATTTATTCAGTAATTATGCTTTGCTATACAGTAGTCCCTTGTTATTTTTGTGGGGGTTACTTACTGTAAATAGCAAAACCAAACTTCTGTAGGAATCTGACTTTTTTCATCAAATTACAGCAATTGAAAATATTGATCATTTTTGTTTGCTATACTTAATTTACAAAATTAAATATTTGCTCAATCTGATTGAATTAATTTATTTATGAATAAATAAACATAACACATTAAACATCTAAAAACTAAACTGAAACTGAATATTTAAAACTAAAACTGAATTAAACATCTAAACCCAGTGTAAAGGAAGTAATATTTCTGGCTGGGATTCTACCTGGCAGTAATTATTTAGTAATTTATGTTAACCCTTTCGAAACTGATTGTTTCTTGTAAAACAGAAGAATTATAAAAATCAAAACGCGCTCAAAACAACTGTTTTATCTAACGTCATTACTGATGGAAAATTCTGAAAAAATTACAGTTAATTCATATAATACGCATGCGCCTTTTGAGTATAATTACAACAAAATCGCTTCATAATTCTTTGCGTTGAGGCGAGCAACATTTTCATCCGCGAAAATTTTTGTTTACTTTAGATTTTTTACTATAATGGGCTTAAATTTCAGTTTAGCAAAAAATTTATAAAACATGTTTTGTAGCAAGAGTTTACTGGAATAAATGTTATTTTTTATTTATATTTCCATAAATATTTGACGAAGTTACAAAATTTTCCAAGTCCATTTTCACATCACAGGGAAGCATGAAGGTATGGTATTTTACATTCTTTACGGTGATGTCACAGAGCCACTATTATATTTAGGTTACAGCTATAAGCAAAGCAATGTAGGAAATTTTTTTCTCTACAACCATGTGTTTTAAAAAATTCTGTAGGTGTGGTTAGGAGGAAGCCATTACACGTCTGCAATTCTGCAAAGTGACGATTTTTTGCCTCTGTGATGGTAAACCCCCTCCTGAACAGTAAAATGGACTTGTATTTCCTTTTCAAGGGTAAATTCCATTATAGAAATGTCATAGCTTCAACACAAACTAAAGAACATGTATGTACTTTGACTTACACATGAGCTGGATGGATTTCCATTCAAAACAAACAATTCCTAAACCATCAATGCTACCTACAGAGGGAATAAAAAATTTCCCTTTTATGATATTCTATTTCTGTAAACACTTTTAGATGTGTTAAAAGAATTTTCTACTAAAAAAGAACAATATTTACCAGTTTCCGATTTATACTGACCTTGCAGAAGCACGTTTTATTGCCCCACCCACCATCCATTCAGCATCACCTAAACTTACATCAACAGTGTGAACCGGGTTAATTACTAATTGTATACTGTATGTAAAATTTTTCATAGGTACTGACAAAGAATTTAGCGTACAAGGAAGAGTTGGTTAAAAAATTAGCGGCATCATCTGGTTTTATGGCAGACACAAGAAGTGACTCTGTTTGTCATATGAAAGATTTGGAAGAGCAAATAGCATCACTTCAATATGAAAGAGATGAACTTGAAAAACAAATCAAAACTATGCAACAAAATAGTGTTGGAAATAAGTAAGTATTGATATTTGATTTCCAAATATATTATTTTAATATATTCAGATCAGTAATCAGAGAAATTATTGTAAGTGTATGTATAAAAATACGTGGTACAAGGTGAATTAAGTTGTTACTAGTGATGTTATAACAGGTGATTCAGAACTGTATGGCAATCTCTCGGTAGCTCATTCTATTACTAAATATAAGAAAAAAGTTCATAAACATAGCCCCCAAAAACACTTCATTAGTGAGTTATACAGGGTCAAAGATTTCGCTGAGAATTCAGTACCCTTGGTGAAATGAGGCCATATAGACATTTTAAAGGCTGTATAAAGAGATAAGAGAATTGATGTCAGAAAGAAGGGCATTCAAGAATAAAAACGAACATCAGTACAGAAAAGTTAATAAAGTAATCAAGGAGAAAATTAAAGAAGCCAAAGAACTATGGCTATCAGAGAAGTGTTCAGAAATAGAAAAGCTAGATAAACAACATGATAGTTTCAACATGCACCGTAAAATCAAAGAGACGGCTGGCATATACAGGAAAAAGGGCATTGGAAATATAATGTATAACAACAATAACATACTGACAGACTGTAAAGAGAAAATAGACAGATGGGAAGAATACATAGAAGGACTATTCAAAGACAGTGAAAGAATAAAGAGGATAGAACCAAAAGGAAGAAAGGGACCTCCAATCACCAAAGATGAAGTTGAGAAAGCGCTAAAACATGTAAGAAATGAGAAGGCCATGGGACCAGATGGAATACCTATAGAAATCTTGAAAGTATTAACAGAGACTCATATGGCCACAATATTAGAGATGTTTAATGAAATTTATTATACTGGAGAGTTTCCAAAAGAATGGCTAATATCAGTATTCATTCCCATACCCAAGAAACCAAATGCACTGAAATGTGAAGAATATAGGACAATCAGCTTGATGAACCATATTCTAAAAGTCTTCATACGAGTGATACATGAACACATCTATAAAAAGCTGGATGATAGAATAGCAGAAAACCAATTAGGATTCAGAAAGGGATTTGGTACCAGGGAAGCATTATTCACTGTACAAACACTGATAGAAAGATGTCGAGATGTTAATTGTGATGTTTTCATATGCCTAGTTGACTTTGAAAAGGCTTTTGACAAAGTACAACACCAAAAGATGGCAAAAATATTAGAAACCTCCGAACTTGATGACGAAGACGTGAGAATCATTGTCAGCCTATACCGATACCAGAGAGCCATAATAAGAGTGGATCAGCAGAAATCTAGGGAGATACCTATAAATCGGGGAGTAAGACAGGGATGCGTACTTTCCCCTTTGCTTTTTAATGTCTATTCAGAAGAATTGTTTGGAGAGGCATTGGAGGAGGTAAATGAAGGCATATTTATTAATGGAAGACTCCTGAATAACCTTAGATATGCTGATGATACAATTCTCTTTGCAGACAGCAGAGAAGGGCTACAGATCTTGGTTGATCGTATTGTCCAATACTGCGAGGGGTATGGAATGGCACTGAATACAAAGAAAACAAAGATCATGGTGGTCAGCAAGAACAAGATTGACGAGGTTAGAGTTTATGTCAAGGGAACACCTCTGGGCAGAGTACATAGCTATCAGTACCTGGGTTGTGAGCTAAATGAAGAATGGGATCGTAGTAGGGAAATAAAACGACGCATTGAGATAGCCAGAAATACTTTCAATAAGATGAAGGCAATACTATGTAATGGAAAACTGAGCATAGATATTAGAACAAGAGTACTGAGATGCTATGTATTTTCTGTCCTATTGTATGGAGTTGAAGCCTGGACAATCACAGAGACGATGGAGAAAAGACTCAGTAGCTTTGAAATGTGGTGTTACCGAAGAATGTGGAGAATATCCTGGACAGAGCACATAACAAATATGGAAGTGCTAAGAAGAATGAAGAAGGATAAGGAACTGCTCAACACCATCAAGAAAAGGAAAATGGGATATTTCAGTCACATTCTAAGGAACAAAAAGTATGAATTGATGCGGCTGGTCATACAAGGGAAGGTGGAGGGCAAAAGGGGATCGGGAAGACGACACACATCCTGGTTGAAGAATTTACGACAATGGTGTGGAAAAACATCAATGGAGCTTTTCAGGACAGCAGCAGATAGAGTAAAGTGGGCCATGATGATCGCCAATGTCCTTAGGGATAGGGCACCTTAAGAAGAAGATAAAGAGATAAATCTGATAGTTTCTAACGTAATTTTACCTGATAAATTGAATAAAATTGGTCCTAGTAATGTAACTTCATCAGTTTTAAAGATATCTTACGTAAAACACTAGAATTTCGGCTTAAAATGGCCACCACAGTCTCCCGACCTCATGTCATTGTATTTTTTTCTATGCGGGTTGGATGAAGTCAATTTTGTTTATCCAAAATGAACAAACACACAAGAAGAGTTAAGGAATTGCATAATAGAAGTGGCCAAAACCTATTACGAATACTCTGCTTCGTGAGGAGTGTGGTTAATTGCTGTGTAGTCTGCAGTATATATAATACTGAATACTATTGTAATCATCCTATTTTAATTAGATTTGAATAAGACGTTTAGTATTTTATTCATTACTATTGTTTAATAGTTAGTTCTGGTTTTAAGACAATCTGTGGTTATGCATTTTTTTATTTTTTTGTTAGATTGGCTGAGCAACGAAGGAAACGTCTTCAGGAATTGGAACAAAAAATTGCACTGTTAAATAAAAAAGTTACTGAACAGGCAAGAGTAATAAAAATGAAAGAAAAATCTGATGAGAAAATCACTAATTTAAATAAAGAGATTCTGGTGAGTTAGAAAATGTATTTTTATAGTATTGAAACTATCTTTCCTTTTTTATTTCTGTGGTCCTACAGATTTATCTCTTGGTTTCTTGGGTTCCCTGTATCGATGTTTTCTGAGGGCGACATTTTCTCTTTTCAGGATGGAAGAGGACTGCTCTTCGGATGTGTTCTTACCACACCAATTGTGTGGTCTCTTAGGTCGTGATTATAGTGGAAAAAATAGAGCGGTGCGGTTAGCAGAGAGGCGTAAACAAACATGTACTTGTTATAGGGTGTGTTTATAGTAGAGCTAAAAGGAGAGAGGTGCATAAGAGTGGCGCTGAAAGAAATAAAATTGTTTGTTTTGCTAGCAGTGATGAACGCACAGACCAGTGTGTTCGGACATATTTGGCAACCTATGGTGGTATTCATTACATACGGGGCTGGCGTTTGAAAAATAACTATCAGTATTTTAAGATATGTAAATTAAATAATGTGAAATTTCACATAAGTTTTAAAATAATTTCAATTTAACTTGAAAGTGGTACCCAACAATTGATTTATGATGAAGACTAACAAGCCCAGTATAGGGAAAGTTAATTTTGTGAATACTGTTAACTAAAACTGACCCATTTTTCAGCTACAAAAAAACTATTTTTTCGTAACTATTAAGATATGCTTATTGAAGATAACAAATGTTTCGGTTTGAATCTACATCCTCACTGCAAGGTAAGAGCTAATCGTTCTTCAGTACTAATTGGATTGCGAATGAAATTCATCCATGTTGGCTGCAATCGTGAGCTTACTTTACACAAATTATAGCCAAAAGTGCAGATTGACATTCTAAAGTATTGTATAAACTTATTCAGATATAAACGAAATTTTAAATACAAGCAAAAATTCTCTACCAGCATTTTTTAAATTAACGGACCATCTTCTTAAACCATTGTCTTGGCTTAGTAACGATTGTAAAATGTACATTTTATAGCACTTCTTTCCAAATACGCCAATTTATGTTCCTTCAACACAGACATTTTAGTTTTGCCTTCCGTGTCGCTCTCCTCACAGCTGTCCATGCCGCTCCATTCTAAATAGGGGCTTTATCTGTATACTGTGGTACCCTGAGAACCGGTCTATTATCATACGACTTTATTTCTCGTGTGTTCTACTCTGGAGATCCTGTACAACCTTTGTCAGCATTCAGCACCATTACATAGTTGTAGCCACTAACTTCTTCATCCTCATCTGTATTTTGAGCATCTATGCTTTTAGAATTTTGTCATTGATGAAATTAACTACATTGTGTTAGCACAAGACTTATTTCAACTATGAGGGGGTTTTCTGAATAAACATGTTATTGAGGGTTTTCCTTATTTTATTTACAGTAAATTATCAAGATGACAGTTTTAAAATTTTGTTTTCTTTCTTCCATTGTTGTCTTGTTATTAACACGTTCAGTGCGTCCGCCACAAAAATGTGGGTCCATCTATACAGTTTTATAATCTCTTCTTTCTGCATTCAGCTAGAGTAAATTGTATTTCTTTTATTGTTCAGCCGTAGAAAAAGGTTCATTCTATGCCAGTATACCTTCAGCTTTTGAAGAAACGTCACAGGTTTTTTATTATTCAGTTTTAGTGATTATTTCATCTATACTCTTATAATCAGGCAAGAAAACGTAATATTTTGCATGAATTTTCTTTTTCTAGTCGTAGTAATAATGCTATAAAATGTTTTTTCATTACATTACTTTTGTTACAATTACACAACATTTACTATACGTAGTAAATATTAAGTGTGGCAAAAATGTAACTAAATAAATAAATAAATATGTGTGTATGAATGTAATACCTAAATGCTTTAAATATTTATAAATCTAAAACGTTTTCATATTTTTTAAACATTTTTGTAGGTATAATTTATAAAATTATTATCAGGCATTTTATTTAATTTTTAATTCTTAAAAATTATATCATGAGAATTATATCTGCAGTGTACGTTACTTATTACGTTACCTATTTAAGTCTACATGTGAACAAGTGATTGCCTATAAACAAGCTTATGCAAATATTTGAATAGAAAATCAATGTTTAAAGGTACACCTAGGTGTATTGTATACTTTCATTCAAATTAAGTAGGCCTATTTTTTTCGTACATGCAGACCTAAAGGTTAACTTTCTTTAAAGAAACTAGTAGGTAAATTTTATTTTTTTAAATGTTTGCCTCATTTAAAAATTGGTTATAGAAATATTTTATTAGTACTTATAATTTTAGGAGCTTACGAGGCATGCACAGTCACCCAAAGCGGCAGAGTCATTTACCTATAATAGTAGGCTTATTCAACTCTTTTCTTAGGTGACACCATTTTTTGAATTGCATTTTTACCTGTCCATGGAATGACTTACTGCTGTGGGATTTGAAAGGGTAATAAAATATTGCTGAAAACAAGTGAAAATCGTAAAGCTGTCAAAGGTACCGATATCTGTCTGTACCGTAATACCACTTACTTTCAACTTTTCAAAAACCTTTGGCCACCCCGAAGTCATTCAGCTAAGAGTGCCATAATGAACTTTTATTATTGGTATAAGTTTTAATTTTTTCTTATAGTTAGTTTTATGTGATAAAGCAAAGTACATTCAGACTTTTACATTTGTTTTGCATTTATACTTTATGTGTATTTTTAAAATTACAAAAAGTATGTTTATCTATATTAAAATACATAAACATACAAGTATAAATAAAAGATATAAAATAATAGAATAAAAATACACACAAAAAATTGTATTGTAGAGAGAATAAGAGGATATGATGCGCCCCGAGACTTGTGCGCTTTCTGTGTGTGGGGACCACAAAAATGTGGCAGACGAGTTTAACATTGAAATACGGTTCAGCCACAGCGAATACCCTCACTTAACCCGAGCCGCAGTGAACGTGTTAAAACAATCAAATTATTTTAAGCAAAGAAGAAAGTTGTTTGTGTATTATTTGTAAAATATATTTGTTTTTTTTCAGTCAATGAAACAAACCAAAGTAAGATTAATCCAACAAATGAAATCTGAAAGTGAGCGATTCCGGACGTTGAAGTTAAGTAGAGAACGTGAACTGTGTAGACTTCGTGAACAAGATCGGCGACGTCAGAATCAAATGAAACGAATGGAACTGTTACATAGCAAACAACAGAATGTTCTTAAACGTAAAGTGGAAGAAGCAGCTGCTATTAATAAACGTTTAAAAGATGCTTTGGCATTAAAGAACCTTGCTCATGAGAGGTTAGGTAATACAAACAAACCAGAACGTATTTCAGCTTGGGTCGATCAAGAATTAGAGGTTTTAGTCAGTACAGCAGAGGCTGAGCGCACACTTGAACAGCTGATAAAAGATCGTACTTCATTAAATCATGAATTGATAAAATTAAAGAACTCTTTGTCCGAAAATGACATCTCTTATGAGTATAAAAAGAAAATTCAAAATGAAATTGAATTATTAACAAAGGACATTGAGCTCCGTAGCACTCAAATAGCAGATATGCAACAAAAAATTATGGACAGCAATCAAGGTAATTTTTTTTGTATAAAGTAATCTAAGTTACCTGGTCGTTAGCTGCTACAGGGGTTTAACAAATTAAAATTTCCATACTTTGCCGCTCAATTGAAGCAAGCTTTGGCTTGTTTTTTTCAGTTTAACTCAAAAGTTAGGATTTTTGCTGTTATGTTACAACGATCAATAAAAAATTTGGTTTATTACATTGAACGTTTTGAACCATAAAATTTTACTTTAGCTGGTAAACTTTATTCTTCTGTAAAAAACTGTTGGTTTGATTTTCTGTATTTTCAAAGTAATTGTTCGTAATAAATTTAAACTTCAGTAATACAAAGTCATGGACAGAAACACGAATTTTCATTTTCAAGATTTTTAATATTTCTGGTTCATTCTGTTTTCAGAAAGTAAATGGAAAAATCATGTCGATCAACTTCATAGTCTTTTGGATGCAAAAAGTGCTATAAAATATTTGTTTGGTTTAGCTACTGAGGCAAAAAAAGAAACATCTCATAGAAGTTATGAATTACAAGATGTAAAGGTGAGTATTCTCTGTGAAATTCAGTTTAAATTGGGAAATAATTTCAGTCCATAATTATTTTTGTGGCATTCTTTAGGTAAGAATATGATGTTAATTCTCAAACTTTTTTTCCCACCTCCCCCATTAAAAATCAAAAAAATTTAAATGTAGCATATCCTATTTCTGATTTGAAACAGGAAACCATCATTTTCACCTTTTTTTAATCAGCCATTGCCTTTCTGGACCATCTTAATGCCCCCAATTTTCTGTGGGGTTACCTGCCCTCCTAAAGGCCTCCAGGACCCACAAGGTGGCATTATTGCCTACTTTGAGAAAGGTTGGTGTAATCTAATAAAAGCCACCGTTGAAAAATTAGAATAATAAAAATGAAATCCTTCTTAATTTACAAATTGATCTTATTGCAATTATTCTTATCATTCGATATTAGGCATGCAACCTCTTACATCTTTCTGGTCCCAAAATTATTGGTCTTTCTGTCTTTTCCTTGGCCTTACCAAGTTCCAACTCTCCCTTGGGTTGTACCCGTCAATCGTTTTGGGAATTTGGTCCACATTCATCCTTTCATTGTACATTAACCACTGCCTTCTATAGTTGACTCTTTTTACTTGTGAAAAAAATTTCAGTCTGGAATAACCTGCCACAGACGCTATTTTGTCCATGTTTCACTTTCAAATAGGTAACAAATATTAGATAAAATCTATGAAATTTTATAAGTATAGTTTATCTCATTTTGTTTCTAAGTGTTCTCTTGATCTCTAAAGGAACTTACTCAGAGGATCTCAAGTGGCAGTCCAACCACTGGTCATACCTGCTACTACGTACGCCTTATTTGGAGAATCTTTACCCACTTTTAACCATCCAGAAATTGGTTAGACCAGATCTTGTGTGCAAATTTTGAATTTGTTCAAAAATGTTTGTCATAGGTTACTTTTTTGCACAAATGTATTTCAGTTTCAAAAATATTGTCAATAAACTTCAGTTCACTGTGTATGGAATGTGGTTTTTACTATTCCAGATTATCTGGATTACATTAAGCCTCATCTAATCTGGAAATAGGATTTTCCTTAACTTATTAGTACCCAATGCTCAATGACAAAAATTAAATTACATATATGTGTTGGTTTTTTTGTAGGAATCTTTTGCTGAAATGGAAGAAAAATTAAGTAATTTTGAAAAGCAGATGGACAAAATGAAAGAAACATATGAACAAGAATTAATGAGGCTGGAAAAAGACAATCAAGATAAGGTTTACCTATTGTTAAGCCAGTTACATGAAAAAGACAAACATTTAACCACAAACAATTCAAATAGCCATCTTATAGAAAGAATTAAAATACAAAATGAAGAACTAGAAAAAATGGATTCGCTTCGACAGGAAGTTGAGGTTCTCAGAGACACAGTTGAAAAACTAGTGGAAGAACTAGAAGAAGCTAGACAGAAACAGCATCAAAATAAACGAAAAGTAATCTAATTGTTTTATTATTGAAAGTTAATTTTAAAAAGTATCCATTATATAATAGACTCCCGATCATCGGTAATAATGACTGGCATTACAAGCACTGAGAATTGGAATTGCCAAAAATTCACATCATATTAACCCTTTGCTGACTATTTGATGAATTTATCCGCCAAAGAAATCTTCCCCACGGGTTTTGTGGATAATTTGCACATTTACAAATTAAATCAAAAAAGATGTTGACTAAAATTTGTCTTAATAATCAAAATTACGCCAAAATATTTCAATATTCCAGGAAATTAGCACCTGCAGAAGCTGGGTTGATAGCACTGCTCACCAGTATTTTCTGCCTGCTATAATGTCTGTATTCCATATTAATTATGCTTCCTCTGTTCGTTAATACCTGTGTTACGTTGGTCCAATTTAATCATAATATTTCTTCATTCAATCTTTGTACGTGTAGATTTGTTTTCCCTTTTTATTCTAAAATTCAACATAAGGTACAAATAATTTTTTTTTTACTTCTATTTACGGATACATCCGCATAAGTCACGTCACTCAGAACTGAAGACAGATATATTTATCAGCATCCATTATTATTGAGTAAAAGTGAAGAGAAAAATATGTGATAAAATTGTTATGGATTTTGCGCTTTTAAAAACAGTTTTCTATCCAGAAAAACACATTTTTCTGAAAATACATTTTTTATACACCCCCCCCCCCCCCCCCGATAATTGAATTTGTCTATGGCATGAAACTAATTCTGTCCACCAAGGGTTAAAACACTAGTACAATATGTAACCTAAGTGTTGAATAAGCATTTACAAGACAATTTCAAAAAGCAATAAAAAGGTTAGATTATGTTATATGTATCTAGCATAAAGGTTGATTCACACATATGGTACTGTGTCGTTTCGAAAAGAATCTGAAAACAGTCCTTTACATTTAAAATATACAGAAATGGTTCATCATGATTCACACATACAGGACTGTGCGCCAACCGTGTTGTCACCGATCGTCCAGAAAGCAACACATCAAGGTTTGACACGGTCGGTACACAGCACACCATGTGTGAGTCGGTCGAGGGCGCCCACAGGTCGCTTTTGTATTTCGGCAGCTGCTCGTAGTTTTTTAACTGAGATCCGAAGCGTTTCAACCTAATTTTTTTCAAATAAACACTGCAGAATACGGTTACTCCAGTTTGGCATACAATCAAATTATTACATAAAAATGTATAAAGAAAAACTCATTGTTTTAGTACAAGAACATGAATGGAACAATTTTATTAAAGAACACATACGGTAGGACATGAGTTCAAATTGTGAAGTTTTTGTGTGACTTAAAAATATTTTTGTTGTAAAACAAAAATTTGTTAAACCAAATAAAATACACAACCTTTCTTAAAAATCTGGTGTGAAACACACACGACTTTCTCTTCTAACGTAGATAATGAGCAATTTAACATGAATGATGCAAAATGAAAATTAAACCTCTTTTTTACGTAAAAGTATGGAAAATCATTAATTGCCGCTAAACTAAGGACAATACAAAAAATGCTTGAATTAAAAGTTGTAGGTGTTAATTTTTTATAACTTTATTAATACACTTTTGCACATTAAGACAACAGTCTTAAAAAAAAATTTTAACAAAATAGTGCAGCACCCAAGAACTTCAGCAACTCTAGAAAATAAAATATGTAGTAATTGGAGTTTAAAAAAATTGTAGAAGCCGGTTTATTGTGTCGGGTCCTAGGTTCAGAAAGCCTGAAAACTTTTATATCCGGTGAATCTTGACTTCGAAAAATCGACATGAAAACAATACTTTTCTTCCCTATTCATAAGGTCAAGGAAAAGTAAAAAAAACTATGAGAGAGAATGCAAAATGTGTGAAGCAACCTTAATTGTGTTATGATCTCTTTAATAACAATAAATAAATAAAGGTCCTTATAAATATTACAATAAATCCCTTACAAACTTAATTCACATTTGTACATATTGGTAGATAGGTGTTAAGATTTATAGTATTTATATTTTCTTTAAATAATTTGTCTAATATTATAGTTTTTTTGTCAAACAGGAGCAAATGTTCTGACTCTCTTGGTAGTCCAACAAACTGTCAACATAAACAATTTACAGAGGTATTCAGGTTAAAGAATGGTGGCTGGTTGAAATATTTTACCTTAGTATTTCTGTATCTTATGTTCATGGCCAATGTAGTATAATGCTATGTTGAGATTTTAGTCTGTTTCAGGCAAAAATCTTGGACTAGTTGAGATTTTCTAGTAGAAACCCAATTAATTGTATCTACTCATTAAAGAATAGATCATCAAAGTATTGTTTGTCTTGATTTTCTATGCGGGTTCAAGTATATTTATATATTTTGTTATGTTCTAGACAAAAAAAGAAAACCGCACCACTACTGATTTGCCAATGGTAGCAAGGCATGCGTTTGATGAAGAGGATGATGATGTTATTGATAATAATGACGACATTGAAAATGATCCAGATTGGCGCAAAACTCCAATCTTTAAGAGACTACAGGCTTTAAAAGTAAGAAATAAAATTAGTTCTACCTAAAATGAAAGGAAGTTGTCATTCTAATAAACAAGTGTATCAGAAATAATTATATATTGATTATTATGGTATTTTGTTTAAACATATTATGGCACATTTCACTGGGAGTATTTTACATCTTAATTCCAGCTTTCTAATTAAAGTAAAATTATTATGCCAAAACAGTTTAGATGGTATACAAAAAGAATTTAGGTTAAACACCAGATAACAAAATCCTTTTCATGAGATGCCACATCTCAAGGCTGGTGGCAATTTTTAAAAAGACTTACCTTTGACCTGTGGCAAAAACCATTAGTGATTTTTCTATCGACTCTTTAAGAGGAATTGGATGACACTATTTTTGTTTTCAAATTCCGACTTTATTTCTTGACTTTCAGTCGGAACCTGAACTTCAAACCCAATCCCGCCCTTTTTTGTAGATTATTAATCCGAAAACTGTTTGTTGCTATCACTTCTAGTTTCTGATTTTAATTTCTTGACTTCTGGTCAAAACCGGAACTTCAACCCAAAGGTAGGCCCATTAACTTTTTGTGTAGATTACGAGTTCCAAAACCATTTGTTGCTATGTCTTGTAGTTTCTGACATCTGGGTGTGATGGACAGACTAAAAAAAGTGACAGATGACAATATTAAAAATTGCCACCGAAAGTCTAGCTTTAGAGTAACAGGACCAGGCAAGATATGTGGACACAATTCCCTTAAATGGGATGACCAAATCTTCTACTTCAAAGGATTTTTTTATGAGCAAAGAAAATTAACAAAAAGAATTTTCACAGAAGTTTGAGTTTAATAGGCACATGGAAGATATTTGGAAATAAGATTGGAACCTTCTGTTTTCCAGTGTGCAGTAGTAATGTGACGCTCATGAGAGAGTCGCACAATAGAGCTAGCTCTTTTAACTGAGCAGTGAGCTACTACCACCTCTTTTATATTGAACGACCAGCGCACCAAGCGTTTCTCGCCACGCAGCATGCTCTCCGCACAGAGCTGACTTTTACATCCCCTCCACGACTAACCCACTTTTTCTCTAGTCGCATCATAGCAAGGGCTACCTAAATGCTGCATGGAAAGTATACATATCGTATCAAACTCTGCCTCTGTTCATGAGGGTGCAGAGAGGGGGTCATTATTCTTTCATACTATACTACAACAACCCTGAGACAAGTGGTTGTAAAATACCTTTGTACTGTACTGTAACTATTTTACCACATGCATACGAAACAAAGATAGACACATGACAAAAAATTTGTTTGTGGAAAGAGATGCATGAACATTCAGGTTGACGCACGCGCAAACACAACGTGCTGTGTGCGAAGGAGTGAGCGAAAGTCACCCTCGGCTCAACTCACTGTCTGTTTATTCACATAGCTCAGCTCAGTGCTATACATATAAGAATCTACTAGCTCACTCCCACAGTGCACCCCGTCTCATCGTTCAATTGTACGGCACGCTCTGTGCCGTTCACTCAAGTGTCCGGACCGGGGTGTGCTAGCTCACCAATTTTACTGTGCCGTCCCATGACTAGTGTGCAGTGCAAAATTAACATTTTATTTCATTCTTATAAATAGATGGTTTAATAAATGACTGTGAGAATATTCAGTTTGCTATAATCCATTTTTGTATAGCTTAGCTGTAAGAGATTATTTCTGATAACCTTGACCGTAAGTAGGCACCAGAAACCCTGAAAGATTTTATTGGCACTAAAAAGGGCTATTTAAGGGGGAAGTTACCCAATTTTTTGGTGTTTTAAGGAGTAGGAAGCCCATATTTTAATTTATCTTTGGGGACACAAAAGAGAATGTATTGGTAAATTTTCATAATTCTGTGACAACCACAACCCCTCCCCAAGGCAGAGGAGTGAAAATTCAGTACTTCACGAAAATAATCGTATAAGATACATTTTTAACTTTTAAACTACATAATAAAATTTTTTGCTAAGAGTTATTTAATAATAATACCTGGGTCCCTAGAGCAGAAAACAATTCATTTATCCTAACCTTAATTTACAAATAAAGTTATGATATTTTAGTGTTTACAAAACAACAGTCACAATTTTCAGAAATAAGCAATTAACAATATATTAAGGTTTTTACAAACTGTTTGGTCTGCACTGCACCATTCCAATTCATTTTGTACACAAACAGTAGTGTAACCTAATTTATAAAAGGCGAACTAAAGAGAAAAATCAACCTTTTATCTTTTTTCATTCAGAAGATTTCTGTAATCATAATGTGTTGTTTATTCTGAACAAAAGCAAGTCTTGTCTTGTCTGAGAATCAAACGCGCCAAAAAATTTCAATTCCTAGGTAGACTTTCCCCTTAACACCTTAATGAGTTGGTCTCAAAAGATGAAAAGGTTAATGGGGGGCTGCTCTAGGTTCTTGTCATCCCTACATATCTTCCTCTTTTCATGCATTTGGTCGATTATCTGTTAGTCACAGAGCACAATGGCTGATTGCTCCTGCCCTTATGCTAATCAGAGAAGGAACCCAGTGTGCTCTCTTTTAGATTAACATTTATGTTCATGCCTGTCCACGTCTCTTAACAGGATATGGCAAAATGCCCATCCATACAGAATCCAGTTAAATGGGTTGAAGTAACAACCTCATAAGTACTCTTCTGAAAATCTTCTGTGCTTTTTAAAGGCTGTTTTTTTTTTAATTTTCCGTATTATAAACCTACTACACAATGACTAAAAAAGTGATTATATTTTTCAGTAACTTGCCTGAAAACCACTGCCTGCTTTACAGACAAGAATGTAAAGTTTACATAAAATGTAATTTTATTGTTTTCTTCCTTACAGAATGGTAATCGTCACGTTAAAAATGGCATTCCCGTTAAAAGAGGAAGTGATGGTACACCAAAATGTTCATGCCGATCTGACTGTGCCAAGAAGTTATGCAGCTGCAGGAAAGCTGGGAGTGCTTGCAGTTCCAGATGTCGATGCACCGAGTCATGTCAAAATACCGATCAAGTAAGTTTAAAAGTTTTGGCCAGAGTAATTTTTTTTTTAAAAGTGTCTGTCTTACTATTGATAATAAAATTATTCATTTTAGTTTGTAAAATGGAATATATAGCTCAAATCTGTTACTCTTGAGACCAGATAAACAACTTTTTTGCACTTTCATTTCTTTACATAAAAATTGTAGAGCTTGTAGTTAAAAAAAATCACAAATTTTTAGACTAACGATATTTTTGGGGTTCGGTTTAATGATATTTGTTTGTACATTATTTAACATTTACCTTAACTTCATGAAGTAATTCTACAAAATTCCAACCATGGATAAGAGTACATGTGTGAGCTAGTATTGCTAATCAGTTTGGTGTGCAACAGAGTCCTCCCATCTCTGTTTGTCTGCTTTTGACAATGGTGTTACTACAAAATACTGCAGACAGTTACTGTGACTGAATACTGACACCTGTGTTGAGAATTAAAGACAAAGGATGTGATGTCGGAGCAACATGCACATTAACACACCCATTTCTTTCCATCATGAATTGCAATAAATCTTGAAAGATTTAAATATAACATTTTTCAAAACTTCTTTCTGCAATGTTACATTTTCATAGAGAAGTGATTCCAAGTTTGATTCTTATTATATGTAGTGGTGGTAATAGTTGTTGATTAGTTCTATTATTTTCAATACATATTTTTTTTGTCTTTTTTTTAGAATAAAGTTTCTTTAAATGAAGATTCTACATTTGATGACAATGATTCAAGTAGCAATAGTAACAGTGATGGATCTTTTAAAAAACCAAGGTAAAAAATTATTTCATTCTTGGCATGCAGTAATTTAATTTAATTAATTTCATATTCAACTAATCTTCTTAAACCAATACATTTTAGTTGCGAAAAAATAAATTTTAAATGATCTTAGTAAGGGACATTCGATAATTAAAAAGACAAATTGATGTAGAGGAAAAATTATTAATTAAATGAAAATAAAACTTACCTTACGTTTCATTTTTTATACACTTGTCTTGCTGTTTGAACGTAAACAGTAACAACTTGTTGGATAGCAAACATCTTATTACTGAAAGTTACTCTTTCGGTGAACACGTTTAAACATAGGTGACATTTTGAAATGAAAAAAAGAGGTTATTGCTATATTAATTATGATCAATCAGCTGATTAACAGTGTTCCCGTAGTTGCCAATTTGACCCTCAAAAATTTTTGTCATTAAATGAACCGTGTTTCCTTTACATTAATTTGTTTGTTTAATTATTGAAGATTTTTCATGTCTTTCATAAAGATATATGCTATAAAACTGCTGGAAAATCTGTTGATTATACAGAATATTTTTCTTTTTAAGAAAAATCTTATCATATTGCACTAAGCCAGTATAGAAACATGGTATTGCTGAGTCTCAACATTAAATATTGTCTAGCCATCACTGCAATTTTCTTAGTGGTTATTATTGTATTACTTAATGATGACAAAATAAAAACAGTTTCTTAAAACCTTTTCTAAGCTGTCATCTGGGCTTGCAACTATGAATTTGTATTTATTTTTCAGGCTTTTCTTCTTTCCACTATCCAAAAATGTCTGTTCTTTCAGACATTTTCTTTTATATCTTGTTTTATTTTTCTTTATTACTGACATGTTATTACACGATTTTTTTTCAAATTTAATTTTTCTCATAAGGAACTTTTGTATTTTAGATAGAATTGAATTTTGAATGTAGTAGTTTATAAGAATTAAAAAGCCCATCTACTTAATTTTTTGTAAATACATAGTGTGACTGGAAAATTTGTTGTTACTACCCTAAGGGTACGTGCACAGTGCAGCATACATCATGGATGTTTACACCGTTTATCCTTCAGTTTCTCTCAACTACCGTCATTTTTTATCACAAGAAGACAAGTCTTTTTTTTCTCTATATTTTCAAGTATGTTACTGTATATTACTAGATATATTAATATACTAGCATGCCCCGCACGTGAAACGTGTGTAGAGCCTAATCAATTTTTTTTAAATGAATATGTAACAGAAATTGTGTCGCTGCTATGTGACTATAATTCAACATACGTACGTACACATTTTGACAATTTCCCCCGCGTACGTCTCACCATCATCAAACCCCTTATCTACTTCGACAGCAATACGTAGTCACATACACACACTCACATATGTATTTATGAAAATCATTAGGGCCCTTAGGGTTATCATTTTTGAAAATTTAAAAATAAAATGTTGCTGTGAATATAAATACGAGTATGCTGTCAAAATTTCATGCAAATCCGTTCAGTAGTTTTGGTAATTAGCCTGCACAAAAAACACTCTTTGTCTTAATAATATTATTTCTATTTCATATAATGAATTTATATAATAATTTCACCAACCTTCTTTTTAAACTGAGTCACCTTTATTTTTATTCTTACTTACAAGTGTTATGGTGGATCCACCGAAACACGTGTAAGCAAGAATAAAAATAAAGGTGACGCGGTTTAAAAAGAAGGTTGGTAAAATTATTATATAAATTCATTATATTAAATAGAAATAATTTCAAACTGCAGGATGCATTATAAAGATTTATTTTATAATATTAGTATAGCTTTAAAATAGGTTGGCTGTTGTGCGAAATGTCTTTTTGGGAGAAATAATTTCTATGGAGAGTAAATTGTTATGAATAAATATAATTTAGATAGTTATTCTCATATTTTATAGTTATTTTTCCATTTTTTGTATATAAGTAAAAAAATTTTGATATTTCTCCCAACTACATTTTTGATTCATAGCAATATTATTTTATCAAAGTTAATTACCTGTATAACTAAGCTCCATTGTAGGCATTTTCCACTTTTTCTTAAAATATAACAGAAGGGTCCACGGGAAGAACGATCAGTCTCACAAAACAAAAATTTTTCACCAGAAGCATTTTAAAGTTTCAAGACTCAGAACAAAAAATCAAAGCTGTATACATAAGTGTTTTATTTTTTATTAACATTTTTATATTGTATTTTATAATTTCACCTAGTATAGGAAGTCTAGCATTTACCCTTTTTTTTTTGAAAAATGTTTTTCCAAGTACGTGTTTGGAGTTTGATCACTCTTTCTGTGAATTTGAATTACTTAAGACTACTGATTATTACTTAGATCTGATTACTTTAACTCTTTTAAATCATACATGTATTTTTCTAATAACTCTTTGGGTTACTTAAGATTACTGACTATTATTACTACTGATCGTTACTTAGATCTGATAACTTCGATCTGATCATTTTCCATTAATTTTTCTTTAGTTAATTGCTACCAAATAATAACTGATGCTATTTAATTTTTTAATTTAATTTGTAAGAATACACTCTATCAATTTATTGGTTTTGAATCCTGGAAAAAACAAAACAAGCTAATTTCAATAATTTGCAAATCGTAAGTTAATTGTTGAAAGTAAAGAGGAATGAGACAATGGTAGATAAAAATTTTTACCAAATTACAACATAACCTGCAACACTTCAATAACTAAATAAGCCACAGCCTCCTGTGTCACTAACGTAAATATTATATTCTTTGAACGTAAAAATATCACGGCTAATCGGAGTCTGATCGTTCTTCCGATGTTTTACTGGAGACTGATCTTTTTTCCCGTATAACAGTTTTGAAAAAGTCTCAATAACTGTGACAACTATCATTATTACCGTGTATAAAATTGATGGTGAAATAACTGCAGGAAACTACACTATATGGCGCGAAAAACTCAATTTTCGAATTTTGTGAGATTGATCGTTTTTCCCTTGAACCCTTCTATTATGATGATTTCTTTCATGTTTGTCCAATATTTCAAATATACTGTCAAGAGTTGAGACTGAAAACTAAACACAATGTAGTAGATCTTACCCTAATGCCTGTAAACTTGAAACGTTTGGGTTGTCCACCCAAGCAAGCTGGAGAAAAGAAGGGGAATAAAGTTCTTGAGCAAGCCAATTAGCACATCGCACGACTCCAGTATGTGTGGTGAAAAACAAAAGTTTGTTTTGCTGGATGATAAGCGAGTTTGCTGTGTGTGATCTGCTTCTCTTTGCACACTCCATCCATTGTTTTGTTTTTACATAGCATACACACCACATGAGAATGCTATGTCGCACTGTGCATGTACCCTAAGAGAAAAGGATCAGTGCCTGGCATTTATCACAGTTATTATAAAACAGTTGGGTGAGAATGCAAAATGAATATTATTTGTTGTTATATACAGGGTGATTCAAAACTATACCGCATCTCTTGGGATCTCATTGTATAGCTAAAAAAAATCTGGTGTGAAGCACTCACACAACTTTCTCTTGCCAATGAAAATAATGAACAATATAAACTAATATTAGTAATAAAACATTAGAAATAAACAAAAAACTTAACCTTAATTAATCCTGAGTGAAAGACGCAAAATGAAAATTAACCTCAGGTTTGCTTAAAAATTCAGAAAATCACTCTTTCGCGCTAAACTGGCTCTGTAGAGAAAAATGTTTTAAATAAAAGTTGTAGATCTTCTAATTTTCTATAAATTTGATTGTATACATTTTTTTTTAAATGCATACTAAGGCCGAAATCTTAAAAAAATCGACTTTTCACACGTTTTCGTGAGAAAAACCAGAAAATCGCTAATTACCACTAAAATAAGCGTTATACAAAAAAATGTTTGAAATAAAAGTTGTAGAATTTTAAATTCTCTACATTTTTTATTATATAAATGTTTGCGATATAATACATATTTAAGCCGTAATCTTAAAAAAACACTTTTTTTACGTAAAAACACCCTCACCAAGAATTTCAGCAAACATGGCACCTACCCTATCTTGTAGAGAATAAAAAATTGAGTAAATAAGGCGATTTTAAAAAAAATTGTAGGTCTAGTTTTTGAAAAAATCGCAAAAAGTGAAAAATTATTAAAATAAACTACTACTTCCGGTTGACCGATTTTGATGAAAATGTTCGTTTCGGGTCCGGTAGTGGTAAGTAACTTAAGTTTCAAGTTCGTACGTTGTTCCGTTCTTGAGATATTCTGTTCACACACACACACACACACACAGACCAATCGCTAAAAACATGTTTTTTGGGTTCAGGGGGTCTGAAAACATGTAGATCCGGTGAAAACTCGATTTGGAAAAATCGACATGAAAATAATACTTTCCTTCCTATATATTCATATAGGCAAGAGAAAGTAAAAAAGTAAAAAGTTCATATAAACATATGCCTGAAAGTGCTTAGTTAGCGAGTTACAGCTAGCGAAAAATTTCACCTAGAACTCTGTACCATCGGTGAAGTAAGGTCGTATAAATATGTTAAAGGTAGTTACAAAGATACAAATACAATTGTTTCTTATGTTTTTTAATTTGAAAAATTGAATAAAATTGGTTCCAGAGCTGTAAATGCAATACTTTCAGAGATATCTTACATATAACACAAGAATTTGTGCAAAGAAATAACGCATTTTTGTGTTTAATGGAAGTAATCTTACGTTAAACACAAAAATGTGTTATTTCTTTGCACCAATTTTTTTTTTATGTAAGATATCTCTGAAAGTATTGCATTTACAGCTCTGGAACCAATTTTATTCAATTTTTCAGATTAAAAAACATAAGAAACAGTCGTATTTGTATCTTTGTACTACCTTTAACATTTTTATACGGCCTTACTTCACCAATGGTACAGAGTTCTAGGTGAAATTTTTAGCTAGCCATAACTCGCTAACTAAGCGTTTTCAGGTATATGTTTATATGAACTGTTTTTCTTATATTTAGCTATAGAATGAGATCCCAAGAGATTGCGATATAGTTTTGAATCACCCTATATATACCCTTTAATTTTAACAGACCTCATAATATTTCTTTTATGTGATAATTTATTGTGGTTTTGTTAAATGTTCTTAATGAATGTTACACTTTTATTATTTTTTACACAGTTTGGATAGGCAGTGCGGTGTTTCAAATGTTACACAGAAAGTAATAAATTTCATAACTGGGTTTTATAGATTGTGATTATTCTGAAAATTACAAGTTTTTTTTAGTCAATTTTTATTTTACAGTATATACAAAAATATATTATTTTATTTGTTTCTGTTTTAATGTGTGAAAGAACACCTTTTGAAGACCTTACGGGGTAGAATTTCTTGATTTGTCGTTCTTTAATTCCTTGTAATTTTCAAAATGAACTACCAGAAACTAATAAGGTAAATTGTTATTTGATAAAGTAAGTTATCTTGCTTTTATTAGATCTTTGTAGTGTAATACCTTGTAATTATTTTGCGCTGAATTTTAACAATTTTGTACCTTGTGGCTTGGTAATTCATCACTTGTCTTTCTTTTATCTGTCTTGGACAAGTGTGTGTTTTTGGAACATTTATTTAGAGTTTAAATTAAAAGCTTGTTTTTTACCCGTTATTATAAGCCGCCCCAAAAGCAACACCTAATTTTTGTACTTAAAATATAAAATTAAGTTATTAAACAACTTAAAAATTATTCTCATCCAATAGAAAGTATCCTATTGGTTTGCAATAATTTTTTTTTTTTTTTGTTTAACGTCCGACTGTTCTGCAATTACTGCTAATGCAGATGGTGAATGATGAAATGATTTTTTGTAACGTATGAAAAAATGCCGTGCCTGAATGGGATTCGAACCCAAGGCCGCATGATGAGAGGCGAGCACGTTACCAACTTCGCCAATGCGGCCGGCCCAATAAAATGTCCTTTCAAAAATAAGAGGTAACCAAATGGATATTTCTTGGGCAAGGTCTAATTTTTATTATTCCCCTATTATTTTTTTTGGATAAACAAGTTACAAAACCTGATTTCTATCATAACATAACCTTTTTAATGTTGTTAATCCTTTGAGGAGTATTGAAATTCTGGAACAGTAAATAGCATCACTGCTTAGAAATATTCAGTATTAAAAAAAATGTTCTAAGCATGTGCTGTGTTTAACTCCATTTGTTTTTATAGTTTGGTTATAGTGTCATTATATGCACATTTTTTTGTGCCAGTTGCCTAGCGTCTTTACATAAGCTAGCAAAGCACATTTACATAATGTTTTATGTCTTTTTTTATAAATAAAATTATCAAAAAACCGGGCCAGAAACAGTGTCAAGACTTGTTTTCTTTTTTTTTAACCGTCCAACTGTTCTGCAATTGCTGCTAATGCAGACACGGTGAAGGATGAAATGATTTTTTGTAATGCATGAAAATATGCCATGCCTGAATGGGATTCGAACCCAAGACCGCATGATAACACTTACCTATTGAAAAGTACTTTCATGCCTTTACCAACCGTCAGTTCATCACAACACCTAAAAAAACTCAATTACATTTTTATTTTGTCAGTGATGTAACCTCCTCTGACAAAATTAATGTAATTGTGTAATTTTAAGTGTTGTGATGAACTGACGATGTGGTAAAGCCACTAATGTATTTCTCAATTGGTAAGTGTTCTGACTCAATTTTCTAATTTTATTTATAAAAAATAAAATTAGAAATTCATTAAATGGTGGATATGCTGCATTGTTTAACAAATTGATATTTTGTGTACATATATGGTATTTTTTCAAGTTTTCTATTGTGGAGGTACCCTTGTCATTTCAATGCCACAATTGTCGGTTCAATTAATTGGTGAAATTATCATCCTATGAAAAAGATCCACTTTCCACACTGGAAATGACACCTTCACTTCATTCACCTCAGGCTCTGGTACTGCAAAATGAAATTCATTATTCTCAGAGAAGATAATTCTGACTAGTGACTTTTATAACTTCCTTTTGTGTTCTTAAATGCTTCAGTCATATAATTGGCTCATCATGTGATAGGAAACAGAACTATTTTTTGTAGCCCTGGAACTAGCAGATCAAGTGCAAATAATTTAACACTCCACCTGCTTGTTATGGGCAATGAAAATAATTCTAAAATTTTTATATTCAAATACTGCGCTGTGTTGCACTTTTACGTAAATGAATACTAAATTTCTTTGGTTTTTTGAAGGTATATGTTAAGTTAAATTTGGTTGATTAGTGTTAATAATATATGTGTAATTTTTTTTAATTTGTCTAAAACATGCAGGATTCTGGATCCATGCAGTTGTTACATGCCCATGTCTGAAAGTGGTAAATTATTTGTAATCTCTGTACTGAAATAACTCTAGTCTTCTTTGTCTTAGAAAATTAATGAGTTACTGACAATTTTTTTTTATTTAATTTTTTTGAATAGTTATTCAAAATGTTATTTTTCCATAACTCGAAATTTTTACAACTTTAATTTTTTACCCCATCCCTTGAGGATTCGAGTTATGGAAGTTCAACTGTAGTAATAATGCCTTCATAAGCCTTGGCTTGTGTGTAGGTAATGACAATGAGATGCTATAAAGATGGAAAAAATTCCAGACCTGGCCAGGGCATCGTACCTGAGAACCCTGGCATAGAAGCCAGATGCACTGACCACTACACCAATGGGCCGGCCCATTTGTATAATATATTGATGTTTTATGTCTTGTACAGAGTAAGAACTTGTTTTAGATAGTAAATGAAACAAAAATATTGTGCTTGAGTAAGTAATTTCGATAGGAATGATATATGTGTAGAAATGGTAAAAACCAGATAGAAATGCTGATTTTGTTCAAGCACGTGTTTTGAAAAGTGTCAATCAAATACAAGACTATCTTACCTTGAAAATGTTTTGCTGTTGGAAAGAATATCTATAACTCGTAATAAGCACTGTTTCTTTTTTTTGCAGGCCATTGTCTCCAATCATAGATTTTGGGAATGTAACTAGAACAATAGAGTATGACTGAAGTAGTTTCTTAATGTGGTAAAGGTATGTTAATAATCTACCAACATGATTTTTTAGTTAATAGTTCAAAATTGTTTATTTTAAACAAAATTATCGTGGACTGAGGAAGGATGGTATAAAATAATTAAAAATATTTAGAAAATGTATTAGATTAATAAAATTTAGTACAGTGGATTTCTTTCAACAGCTGATTGCAAATTTACGTAAGTTGGCTAATTGGAGTGAAGATATTTACATCCAACTCATATTAATGAAAATTAAGTCAGTAAATTTTAAGATTATTTGTTTAGTTCAAAAACAACCTTCTTGGTTATTGTGAATAAATAGTCTGATGTATTTAAATACTTCATGATACTCAGTACACATTCCACAGGCAAGTGACTTGCAGTCAGATCAGAAGTGGTATTGTGAGCAAGGAGAAAAAGCTGAAACATATTTTAAAATATGTTTCACTTAAATTCAGACAAGAATCTCACTTGGGAGTCGTTTTTTTTAGCAGTTATTATAAAAGATTCTATTGGCTCAATAATATTAGTATTCTAAATCTGGCTATTATTATTTTAAAATTGAAATATACAAGGTGTGGCTATAACAAGACTGATGTTGTAAAAAATTTTATTTTTATTTTATGCATAATCACTTATTGTCATTTTCAATATACACTCCTTCTCTATCCCTACAACGCTCCATACGAATTTTCCATTGTTGGAAACCCTGCTGGAAGTCATCTTCTGTCAGCTCCTTCAGGACACATGCCGCTTTCTCTTTTACAGCTTCCACAGACTCAAATCTTGTCCCTTTTAATGCAGATTTCACCTTAGGGAACAGGTAGAAGTCACATGGTGCAAGATCTGGTGAATAAGGTGGATGTTTTAACACTGAGACGCTGTACTTGGCTAGGAACCTCTTGAAAGAAAATACAGAATAAGCTGGCGCATTTTCTTGGTGGAGAACCCATGATTTGTCCTTCCACATTTCAGGGCGTTTTTTTCCTTACTCTTTGACGTAGTTTAGAAAGTACCTCAAGGTAGTAATATTGATTAATTGTTTGACCTTCAGGAACCCAGTGAAGGTACACAATCCCATGGATATAAAAAAAAACAATTATCATTGCTTTAAATTTTGACTTGCTCATTCAAGCTTTTTTGGCTCGCGGTGAAGTTCGGCTCTTCCAGTGCATGGATTGGCGCTTCGTTTCCGGATCATAAGTAAAAAAACCATGTTTCATCACATGTTATCTTCTACCTTTTCGCTAAGGTGAAAGCTGCATTATAAGGGACAAGATTTGAGTCGGTGGAAGCTTTGTATCATTATTTAATAGCCACACCTTGTATATTGCTAAAACACCAGAATACAGTAATAGTAAACGCTTACCAATGTTTAGAGCGCTTTTGAGTACCTTGTACACATCTTCGGTAATTTAACATTTTCTTTCATATCAAAATTTAAAACTTCATACTCCTACCATGGCAGATAAGGATTCATTCTGAAGTTTTAAATTTTGATGTGAAAAATTTTTTAATTTACTGATGATATGTACAAGTTACATGAAAGCGCTCTAGACATTGGTAAGTATTTACTGTTATCGTATTCTGGTAGTTTAGAAATGCATATTTCAATTTAGAATATACAATACAAAAAAATCCATGCTAGATGACTTGCCTAATTAAAAAGTCAATAGGTCCTTTCAGATTATGTATCCATCATCAGTTGCAGTATTTTCTTTTAAAGCTTGTTCGACGTCACTGAATCACTTTAATCAATTATTTGAATGGTCTTCTTTGGTAACTTTGTTTCCTCTGCCAATACTTCATATTTTCCGATCTCACTTTCCACTGTTTATCCGTCAACCACATAACTCACTTTGTTTATTTTAACCCAGTTCACACTGTTGATCTAATTTTAGGTGATGCTGAATGGATTGTGGGTGGGGCGATAAAACATGCTTCTGCAAAGTCAGTATAAATCAAGAGACTGGTAAATATTGCTCTTTTCTTGTAGGGAATTCTTTAACGCATCTAATAGTGTTTCAGAAATAGAATATCATAAAAGGGAAATTTTTTATTCTCTCTTTAGTGTGTTGGTGGCATTGATGGTTAGGGAATCAGTATGTTGTGATATAAGACTGTGCAGCTCGTGTGTAAATCAATATACATTCAATATTTTTAGTTTGAGTTGAAGCTGTGTATTTTCTATGACAAAATTTGCCCTTGATGTGGGTCAACGAGTTCATTTTACTGTTCGGGAGGGGGTTTACCTCACTCAGGTCAAAAATACAGCTCTTTGTAACGTTGCAAGGAAAATGTAACAGCTTCCCCCTCTCATATAACCTACAGAATTATTCGAACCAAGTTATTGCAGACAAAAAAATTTCCTACAAACGGTTGCTTATAGCTTTACCCTGATTATGATAGTGGTTCTGTGACATCACCGTAAAAGAATGTAAATATTACCCTTGCTTTCTGTTGTCTGTATCCTGTCTACATTTTTCGCTTTGTTCAACCCAGCTTTCTTTGAATCGCATAGCAGTTAGGCATGCATCTTTTTTGTTCTAACTTTTATTTATTATTTCAAATTTTTTGTCAGAAAATAGCTTGTATAAAAAATAATTTACGTCACTTGGTTCACCGATAGTTTATATGAGATAGGAAAATCAGACTAATTTTGAAAATTTTATAACTCCATCAAATATTTATGGAAACCTATATGAAAAATATATATTTATTCTGTCAACTCTTGTCTACCAAGCATGTTTTATAAATTTTTTACTAAACTGAAATTTAAGCCCGTTATAGTAAAAAATCTAAAGTAAACACGAAAATTTCGCTCACCTAAACGCAAAGAATTATGAAGCAATTTTCTTGTAATTGTATTCAAAAGGGGCGTACGTATTATATGAATCAACTGTAATGTTTTCAGAATTTTTCATCTGTAATGACATTAGATAAAACAGTTGTTTTGAGAGCGTGTTTTGATTTTTGCAATTCTTCTGTTTAACGAGAAACAGTCCGTTTCATAAGGGTTAAAAGCTTATTAATGCAGTATATGATCTTTAGCTGGCTCCCTTTCAGTCTTAGTACTAAGATAACTCAAGAAATGTCATTGAATTTGTTATTGGTTTATACTGTATTACCTTAGAATCTGTCAAAGCATTAATAATGAAATAAAAAATTGTTGAATTAAAATAGGTGCAGCAGAATACTTGAAATTTAAAACTGAAATACACGGGGATTTGAACTAGTTAACTTAATTAGACTTAATGCAAGTCTAACTGACGAACAATATTTCGTTATTTTTTTATTTTATTTAGTATTTTGTTTGTTTACAGGGATTTTGCTGCTCTTCCAACTGCTGTACATAATAACATATATGCACTGCCTGCTGTGTTCCTGATTAAATGTATATTATCATTTTAAAATAAATAATTTTATTATTTTTTTATCTAGATGTGATTTTTTTAATAGTGTAAAACATCAATTTTGTAATAGGTTAACATATTTATTTATTTTGTTTTTACAACTCCTTTTTTCAAATAGCCCATTTTAGAGGGCACGTTTAATCATTTATTTAGCCAATGCTTCTTCTTTCATCTTTCTTAGTGGTGCTCTTTTTCCTTAAATCCATTTCTTCCTCTTTTGCAAGTGGGTTTTTCTTCTCCTGAAACTAATTCCTGTATTAGTTTTTTGGCGCATATAGTTTCATTATGTATTCCATCTAACCGAAGATAACCTTTAACTACCCGCAAAATTCTCATATCAGCAGCCTGGATACGAGATTCATTCTTCTTCAGCGACACCCATCTTTCATATGTTATTAGTTTACAAAAATAAACCTATTATCTTTTTTCAAGAATTACTGAAACTTTATTCTAACTATAAAATTGTGAAAATTTTATTTTAACTATAGTGGTCATGATAATATGCATGGGCTAAAAGACATGCCCATAATGGGCAGGTAGAGTGTCAAATTATTTACACTCAATCTGTTCGTTGCAGGGCTAAAATAAATAGTTCTGTTTCTTATAACATGGTCAGCCAATTAAATGACTGAATCATTTAAGAACAGAAGAGGTAGAGGTGTAAAAGACACTAATCAGAGTTATCTCCTCTGAAAGTAATGAATTTCATTATACAGCCAGACCCTGTGGTGAATAAAATGAGGGTGTCATTTGCAGAGTGGAAAATATGTGCTTTTCAGAGGGCCCAGCATGCTGATAAGCGTACTTTTCCACTCAGTGAGGAAGGCAATGGTAAACCACCTCACTCCTCGTTTTTACTTAGTAAAACCTCTAGAGGTTCAACCAGCCTTTTGGCTGTTGACCTAAACAACTACAACAACGGGCTAAAAGAAGCGATATAAGTTTAATCATTTGTAACACAATGGTCTGATATCAATTTCTGTAGTACTTATTCCAAGTAAACAATTTTATCTTTTAACAGAGCTGACATGCTGTAATATAATCTGTAGCCTGAATGTTTTGCAAAAAAAATAGCAATATCTACACTAGACAACATCTGTTATGAATTAAGTTAAGTAAACATTAAATTATTTAACCTAATTTTTTTTTACTTTCTCTTGCCTATATGAATATAAAGGAAGGAAAGTATTGTTTTCATGTTGATTTTTCAAAATCGTGTTTTCACCGGATCTACATGTTTTCAGACCCCCTGGACCCCATGTTTTTAGCGATTGGTCTGTGTGTGTGTGTGTGTATACAAAATATCTCAAGAACGGAACATCGTACGAACTTGAAACTTAAGTTACATACCCGTACCGAATGCGACACGAACATTTTCATCAAAATCGGTCAACTGGAAGTAGTAGTTTATTTGTATAATTTTTCACTTTTTTGCGATTTTCTCAAAAACTGGTCCTACGATTTTTTTTAAAATCGCCTCATTTACTCAATTTTTTATTCTCTACAAAATAGGGTAGGCGCCATGTTTGCTGAAATTCTTGGTGAGGGTGTTTTTACGTAAAAAAGGGGTTTTTTTAAGATTACGGCTTTAATATGTATTGTAGCGCAAAAATTTATATAATAAAAAATGTAAGGAATTTAAAATTCTACAACTTTTATTTCAAACATTTTTTTTTGTATAACGCTTAGTTTAGCAGTAATTAGCTATTTTCTGTTTTTTCTCACAAAAACGTGTGAAAAATAGATTTTTTTAAGATTTCAGCCCTAGTATTCATTTTATGACAAAAGTGTTTGTAATCAAATTGATAGAAAATTAAAAGATCTACAACTTTTATTTGAAGCATTTTTTTGTACAGTTCCTAGTTTAGCGTGAAAGACCAATTTACCGTATTTTTAAGCCAAACTGTGGTTGATTTTTATTTTGCGTCTTTCATATATTATTAAAATTAGGTTATGTTTATTGAGGTTAGTTTTTTGTTTATTTCTAATGTTTTATTACTATTGTTAGGTCATTGTTAATTATTTTCATTGGCAAGAAAAAGTCGTGTGAGTATTTCACACCAGATTTTTTAAAATTTACATTAATTTTTTAAATGGAAACTATGTGAATTTGAACATGGATTGCCAGTGAAATTTGTTCACCCAACTGATGTTACTTAACAATTAAAGGCACCATTCTAGCATCTGGCTGGAAGGAATTTTAAAATTGCATTTATTTCCTTTTAATTGTTTCTCAATTTAATTAAATTGATAATTTGGCATAACTGTTTTTCACCATAGCAATTTATGGCTCCTTTCTAAAACCAAATGGGAATAATTGCAACTCTTTCATTTTTTTATTAGAAATTTAGTGTAGCAGCAGTTATATTGCATAAAATTGAAAGTTGTATACCAAAACTTTGACTTGATTTTTACCTCGTCAATTCACCACAGGATCTGGCTGTATAATGAAATCCAGTGCTTTCAAGAGAGATAACTGAAGTGCCAATAACTCTTTCTGATCAATAATATTTATTTGGCTATTGAGCATAAAGATAAATCCAGTTGTTGCCCTGGGACAAGTAGTTCAAATGAAATTAATGCTCTTTGTGTATGACAAGCATATATCAATAATCATGTATCAAAAAAATATATATATTAGTAATTAGCAAATAGAAATAATTTATGTTTACAAGTTTTTATAAACAAACAATGTATGTATTAAGTCTGATATTGAAATCAGTATTATTTTTCAGTTTTATAAAAATCTGTGATAAGTTTAAATTTTTTTATATTTGTTCATTGAATTCCTTTACTATAAATCGGACATTGAAGTTTATCTCAGATTTAATTATTTTTCACTCTTGACTCATAGAGTATTAGAGAATCTGACTCATCCATTTTTTAAGTCTGAGACTTCATAGTACTGTATATATTATTATTATTATTTACGTTATGGCCTACATAGGACCGCGATTTCTCAGTTTTTCTTCTGTGCTTTCCTCTTCGCCCAGTATTCCTTCATTTTCTTGGAAAAGTCACGTTTTCGTTCTTCCGACCATTTAGGTCTTGATCTTTTACTGTCCTCTTCCTGGAGCACTAGTTTGAGTTTATGTCTGAGAGGTGTTCTTTGTATGATGTCCGTCTCCGTTATCTGGAGTTTGTTGCAGTCTGTTTTTATCTCTTTGAGCCATCCATCGGGATTTTTCAATTTTTCTTTGTAGTTCAGGATTTGTTTTGAGAGCCTATGGTCGTTCATTCTCACTGTGTGTGCGTAGAAAGCAATTCTTCGTTTCTTCATGATGGATGTGATTTTTTCTGTGTGTTGGTAGACTTCTTCATTGCTGCGGAGTCTATATTCTCCTTCTTTGTATTTGGGCCCTAAAATTTTGCGGATGATCCTTCTTTCTTTACGGATTAGTTTTTCTAATGGAGCCTTCTGTCTAAGTGCGAGGCATTCTGATGCGTAGAGAACTTCCGGTCGAATCACTGTATGATAATGTCTTATTTTTGCATTTTTGGAGATGGATTTTTTATTGTATATCTGAGACGTCAGTCTGCACGCTACTTCAAACTTGTTGGCTCGGTTTTCTATTGCATATTTTTCATTGTTGTTTGGTTCAATACATTCGCCAAGGTATTTGAACCTGGTCACCCTCTGGATTTTTCCGTATTTGGTCTTGAAATGTGTCCGATCCGTTTTCTGGTTGGAGATGTACTGCGTTTTCTCGTACGATATTTGGAGCCCGATCTTGACCGCTAGTTCATGTAGAGTTTCGACTTGTGTGATCGCCTCCTCTTCTGAGTTCGCCAGGAGTGCCAGGTCATCCGCAAAGGCTAAGCAGTTGATCTCAAGTTCTCTTCCGAGTTTGACTCCTCTTGGTGCCGTTTTCCTCCATTCTCTGATGACCTTCTCGAGAGCACAATTGAACATCAGTGGGGAGAGTCCATCTCCCTGTCTTACTCCTGACTTTACTTCAAAAGGCTCGGAGATACAAGTTCTGAACTTGACTGTATATATACACTGTACTATATTATACTATATTGTATTATATTATACTATATTATTATTATATTGTACTGTATATATTATTATTTAGGATTCATTCAATTCATTGTACCCATGTATTTTATTAGTATTTATATTTATAAGATAAGGAAGTAATATATATTTTAAATTGCACTGATATTATTTCTAATCTTTATACAAAAATTTTGTTAGTCTTTCTCTGTAAGATGACCACTGAATTTTTTTATAATTATATGAGTACATCAAACTTTGCATTTATTAACTTAAGAGTTTCCTAATTTAGTATGAAGTATTTTGTATATATACTGTTAAAAATATAATATGTTAATAAACTTTTATACTTTATTTTTTTCTCTTATACTTCTCCCATGTATAATAACAGTTTGTGCCAAAATTAGGTAGATCTGTGTAATTGTCTGGCTATATACGAGGTGTTGGTGGCTATTAAATAACGAGACTGACGTTGTAAAAAATTGTATTTTTATTTTATACTTAATTGTCACCTTCAATACACTCATTCTCTATCCCTACAACAGGACATGCGCTGCTGAAAAATTTTTGAAATGAAGCTCACAAAAATGTTTGTACTGACATTTTGTACATGATTGAAAATGACCCAAATTTTTTGGAAACGATAATAACATGTGATGAAACGTGGTTTTTTACATATGATCCGGAAACAAAGCGCCAATCCATGCACTGGAAGAGCTGAACTTCATAGAGAGCTAAAAAAGCTCAAATGAGCAAGTCAAAATTTAAAGCAATGATAATTGTTTTTTTATATCCATGGGATTGTGTACCTTCACTGGGTTCCTGAAGGTCAAACAATTATGCAATATTACTACCTTGAGGTACTTTCTAAATTATGTCAAAGAGTAAGGAAAAACGCCCTGAAATGTGGAAGGACAAATCATGGGTTCTCCACTTTGACAACGCGCCAGCTCGTTCCGCGTTATCTGTCAAGAGGTTCCTAGCCAAGTACAGCATCTCAGTGTTAGAACATCCACCTTATTCACCAGATCTTGCACCATGTGACTTCTACCTGTTCCCTAAGTTGAAATCTGCTTTAAAAAGGGACAAGATTTAAGTCTGTGGAAGCTATAAGAGAGAAAGCGGCACATGTACTGAAGGAGCTGACAGAAGATGACTTCCAACAATGGAAAATTTGCATGGAGCGTTGTAGGGATAGAGAAAGAGTGTATATTGAAGGTAACAATAAGTGATTTATGTATAAAATAAAAATTAAATTTTTTACAATGTCAGTCTTGTTATTTAACAGCCACACCTCGTATGCTTGCATTTTAATGTGTTGATAAAGAAAGATATGATGATGGATGTACATAGTATTATATGTATAATAAATACTGGTTTGTAACTTATGAACTACTAGTTACAATTTATTGTGTGTGAGGTTAAAGAACCAAGATTTCGGGTTTGAAGGGTGTATTTCATAATATTCCTGGTTTTAGTTTCACCTATATGTTACCCCAACTCATTTAATATCATAGTGGAAGAAGAACTAAAAGAGAAATAGGCTCCATTTCCCTCCTGCCAGAAATCAAGACGTTCTTTATACTATAATTTTTTGTCCATAATTTTCCCTGCACTATCAATTACATGGCGGAAACTGTACCTCGCCCCTCTGATCACATAACCCAAGTATTACAGTTTATGAATCAATATGATTCTTATAACCTCTTTCTCCTTCTTTGTCATTCTTGTTTGTGACACAGTCCTCCCTCATTTCACCAAGTAAGCATGAGTTACTCTATGAACATGCTTTTTATATAATAGTTTCGTAGAAATTGTGTTGATCATGTTCTCCATACAAAGGAAATTAACTGACGGAAATAATTTAAATTTGTACAGATCTTGGTTAATTACAGCAGATGTGTAACAATCCTATGTGCCTTTTAGTTGAGTCACTAAGTGGGGTGATTTTTTGAGCACTTTGTTTTCAATACCGGCCTAGTTTTTCTTGCATTGGAAAACCCTTTCTTATTACTTATGTTGTTTCAGTTTTATGACATCTGTATTCAGTTTCATCACAGAACATATATTGGTCAAGTTTGTGTTAGTAGATTGACTTTTCTTCTTTTTTTTGTTAAAAGGGTGATTTAATAGTGTTGCGAATGCCTCAGTTCCATCTGTTGCAATTTCATGTTACTACTGTGCAGTAAAGGGTTGTAAAAACTAGGACAAGTCCAAAATGTTAAATCTATCTGATAAATGGGAAATTATTAATGGATATGATCATGATGAAAATCCAATGTCGATACGTAAATTATATGATGTAGGGCAAGTTACATTTTATGATACCATGAGAAACAAAGAAAATGTTTAAAATTGTATGAAGTCTGTTGATAAAGAGTGTATTAAAAAACCCTTATATTACAGTAACCATATTGATTTAGGAACACTGTCGGTTGCATTCCATCTGACAGGTGCACCGTTACACTTTTAATCATTGTCTTTGTTTACAAATATTTTTTACAATAATCACACACATACTTTGAGTTCTTTCTTTCCTTTTCACGAAGACATGATTGCCAGTATCTCCTTATTATACCTAATTATTGTGTCCAGTGAGCTTGTAGCTGCAATTGTGACTGAGTTCATTGGATTGTAACCTCGATAACTCTTTTACAAAGGCTTCTTGGCAGTCCTAGGGTAGACAACACTCACCAAATTAGTTGATTATACCTTATTTTCGTAGAAATATTACGTATAAAAATCGAGTTATTGTTGATTTGGGAATAAACAGACTGGTTAAGTAAATATTTTCCCAGATTAAGAATAAACTAAAGAATCTGTCAAAATACTGGGTGATTATAAATGAAATAGACTCTTTCGACAGCTTCTTAAACATCAAACTGGTGTATTTGAATATAGTAAATGATATAGGTTTGTAGAGAATTTTTTAAAGTTTATGTTGGTACACCTGTTGCTTGCATTTTGTTGTTGGCTGTTGTTACAACGACCAGTCTAGCAAAATGGCTGCTACTCAAGTGGAGAAAGCTTATTGTGTTCATGAATTAGCCAAAACAACTCAGTTACAGTTGTGCAACGTCATCATTGAACAAGATACGGTAAACCACGACCAACAAGGCAATCAATCCCAGATTAAATGACTGGTATAAACATTTTGAAAACAGTGGGTGTCTGTGTAAAAGGAAGAGTACTGGAAGACCTTCTGTTACAGAAGAACAAATTGATAGTGTTCGTGATGTTTATGTACAAAGTCCAGGAAAATTAACTAGATCAGCAAGTTTAAAATTGCAAATTCCTCAACCAACTGTGTAGAAAATTCTGCGGAAACGTTTGAAAATGACACCTTATAAATTGCAGTTAGTACAATGTTTTAATACCAGCGATAAAGTCGTACGTAAAAATTTTTGTCTGGAGATGCAACAGTGTTGAAAATGACGACGCATTCTTTAATCGCCTAATTTTCAGTGATGAATGTAATTTTCACATTAGTGGAAAAGTAAATAGACATAATGTTAGAATATGGGGCACAAAAAACCCAAAAATAACTTTACAGCATACACGCGATTCCCCTTAAGTAAACATCTTTTGCGCATTATCTCGTGAAAAGGTTTATGGGCCGTTCTTCTTTCACAAAGTGTCAGTAACCAGAGTAATTTATCTGGACATGTTAAACGAATGGTTAATGCCTCACTCCAGGAAGATAGTGATAACTTCATTTTTGTACAAGATGGAGCTCTGCCTCACTGGCACTTACAGGTCAGAAATTATCTTGATGAACATCTTTCTAGACGATGGATTGGCCGTGCAAGTGAGGAAAACATTGTGTTTATGCCGTGGCCACCTCGTAGTCCGGACTTAACGCCCTGCGACTTTTCCTTATGGGGTTATGTAAAAGACAAAGTTTTTGTTCCACCGCTTCCTGTAGATATCGATGATCTAAAACAATGTATCGCAAATGCTCTTGCCACAGTTGACCGTCATATGCTTAATCGTGTGTGGGAAGAATTCGACTACCGTGTTGATATCTGTCATGTTACAAATGGTGCACACATTGAACATCTGTAAATATTTTCAATAAAAACGTAATGAATTCTATATAATCATGTAAGTAATTACCTTAACTCTTCAAAAATAAATTTTCTATAAGCTATCGAAACTGTCTTATTTCATTTATAACCACCCTGTATAAAGAAACAAAAACACACCAATGGACACATGTACCAGTCGGGAAAAAATCAACTGGTACTGACATGTATTAATATTATACAGAATATGGAGCATTGGTAGTTGGTGGTGCCAATTGGTATAACCTCTACCAAAACAATGAATTAACTGTGGTCTTAGTACCTGTGAGGTTCAACACAACTACTGAAAGGTTAAAATGAGCAAGGTTCCTCAAACTGAGGATGCTCTTTGTACCTGGTTCAAGCAACAAAGACGCAGATACACCTATTTCAGAAGACATTTTAAAACAAATGCCCCAATTTTTTATCATGAAATTACAAAAAACCGACTTTCGTGCTAGTGATGAAATAGTTTGAAAATTGAATAAACTGCCATAGTATTTATTTCCTGCAGATGAGTGGAAAGATTGTCTGTTGAAATGTCTTGAAAATGACTGTAACTTACTGCTAATCACCTTTTATAATCCAGACACTTTCAGTAATCAAACTCCCTCTTGGTCCCCTACTGTTGGATTATCAAGGATCAACTGTAGTTTGAACCCATAAAGATTTTCTTGTATAGAAGACAATGTGATATGCGTTAACATTCCCTTCTTTGGTTTAAAAAAGGTGATTACTGAATGGCATACCAGGTCTTCTGAAAATAAACTTATGTTCCATGTTACTGTAGAAGACATTTTTATTTCATTCATAAAAGGACGGGCTGTATAGTGAAAACAATATAAGAAGTAACAATGGTTTGTGACTTGCACCTCTTAAGTAGGCATTCCACCAGAGAATTGTGGTAAATGTTACTAGCTAATATGTGCGACTAGTACATGTGGTGTTTTGTATCGTTCTGACGGTAATCTGCTTAATCAATTTTTTTTTTTATTATTTATACTTCTGTGCATAGTTACTTCTTGACAATGAACTAATAATAACATTATAGTAATTTTGGGTATTAGTAATGGAGAATTACAGAGAATATTGTTTCGTTGCATTAGCTAAATTTAATTAATTCATGTAAAACAAAAAAATTACATATCACTCATGTTGAATATAGTAGTAAATAAATATTTTTTAAAAACACTACTAAAATGCCCAAACTACAGATAGAAACAACATGAGTAACAAAAATAGAATGCACTATTCTTGAAAGAGTGACTTTTGTGACGTAGTAGCAAGGAAGTGGCATGTGTCACTCTGGTGGAATGTAGTGGTATTTGTTTCAGTGTAGTTACAAGGAATCGCATGCTACCGGTTGCAAAATTTCACATATCAGAGTGCGTGTCGCTCCCACGCTACTCTAATGGAATACCAGCCTTATATTCCTGAACCTCATATTTATTTGAGTTTGAAAGAAGAAAGATAATTATATCCTTGGAAGGAGCAAATCAATGGTAATTACATAACATGTTTTTCACACGTGAAACATTTTCAGTGTAGTAGTTTCCTATAATTGATACTAGTAGTAATGCATGTATATTGCCTTACCTTATCACATTTTAAAACAAAATCTAAAAATGTACTTCAAATTAAAGATAAAAAAAACTCATTACTTTTTTTGGATTATCAGAACTTTTTTTGTTGATTGGATTTTTAATGGATAAAATTTGTTAACAAAAACTATAGATTAGTGAATGTAGACTGCTTTCAAAAATCCTGCAATACTGAAAGATCTATTTTGTGCCTGTGTTCACATCATATAATGTAACTGCATTTTTCTTTATCTTATCTATTTAATAATTAAAAAACGCATTATATATTTGATTAAATTTTTCTACTAACATAACAGTATAGTTCAATCATTCTTGTCTTAAAGTGTTCGCTATTTTTGTAAATTTTTAAGATTATTTTATTATACAAGGAACAATATGTTGAAATATTTTTATACTTTGTTAATCATTTGTTTGTGTAAGCTGTATGTTTCAGAACAAAGTATAATTGTTATTGATCGAGATTTGTTGTCAATACCTAAGTAAGTAATTTGTTTTATTAAACTAAAATAGCAATTGATTTAATTTGAGTAAGAAAATGTGGTATACAACTAAACAAATAAGTTTGTATAAATTTATTAGGTACAAATAGAAGATGATAGTTATTGAAATGACTACTTCTTTTGGCATGTCTGGACTGTGTTTTTAGCACGGGAAAAATTTTTGGTTAGCCGTCATGTCACGCTAGGCTATCAACAATTACCATTAATTAATTCACAAAAATCTTTTTTATTTAAATTGTTAAACCCACCGGGTTGGTCTAGAGGTAAAGTCATCAGCTGATTTTCGGAGACAAAGGTTCCTCGTTCAAATCCTAATGGTTACTTTTATACAGATTTGAATACTAGACAGTGGTTACTGGTGTACTTTGATGGTTGGGGTTCAATTAACCCACATCTCTCAGGAATGATCGGCCTGAGTCTTTGCAAGACTACACCTCATTTATACGTCATACAAATCATCCTCGTCTCATTGGGTTGCTTATTGTTCTTAAATTGAACAGATTGCAATGTACACACTTAGAGTAAAAAACAAAAAAATTGTTAACTTAATTAATTAATTAAATAGTCAGTTCTGTCGGTCAGTCCCTCGACTGCTAATTTTTTTTTTAATAGTGATAAAATCATATTGGTATACCTTTATACTGCATCCTGCAGCCTACGATCAATGGAAAATTTCAATGTAATATTGAAATATCTAATTTTAAAATAGGTAGATTGAATAGAATTTTTGATAGTCATATAAAATTTTGTTCTGTTTTTTAAAGTTGTATAAATTTCTCTTTATTAGACCTGTCAACCCAATTGAAAAGCATAAAGTAATAATAGTTGGAGCTGGTGTATCTGGACTTTCTGCAGCAACTCTCCTTCTTCAACAAAATTTTTCTGATATTTTAATCCTAGAAGCTTCGTCCCAAATTGGTGGAAGAATATCTACGGTTAAGTTTGGTAAGTAACAATTTAAGCTCTATAAATTTACGTGAATTATAGTATTTTATAAAAAAAGTTCACTATCATTTAGTAAATGAATGATTATAATTTTTTGTACGAACAAAATTATAAATATTTTACCAATGAATGATCTTAACTGCCAAAAATATTTGTGGACCAATTCTTGACTAGGGCTGAAAAATGTATATAGGTACTTTTGTAATGGATTCATTTGCAAGGCAGTGATTTTTACTGGTGTTCAAACCAAATCTTTTTAGCTAATATAATAAAAATTAGATGTACAAGATAAAGAAAATTGGTTATTAAATGTAACTTTCTATACATATTACATGAGTGCTTATTGCTAACACCAAGTAAAAGTGAAGCCTTTCCAGTAAGCAAACTAATTAATTTTTTATAAAAGCAACTAACTATTAATCTCAAAAGACTTTTACAAAATAAAGATACGTAAAGATACTTTCTGAAATTTATCAAAAGAATTAGTATAATTTAGTTCTGTAATTTTAAATAAAGGCCAAGCCAATTGCTGTGAGTGCTGGACTACATACTTGACTTCAACCCTACATACCCCTCCGACCCACATTAAGATGTACAGTCAGAGTGTGTAGAAAATTGACAACACTCATTGTATTTTGTAGTCATGCTGTTACATTGTTGATTACATACACTGCACTATTGCAGTACATACAAGACTACACTAATCCAGACACATGTTTTGCCCAGCGCTCTCCTTACAAAAATCACACTATACTCTTTTGTTCAAGTACAGTAATTCTATTTAACTAAGGTCGAAGAAGTCGTAGTGATAGCATGCTATCCTACCAAGTGAATGGTCCCAGGTTCGATTCCCGGTTAATGTCTGGAAACTATTCACGCCAAATCCAATTTTTTCATACCTCCAAAGTAGTTACTAATAACCAAAATATGTTGGAAGTTTGTATCAATTTATATTAGTTCAATATTAATAAAAATCTGGTGTGAAACACTCACACAACTTTCTCTTGCCAATGCAAACCTAACATTATTAATAAAATATTAGAAATAAACAAAAACTAACCTCAAAAACATAACCTTATTTTAATTATGAGTGAATGACGCAAAATGAAAATCGAACTAAGTTTGGCTTAAAAATACGGAAAATCACACTTTTACGCTAAACTAGGCTCTGTAGAGAAAAATTCTCTAAATAAAAGTTGTAGATCTCTTAATTTTCTATAAATTTTATTATATATACTTTTGTCGTAAAGTGCATACTAAGGCCGAAATCTTAAAAAAATCGATTTTTCACATGTTTTCGTGAGAAAAAAAACAGAAAATCGCAAATTACCGCTAAACTAAGCGTTATACAAAAAATTGTTTGAAATAAAAGTTGTAGGATTTTAAATTCTCTACAATTTTTATTATATAAAGTTTTGCGCTAAAATGCATATTAAAGCCGTAATCTTAAAAAAACAACGTTTTTACGAGAAAACACACTCACCAAGAATTTCAGCACACATGACGCCTACCCTATCTTGTAGAGAATAAAAAATTGAGTAAATGAGGCGATTTTTAAAAAAATCGTAGGACCAGTTTTTGAGAAAATCGCAAAAAAGTGAAAAATTACACGAATAAACTACTACTTCCGGTTGACCGATTTTAATGAAAATGTTCGTGTCGGGTTCGGTAGTGGTATGTAACTTAAGTTTCAAGTTTAAAGTTCGTACAATGTTTCGTTCTTGAGATATTCTGTTCACACACACACACACACTCACAGACACACACACAGACCAATCGCTAAAAACATGTTTTTTGGGTTCAGGGGGTCTGAAAACGTATAGATCCGGTGAAAACTCGATTTCGAAAAATCGACATGAAAACAATACTTTCCTTCCTATATATTCATATAGGCAAGAGAAAGTAAAAATTACTTAATTAGGTATTGTTATGTGGTTTGATATACACTTATCCTGTATTGTGTTTAAAATAATTACTTTTAGAGATTGATATAGTTTGGAAAAAATTGTAATTTTACTTTTAATTTAGGTGATTCTTTGATTGATTTTGGAGCGCAATGGGTGCTTGGAGGCAAAGGAAATCCTGTTTATGAATTATCTAAGCCATATGATGTGTTAGTACCAGATGACGTTGATGATAATTATGATTTCCGGACAACACCATCATCGGGCGTGAATATGACACAGTTTTATGAACTGTATGAATTACTTTACACAATTTTTGATGATAAAGCTGCTATAAATGGAAGTAAAGGCTCATTAGCTGACTTCTTTAATAACAGGTAACAAAATATATATATTTAACCACCATATGTGTATACTTCAAACCACCAGTTCTACTTACATGACCTTTGAAATATGTAAGAAAATACAATGGTATCGCATCCAATAAAAAAATTAATATTTTATACCTTCTATGATTACCATAACAGCCAGGTGGAAACTTAAAGTTTTTGCACTCCAGGGCTACAAAAAATAGTTCTGTTTCTTATCACATGGTCAGCCAATTATATGACTGAAGCATTTAAGAATGGAAGAGCTAGAGGTGTAAAAGACACTAGTCAGAGTTATCTCCTCTGAAAATAATGAATTTTATTATACAACCAGACCCTGTGGTGAATGAAGTAAGGTGTCACATATACAGGATGGAAAGTAGATCCTTTTTTAAGGGCCTGGCATGCTAATAAGCATACTTTTCCACTCGGTAGGAAGGCAATGGTAAACCACCTCACTCCTTATTTTACTTAGTAAAGCCTCTGAGGCACAAACCAGCCTTTCAGCTGATGACCTGAACACACCTTCTATGAGTACTTAAAAAGGTTCAGTTCTTCCACCATGGAGAGGCAAACATGCCTGTTCCAGTCCACACCGATCACAAAACTAACTCTGAACATCTCCTCCAAGGTCTACCAACCTATATTTCTTTCAAGTTTGCACCTCAATACTTTGAGGACCATTCTTCCTGGAGGCATCCATTAAACATGCTCCCTCCATTCCCTTCTGAACTCACTGACTTTAGTATTCAGTGTAGAAATGGGACAAAGAAATGGTTTTCATAATCAAATAATTTCTATTTGCATAAAATTCTAGCAGAATATTCAGTCTGTTCCCAACCTACTCCGTGTTTTTCTTTTCTTTGACATCCAAACCCTGCCCGTTCTACTTCTCTCTTCACTAGAGACAGTCCGATTTACATTCAGAGGCATCCGCAGAAACAGACAAACCATGAGATGACGGTTATCAAGCATATTAAAAAAATTTAATTTATTCTTATTTCACAGGCCTCAATCATATTGTTTATGTATTCGGAGTCTGTAAACATCATTTTTTGAATAGTTTATTTGTTCACCTTTATTCAAATATTTTTTCAAAATAGTCAAATAAAAGAGAATTATTTGAATATTCCATCACTAATTCAGTGCTAGGACTTCCAGCTCTGCTTGAATATTTTCATTCTGGACCAACCTTTGACAGCCCAATGGAATCTTATTTCTTCTGCCTGCAGTCTGCTTTCCTCTCTTGAACCTATGGTCCAGATTTCACTTCCATACAGAAATTCCTTATAAAATTTCAACTTTGTATTCCTTCTAACCTTCCTTTCCCGATTACGGTGAATAGTTCCATACATTGCGTCAAATCTGGTTATCTCAATACTACTATCTTTATCTTTTTTTTTAAGGATAGGGTGCAACCAAAATAACTGAAAGCAGGCACTTGCTCCAACACCTAATTTCTAAGAATCTGACTGTCCACTATCCTTTAAGAGCCATTTCCTTTGTTTTTTTGTTGTGGAAAGATGGAACTCGCTACATATTTTATTCAGATGAAAAATAGAATACTATAGGTTGTCCTTCGTATAATGCACATCTATCACTTAGTCATCTGTTAACAATCCATCCTTGTCTTAACCTATTCTCCACTCATAATCTACTTACTCCATCCAGCAGTTAGATATCTCATCCATAAAAATACTTTATAATGTTGCAGCCAAATTGTATCTCTATCTTAATCCTTTATTAACCTGTATCTCATCTGAAATTCTATTCAACATTTTCATGACAATCCTAATCTCAAAATACAAACTTTTAATATCAGAAAAGCTATGTTGGTAATTAATAATTTTATCAGCCAGTACTGAAACATATAAAACCATTCACAGAATTTTTTTTTTTTTTATTTATTTATTTAACGTCGCATCAACTGCAATGGTCATTAGCGACGACGTTGGGGTGGAACTTTATGCGATGTAGGATGAAATGATTTTTTGTAACGTATGAAAATATGCCATGCCCGAGTGGGATTCGAACCCAGAACCGCATGATGAGAGGCGAGCACGTTACCAACTGCGCCAATGCGGCCGGCATTCACAGAATTTTATTTTGTTTACAAATGACCGTTTTTAATGTTTGACTGTAAACAGTTATTATTTGTAGTAATGCTGATATTTTTATGTTAAATTTTCAGTCAAAAATAAATCTTTATAATGCATCCTGCAGTTTTAAATATTTCTATTTCATATAATGAATTAATACAATAATTTCACTAACCTTCTTTTTAAACTGCGTCACCTTTATTTTAATTTTCACTTACACGTGTTTCGGTGGATCCACCATCATCAGAGTAAATAACATATAATTGAAACTAAAAACATTATTTATTAAAAATCTATAGAAGATGATACATCTTCAGTCACTTGTATAAAACTGATTTAAAATTAATTTATTTTAATTTATCCCTTCTCATATTTACTGTAGATAGCAGCAGCAGTCAATATCACTTCATCATTCCTAAATTTCACCTGTTCATTCAAAATGTCCTGCTTTTGCTCTTTTAAATATTTATAAATGTGGAACATCTCATATTTTTCAATTTTATTTTTATTTTCTATAATACATTGTTCTATTATATTGAAATGTTCATCTATTTTACCAAATTTATGTTTTTCTTCTTTTATATGATTGGTATAGTTAGATATAATGTAGTCACATTTCAGTGCTTTTTTATGTTCATTATACCTCACTTGAAAATTACGACTAGTCATACCAATGTAAAATTTTTTACAATCCTCATTACCACAATCTATTTTATACACACCCTTTTTATTGCTTAGTGTTTCATTTATATTATTTTTAATTATATTTGTGGACAGTAGTTTTTTATTATTACATGTGTATGCGATTTTATAAAATTTATTTAATGTTCTGTATAATTTATTGTTAATAGTTTTATTGTATTTTAATGCAATAAATGGTTTATGTTTTATTTTATTATCTAATATAAGGGTGGTTCTCAAGTTATTTTTAAAATGTAGTTTGTTTTTAATTTTATTTATTACTTTATTTATTTCTTTTTCATGATACCCATTCTTTTGTGCTATGAATTTTATTGTTTTTAATTCATTTTCTAGTAATTTTTTATCTTTTATATAATTATATGCTCTGTGAATCATACTATGGTAAGCTGCCATTTTATGTGAGTATGGGTGGTTAGATGACTTATTTACATTTTATATTTAATAAAGGTGACGCAGTTTAAAAAGAAGGTTAGTGAAATTATTGTATTATATAAATTTTCAGTGTTCATCCTTTCAGTTTGTGTTTTTGCTTTTGTACTGTATAAGATGTTTTTAACAAATTTACCCATATTATTTTCTGTGCATTGTAATTTCTCCTTATTTTGTATTTTAAATAATTAAGAGAAAAATAAGTATCTATGAGAAAAATACTGGAAATTAAACGAGTTGACTTATAGAAAACAAAATCTAAGAAAAATTGCGTACCATTTTATACAATAGTGGTGCCAAGTAATAAATATATTGTACTTTCAAAATTTTACAAAATAATAATTGTAAAATATTGAGTCATAATGATATCCTTACTAAACTTTCAAAATGTGATCAAAAATGTATAAGAATTAATAGTGGTTAGCATGTTATATGATAAAGTATAATCCCCCAGGTTCATTTCTAGCTATTCTAGTCAGACATTGATTGATGCAACTTTAAATAGAACTAAAACAAGAAAATAAATTCCAGATATTAAACTTAAAATAATGTCACCTTTTGGAAACAGTAGTTATTATCACACATATTTACTAGAAAATAGAATGAATTATTAATTTTATTGTATGTATTCTTATTTAGAATATTGTCTTAATGCAAGTGTAACAAGAAACCAATTTAATAATAGTAATTAATTAAAATCTGAAAGTAATAGTTTGCAAATTTTTTTAATTTCTAATAAAAATCTTGAAACCAAGTTACTACAAAATAACAATGTATAACTCATAAAAAATATTTATCTACAACGTAATTAGTAAGAAATAAATAATAGCTGAAATACTGTTTAGAAAATAAACATAAAAAATATTAGGCCTAATTTGATAAATCAGATGAATTTTTATAGTGATTATCAAGATACTAAACTGAGATAAATTTTACATGTATGTTAGTTAAATTATGAAATAGATAACATATTTTACGTTTTGTAAAAACTTTCCTAAAATGTATGATTGGGTCAGTTTTTAGAGCTACACTGCAAAATCATGAGTAATCATATATGCAACACATTCTTTTAACAATATAAAAATGGTGGTGATTAAAATACTAAAAAAAAAATCTAGTGTGAAACACTCATACGACTTTCTCTTGCCAATGTAAATAATGAACAACATAACCTAACAATAGTAATAAAACATTAGAAATATAAAATAACCTTATTTTAAACATGAGTGAATGATGCAAAATGAAAATCAACCTTAGTTTGGCTTAATAATACGGAAAATCACTCTTTGATGCTAAGTAGGTTCTGTAGATAAAATGCTCGAAATAAAAGTTGTAGATTTTTTAATTGTCTACAACTTTTATTATGTACATTGTTGCCCTAAAATGCATGTTAAGGCCGCAACCTTAAAAAAAGCTTTTTTCCTAGGAGAGAACAGCCAAGAATTTCAGCAGACATGGCGCCTACCCTATATCGTAGAGCAAAAAAAAAATTCTAGAAATATTCTTGGGGAGGCTGTTCTGTTGTAGATAAAATAGTTTTTTTTAAGATTGCAGCCATAATATGTATTTTAGGGCACAAGACTATAAAAGTTATAGACATTTTAAAAACCTACAACTTTCATTTCAAACAGTTTTTTTTACATAATGCTTAGTTTAGCAGTAATTAAGTGATTTTCTGTTGTTTTTTTTTCATGAAAATCTGTAAAAAATTAATTTTTAAAGATTTTGGCCTTAGTATGCATTTTACGACAAAAGTCTATATAATAAAAGTTATAGAAAATTAAAACATCTACAACTTTTGTTTCATGGCATTTTTCTTCACAGAGCGTAGTTTAGCGTCAATGAGTGATTTTCCGTATTAAGCCAAACTAAGGTTGATTTTCATTTTGCATCATTCACTCATTATTAAAATATGGTTAGTTTTTTTTGTTTATTTCTACTGTTTTATTAAAAATAATAGGTTATATTGTTTATTATTTGCATTGGCAAGAGGAAGTAGTGTGTGTTTCACACCAATTTTTTTTTTGTGGTACATCTGACTGCTGTTCTGCACTTTACAGCTAATGTAGACAAATCACCTATTTATAAACCAATTAAAATTTATAAAAGTTAATAACAAACTTTGTTACAATAATTTTTTTTTTAATTTACAAGTTTCAGTAATATTGAAAATTAGTACAGTATATACAAATTACTAAAATAATATTAAATTCTTTTGTTCAAGGTTTGAAAATATTGTGAAAAAAGTTGGTGCAGATAGAAAGACAGCAGACGCAGTGAGAGATCTAATTTGTAAACTACAAAATGCTTTTGTCGGTTCAGATAATCTAAATGAAGCAGGAATTTTGGGTTTTGCAAGGTACAAAGATATCGATGCAAATTTCACTTGTGCTTGGAAAACTGGATATCATACTTTCATTGATATTATTTTGGTAATTCATATCCGTTAATAGAAATTTTGTAAATGTTAGCTGATAATTTTCGTAGCATTAAGTCTTGTCGTTTTGATTACATTACCATCTTTAAATCGTCATGTCAAATCTTATCAAATGTTTCACAGGATGTTTGGCTTTTAAAACTTATAACATGTTTTACCATAGTTTTCCCATTTTCAACAGTTTGGTAATATTATTTTCCAAATTATTTTGGTGGTAATTATTATGAAATTCTAATTTTATATTTTTACTTTCTCTTGCCTATATGAATAATATAGGAAGGAGTATTGTTTTCATGTCGATTTTTTGAAATCGAGTTTTCACCGGATCTACACTTTTCAGACCCCCTGAACCTAAAAAACATGTTTTTAGTGATTGGTCTGTGTGTGTGTGTGAACAGAATATCTCAAGAACGGAGCATCATACGAACTTAAAACTGAAGTTACATACTACTACTGGACCCGACACAAACATTTTCATCAAAATCGGTCAACCGGAAGTAGTAGTTTATTCGTGCAATTTTTCATTTTTTTTGCAATTTTCTCAAAAACTGGTCCTACAATTTTATTAAAATCGCCTGGTTTACTAAATTTTTTATGCTCTACAAGATAGGATAGGCGCCGTGTTTGCTGAAATTCTTGGGGAGGCTGCTGTCACGTAAAAAAATTGTTATTTTAAGATTAGAGCTTTAATATGCATTTTAGTGCAAAAATTTGTATAATAAAAAATGTAGAGAATTTAATATTATACAACTTTTATTTCAAACAATTTTTTGTATAACACTTAGTTTAGCGGTAATTAGCGATTTTCTGTTTTTTTTCTCATGAAAACATATGAAAAATCGATTTTTTTAAGATTTGGGCCTTAGTATGCACTTTATGACAAAAGTGTATGTAATCCAATTTTTAGGAAATTAAACGATCTACAACTTTTATTTCAAGAATTTTTCTCTACAGAGCCTAGTTTAGTGTGAAAGTGATTGTCCGTATTTTTAAGCTAAACTGAGGTAGATTTTCATTTTGCGTCTTTCATTCATGATTAAAATTAGTTTATGTTTATTGAGGTTAGTTTTTTGTTTATTACTAATGTTTGGTTATATTGGTCATTATTTGCATTGGCAAGAGAAAGTTGCGTGAGTGTTTCACACCAGATTTTTTTATTTGTTTTACATCCGACTGTTTTCAATTGCTGCTAGACTGTGAGAAGGATGATAGATGAAGATGAGTGATGAAAAAATGTCAGACCTGACTGGGAATTGAACGCGAGACCCCGGCAAATTTTATATTTTTAACTATTTAAGTTACTATAAGATCTTTTTGCTTATTATTGTTCCTTAAAATTTTCATGTGGCTACCATATTCAAAATGACAGATCCAATAAGGCCGTCAAAATTAAAACCTGTATAAATAAAGTGAAACCAACTATACTTAATAAACATTTTAATAAAGCAAGTTCAAATTTAAAAAAAGGTTTCACTGTTATCAGCACATTCTGTACTTTCATAAAAGTATAGTACACAAGACAAGTGTGTTATTGATTAGAAGAAATAACTTTTTCAGACAATGACAATCTTTTAAGCTCAAAGATGTTTGTGACAGTAATTTATTCACTACACCAATACAATCAACCTTAAAGAAATAAAATTCAAAGACTATTGACAAATGTTATACCTGTAAATAAACTATCTGACAAGCAATGAACAAAAAACTAATTTTCAAAATTTTTATTATTTTATAGAGAAAATACGAGGGAAACAACATTAACACAATGGTAATGAATAGAATACAGTTCAATAAAGTAGTTCAGAATATAGACTGGAGTGATAACAGTGTAATTCTAACATGTGAAGACGGTTCAAAATATTCTGCTGATCATGTAATTCTAACAGTCTCTCTTGGAGTCCTCAAACATTCTGCTAAATTTATGTTTACTCCACCTTTACCATCTGTCAAAATGGATGCAATCCAGGTAAGGTAGTTTATGTAATATTTATTAACTTTTTATCATTACGGCCCTTCGAGATCACATCAAGTAACTTCGCTCATTTCTGAAAACTTCTTGGCAGCACTCATTCTCAGAAATCATTTGCAAGCTTCTTCTTGCTTGTGTCCATCTGATGCTGCTGATTTTGTTCTTGGGTAGAAGTCCTGAAACTTTGTAATTTTATTTTTTTTTCATCCAATGTTTCTTCTTGTTTTATTTTTGTATTATTGAAGTACTAGCTGACTTCACTTACATCATTTATCAGACATTAATATTCTATAATATTATCACACCTTACTTTTTAAATTCATTCGTTATTCACTTTGTTTTAATAAATCTCTTTCTGTTACAGTTTTTCTTTACCTAGAAACATGTACTGCTGATAATTTATGATCTCCAGGTGGAGCAGACACCAAATTTGCTTGCCGGATTTCTGAAGTGTGCAGAAAGTTTATTTTGGTAATGGCGCGCTCGGGAGTCATGGGGGTCAATGCTGTACCAGCTGTGATCAGAGTCACAGCACTCTCACAACGTTATATATCAGCTGACCTGAAAACATTAGTCTATAATGTGTTATATGTGGTAGGCATTAATTTCTATACGCAATATTTACAACTGAATGTTTTTAACGTCGCTAATAGATGATAATTTACATCGTTTAGAACATGTGATTTAATTGGCAGTTCGGTACTAAAACACAAAATCTACCGACTGAATCTGAACTCTTCGCGCAGCTACACCGGCAAGCTTATTTGTCGTCTGCTCTGCATCATTCCTTTAAGATCAATCATGCCAGTCATCTGAAAGCATTTATTTCCACACTGACGGTCAATTTGATCACGGGAGTATCTGAAGCTTGGCTTTTATCAAGACTCATTTGTTACTTTCTCTTACACTACAAGTCACAAATTACAGACAGTGCAATTTCAACCGTAAATAAAAACCGTAATAAAAAGCAACACACTATACAAAGAACTATTTCTTTGTATAGTGCACTGTACAACCAACAACAATCAAACCAATTATCAAAATGTGAAGAGTTTCTTAGATAGAAATATACCGGGTGATTCAGAACTATACTGAAATCTCTTCAGGACATTACTGGAACCAATTTTATTCAATTTATCAGGTAAAAATACACAAGATACCATTAAATTTTTCTCTTTATTACAGCCTTCAAAATTTCTATATGGTCTCATTTCACCGAGGATACTGAATTCTCGGCAAAATCTTTGATCCTGTACAACTCACTAATGAAGCGTTTTCAGGCCTATGTTTATTTACGAACATTTTTCTTATTTTTAGCTATAGAATGAGCTACCAAAAGATAGCCGTATAGTTCTGAAATACCCTGTATATGTAAGCTAAAGCAGAGTGTTCATATTTTATCCTACCCATACTAACACCAAACCAATAAAACATTATTAATATAAAGTCTTTTTATTAGTCAATTGGAATGGGAACAGTTGAGAAAATATTCCTGAAATTTCCATATTCATGGTGGAGTGAAGATGAATTTGATATGAGTTTTATTTGGACCGAAGAAGAGAAACGACAATACAGAATTCATTCAAATCATGTGAGTTTTGTGTTATATATATAAAAATTTACAACATATTTATTATAAAGCATGACAGTCCAAACTACATCATTTCATTTCACAATATGTTTATATTTCTGTTTATTTTACGCCTGACACGAACATTTTCATCAAAATTGGAAGTAGTCGTTTATCGTGTGATTTGTTCAAAAAGAGTTCCACAATTTTATTTAAAATCGCCTTAATTACTATATTTTTTTATGCTCTACAAAATAGGGTAAGCGGCAGATCTTGGGTATCCTGAAATTCTTGGGGGGCCTGTGTTCTTGTGGTAAAAATGGTTTTTAAGGATCGCAGCCTTAGTATGCATTAAAGAGCAAAGGTGTATAACATTAAAAAACCTTGTGTTCTTTAGGTCATCAGCCGAAAGGTTGGTTTGAACCTCTGGAGGCTTTACTAAGTAAAATGAGGAGTGAGGTGGTTTATCTTGCCTTCCTCACTGAGTGAAAAAGTATGCTTATCAGTACGCCAGCCCTTCGAAAAGCATCCACTTTCCACCCTGCAATTGTCACCTTAACTTCATTCACCGCAGGGTCTGGCTATAATGAAATTATTTACTTTGAGGAGATAACTGTGACTAGTGTCTTTTACACCTCTACCTCTTCTGTTCATAGATGCTTCAGTCATATAATTGACTGATCATGTGATAAGAAACAGAACTATTTTTTGTAGCCCTGCAAGTAGCAGCTAGACTGTAAATAATTTAACACTCCACCTGCCTGTTAAGGGCAAAAAACCAACACTTTTACTTCAAACATTTTTTGTACAACACTTAATTAGGTGTCAATTGGTAGTTTTCTGTATTTTTATTTCAAAATCAGTAAAGGATATTTTTTAAAATTATGGCTTTAGAATACATTAAGTATATAAATACAGTTATAGGAAATAAAAAATCTACAATTTTTTTCAAGTATTTTCTTCTATAGAGCTTAGTTTAGTATAAATTAGTAATTTTCTATACTTTTAAGTTCTCCAGAGGTTGACTTTCATTTTGCGTCATTTACTCATGATGAAACATAGGTTATATTTTTCATTTATACATTGGTAAGAGAAGTCATGTGAGTATTTTACACCTGATTTTTTCTTTATTGCCTACACATTAACTGTATTTCTAGTTTTGTTTTCTGCATTTGGAATCTTCATTAACTTGAATTAGTATCAAATTCCCTTTGTGGTTCGAGTTATGTACGTTCAACTGTACATTACGTTTTAATGATTTCACTATTCCAGCAAACAAAGATACCAAAAATTACGAAGGCTTTTCAAGCAGTTTTATGATCTCATAAATGATGATAGGAAGTCTCTTATAGAATGATATATTTCAACATTAAACACACAATTTTTAATACACAGTATTATTGTACAGTTTTCAACCCCGAAACAAATTTTTTTAAATAAATTGGCTAATTACATTAAATTTATATTTTGTGGTAACTATTTTTAGGGAGGATGGCCAACAGACATTCTAGGATTTCATTATATTCAAAATGAACCTACTATATTACAAGGTTGGATAGTTGGAGAGTCAGCAAGAGAAATGGAAAACTTTTCAGATGAAGTTGTTTTAGCTGTCTGTTATGATATAATGAGCAAATTTATCCCAGAAATTCAAATTCCTGAACCTACAAACATCACAAGGTAAGTAATGCTGAATATTGGAAAAATTATAAACTAATTTACTTATTTAGGTCTAATTAAATTGTATGAAGAGAATTTTCCTAGAATAATTTGTTGACACCAAGCAGTTAGCACCTTAATTCAATATGGTAAAATATTGTACATATTTAACTGCGTTTTGCCAATCTATTTTAAAATATTAATGATAAATTATCTTGTTCATTATCGTTATATTACTGTATATAATAAACTAAGACCTCTCTAATACCTAATTCCAACACAAGCAGAGCTTTTCAATTTTAATACTTTTGTTCAGGAAAAATATAGTCCCAAAATTAAATAATTTAGATAATTTGTTGTTTAGGTCAGCAGCCATAAGACTGGTTTGAACCTCTAGAGCCTTTACTAAGTAAAACGAGGAGTGAGGTGGTTTACCCATGCCTTCCTCACTTAGTGAAAAAGTATGCTTATCAGCATACCGGGCTCTCTGAAAAGCATCTACTTTCCACCCTACATTTATGACACCTTCACTTCATTCACCACAGGGTCTGGCTGTATAATGAAATTCATTACCCTCAGAGGAGATAACTCTGACTAGTATATTTTACACCTCTACCTCTTCTGTTCTTAAAAGCTTCAGTCGTATAATTGGCTGACCATGTGATAAGAAACAGAATTAATTTTTGAAGCCTGTAACTAACAGATCGAGTGCTGATATTTTAACATCCATGTGCCTGTTATGGGCAATTTAATTAGTTATGAAGCAAATAAATAGTTTTCATAATCAAATAATTTTTATTCAAATTAAGTTCCTAGCAGCTACATACAGCATGGATTTTGTTGATACAACATGACATTATTAAAGACCCCGAACACATGCAGTTATTTGAATAAATGCAGTTTATTTACTCTAGTTATGAACACATTGCTACAGCTGTTGGCATTGTTCAGTTTTCTGACTCCCTCTCACCCATGTGACTTATTCCATCCTTCTCTCTTTGTTCTTCTCTGACATCCAAATCCCGCCCGTTTTAGTTATCTACTTGAGACAGCGCGTTTTGCATCTGGTGCCATAAGGATTAGCTACAACTATGAGAAATCACTAATTACTGTCAAAAAAGCATGTGCACTCATATTTGTCGTTTTAATGTTTTTACATATCATGAGCATTTACAAAGATTTGAAAGACCTTTACAAATTTTTAATTTTTCCAATATGGTTACTTTTTTTAATAGTAGTAGATAGTTTTCTTTCCAGTTTTTAATAAAAAAAAGTTGAAGTTTAGCCATCTTTTTACCTTTCTCTTCCCTACATGAGTAGGCGATGTTGGTAACGTGCTCGCCTCTCATCACGCGGTCTTGGGTTCGAATCCCACTCGGGCATGGCATTTTTTCATACGTTACAAAAATTCATTTCATCCTTCACCGTCTGCATTAGCAGCAATTTGCAAAACAGTTAAACGTTAAAAAAAAAAAATACATGAGTATATAGAAAGGAAATTATTGTTTTCATGTCAATTTTCACCGGATATACTTGTTTTCAGACCCCCAGAACCCAAAAAACATGTTTTTAGCGATTGGTCTGTGTGTGAACAGAATATCTCAAGAACGGAACATCATACGAAGTTGAAACTTGAAACTTAAGTTAGATACCTCTAGAGGACCCGACACAAACATTTTCATCAAAACCGGTCAAGTGGATGTTAGTCATTTACTACATTTTTTATGCTCTATAAGATAAGAGTACTCGCCTTGTCTGCTGAAATTCTTTGGGAGGTTGTCTCGTGGAAAATAATTTTTTTTTAAGATTGCAGCCTTAAAATGCATTTTAGGGCATAAGTGTATACAATCAAAGTTATAGATAATGTACAAAAATGTAAAACTTTAATTCAAACATTTTTTGTGTATCGCTTAGTTTAGCAGTAATTAGCGATTTTCTATTTTTCTTTCATGAAAATCAGTAAAAATTGAACTTTTTTAAGATTTTAGCCTCAGTATGTATTTCACGATAAAAGTGTATATAATCAAATTTATAGAAAATTCACAGATCTACAACTTTTATTTTTAGCATTTTTCTCTACAGAGCCTTGTTTAGCGCCGAAGAGTGATTTTCCGTATTATTAAGCCAAACTAGGGTTTGGTTTTAATTTTCCATCATTCACTCATGATTAAAATTAGGTTATGTTTTTTGTTTATTTCTAATGTTTTTACTACTAATGTTAGGTTACATTGTTCATTATTTTTTATTGGCAAGAGAAAGTCGTGTGAGTGTTTCACACCAATTTTTTTAGCTTATTTAAAGTTGAATCAACATCTTGATTACTAGTGACTACTTCGGGTTAAGATGAAATAATTTTCCAGACCCTAGTCGGGAATTGAGCCCAGTACCTCTGCTGTTTTGCAGTTTAGCAAGCTAATTACCACTGGGCAATGGTGGCAAGATTAAGCCATTTTGTTTTAAGGTTGACTTTAAAAAACTAATGTGTTCAGAAACTAGGCTTTTAAGCTGAATATGAACATGGCAACCAATTTACTTTTAAGTGACAGCAATTCACTTTGTGTCATTTTCTCATAAAAAATATCAGTAAGATTTTCTATATTAACCTGTAATCAAGTCAATTAACACAGATAAATATAAACCTTATTTTATTTATTTATTTAACGTCGCATCAACTACAACGGTCATTAGCGACAATGTTGGGGTGTAACTGTTTACAATGGAGGAAGAAATGACTTTTTGTAACGTATGAAAATATGCCGTGCCTGAGTGGAATTCGAATCCAGGACCGCATGATGAGAGGCGAGCACGTTACCAACTGCGCCAATGCGGCCGGCAAATATAAATCTTATTACGAATCTAAAGTTCAGTATTCAGAACAACAAACTGAATGCCAATTAAACAATTTGTTACCTACATACATTCTCTGGTTCACTAAAAAATTTAAATTTTGGTAAAATTGAAACTGATGAATTATGATACACAAATTGTTTCTCATCTAATAACAGTTATTAAATTGTGTATTTTATTTCAACAGAACTCATTGGCGAAGTAACCGATTTTTCCGTGGTTCATATAGTTTTCCCACAGTTGAAAGTGATGTTTGTAATTTATCTGCAGCTGATGTAGCAGAACCAATCTACAACCATTCAAACATACCAGTAAGTTTCACAATTTTAAAACATATTCAATTGCATGTTAAATTATTTGTTGCAAAAAATTAACATGAAAGCTGAAAACCACAGTATGTTATAATTTAATTAGTTTAATAAGAATTGCCAGACAGTGCTAGATTGAATAATGAATGATAAATTTTTAAAGAAAAGTTAAATTAAAATTTTATTAATTAATAAAATTGAAAAAGTCAACTTATCTGGTATAATCGTCAGTATGAAAACTAGAGAACAGATTGTCGTAGAAGATTTAGCTATGAGTTCTAGCTAAACGGAAGATGAAGACAATCCAGGAAGGAGTTTTTAGGACCAATAGCATAAAGAGAGCTGTGGCGAAGATGGTTTTACGGGCTGAAGACATGTTCAATACGAATGAAAGGCATTTTGGGTTGTGGTAAATGGTCTAGTATTACAACCACTATAATAAGAATTCAGTTCATTATTGGTTTAGAATACTTGCTATAAAATGTTGCAGAAAAACTTCTTATAATTTCTAAAATAAAACGAATAAAGAAACTACAATGAAAATTTTTTTAAAATAGTTCATAACTTATATCTTGCAAAGAGTTGTTCTTAACTCATGTTTTAACCAATTTTAATATCAGGTGATTTTCAATTGCACGGCAATCTCTAGGGAGATGATTCTATAGCTAAAAATAAGAAAAAAAGTTCATTTTAAACATAAATGTCCTTCGTTAGTGAGTTATGCCAGGCAAAAAATTTCGCCATGATTCCTGCGCAAAGAGTGAAATAAAACCATACTAAAATCCTGAGAATGTAAATTAAGGGGAAATTTTAGTGGTTTCTTACGGTGTTTAACCTGGGAAACTTAAAATGAGTCCCAGAACTGCATCGCTTTTAGTTTTTAATAAAACTATGTGAAAACATTAAAAAGTAGGGCTAGAAAATCAACTTTTTCAATTTAGCATAAAATAACTTGGTTAAATTCCGAATAAACACACAAAATGTTTTAATGAAAATAGTAGATTTTATTCTATAAGTTTAACTGTAATTACAAACAAAAGTAAAACTGGATAAGTTATTTTACGCTGAACTTAAAAAAAATTATTTTCTAACCCTACTTTTTAATGTTATCACAACATAGTTTTGTTAAAAACTAAAAGTGATACAATTCTGACTCATTTTTTTACATTTCCCAGGTTAAAAACCATAAGAAACCACTTAAATCACCTCTTTTTTTACCTTTTCAAAATTTCAGTATGGCTTTATTTCACTGTTTGCCCGAAATCATAGCAAAATCTTTTGCCAGGCATAACTTGCTAACAAAGCATTTTTGGACCTATGTTTATATGAACTTTTTTCTTATTTTTAGCTATAGAGTCATCTCCCAATAGATTGCCATGCAATTTAAATATAAACTACTAGGTCATCAGTCACCAGAGGACTTGGTACAGTGTTAATGGAAGGAGCAATGTGGACATATTTACAATTCTTTTATCAAACTCAAAAACTTCATGAATCAAGTACTTTTACGATCCATAAGCAATACCATATCACATGTACTACTTTTTTGTACGGAGGCAGATCTAGTACAATGCTTTTGATGAAGGTTTGCCTTGGTGAACTGTAGTGTGTAGCATACTAGTCTTTCAAATAGCATAGGTCTATAACAATTTTAATCTATTTTTTACTCCGGATGTTGTACTGTATGTAGTGTTTAATCTTTTGACCTAACACTGAAATTACATTTTAACCAGAATTAATTCCAGAATTGTTGTTCTTTATACTTAATTCCAAAAAAAATTATATTTGTGATTTAAATCATTAGCGAATTAAAATTCAGAATCATAGCCTTAAAATTGCATGGGTGAAGCCACGACGGGGCGCTATCTATTATATAAAAAGAGATGTCCTGATTTATATATCATTTTAAGTTTTCTAAGCTGTTGCTAAGAAAGGATTTTGCAAAATTTTTATTTTAAATGGTAGAATTCGCAAAAATACCCTCCCATAAGAAATACAGAGAGTATACTTAAACAGCTGATTCTTTGTTTACGTTTGCTTGGGCGAAGCCACCCGGGACCCGCTAGTTAGATATAGTAGTACAAGCATTCTGACTCTGTGCACTTCATCTCTCCAAAGTCCATTCAGTCATCAAGAACAGAGAAAACCTTCAAACATACACTACTTCCATACACAAACTGGGTCAATCCATTACAGAAAAATATTTATTTGGTAGCTTAACCACTTTTAAAAAATTATTGAAGTAATTTATTTTATAGTATCATAAAAAATTTATTTCTTTTATTTCTGTAGTATCATCTTCAAAATAGCCATACATTTATTTTTACTGTTACATTTATTGATTTTTGGAGATTATGTAATTTAAATTAAAAGACAAAAACTATTTATTTTACTGTCCTTGATTATCATATGAGAGCAATAAGACATTGGTGCAACAACCCGCTATCTCCAAAAATTTAAATTTTTCAGGAGATACAAAAAACTTCGCCAAAAAATCCTAACTACGCACGTTTACATATACAGCCAACTTAACATATGATTGAATTTGATCGTTTGTTGCACCAAACGTAAAGCTTTTTTTTTACTAAAAGAATGCTTCAAAACCTAAAAATGCTGAAAAATGGAGATGACCGGTTTTTGCATCAAGGTCTTCAATTTTAATTTTGCCAAATTATCGAATGCAAGTTTTTACACAAACACAAGTATCACAAACAAAAATGGCTAGATGAAAACCAAATAAAGTAAAAATAAATGAATGGATAAATTTAATTTCCAATTAGAAGGGGATACACCACAGAAATTATATATTTTTAAAAATTGGTCAAGAAATGCTGGTAAAATGAAACGAACTGACCCAACTTACTTTTCACAAAATCAGTTGCATGAAGAATTAAGTACAATAGAAGCACAAACACTATGTAATGATTTAACACACAAATTCCTGAAACGTAGAATACCATCATAAAAAGCATACTTTACATTTTACAATGTTTAAAAAAATTAAATTTTTACAGGTTCTGATGTTTGCGGGTGAAGCAACACATGACACATTTTATGCTACTGTTCATGGAGCACTTGAAGCTGGATGGAGAGAAGCATTGCGAGTATTAAAATACCAAAATTTTACATTAAAAAATATTTCAAATTAATAAAATTCTAAACGAGCTATATTTTGTCATATGTTATTTGTTTTACGACAATATCATAAAACATTGTAAAATTGAGCAACAAAAATTATGACTAATTTGTTTATAATTTAATTTTATATTGTATAAAATAATTTTGTAATTAAGTAGTATTTCAAATAAAAAAAAACAACTATGAAATAAGCTTATATATAAATTTATTAAATAAAATAATATACAACCAACCCAACTACCAGTTTTGTAAAGGGAAAAAACTTTATGAAAAAAACAAAAAATTATCAATATAAAATGGGTGGGACTAGTTTAACAATCAGAATAATATTGTAATTGAAAGTAACATAAAATAAAACATAAAAAATATCAATAGAAAAGAAGGTAAGTTTACAATTATAAAAAATAAAAATTACAAACATTCTAAATGTACAGATATGTACACATTATTTATTTATTAGAAGAAAATATACATACTCTTGAGACTGCATTTTTATATCAGTACATACATAATAAACATGCAACACAACAAATCCCTAAACTGATACTTCCACATTCATGCTTTAGCGACCCCAACGAGTGCCGGTCTAACAACACGTTCATGTAATTTATAACCAATTTTTGATACTACAACTACCGTGCCAGGGGCTTTCCCTTCGACTTCCTAAAACAAAAACAAACAATATAATTTATTATTCGATTAAATATAAAATCAGATGAAGAAACTTAAAATATACTACACAAAGTAACAATAAAAATAAATCTGTATGATGCATTCTGCGGCTTGTAATAAATTTTAATACATTGTAACGATACAAATTTTATTCTATAACAATTTATTTCATTCCCGTTTTCAATAGATTGATATAAAAAATGTATGAACAATGGTAATACAACTCATGTATGACGTTGCTTAGTGACGTAATTTTTGTTAAAAAAATTTCTATCTTAAAAATCATATAATTTTTCAAATTTGTATTTTAAATTATAATCTAAACTGTGACACGTTAAGTGAACTACATTTAATATAATGAATTCCTATTAAAAATGACTTACAACACAACAAAACTTTATTACATTTAATGGATTTTAAAAAAAACTTATAGCCACTTTTACAGAACAGTGGACACATTATCTTTTGAGGTTTTTATAGAACAAGTTAATTCATTGATTCTTAATTTATTAGAAAATTTTTAATAGAAAGTTTTACATTTACCTTTATTTTACGTTAATTAAGGAATTTGAAAGTTTCATTGTTTATTTCTCAATGTTTATAGTGTTGTTTTCTTTTTACGAGGCGTATTTTTAAAGTAAGTACCGTTTGAAAATAAAAAAAAAATAAAAGGAAATTTGCAAAAACTAATTTTATTTTCGGAATCTACATACTTTTATCTATTTTCCTACATAGTTTCCAAGTTTTTGTAAACACTTATCATATCGCACAACTAAATTTTGGAAACCTTCTTCATAAAAACTTGCCGCCTGCTGTGATAACCAAGAATTCACGGCCGTTTTCAATTCGTCGTCATCGTCATAACGGCTGCCGCCCAAGTGATGTTTCAGACGACGGAAGAGATGAAAGTCGCTCGGCGCAAGGTCAGGGCTGTAGGGTGGGTGGTCCAAAACTTCCCAGCCAAAAGAGTCCAATGCAGCTCGGGTCTGAGCGGCAGTGTGAGGCCGCTCGAGAGAGCTCAAAAGACTCGACAGTTCCTTGAATTTTCTGACACGTTATGACGAAAACGGTGACGATATGCTGAGTCAGATCGTAACTGGAGACGAAACGTGGATTTCGCATTTCACTCACGAATCGAAACAACAAAGCATGGATTGGAGACACACGCACTCTCCCGTAAAGGTCAAAGCCAAAGGTCAAATCACAGCAGGCGGCAAGTTTTTATGAAGAAGGTTTCCAAAATTTAGTTGTGCGATATGATAAGTGTTTACAAAAACTTGGAAACTATGTAGAAAAATAGATAAAAGTATGTAGATTCCGAAAATAAAATTAGTTTTTGCAAATTTCCTTTTATTTTTTTTTTTTTTTTCAAACGGTACTTACTTTAAAAATACGCCTCGTATTTTTGCGACTTGATGTTTCAAACATTTTAAAATGTTTACTTTTGTTAATGAAGAATGTCTAAAAACGTTTTATACCTCAATTCTTAACTGTTTAATTTTTCAAGCTATATAATTTTAAAAGGAAAGGAAAACAAAGCAAATATAAACCCTTTCAGTACCAAAACAATATTTAAAAGTTTGATCTAAAGAGCCATTTAATTTGAATAAAGATGTACAAAAAGTGCCAGCCCTTATTTTGAAAACTTGCAGGGGTAAGCCTGCCATTGCCAACCAAAATTTCAACGTTACAGAAATATAAAATGTCCTGTTAAAAAATTACTTTTTATTGTGTTCATAAAAAAAAAGAAATTGTTCCAACACTAAAAGTATTCAACGTAGTTTTTTAAGTTTATTTAAAGTCGCATCGACGGCTTGGCCATTGGCAACTATTGTGGGTTTTGGTACCTTAACAGAGGTTTTAATGTGTTAAAATTTCCAGACCCTAGCCAGGAATCGAACCCAGGACCTTTCGCTTAGTAGGTTAGTGTGCTAGTCACTACACTACTGAGGAGGTTTCAAAATACATTATTCCGTAAATTATTGTTTAAAAGTTTTTTGGAAATGTTCGGTTATCCGGACGTTGGCACTTTATGCATAACTAACGGATGTTCAGTAAACCGGATGTTTTAAATACGTAAAATATATCGTACTGTTTTCCAGACGTTGGTACTGAAAGGGTTAAACCTCTTTTAAAATCAATTTGACAGCAAGACATGAAATCACAAAAACGATAAAACAACGAAATAAATAAACATACAACTTTCTATATGATAAAGTAAGCCAATAAATTCTGAATCTCACGAAAAACTTTTGAAATTCATTTACACATATTTAGGCAGAAAACAACAGGATGTTGGAAGTGGGACTAGACAGATCCTTTCTCTTACAGTCAATTTGTTTCTATGGAACACATTTTGGTATTCTTGTTTGTGGTGAAAGGACACACAACAACGTAAATATTTTTAATTTCTTTGCTAACCTTTTATAGCTGCTTTAATTTTACTTATTTATGAATTTATTTATAAACTGATACCATACTACACACAGCTACAGCACAGTGCTAGCGCTGTGGGTGGTTGTTTCTACTGCCACAACACAGCGCAGACAGAAACTTCTCACAGCGCTTGTATGACTACGCGTGGCTAAGGCATATGGCGGACTTGGCTAGTCCAGGCAGTAGAGTAGAAGGGAGTCAGTCAGTATCAATCTTCTCTACGAGAAGGTCGACAAGAAGATAGCTTGTACACTTGTCATTATTGAGTATACTCTTTTTTTGCTCTCCAAATGACCCCTCTCCTTCCCTTCGCTTCACCAGCGACTCCTCCTCCTCCTCCTCCTCGAGGCAGCGGTAAACTGTGTTTACCACGTTGACAACCGCTCCTCTCTGAGGCAACAGCAAAGGTTACCTCCAGTCCCTCTGCAGCAAACACCACCAGATGCCCTGCCGCTCCAATCGTACTCAACCAACGAGAGCTGTAGCCAGTAAAACAAAATTAATATGTTTTGGTAGATCCACCACCATCAGAGTATACAAATTATCACAATACACAAATTGAAACTAAGTTATTATAATTTTAATAGAAGTAGTTTCTTCACTCATCTGTAAAAAGTAGTATATAAAATATTGTAACGTATAGTGATATTTTAGAAATGGCTAAGGGAATAAATTGTTCATATGAAATTATTGTGTATTGAACAAGGATTGTGATGTAAATGGATTCCCATATATCATTAATAAATTTGATTCAAACTAGTGATGACAAATTTCATACGAATTTACCAATAAACCACCAACTTTGACGAATAGCTACATACCTGTTGGAAAAGTGCTTCGTGCAGATTTGGATCAAACTTTTCATTGAGTGGATTGACAGGAACAAGACCATGCCTTTTAAAAACCTAAAATAACAAAAATTTATTAGATAAGAACATATAAAACAGATTTTTTTTTAGAAAAGAACAAATCAAAGAAAGCTGAAAAATAGTATTCAACCTCATAATCATGTTCTAAGCCTGACCAATTATTTTCAGGATCTACATTTCACTAGAATAAACAATTTCTTATGACCATCACATAAAATCAACAATATCAAGTGAAAATTTTCCTGCTTTGATTGAAGGGTATTTTTTAGATTCAAATAGGTGCAAACATTCTTACACGGGCTGATGAGAAAGAATAAGTTATTCATTCCTATGATCTAAGAAGAACCACATCGGGTTTTCACCTTAAACTTTCTTTCGATAATTTATTATCGAAAGTATAAATAATTTATTTTTTATTCATACTGTATTATTTTAGAGTTGACGAAACATCACAAAATTAATATTTCTCCAGGACAAGAAAAAATTTTAGAAACAAATATTCAATAACAAGTCTGATACAAATGAATTTACCAACTGACTTGACTTACACTTGCCTATAGGCCAAGATAGAGAAAAAACCATTAGTTGCTCACACACAAAACAATTACATCTGAATAGTAATCACAACGGCAATCAATTTATATAGCATTAATTTTTATTTGAATTTATGGTTAACTATTTTGCTTATTAAAGCTAATGCAGACATGCAGTGTGAAGGGTGGTCTAAAATAGAAGAATAAAGGCCAGTCTTAAAATTGTATTTTAACCCTTTGCTGGCTGAGTATTTTCACTGCATAAGATCCCTGAGGCCAGGTTGTATTTAACAAAAACTATAATTTTTACAATTAAATTTTAACTTTACAATTTTTGTAACACCAAAGCTTGGTCACCATGAATTTACAACAAAAATTAACAAATATTTACAATAGAGACGAGAAATGAAACACTACTACAACTTATAAACATCATGGCTCCACGTAGACAAAGAGCAAAGACAATTTGTAATAGATTAGTAAATGACCATAGAAGTGCATTTCTACAGCCGTTTATATACATACATCGTCCCTAACATACAATCACAAAATTCAAACCAATTCGATCAGAGTATACTTAGGATTGGCTTCCCACCGCACCATAGTTCATCTAAATGTATTCAAGCAAAAGATTAATATACTTTTTATTACTAAGAGTCTAATGACTGTTAACACGTTCACTGCGGCCCGGGTGAAGCGATGTTATTCGTTGTGGCTGAACCGTCGCCTGCCGCATTTATATGTTCCCCGCACACAGAACCGCCCAAGTCCGTAGCGCTTCATATCCTCATATTCTCTCTAAAATTACAATTTCTCATGTGTATTTTCATTCAATAATTTTTATGTATGTTTATGTATTTTACTATAGATAAATGTATTTGTTTTTCATTTTAAAAATACACACATAAAAGTATAAATACAAAACAAATGTAAAAGTCTGAATGTACTTTGCTTGCATCACGTAAACCTATGAGAAAAAATTAAAAACTTATAGGAATAAAAAGATAATAATGTCACTCTTAGCTGAATAACTGCGGTGTGGCCAAAGGTTTTTGAAAAGTTGAAAGTAAGTAATATTACGGTACAGACGGCAGACAGATATTGGTACCTGTGATAGCTGTACGATTTTTTCTTGTTTTTAACAATATTTTATTACCCTTTCTGTTCCCACGGCAGTAAGTCTTTCCGTGGATAGGTAAAAATGTAATTCCAAATATGAGGTCACCTAAGAAATGAATTGAATAAGCCTACTAGTATACTATATTATAAGTAAATGACCCTGTCGCTTTCTGTGACTGTGCACACCTCGTAGGTTCATAAAATTATAAGTAGTAATAAAATATTTCTATAACCAATTTTTAAATGAGGCAAACATTTAAAAAAAAATTAATACCTACTAGTTTCTTTAAAAAAAGTTAACTTTAGGTCTGTATGTACGAAAAAATAGGCCTACTTAAATTTAAAGCATTTAGGTATTACATTCGTGTACACATATTTATTTATTTAGTTGCATTTTCGCCACACTTAATATTTACTAAGTAAATGTTGCGTAATTGTAAGAAAAGTAATATAATGAAGTAAAATTTTTATTAATAACAAATAAAACAGCCCATAAAAAACTTGAAACAGAAGAAAATATATCAATTTTTAAAACTCCGCCAAAAAAAAACCGGTGACGTTTCTTCAATAGCTAAAGGTATACTGACATAGAATGAACCTTTTTCTACGGCTGAACAATAAAAGAAATACAATTCACCCTAGCTGAACGCAGAAAGAAGATTTATAAAACTGTATAAACGGACCACATTTTTGTGGCTGCCCGCACCCTGGGACTGTTCAATACGTCACATAAATGTGGTGGCCGCACTGAACGTGTTTAATAAAAATATTCCATTTGAAAGAGAAAATAAATTTTAAACCTACTTTCTGTAATTCAGCTTCAGTCATTGTCAAACCTTCATACAGATTTTTTAGATGAGGATTACTATCAGAAACTTCTTCTTTAGGAACACATTCTGTAGCTTTACCTAAAATATCAGCAACCTGCAAAAGAAGTATAATTTATGTAATTGAAGATAAAACAAGATAAATACAACTGTTTGATTTTCAAGATTTTTGACACTTTTTTTAAAAATATTTTTTAACACACTTCTAGATTTTTCAAAATAAGAACGTGATTTTGTAGTAAACTTTTTACATTCCTTAAAGAAATCAAACAGAAAATTTCCAATCATTTTAGAATGCCGACTAATAGTTTCAGTATATTTACTAAGGATTATTCATCAAATTTTACCAGAAGAGAGACCAACATTAAAAAAATATGAGGTAAGAAGATTTTAACTGAATTCTATGTTGAAAAACACCAAATTTACCAGAGAAGATTGGTCAAATCCACTTAACAGATTTTTTATTATATATTTTAGTTACATCTTAAATTTTTTGTACTATCAGACATGAAGTCTGTATCAAATGTAGCCACCTCAACATTTTCCTTAATAAAAATACCAGTACCTATTAATTTTCAAAACAACTAATAAAACTATACTTCAAAGTTCTGGATGGGTATAAAATGAATAGGTCTAAAATAATTAATTACCTTAATGTGTACAGACAGGTTCAAATATTCATATTACAGATTTGAGGGGAGATAATTCCCTCGCCAAATAATTTCAAACACTGCACAGATTTTTTGTAGCCATTGTGGAATCTCCTATTTCAATATTGTGTTTACAATGTTATTCACAATTGCAAGGAAAACATTGACAAGACTGTGCTAGACCTATACGTTATCTATACTTTCAGAACAATTAAGTCTTTCCAGTTAACAAATAGATTATATCAAAGATAATACAGAAAAAAATATCCAATCCATAAAAGATGACTCTCACCTGATTAAAACAATCGATAGGTCTTTTCAAATCAAATAAATCCATTAGATTTGAAATTACCAACCGATTGTTTTAATTAAGTGAAAGTCATCCGTGTATTTCCTTTTTTTTCTACATTAAATAATTTTAAACAATACACAGGATATATAATAAAATTACATTATAGATAAAACTGAATATCATGTTGTTGTTCAGGTCATCGACCGACAGACTGGTTTGAACTTTAAGAGGTTTTACTAAGGAAATCGAGGAGTGAGGTGGTTTACAAATTGCTTTCCTCCCTGAATATCATACAACATAATTTGAAAATAGCAGTAATATTCAAAAAAAAAAAAAAATACTCAATACTAATTTGATGATACAGTAACAATTTCATAATTTAAAAAAATTAAAAATAAACTAACCTCTAATAAATCTTTACAAAATCCTTGAATTCCAAATAGTTTAGCATCTTCAATTTGTTTCGTTAACCTAAGTCGTAAGTTTTCACCATCGGCAAGAGCTCGTTTATATTTATCCTAAGACAAATCAAAAAGCAATCAAAGTTAGCAAAACTTTGTAAGTTCTGTTTAATTAAAGTTCATTTATATTTCTTAAAGAATCCACTGTTTGTTGATTTTAGTCCTCACCACAAAAGAAGTCAGTTGTGTTTGAAGATATAAATGTCAACCTACTGAACGGAAAAAATTTGAATGATAAAACTATTTAAAACTTGTTTTATTTGTCACTATAAATCCTATTTGTCACTATATAAACCTATAATTGGTATAACAGTGTTGTAAAAAGGCTAATTTTTTTACATTCAGCCTAGGCAAAGTTACATATGTTTAAGAGGAAGCTAACACTCAAAAAACCAGCTATAAAAGCTGGGTACTTTGTGTGCGTAGATACCCTTATTTAATACTAGTTCTTAAAAAAAATTAATTTGTCTTAACAAATCAAGGCAAAAAAAGACAAGCTTTATTTTATGTATCATGTAAATTTTTCAGTTAGGTAGTTTCTGAAATAGAGATCTACAAACACAACTTTTTTCATGTTACTATCTTAATTTATCATATTTAAACAGTGGAAAGAAGTTATCAGTTATCTAATCAAATAAAGAAAATAATTAGACTATCTTTCTTCTTTAGTTATAAAAAGCAAATCATCTTTAATTTATTACTAATACATACATACACACATGAAGAAGTTATTTTGCCAGCAGTCTTGTACAAATTTCAGATTATCTGCGTCAAATATCAGATTTCATTGAAAGATAAAAATACAAAAAAAGAGACCATTATTCCTAAATACTCATAGTTAAGACACCAATACATAATACAAAGAAGCTGGCGTGAAACATTCACAAGACTTCCTATTGTAAATGTAAATCATGAAAAACATATCCTCATTTTAATCATGAGTCAATTTACACAAAATGAAAATCAACCTCAATAAAACTTATAAAATCACTAACTGGCGCTTAACTCTGTAGAAAAAACTACTTAAAATAAATGTAGATTTTTTAGTTTTCTATGACTTTGATTAAACAAATGTTTGTCGTTAATTATGCATACTACGATCGATATATTCAAACATCCTGTTTATTTACTAATTTTGAAGCGAAAAATACAGAAAAATAAAAAATTTTTTACCATGAGAGCAGCCTCACCAACAATTTCAGCAGACATGGCGCTTAGACTATCTTGTAGAGCAAAAAAAATTTAGTAAACAAGCCAATTTAAAAAAAAAATAGTAGGAACCATCATTTTTTAGAAAATTAAAAGAAAGTGAAATATTGCATAAATAAACTACTACTTCTGGTTGACCAATTTTGATGAAAATGGTAATGTCAAGTCCCCTTGTTATACCTAACTCAAGCAATGTGTGATCCGCTGGAAAGTTTTATTGAGAGTCGGTTTCCTTAAATCAAAGTAAAATGCAGAAGGAATAAAAGGAAGTTTTATCATTTATTAATACCCAAATCCCACGCAAACGTTGCCATATGTAACCTATTCATTACCTAATAGAAGTTGCAATAGAACTAATGCACATAAGTGTTTAAATTTTCTCAACTTTGAGAATTATACAATGTTATTTTACAATATTATATACTTGTAAAAAATAAATTTTGATTAATTGCATTAACTTAATACGATCACACCTTATCTTTCAGAATACTCCTCTCTAAATCAGGTTATGTTATTCAATAAAATATCACTATTTCATATAATGAATTAATACAATAATTTCACTAACCTTCTTTTTAAACTGCGTCACCTTTATTTTAATTTTCACTTACACGTGTTTCGGTGGATCCACCATCATCAGAGTAAATAACATATAATTGAAACTAAAAACATTATTTATTAAAAATCTATAGAAGATGATACATCTTCAGTCACTTGTATAAAACTTTTTATACAAGTGACTGAAGATGTATCATCTTCTATAGATTTTTAATAAATAATGTTTTTAGTTTCAATTATATGTTATTTACTCTGATGATGGTGGATCCACCGAAACACGTGTAAGTGAAAATTAAAATAAAGGTGACGCAGTTTAAAAAGAAGGTTAGTGAAATTATTGTATTAATTCATTATATGAAATAGAAATATTTAAAACTGCAGGATGCATTATAAAGATTTATTTTTGAATAAAATATCAGTTTCTAATATTGGAATTCTGATGCCAGTCCCCTTAGTAATTATGTTTTACATAAATTTCATGTTAATATATAACAATAACATACTAACTGTTAGTTCCTTTGTTTGTTTTGTGAGGTTATCAACTTCTTGTGCCAACTGATCAATTTGTTTTTTTATGGTTGGATCACATTCTGCATTTCCATCTTGTGTTCCCCCTGGCTGAGGTGTTTTATCTTTTTCTTCCACAGCAGTTGTGCTCATCAACTTTTTATGACACCTAAATAAACTGCCATTATTTGTGCTCCAGTGCTTAAAACACATTGAATTGTTGACTCTGGAAAATATATTGATAAAATGTACAAAGGTACACTCAATTTTCATTGGATTATGTATGATAATTGGTCCTATCTGTGGTTGTTACATTCACAGTTCCATGCCTAACAAAATCTTATATAAAACCCTACATTTGGTAATCATATTATGTTCAACTTTAGCAGCGTGTGATCAACACAAAAAGCTCATCAATATGAGGATTTAACTCACTTTATAAGTCTTACAGCAAAGGCCAGATAATTCACAGGCCAACTAAAACCAACCTCAAGGTTAGATTAACCAAGGTCAAAATTACACCACCATTCTAAAATGTTGCTTGATGCACAGGTTGAAAATTTATTTGAACTTATAAGGGAGCTCACTACTGCTTTCCTCAGAAAACATAAAAATAATTACACTTTAAATCACGATGCTGACTCAATTTCATTATGCTTTGTAACATGTTTACCCGAAAAATTTCACTTTAATCATCACATAAGTGGATCTTTAGCAGAACGATTATAAAAAAAGATTGCAAATTATACTTTTTCTTCTTTCCTCGTGCCTCAGTTCTATTCATTCAACTGGACATGCATAAGCCATTGAATTGCTTTACATAAACTTTGTTACCTTACTAGTGCAGCGTAATGCAGGAAACATTAATACTTAATCAACAATAACTAATATAGGGGTTACTTCTATTGTACATAATCTCAATCACAGTAGAAATGTGATTTTTTTCTGTTTCTGACTACAAACATTAGTGAAGAAACAGTATTAAATATATGAGCTATTTTCTTAACTTGTCTAAAACAAACGATTTGAAAATTTTAAAACCCTCTTAAATCAACACGCGAATTTTCTGGAAGTCTAATATTACGCAAACACAACAGTACATACATGATAACTTCCATACATAACCTAACATTCAACGGAAGTTTTACACAGATATTACGAACAACTATTTACATAGTAAAAAATCATCAATAAAAAATATTAAAATACAAATGTTGATTTTTACCTCATAGTTGGCTGGATTATTTTATTAAGGTGTGAAGCATTATCAATTATAATCCGACCATACCTCAAACAGAGCGGCATGGAACCCATTTTCAATTATAAATTTTTAATGTACAATACGAATGTAGAAATATAAATTAATAAGTTCGACAAAATGCAGTGGACATGAATTCTGTGCGAAATTCTTAAGCATTTAATTAAATATTATGATGAAACTTCAAATTCAACAATGTAATAAACTTCCATCAGTCATCTGAGGAATTTCTAGTCGATGGCAGAGACATCTGTGAGAGAGTGATAACAGTTTTCAATATTTTGTGACGTACTCTGTCGTATAAAAAAAATACCATGATTTGAACTCTGGGTAGAAATCTTCGACTTCAATTTTTTTTTTTTTTTTAATTTAACGTCGCATCAACTACAACGGTCATTAGCGACGACGTTGGGGTGTAACTATTGTACATGGAGGATGAAATGATTTTGTAACGTATGAAAATATGCCGTGCCTGAGTGGGATTCGAACCCAGGACCGCATGATGAGAGGCGAGCACGTTACCAACTGCGCCAATGCGGCCGGCTTGTTTTCAAATCTTGTTTTCAAAAATGTCCCCTGTAACCCACTAGTCTGCTTCAATAACAATATTTGTTAAAAATATTTTAATATACGTATCAAGTTGTATGTTGGCAATAGACTAACATGGAACATGCAAGTTAGGAAAGAAAGAATATTTTGTCATGTTAAGAAAGTTCTATTAGGTATTTAAAAGTTTTCCCAGATATTCTTATGTAATTTAATTTATGATGTTGCATGTTGAGAGTCTATTTACTATAGTCACGTTAAGCCCTTAATTAACCTCGAAAGGCAATATTGCACAAAATTTGTGGTCCAACAGAACTCATTCTTATTCCATTATTTAAATCCCTTTGTATTCTACCTATTCATCACTTGTACATTTTCAAAGTATTTTCCTTGTTCTATGAAATTTAATTTCGGGGATGAACCTACATATTGGATGATCTGGCAGTGATCAAAAGATTTAGTTGAGCATCCTACTTTACTTCAAAAAAGTATTGGTTCCTAGATTTGAAGTTTTATAATGTATTTTTAGTAATGCCTGGCGAAGTTCATAACTAAATCATTTGGATTGTTCAGAAGGAAACGTAAGGGTTGGATTTTCCCCTTTAACTTAAAGTATTAAAACACATGTTTATTGTTATTTATTGGCATTAGGTATTGAAAATGACAATGATTTGGATCTACCGAGACAAAAGTTGGTGTACTGTTAGTGACAGTGGCATATGACTATAAAGTCTGTTTGTGTGACTGTTTTTCCATTTTTATTTATTTTTCTCTATGTTTTACCTGTTCTTTTTTCTATAAAGAATGTATTATTTTGTAAAGAATGCCAAGCTAAGTTGCATACTATTTCTTCCTCGCCTACTGTCAAGATTTTTTTGGTAGGTGAGGAAGTATTTTGTTCATAATAAAATGATTTTTGTATCTTTCTTTCATTTTATTCAAGTGATTTATTTAAGTTATAAACAAATATCAATACCACATGTTACATTCACAATGTGGGGAAATACTTGTCCGCCAGTAAAACTTGGAGGTGTTGATTTACAACAAAGTGAAGTTGTGAAGTACCTGGGTATGCATCTTGACAGGCGGTTAACTTGGAAAACCCATGTGAGAATGAAGAGGAATGAATTAAATCTTAAATACAAAAGGATGTACTGGCTGATTGGAGGGAACTCTTCACTCTCTCTTGAGAATAAGTTGCTCCTTTACAAAATGTAACTTAAACCAGTTAGGTTGTATGGCGTTCAACTTTGGGGAACTACTAGCAGAAGTAACAGAGGTAATTCAAAGGTTCCAGAATAAAGTTCTTCGGGCTATAACAAGGGCACCATGGTTTGCAAGGAATGCAGAATATAACATCATTGCAACCTTCCTGATGTAATGGACAAGGTCAGGCGTTTTAATAGAAAATATCAGGCAAGACTTTAAAGTCACGAAAACGAATCGGCCATAAATCTTCTAAACAATGCAGAAGTTAGGCGCCTGAAACGTTAACATGTTTTGGACTTGTCTGAAAGAGTTTAAATGTATATTATTTAAAATTTTAGTGAAAAGTATTCCATATTGTAAAATGTAAATATCTTTGTACATAGTAATTTTCTCTTTTAACACATGAATATAATTGATATAATGAGAGGTACTCAGGGTAATGAGGCCTCAACTTGTGATTTGTAAATTCAAAAGATTTGTTTATAGTTTATTTTTAAACTGGTTGCAAATTATTTTATTAAAAAAAAAACAAATATTTGATTTGAACCTTAATTTGTAAGGAAAAGAGAGGTTTTGTTCTTTCAAAGATTTGATATGATAGCATTATCATGATCTTATGAATAAATTAATTTTGGTTTACGTATAACTGAGATGTGGGTAAGTTGCTCTGTTGCTGCCTATGAGAGGAACTTACCAAGGAGGGGAACTGATTCCTTTGTTGTGTGTAAAAGGTGAATTTAAGAATACTGCACAAAATGCTACATCAACTGGCATAACATGTTTGGCTGCAGTTGTACTCTTAACCATTTTGCTTAACTGTTTACAGGCCAAATGCGATGACCAATTCAATGGTGAGAAGATGGGTTAGACAGTTCAAAGAAGGGCGTGATACAGTGCACGATGAAGATCGAAGTGGACATCCATCTGTGGTTAGTGATGAACTGATTCGTGCAGTTGATGATAAAATACCTCTTGGTTGACTACACAGGTGGCAGCATTCTATGAAGAGGGTATACAAAAGCTTGTACCACGCTATGACAAATGTCTGGAAAATCACGAAGTTATGTCAAAAAATAGTTTGAGTTGTAGATTTTTATGAAATAAATTTCATTGTTGAATCTGTACTTGTTCTTTTATTTTAAAACGGAACTTACTTTACGAACGCACCTCATATTTGAACATACAAGGTGTGGCTGTTAACGAGACTGACGTAAAACATTTTATTTTTATTTTATACATTATCACTTATTGTCACCTTCAATATACACTCCTTCTCTATCCCTACAACGCTCCATGTGAATTTTCCATTGTTGGAAACAGTGCTGGAAGTCATCTTCTATCAGCTCCTTCAAGACATGTGCTGCTTTCTTTTACAGCTTCCAGACTCAAATCTTAACCCTTTTAATGCAGATTTTACCTTAGGGAACAGGCAGAAGTCACATGGTGCAAGATCTGGTGATAAGGTGGATGTTCTAACACTGAGTTGCTGTACTTGGCTCTTGAAATAGATTACCTTTTGATAGATAACGCGGAATGAGCTGGCGCATTGTCTTGGTGGAAAACCCATGATTCATCCTTCCACATTTCAGGGCGTTTAGAAACATGGATGTATTTAGAAAGTACCTCAAGGTAATAACATTGATTAATTGTTTGACCTTCAGAAACCCAGTGAAGGTACACAATCCCATGGATATAAAAAAAAACAATCATCATTGCTTTAAATTTTAACTTGCTCATTCAAGCTTTTTTGGCTCTCGGTGAAGTTTGGCTCTTTCAGTGCATGGATTGGCGCTTTGTTTTCGGATCATAAGTAAAAAACCACGTTTCATCACATGTTATTATAGTTTCCAAAAAATTTGGGTCATTTTCAATCGCGTACAAAGTGTCAGTACAAACATTTTGCGAGCTTCATTTCAAACATTTTTGAGCGGCACGTGTCCTGAAGGAGCTGACGGATGACTTCCAGCACTGTTTCCAACAATAGAAAATTTGCATGGAGCGTTGTAGGGATAGAGAAGGAGTGTATATTGAAGGTGACAATAAGTGATTATGTATAAAATAAAAATAATTTTTTTTACGTCAGTCTCGTTATATAATAGCCACACCTCATAGTAAGAGAATTTTGTTGGTTAGGGGTCAGCTGATTTTTAGGACATCCATAAACAGACCAGATCAAAATCTGTCAAACATTTTTTAACTGGATAGTTTCCATCACCTGTTTATCAACCTCTTAGGTTGGCCTCTCATCCGATCATACTAAATTCAAATTTGGTTAGCCTGCTGGTGTAGTGGGTCAGCACAACTGATTTGTATGACAGGAGTCCCAAGTTTGATTCCCAAACAGATTTGACATTTTTTCATTACTCATTACCCTCTTCACTGTCTCCATCAGCCTTTGTAGAATAACATTTAGATCCAAAAATATCCAAACTAAACAAACCGTAAACCTATCAAAATAAATAATCTTTACATGGATGTAGTTTAACCCTTTCAGTGCCAAAACAATATTTAAAAGTTTGATCTAAAGCCATTTAATTTGAATAAGGGTGTATAAAAAGTGCAAGCCCTTATTTCAAAAACTTGCAGGCGTAAGCCTGCAACTGCTAACCAAAATTTCAATGTGACAGAAAAATAAAATTTCCTGTTAAAAATTAATTTTTATTAATTTCATAAAGAAAAGAAATCGTTCTAACAGTAAAAATATTCAAAATATTTTTTTTAAATTTATTTAGTCACATCGACAGCTTAGTCGTTAGAAACTACTGTGGGTTTTGGTACCCTAATGGTGGTTTTAACGTGTTAAAATTCCCAGACCCTAAGCTGGGAATCGAACCTAGGACCTTTCGCTTTGCAGGCTAGCGCGCTAATCACTACGCTGCGGAGGCTGTTCAAAATACATTATTTCATTAACTTTTGTTTAAAAGGTTTTTTTTTGTTATCTGGACATGGGCTCTTTATGGATAACTTACAGACGTCTGGTAAACCGGATGTTGACACAACATAAAATATATTGACGTCCTGTTTTCCGGATGTTGGAACTGAAAGGATAATGTTCCAAATGTTTTTATTATTAAAACTTTCATATTAAGACATTTTGGGTATTGAATAAAAAATAAATCATATTGTTACATTATAACAATTTATTGTTTTTACAGAATAGCTAAATAATTAATATATAAACAAATTTGGAATAACTTCACATTTAGTACTACAAACTAGTAATAAATAATTCATACAGAAATAAATTCACTGAATTGCTGAAGAGCGGGAATGCTTACTTTGTATAGTAACAGGTTAAATATTTTTTCCATAAGCATTTTACTTAACTAATATTAATTTATGCCAAATAAACAAAAATATTCTTTGAAATTATGTTTAAAAGAAATTACGATTCAATAAAAATTTCAAATTACAGTATGTTTAATAATGTTTGAAGTAATAAGTATTTCCAGAACATATTTAAATCGATAAGGTCAAAAAAATGAAATATATCTAAAGAGAAGTGCAGTATATTGAAAAGGTGTATCGATTTATTACAGATATTTGAAGCGAAAAAAGTCTTAAAAAAAACACTGAATGTAAACACAAAAAGTGAATACATTTCTTAACAAAAATTTAAAAAAATTATGTTAAATATGCAAAAATACTACAAAAAGGAATTACTTATTCTACATATAAGTTTACCTTACAATAAATATCACATACTGAAAAAAACTACATATAAAAACATTGTGTAAAGCTTTCCTATTATAACTCGTTAAAAAAAAATTCAAGAAAAAAAACAATTCATAATGGTTACAGAAAAACCATACATAATCAGACAATCTTTCACCTAAATTCTCTTAATAAAACAAAAAATAACTTGATCATAAAGCCAAAATATCATTAACCAAAACCCAATTAAAAAAAAAATATTTTAACTATACAATACATCAATCAATCTGAGGACAATTATCTTATTTTAACCTTGAAAAATTTTCCTATTAAGACAGATTTATAGTAAACTTTACACATTTATAATAATCTGTTTCATGCAGATAATAAACTTATCAGAAAATGCCCAGTAAAAATTCTGATGGTATAACAATACTAAAAAAATTTAATAACTTTATTTTTAAAAAAAACTTACTTTCCCTTCACTATCAAATCAAGCAAAATTTACAACCAAAATTTCATTTTTTTGATACGTCTTACAAAATATCAGAACTACTTTTCAATTGATAATTTGTAATAACAGTGATTAATTTGTAATGTGATTAACTGTGCTGAACTGGCAACCATTCCAAGACAAATTTAATTTCAGATTACCAATCACATAGAATAACTTATTTATAATAATTACAATTAACTAAAGGTCTTAACAGAATAATGATGAAAAAACCGTAATGACAAGAAAACCCTGTTACAAGAACAAAGTTTCTAACATCAACCAAATGCAAAAAATCTTTCTTTGTTTTCTACCACAATAAAAACTATAATAAAAATGTTTTACATTTTACCAACAATTCAGCATTATTTGTTAAATAATTAATTACAGTTCATTTTACATACTGTCCATTGATATAAATAATATTATTCATTATAATTACTCATAATCTCAATTATGAATTAACACGATTTAAAACCCTTCTTGGTATTGTCTTGTATCCATTTTCGCTTGAAGGAATTCTAACTGTCGTTTTGCTTCGCATTGTGGGAAATTTTGCAGGTCATAATACTGTGGTGCCAACTTCAATAGCCACTCCGCTACAATAAAAATAAAAATTAAATTAAATTTTTAGTCGCAGTTAACTAAAAAATCTGGTGTGAAACACTCACACTAATTTCTCTTGCCAATGCAAATAATTAACAATATAACCAACATTAGAAATAAAACATTAGAAATAAACAAAAAACTAAGCTCAATAAACATAACCTAATTTTAATCATAAAAAAATGAAAGAAAAAAATTAAAATCAATCTCAATTTGGGTTAAAAATACAGAAAATCACTTTCACACTAAACTAGGCTCTGTAGAGAAAAATCCTCTGAATAAAGTTGTAGATCTTTTAATTTCCTATTAATTTGAGTAGCCTATACACTTTTGTCATAAAATGCATACTAAGGCTGAAATCTTAAAAAAAATTTATTTTCTTACACATTATCATGAAAAAAACAACAACAGAAAATCGTAAATTACTGCTAAACTACAAAAAAAGTTAGTTACAAAAAAAAGTTATACAAAAAAAGTTAGTCTTTTAAATTCTCTACAACTTTTATTATAATTTTTGCGCTAAAATGCTTATTAAAGCCGCGGCCTTCAAAATAAAAATTTTTACGAGAAAACAGCCTCCCCAAGAATTTCAGCAGATATGGTGCCTACCCATCTTGTAGAGCATAAAAAATTTAGTAAATGAGGTGATTTTAAAAAAAAATCTTAGGAGCCATTTTGAGAAAATCGGAAAACTATGGACTGTTTGTTTATTCTATATTTGTTTATTAGATTGTTTGATTTGTTAAATCCTTATTAACGATTTATTATTTGAACCCTTCTATGATAGAATTACAGCTTTTGCTGATGATATTGCATTTATGTACGCAAGCGATGACTGGTCGCACGACTTTATATCACATGATTTAGTATTGCTAAGAAAATGGTGCAAGAGAAATGCAATGGTAGTAAATGCATCAAAAAACAAAAATAATTAGTTTTGACTTAGTCAGTGTCAATTTTGATCATGATATTAAATATCACGTTTGTTCTGATCCTGTTGGATGCAGCTGCGAAGTAATTGAACAGGTAAAGAAATAAAATATTTAGGAGTGATTCTTGATGATAGGGTCTCCTTTAGAAATCATGTAAATCAGCTACATTCTGACATCAGTAAATCAATTTGGGCATTTTATTTCTAAAGAAACCTTTGTGGCTTAATCTAATGAGATCTTTATACTTTTCTTTGGTTCAATCTTGTCTTCAGCATGCTATTGAATTTTGGGGGGGGGGTACTCATGACAAACTAATAAATAAATTGTTTGTAACTCAAAAATATTTCATTAAAATATTATTATTTTAACGTCAGAGAGACAGTACTGTTAATGATTTTAAAAATTTACGTACCTTACCCATTAAAAACTTATTTATTTTTAAAGTTTTAAAACTATTTTATAAAAAAAGTGGCAACAGAGGTACTGAAAACTTATATCACAGAACTAGAGGTTCAAGCCAACAACTTTTTGTAAGACCGAAAGTTAATAAATCCTTTTTTACTAAAACTTTTGTTTATTTAGGTCCGAAGTGTTTTAATCTGTTGCCTATTGAAATTAAAAATAGCTTAAACACGTTAATATTTTCAAGAAAGGTTAAAGATTGGCTCAATGACATAACTGATGTTGATTCACTTGTAAGAATTTTGTTGGTTAGCGTTGGTGTTTTACCCTTGCTGACTTGCAGTGCTTGCTATTCAGTCCTTGTAGGAATTTACTGATCTTGGTAAATAATATAACAATAATAACTGATTTTAGTGTTAGTCATGTACAGGTGAATATCTGCTGTGAAGACTGACGGCTTGGTTAATATTGTTGTTTAAAAAATATATATAAAATATATATAACATGTGCTGTAGCTGCCGCTACAATTTGAATTATCATTTGTAGTGGATGACGACATTCGATTTGTAATTCATTTGTAAACTTGTTTTATGTATTTTGTTTTTTTTTATATAACCACAGTTTACTTGAGTTGGTGGTTATTTATTCCTAGTAGATAAGATATAATTGTGTATTTGTATAAAGTGGAATAAATAAATATTATTATTATTAATGTTGGCAATATCACTTAAAAAACATTGTTTCGTAATTACCATATAAATACAAAAAAAACTTACGTTTGATATCTGTGACTGTTCTTATGTAATTCTTTGTGGTCAGCACAAATTCATTATAGATAACCCATTCTGGCTTATGATCTAGACATGTCGACGGATGAAGTTGAACAATTTGGTTATCTTTTATTGTGAGGTAGTGACCTGTTCTCTCCAAATGCGCAACCTATACACAAAAATTATAACCATTAATGTATCTTATTGATGGGTTACGCACATAAAATATGTCTATTAGATCACCTTCAATCATTTTCCCTTTTGTAATTTACATAGTGGCAAATACTATCAGGTTCTTTGCCATTAAAACTGCTCAATGCCAGGCAAGATAGTACCTACTTATTTTCTATATCTTTTATTCAAACTACAGCATATTGATAGTGTTATTGTATGCTCTTCTACAAGTATTCAAAATTGCTAATGTGAAAGTCATCTTTTGTTAGCTGTTGCCAGGAATTTTAAAATAAATGTATGTAAATAAATTCATTCAGATATCGTAGGGTAATTGTAAATACAATTTTCAGATCTAAAATTAGTACTTGACTAGATAGAAACTAAAACATAAATTTATATTTGAGGAATTGTTAAAAAAATGAGAAAAGATCACTTGTGTATACAAATTACGCTGAACAGTGTCATCCTATTTTTCTCACTGCAATGCTGTGTCGATCATGGTGATGTAACCAAGGTTTATCATTGTATAACATAAAATTTGGACCAATTTATTTTAAATGTCTGTAAATACAGAGTTCTACCGTACAGATTTAAATTGTTTACGTTGTTAAAAAGAGGACACTTTTGCGATTCTACAAAAAAAATTCGAAATGAAAAGTTGTAACAAGAAATAACAATTTTATGATGCTACTATTCTGGTGGTGGCATTCAAAGTTCAGTTTGTTTAGAAGGGTCATTATAGAGACAGGAATCTTTTATTTAGGTGCATATCATTTTACTTCATAAATAAAACTGATACAAAACATTGCAATATCAAATTGGTTAAGAATAAATTAGTATTATCAAAAGTGACAAAATAACAATATAACCAACCTGTAGAAATATTTAACAAAGGGAGTACATGCCTATTGTTAATTCGTCCGATCTTTTGACACGGTGAGGGGTAAAACTATCATCATCTCTGTCGCACTATGTCCCTCTCCATGAGCTGCAAGCCACGCTCCGTTTTCCCCTCTTCACCCAATACCGCTGTGCTGTAGTAGTGCAGTGAGAGGGTGTGTTAGTTTTTCGTTCCATTCTTCAGTCGGCATCTGTCGTTCTGCGTGATTTGTTTACGTTTGTCTCTGTCGATATTTCGTTCTGTCGATATTTTCATTGTTCGGTATCTAACATTAATTTGTCTGTCTTGCCTTCTGTTCATATTTTATTTGTAATTTACTTCCATTGTTTATATCTATTTTCCGTCTTTTTCATTATAATATTTTAGTTTCAGTATGGCTAACCGAGGTAGGGTAACGAAAATTGGTCAGGGTTCCGCTTTTAAATCACAAAGTCGCATGCTTATTAAACGGTTGCAAGACTACTTCGTTAGGGAGTCAGAAAACGGTGGACCTCTTATACCAGTAAAAAGAATTACACAGCGCGTGTCTGACGCTTTAAATATTAGTAGGCAATCGGTATCAAAAATTATTAATGAGATGTTACTCTCGGGAAGAAAAGGCCTCGCGTGAAGAAACCGGTTTCAGAAGTGGACGATTTCAGTCAGAATGCTATACGCAATGTCATTTATGCCAACATTAAGGAAAATATTACGTATTGTAAAGGAAAGGGCTATTTTTTCTGGTGGAAAGACATCGTTGTGGATGATTATTCGTTCGTTAGGATTCAGATGGAGAAAAATTAATAATCGGAAGTTTTTAATGGAACGATCTGATATTATAAACTTGCGATGGACTTTTCTAAATGACATTCGTAAGCATAGTATTGACAAAGTCGTCTTCTTAGATGAAACGTGGGTTAACGCGGGTCATGTTAGCCGAAAATCGTGGACTGATGATACAACGCGGAGTTGCCGAAAAGAACCTACGGGAAAAGGTGGCCGTTTAATTGTGATTCACGCTGGTACCAGCGCAGGGTTTGTACCGAACGCATTCATGATATTCCGTTCCAAAAGAGATGGAGATTACCATCGGGAAATGAATGCGGATATTTTCACGGAATGGTTTGATGAAGGCGTGTACCCGTTATCGGAAAATTCCGATTAATAAATTACTATAATTTTTCTTTATATTCTAATTTTTTTTTCTATTAGTACATTTTTAAATTAGATTATAGTTGCTTCCGATTTATTAATAGCTTTACGTTTAGTACCGTACATATTGCATTCCATGTAAAGAATACAGTTATTTTAATAGTTTAGTAGTAGTAGTTTTTTAGTAGTTTTAATAGTTTTGTAGTTATTTTTTAATAGTAGGTGTAAATAGGTTCCCTTCGTAAATAGGTTATAGGCTACATAGCCTACTTTAAATAAATAAATATAGACAAGCAAGGCAGATGTTGACAAAGAATGTTTGTGACCGGCCTCGAGGAGTTTTCTTGTGTCGAGCAGGTAAAACTAAAAATCTCGAGTAATGCCGATTGGAAGTAGGCGAGTCTCTGGCGCCTTAAAACTGGGGTCTCTCGACTGAGGTATGGCAACCCTGACAACAGAGTCCACTATCTTATTATGGAAAGGTTTTATTACTTTAAGAAAAATTGAATGAATGTTTGCGCGTACGAAAGCCTGTACACGTGCACACAACAGGACGAGATGTGCGACACTGGTGAACTGAGAAATAGTTGCGCATGCGCGCACAGCCCCATGTGTTGGAGTTGTGTTCAGCTCGCCCCGCCTTCGTACGGTGGTGGGAGGCGACTGCCTCGAGATTCCGTGTCAAAAGTTTCCCTGAACAGAGTATAGAAACATTTTGAATAAACTGAACATTTAAATACAGTAATGCTACTTGAAAGACTTATGGATATGTTGATGCTCTGAGGGTTAACTCCTCAAAGGGTTAATGAATGGAAGCCTGAGCATAAATTACTAGACTACAATAAAACAACATATGCCGAGGTCAAGTGTATTGTCTTTCATAAAAACAACAAAGTTAGAAATTACCGACAAATCAATCAACATATTTTTACGTTAAGAAATCCATTAAAAAAAAAAACTGAAGACCAACTTACTTGCATAAAGAATCCTGTGACTAGCGATTTACGAATGTTGATATAATAATCTTTAGATGTAAATTCTGTAGATGTCCGTTTCAGATTGAATCTGTCCATGATACGAGACAGCTGTTGTCGAACATTGTCTCCCGATTTCAGCGAGCGGTAATTAACAAAGTTGTCATAACACCACTGTGGATCTTCCGAATCTTGAAAAACAACCAACCACAATTAAAATTTATATTTTACAGATATTCACTACAATTATATTAAAAAATATTACTTCCTACATACCTGTAGACAAAAATAATTTTATCAATTGTTAAAAATATGCCCATAATAGGCAGGTGGACTGCAGAATTATTTGCACTAGATCAGTTACTTCCAGGGCTACAAAATATAGTTCTGTTTCTTATAACATGGTCAGCCAATAATTTGACTGAAGCATTTAAGAACACAAGAGGCAGAGGTGTAAGACACTAGTCCATTATTTCCTCTGAGAGTTATAAATTTCATCATTACACAGCCAGACCCTGTGGTGAATGAAGTGAAGGTGTCATTTGCAGGGTGGAAAGCAGAAGTTTTTCAGAGGGCTTGGCATACTGATAAGCATACTTTTCAACTCAGTGAGGAAGACTATGGTAAACTACCTTACTCCTTGTTTTACTTGGTAAAACCTTTGGAGGTTCAAACCAGCCTTTCGGCTGATGAGCTATATGTCTATAATTGAAAAAAGTCCTGGAAGGAGGAGATCACTCAGTGCTGCGTTGTCACGTTTTACAATAATTATTGTGTGTGTCATCAATAGGCCTGTTCTTCCTTACCACATCTTCACTTAACATGTTTTTACAACATTTTTTTTATAACACGTTAACCAATTAAGTAAATGCACAGAATATGAAAAATTAAAGAACTATATTGAAAAATACAGTTTTATCGTATGTAAAATAAAAAAGAAGAGAATTAAGGAACAATGTTACCGCTATGACAGTCAAACACTGAGTGAAGCTTATGCGCTGTCTGTCATAAATCTGGCATCACTGTCTAGACTATTGTTGCCTAGCAATGAGCCCATTCTACTGCATTCAATTGAGTAGCCAGCCTATGACTCTTCTCCCAAAAATAATAGTATAAACAACAACAGTTAAAAATATCACTTGCTTTTCTCGCATTGTAACTTCTGGTCAGATTAACTATTGTTGTCTAACTAGTATTTCATAAAAAATTTATCTTTATCCTGCTCAATATATTGATTCCTTACTAGTAAGCTAAAAAAAATCATTGTGAAGGGGTGTTTTTTCAGTGAAGATTTTTTTTCTGAAAGGACCTATTGATTAGTTATTAAAATGGAACCTAGTTGTAGTGAAAATTCGAGCACGAGTGCTAGAGTAATACGGAAAAGGCAGGTAATACGCAGACATGCTAGGGAGTATACAGTCAGTGTATACAATTTTATGAAAAAAGAAGCTGAACAAATATTTTACTGGCCGATGTGCAAAATCGTGTAGCCAGAGCTATGGGGATTTTGTGTAGTACAGTTCAAAGAATTTTGTAAGAAAAAACACTAATGTGCTAATCAGAACACCAAATAAGAAAAGAATGAGAAGGAAAGTCAAGAGTGACGTGGACGATTTTGATAAGTGTGTTGTGAGAAGAACAATATATGATTTTCATAAAAGAAACGCTGAATGGCTAACTTGAATTCGTTATTCCCTGTTTTGCGAGAGAAAATTAATTTCAAAGGAAGTAAATGGTCGCTGTGGAAAATTATTAAAGATATGGGATTCAGATGGAAAAAGGCAAAAGCCAACAGAAAATATACAGTTTTTAACTAGTTTTAAGTCTAGCATAGTAGTTTTAACAGAGTAGTATACAGTTAGAAAAAGAGGGAATGATGATTAAGTGAGAAGGAGACAACACTTGCCCCGTTGAAACTATTCCAACTCTACCTACTCACCCTCCCTTTACAAGCTTCTTCCAAAAACAAATGTACTATAAGTCATGTAGTGTGTTTTTGGTAGTCTTTTTCTATATTACGTTGTATTATTAATCTTTTGAGAAAGCACTATTAGTCTGCATATAAAAACCACAACACTTTGTGAGTAGTCAAGTGTTAAATGAAGTACGTTGTTAAAAACAGATTTATATACATAGTTGTATATTGAAATAGTTGTGTACAATTGTTGAACGGACGTCAAATAAGCTTGCCGGTGTAGCTGTGCAAACAGTTCAGTCGGTAGATTTAGTTTCTTAGCACTGAACTGCATAATAAATCACGTGCGTTGAACGATATAAATTATCATCTACTAGTGTCGTTAAAAACACTGTTGTAAACATTGTACGAGGCGTGTTCAGAAAGTAAGTACAGTTTTTAAAAAAAACAAGTAAAACAATTTTTTTCAACACAATTTTATTTCTACATGAAAGCCCAAACCTTAAACTATTTTTCGACATAGTTTCCACCGATGTTCAAACACTTGTCGTAGCGGGTGATCAATTTGTCTATACCCTCTTCGTAGAAGGTTCCCGCCACTGACATGCACAAAACCAAGTGACTCGGAAGTGCTTTGACTTTTCTTACATGGTACAGTGATGATTGTGAGGATTTTTTAAACAAAATTGTGACAGGTGGTGAAACTTGGGTCTGTCATGTCACACTGGAATCTAAACAGCAGTCAATGGAGTGGCGACACACGCAATCCCCAAAGAAACAAAAATTCAAGACGACAATGTCTGCACAAAAAATCATGTGCACTGTCTTTTGGGATCGGAAAGGTGTTTTGCTGATTGATTTCCTCCCAAGAGGTGAAACCATTAATGCGGCAAGGTATTGCGAAACCTTAAGAAAACTAAGGCGGGCAATTCAAAACCAACGGAGAGGAATGCTTAGTAACGGAATTGTGTTGCTCCATGACAATGCTCGGCCCCATACCACTGGTGACACTCAAACATTGGTTCGACAATTTCGTTGGGAGCAGTTCGATCACCCACCCTACAGCCCAGACTTGGCACCGTCTGACTACCACTTGTTCCTGCACATGAAGCGCGAGCTAGGCGTCCAACGCTTTGAAACCGACAATGAAGTGAAAACTGCCGTGGAGTCGTGGCTACATTCGTTGGCGGGAACCTTCTATGAAGTTGGTATAGACAAATTGATCACCCGCTACAACAAGTGTTTGAACATCGGCTTTCATGTAGAAATAAAATTGTGTTGAAAAAAAAATTGTTTTACTTGTTTTTTTTTTTTTAAAACGGTACTTACTTTCTGAACACGCCTCGTATACAAGAATTAATGCATGCCACATACAATGCATTGCAGACGTATGTTTTCAGGTCAGTTGATAAATAACGTTGCTAGAGCGACGTGACTCTGATCTCAGTTGGTACAGCACTGACTCCCACCACTCGCTGAGGCAACCGAGCATGCCATTACCAAAATAAACTTTCTGGGCACTCAAGAAAACCGGCAAGCTTATTTGGTGTCCGCTTTAAGTAAGAATTATTTATTTATAAATATCCAGATCCCAAAAGAACCTGAAATAAATTTAACAATATACAGGGTGATTCACGAAGATATGCAGAAACTTTAGGAGCTCATTGTACATGTAAAAATAATGAAAAAAGTTTATATAAACATGGGTCCGGAAATGCTTCGTTTCTGAGTTACGGCTAGCGAAAGTTTCGCCCGGGTTTCAGCTCACCAGGTGAAATGAGGTCTTCCTGAAATTCTGGTAAGGTAGATTAAGGGGCGAATTCAATCATTTCTTATGGTTTTTGATCTGATAAATTGAATAAAACAGGTCCCAGAACTGAAAGTTAAATATTTTTTAAGAAAACCAGTGTCAAATCCAAAAAATGGAGTGAAAAACACATTTTTTCATCTTTGGACAAGAAAAACTTTGTTATTACACCAAGAAACAGTTAAATTTTTTTAATGAAACATGTTAAAAAATATATTCTGAACAAACCGGTGTAAATAAAGTACACAGAAAGCGAATAGATGTTTGATTAAATGAATTTTTATTCATAACAGTATAAAGTAAAATTAACCGGAAAAACAAAGATGAAAAATTGTGTTTTTTCACACCATTTTTTGCATTTGACTCTGGTTTTCTCAAAAACTATTTAACTTACAGTTCTGGGACCTGTTTTATTCAATTTATCAGATCAAAAACCATAAGAAACGATTGAATTTGCCCCTTAATCTACCTTACCAGAATTTCAGAAAGACCTCATTTCACCTGGTGAGCTGAAATCTGGGCGAAATCTTTTGCTAGCCGTAACTCGGAAACGAAGCATTTCCAGACCCATGTTTATATAAACTTTTTTCATTATTTTTACATGTACAATGGGCTCTTAAAGTTTCTGCATATCTTCGTGAATCACCCTGTATTAAATATTACAATGAAAACTAATACTCACTTTGTTTGAAAGCATGGTAGACGTTGAGGAGCGTCAGATGATCCCCATCGATATGAGCGAAACGCATCTTAGCATCATCGGCAGCCTTCTTCGCCTCATTAGGTCGGACAAAGCACTGCGGGACTAAACACAGTGGGGGAAGGGGGGGAAGAAGATCCCGACCATCCAACCAATTTAGTAGTGCTCACAACAATACTGGCATAACCACCTAAAGGACTATCCCAAGTTAGAATCTTTGCTCTTGTCTTTTTTATCATTTTTTTTTACTTTTTAATATTCTATAGAGATTAGAATTTATCTTGACAATGACACAGAACATCATGTCAAAAAAAATAACTTTGTCCAAACACAATTAAATAATATTCTTAGTTTACTTATCATACAGCAAGTAACTTTGTTATCATTATTTATTTCAATTACAAAACACTAATAACAAAATATTTGGAAGGGTTCAAAACATACTATTATAAAGTCATTTAAAATGACACTTGCATTCAAATTAATTTATGCCTACACTGATTATTATGCTATATATTTTTCAATGAAGCCAATAAACTGTAATCCAATATTACTCTGAACCAAAAATTTGAAGAATGGTTACTAAATTACCTTGATAACATTTTTGTAAAACAAGTTGTACAACTTCAGTGAACACATTAAAAACACAGGAAGTATTAAATTCATAATTTTAGCTTTAGAGACTCTAAAAAAACTGATACGAATGAATACTAAGTTTTACAAAAATGTTAACAAGTCACAAATGTTTCAGAAACTGTGTTTGTTTTTTATGTATTTGACAAATAACTACTACAGACAAACAATGAAAATACATCATTAAATTTGTTATTTAATATAAAGTTATAAATTAGGTGCATCAGCATCATATAAGTAAGATGTAAAAAAAATAATAAGAGAAATGGGTAAAGTTTAGAACACAGAGAACAAATAAATGCAGAATTCAAAATTATTTTTTAAGTGGAATTATAAAGAGAATGTGAAAACTGAAGAGCAGGATTTCATACTGGCACAATTTGATTAATTGAAAACTGTAAATAATCATGAATCACATCAGTGAAAAAAACAATTAAAAAAAAACAGTAATTTCATTTCTGTAGAATTACTGCATTCTTTTCACAGGCTGAAATACAATGGAAAAACATCAAAGAATACAAAATTTTGTTCAGGTTGTGGAGGTTTAACGATTAAAGAGACAAATGTGCTAATGAGATACAAGAAAAGAAATGTAGCACTTTTCAATATTACTGAAAAAAATTAAGGTACACCACTTTCAATATAACCTAATAAAAACTTGCTAATAAATAATAAAACCTGTCTAAAATGGAATACACCAATTTTGAAAAAAAAATCATTACAACCTAATATTTCCTCTTTGGCAAACTACAGTGAATATGCTGTATGAAATTTTTTTCTAGACCTAACAAATTCTGAACCACTTAAAAAGATGTTTGAAATATAGATAAAATCAATGAGAACCTCTGAAAACAAAGGATCACTAACCAGATAGACTCAAAGGAATGAAGCGCAGGCTAGAGCATTAGAGAGTGGAGGAAAATTATTAACTCTTCATGAGTCTGACATACTAATAAGCAATTTTACTTATGCTGTGAGGACATCATTAGTAGACCAACTTAAATTTTATTTTACTTGGGTTCAAACCAGTGGGCTTAGTAACGATTCAAGATAAAATACTTTGCAATACAGAAAATACATAAGATTTATATTTTTGTTTACACAGGTGACTTTTAAAATTAGAAATATAAGTGTTATCAGGTTCATAGTCTACCAATGTTGACTGATATAAATCAACACATTATCATGTCTTCTAAATAATTTACATTTGTAATTAGCTTCATTTAAACTCGTCTAATTTTTCAAAATGAATTGTGAATTCTTATAATTTTTTCTGAAAAAGTAGCTAGATAAAGAAAAGGTAAATGGTAAAATCAAATATACTCTCAATACGGTTTTAATAATTTAACAGGAATAAATTAAATTTGCAAAAAATTAAAAAATTGATGGTTTCAGTTTTACACAGGTTTTACTATGAGTTCTCTGTTCAGACGGAAACAAAAAATGTATTTCAAAGTGAAATGAATAAACAGAAAACAAAAACCAAAACAAGAATAAATGATGACAAAGTTAATATGAGCAAGATTCTAACTTGTAAATTTGTACAGGCATATCTAGAAAAGAAATCTAGATTACCTGGAATGATTCATCTAATCGCCCAAAATCTAATTTTTTCTCAACTTATTTACTTATAGTTTTAAAAATTTCAACTAGCTAAAACTAATCAGATTAAAAATAGTAGCATCCTTAAAACCCAATAAATATTTTATAAAAATATTACCACCTCATTATCCTAAATTAATAAAAAAAAATCTGCGACTGAAGAAAGAATTCAAATCTGAATTAAATTAAAAATTAAAAAAACTGACAGAACGAAGAAAATTCACAAAACAAGAATTTTACACAATTCAACTTCACATAGGTTTTTAAAAAGTGCAAATATTAATTCCAGCACTATTTTGTACATAAACCATTGCAGTTAAAAAACTGATGGAATTCGTTATTTGTTGGCACTAAAGTTCAATTCTCAGAGAACAATGCCACAAGAAGCCAATAAAAACTACACATGAATGTGTTATACCAATAAAACATTCATGTTAAAATCCATGTATCTTCTTATAACATCAACTTAATAGAATATCAATTTGTTCTTAACCTGTACAGAACAAATATCCAATTTACGTAACTGTTTTAACAAAGTATAGCAGATCTATATCATATGTATAGATACATAAATAAAAAACAATTCATAAACACATAAGCATATTTTTTATGTGTAATTAGGCACAATGTTTAATACATAAAAGTAAAAACATTATGCTTGGCCAAATACATTCATTAACCAAACAAAAAACAGTAAAAAAAAAACAAAACAAAATCATTCATACAAACAGAAACTTAACTACACTATAAAATTTAAATAACCTGAATAGGAATGAATGGAAAAGTGCCTCTACTTGCTCACTAACAGAATGAATGTTACAGAAATTTCTTATAATTAACCTGGTTCACACTGTTGATCTAATTTTAGGTGATGCTGAATAAATGGTGAGTGGGGTGATAAAACGTGCTTCTGCAAAGTTAGTATAAATCAGAGACAGTAAATATAGCACTTTTCTAGTAGGGAATTCTTTAACGCATCTACTTGTGTTTTCAGAAATAGAATATCATAAAAGGGAAATTTTTTATTTTCTCTTTAGTGTGTTGATGACATTGATGGTTAGGGAATCAGTATGTTGTGATAGAAGTACATGCAGCTCGTGTGTAAATCAACGTAAATTCAATATCTTTAGTTTGAGTTGAAGCTGTGTATTTTCTATGATGAAACTTGCCCTTGGTGTGGGTCGATGAGTTCATTTTACTGTTCTGTAGGGGGTTTACCTCACTCAGGTCAAAAATACAGCTCTTTGTAACATTGCAAGGAAAATGTAACAGCTTCCCTCTCATACAACCTACAGAATTGTTTGAACCAAGTGGTTGCAGACAAAAACATTTCCTACATACGGTTGCTTATAGCTTTACCCTGAGTATGATAGTGGCTCTGTGACGTCACTGTAAAAGAATGTAAATTCTGCCCCTCGCTTTCTGTTGCCTGTATGCTATCCCACACTTTTTGCTTTGTTCAACCCAGTTTTCTTTGAATCTTGTAGCAGTAAGGTATGCTTCTTCACTATAATAACTTTTATTTATAATTTCAAATTTTTTGTCGGAAAATAGCTAGTATAAAAAATATTTTACGTCACTTGGTTCACAGATAGTTTATACGAGATAGGAAAATCAGACTAATTTTGAAAATTTTATAACTCCGTCAAATATTTACGGAAACCTAAATGAAAAATATATATTTATTCGGTCAACTCTTGTTTACAAAGCATGTTTTATAAATTTTTTGCTAAACTGAAATTTAAGCCCGTTATAGTAAAACATCTAAAGTAAACACATAAATTTTGGCGGTTGAAAATTTCGCTCGCCTAAACGCAAAGAATTATGAAGCGATTTTCTTGTAATTATATTCAAAAGGGGCGTACGTATTATATGAATCAACTGTAATTTTTTCATAATTTTTCATCAGTAATGATGTTAGATAAAACAGTTGTTTTGAGACAGCGTTTTGATTTTTCCAATTCTTCTGTTTTACGAGAAACAGTCCGTTTCATAAGGGTTAAAAAATAAAAATAATCAGTACTACCTGTACTCAAGACATTTGTTACTTAAATCATAACTTCACAAATACAGATAAATTAGGGACAAATTTGACTAATCTAATACTTTATTACTTTTACTGTAAAACTAACTGCTCAACTACTAACTACTTAAGTACAAAACATTACGTTTCAAATTCTTAAGTACTTGTAATAACTGGCAATTAAATCTTATAATTTATACAAAGGTGAATAATGTTAGAGTTATAACTAATATAATGTTAGGATATATTCTATAACTAAAAAAAAATTATAAAATGGGTCAAATTAAACAAAAGCAATAAAAATGGGCTATGTTTAAATGATTATCGGCATAAATCTTGCAAAAGAACCTTACTCATTTTTAGTCTGCGCAGCTATCAGTGTCAAGCACTCCCACTCCTGTGCTGAGCCTACAAAGAGCACACATTACGGTGAAGAGTGGGGACATACATTTAGATTTTGAATTCAATACAGAGCAGAATGTGTGCAATACAGTAGTTTTTGAACATGTAAATGCCATTTTACTATACTGTATTGTGCAGGGCGGTAGGCTTTGTAAATGAAATAATAATGTACCCATTAGATGAAAACTATAAACAAAACAATGCAATAAGAAACAATGTGAAGCTTATTTCAAAATTGTACAGTAACCGTGAATTTGTAATAATTATAAAGTCCCACATATTTAATTGTGTAATATTTGTAGTAACTACATTTAACTTAATTTGTTTCATATTTTCTAAATATTTTCTTTTATTTATAGTATTTTAATAATTAAAATACTATTTTGAATTTATAAAGTAAGTGCCATTTGTACATACACACACTACAAAACATTTTATAAAACGGTATACAGTTTAACGCACACTACACAATTAGGCTACCATATGATGTACAAAAATATTGAACCAAAACAATGTTTTCTGAGTGATAGTAGCCAGCAAACTAATCCCTCCACCGCTTACTTTTTATCTCTCCTATTGCACTTCTCTAGCGTACTAGTGCGCCAGACAACATCTCATAGCGTCAGATACAGCGTAGGTTTTTTCAACGATTTTTGCCTATAGTAACACTCCTCAGAACGTAAGACACTTAGCTCAGGCTTATGTTTACCAACCATGTAATATGATATTAACACTTTGATATTAAGGGTAACAATATCATTACGCTTAAGTACAGATATATCAGTACTTCATTTACAAAAAAGAGCTGTCACTCTTCCTGACAAATAGGGTATACGTGAACTTAAAATGAAACTAACTAAGAAAATGGTGATTATGATACTATTGAATTAAAAACATACAGTTTTTAGTGACTGTCCGAGTTAAATGTTGTGCACGTTAGTTCTAGACCTTATTATGTGTTCATACATGATTGTTTTGTGCATTTTTTTTTAATTGTACACCTATAGTTTTGTTTCTAGTTTAATGTGCTTTCAAATCTAGTGTGAGAATGGCTAGACCGGTTCCTGATTCACTAAAGATGAAATTAAGGCATTTTTTAAAAGCTTTATAAATAAATCATATTTCCAGAACCAGTAGACATTTTTTTATTTGGTTCATAATGAACTAAAGAGATTTTCTGGGTTATGAGTATTATGTTGGGTATATATACATATATATTTTTTAAATAATGTAGGGATAATTGCTTCACAATTTTAAAACTATCACGAGAATCTCCAGAATTTTTATGATGTGAATTTTTCATAACTAACTCTTAAAGAAAGCATATATGGTAATCCAAAAATGTGCTAGTTTTTGTTAACCCCCTCCCCAACACATTTTGGGATAAAGCAGAGTCAAAGCCTTGCACATAAAAGGATTAATATGAAGAATATATGAAAAGCCGATTAAAAAAAAATTTCAATGTGAACTCTTATTTCTAAGATTTATATTAATATTAATAATAAACTACGTTACTTCTATTCAATAAAATAATAAAAATATATGGTCATTAATAGTAGTACCCAAAATAATTAAAAAAAAACTTTTATACTAAATAAAAACTTGCTTTTAAAAATTACAGGCCGCCTTATTACCACTTACGAATGAGATTATTTTTTTTAAAAATTGAATATTAATTAACTGGTTGTTTCTGTAACAGCAAATAAAAGAAAAGACAAACTAATATTGCTTAGAGGCACCAGGTAACATGGACTTAGGTAAAGGACTACCTGACAACATCGCTGTGATGGAGAGTATTTCATTAGAGCAATTAAGCGAACAGCTGGCTATCAAAAGTTTCGCCAACTGTGGATCTAGCGGAAATTCTGCCATGACAGCACCAAGATCCGTTAAATTTCCATCATCGTCAAGTGCTGCCAAATAATTAAGCAATTCAAGAGCTCTCATTAATGTTTCGGGCGCTAAATGTAACAAACAAAATAAAATTTACAAAATTAAAAGCAATGAAAATATTAAGGCTGAAATGAAAACAATGTTTATTTATTATGGAGTGCATACTGCATGCAAAAAATCAATAAAAAGTGATTACTAGATAAAAAGTCTCATGGTAACCTCATAACTCATAGTTTTTTTAAAATTTCATAACATTATCTCTTTCTGAATAAATGCATCATACATTGGATCTAAACTAATGTTCTGTCTTCCACAAAGGTTGTTCGTCTAATTCATTGTGAAAAGTTATTTAAAATAGTCATAATAGAAAAAACAAATTATGCAGGAATTTATAAACAATCAAGTTTGATATTCTTATAATTTTTACCTCTATTTTTGAGCAACGAGACTATGATTTATCTGCAATAATTTTCTTTTTCCTTAATACTTATTTTTAGGAGATTTAATGAGATAATGATTTTCTGACTTCTTTAAAACTCATTCAAATTTTGTACAGATTAAAATTTAGAAATAAATATATCAGATCATATATAATAGTTTCCAACAGTTTTTTTTTATACAAAAGTTCAGCAAACATTAACAACATTATTCAGTATATCACATCATACATAACTTTACACTTTCAATTTAGTTAAGCGATCTGACAAAAATGTTTGTCGGGTCCCCTTATGGTAGCTAATTTAAGTTCCAACTTTCAACTTTGTGCAGTATTCCTTTCTTTTTGTTTACACACACACACACAAGCACGCACACAAACACACGCAAACACACACACACACACACAGATCAATCGATAAAAACATGTTTCTTTTGGGTTCAGAGGGCCTGAAAACTTGTTTTATCAGTGAAAACTCAATTTCAAAACAATATTCTTTCTTTCTCTACATATTTTATGTAGAATAAGAAAAAGTAAAAAATGTATTTTCCTCTTACAGACTTGCATATATTTATTTCAATTTACAAAGGTCATATTATGCATACATATTTTAGGTCTGAATGTTATGCACTCCATAAATAATTGCTGTTTCGTTAACTATTCGAATCACACTTATAAACTGTTTCAATTAAAACAACTATAATGTACAAGATTAATGAACTCAGCAGTTGAGTGCACAACAACCTAACCTAGTTCTTGATATTTGGTAATAATTGTGTTTCTCTTGTAATCAAGGCCAAACTATAATAGTACATGAAGTTTCTGCATCTTCCCGATCAAATCTAAAATGTATTAAGATTATTTTACCAAAATATTAACTAACCTGGTGGATCCATAAAATCAAAATGTACAAGATCATCTATTCCAAGTTTTTTAAGTTGTAAAACTACTGAACCCAAATTTGAACGTAAAATTTCTGGATACGTATTTTCCTGCATTTCATTCTTGTATGCTTTTTCAGTATACAACCTGAAATATAATAAATTGATCAGTTTTAGAGTAAAATCAACATAATCATACAAATCCATGTTTTTAAAATTAACTTGATAATTTAAAACCTCATGTAGATGTTTATCTATATATTTAAAAAATAAGGATTTTGTGAGTTCGGTACTTGAGTGATTCCGCTCAACCTTTTTCAAAATGAAGAGCTCTCCATGTGCAGATTTGGCATTACCTACAGCTACTTTTTCTAAATTCCCGGTTAATCCAAAAAAATATAAAATTAAGAGGTTTTTATACCATGGTTCTTAGATTTACCAAACTGATGCCTTGCTTAATCAATTAGTAGCCTCCAAGAAGAATAATCAGTACAATCTTAAAGGTGTTTTCTTAGTTTTTGATAAAATTATGCAGTTCTAGAAAATTTTTAAATCGTCAGCTGTTGGCTGATTCTCCCGAAGATTTGGGCATTCTATAGAATTTTAAGCGTAAAAAATGAAAATTTCAATTCTGAGCCCATGTCTCAAGTCCTTATCGTAAATAATATGACCATAAAATTTTGAATACCCATATTAATACAGGGGTACCCTGCATAAGTTCAGCGATCTCATTTTTGGAATTTGCATATAACTTAATCTAATGATCTAGGATTGACCTACATGAAATTTTGTTTTCAGTTTGAGTAATTTGCTTACTTCTGAGTTGCATTTGGAACCTTAATTAACACGGAATTTTAGCGGGTTTCCTTTGGGTCTATTGTTGACAGTGTTTGATTTTCTATTTATTATCTAAATAAATTTTCTAATATGTTCCTACTCGCCATTTGAGTTACTGACTTGCATCCTTCTGATTACACGTAATAGTTCTGATTATCTTCTCGTGAATTAGGGCTTCTGTTGCCATATTCACAAAATTTATTTAACTACAATGGTCCGCCAACCACTTGATATTTTTAACTCTAAATTTACTCAACCCCTCTTATACTAGCAATAAGATCGCGTAATGAACGGGCATTATTGCAAGTTTACTTTTAATCTTTTTTTTATAAAAAGTTTTTAAAAAAATCCATTGCACATAATGTGATTTTGCAGTCACATTATACAAAATAAATAATCATATTTTCAACAATTTTTTTCTTTGGAAAAAATATTTTAAAATACAAACCTAAAACATTTTCCAGGCCGTGTTCGACCGGCTCGACCAGCTCTCTGTTGCGCAGAAGCTTTACTGATTGGGGATACAAGAAGTGACTCTACTCTGATACGAGGATTGTAGACCTGCAGAAAAATACATAAATAAATAATATAAACAATTCAAATAAAATAGACCAGAGTATACTACAAACCAAGAAACAAATGAGTGTACACAGACAATATATGAAAAAAAAAGCTAGCTAAACGAGAATGTTATGAATCACATATTTATAATATTTAGTATTTAAAAAAACCAATAAATTAAGTCAGAGAAATACGAGCACAGGCTATGAAAACTTGAACAATGTTATAGTCTGTGGTTGCAGTTTTTGGCCATCCCAAATGTTCAGTCACCCAAGCTGTTACAGCCACGATTAAATTTAACTACCCAAAATTTCATGGTGGTAAATGATTGTACACAACAACCAACTATCTAAAGACAGCTTGATACATGAATTTGTCAATTTTCACAGTAACACTCGCATCGACTTATTAAACACTATTATCAAACGACTGAGCATTCAAAATGGCTGAAATTATCACGAGTACATTTCAACGCATGCTCGAACACACTCCCCAACTGTACTTAACGAGTGCTGACATATTCATGTTAATGTCCGAAACTTTTCAGACAACCCTCATAAATTACCTAACACTCTGTCCATAAAGCATTCATTAATCAATAAACTCTTAGGGAAAGCACACAGTGAACACTAGTCGCTTACAAGCGGGGCAGCCTGCTAGTAGGAATAGGCCATTAGGAATAGGCCATTATATTTTAAACGAACGTCTCACAGTAAACGCTGATGGGGAAACCTGCGCATATCACCTCATAAATTTCTTTACTATAAACCTCCCTGCTGCTTGCTGGTAGGTTGCTAAGTGTTCTTGGCATCGTATAATACACATTTATAAATAATAACTTGTTAATTAATTATAACATAGGTTTATAAAAATAACTTTAAAAGATTATTACTGGCCAAACAATGCTATATAATATTGAATAGTCAAAATGTTCAAAATATGTAATTGAAAGTAATCATAAGTCTTTCTTCCAGTAATATTGATTGCTTGTACAAGCTGCACCATTGTTTTTGTAAAGTTCTACTTTTGACAATATAAAATTTAACGTTTCCAGAGTCATTCTCATGTATTTAAAAAAAACCTGTCACTATCTTTTTTTAATTGCGGAAAAGATTATGCTCATCATAACATTTTCTGTTCTTATTAATATCACTAACAGTATCGTCCTCAAATGATAATAATTTCATGTAAACGTTTTCCATTAGAAATAATTCATCATCACAGCTGCTTCTGGAACTCATGTTGAATAGCAACAACTGAATGAACGTTAAGCACGTAGTTACATGCTCTCACTATGCATGCTCGCCAGCATGAATCAGCCCCTGCAACCAGCGACCAACATTCACTGAGCGCACTTACCCTAACGAAATAAAGTAACTCAATTTACATGACAAAATTTATCACTATCATCTATTTATAAATAATCAACCGATTAAAAATGAATGGAAACAAGTAAGATGCATGTTAAAAGTTCATAGCAGTTCCCTAAAAAAACGTTTCATACCTCTGGTGGATTTAAATTTAAACAATGTTAAGCATAACTGAACCAAATTTAAAGAAAAGAAAACAATTAATATATTACCTTTTGCTTAGCAAACCCAGGATCAATTACAAAAACGACACCATCAATTGTCAGCGATGTTTCTGCAATATTTGTTGAAACGACAACCTTACGACCAATAGCACCATTTTGCTTATTTGGTGGAGCAGGTTCAAATATACGTTGCTGTAGATTGGGTGGCAATGTAGAATATAATGGAATACACTTCAGTTCACCAACCTCTGGACCCAAATTATCTATTTCACGTTTGATACGTTTACAGGCTTCCTCAATTTCCTAAAATAATAATAATAATAATAATAATACAGCTTTATTTTACAAACATAGATATACATTAATACACATTAATAATAAGTACATATATATTATCGACCTAAACTAGGAATTTGATTAGAGCTAATACTTCTTATTACCTAATAACATGTATTAGCTATAATATACTATACAATATAATGTACTTTCATCTTCAGTAATAAAAACATCAATTCACTATATATGAGGAACAAGACTTTCAAAACAGTTTTAACCACTCCAAAACAACCACTCTGGTAAAAACATTTTATCAGAGTGTTTTCGTAATTACATCTATGTGACCAATTTTAATATCTTCTTTTTTTTCTGGTTTAACGTCCGACTGTTCTGCAATTACTGCTAATGTAGACGGTGAAGGATGAAATGATTTTTTGTAACGTATGAAAATATGCCGTGCCTGAATGGGATTCGAAACCAAGACCGCATGATGAGAGGCGAGCACGTTACAAACTATGCTAATGCGGCTGGCCAAAAAAATATTTATAAAAAAATACACCAATACTAGGACATGACTCTCAATGTTCAAATAGTTTTTGGTCTTCAGTAAAACTTAAATTTGTTTTGGACAAACTGCTTTTTGAAAGTCAGTCTTGGATATCGTTCTACATTATCTTCAAAATTTGTACACCAAAAGTTGATTTTCATATTATGATACTGAAATTTATTTTAAGAACTTAAAATATTTTGGCTAATGAATGAATACAAATCTGCAATATCAACAAACCTCTTGACCAGTAAGAAAGAGTAAAACATCTCCAGCGATCTCTTCACACATATGAATTTGTATCACGGTTCTAATGGCTGCTTCCAAGTAATCTCTTTCAGGCTCCTGAGTATAGAATATTTCCACAGGATGTGTTCGGCCAGGTACATTCATTAGCGGGGCATTATCAAAATATTGCTGTAAATAAAAAAAATCTGGTGTGAAACACTCACAAGACATTTTCTTGCCAATGTAAATAATGACATATAACCCATGTTTAATCATGAGTACACAATGTAAAGTGAAGAACATAACCTAATTTTTTAATTTTCAGTGAATGACGCTTAATGAAAATTAACCTCTTAAGGACTTAAAAAGGCTCCGATCCATCTGATTTTTCATCAATAAGATTGATAAACAAACATGTGCCCTACACCAAAGTAAATAATACAATACACACCTTTTCTACAGTAGATACAAAAAGCTAGTCATTACATAACATTTTCATTGCTGAACAGCTGAAACAAAGTATAACCCTGATGCTAAGTTTTTCTTAAATAAAGCCTCCCCCCACACACCAGGTACGAAGTAAGCACAGTAAAGTGAGACAGCGGCACACATGTGCACGGTCAACAGCGAAAGTGTTTAAGTAATACACATTCATTCCATTTGTTTTTATCAAACCTATATGTAGTAATTCTAAATGCACAGTTTTTAATGATCAGCTTATATTACTCTCCTAGAGGTTTTTACATTAACAATTGTGTAATAATTTAATTATTTTTTCAGGACTGATTAGCTCTGAACGTATGCATTGCCCTCTACCCACTTCATAGCTGCTAGCCAAATACTTGCTCTCGTAGCTCTGTTATACAGGGTGATTCAAAACTAAACGGCAATCTCTTGGAATCTCATTCTATAGCTAAAAATAAGAGAAAAAGTTCATATAAACATATGCCTGAAAACGCTTAGTTAGCGAGTTACGGCTAGCGAAAAATTTTACCTAGAACTCTGTAACCTCGGTGAAGTAAGGCTGTATAAAAATGTTAAATGTAGTTACAAAGATACAAATACGATTGTTTCTTATGTTTTTTAATCTGATAAATTGAATAAAATTGGTTCCAGAGCTGTAAATGCAATACTTTCAGAGATATCTTACATAAAATACAAGAATTGGTGCAAAGAAATAACACATTTTTGTGTTTAACGTAAGATTACTTCCATAAATGGTAAATAAAGGTGTATTTTTTCTTAAGTAAATTTGTAGAAAATTTAATTCTGAAAAGATTCATGTGAATTACTCAGGAAAAAAATGAATAATAGATATTGAAATTTTGCTTTATTTAAAATCAAAACAGACGCACATTCTTAACTGCATAAAATATTAACTAATATATAGGTTGGGAGTAACAGCTGATCAGCTGTTATTCAATATCTATTATTCATAATTTTCCTGAGTAATTCACATGAGTCTTTTCAGAATTAAATTTTCTACAAATTTATTTAAGAAAAAATACACCTTTATTTACCATTTATGGAAGTAATCTTACGTTAAACACAAAAATGTGTTATTTCTTTGCACCAATTCTTGTGTTTTATGTAAGATATCTCTGAAAGTATTGCATTTACAGCTCTGGAACCAATTTTATTCAATTTATCAGATTAAAAAACATAAGAAACAATCGTATTTGTATCTTTGTAACGACATTTAATTTTTTTATACGGCCTTACTTCACCGAGGGTACAGAGTTCTAGGTGAAATTTTTCGCTAGCCGTAACTCGCTAAGTGTTTTCAGGCATACGTTTATATGAACTTTTTTTCTTATTTTTAGCTATAGAATGAGATCCCAAGAGATTGCTGTATAGTTTTGAATCACCCTATATATTTTGTCAGCCATTTTTTTAGTCTTTCAATAACAATTATAACCTATGAACATACAATCAGCTGATTATTATAAAGTATTGCATGTTAATGCACTCTATAATCAATGTGTTCAGTACAAGATGCAAGACACGAGTAAACTATGACTTATACACATGGACGCGTAATTGGATGGGCTTAAACATTTTTACAATCTGACAATGCTGGCAAATGTTCTGATTGGTCTAAACGCATGAAACAGCAGAGCTCATTAACCATGAAAAGCATTACAGTAATCAGGAAAAATCGTGTACTAAATTTAAAGTAGAGAAACTATGAACTACGAGGGCGAATCAAATATAAACGGTAATTTTTAAAATTATATTTATTGAATAATAATATACAAAAACTATGCCTTCAACATTTTTAAATACAGTCTCCTGCATTATCTACACATTCTGCCACCGATTTGGAAGCTTGAATATTGCCTGTTCATAAAAAGATTGAGGGAGAGTTGTCAACCAATCGTGCACGTGCTTCTCGACATCTTCATTGCTTTCAAATCGTTTTCCTCCAAGTGATTCTTTCAGAGGCGCAAACAAAAACTAGTCACAAGGGGACAAGTCTGGACTGTAAGGAGGGTGTTCGAGAGTTTCCCAGCCCATTTCTTCCAATTTATCCCTTGTCAACAATGCGGTGTGAGGCCTTGCGTTGTCATGGAGAAGGATGACATCTCTAATGGGCACACCTCGTCTTTTGTTTCGGTAACTGGTTTTTGCCGACTGTAGCACCTGGCAGTAGTAAGCCACATTCACTGTTTGTTGATCGTGAAGAAAACCAATGAGTAGAACTCCCCTTGAGTCAAAAAAATTGTTGCAAGAACTTTTCCGGCTGAGAGACGAGTTTTGGCTTTCACTGGGCAGCCTTCATCCTTCCTTCGCCACTCCTTACTTGCCATTTTTGATTCGGGAGTGTAATGGTGGACCCACATCTCATCATATGTGACGATGTGCCTAAAGAAATCTTCACCTTCTTCTTGAAATCGATGCAGAAGTCTCCCGGCGATCTTCGACCTGACCTGTTTTTGATTTCCAGACAGCAACCTCGGAACCCATCGAGCACTAATCTTTCTGAAGCCAAGGTGGTCTGTGATTGCAGTCTGAACACTCCCGTAGCTGATACCAATTTCTGACGAGATTTCTTGAACAGTTAACCGGCGATCACCTTCAATAAGCTCTCGAACGGCACTAATGTTGTCATCTGTGAGACTTGACCTTGGGCGTCGACGGTGACTTTCATTTTCAACACGTTCTCGCCCACCCCTAAATTCTCTGGCCCACGTATACACTCGATTCTTAGACAGAGTAGTGTCCCCAAACTGTGCCCGCAAACGAGTAAAAATTTCCGAAGGCTTAACGTTCATTGGCTAAAACTTTTATGACGATTCGTTGCGCAACAGATGGATGTACCTCTCGCTCGGTCATGGCTGTACTGACGGCAGAACGCAACAATGCTGCGAAGTAAGCTGTTCCCCCCACTCCTATTAAACAAAACAACAACTGCTCACCGCCACATCTGGTCCGAACGTGTTTGGTACAGTCAACAGCAAAATTACAGTTTATATTTGATTCGCCCTCGTACTTTCATGTGGACAAACTATCCTGAATAAGAATACTGTAATTATGAATACAAAACTAAGAGAAAAAGGCTTACCTGAAATTTTCCAGCATCCAATGTTGCAGACATAATAACTAACTTTAGATCAGATCGCTGCTTTGCAACTTCTTTTAAAACACCCATCAGAATATCTGTAGCAAGAGTTCTTTCATGAGCCTCGTCAAGTAATATTACTTGATAATTTTCAAGCATAGGGTCTGACATACCTTCTCTCAGCAACATACCATCTGTCATGTACCTAAGAAAAAATACATAGAATTGATTGACAATTCTAAACAAAGAGTTTATACCACACTTCATAAACAACTTATCAAGTAAAGAGGAGTTTACATTTAGCCAATCATAGGACTTGGTTATAACAGGCAGGCGGAAATTATTATTGTTAAATTATTTGCACTCAAAGCTGCTAGTTTCAAGACTAAAAAAAATTGTTTCTTATCAAACGGTCATCCAATTACAGTATATGAAATCATTTAAGAACAGAAGAGAAAGAGGTCTAAAAAAGACAGTAGTCAGAGTTATCTCTGAGAGTAATGAATTTCATTACATGCAGCCGCCAGACCCTGAGGTGAATAAAGTGAAGGTGTCACCAGAGTGGAAATTACATGCTTTACAGAGGGCCTGGCATGCTGATAAGCATATTTGTTTACATCATGAGCAAGGCATGGTAAACTACCTCTCTCCTTGTTTCACTTAGTAAAGCCGCTGAGGTTCAAACCAGCCTTCCGGCTGATGATCTCAAAAAAAAAACAACTACAAAAATCATCATAGAACATTTTAATTCCAGTTACTAGTTTCAGGTTTTCCCAAAAGAATTTGATAATTTCAGAACGTGATCTTAATAGAACCATAACAAATTTTAATAGAAACAACAGATGCATTAAAAGAAATATTCCGTTTAGCATAATGAAAATAATTTATACACAACTTAAGTTTGTTAAATTGTACATGGCTAATTACTATTATAACACACATACTTTTTAATAATACAACTCATTGAACATCGCTCAGATTTATAAAAAAAGAAATTTCACAACCCTTAAACACACAAACAAGTGAATTAAATAAAAATCTTACTTTAAAACAGTTCGAGCAGAAGAACAATCTTCAAAACGAATACTATAACCAACTTCTTGGCCTAAACAAACATCCATTTCCTCAGAGACTCGCTGTGCCACAGACATTGCAGCCACTCTCCTCGGCTGGGTACAAGCCACACCTTTACTTCCAACGGATAATGAGTATTCTACACACCTATAAACAAAATATTAAAAAATGAATAATAAATTATATTTGAATTTAAATCAGAAATGCCAGTAAAAAAAATAAAATATTGTATTAAAACTCCATTTAATATTTTCACCACTAAACAGCTAAAACAAAGTATAACCTCCAAGATTACGATCAATTTAACAAGATATATTCAACTTAACAAAATCGTTTAAAAACCTACAGAAAAATTTGTGAGCGAAGTAAATTACCTTGTTATCAATAACAATTGACACTTATTATAAATAATTCATTAATTTATTTTTCCATTCATGCTACATTTATAAACACAACATCCAACAAAATAAATATAAATTAACTATCCTTGTCTAATATAGGCTGAGCTGTACATACCATTGAGGAATCTGTGTTGTCTTTCCAGATCCTGTTTCACCAACCAATACTATGCATTGATGCTCCTTAAGTAATTTCATGAATTCTGTACGATATTCAAAAACCGGAAGTGTGATACGTTTTCGAAGGAACTCATGATACCTGTGAACAAATTAAATTCCCGCATGACAAATTTTGTTTCTTTAATGTTTGAAGTAACTATAGACCTACCTGCTTATAATGACATTTAAGCTGATTTTGCTCATTTGAGCTCCAAATTTTAATAAGCTCTACAAACATTTCTAATTTTCATAAAACCATTTTGAAATATTCTTCCCGAGATCATATTTATAAACAATGTAATATAAACCCAATGATCGTTAAGAAAAATACAAATAAAACACAATGAAGAGTTAAGAAGACCACTTCAAATTAAAACTTCCACTCATACCAATGTATAAAATAATATTTTACTAATCTTTTCAGCTGCCTAGATATTTATTCACTTATGATCTACTTAAATATATGTCTTGGTGAATCTGCAATCGTCAGAGTATATAACATACAATTTAAAACCATGGCACATAAGGATACACGAAAGATAACAAGATAAGTAAGGATGTTATCCTTACCTGCCATGGTAGGAGTAGGAAGTTTTAAATTTTACTGAGAAAAAATTTTAATTTACTGAAGATGTGTACAAGATACACAAAAGTGCTCTAAACATTGTTAAATGTTTACTGTTACCATATTCTGATGGTTTAGAAATATATATTTCAATTACAAAAGATGTAGTATCTTCAGTCATCAACAAAAAACTGTTTTTTAATCTATCCCTTTTTATACTACATGGCAGCAGCAGTCAATGTCACCGCATCATTCTTAAATTTTATTTGCTCATTCAAAATGTCCTGCCTTTTCTCATTAAAATAAATAGCAATATATAAGAATAATTTATATTTTTCAATTCAAATTTTATTTTCTTTAAACTCTTATTATGTTGAAATACTGTCTCCAAAATTTACATTTTCCCTGTTTCAAATGATTTGATATAATTTGACATATCACTCACATTTCAGTGCTCATTATATCTTACTTGAAAAATAATTATACCAACGACATCATACCAATACAATTTTATTTATTTATCATTACTAAAAACAAGTACAATGAATCTTATCCTATCTTATTTCCTAATACCCGCATATGTCTAGCCAGTGTACGGGTATGAGTTGGTTTATTTTGTTATTTATATTATAATAATAGCTTTTTATATCTACACTAAATTTACATAAAAGAAAAGAAACAAAATTTACAAAAAAAAAAAATACAACAAAATTCCTTAACATAAATATACAAAAAAATAGTATAAAAAATAAATAAAATAAAATGTCATGTAGTGGCAAAGGATGAAGCAGACTTTCAATGGCTATGCTAACAAAAAATGTTTAGCTGAAACAAGAGGAAGAATTGGAAAGAAACAAGGAATGAATTCCATTCATACTCCTCACAAGAACAAATAGATTTATACATAATTTCTCAAATGGGGTAAAAATCATGTTTTTATTAAATTATGGAAATTTTTTCACAAATACATGAATCTGTACAAGATCTTATTACAGAATAAACTAGGTAGGCATGGTGCTATTGGCACTTACTGCTCAAAGATTTGAAATATTTTAGGATACTTTCGTAACTTGAAAATGGGTTTACAACTAAAAACTCCAATGTTAGTAAGCAAGGTATTAAAGGAACATTACCAGAAAATAATCAATGTATTACTCTTTACCAGGTGTAGAGCTCATAAATACATAATTAACAAAAAAAAAACTAATGATTTCCAGTTACCTATACTAAAATAAATTAACCTACATCCAAAATACAACAATTTTATGACAAAGGAAAGAAAACAAACCTTTGTGTGTAAGGCAAACCAGTGAATGGATTTATCTGCATGTTCCCTTTTGCAGCAGGACCAGCGCCTGCTGTTACACCAGGTATATTTAATGCAGTGCCTGGAACAGCAGCAGCTGGTAATCCTGAAGCCACTGGAACGTTCATCCTGTTAAAAATAAACAAAATTACATTATAATAGCACAAGATTATCGTACAATGTTTGCAAATATATGGAGGATTAGGTTTATCAAGAAGTACTGAACTCACCGAATTTTTTCAGGTTCCGCTTCACCAGCGCTGAAACAAAAATTACATTATTATGACAAATGTATACTTAATTACTTCACTTACTAAAAGCTTAGTTTTTAAACGTCACGCAGAAATAATTAAGCTAAACATGAAATATAAAATATAAGTATTTAGGTACTATAAAATTATGTTTTTCTTTTGCCAACAAATTATACTATTTTTCAAAGTTGATACGTTATGAACATATAAATTGTCCCGTACCCACTTCATAGCTAACAAAGACTTGCCAGCACCGTTGTCAATACTTGCTCTCTTAGCTCTGTTATAAATTTCGTCAGCCATATTTTTACTTTCTCTTGCCTTTATGAATATATAGGAAGGAAAGTATTGTTTTCATGTCGATTTTTCGAAATCGAGTTTTCACCAGATCTATATGTTTTCAGACCCCCTGAACCCAAAAAACATGTTTTTAGCGATTGGTCTGTGTAGGTGTGTGTGTGTGTGAACAGAATATCTCAAGAACAGAACATCGTACGAACTTGAAACTTAAGTTACATACCACTACCGGACACGACACGAACATTTTCATCAAAATCGGTTAACCGGAAGTAGTAGTTTATTCGTGTAATTTTTCACTTTTTTGCGATTTTCTCAAAAACTGGTCCTACGATTTTTTTTAAAATCGCCTGGTTTAGTCAATTTTTTATTCTCTACAAGATAGGATAGGCGTCATGTTTGCTGAAATTCTGGGTGAGGCTGTTTTCACGTAAAAACATAGTTTTTTAAGATTACGGCTTTAATATGCAATTTAGAGCAAAATTTTATACAATAAAAGTTGTAGAGAATTTAAAATTCTACAACTTTTATTTCAAACATTTTTTTGTATAATGCTTAGTTTAGCAGTAATTTGCAATTTTCTGATTTTTTCTCACGAAAACGTGTGAAAAATCGATTTTTTAAAGATTTCGGCCTTAGCATGTAATGCATTTCATGACAAAAGTGTATAGAATAAATTTTATAGGAAATAAAAAGATCTACAACTTTTATTTAAAGCATTTTTCACTACAGAGCCTAGTTTAGCGTGAAAGTGATTTTCTGTATTTCTAAGCCTAACTGAGTTCGATTTTCATTCTGTGTCTTTCACTCATGATTAAAATAAGGTTATGTTTATTGAGGTTAGTTTTTTGTTTATTTCTAATGTTTTATTACTAATGTTAGGTTTATTGTTAATTATTTGCACTGGCAAGAGAAAGTTGTGTGAGTGTTTCACACCAGATTTTTTGTCTTTCAATAACAATTTTAACCTATGAACATACAACCAGCTGATTATATTATAAATATTACTATTTTATCAAACATCCTATGTAGGATTTTTAAACAGCCGTATTATTTAAAATTGAAATATATATTTCTAACCACCAGAATACGGTAATATAAAACACTTACCAATGTTTATAGCGCTTTCGTGTATCTTGTACACATCTTCAGTAAATTAAAATTTATTTTACGTCAAAATTTAAAACTTCCTGCTCCTACCATGGTAGATAAGGACTACCATGGTAGATAAGGACCATGGTAGGAGCAGGAAGTTAAATTTAAATTTTGACGTAAAATAAATTTTAATTTACTGAAGATGTGTACAAGATACATGAAAGCGCTATAAACATTGGTAAGTATTTTATGTTACCGTATTCTGGTGGTTAGAAATATATATTTCAATTATAAATATTACATGTTGACGTGCTCTATAATCGACATGTTCAGTACAAGCTACAAGACACGAGTGAACTACTGTGGCTCTTATATGCATGTGCGTAATGTTTTCACGCTGATACATTCATATATTCTGACAACACTGCCAAACGGTTCTGACTGCTCTAAGCGCATGGAACAGCAGAGCTCATCAACAGGGAAAAGCATATACACGTACAACTATACTATTTTTCAGGGCTGAGGAGCTCTGAACGTACGCATTGCCCCCTACTCAATTCATAACTAGCCAATCATTTCATCAAAATTTAGCTCATTCTATTCTGTGTTGACCCATAATAGTGCTATATTTTTAATCTTGTTTGAAAATTGCCATATCGAGGTTAAAAGACAAAAAGACCCACGTTTTTTGCTATCGCAACTAATTTCATGTGTTTAGAGATGTGTAACTCGATAACTATTTGACCGAAAAGTTTGAAATTTTAACACAACATAAGACAATTATATTCTTACAGCGTGTACAAAATTTCAAATTTGCACATTATATAAATTTTGATTTATTAACAATATTCTGAACCCTTGCTATCTCGGTAACCGCTCGATCGTTCAGCACGGGCAAACTATTGTTTTATTCAGGGTAAAAAAACTTAGTATAGATATGTTATTAACATGAAATATTGATTGGCCAATGTTGTGGTAGAATTTTCAAAATTTTGAAAAATAGACTTGGTAATGTGTGAGGTGGGCGCTACTATCCATGTTGCCAGTTTGTATATGTGATATCCTGTCGAATTGTCTACCTGAATTGACAAACTGCATTGTCAATTCCGGTAGTCAGATTCAGGCAACATGGATAGTAGTGCCCACCCCCGCATTACCAAGTCTATTTTTCAAAATTTTAAAAATTCTGCCACAACATTGGCCAATCAATATTTCATTTTAACATATTTGCACTAAGTTTTTTACACTGAATAAAATGATAGTTTGCCCATGCCGAATGATCGAGTGGTTACCAAGATAGTTTTAGGGGTTCAGAATATAGTTAATAAATCAAAATTTATAAAACGTACGAATTTAAAATTTTGTACACGCTGTAAGAATATAATTGTCTATGTTGTGTTAACATTTCAAACTTTTCGGTCAAATAGTTATCGAGTTAACAAACCTCTACGCATGAAATTTGTTGCAGTAGCAAACACCCTGGTCTTTTTGTCTTTTAACCTCGATATGGCAATTTTTAAACAAGATTAAAAATATAGCACTATTATGGGTCAACGCGGATTAGAATGAGCTAAATTTTGATGTAAAGTATGTTAAAATCAGGCTCATAGTTTTGGAGATGCAAGGTTTCAAACTCGGGTGTCTACGATTATAAAACCGATATTAGACTTGAAATTATTGTATTTCAAGAACATATACCAAATTAATCTGCTAGGATAAATGCCGAAGTCACAATCATCCACAATAAGTAAAGACAGTAGATAACAGCGAGTTCCACTTGCAAAGGTAAGAGGTGAACTAAAAGTTACAAAAAGGTTTATCACACTGTACAGAATTGGTTGACAATAAATTGAATTATTTTATTAAGCAATTTCACGCACTAAAGCAAAGTCTGTTTTCAAAATCTTTTTATACACGTGTGTTAGAAGTTATATGACGAAAAAATTACAGTAGACTACCGAGCGTAGTAAGCAGTACAGTGGTACCAAGGCGAGTAAAAACACATCAAACATCCGAAAGAAATAACTTATCCTAATACCATAATACCGATTTAGATTCGACAACCAGTAGAAAAATAGGGTTTTTTTTAAAGTATTACAGTTGTCTCAAGCTTTGCTTAAACAATAACATAATATTACCACTTAAAACAATATGGCGTTCAGTACAATGCTTACAGCGGAGGGCCTAACTTCTACAATCAAACATTAAACATTGGGAAACCATTGTCTAAGGTACAAATCCATTCTAAACACTCATATATCATAAAAAAAATGTTGTACGTGAAACTGTTTACCTCCTTTTCTTCGTAATATAAGGATCAATAACTTCAATTCTTCGTTTCGACATTCCACAAAAATTTAATCTTCTGCATCTGCACAGGATAGGAATCGAAAACGTCGGGAATCGAACAGCAACACGCGTCTTGGGGTAACCCTGTCTCGGTGGTATTTCGGAAAATTAATTATAATTTTTCAGCAGATTCCCTTTAATTGTGTAAATATTTCTATTGACTTAGAACAGTGCTTGAATTTTCTATTGATGCCTTTTTAAAATAATAATTTTATTTTACATTATTGGGAACATTCGGTCTCATTTATAAAACATTACACTAACGAGGCGTACAATATACACACACTTAGCGCATAATAATTTTTTTTTGAAAAACTTATTATATTTTATTTATATTAAAAGTTATTTCAAGATTGTTCATACAACTAACAATAATCATCTTTATCCATGTACAGTACATAATTTTTATACATTATGCATAACCATATATTTGACTTAACACGTTAAGTAAACATATATTAAGATCGTACCATTTTTCAGTTTAAATATAAAAATAAAATTTTTTGAAATGCAATATTTATCCTAGTTGCTTCAAACCAATATATGTTTAAATCTAACTTTATTAATACAACACTGTGTTCTGATCACCGTGAAACTTTCTTTCTATCTAGTTGGTACACTCGGCTGCACTGGGCAAGACTGAAGTAACCTGTTTATTTATCGAGTGCACTTTTTGGTTTACAATTTTTCGCTTTATGAATCAGTTGTCTATAAAAACATGTCGTATCAGTCTTATAGAGGTACAACATTAGGAAATACATTACAGGAAAGTCTAGATGAACTTATGCAAGTAAGTAAATGATTGATATGGGACTGTGTATGATGCTGTGTCTCTTCATACATATTTTTGCTAATTTTACAACGAGAATGTACGTAAATGCACACAGTTAAGATTATTTACACAAACAGTTTTATTAATCTCATATAGTAAGGAGAAACGTTTGTAAAAGGTTGTAGTTTAGTCCTAGTGGTTTGCAATAAAAAGTGTTATTGCTTAGTTATCAGCCCTATCAAAATGAAGGCTTAAAAAAGCTTAGAATGAATCAAGGTTTATTTCATTAAAAAAAGTGTATAATTATTGAAACCTAGTAAAATGAAATTTCTCGTCTTCTCTCAGTGCTTTCCAGGTAGCTTTGTATAAAATGAAGTCATTGTTTTGGTAGAAAATAGTAATTTTCTTATCAGTGGTAGTGAATTTTCAGTTAACATCATAGGTTCAGAGCTGTATAGAAAACATTCTGCATCTTTTTGTAATAAATCTGTGAAAGTAATGGAGATTTTACAGCTCATCAATGTGAAGAATGAAATGTGAGTTGCAGAATGGAAGAGCGAAGTTCATTTCAAGGTGGTTTGTACACAAAGGAAGCATTGTAGATTACTTATTTCACATTTTTTCCCCATTTATTAGCAAATACATACTACATTATCCAATCCTTAAAATTGTCTTATAGTAACTGAGACGTGCTTCGTAAAGGTGCCATTGTAATTAATGAAAGAACTAGTGTTAATTTAAATTACAGTATAAATGAAATTTATCACCTTACCTTTGGTTACCTTTTAATGTGTTCACTGCTGAATAAATTTTACCCCTGTACTTATGGGGAAAACACCATAAAAGTAGTAATCTTTTTACACGCAACATATATGTAGTGAGCACGGTGCAGAAAATGAACTCTCTGCAATTGCTCCGTGTTCAGCAGTAAAAATGTTAAGTTTAAAAAATTTAAGCGCATTTCGGTGGTACCACCTTCTTTAGAACAATATGAATAAAATTAAAATTTATAACCGCTTTAAAACTGGATTTAATCCAAATGACTGAATTGAAACACCATTCTAAATTTTAATTTTTAATTTTAGTAATATTGCTTTGGAAAAGGTGTTTGTACACGCGTAAGTTTTGTAAACTTAAAAGGCAACCAAAGGTAAGGTGGTAAATTTCATTTATATTAATGATTGGCAGGATGCAATTACACATATTGAAGGTTATATAAATTAACCTAATTTGTAAAAGATTTAGTGTGCAGAGGTTGTTTTCATTGTATATAAGTATTTATCGCTATCTAGCTGGTCTTCTTAAGACTAATCTTTGAAATTCATGTGCAATCAACTAATTAACTATATCTGTAAATCGTATAGGAACAAATAAACAATTGAAGTTTGAAGATGTTTATTTAATTGAACAAATATTTTAAGGATTGGAACATAGTTAGCCTTACAAATTTTTAGTAAATCCTTTCTTTCTGTTAGTGTCTTTTATCACCTTTTGGTGGATTTTTTGTATAAATAAACTTTTGTTACACACTGATGCTTTAAAAATGATAAGATAAACAAAATTAAGTAATAAAATGCTTTGTCACTTTGGTTTTAAGACTGTGGTACCTTAAGAAACCAATTTTTCCTTGGCTGAAATATCAGAAACGCAAACAATTTATTTTGCAGAAAGTAAGTTGATGTAGAAGAGATCATTAGTGATGAATATTTTTGTGTCTTAAATTTACCGTAACAAAAATATGTTTTCTTCTTTTATTGTTGGAATGGCATGTATTGAATCTTGTAACATATAACATTGATAAATAAATTTTGTAAATTTGTTTTTATTGTGAGTCCATAATAGTAAGATGTAAGGGTTGCAATTTTTCCAATGGCCAGTAAAGATCATTTACATTGATCTAGAGCAGGGGTCTCCAACCTTTTTTACTCAAGGGCCACATTGTAAATTTTTGGAGGAAAGGCGGGCCAGCAATATTTCAGGGCAGAAAGTCTAGCCCCCCCCCCATACACCCTCGAAGTTTTTTCTAATTAAGAGCTCAGTGGTGGTTTTTGAGATTTTCTTGCTTAGTTTTTAAGTTGCTATATTTCCTTATAATATCTTTGTTGTTGGCTAACTAAAATTCTTTACGTGATTTTTAAAAAAAAGCTGTGACCAAACAAATAATTATGTTTGCTATAAAATAATATTTGTTCTGTAATGGAGTTTTCAAGTAGGCTTAATGAAAACACAGGATGATACAAAACCAAATCTTTTCAATTTACTACAAAATGTACTTCATTGAATTTTAAAGAAAACTTGACAATACATGAGTTTACAACAAGTGTAAAGCTTAAAAGGAACAATTATTTTTTAGTGAGAATATTGCATTTGTTTGCCACTTAAAATTTCAGCCCATTTAGGGTCAAACAATGGTTGATCGAGAAGTACTGTTGAAAGTAAGTTGAAAGAGAAGTACTATTAACAGTGAAGAAAAGAAAATTATTGTATATGGGACATGTCATGAGGGGAGAAAAATATAAAATATTACAAGTGATTGTCCAGGGGAAAATCCAAGGAAAGAGATCCTTGGGAAGAAGACGAAAATTCTGGCTGAAAAACCTAAGAGATTGGTATGGTTGCAGCAACAACGAATTGTTTAGGGCTGTGACATCAAGGATAAAAATCGCTCTGATGATTGCCAACCTTCGAAGCGGAGATGGCACCTGAAGAAGGAGAATGGTTGATCAATACTTGTTTACAGCTAGTTTTACACTTATTGAGAAAAGAAGTGGCAAGTGAGAGACGACTACTGTACTCATATTTAATGGTAAAAATGCTTAAAAGGAAATATATTATCAAACAAAAACTTTTTCTCAGTATGCTAGCTTTCCGCGGGCCAGAAAAAATCTGTTCGCGGGCCGTAGTTTGGAGACCCCTGATCTAGAGCACTGAATATACATGTATGAAAGCTAGCAGTGGATCCACAGCTATTTAGGAATTTAGTTTCGTCACAAATGATATTATACAGAATGCTTAAAACTTTTAAATTAGCCAGAGAAATATGTTTTCAAAAGTGGTGAGTTGTATAATTGTTAGTATACATTATGTATTTTTGTTTCTGTTTTAGTATGGACAAATAACACCGCAACTAGCCCTTAAAGTATTACTTCAGTTTGACAAGGCAATTAATAATGCTTTAGCTACCAGAGTTAAATCAAGATTGTCATTTAAAGTAAGTAAATATTTTTTTATTTTATATTCTCATCTTCTTCTTACTATCAAGGATTAGGCATTAAGCCTGTTCCAAACTCACAAACCATCCTGTACATCTACACAAACCTTGAGACACTCCAGCCCGTACATCTCGACTACTGCCATCTTCTTCAAGGTCTTCTCACCTCCCTTCTTCCAGCTGGAACATATTCCATCACCTTTAAAAGTATTCTCTCCTCTGGCATTTGTTCCAAATGTTGTCTCCATTGATTCAGGTACTCCTCCACTTTTTCATTCAAGCTAAATACACCCAACTCGGATCTAATTTCCTTGTTATGTATTGGATCCAGCCTCGAGCAGCCCTTCACCCTTCTTAAAAACCTTCTAAACTTTAATATTTTGTATTAAATAGCCTAATATGTGGCATTCTTATGTTCACATGTAAAAAGGCCTGGCTGACCTCATGTTTCTAATAGATCTGAAAATTTGTTGTTTCAAGCATGTAATAGAATTCTTATATTATACAACAGAAGTTCCTGTGCACTTCACTGCAAGTGGGGATATAAAGGAAGTGGTGGGAATAATCGACTTAACAAAATTAAGAATGATTTTTTAAAAAATAAACGCCATGATTGAAAGTGATTACTTAACTATTTTTTAATGCACAGTGTACAAAAATGAATAAGATAATAAAACAAAGAATAACTTTGATTATTATTTTGTATGTATTCTTATCTTTCCGAAAGACGAAGTTCTTAAAAGAACTGATATTGTTTTGAATAGTGCGCTATTAAAGATTTAAAATCACAACAATGAATGCCTACGCTCTGTTCAGTAATCTATAATCGTTATGAGATCAGCGCACTATGTGAGCGGGGGAAATTGGCTAACCAGTACAAACAAATAATGTGTTCTTGAGTACGATTCCGCCATTGCCCGAAATTTTTCTTTTAAGAAAAGTCTGCGACTAGTTAACGTAATCGATATTATGTTAGTAAAAGTCTCAAGTTTTTCTGGGTCGAGAAATTGATTAAAAAAGGTCCTAGCTTAATATCTTCAGCCATTGAGGAGTTACAACATATTTTCAGATTCTGAGCCCCCACACGGGGTGGCGTATCTCAAACATTTAATGGAAGTTTCAGAGGGTAAGGAAAAAAAGTCTCGTGTGGTATACTCCGACGCCCCTTTATGAGTTAATTATCTTATTTTGTTTCTCTTGAGTGATTTTTTTGTATTCTCAAATTTTTGAACCATTATTTAGACCTGTTTAATGTCACAGGTTTACCTTTCATTAGGTAACTTACCTCTTTTCCTCTAGAAGAGTAGAATATCCCCCTCCATACTTCTAAATTGTGATATATTATAAAAACAAAACAAGGAAATAATGGATACACATATTTTTAATGAAACAGGCTATATGTAAACATAGTTATTTGTATCTTTTATTTGGTAATCAAGTCCATTTTTATTTTCAAATAACTACCCAGTGCAGTCACTGCTTTTTTTTCTAACAGCATGAATTTTAACCGTGATACCTAGTGGTTTTATTCATGTATGGGTGTTAACTGGTTCCCATAAGTCTTTTCAGTTTCTCTATAGTTTATTGGTCAGAACTTTCGTACAGAATGGAAAGTTACAATAATAACTCCAATAATGAAATCAGGTGACAAAATATGAAATTTCAAATTACAGGCTCATTTTGAATGTAAATTCTTTGGCAAAGGTTTTTGAGCACGTTGTCTACCTTGAGATTTTTATACAAATGAAGGGATTAATATCCTGCCCAACAAGGTTTTTTGCCTAAATGCTCCACTGTGCGTGCGAATCGTGAGTTTCACACAGGATCTTTCATATCCTGTAAGGATAATAATCCCATAATGTTTATTTCAAAGCCTTACAATTTTGTAAATAATCCATTTTGTCAGGATTTATGAACTACATTTTATTTTAAAATGTAGAACATTTTCATGTAGTTATTATGATCAGGAGCCACTTTTTGTCCTTACTTTTCTGAAAATTATCAACTGCAGTTCAAACAATTGCAAATCCAAACAATTACAATTCTAGTGTTTATTGTAATGCTCATTGATATTCAACACATGTAAAATTAGTCTGTGGACTTAAAGGATTTATAAATATGAAAATCAGTAAATAGTCATGAGTTTGAAGGAAATAATTTTAAGTTAAATTTTATAAAACTTGTATTAATTTTACAGGCTGGAAAATTAAATACATACAGATTTTGTGATAACGTGTGGACATTTATGTTAAACGATGTAGAATTCAGAGAAGTTCAAGAAGTTGCCAAAGTTGATAAAGTTAAAATTGTTGCTTGTGATGGAAAAAGTAAGTAGAAACTTTCATATGATCAGAATGAATGTTCATAAATAGATTTTGTAGAACCTTCGGAGTTTATCAAAGGACCTTATCACGGCTTATATGTTGTCCGGTTCTTGTTATTTATTTAAATTAGCTGTTAATATTATCAGATGCTACGTACCGATATATCAGTAGGTAAGATCACAATTTTTTTCTGAACTGAGCATTGAAAAAATTTATTGAATACAAGTAATTTGGTGCTACTGTAGTACATGGCCTACCGCGGTATGTTTAGTGAAATTTGTATTTCTTGATGTGGTAGCACTTTTGGCACGTAAATATTTACATACGATAATACTATACTTTTTTAATTATTGTGATAATATTACAAAAATTTACAATAGCAAATAATACTATAATTAATAATACGATAAGGATTCACCCAGTTATTTTTAGTCAGTCTGCACACAGTACACACTGTGAATCATTGAGAAAAGCCATAAACAAATCAGGTTCTACTTTTCTCATAATTTTCCATGATATATGGTAGAGGTGCGAATGAAATAATTCTTTCGGAATGCCTCTTTTTTGTTTAAGAATGTTTACTATTGCGTCCAACCACGATCTCTCAATTAATTGCTTGTGTATTGGCTCCTGTTTTGGGTTTACATAATTTTGGGTATGGTTAACTGTTGAATGCAGGTAACCAAATTTTCACATAACCTAATGTAGTTCATATAACCTGAAAAATATGTAAATATTTATTAAAACCTTATGTAGTTCACATAACCTGTAAAATATGTGAATATTTACGCGCTAAAAGTGCTAGAAGACAGTGCTACCACATAAAAAAATACAAATTTCACTTAACATAACGTGGTAGGCCTGATTATTTTTATGATTGCAGTACTCAATGTTGTAGGGTCAAGAAGAAAAATAAAGGTTAAAAAAAAGTTAAAAATAATATGAGTTATAGTTGAATTAAAAGTATAACAAACCTGGAGCTATCGAGGGCGAAGGGAGTCAAAGCCGCTGGTTGGGGACTCGGCTCGCTTTCAGCCAACCAGCGCTGAGCATTTTTCATGGCAACCTTTCGTGACAGCGTTGTCATATTTCAGTAGCACAATCTCTTGCAATAAAAAATGTACTGTACTTTCTTACATTGCAAACAAATTTGTATTTGTATTTTTGGAACCATTTTCACTGTAAAATGTATCTCATAACGAGAGAAAGCAAAGCGGAGAGAGAGTGGAGGCACGCAAATGATGTCTACAGTGCCAGTGCGGGTAACTACACTGCACATAGCAGCAACACTGGAGACTTAGACCCTCGAGCACTCCCCCTACCGTTACAGCTCCAGTTTTGTTTTAATTTTAATTCTAGTATAGTAGTAACAAACAATTAGAATAAGTTAATAAACAAAATTATTAATTTATTGTTTTGTTCAATGTTTCAGATGTATGTGATGAGAGGCGATGATCATTCAGTGTATATATGTATTACCATAATTAATTAATTAAATAAACATAATCACAATAGGCCTACTATATAAAATAACAGCTAAAATTCATTAAATTTGGTGTCTGTGATCATGTGTAACTTTCATTCAGCATGTGTGTATTACAGTGACAGTATTTTTGGTTTCCTTACAATATCCTTGAATTCATATTGTAATTATCTTTAATTAAATGGTTTTTGTAATTATCAATAAATAAATAAATTAAGTTTTGTATTAAAATTATTCTTTATTTTACAGAAAACATATTAAATGATATTGTAATCCAATTTACTCTTCACCAAGTGGATTGGTGGTAGTATGAATTTATCACATGCACATTTTGAACCACACACGAAATCAAATGATCCGAGTCGTGCTGAACAGTTTGGGCATGATAATTTCCCTCTCCTCCACCCTGCCTGCAATCAAATATCAACGATTATGAACACAATTTTTCAACCCTGAAATTTAAGATAATGCTAACAAAAGTTGTTTCAGCACATCATAAGAAATTTATCAACACCCAAATTTACTGAGTGGACATGTCCTTGTAGGTTCTAAATGGCTTCATGAAAATACAGTACAAGTTGAACCACGGTAAATAGAAGAGATGGTAGGGGTCATGCGCATGACCAGCCGTTATGAGTACATACAGTCACTAGCAAATGATGTCACCGGTGTGGAAAGCACCAGTTTTTTAACTTCGTTCTTCTACATTCAAGACTCTTAGGCCCGCTGCCGACGAGCGGTAAATTGCCGCGCCGCCGAAGCGGCTACCGTCCAAACGGTTTAGCTTTCCTAATATCCCAATATGTGACTGCCGACGAGCGAATGGTGCCGTCGCGGACTACTTAGAATGTCTGAGAATTCAGGCGGCGCCGTTGCGGTCGATTTTCTATCGTCGGGTTCTGCCTCTCCGCTCAGCGGCTTCAAGGTCATGCGGCGAGGAATAACATGAGTGGTCATTGATCCGTGCCAACAGACAGTCGAAAACAGCAGCTGCTGCAGTATTTTGTTTAATTTTTTAGTAATTTTGTTTACTTTTAGTAATTTATTCTTTTTCAGTGTTTTTTTTTTGTATATTATTATGGATGAAATAGATATAGAATTGTTTATTGATGAAGTAAGAAAACGGCCAGAATTATGGCAAATATCTAATGAAAATTACAGGGACAAGAACAAAAAGAGATCAGGGTGGTTTAGTATCTGTCAGATTTTTAGTAGTGGATTTGAGACTTTTTTGTATCTAATCTAAAACTGATTTACGACTAATCCAAATGTGTCTTACCTCAAAGTTACAGCTAACATTTCTATCGGTGGTATGGAGAGTCTCATGTTTGTGTCTGCACTCTTTAATTTTTCACTTAGTTTGTGTAATAGTTCATCAAAAGACTTCACACTCATACGAAAATAATTGAAAAACTTTGTATTGTCATTTCGTAATTCAGAAAATATGGTTGTAAATGCTCCTTTCAGAAGCCTGGCACTTACAAAGGGGTGAACCCAGTACTTCTTTTTCATAATACGGTTTTTATAAACTAAGTAAGAAAAGGCTACTTGTTCCCTCCTATACACTTCCATTACTACTGAAAATAACAAAGCGGTTTTTGCCGCTCATGTGCAGTGTAGCGAACCGCCGGGCGGCGCCGTTGCGGATCCGCGACGGCGCCGCTCGACTTGAGCCGTCCATCAGCAGCAGCACTTATTGGGATATAATAATTATGTTTTGTCTACTATCATAATAACAGCGAGAATAATAATGATAAAACATTTTAATGAAATGTAAGTAAAATATAAAATAATTACCTGCCATTTTTCATTGACAATTTAAGTAAACAGATAGTCTTTAGATATTCAGATTATGAAATAAAAATGTTTAGACAAGTCCGTAATTGTAATATAAATAAATACATGATATTTGGTAGCCTACTTGTAGGAAAATAAAGTTATATATTTATATAATAAATGTAAACATATCGTCCGTGCAATTACAAAGGGGCGTATCTCGATTTTGTTGATTTTTCAGGAAAGCCATTTAAAGTTTGAAGTGAAACCTTCATGTAACTTAACACTTCATTGTTCACTCATTATTGTTCATACTTTCTTTATTTGTATAAATTATAATAAACAAATGTACAGGTTTTGGATAAAACAATTACAAAAAGATTTTTATCATTACAAAATAAAGAAATGATGACTCAAAAACCCTTCTTACTGAGATACGCCAGTTTGTCATTGCTTTCGTAATTTTATTAATGCACGAATTCCAGTTACGCCCTTGAGAATACCAGTATGTTAAATAAATAATAACAAATAAAATAGAAGTAATTTGTTTATTTAAAATATTTAAGCTAAGATATAAACACGGGATCTTAAAAACTAATCATTATAAATTTCTGATTAGCATAATGACATTTACTTGACGTTAAAAGACTATCTGTTAATGATAATAACCATTAGGTTTCTTTTGCAGTTTTATTGACTTTCCGAATTTGCTTTAGAAATGTGTATGATTTATCACAAATTAATTTGATCATTGAGTATATTAATGAGAACATTATTGAACAATATTTAAAAAATTACAGTATTACAAACACTTCCAAATACAATTCCACAAGGTGATAAACATTTTCGAAAAATATAAGTTATAAAACTAAGCACCTACCAACTAAGCCTAATAGAAACCATGTTGTAGTCAACATTTTTTTTTAGTGTCAACGATAATTAGGCCTACTTCCTGTTATAAAAGAAATAGTCGCATAAATACTATTATTTTGACAGCGGTAATAAAAATAATATGTACTGGACACATACTAAATACACTCAATGCGCTCCCGGACTGAGAAGTAACATGAAAATGATTTATAAAACTAAACACTTACTAACTACACCTAAGATAATTGATTTAAGAAAAAAAATTACTTAAACAAGTTAAACAACACAAGTAATAAGACAAAATTTCTTATGAGGTAAATTTGTGTAAAATGTCGTAAATCCTGGATTTTTTATTACAAGAGTATCTCTTAAGCATAATTTCACCAAGTCATTATATTTTGCAGTGGCTATCAGTGGAGATTTCCTATTAAGTTTTTCTGGACAGCTAAATTTAGATTTTCAAAAAGTGAAATGCTATGTACACGTTAGAACAATGGGTTGTTTTAAAATAATCTTTCTATGCTGATATTTTATTACCATTAATCCTCTGAAGGTTGTCTAGTCAATCTTATCATTAGCATCATCCTTCCTAACCCTAACCCTGAGAATTCTAATACCTATTGAAAGTTTTTTGAGGTTAAGAAAATCATCAAAATTTAAAGAATACGTAATGTAGAATTATTTGCTCGTGCTAAACAAAAAATTGGTGTTAAATGTTTTGGTAAAATATTTCTCCAGAAAACTTTAAAGTTGTTTGAATAGTTGAATGAGCAGATTTCTGCAGAAAAAATCTGCAGATACGCCTAATTGGTGCTTTAATTCAAAAACAAACACAACCACAAACAGGCGTATCTAAGATATGGCTGTATGTGACTGTTTTTCCACGTGAAAATATTAACTTACGCCCTTCATTTTTTTTAGTAACTAAGAAACTAACATGAATTGAGATACGCCAGTTTGTCACTTCACAGAACAGCACCAGATAAGTATGGAATCGGCCTTAACTCAAAACAGGCAAAAATCGAGATACGCCCCTTTGTGATTGCACAGACGATATATTATATGTTTGTATAAAAAAAAGTTATATGTTAAGTTTCCTAAAGTTACTTGTTATTTTCCGCAAAAAGATGTTTTAAACTCGTATTTAGCGAGTTTTTTTTTAAATTATGTTTTCGGCTTTAATATTAGTTATTTCTCGCAAAATTTCAGTAATTTTTTCTCGCAGACACAATTTTTGTTTCTCAACACTATAAAATCATCATTAGCAATAGGAGGTTCATAACAACTATAATTTTCTTCTTGCGGAACAAGAAACTCTACTATTTTTCTCTTTTTTCATGTCTCAAATTTCTTTCGAAGTCACTAAAATTTTAAACAGTTTTGCGAATTGGTATCTTATGATGTGGAACTGCAGAAAATGTTAATCTTTTTGTAGCTTTAAAGTTACAAAGTTCAGATTTTAAATCGCGTTTGACATCACAGTCTTCAACATGAGCACCACAAACACGCGCAGAATCAACCGGAAAATTGTCTGCACGTTGACAAGCAATCGTGCTTTTCTTAAGGTTTCATCTTTCGGAAAACAGTGAAATGAAAATCTTTCATGTACCTATATTTTTTCAATTGTTAGCACAACCCGCAACAATTGTCAATGTAATTATATTAGAACTCGCTAGATATAAACAAGTAAGTTACTAAGTATTAGAAATAACAAAAAAAAAAATTAAATACATAATATCTATTATTATGCCCAAATATTTAATAGTTTTTGTTTTGTTCAATAATATATTCGATTAGATTAATGCACAAACATTTAACAAATAAACCCTTTGAGATCAGAACAGGCGTTTCGCCTATGCCCTGAAGGAAGAAGAAGAAGAAGAAGAAGATTAATGCACAAACAATTCACATAATACCATTAAGCGGTAATTAGACGGACTGACAACATTCACAAATACCGAAATAATACAAACAGCTGGCCGTGTTATTAAGCACCGTTGACGTCTTCGGCTACTGTGCATCCTAACATGACCTCTACCATCTCTTCTATTTACCGTGAGTTGAACCACTGAGTACTGATGGTAGACTTCTAAAACAAGTTTGTCTGCGCCAAAAGTTGTTCAATTTTTTATCTAATCTACTCTTCCTTCCTCTATTTATATTTTTGTTTTGTTTTAAGCCCGACTGTTCTGCACATTGGTGCTATTGCAGGCGATAAAGAATGACAGATGAAAAAAGCCAGACCTGACTGGGAATCAAACCTGGGACCCAGGTATATACGCCAGTTGCACTGACCACTACAGCAAGGGCTGGCCTGTATATTTTTGAAATGTCAAAAGAGATACAATTATAATCGGACAACACTAAGATATTGATGTAGTAAAAAATCTACTGATGAAGACCAGATTATGGATAGATCAATCTAGAAACTTCTAGGACAGAAACCAGCAGGGTTAAATACTCGTATACATCTGGTTATATTACAGCAGTAGCAATTACTTTTGCTAGAAGCTAGATGGCCCAAGTTCATAATGGAATGGACACCTCAAGAAAGGAGAAAAAGGGGGCGCTCTCCTAGAAAATGGGAGCAAGACATTCAAAACGCCATGAATTTGAGGCAACTGACTCCTGAAGATGCACTGGATAGGGGCAAATGGAGGTTGAGATGCGAGAAACAACCTGATGATGCTGTAAGAGACCTCGCTTAAGTAAGTAAGTAAGCAATTACTTTTCCAAATTTTATTTTAAAACTTACGTTATTTTTGGTCCCATTACAACAGTACAAGCTTCAAGGAAGAGAACTATAATAATAAGAAAACAAACAATTGATGGATTCAACAGACATTGATGCTAATTTTTTAATACCAGATAATAGACCTGAGATGTCTTGACTCTGAGGTCATCAGAAAGGATTGTGGGAATAAAAACAGTAAAAAATAAAAAGTACAGAGCAAAGATACCAGAATTTAATATTTAAATTCTTCAACCACGGTGCATAGTATACAAACAGATAACAGTCTACAGTGAATTCTAGGAAGTGGGCTGCAAAAAGAGTGACTAGGTGAATTGAAAATCACTTAAAGACCCCAAATACCAAAAAAAGGAAATTCAAAATTTGATTAAACTGCTCACATGAAACAATCTGGAATTTGCATTTATGTATGTTCCTATAAATTTCAGGTGCCATTTTTATATTGATCAAACTACTAATAGGAATTACTGTTTTCTTTATAGTAAGGAGGCTAGCAAAAAAACCTTGAAATACAGATTTAATTGACCAAATAATGTAACAGCTTCACTGTGAGTTGCAATACCTAATTAAATTGCCTTGAAACATTATTGAAATACTAGCTACTCATAAATGTTTCAGATATCACTTGTATTACTCAGTACAACAAAGAGAAAATTATGAAATGTAATTTTTTACCAAAATGCTCAGCTGTTTTAAAGAAAATTAAATTTCTGAAAGGAACAAAATACTCTCAATTTTTAGCAATGTGAAATTTTATGAAGATTTATTCACTGAACTACACAAATATCTACTGTGCAATCCAGAAACAGTACACAGAATTTTAAAATTTAATTTATGGTTAAGGTAATTTCAAAAACATGATACTTCTCAAGAATTTCAAGCTTTTGCCAAATAAGTACGCTAATCTTATCATGCCGATAAAGCAGGTGAATGATTGAACTAGCAACAAAAATCAATGTGATATTTACCAACATTGTACATCTTAGCACATGTGCAAGTTGTACTCAGAAAGTAAGTTCTGTTTAGCTTTTCACAAATAAGTTATTCTACAGGTTACCCTTACCATAAAGGTCATCCCTTCATCTACTTTTTAACTAAGTTTCCACCCATATTAAGCTGTCTGTTGTAGGGTAGAACAAACTTCTAAACCCTCTTCATAAAAATATGCTACATGTTCAATGCTTAACCCATGTTGTGGAATTTCTATGGCAAATATTTTTGCTGTACTGCTTACTGGCTAGGAATTGCTTGAAATGCTGCAACAAGCGAAAGTCTCATTACTAGGTCTGGGATGATTAATTTCCCATTCAAATGTAATGAGCTATACCTTGGACAATTCGAATTGGCACAAGCAGCTTTGGTGTTTATCTACTCCACTCTTCGCCCCTCGCCGTGTAACGATGGTACAGTCACAAAAATATACAATCACTATTGTAATGTGCGACTCATGCCCAGTCACTATGCTTAACTGTTGTTATTAATAATCTGTCACACATAATGACGTGACTAATCTGTTTTCATATATGATTTTCTGTCCATTATATATTCAGACAAATTTGTTTAGTTAGTTGCGTGCATCTGTAGAGTATAGTTTTAGTGAGTTTTTGCAGTTAAGTTCTTGTAATTTATAATTTAAATTTTTACCGAGACAAATTAAATACATATTTTAAAATGAAATAATTATTTGGATGTTTGTACAATGAAATAAGGTTGTAGGCATTTGCATACATTAAAATTTGTAGACCTTGTTGAAATATGTTATGGATATACTTTGTGCAGAACTGTGTGTAAACGTAGAGCAAGAGTTGTGCCAGTCCACAGTATACTTGAATAACTTGGCACCGTAGGGCTTACTTACCATCATGAAGCAACTCGATACCACTACCCAGCATAACCAGCTGGATACATAAAACTTAGTTTTATCATTCTCTGTGAAACAAACACAACCTACACCCAATTTCACCATGGATGACAGATGGCTTCTCACACCATGTCTAATTAGAACAGTTATCTACCCACTGCAGAACTGCCTAAACCATCTTCTTACCATTGAATCATTTATACTTTCACAGCTAACGAGTGTTTTATTAAGGACGCAACCCTGATTATAAGAAGATATAAATAATACATCAGTAAATTTTCTGTCCCCTGATTGGTAAGTTGGCAACAGTGTACTCAAGACCAACTACCTAAGACAATTAAAATGTTCCAGTCAAGCATTAGTGTCATAACAGCAGTCGTTTCGTTATATTGTGTCAGCAATGTTTTTTCCAAGGAAGAACCGGGTGTTTTATTAAGAACGCAACCCTATGTTAAAAGCCACAATCTATGGCATATAATCAGGGTTGCGTCCTTAATAAAACACTCGGTTCTTCCTTGGAAAAAACCATTGCTGACACAATATAACAAAACAACTGCTGTCACCACACTAATGCTTGACTGGAACATTTTAACTGTCTTCAGTAGTTGGCCTTGAGTGCACTGTTGCCAACATACCGATTGGGGGACAGAAAATTTACCGATGTATTACTTCTATTTCTTATAATCAGGGTTGCCTCCTTAATAAACACCTGTTAGTTTCATATTGTCCATTCAAAACCCAGACAAACCCTATATTAGTTGGCGAGTCCTTCAATTAACAATTTTTACTCAGGGTGTAAAAATCTACTGTAATCAACAATACTTAGCTCATCACAGAATGTAGTTAACTATCATATAACGAACAATGCATGTTAGTCACTAAATTTAGAAACTTACTTTCTGAAACCACTTATAAAAAACCTTCACATTTGTTATTATGAACCAGTTTTCCTTCAAGACTGCGAATCAGTTAATATTTCATTTATGTCCACTAACACTTATTAACATTCATATTATCTAGCCTCTAATTCATTGAACAAAAATATTGTCTTTTTGCACTTAAATAGAACTAATAATGCAAGAACTACTTAAAGATGCAAATTTTAATGACCACACATTATTTTCTCCAAAATAAAATTCACAAAGTGGAATAGTAGCGACATGAAAGTGATAATCTTAATACACCCTCTCCGTAAGACAAATAAATAAAATATTGGTGTGGCAAACATACTCTTGATTTTATAGTTACAAATTATCTACCATGAAGGTAGGTTATAAACAAACAGGAAGCCTTAAATGATACTGCATGTAGACAAACTGCAATTCTTCTAAATCCACAAATAAAAGCAAAAATATGTTTGAATTAATAACATTCCTACCTCATTTATAGTTTCAGAAATCCATTTCGGCACAGAAGTCTCTACTAAGAAGAATACATCTGATAATATCTGAGCACATTGTCCTCCACTAGTTTTAATGTTACTTTTGTTTAATGGTTCGCTATGAACAGACACAACACAATCATTACAGTCTTCGTTTAAATGATTGCGACATTTTCTACATTTCAATAAAATACTAGACATTTATTACAAGAAAATCTAACCTTGTAGGTTAGAAATTCTACTACATAAAAAAATTGAAATGGTCACTATTTTATTTTCAACGAATAAACTAAATCAAATTCTAAAACACTTTATAAATTTTTTTAGAACACTATCATAAAAATTTCAAAATATGAATTTTAGCATAAAATGATTCATTAACAACAATGCGCATTTCATAAATTGCAAAACAATAATACTGCAAGCATGCTTCGTTATTGTCGTCGTAAATCGAACAGCTGTTGTGTGTGTCAGCTGTTACACTTTCACAGCAATGGCTGGTAGTGGAATGGACGAGAAGAAGTCTATCAGGGATTCTGCGAGAACTTTAAAAAAATATGGAAGCACAAGTAATCATTTAAAAAGACAAGAACATTTTGTTAAGCATAATGTTTCAAAGACTGATACTTTACAAGGAATTGCCCTGAAATATGGAGTTACGGTAAATTCATTTACTTGGTCTATATCTTAGCTTAGGATTCAAAGCAGTGGGGGCGATTTCTTATGCACTTTCGAATAGGGTGTTGGTTACTTTCTGTATTTAAAAGTGATTGGTATTATTAATTTCATTAAAAATTTAAGCAACGAATGCTTGTTTTATAATAATTTTTTTGATATTACGTCTGTAAATCTTAATAGATGCTGTAATTATCAAAACATATTTTACGGTAGGCTTACTGCCTACATTCAGTATCTTGTAAAAGTATTTAATATAGGCTGTGCGTGTGATAAGTAAAAGAAATAATAAATAATTAATAGTATTTATTTATTAGTTTGTTGTCAGATTATAGTGCAGTTAAGAAAACCGGTAACCATAATGTAGTTTTCAGTCATAAAAGTTATAATTTTTAAAATTGCTGGGAAGTTGAATGTTTTTACTAATTGATCTCTCCGTAAGTACTTGTAGTATAACATTTAGCCTTATAATTTTATTAAGTACATGTGTTTTACGAAATTTGGGTGATTGATGTAGTCCCTGAAATGTCATTTGTTCTTAACTTTAGCTCATCAACTCGCTGCATTTTGGATGAAACTCTTACATAATATTTTTCTACTAGTAAAAATTTAATGGGAATTGTTTTATTTTGTTTATAAAAGTGCTTGTTTAGAGAAACATTAAAATACTACGCAAGTAATAAATAAAATTTTAATTACATTCTCCATAAAGAAACTGATTATATGTTTTGTTTACTGGAACTCAAGTACTTGCAAGTTTTTTTTTTAATAATAATGTATTTTAATTTTTTTTACAAGCATATCTTTTAACCATGTCTTGCCAAATATTGGAATACCAAATCAGGTTGTTCTATGTCTATATTAAATTTGTAGATAACAACTCACCTATTATGGTCTCAACATCATATGATGTTAAGGACTAATGTTTCCAATACTTATTTATATTATTAAATTAGTTATTAATTGTTCACTATACAAAGTTAAATTTTTCATATGGTAGGTACTGGTAGGCGATAGTACAAATTAATGATTTGTTTATATTTATGTTATACTACTTCTTATACTTTTGTTCTTACAAGCACTTTCGTGGTTCGCACCGCCTCTTCAGGCAGTAATAATGATCGTACAAATGTATGAAAAATGGATTGTCAAGCGAGCACAGTAACTGAGCCTGTTTATAATTTTTTTTAGTGCGTACTAGAAAAATTAAGTTTTTAAGTTATCAGTTTTTTTTAAATTGGAGTGATACCAGTTACCTGGTTCTCATTGTGTATTTCCGTGTGATATTACCTGCCTATATTTATTACACAATACAGTACAGAATTGTGTTTTTATTAAATAAATTATTTTTTCTATTTCATGTACTAATAATTTTATACAATAAATTTTACTTATCTTTTTAAGCTGCCTTAATTTTTGTTATTTATTACTTATATGTGTTTCGGTGGATCCATCATCATCAGAGTAGCCTACACAGTATCATTTGAAACTAAATTTTTTTTTTAAATCTGCAGAACATCTTCAGTCATTTGTATGAAACAAGTAAAAAATATAAAAATAAAAAAAAAAAAATATATATATATATATATATAAATTTAGACAACTTAAATTCTATGGACACATACAACGACTTCCTGATCACAGACTTACCCACCAGATTCTTATTGCTTCGGAAAATCTTAAAGGCATGATATGGGCTGAACAAGTAAGAAGAGACCTTGACAACGCTCAACTCACTTCTGAAGACGCGACAGACCGCAATACGTATAGAAAAAGAATAGACGAGTGGGAAGTGCAGCCAGAGATCATCTAGCCAAGAAGACCGGCACTACGTGGACAGAGGAGAGGAAGAGAGCCATGAGTGAGAAGATGCAGATGTCATGGAGTACCCGCAGGAAGAACCGTAGAAGCTTCACGTGATCCATAATTTTTTTTTTTTTTGTTTTACGTCCGACTGTTCTGCAATTACTGCTAATGCAGACGGTGAATGATGAAATGATTTTTTGTAACGTATGAAAAAATGCCGTGCCTGAATGGGATTCGAACCCAAGACCGCATGATGAGAGGCGAGCACGTTACCAACTTCGCCAACGTGATCCATAAGGGTCTACAACATGTATAATAATAATAATTGTCGTTTAGGTCATCAGCCAAAAGGCTGGTTTGAACCTCTAGAGGTTTTACTAAGTAAAACAAGGAGTAAGGTGGTTTACCATTGCCTTCCTCACTGAGTGAAAAATTACACTTATCAGCATGCCAGGCCCTCTGAAAAGCACATATTTTCCACTCTGCAAATGACACCTTCACTTCATTCACCACAGGGTCTGGCTGTATAATGAAATTTATTACTTTCAGAGGAGATAACTCTGATTAGTGTCACAGTACACCTCTACCTCTTCTGTTCTTAAATGATTCACTCATTTAATTGGCTGACCATGTGATAAGAAACACAACTATTTATTTTAGCCCTGTAACTAACAGATTGAGTGTAAATAAATTGACACGCCACCTGTCTGTTAAGGGCATAATAATAATAAATAAAAATTTTGTTTCAAATGATATTATGTATTCTGATGTTGGTGGATCCACCGAAACTTGTATAAGTAACAAATAGCAAAAATTAAGGCAGCTTAAAAAGGTTAGTGAAATTTATTATATGAAATAGAATTAATTTCAAGCTGCAGGATGCATTATAAGGATTTTTTTTTGAAATTATTATTTTTTTGTTTAATTTTAGACGGAGCAGATCAGAAGAGCAAATCGTTTATGGGCGAATGATAGTCTATTTCTTCGTGAAACTTTATTAATTCCTGTACCAGGTGATAGCCTTTCGTCTCCTAGCGATGTTGTATTATTTGAACCACAATCACAATCTCAACCAGTAACGCCTACTACTCAAAATAATGGAGTTGATAATAATTACAATGACTATTTATTAAAAATTGATAGTGCGATTGCAAGTACAAAAAGTCAAGTTATGTTGGCACAGGGAAATAGCGAGTAAGTAATAATTATAATTGTATTATTTCAATTATATATAACTATACTATGACATTATGCTCACATGACTATGACATTATACCCAATTTATAGCTAGCCAATGACTTGTCAGCAACGTTGCCAATACTTGCTCTTGTAGCTCTGTTAAATATTTTGTCAGCCATTTTTTTTAGTCTTTCAATAACAATTATAACCTATAATGAAAGTGAAAGGAATGAAAGTTACTTAAAGATTTAAGAGAAATTCATGTTTAGGTACTTCACTGTTTATAGTTTTAATAAAATATCAAACAGTTTAAAATTAATTGCATATCACGAAGCTGTTTTTTTTTTCTAGTAAAGTAAATTAGTACCATAGACCTTCAATTTTTTTCTATGAGTTACTGAAAGTACCGAAAGAATGAGTACTGTACCGAAAGTACAGTAGAACTTTGATAGTTTGTGGACTTCAAGGTTGTTAAAGTAACAAAATGTCGAACTAGCCAAAGCATATGGCATAATTATAAATATAAGAGGCATTAAAACACGATATTTATACGAAAATGTTGGTAACGTGCTCGCCTCTCATCACGCGGTCTTGGGTTCGAATCCCACTCGGGCATGGCATTTTTTCATACGTTACAAAAAATTCATTTCATCCTTCACCGTCTGCATTAGCAGCAATTTGCAAAACAGTCGGACGTTAAACCAAAAAAAAAAAAAAAATTATACGAAAATTGCATAATTTTAATGAATACAAATAAGTTGACATGCCCTTCAGTACGATACTGTACTCAATGAAAACAGAAGGGTAGGGGGATGAAAAGAAAGTGGAAGGGCTGACCTGCCTGCAGGTTCGCTACTTACACCATATTATTTCACCTCACCATGAGCTATGTCGAAGTATATAGAGTGTTAAAAAACCAAAGGTTTACTGTACTTACGTAAGCATGAGCATGATGAATAAGGTAAATTATAGTAAACTAAAACTATACTATTTTTCAAGGCTGATGAGCTCTGTATGCATGCTTTGCCCCATACCCAATTTATAGCTAGCCAATGACTTGTCAGCAACGTTACCAATACTTGCTCTTGTAGCTCTGTTAAATATTTCGTCAGCCATTTTTTTTTGGTCTTTCAATAACAATTATAACCTATAAACATACAATCAGCTGATTATATTATAAAGTTATGCATGTTAATGCACTCTGTAATCGATGTGTTCAGTACGAGATGCAAGACGAGAGTGAACTATTGCAGTTCTTATACGCATGCGCGCGTAATGTTTGTCAGGTACAATCTGACAACGCTGGCAAACATTCTGATTGTTCTAAATGCGTGGAACAGCAGAGCTCATCAACCGTGAAACGCTTAGTAACTTCTGTTTTCTTCTACCATCCGTTTAAGTTTGGGTGTTGTAAGAAAATACTATCTGTTAAATGTCAAAATGATTTTGTTGGTCTCCTAAATGTCCAGTAGACACACTTTATGGGGTAGTTATGAATCACCTTCTAATTTAATCCAAATGAAATATTCTTTACTTTCTGTTGGTCGTGTTTGATGCCTGTTTACCTGTTGTGTCTGTATTTTCATTTATTTCATATTTTTTTTATTCAATTCTAGTATTATATTAACAAAGTGTAGTTTATATTCAAAGCAGTTCAACACATTAAAACTAATTAATGAAAAAAAGTTTGGTCTAGCAACACAAAAGACCATACAGTACATATATTTTAATAAAGATGTAACATTTATTAATTTGTTTGATGTATTTCTGAAACTACCTAATCAATTTCAAAATTCTACCACTGTTGGAAAGCTTAGAGCTTTCTGAGACATGTAATTTAAAATTTTGAAAAAAATTGTTTGGTTAAATAAAGTAAATATCTAATCATTTTTTATGTTTATTTATGAATGGTTCTTAAGGAACATTAGTTATTTTATTTATCACTGATATTATGCAATATGACATCATTTTTTACTTTCCTTTTTCAAAATTTTGTCAGAAATAAAAAGTTGTCAGCATAAATGTTATGTAAACTGTCCAAAAATCAATGTACGAGTTTAAAAAATTGACATGAAAACAAAACTTTCCTTCCTATATATTCATATAGGCAAGAGAAAGTAAAACTAAGTATGTAAAACTGTATAATTTTTTATATTTTCTTATTAACATATTTACTTACTGCGGGAAGTGTGTGGCCTACATAATTTTAGTCAGATTATAATCATGCGGCTTCAGGTCTGGCATTTTTTTCTTGTATATCACCTCATATCATTACCTATGCACAAGCAAATGCTTATGTAGGCATTATCACCCAATAAAAAGAATTATGGAAACTATCGTATCATCGCTCACATATTTCCTGAACATTGTAAACAGTGGTTTGTTTTTATAATGGCTACTGAAGTTGAAATGGCTCATAAATTTCAATGAGATTAATTTATTCCTAAACTTTCTGCGTTTGTTAGCGACTGCCAGAATATCCACAATTTCTGGATGAGCTTCTTGAAGGTAATACAATATAGTTGTTTAGAAAAATAAACTTCTGTGTTTTTCCTGCTGCAACTCATTTTGAATTATTTAATGATATTTTTATTGAAAAAAAATAAACGCTTTGCTTGACATAATACTGTAGTGAAAATGCATGGTTCAGTTCAAAAATTATATCCTTACCTTTACGTGGACCCAAAATGGTACTTTTTAAAAAAAACGGCCAGCATATTAAAACAGAACATGAGATTTAACTTTTAAAATATTCATATAATAGAAAAAACTCTGATCTTCAACGTACTTAAAAGCTGAATTTTAGGAAAAGCCTGGACCAGTTATGTGGACTCAGGGACTGAGCTAACACTGCCATAGTAATCTCTGACCCAAATTTTTACAAGTTATCTACTTTTTTCTAGAAATGGTTCAGTGGCTCGAGATCCACTGGAAGCAGATATTTTAACTTCTCAAAAATATCAAGGTTTGTGTTAGTTATTTTCTATCCATAAAAATAATAAGATGATTCAAAACTAATTTTGTCAGTAATAAATGAGGTAAATTCTGTTATTTTGTTCTTGCAAATAAGTTCCACTATTTAAATTTTCACTATAATATAGACACTTTTGTTCAGTGTTATCACTCATCGCTGATCTAAGATTTAAATTTTGTATGCACTGTAAAAATCAATTTGAGATTCTGTGAAATTCTAATTGTTTCCGTGAAGACAATTTATTAATTAGTCTTTCTCTAGAAAGTTTTTATTTAAAATATTTGTGTACTATGTGTTTACCAAAATCATCTGCAGTTCCAATATTTAAAAAAAAAATTATATTGTATTATTTTAATTTAATTTGCTGGCTGCCTTGTTGGTATATTGACTAGTGCAACTTGATTCTAAGCTGGGGTTCCTGAGTTTAATTCCCAGTCAGGTCTGGCATTTTTCATAACTCATTTTCATGTGCATAACTATCAGACGTAAGACAAACAAATTCATCAACTGTTAGGATTGTTCAAAGAAGAAATGTTTGAACAAGAAGAGGAAAGTTTTTGAAAATTGATAAAAATATTGTTAAGGAAATTGTGTAGGTGCACAATTTTAAAGTAATTCCTGTCTTGCCTTGTACAAAATTTATTCAGGAAATTGCTTATGTTATATTGGAATTTAATAATAATTTTTTCTGGTTGCAAAATATTAAGAAAATTTGACTTAGTAAAGGTTTTAAAAATTTAAGTACAATTGGCGGTGTATATACACATTTTCAATAACAATCATAAATTTATTTTTTAAGGTATCCATCATGTTCTCATTAAGTTCATTTATGCTGATGTTCAGTAAATTATTCAATTTAAATATACATTCGTTTAACATATATTTTTTATCTGTTGCAAAATGTAACACCTTCACCTTAGCTGTATGACGCGTTATTTAAAATGTTTTGTGTAATTTATGTTACAGTAGTCCTTGTTTTATTTCTACGTAGCAATTATTATTTATTATATTACTAAAAGGTTAGTGCACTGTTTGTGTACCTGTTAAAGTTAATAAATTTGTGTCATGTGAAATAAAATGTCTACCTTAGAAGTTATTTTGAATTAGATAAACAATATATTAAGATAAGAAATTAAAAATCATTATAATTTATTACAATTGTTTTGTTATTTTGAAAGCTTTTGTGTTAATTTCTTTTATTTTTTACATTGTTTTCTATGTTCATTAACCATATTTCACTTGCTGGTGTTATGCTAAATGTTACACATGTTTAGTTATGTTGTACGTGGCCTAACTTTCGTAAAATTAATGTTTCATAAACTTTTTGTAATACTACTTAATTTGACAAGTTGTCTATATTTTTTGTTTTTTATTATTTTTGCAAAGTACTAGGATAGCTTTGTAATGTAGCTGGCCCATTAATGTAGTGCTCAGTGCAGCTGAAGGTCCAGGGTTCAATTCCCGGTCAGTTCTGTATTTATTTTATCTATTACCCTTCACCATTGCATTAACCTTAATGTGTGTTACAGTCAAAACTATTTAAACTATCTTAAAACTAAAACTATGGTTAGAAATGTTGTTTCAACTGATAACTCTCGACTGGATTATTAACTTCTGTACTTGGTTCAGTTTTTTTATATACACATCATGGGATTTAGTTGAATTTTACTTTTCTTTCTCTCCTATTTAGTTTGTTAAGCCTCTATGTGTAGGCTACATATACAGTATATTTAGTTTTGTTATTTGTTTATGGTTATTTTTATATTTTCATATCTTATCATTCTGCTATTTTGTGTTTTTTAATACATACATTTAAGTCAATGTTCAACAGAAGAATATACAACTACATATATATCATTAAAATGTTTTCTGTTGTGTTTATTTTAACAAAATATTCTGTTTCAAAATTGAATCATTAAATATTGACTGTAAAATAAACTGTTGAAATAACCCTACATTTGGATTCAGTCATACTGTCTATTTAAGTTAAGTTATATCCTGTTGTAAACAAAAGTGTGGATAATTAATTTCATTGGCTGTTTCATCATCATACTCTTTTGAGTTTCCTCAGGTCGGCCCAATACGATTCCTCTTCATCTCTCTTTATTGATAAACCAACTCTCTCCATTGCTTTCTTGGCATCACAATTTTTCCCTAATTAATCCATAAATGAACCCATCCACTTCACTCTGGGTCTGTCCCTTTAGGCTTTTTCCTTCTGTCTTCTAGTTCAGCATTTTTATTTGGCGGCTTCTCTCCCCCATTCTACTTATATGTCCAAACCATCATAGCTTTGTCTGTCCAACTCTTCTTGTTTTGTCCATCCCCAATTTCATTATTTCTCTCTCCATCATTTCTTGTTTAGTTCCTATACTCCTCTTGAACTTCATTTCTGGCAATTACAGTGTGCTCTTAACCTTCGTTCCACCTATCCGTATTTCTGCTTCATAAATGAGTATTGGTATAAACTGTGCATTGAAAATAATTTACTTACAATACATAGGAACTTCTCAATCTTTAAACCACGTTATATACTCTTTTACATATTTTTTTTAATTTTCCGTCTGATGAGAATTTCTCAAATAAGTAAATGTACTAAATTCCTCCAACACCCTTCCATTCATCCTTATTCTATCACCCTTTGTTCCATTCTCACAGCTCTCGTGTACCAGCACTTTTCTCCTCACTGTATTTCAAACATCTATAACAATCATTTCATTATATAGCTCCAGTGATTTTTCCATTAGCTGATTAATAATATAACCTCACCATACATAAAACAGTCTATTATGAATTGTACAGTATTCAGATGAACTAAAGTCCCTTAGCCGTGGGAGTGAGAGAATGCATAACGCTCTCACTCGCACAAGCCATACGCCTCATTCCAATAACATTGTATAATTTTACTCATTGTTGTGAGCAAGCGTTTATCCATGCAGTAAACTAACAAGCAGTTTTATTCTATTATTTACTTACCTTCCTTTATTCAGCTATCATAATGTGTTTGTTGTTCATAACACGCACACACTACCACAGGCCAACATAACAACTATAGTATGTTTTCAGATCTGGATTATAACGGTAAAGACCTTTGGGCGCATCCATAATTATGCCACATATCTCCCTTTCACTCGCTCGGCTACGAGACACCAATTTATCTGATATCTGTTTATATTTGCAACTGATGTATATAGTAACTGATAAAATCTTTTCTTTTATACCATTCTCATCTTTGGTTCAGAATATACTGGGTAATCAACAACAGTGTGTTTTGTAGAGTTGGTTGTACAAGCATAAGGAATCCATTAATATGCTTTGTGGACTGCATTATAGAACTTAACCTGAATTTGGATTAATAATGCATTGAAGTTGAGCTGAATATACATGGTTCAATTTGGTTGATCAATGAGATCGATTCAACAGCATTGAATGGAATTTGTCTACATGGGTTCAATGCAATTTGAACAGTTAGGCCTAATGTTAAAAGCATAGAGTCAAATGAAGTTATTAGATTAGGAGTTCATATAATTTTGGAAAACTTTAACTGAGATCTGAATAAAAGCTAAGATTCTCAAAAAGCGGCAGTGGTATTATTAGATACCACTAATATTTTATGCAATATTGCATAAAATAAAATAAAAAATTAATTTTTGTATTTGGCATCTCTGAAAATGTATTAGAAGAACTTGAAAAAAGACCTTAAGTATTATAAAAATCATTTATATTTGTCCACTAAACAATTGGAACAACTGTACAACAAAAAACTCCATTTATCGTACTAAAAATTAAAATGCAATTTACCACCTTTTTATCCCATTGAATACCAATTTGCATGAATCAATTTAATTGACTCAACCACATTGATCTACAGCATTGAACAATGCGGTTGAAATGCAATCTACACTATTCAATTTCATTGATGCAACCAAACTGAACTGTGTTTATTTGGCGTTAGTTTGAATAGGTCTGTTAAACATATTAACTATGCCATTTATTTTATAATTTTATCAAACATCCTATGTAGGATTTTAAACATCCGTATTATTTAAAATTTAAATATATATTTCTAACCACCAGAATACGGTAACATAAAACACTTACCAATGTTTATAGCGCTTTTGTGTATCTTGTACACATCTTCAGTAAATTAAAATTTATTTTATGTCAAAATTTATTTTATGCATTGCATAAAAAGTTTTGAATTTTAAGACCCCCGGTACGGATGTTACGGTAAATTTTGACATAAAATAAATTTTAATTTACTGAAGATGTGTACAAGATACACAAAAGCGCTATAAACATTGTCAAGTGTTTTATGTTACCGTATTCTGGTGGTTAGAAATATATATTTCAATTTTAACTATGAAATATAGTTATTACAGATTTGAAAGAAGCTTAGTTTAGTTTGTCAATCTTCAATTTTCAATTTTTCAATCTTCAATTTGTGACTTGTTATAATTTTCCAGACCTTAGCCGGGAATCGAACCTGGGACCTCCGCGTGATAGCCCAGTGCGCTACCACTACGCTACAGAGTCTTCAATTTTAGTTCATTTATCGTCATCTTTTAAAATTAAAACAATATGTTTTTTTTTTAGATTTAGAGATGAAGATCCATTATTTGTCAGAAGAAAAGCCCCAATGTCCCGATTAAAGCAGCAGCAACAACAGCAACAGTATCAGAATTGCCAGCAACAACCTTCACAGCTTTATCAACAGTCAACGCAGTCGTATCAGCAGTATCAACCACAACCAATTTCCGGGTACCATAGTAATAATACAAGTAATAGTAGTATTTGCTCAGATGTTCCCGCAGTTATGACGCAGGGTCGTAGAGTTCTTACATCATTACAAAGACTGGAAAGGCAACAAGACGAAATGTTTGAATTGTAGCACCCCCTTAATACTAATCTATTTATTGAATTGTGTAGCTAATTAAAGGAAGGAAATATCAATCTTAAAATTTTATGATGATCGGTATTTTTATTAACGTTCAGTGATTATTTTTAGGTTTTTTTTTCGTTCGGAAAAATGTAGATAAAAATTTATTTTGAGGCAGTTGTTACAGATAAATGCATTTTATTTATTGTTATAATTATTGTTATTATTTATAATTTTCTTTTTTGAAAGAGTTGTTTGTAAAGTATATTTATAATATTAAAGTAATTTTCTCAAATCTGTTACTTTAACTGTAAATAAAAGTTAACTTTGAGTTGTTAATCATTATTGTTGTTGAATTTGAAAGTTCCGTCAAATTTATTGTTTTGTTTTTGTGAAAATAAAATGCAGCAGTTAGTTAATAATATTAAAATGAACAAAATAAATACTGTATCATACACAACTAGTTTAAATTGTACTATACGTAGGTAGTTAAAATAGTAAATATATTTCAATATACTGTGTAATTTAATATTTTATTATATATATATTTATATATTATTTTATCAAACATCCTGTTTAGGAATTTCTAACCGCCTACTATGTGTTATTAAAATATTTAGTTTAAAACCACTAGCAATAAGATAAACAGTACTTACCAATGTTTTATTACGCTTTCATGTATTCTATACACATCTTCAGTAATAGTTTTCTATAACTTTGAACTGTCAATTTAAAAACTTCCTTCACATACCATGGCAGATAAGGAATAAAAATATGAAAAGGTAGTTTTTAAATTGACTGTTAGAAGTTATTGAAAACTACGAGATGTATTCCTCAAGTAAGGGCTGTTTGGTCATTGAGAAAAATAAGCTCCTGAGAAAAGTTTTTATTGACAGTATTAGCTTACCACATTCTTACTGTAATTCTCCACATAATTGCCATTCAGTTCTTAAGACTTTTCGTAATGCTGCACCAGCTTTTTAAAATCCTCTGTACAGAAGTTTGCCGCCTGGGAATTGAACCAGTTGACAATGGAAGTCTTGAATTCCTTGTTGTTTTCTAACTTGTCCACAAAGCTATTTTTTTAAATGCAAGAAGAAGAGGAAGTAGTCAGTCAGGACTTTATGGACGATGGTCAAAAAGTTCCCAATGAAAATCTTGACTTCTTGGTTATGACACCAGTGTGAGGACGTGTGTTGTCGTGACAAAAAATTATGCTGGATGACAGTTTCCCACATCGTCGATTTTGGATCACACGTCTCAGTTAGGTAAGCGTTTTGCAGTACATGTCAGCTGTTATTGACCCACGTTCCATTAAATCAACCAAAATTACGCCCTTTTTGTCCCAAAAAAACAGTAGCCATAATTTTCGACTCTAGTACAAAGATTGCTTAAACTTTTTCAATAGGGGTGAATTTGAATGGTGCCACTGTATTGATTGTTGTTTTGATTCCGTGTTGGTATACAATATCTACGTCTTGTTGCCCGCAACAATGTGAGAAAACAAATCATTTCCATCTTGTCAATAGCAATCCAAAAACTCGCGTCCACTGCACACTTTTCCCTCTATGTGCTGATTGGTGAGCATTTTCAGAACCCACTTAGCACACAGTTTGTAATATCCATGACAATCCTGTCATCATCAGTCATATTATGTGACAATCCTGTTGGTAGCAGTTTGTGCAATATGCAAAAATTCATAAGCCAGAGCGCTAATCATCAATCACCTATCACATTGCAGTTTTCGGTTCACTAGATCAACAATGTTGTCAGTCTGAATATTTGGCCTGCCACTCCCCTCTTCATCATAGACATGTGTCCGGCCATTTTGAAAGTCTCGACGCCATTGTTGAACCTTTCCTATTCTCAATACTTTTTTCTTAGTTTATTTAAAGTTGCATTAACAGCTCAGTTATTAGCGACTACGGTGGGTTTTAACTTGTGAAAATTTCCAAACCCTGGTTGGGAATCGAACCTAGGACCTCCGTGTGGTAGGCCAGCACATTAACACTATGTTATGGTGGTGGCCACTCTTATTTATTATTTGTCTGTCCATACACTAGGCACAACTCCTGACAGATTTCACCAGCCGAAGATCCTTTAGCACGCAAAAATTGAATCACACCGTGCACTTCACAACTGGCAGGAGAAACAATTGTCACGGACATTGCTATCTGTATTCACCAGCTGGCAAACAACTACTGAACCAAAACAACAACTGCTGTGGCTTTGTAAATAGTGAATAAATGGTGGTGCGTGAAACTGTTCAGACCTACCAGTATTTAAATATAAGCTGATGACCCTTGCTTTGGGAATACACCTTTTATTACTGAAGATGTGTATAGAATACATGAAAGCACTATAAAACATCAGTAATTTTTTATTGTATTACTGGTGGTTTTAAATTATATATTTTCGTGTATATAATATTGAAGAATTAATATTTAAATAATTCTTAAAAAAGTAATCTAATTCCATGTGAGGGATAAATGAATGATTAACCATTATAAAATTATGTTTGTGTATACGTTTTTCTAAGGTCTAAAACATTGTAGGTTATCATTGTCTGGTTTGTTTTTATAGGATGGATAATAGTTATGTGATATGCATTAATGGGTGATGTAGTACGTTTAAGAATCTGTGTTAGTCGTTTATCCTTTCTAAGCCACTCATTATTTTCTCATTAAAATACATAATTAATTATAGTATGAACTCGTCATCAAATTCCATGCAGTGGGAAGTCTTTTTAAGGTATTCAAGTAAAGTTGCTCTGCAGTTTATGTTATTTATCTTATTATTTAATCATAGTGGTATTTAGTGAATCCTTTCAAACTGTTGGTTCAGTTTTACTCTAACGTGTGTTGAAGGATGTTTTCCTATAAAAAATGGATGTATCATTTTTAGTTAGTGTATCGTAAGTTTCTCTCATACATTGAAATCTTTACTAGTTTACTATAGCTTATCCAAAATTCTTACCTGTGGAATGTTTTGACACTTCATGAAAGTATTCAAAGCCTTCTTCAGATACTGTTAAACTATGCATCATACCATTGTGAGTTTCAAGGTCAATTGAAATAGTTGCAGTATTGTCTGGCTGAATTTTCCTTGTGCTATTTGTACAGTTACCTTACTCTTACAAGCAATTAAGCACATTAAAACAACTGTATCTATAAATATAATGTACATTACTGACGTATTATAGTTTTGTTTTGATTTTCTGTTAATTATAATCATTATACTGAATAGTTTTCGATGTATATGTTGGACAATAGTGCAATGACCGGGTAAAAGAGTTCGGAAAGAAACCCAGTTATAAGACTCTGGCTGTTCCAGTACTGCTGTACGGTAGTAAGTCCTCGGTACTTGGGAGGAAAGATGAATATTAGATCCAGGCAGCAGAAATGCAGTTCTTGAGAAGAATTCAAGGGTCCAGTTTAATGGATCACATTAAGAATGAGGAAATCTGGGGTCATTTAAATGTCTCTCTCTTAAAACAGTCGGAAAATTCAGAGAGAAATGGGAGGAACATTTAATACGAATGAGTAAAGATAGATGGATGAAACAGGCATAAAGCTACCTGATGGATAAAGAGATGTAGGTAGGCGATGAAAAAGATGGACAAAAATGTCAGAACAGGGTTGGAAGCACTAATCCATGACTGAAGAAGAAGAATATTAAAACCCAAAATCTGGTCCAATATATTTTTAATGTAGATCTGTTTTCTCTTAAATACAAAGTTCTACTTATTGAACTTTAACAATTTTTACATGATTGTTTTCAGGAATCCGCAAAAATTCTGAAAATGAAAATGTTAAAGCTGTAATGAGGTATTGTAAAGTAAGAAACAAAATAATTAAAGTTTCTATGATTACTTTTTATGGCACTATTCTGGCAACAGCTTTGTGAATTTTAATTTGTTTTGAAGGTTATGGTGATAAGCATTGTTTATTTAGGTGCATAGTTTATTTCATTTCATTGTATAATTCAGTATTATTTTTCAAACTTTCTATCCCTTCTTGATTACTGTATTCTTTTCAAATTTCGACTTTGGATTAGTAATTTTTAGCATTTTCATTTCACTTATTATTTTTATTTTTTTTAATTTTTTATGTTACAAATATGGCAATCCCTTATGGAAAATCAGTCCAGTGTCTTTTTTAATGCAGCAAAGTTTACAAAACCAACTCCAATTGTTGAATGCATCCATTTTTATTTTTTTTAAAAGCCACATCAACAGCTTGGTTATTAACAACTATGGTGAGTTATGTAACAGTGAGTTTTACCTCATGAAAATTTTCAGACCCTAGCCGGGAATCGAACCCGGGACCTCCGTTCTGTAGGCTAGCGTGCTACCTGTACACTACAGAGGTGGCCATTTTGTTAACATGACTTACTAATTAAACTAAATCATATTAAACTAAATTATGGCCATTACGCTTTTCAGTTATTGATTTTTTATTGATCAACATATCTCGACTTCCCAAACAGTAGCTTATAGCATTGATCATGCAGTAAACAAATCAGAATAGAATAAGCATAAATGCTATTAACACAGTTTACCAACCAGTTAAAGGTTGTAAATTCTAATAAGTTAACAAACACTCTGATTTAATTTAACACAAATTTTTGCTCTTTAAAATTAATTACCTCCTTAAAGTTTTGTACTTAATTAGTTATTCATTTTTGCATTAACAACCAGTACTAACATGGTCACTATAATATCTTATTTCATTGTGTTGTTTAGGTCATCAGCCGAAAGGCTGGTTTGAACCTGTAGAGGTTTTACTAAGTAAAACGAGGAGTGAGGTGGTTTACCTTTGCCTTCCTCACTGAGTGGAAAAGTACGCTTATCAGCATGCCGGGCCCTCTGAAAAGCATCTATTTTCCACTCTGCAAAAGACACCTTCATTTCATTCACCACAGGTGAAACATTTCATTCACCACAGTCTGGCTGTGTAATGAAATTCATTATTTTCAGAGGAGATAACTCTGATTAGTACCTTTTTCTTCTCTACCTCTTCTGTTCTTAGATTATTCAGTCATTTAATTGGCTAACAACTTATTTCATTAATAACACAATACAAAACATCGGGAAATAATACTAATTGTTAATTCAATTGTGTAATTGGTTGTAAAGAATAAATTAAGTATATCAATGAAAATGATTGTGTAAATTAATTCAAAGGGGACAGCTAGTACAGATTATTGTTTGTATTTATTATATGACATAACCTTAAATTATTTTTCCTTTTCTGTATATGCGGAAAGTGACGGGGAGGTGGAGCTAGTAGTAAAATTAGACTTTTTTTTTTGGTTTAACGTCCGACTGTTCTGCAATTACTGCTAGTGCGGACGGTGAAAGATGAAATGATTTTTTACAACATATGAAAATATGCCGTGCCTGAATGGGATTCGAACCCAAGACCGCATGATGAGAGGCGAGCTTGTTACCAACTACACCAATGCGGCCGGCAAAATTAGACATTGAAGCTCATAATGATATGATGCACATTAACATTCTATCCTGAAAGAATGTGATCCAACTTGTTGAAGATGATCTTAGAAAAATTATTGTAATTCGCTTATTATTAGAAGGTGTCATTTTCTTAACCCATCAATGATTATTTACTTTTATGTGCACAATATCACACATAATCAATGTGTTAAATTAGACAATTTCAGTTATTATATAGATTTAATAATTGGAACTGTTTGTTAAGGAATGAAAAAATTGACAGACGGTAAAGTTCGAAAGAATCTTTTGTAGTTTAATGTTTGAAAAGAAGTTTTTCTTAATATTATTTGATGTGTTTTAGTTTGTAGACAATGAGTAGTTTAAATGTTGAAAGTACACCTAGGTTTCTTTATGAGCTGGTTATTGTGTATGTAGTCAATGTACTTGGCTAAACCAGTCTTAACTTAATTATAAATGATCAGCTAGAGTAATATGGAGATGAGTAATTCAGGAATTTTTGAAAATGAAAGACTGTTTTGTATATAAAATGAAATTCGATAACAGGAACTCATAAACAATAGCATATTTTTTTAAATTTCTATAAATTATGCAATGTTTATTGCATAGAATGAATTAAAAGTTTAATTTGTTTGCTTTATCCATTATTTTGCCATTTCTTTTTCTTAAGATATGCAATTGAGAGGTTTTTGGGTTGTGATTTTTTTTCTGGTAGGCCTATTATATGTATGGATGTTGTCGGGACATAACTTATGATTTGTTAATGAAAATCTTCAGGAATTTGGCAAGTAGGGTTATTTGATTGTTGTAATGAAGGTTACTATATTCAGGGATATTTTAATTTAGTACTATGCCAGGGGTCCAGCATTCAATTCCTAGTCAGGTATGTCATATTTTCAGCTGCCGTTCTTAACTGTCACCATTGGCATTAAAATATCCAAAAAAGTCTGATGTAAAATAAAAAAAACAAATATAATGGAGACAAATTTTTGAATTTGAAGTAACTTAATGTATTCAAGTTATCCGTTCCAGAATTTTTTGATTAATCAATTTTTCTCAGCGTTTCTCTTATTTGTGATCTTTTTATATTATTATTTTTATAGTTTTTATTTGATGTTATTGAAGATAGTTTACCAAATATTTAAATATTTTGTGGAATTTTTTTAACTAAATACAAAGCTAGCAATAAGCTTTCATTTTAGGATTATGTAATCTCATAATGTTGAAAAAAGTCTACATATACATCAACATTTTTTATCTATTAAAGCAGGAAAATGAATGATTAATATTGTTCTGTTAATGCGTGTATGGTTCATTAGAATACTGATTTGTCATTCATATTACATAATTCGTTTCGCTACAATGGTACATGCATTGTATACAATTTTAAACTCAAGTCTATTAATAATCCTCTTGCATACAATCTCAATTTGAAATAAACAACATAATTTATAGCTGTTTCAGTATTTCTGAACTGCATGGATTTATTTTGAATTAATTTATATGTATTTGGTTGCATCTGATTTTAAACTGAATTTATGTTTAAATTAAATTTTCAATTGTAAATAAACAATTTTACATTATATTTTCCGACATGAAAACTTAATGACTTTTTTTTTTAAATTAATTTTTTGAATTCATTTAATTATTATTTTTCCTGTGAGCAAATTAATAAAAAAAATTCCATGTCATAAACAACCGTCTTAATTATATTACTAATTTAAGTTCATGCTTGTGAAATGTTTTACATTATATAACACTATTATTGTAATTATTACTTTATCTATAAAAGAGTAAACAGTGATGTGACTTTATTGTCTAATGAAATACGTAATTTAATGTCCGTTATTAAATTTTAAATATCATATTTCAATTTATATTTCTAATAAATAACTATTACATATTATTTTATTATACTATTGTATATTTTCATTATTAATAGTAATATTAATATAATTGAGATTAATAATTGTTATTTTTCTATTAAAATGAAATAAATTAGAATTCCATGATAATTTATATATGTATACATGAGTTTTCTCCAGCTTGAAGTTTTCTCAAGCTCTCAGCTTGAGTTTTCGCCATTGCTTTCATTACCGTTGGCTAAATCACTTCCATCATTCATTCTCTTGGGAGGCCATCCACGCTTCCTTTTTCCATGTGGATGTTATTCACACACTCTAAACCATCTACACTCCTCCATTCTCCTTATACGGCTATACCACTTAAATCATATCATTAATCACAGTTTCTTATTCCTTTCTTATATCCCATTCTTATTTTTCTTATACGTACCGCCTTAGAAATTCTACTGCTCATGAAAGTTTATTTTCACTTAATTTACTTCTCTGTTCTTTTATGAATAGTAATATCAACAATTCAGATTTTGTAATACAATTTTTTTTTAAAATCGGAAGTAGATCCGTTACTCATATTGTGATGTAGTAATTATTTTCTGAGACTACAAACCTAAGTTCCAGGGTTTGTTTCCCACTCAAGGGTCTAAAAAGTTTAACTCATTAAAACCCACTGTTAATATTTTTGTGTACATTACACACCAAATTATTGATGTAATTATGTTTACAATTAAATATTATTGAACATTCCAATATATCTGGACTTATAATTTTCCTACTCTAACATCAATAATTTCATTGACTGCCCAAATATCAAATAATAAAATTAGTTGTTTATATTTGATGTAGGAGACGTTTTAACAAACTTAATAAATGTATCTACTTGTTAGGTTTGCAAAATTGTACTAATTCTAAGTGTAATAATAAAGAATCAATTCATAATTTATTAAGAGATTGTTAAAAAAACATTTCCAGTAGTTTCTGTAATAATACATTGGAACCCCCATGTAACAAATGAAAAAATTATAGGAAAATTAAATTAAATTCAAAAAAGTAGTATTTTTTATGTAGAGGTAGCAAGAAATCCCAGCGTAATTTTTTTACGCAAATTTTTTCATGTTGTACAATGAATTGAGTACAGTAATTTTTATTAATGTTATGGAATAGAAATTAAACCAGTATATTTATTTTTTATTATGTATATATATAAATATAATTTTGGTAGTCTAATATTAAGTAGATGACAAATTTCTAAGAATATTTTGTTTTTGCCAGTTCCATAAAAATGATTACCGTTGTTAAACGTATACAGGTACAATTTCGGTACTGAAATAGAGAAGTTCAAAATACTCAATGTAATATAATTATTTTTAGAAAACTTGAGGCAAGAATTGATTTAACTATTTTGTTAAATAACGTTATGAATATGTAGTATTGAGTTTAACTTTATATTGTTTTATATATTTTTTTAATTTTATTTATTTAAAGTCGCATCAACTGCTTGATCATTAGCGACTACGGTGGATTATGTAACATTAACTGTGGGATTTGACACATGAAAATTTCCAGACCTTGGCCGGTAATTGAACCCGGGCTTCTGTGTGGCAGGCCAATACACTAACCACTACGCTACGGAGGCGGCCATTGTTATTTTTATTAATATGTCACAGTACAGTAAAAAAATTGTCTTATTGGATATTTTCATTTAATTTAGGTTAACGTATGTTTGTGCTTTCTTGAATCTCGTATCAAAAACATATAAAAATTTATGATGCTGTAGAATAATAAATAGATTTGAATTGGTTCAGAAAAGAAAATCAAATTTAATTAAGAACTTGTAATTTAATTTATTGCTTAAAAGAACTTGACCTTCAAACAATGCAATTATATTATAATTGATGTGTTCAATTAACAGCATTATTAGATCAGTTGAGAATCTTTTATTATTACTTTCTCTTGCCTATATGAATATATAGGAAGGAAAGTATTGTTTTCATGTTGATTTTTCGAAATTGAGTTTTCACCATATACACCTTTTCAGGCCCCCTGAACCCAAAAAACATATTTTAGCAATTTGTCTATGTGTGTGTCTGTGTGAACAGAATATCTCAAGAACGGAACATCGTACAAAGTTGAAACTTGAAACTTTAGTTAAGTACTACTAGAGGACCCGACACAAACATTTTCATCAAAATTGGTGAACCGAAAGTGGTAGTTTATTCATGTCATTTTTCACTTTTTTGCAATTTTCTCAAAAACGGCTCCTACAATTTTTTTTTGTTAAATCACCTCATTTACTACATTTTTTATGCTCTACAAGACAGGGTAGGAGCCATGTTTGCTGAAATTCGTGGGGAGGCTATTCTCTCGTAGAAAAAAGTTGTTGTTTTAAGATTGCGGCCTTATTATGCATTTTTAGGGCGAAAGTGTATTATAATCAAAGTTGTAGACAATTTAGAGATCTACAACTTTTAATTGAACCATTTTTTTTGTGTAATGCGTAGTTTAGTGGTAATTTGTGATTTTCTGTTCTTTTTTCATAAAAATCTGTAACAAATGAATTTTTTAAGATTTCGGTCTTAGTATGCATTTAACAACAAAAGTGTATATAATCAAATTTATAGAAAATTAAACGATCTACAACTGTTGTTTTAAGCATTTTTCTCTACAGAGCCTAGTTTAGCGTGAAAGAGTGATTTTCCATATTATTGAGCCAAACAAAAAGATGATTTTCATTTTGTATTGTTCACTCGTGATTAAAATAAGGTTACGTTTTTGAATGTATTCTAATGTATTATTACTAATGTTAGGTTATATTGTTCATTATTTGCATTGGCAAGACAAAGTCATGTGAGTGTATCACACCAGATTTTTTTTTTAATCAGTAGTGTACTTCTGAATTTCATAATATATAAATTTGCTTAGGAATAAAGTGAATTATTGTAGGTATTTTTTTAAAATTTAAAGTCACATCAACAGCTTGGTCATTAGCGACTATGGAAGGGTAAGGAACTGTAATGGTGGGTTTTGGTACCTAATAATGTTCGGACCGTAGCTGGGAATCAAACCCAGGACCTCTGCTTAATAAGCTAGCGCACTAACCACTACGCCATAGATACTGCCTATTGCAGTTTTTATATGATTACTTTATACAAAATTTGGTTTCTTTTGTTGTAGATGAAATTTAGGTAAGGAAAGTTATATTTTAGTGTCAAATTTTTGAAATTGAGTTTTCACCAGAAATACATGTTATTAGGTCCCCTGAGCCCAAAAAACAACACGTTTTTACCAATTGGTCTATATATGTGTGAAAAAAGTAATTCAAAAATTGAAAATCATATCAAGTTGAAACTTGGAACTTAAATTTGGTACCACATGGAAACCTGACCCAAATGTTTTCATCAAAATCGACCAATCAAAAGTAGCAATTTATTCTTGCGATTTTCTGAAAAACAGCTTCTACAATTTTAATTAAAAACACCTCATTTACTTAATTTTTTGTGATCTACAAGATAGGGTATGCGGCATGTGTGCTGAAATCCATGGGAGGCTGTTCTCTCATGGTAAAAATAATTGTTTTTTAATTATGACCTTTTTATACATTTTAGGGCAAAGTATACATAATTAAAGTTATAAAAAGGCCACCTCCATAGTGTAGTGGTTAGCGCGTTAACCTATCACGCGGAGGTCTCTGTTCAATTCCCCGCCAGGGTCTGGAAATTTTCACAAGTCTAATCTCACAGTTACAGTCACATATTCCACCTTAGTCGCCAATAACCAAACAGTTGATGGGACAAAAACAAATAAATTAATTTTAAAAAATTGTAGAAAATTAAATTACAAGTTTTATTTCAAGTATTTTTTCTAAAGAGCTTAGTTTAGAATTAATTAGTCATTTTCTATAGTTTGCTCATCAAATTATCTAAGTCTTATAGGTTGATTTTCACATTGCGTAATTAAAATTAGGTTATGTTTTTTTCATCAGTACACTTGACCCTCGGTGTTCGTGGACTCCTATGTTCGAGGTTTCGACCTTTCGAGATTTTGTATTTGTACACAAAAAATTCAATTTTCGAGATTAAAACTCGGTGTTCATGATTTGTACTGGGACCTTGAACGAGAACTGTCCCTCTCAGCCCCACCCTTCCCGTATGCTTCCCCTGCTTAGTGCATTGACCTGGTGGCTTAGCGCACAATGATGTTATTTCTGCAACGATATTCTCGAATTGAACGAAGAACATAATGCTTCCTCAGAAGAATCCGAAGATGAAAAAAAATCAAAAAAACTTGACTAGGGAAGATTTGAAACAATTATTGACGGCAATAGATACAATAAAAACAATATTAGACAAGGATTCAGAACAAGATAGAGCTTTAGTATGTTACAATTCAATAAGATCAGCTTGCCATTCTTACAGACTAAAACTTAAAGAACTTCAAACCAAAGCAGAACAAACAACGATTGTGAATTTGTTTAAGCCGAAGAGAAATGACATCATTACCACTCATCGAGGTATCAAGGTATCACCATCAACATCAAGGACACAATTTGCAGCCCAGAAAGAATAAAATGTACATAAAGAAACAATTTTTAATGTTTTATAAAATTCACAAATAATAACAAAATATAATAGGGCAATATTTTTCGATTACAAAGAACATTTTACATTTGAATCAAGTTAGTTAATAATATTTTGTATTTCTTTTTTTAATAAATTAAATTTTTCTATAACTCACGGTTTTTTTTATTTAAAATAAGCCAAAACGTCTTGTTTATCTTTAAAATATACGCACTAATCACTCACATGGAACCGATTAAAAATTTTACATTGAAAATAGATCTCGATGTTCATGATTTCGATTTTCAAGATGGTTTGCATGGGCCCAATTAATCTCGAACATTGAGGGTGCAGTGTATTACGTTTTCTTACCCTGCTTGAAAAGATAGGTAGGGAAGTTATATTTTGGTGTAAAATTTTTGAAATAGATTTTACATTTACTGCTGTTCTGTTAGTGATTCACACCAGATTTTGTTTTAACGGTATAATAGTTTCATTGATATTTTAATTTATAATTATCATAAGTTCGTCAAAATTGATTTATAAAATCTCATAAATTTGATAAGTTTTCATGACATATATGGTAATAAAGATGAGTATATGAGTGATTAATAATAGCATTAATTACGCTAGTGAATATCAACATACAGGTTTTTTTTATTAAAAAGTTGCAATTGAGATCCGTTAATAAATTACAAAATGTGTTAGTGCGTGTGATGTATTTTAGCACTTTTATTTATTTTTTTTATCTTTACACTATACACAAGTATATTAATTACTTTGTAACATTAAACAAGAAAAAGTTCCTATGGAAATTTAAATAATCTCTTATCTAATTTATAATGAAGATATCATTGTTTATAAAATATTTATGTCATTACTCTTGTTTCAACTATATTATCATAGTAATTTATGAAATAGATCAGAGGTTACAAATTTTAAATGTCTAGTATGTTATCATACATTTTATACATAATTGGAAGATAATTATTGTATTGATTAATTGACCTGTAATATGTCTGTCCTCGTCTTTAAATTTACAACAGCTTGTTAATTTACTAGAAGGTCAAATTAATTGTCGTTATTATTGGGATGTCATATCTAAGAAATATGAAAGAGTCTCATACAATTCTATTTTAATATAATTTAAATGAAAATTCCTTCGTGTTTGAATTAATTCGGTTGTTAATTAATGATCTGAATGAATATTACAAAATATATGAATTATACTGTTTTCTGTAATATCCTCTTATTGTTACCTTAAAAATTATTCAGTCATTTCCTTTAGGCTTCACTTTATTGCTGCTATCATTAGTTCCTTTCAATAACCCTTCTAAGTTCTGGTTTCTCAGCCTTTTTGCTGAAAAGATTCTTAGTGGAATCATTATGTCGTGTAATGTATCTGATACATTCTTTTCCATCTTCCTTTTTTCAAATTTGCAATGAATGACCTTTTACACTCTGTTCCCAATAATTGTCTTCTGCTTGGTCCAGCTGATCTTTCTCTATTAATCTACAAAACTTCTAATCTTACCTTATTTTTCATTCTTAAATAAGTTTTTGAAATGCATCCTGCCAACCATTAATATAAATTACAGTATAAATGAAATTTATCACCTTTGGCTGCCTTTTAAGTTTAAAAACACTTACATGCGTGTCAGTGGTACCATCTTCTTCAGAGCAATATTATTAAAATTAAAAAAAAATTAGAACGGTGTTTCCATTCAGTCATTTAGATTAAAACTATTGCTCTGAAGAAAATGGTACCACCGAAACACGCATAAGTTTTTTAAACTTACTTTTATACTGTAATTTTCTTTATTCTGCTTCCCCAACGCCCATGTTTCACTTTCATGTAATAAACATTTCTGTTAAATGTTCACACAAATTTTTTCATTTTCTCACCATGTGTGTGATTGTTCACTATCAAGTCTTTTTTTTGCCGGCCGCGTTGGCGATGTTGGTAACGTGCTCGCCTCTCATCACGCGGTCTTGGGTTCGAATCCCACTCGGGCATGGCATTTTTTCATACGTTACAAAAATTCATTTCATCCTTCACCGTCTGCATTAGCAGCAATTTGCAAAACAGTCGGACGTTAAACCAAAAAAAAAAAATATCAAGTCTTTTACTATTAAGCATAATATGTAGGTAAAGAAGTAAATCAATAAAAAATTTTAACTGCCTCTGTTGCTCAATTGGTAAAATTCCCAACTGCTAACCTGAAGAAGTTTTTAAGTTCAATTTAGAGTTGTGCTCTAAATCTAAACTACCATCATTATGTTGTGAAAATGTTCAAAACCAAAAATAGCTACTGACATTCTGAGCAATCAATGCAGTTATGAATTCGTGAAAAAAATGTTGTAATCATGTAATAAACAATGTTAAAAAACAGAATTTTTGAAATTTGTTTAGGAAACTGTTCAATACATATTAACATTTTATTTTATTATTCACTAATTGGAAGAGAAAATGATCTATCACATGTATTATTTAATTCCTATAATTTTGTTAACTAATTTATCAATATTAACATAAAATATAAATTAATTTAATAGGGGTTTGGGTAACAGGACTTATGCATTAATTTTGCTTATCAGAGCTAGGTGAAGTGTTACTTTAATTTCACCTTATGTGCTAGTTTCAAGGCTATAAAATGTCATGTTTCTTCTCACATTATTAGTCAATTGAATACTAAGGTATTTTAAGGGAAAAATATGTACGATCAAGGGACACCATTAACAATTTTTTTTTTAAAAAATGAAGTTTGTTAGCTGTTTCCTAAGGTAAATGAAGTTAAGATGTAATAAGTAGGGTAGAAAGAATGATGGTGCTTCTCAGATGGTCTGGCTTATTTATTAGCAGTCATGTAGGTCAATTCAATAAAAAAAGCACTGTGGAACCATTGTTGACCTGGACATTGGTTGCATGATATGAAGAGACGACAGGTTCTTCATATCCGTTTACAGAAAAAAAGAATGTTTGCTGTTGGGAACTTATATTTGAAACAAATTTCTAGGTGTTTTGATCCCTTTAAAGTGGAAATTGAATAAAACTTTTACAGATGTGTGTCAATGACTCTACCATCCCTATCAGTGTAAATACTGAAATAATTGTTAAAACTATCTATCAGTAGAAAACCTTTTGTTTTTATTTTTTATTCTATGGCATCTTGAAATTAATTTTACATTTTCAGTAAATTTTATTTATTGACCGTCATTTAAGCTAGAACATAAGTAAGTATCTTTTATATTAGAAGTGTAATGATGTGTCATATCTTCTCTTTTAAAATGAAATAATATATATTTTTTATAATACATAATAAAATATTTTTTAATATATAATATAGTTGAATATAACTTTTAAAGTTGCATTTGGTGTATTTAAATATATAAAATAACAAAGCAAGCTTTTTAAAAACATAAATGCATGAATAAAACTTATGAAGACAATAAATAGATGTATATGTAATTTATTGAATTCAAATATTTTGTTAAAATAAAATTTTGTATTCTCATTGTGCTTGGGCTACTGGATCAGTATTAATTGTGAATGTATAGTAAAACTTTCTCCATCATCACGGCTCTCTCGATCGTGGTTTCAGTTTTATGCCAAAATTTTTGTAATGATATACAAAATAAAAATTCTATATTCACTGTACTTTTTAGTCTCTTGAATAGATGAAAAGTTGAAATAAAGAAATCTTTTAAATAAAAACATTGTAACCTCTAAAATTTTTGAAATTCACCCACATATATCTAATGTACTAATGCAATAAAAAGAAAGATCAGAATCACAATTATTCCATACAAAGAAATAACAAAGAAAGAAAATAAAATCAGGTAACAATACCAAATTGTTTCAGCATAGATAAATCTAGTACCAAAACAGTAAATTCTGAGAAAGTATTTTTCAATTACATTCTGTTTTTATTTATTTTAAATAATAAAAATGAAGCCCACATAACATGTTTTCCCAAAATCATACTTCTTTTTCTCGTAGTTGTCTTATTGCAACTGGTGTTTGGTTTCAATAATTTACTGCAATATTATACTAAAGTGCGTTTTAATTTTACTTTTTGTATTATATTTCTGTTACTCGTGGAACATTTTGTATTTTTTCATTATGTCTAATGGGTTTTATCTTCTGTGGTATCGCAGGGAATGCATAAACCGCGATCGGGAAGGTTTTGGAGTACTTTTATATCATATTAAAAAACAGGTATCTTATACAGAATACCACTGGTTTAATATTAAATCATATTTTTGGAATTTTATGTAATTATAACATTAATTGTTTTATCTGTGTAATGATTTGAGATGATTTTATAAAATACCATGCTCTATTTAAATAATTTGAGGTGTATCCAGAAAGTAAATTCTGTTTGGTAATTATAACAGAATGAGTACAGATCAGGACAAACTATTTATTACGAAACAAACTGCAATTCCTACACTATATTTCAACATAGTTCCCACCATTTTGAAGATACTTCTCATAGCGTGGCACAAGTTTTTGTATCCCTTCTTCATAGAACATTGGCGCCTCTGTTATTAACAATGTTCTTTGCGCTCATCATTGTTGTTGAATTTTTGTCTAACAAGGAATGTTTTCAGGTGCAAAATTTTGCTAGGGTTTAGTTCAGGGCTGAACGATGGATAACCAAATTGGCTCCAAATAAAGTCCTATAAGAGTTGTCGTGTCATGACAACCATTTTTGTTCATCATCATGCACTTGATCACATCCCTCAATGAATGTCAACTGGTTGAGTGCTCTTCACATTCAGAAAATAAATGTCAGATCTAATCTCATGGACGGTATTTCAAATCAACTTTATGATTCTAACCGAGCACTAGAAAGCATAACAAGAGACAGCGACCTCAAAATTGTGTCATCTCCTTCTTTGCGATTCAGAGCAACTACGGCACTTGTGCCGAACAGTGTTGTGGGGGCAACAGATTAAAATGGAACTTACTATCTGGATGAACCTCTTACTTCGTTTTTTCATTTCAACTTTATTAGTTTAAGGAGGGGTCTACCTTCAAAAAATACCTTTTTTAATGTTTTTTACTATCTTTGTAAAGTAAATTTTTCTGAACAAAATGATGTATTTATTAATTAATAACTTTTTTTGTACATCAATAAAACAATAAAAACTAAAGAATATCACAAAAAAGTCAATTTTTTTTGTATAAATTAAAAGTTTTTATCAACGACCAACTAAGATTTGTTTTGTAAATTATTTAGAATTTTTCTCCAGGGTCCATTGTATGGAAAATACTGTATTTCAAACATTATTAAATATTATTTTATTTCTTTGTTGGTCAAAATGTAGAGCGATTTTTTGATGGGGACAAAATGAATATAAAATAAATACTGTGACCTTACATGGTGCTCTAGAATGGGTTTATTTTTATTCAATTTGTGATTAATTTCATGTAAATTCGCCTAAGTATGTCCAATTTATGATTTCTGAACTAGTAACTGCTTTTTAGCCTCCAGTTTGATTTTAGTGTTGGTAAAATTTTTTAAATAATTTAATTCAGTTCTTAATTGAAAGAATATCAGCCTTTTTGGGCACAAAAAATTCCCTAAAAATTAGCAACACAAAAAACATTTTGTTTGAAGGTAGATCACCCCTTAATTTTAGTTAACTGATTCCATTTTTGTAATTTTGTGTGTTCTTTAACTTGATTTGTTATAAGAAATTTGTTTTGAAGTTTTTTGTAACTTCCATAAAAGTGTGTTTTATAATGATATAAAATTTAGACAAACTGTTTGTGAATTCTAGATAATATATATGTTTATTAGGAATAGGAAGGTCATATTTTATTAAATTAATGATTGTTCCAATGGAAATTGTTCCCATAAATGTTTTTATGTTGTTTATGTTTACATTTAAACACTCATAGCCTTGACCTACCAGGTAATGTAGGTTGCATTCTCATTCAAGGATAATGTTACATCTGTTGTATTTTCTGCATGTGATTTTGTTTATTTTTTGAAAATAATAGATCTGATTCTGTATGGGTCTTATAGTAAATTGGTATAATTTGGAATAAAGTTATAATTTTTACTTCATTATGGTATTTAATTATTAATAATTTTTCAAAGATCAACAAACATTTCTCTAGCACTACGTATTGTCAAACAATCTTTAGTTTAAGTATAATGTTTTATAAATTTGCAAAGATGTTTATTAGGTTTCGTGTTATTTTATTGCAAATTTAGTATTCTTCTGTTAATCATTGTTTTGATCTACCAGGTTAGTTTAGAGGTAAATTCGTTGGCGTGAGTCAGCTGTTTAACAGCTGATTTTCGGAGACAAATGTTTGTGGTTCAAATCCTAGTAAAGGTAGTTACTTTTATACAGATTTGAATACTAGACAGAGTTTACCGGTGCACTTTGATGGTTGGGATTGAATTAACCATACTCACTCAAGGTCGATCTGGATCGACCTGGATCTGAACAATACTACATCTCATTTACACATTGTACACATCATCCTCATCTCATTTGGTCATGGGTTTGATTATAGTTCTGAATTCAACAGATTGCAATGTACACACATTAGGGATCTCTTCATCCAAAAGTTCCAAGTTTTTGTGATTTAGGTTTGGAAATCTTTGTTCTCCTTTTCTCTGTTGTGCCTAAAAGATCATGTGACTTGAATATTTATAAAAATAAATTTATCGTAAGGTTTACAAAATTTTATAATATAGTTTCACAAAACCATGTATTACAAGAAGCGGTAATTTTAATATTTTTGAATTATTTAAATAACCCATGAAATGATTTTAAATGTTACAAAATTATAAGCAAAATATTTAATTAATAGTTTTTAAATCTTTTAGTGAAATCCTATACACAGGTGTACAATAAAAAACTCACAAAATCAACATTGCATATTTTTGAACTAAAAAACATTATTTTTCAAAAAATTAGTTTATGTAAAGTCGCATCGACAGCTCGGTCAACACTGGTGGTTTTGATACTTTAAAGGTGGGTTTTAACATATTAATATTTCCAGACCCTAGCCAGTAATCGAACCTGGGACCTCCACTTTATAGGCGAGTGCGCCAGCCAAAATGCCACAGAGGCAGCCAAAATTAGTTTTGAATAAATTTGTACATTTGTTGTAATATGATATTTTTTGTTTACTTGTTTAGCATAACCAATTATCATATTGAAAATAATTATTTTAATTCACACTTGGTAAAATATGTACACACTTTTCCTCTCCATTTCTTAACTCACAAAATAACTTTTGGACTTGTAATTATTGTAAATTTAAAAAAAAAAATAATTTATCAAGTGCAAATACATTTGAAGCCGAAATATAAAGATGTTTTGCTCAATTTGTTTTATTATGATATTTTCATTCTATAATTTTTGTACTGTTTAATTTTAATAGTTGACCGTGAGTTACACAGATTGTATATTTTTATAATGTCTTAAGTTTATTTAATTAAAATATGTAATAATTGTTGTGCAGTTGTCAGAATTTCCTTAAATTAAAATATGTAATAATTGTTGTGCAGTTGTCAGAATTTCCTTATTATGGTAATTAATATAATTTTTAAAACACTATTTAATCTATAAAAAGAATAATATTTGCGTACCCTTCATTACTGCCTACAATGTACTGTTTTATTTTTCTACTAGATATTTCACAAGTATTATTTGTTTACAAGTCTGTTAATTAATTTAGTACGGCAATTGTTTTAAAGTGCTAAATGATCTTATTAGCATTATTATGATGTTGTATTATTGGTGTTACAGTTGTTTAAAATTTATCTTAATCTTTATGTACATAAGCTAGATAAATATGTTAATAACCGTTGTGTCTGTTTATTTAAAGTGTTACCGTAAACAGTTTTAAAGAATAAATTACCGTGTCATTATTATTCACGTGTCAAAGATAAATTTTGGTACAGTCAGCAGTGTAAAAATTATTACAATTGTGGATTTTTTCAGTAATACTGATTTTAGTTAGCTTTAAAAGTCATGTGATCTATGTTCTTTTAATGTACTTTACCGGCCCTTTGATGCTCTGGTCAGGTCTGGTATTTTTTCATTTATCACTCAACATGTGATCTAATATTAATATGCGAAAGAGTTTGATGCAATTTTAAATGAAACCATTAAAGTAAAACTTGTTTAATGGCTCAAGTTGACTGTACAAATTTTAGTGGTAGATAATCTATTTTCTTATCCATTGAAATTTTGTTCTAAATGTGCAGCAACTTAACAAACTGACAATTGATAATTTTGTTTACACTAACAATTACAGAATTGCATTTTGTTTTTTGCACATATAAAGTTAAATAATCTTTAGTAAAATAATGCACAAAAAACCATAATGACGCAGAGACAAACAACCGTAAAGACCTAGATATTAAAAATCTGGTGTGAAACACTCACACAACTTTCTCTTGCCAATGCAAATAATTAATAATAAACCTAACATTAGTATTAAAACATTAGAAATGAACAAAAACTAACCTCAAAAACATAACCTTATTTTAATCATGAGTGAATGACGCAAAATGACAATCGAACTCAGTTTGGCTTAAAAATACGGAAAACCACGCTTTCACGCTAAACTAGGCTCTGTAGAGAAAAATGCTCTAAACAAAAGTTGTAGATCTTTTAATTTTCTATAAATTTAATTATATACACTTTTGTCGTAAAATGCATACTAAGACCGAAATGTTGAAAAAATCGATTTTTCTCACGTTTTCGTGAGAAAAAAAACAGAAAATCGCAAATTACCGCTAAACTAAGCATTATACAAAAAAATGTTTGAAACAGAAGTTGTAGGTTTTTAAATTCTCTACAACTTTTATTATATAAGTTTTTGCGCTAAAATTTATATTAAAGCCGTAATCTTAAAAAAACAACGTTTTTACGTGAAAACAGCCTCACCGAGAATTTCAGCAAACATGGCGCCTACCCTATCTTGTAGAGAATAAAAAATTGAGTAAAATAGGCGATTTTAAAAAAAATCGTAGGACCAGTTTTTGAGAAAATCGCAAAAAACTGAAAAATTATACGAATAAACTACTACTTCCGGTTGACCGATTTTGATGAAAATGTTCGTGTCGCGTCCGGTAGTGGTATGTAACTTAAGTTTCAAGTTTTAAGTTCGTACGATGTTCCGTTCTTGAGATATTCTGTTCACACACAGACAAACACACACACACACACACACAGACACACACACAGACCAATCGCTAAAAACATGTTTTTTGGGTTCAGGGGGTCTGAAAACGTATAGATCCGGTGAAAACTCGATTTCGAAAAATCGACATGAAAACAATACTTTCCTTCCTATGTATTCATATAGGCAAGAGAAAGTAAAAAAGTAGAAAAATAACCAGAGATAGACAAGTTTCATGGTGCTTAGTTTTAATAATTTAGTCTGCACGATGGTGAAATTACTTTTTTCTCTTTTTAAAGCCACATAGGACTACATAAGTTCATTAAAGAAGAAAAACTTTTTTCAATTTTTGTTGTATTGGAGTACACAGCAAACTTGAGTTGTCAGATAAGCTCTGTATATATTAATTTTCACCCACTTTTATATTAGTCTTCAAATTGAGGTAATCTTTTTAAAAACTGATGAATTTTTTAAACATTACATATTACAACTTTATTTTTAAAATCAAAATAATTATATACGGCCTAAATGTAAGAAAATTGAACATTTTTGCCCAGGTTTTTAAATAATCTTTTACTTAACTTTAGACTGCACCAAGGATCAAAGAAATTAATTGTTTTTGATATACGTTTTCACTGCCCATAACAGACGGGTGGAGTGTCAAATTTTTTACACTCAATCTGTTAGTTGCAGGGCTAAAATAAATAGTTCTGTTTCTTGTCACATGGTCAGCCAATTAAATGACTGAATCATTTAAGAACAGAAGAGGTAGAGGTGTAAAAGACACTAATCAGAGTTATTTCCTCTGAAAGTAATGAATTTCATTATACAGCCAGACCCTGTGGTGAATGAAGTGAAGGTGTTATTTGCAGAGTGGAAGATATGTGCTTTTCAGAGGGCCCGGCATGCTGATAAGCATACTTTTCCACTCAGTGAGGAAGGCAATGGTAAACCACCTCACTCCTCGTTTTACTTAGTAAAACCTCTACAGGTTCAAACCAGCTTTTTGGCTGATGACCTAAACAACAACATACGTTTTCAGTTATCGACAAAAATATCTTTTAATTTAGTAAAACTTAACTGAAGCTCAGAATTTTTTTAAATTTTATTTAAAGTGCCCAAATCATCAATACTATTTGATTGATTTGATCTTGGAAGTTGTAACAACAAAATCGTTTAAGCAGACATTTTTATCATTTAAATTTAAGCCATTTTTAACTGTTGCATTTTTATAATATTTAAGTAATTTTCATTGGAACTATATTGTTTTTATTTTTTTCTGTAACTGAAATAATAAAATTCAAGAATAAATTTTAGGCGCTATACACATGGTATAAATATTATTCTTTTATAACAAATATTTTATGTGTTTCTCATTAAAGAAATTTTTTGTATCAATATTTTTTTTATTTTCATTTTGTACTTTTTTTAATGTTAAAGGCATCTACATTAATTAATAAGTCACAAATAATTATTATAAATCTACGATAAATGATGTAAGAGCATTAAATACAAATATTTTATAAAAATTATAATAATTGTAAGTAAAGAATAAAGAAATAAGTAGCTTGTATAGTTTGCTACCTAAAAACTGCACAAACTAAATAAATTAGTTATGTAAAACAGATTTTAGAAATATAATTTAAAACCTTTTCATTAGTTATTACATATCATTAAACATTTGTAAATTAATCTCCCTTTGCCTTAAATTTCATCTTTTGTAAATGTTTAAAAGATTAAATATTTTTTTATTATAGGATAATGTATTTTGTTTTTCCTATAGTATAAAGTAATTTGTGTAAATTTAAAATATTTTGCAATGTGTAAATAAATGTGTTTATATAGTTTTAGAGTAAAATATAATTATGTAATTATGTTGTATTTAATTATTATAGAATAAAATTATATATTAAAACAATTGTACTCAATATTTTTAAAGTAATTTTTATATTTCCTTTACTTTTAAAGGTCAGGTAGATGAACTGTTTTGGAGTTAATCAATTAAAAAGATTAACTTTGGTCACTTTCAGAATACATATGTTTTATTCTGTTGGTGAAATGGTCAATAATGTTTCATTTATG